>CM061038.1:26833224-28140724 GCA_030763125.1 Hippophae gyantsensis
TGTCAGGTCATCTATACATTAGCATATAGTCCTTGGTTCTTTGAAGATACCTCATCACTTTCTTTGTAGCTCTCCAGTGGTCCAAACTTGAATTACTCTGATATTATCCCAATATTCCAAGAGCAAATGCAATGTCAGGCCTTGTGCAAACTTAAGCATACATCAGGCTTCTAATAGTAGAAGCATATGGAATGTTCTTCATTTGTTCTCTTTCAAAATCATTCTTTGAGTATTGGTCTAAATTGAACTTATTTCCCTTCACAATGAGAGCAACACTTGGTGAACAATATTTCTTTCAAAATCTCTCTAAAACTTTATTGATATAGGTTTTCTGAAAGGTAAAAAAATCTCTCAAACTAACGTTATGGAATTTCAAATACCATTGATGGGAAGCTTGTGTAGGTTACTATCAAGGAAATCCGTTTTCACATCCATTTGATGAAAATCCAAATCAAAATGGGCAACTAATTCCATGATTACATGAAGTGAATATTTCTTAGATATATGAGAGAATGTCTCTGTGTAGTCGATTCCCTCCCTTTGAGTGAATCATTTGGTAACGAGTCTTGCCTTATGTCTCTCAATGTTACCTTGTGAGTATTTATTTTTCTTGAAGACCTATTTACATCTAATGGCTTTTACACTATCAGGAAACTTGACGAGATCCCAGACTCGGTTAGACGCCATAAAATCCATCTCTTCTTTCATGGAATTGTACCATAAGTTTGAAACCTTAGAACTCATGGATTGTGAAAACATCTCAGGATCATTTTTTGCTCCAACATTATAGTCACACTCTTGTATATACACAACATAATCACGAGGAATCATTGATTTCCTTACTCTAGTAGATCTTCTAAATGCTACTTCAAAATTCTTTTGGGGAGCAAGATCATGTTGTTCAGCTGGTTGTTCAACAACTTCAGGCATTTTTTGAACTTCATCATCTACTGGATCAGAATCAAAAGCTTATGGTACTTCTAGGACTAGTTCTTTAACACACGTTTGTACTTGAGATGTGTTATCAACAACAATGATCAGTCTATTACTTAAAGTGGCACACTGAGCATCAAAATGATCTTTCTTAGGACCAATGTCATGGGATTGATCGCTTCCATTAATCAAATTATTCTCAAGAAATTTTTCATTTCTTGATTCTACAAACCTAGTGCTATGAGATGGACAATAAAACCTATATCCCTTAGATCTTTTGGCATATCCAATGAAATACCTACTAATGGTCCATGGGTCTAGCTTCTTCTCTTATAGATTATAAATCATCACTTTAGATAGGAATCCCCAAACATGCATATGTTGTAAACTCGGTTTCCAACATTTCCATAATTCAAATGGCATCTTTGAGATAGCCTTGGTTAGAACTCATTTTAATATATACACAGCCATCTTTAAAGCTTCATTCCACAAGGATTTAGGAAGATTAGAGTAGCTAAGCATACTTCATACCATGTCTAATAATGTTTGATTTCTCCTTTTTGCTACACCATTCTGGTTTGGTGAACTAGGCATAGTGTATTGACTAACTATCCCATGCTCTTAAAGAAACTTAGCAAATAGATCTACTGTTTATCCATTCTCAGTATATCTACAATAATATTCACCATCTTTATCTGATCTCACAAGCTTTATTTGATTTTCGCAATGTTTCTCTACATAAAATTAAAGCTACTGAAGGCATCTAATGCTTCACTCTTATTATGAAGCATGCAGAGATACATATATCGAGAAAAATCATCAATACAGGTGACAAAATATTTCTCACCTTGAATGTCCGTGTTTGGAGAGAATATATCTGTATGTATGATTTCTAATATACTTGAACTCCTATTGACACCTTTCTTTGACTTATTAGTCTTCTTTCCTTTAATGCAGTCCACACATATCTTAAAATCAGTAAAATCTAGAGTACTAAGTACCCCATCTTTCACTAATCTTTTAATTATTTCAATATAGATATGTTTTAATCTCCTATGCCATAATGTAGAATAATCCTTGTCAATAATATAGCTTTAGTGCCATCTTGAACATGCATAACATTATGAGTGGCATTATTTTGTAAATTAATGCAGTAAATACAATCAGACAAAATATCATTCTTAACACAATTAGATTTATTAAATAAACTAAAAGATGTTTATGAAAAGTGAAAGGAATAACCAAAGGTACAAGTCTTGAAATTGAAATCAAGTTTCTAGAGAAACTTGGAACATAAAAGGTCTTTTATAATTCTAAAATAAAACCACTACTTAAAATCAAACTACATGTCCCTATAGCCTCCATATATGAGCCCATCTTGTTATTGGATAAGATGCATTGCTCAATTCCCATTGGCTTCCTTAGGTTTCACATACTCTATAAAGAGTTTGCAACTTGGATTGTAGATCCAGAATCAATCCATCATTTGTTAATATTAACATTAACCATATTAGATTCATAACAAACAAACGAGGTTGTATTAACTTTATTCTCAAGCCAGTTCTGGAATTTGATGCATTCCTTCTTCATATGTCCCTTCTTTTTATAGCAGAAACACTTGGCTTCTTTCTTAATCTCAGCCTGAGATGGAACTATCCATTTCCCTTTCTATTTGTATTGAGATTTGCCTTTCCCGTACGTTGTAGCCAACATTGCACTTTCACAAAATTCCATAACAAGCCTCCCTTACTCTTGAACACACATGATCATTAGTTCATTGATTGACTATTAATCTTTATGTGTGTTGTACGAGATTTTGAATGGATCATACTGATATGGGTGAATGTTAAGGATATAGTGTACTAGGAAGGATTCTGATATCTCAACCTCGAGATTCTTAAGTTGAGCTGCAGTGTCCTTCATTTCACACTAGTGAGTCTTAAGAAAGAAAACTTCATAATAAGGGTGCTTACTAAAGCCTTATTTGAATTAACGAACTGATCATCAATGGTATAGAGCAAGTCCTGAACATTGTTATGCTAATTAACAGAACCACGAATACCAGTAGAGATCTTAGTCTAAATGAACATCACGTTAAGGCGATTAGATCGTTCCCATTGTTCATAAAGCATGATATTCGCTGGAGTGCTGGTTTTAGAAATTTTAGGTGGTTCGTTTTTCCTAATAGCATAGTCAATCTTAATCCACCCTAGATTAAGGAGAATTCTTTCTTTCCATACTTTATAATTATCTCTTTACAATTTGGGAATGTCACAACGAATATCAGAGAAATTCACAGGTTGTGAAGATGCGATACAAGATTATATGCTTATTAAAATTTGAAACATAAATTAAAGTCATTATTTACCAATGTAAATTATAAAAAATATGAATCTAGTGACATAAAACTTGTATGTGGGCTAAAGTTCTAATTCAATTAGATTCATCTTAACTTTACGATAAAACTATCAAATTATGTTTCTTTTTTTAATTCCTGTGGATAAATTAGAAAAATATAATTTGATATTTTATCCTAATTAATGACACTAAATATAATAAAAATTTATGTGGGATAAGATTTATTAGATCACATATGATTAATCACAATTAACATTTATTTTTATAAATGTGATCCTAAATAAACCTTATTATAGTTTTAATTAACTAAAGATATTGTGGCTACTCTCTAATTAATTAAACTATATGAATCACTTAAACATTAGCTAAATTTTTAGGCTCAATTATTGCATAAAATCATAAGTAATATTAATTTAATTCTAAATGTACAAATATTATTTATCTTAAGATTGCATGTATAAATAAATGACAATAAATAATACAAGCAAAATAAATAATATATGCACAAATTAAATTCATAAAGATCCATTAACAATTAATTTTATTATGCATAAATTATTTAACCAAATTTCATATGTATAGTTTATACATACAAATACCAAAACAAATAATTTAAGCATAGTGTATTTAATCATAAATAATTTTTAATGTTGACTTCATCTTCAACCTCGAGTCTTGAAAACAACAAAATTTTATTTTGACTTCATCTTCAACCTCTAGCTGGGCCAACCCGACTCAGTTATGACACGAAGGGATTCCTGACTATATCTTAAGATTCCGGTGATGAAAATCGGTGTTCTTTTTATGAAAATTCTCATAATTGAATTTTCAAGTGATTCATAGTCTCATTTTGAATTAAAAACATCATTTTAAAAAAAAGTTAATTAATACATTCCAACGAACACGAACGTTAAATTGGAATGATTTCTTCATGGTTTTTCATATTTCAATTCACAAAATCATTAGAAAATCAATAATTAAATCATTTATAATTTTCACATGCATCAAAACCGAGCCTTTCAAAAAACTCAATTTCAAGGTACTTAGTGAAATAAACCAAAATAGAGATAATTCTAAAATGATCAAGACAGAGGTAATATATGCTCTGAAACCAAATGTAAGCATAAATTAATGAACCCAAATGCGGAATAAACAAACTAAATGGATCAAAAATGAGTAAAGCAAGGATCTTACCTCCAGCCATTGAAATTGTTCTTAAAACTCCAAATTGATCAAAATTGTTTCTCTCTGTGTTAGGAACTTCTACGCTCTTAACAACATTCAAATAAATGGTGTATTGCATTGGAATTGTATGTTGAGCTTAGGGACCATAACACTCTTTTTTTCTAGTCATGTTTCCCATCAAAATATCAGCATTGTTATCGGTTCCAACCATAACCGATGAGCTCTTTAATGGAAAAAATATTTAGACCATTAAATGATCCGTTAAAGAAAAATGAAAATGAAAATTGAAATTAGAGAGTAACGGATCGGTTACATTCACAAGACTAGACATCAAGTCTTTGGTGCAATATTGCATATCTCTCATAAATGCTCATAAAGGAAAGGAGAATTTACCCTGGGAATTACCTTGACAATGAGAGAAATTTGGAGGATGATGAATGATAAAATATTCAAAGATATAAACCTAGATTTTTAAAGAGTGGTTGATTATCTAAATGGAGCTTTTCATGAGTTTAAGATAGTGAAGATTTGATGGATCGATCTAATATAACTTTTAACTCAAATATTTATCCACATCGGACTAAGCCACTTTTTGAATGTATTGAATTCAATTTTCATACTTCTTATATAAATAGTCAATCTGCACTGGTAAAAGTTAGCAAGGATTGTTTTGATAATGTTATATATTGGCATTTGGTGAAAAGCTTTACAAGCTAGGAACACGTAGGAACCTAAGACAAAAGTTACAATTTTGGTTATTAGGTTGGCAAGAGTAATGAAATTAGATATGGTCATAATTGAAGGTGGTTATAAGGTTATTATTGATTATCTTATGGAACATACATCTCAAGCCACTTGGAAGGACAAACAATTCCTTGAAGAAGCCTTACTGCTTGTACTATAATTTTTCTACTTTAATGTAAATTGGATCCCAAGAACTTGTAACTATTATACACAAAATTTAGTTACTTGGCCCTTACATGAAAATATGGAAGGCGATTTTAATTGTGATATTTTCTTGCTATTTGTAACATAAACTCTATAAAAATTAATTATTAATATTAAATATGGTGAATTATAAAAAAGAAATTTGTTTTAAGTTTTTCTATCTTGTCTTTTTACTGATCAGTTTATGCTTTTAGATATTGCTTCTAATGGGACTTTAATTACTATTTTAATTTTTCTTTTATGCTTTAGTTATAGGTTTATTTCTTTACCATTTTCTGCCATTTTGGGTTTCAAAGTTCACAATATGATCAAATGTGGATAAATAGATTATTTTAAATTTTATCAAATTATAATTTTATAACTTAATCAAAACGATCGGACATGCACTTGCATATAAAAGTAAATTATGAAAAATAAAAATAACACATTATATTTTTATGTAAAAACAACCTAGGTCACAACCATAATCTAAGAGAAAAACCACCGGTTCACTAGACTGCCTAATTTTTCACTATGAAAATCAAATGTTCAAATACAAACTCAGTCTTATACTACTCTTCCTAGAATACTGCCCCAACGTACTTTACTTACGAATCTCTACTCTGTTTTCACAGTTTTTAGTATTAGCGTGAGTAGTATCCAGACTAACATTCCAGTTAGTTTCTAACCAATTAGACATGTTCAATAACCTGGAAAAGAGCTAGCACAAAAACACAAGTTTTAATACATGTCCTAGATAGATTTCAATGATAAATAAACCATGAGCAAATAGATTAATAAATATTTCAATGGATGAAAATCTATTGCAACCCTAGAACATTGATTTAAGAATAAGATCAATAAACATAGTTTCTATTAACCTAAATAATCAATTCAATAAAGTATGACCACATATGTGAAAAATTGATGCAAGCAATAGAAAGTCATAAGAAGAATAAGTTGTATGATCATGAAGTAATTCAAAGAAAATATAAATTGAAAGCCTATAGATTTGTGCTCTTCAGAATTATGTGTTATGTGGTGATTGAATCTATAAGCAACAGGTTTTATTTATGAGAAACAATAAACCCCCTAATTCTATGTAATTGATAAATATGATTTTTTATTTCAAATAGTAGTAGTAATACTCATTAATCAAGAAGATTGTTATTTAAAGAAGGATTTTTTTAAAGTAATTTAATTAATATTTTAGGCTATAATTTAGCCTATATTTTAGGTTATATCATATCTGTAAGTCATGTAACCATTTACGTTTTGTTGGATTTTCGTGTGCAAAACATGTACTCTGTTTATTTTACTTAGTATATCTCTCTTCCTAAATGTAAAGTTGGTTACTGATTATCAATGATGCACACACATATAATCAGGTACCCTTTTATATGTGAGTATATTTACAAACACCACAAGGTTGGTTTTAATAGTGTGCATGCTAGGTTGAGCATTTTGGTTTTTGGCAAGTGAGCGAGCTCGTCGATGTTGTCACTCTTGTTTTTATTTCGTTTCGGGTGTACGTATTTATGAAAATTACTCAAAAAGTTTGAAAATGAAGAGCTTATGTGCTAGGATGCAACTTTTTCTTAAATGAGGAGCATGTGTGGCAATGATTCGTATATTCGGCTGAGTGTATTTCCCATATTGGCTACATATGGTACATGATTGATTGTAGTTCTCACATGTGGTAGTGGGTGATTCATGGTTAATTGTGTTTTCCAAAACTTTGATAATTTTTTTCTATTTCACTATACTAAACATCAGTTAGCAATCACACTATATCGAGTAGTGTTGGTTTTTGAAGAAAGTTAGGTTCGTGTATCGAACCAAGTCATTGTGGAGGAAATAATAGGTAGTTTGGACAAAGGTCCCAAATGATAGAGGTATTGGTGGTTTTACTTTTGTTAGAGTTGTATTTATTTTATTTCTTAGTGAATTTGTTTGCTATCCAATAAGTGTCATAAGCAACCCAATGATGTTACCATATAGAAGTTTACCTCGTTATATTTGGTGTTTTACATGCTCTATTTTTTAGCTAATACAATCTGAGTTTAAATTATATATATTTTTATATATTAAAGTTTAATATCTGATTAGAAAGTTTTCATTATTTATTGTCTATTTTCTAAATATTGAATATTTTATTTGTTTCATTACTGCTTTTCGGTGATTATTTGTACTGCTGCTATGATTATCTATTAAGTGTTTATCTTTTTGTTGTTTATATGTTTAGGATAAGTCCTTAAGACATCAGTATCTTCTTAACTTGATTATGTACTGAATCTTGAACTTCTTCAATGTTGCTATGTATGATTCAAAATAATTTGAATTTTTATCATGTATGTTCCAACATACCAGATGTAGACTGATTAGAAAACTTATTAAATTTGTGTTGTTGCATGCTTTCATTCCTTTACTTGTTCATCCTATAGCTTTTTATTTATTGATTTTGCTATATCAAATTAATATGCCTACTTTTGTATTAATTTATATTGCTTCTGCACTTTATCTACTAGTAAGTTTGGCGTGAGTCTCTAAGGAGTCAATATCTCTTCACCCTGGTAATGTACCATGTGTCAGACTCTTTATTGTGGTTTGTTATGTTATTTGTGATTGCATGCTGTGAAAGTACAATCATCATTACCAAATATATTCCCACATATGAGGACTTAAAGTGATTAAAGATATTTTATAGCTTCTCAGTATATTTTACTGATTCACATGTTGTGTGATGTTTGTTATGTTTAGGCATACTACTTGCTTAGCAAAAGCCTATGTGGTTCCCCCTCATTAGTATGTTTATCGCAGCTTGTTCCTTCTTATTGCTAGTTATTTTTGTTGTATATTAAATTGAGCATGTAGTTTTATCCGTTGTGTTATTTTCTTAATTCACGTTTAAAGGGCCTATTTGGCAGAGTTAAAATAGAGTTGAAAAAAAGACTCCATAAATGGGCGTTTCCACCCTTTATCTTTGTCCTGGTTGCTTTTTTGGGTAGGAAGAATAATTCATCTTTGTGTAATTATTCCTACGTATAAAATTCTCAATATCCAATATTTTAACCTATATTTTAGGCTATATCTTATTCTATATTTTAGTATATAATTTGGACCATATCTTAGTCTATATTTGAGGACATTTTATAAAAATATTGAAGCATATTAAAAAAAGGACAAGTAATAATTTCACAATTTGACTCAAGTTCAAATAAATATTTTGAAAGGAAAAACTTGAAATCGATATATTCGACGATCAACTATAACTTGTACACTTAATTTTTACCCGATAGGACTTAAATAAATTCAATCAAAACTCGATCGATCGACCAACACAATCTTTAACACTAAAAATAATTCCATATGTTATGAATATGTGCTAGCGAATGCATGAATGCAATACTATATGTGATAGTTATAAAATATATACTTGAAGTACGACTATATAAAGCTCAAACATTTCTTTAGTTTTTCTTGATATACTTGATAACGAGACTAGAAACATGTTTACAAGCAAATGTTTTATCCATAAAAATAATTAATACTAATAAACCTTACAAGATTTTGTTTAAATATGTTTTTACTCATTCTCTTATTTGTTTCTTTTAGTTTCTAACTACTTGTGGTATTAGTTTTACTTCCTAATTTCCCTTTTATTTATACTTAAGTCCTTATAATTTTATTACTTTTTGTTATATAGTTTCTTAACTTCTAAATTTTTTTAACCTTTTTTTAATCATTTTAGCACAATATTTACATTCTAAATTTCTTTTGGATTTATTCTTGATTTTTTTGTAACTTCTTTTTGTGTTAGTTGAAAGTTTATATTAAAAAATATATCCTCCCACTCATTATCTGTTTGTTTTTTAAAAAAAAGAAGAAGAAAGAAAGAGCATTTGACTAAAGAATTTTCGTTACATCTTTTTCTATGATTGGATGAATCCATAATTGTTCAATTTTCATCCAACTCTCATAACTTGTTAAAGAAGGCTCATAAATAGCCAATCTATGAGGAGCAAAATTGGCTCTTCTAAAAGAAAACAACATTTAAAAGAAATAGTATATAAAATTAAATCCTTAATAGTAGCTCCAATATTAACTTGCTTCGATAGGGCACTTGACTCAATATTCACTAGTTGGACAACTTGTTAACAATTCAATGATAGTTACTTTAGTTTTTATGTGATAATTTTGATTACATATTTTTTAAAAAAAATTGAAGACCATTTTAATGATACAGATGTGTATTTTATATACAATTATGGTGATTTGTATAAGTTTGTGATACTATTTTAATGTTAATTACATTAAAAATTATGTTTGGTGGTTTTAAGACTTGGTTGTTACTTATGTATATTCTCGTACACCAAAAAAAAATCATGTGTCCCAAATTGAGAATCTAATTGCAAATTATTCTGACCTTATTATGGGTGATTCTTTTGTGAACCGAACTACGAGGTCTTTTGTGGCTCATAGGGTTTTCTAATTTTACTGGTTATAATTCCTTTTAAACATGTTGTGGTAGAGAAATAGGAAAAATTCAATGGTTTGAATTTTAAGAGATAGAAGAGTAAGTTAATATTTTATCCAACCACCATGAATTGGTGAGATTTTTGACTAAGGAGACTCCCAAGTAACCCGAGGGCGAGTAGGATATGCAGTATATATGTTAGTGCTATTGAGCTACAGATGTATTTGGACTACCTATGTTGAAATTATGTTATAAATAACCTTATTGATTCTTTGTATAATGAGTACTGTGAGAGAAAACAACTAAGGACTTGTGTGAGTCTTTGGATCAAAATTATCAAAATGAAAATGTCGATGATAAGAAATTTGTGGTGGGTTTGTTTCTAGATTATTAGAAGGTGGATTCCAATATAGTAGCCAATCAAGTGATAGAAATTCAAGACAAATTGACTAAGACTCATAATAAAGGGATGATTCTTAGTGAGACTTTCAAGGTAACTCCTAATATTGATAAGCTACCCTCTTTAGGTAGAGAATTCAAGTCCTACCTTAAGTATAAGCATAATGAAGTGAACTTGAAGGATTTGATCATCACATTCAAAGCAAAAGAAGACAATAAGGCTTCTACAAAGTGAGGGTGTATCCCTACTGGGCCAAAGGCCAATATTGTGAAGTATGACCAAAGCCCCAAGAATAATAATATGATTAAAAACATTCGAGAAAAAGATTCCAAATTGGAACGGATGCTTTTAAAAAAGCAAGGGTCTCAAAGAAAGTGTCGTAACTATCAAGGTGTTAGAAACAAGGCCTTATATTACAAGGAGAAATAGAAATCGAGAGGCAAATATAATTAGTGACATCACTTAGGATATTTTTTACGTTAACCTTTGTCCTATCATTTTTTTATGTGAATCTAGTCAAGTTAAATCCGAGGGGGTGGTGAAATGATATTGGTGCAACAATGCAAATATGCTCAAACAAAGAGTTATTCACTATTTTTGAATTAGTAAAAATGGAAAGAATCTCTTCATGAAACATTCTATCATATTGTCCATTCAAGGGTAAGGCTAGATCAAACTGAAGATGACTTTAAGAAAGAAGCTTACACTGAACAATGTACTCTATATGCTAGACATTCATAAGAATCTTTTTCCAGGTTCATTGTTAAAAAAACATGGATTTTGATCCAAAAAAAATTTGTGAATATGATAAAGTCATATTGAGCAAAATCGGGATGCATGGGAAATGAATGTATCTGATAGAATGTTCAAGCTTAATGCAACAATTATAAAAAGGCATGAATATTAGTAAAATTAATTCTTTTGTTTATTTGCTTGAATCTTAAAACTTATGACATGGTAGATGATAGTGTAAATTATAAATACTCGCTAGTGCACGAATCATTAAGAACCTAGTGATAAGTTCACTTAAAGATTGATCTCTCGCGAGACTACAGTAGTTTTAAATCCCGTCTTATTTTCTTAAAATAATAAACTAATAAAATAAAATAAATTATCTTGAATACTCTAAAAAATTATTAAAAAATAAAATAAAATAACTAATTAAATAATTAAATAAAAAAGAAAGTACAAAATTTTCATTAAAAAGTGAGACAACTGATGAAAAAAATTTGGTATTTAGCTGGCTTATCAATCATGAATTGAATTAATTAAGTGAATTTAAAAATTAATCCTAAGTAAATAAAATTAATTTTCCCACTAAATCTAAAAAATCTAATGATTATGGTTATTCTTAATTATAATTAACCAATTAATTTCATTAATCTAAGTTGATTAACTAATCGAATTATCATAAAGAAAACATACAACCAATTTGAGATTATTAATTTTTCATTAAGTTAGAGATCCCAATGATCACAAAATTCATTTGTAACCGACTAACTAATTTATTTAACCTAGAGAATTAATTAATTAATTAAAAATATCACAAGAAAATCACAAAAAAATTATAATAACATAATGATAATGTAAGTATTATAGAGATAAATGCATTGGATCATTTTTCTTTAAGTAAAAATATTGTTTAGTCCTTTAAATTAAAAAATACTCACTAATTCTTTTATTTATAAAAAAATATATGTATTGGTCATTTTACTTATAAAAAAGAAATTACATAAGAAATTTTATTAGTATTAATAAATAGTTTATTGATAAAAAAATTTAAAAAAATAATTAAATAATTTTACATAATGAACAGGAAAATGATGGAGATATCTCTAATATTTTTTATTTAAAATTATTAAATATATTTTTTAATGTCTTTTTAAAACAAAAAAGACTAAATTATTTATTCTCTAACTTAAAAAATTAAATAACTCTTTTTGTATAAGTAAATATATCAAATTATCCTTCCACCCATTATTATATATTCTTATCCAAGAGATCACAAATATATCTAGATGACTTTTATAACAACCTAATTCACATGTGTTCTTTTTAATCATAAATAAAGATACCATCCATCAATAATTCACAATTAAAGATATCAAAAATCAAAAATAAAAAATAATCTCAATCTTTATTTAAATAAGAATCCACCTAAAAATCCAATTCAATGCTAACTACATGACATAATGTGTTGGCATAAGCTGTATATTTATGTAATTAGCATGATTATAAGAATATTTACTTACCTTATTTAATTTTATTTAGTTACCTTATTTGTTGTAAATCTCATGTATTTTGGTCATTTAATTCCTAGCCTAACATAGAACTATTTTTCTAGTTGATTCACCTTTGTATAAATGGTATATTCCTAATATAATGAAAAATAGAAAAAAATTCCAAAACTTTCTCTGATTTTACATAGTATAATAACGAATATCCTTGGAGGAAACGTAAAATATACCATAAACAATGACCAAATCAAAAGATTTCATAGAATTTAAGCAACATGATGAAAAATCTATGGTTACTATCTTTGAAAACTTGGCACCTAGAATGGTGCAAGTTTTGATTCAAAACCTAACCCAAACTTCAACAACAACATATGACATTGGTGTTGCTCAAATTGTTATCAAGCTTGATGGTATGAATTTTGCTCTATGGTCCCAAGTTGTTGATATGTATATCTCAAGAAGAGAAAAATTGTCATACATAAATGATGATCTCCCATGACCTGAACCAACATATCTAATCTTTAGAAGATGGAGAACTGAGAATGCTATTATAAAAGGATGGTTAATATGGACCCATCCTTTTTCAATTACAAAATAGATACGGAAGTTAATTGCTACAATTTAATTCGATGGAATTGACACATCTCAAATATATGATTTGAAGATACATGTGATTCGAATGAAACAAGCCAAAGGATCCATTGAATCATACTACAATAGTCTTTAAAATTTGTAGAGAGAGATTGATTTTTACTGCCCAAATTCAATGGAATGCATAAGCGATATACATAAATACAACTCTCTTTTATAGGAAGATAAAGTTTATATATTCCTTTCTAGATTGGATGACAAACTAGACAAGATTCAGAGTGATGCACTTCGAATACAACCATTTCCTATTGTTGAACAAGCTTATTCGCATATTCGAATGAAGGATAATAGAAAATCAGTAATGTTGACAAGTACAAAGATTACAACAATCGTTATGATGGCATCTAAAAGAAATAAAAGTGATCTCAACAACCAATTACACTCAAGTTGGACAAATCTTGTTTCCCATCAATGAGTGGTGAAAAGTCAAGTGCATTAACAAAGACTAAGGGACAAACAGAAGGTGGAGTAATAAGTTGTTCTCATTGCAAAAATATGAAATATAGTTGTCAAAACCTACTTCAAGTTACACGGGTATCCAGAGTGGTGGAATGAACTCAAAGCTCAAAAATAAAAAGAAGTTGCTGACAGATCAAGACAGGTAGCCTTGGCGAATATAGAACCTTAATTATCTCTTGTTTCACAGGTTGAATCTCCAAATGATTTAACAAACACTCTAAGTGACCAAAGTAAAGAAGCTCTACCTTGCTTGTACCTAATCAAGATGATTATAATGGTTGGATATTGGATTTATAGGCAAGAATCACATGACATTTAGTCCAAATGGTTTTTTAAGACTATAGAGCCGAGGTGAACTAGCATCTTCAATAATAATAAGGTTATTTATCTAGTTACAGAGGCAAGAACAATAGCCCTATCACAATCACTTTCTTTGTCAAATACTTTATTAGTACCATCTCTTTCAAATAAATTAATGTTTTCGAGTCAAGCTATTGAAGAATTTAATTGTATAGCTCTAATATATCCTGACTTTTTGTAGCATATTCTTATGAAAGAGATAATTTGACATGATACTAAGAGAGAGAGGTTATACTACATGGATGAATTCGATTCCTGTAGAGTTAATAATGTGCAAAATTTGAACCGTGCTAAAAAAATTGATTTTGGCATTACCATTTGGGGCACCCATCATTCAAATACACAAAACACCTATTTTCTCAGTTATTTTTAAATTTAAATTATTCATATTTAAAATGTGAAACATGCATTTTAGCTAGAAGTCATTGTTTACCTTTTCCACTTAGTTCAAATAAATGTGATATTCCTTTTATTTTGATTCGTTTTAATGTTTGGGGACCTTCTTCTATTAAAAATGTTTCTAGTATTCATTGGTTTATGACATTTGTAGATTACTGTACTCACATGACTTGGTTGTATTTGTCAAAACATAAGGATGAGGTATTTGACATTTTTTATACATTTCATGTTATGATTAAAAATCAATTCTCAAGTAAAGTTTAGATTCTTAGATTTGATAATGGATTGGATTATGTCAATAAATATTTTCATGCATATTTTCAATCAAATGGCATTCCTCGTGAAACTTCTTGTGCTTAAATTCCAAAAAAAATGATGCGATTGAATCAAAGATCAAACATATTATAGAATTGTATATGCCTTGTTAATTGAAGCGAAAGTGATTGGTTGATACTAGGATGATGCGATTGTCACTACTGTGCACCTACTGAACCAAAATCCATAAAAAATAGTACAATTTACGACTCCAATACAAGCCTTGTCTAACCATGTTGCTTTGTCATCTATTTTGCTTATTCCACCAAGCATATTTGGATGTGTTACATTTTTTCATCTATATAAAAATCAAAGAACAAAACTTGATCATTGATTTATCCATTACGTTTTATGAGGGTATTCCATAAACAAAAAGGTATATCGTTGCTATAATCCTACCACCAAAAGTATTTATGTCACAATGGATATCACTTTCATAGAATCTGAAAATTAATACTCTTTTCCAAGACTTGTAGAAGTTCATAACACTAGTCAAGAACTTGAGTAAGGAAAGGAAATAAAGAGAGGAAATGAGAGAAATGAGGTAATACCAATTGAAGATAATGAGGATAATGGTGAAAGTGAATAAGGAAGCAAAGAAGATGATGGTAATATTGTTAAGAATATTGAATATGCTAAACCTACTCCTCTCTCTTGAACATGACAATGATTTTCCTAAGAATATCCATGAGGTAAGTTCACTTGCATCATCTTCTAGTCATGTTTTGGATACTCTTACTAGTTATCACTTACCTTTCAGACATAATAGGAGTAAGCTCCCAAATTGATACTCAATATATATTGAAAGAAAAGGATCAAAGTATTGAATTGACAAATATGTATCTACTCAGAGATTATCAAAACCTCTCTAAGGGTTTGTGCATGAGGTATATGCACATTGTATTCTTAATGGGATAGAAAAAGCCTTACAATATACACAGTGGGTGCAAGCAATAAAAGAAGAATTGAAGGCTCTACAAAAGAACAAAACATGGGCTCTTATTTCATTACCAATAGGTAAAAAGATAATACGTTGCAAATGGTACAATGCATAGATTATTAAGTACAATGCAGATGGATCCATTGAAAGGTACAATATGAGGCTTGTGGTGAAAGGTTATTTATAGAAATATGGCATAGATTATTAAGAGAATTTTTCACATATTGCGAAATTAAATACTATTAGAGTCTTGTTGTCCCTTGTAGCAAATTTACACTAGCCATTGCATCAATTTGACATAAAAAAATGCTTATTTTCACGAAGATCTTAAGGAAGAGGTATATATAGACATTCCACCAAGTTACATTACATCATCAAACACTAGAGTTATGTGTAAGCTACAACATACATTATTTGGACTAAAATAGTCATCTCAAGCATGGTTTTGATGTTTTAACTTGACCATGAAAAAATATGGTTTTCAATAGAGCATTTGAAATCATATACTTTTCTTGAAACATCAACAAGGCAAGGTCACTACTTTAATAATCAATATGGATGACATAATTATCACAGGGGATGATGAAGTAGAAATCTCCAAGCTTCAAAAGCAACTAAACATCAAATTCGAGATGAACTTAGGAGGACTAAAATACTTCATGGGAATAAAAGTTGCTAAATCAAGTTAAAGATATATCTTTCCCAACAAAATTATGTGTTAGACTTACTATCTAAAATATGGATGATTAATTGCAAGCCAACTGATATATAAATTGTCCAGAATCACAAATTTGGAGAACATCCAAATCAAGTACCAATCGATGGGAAAGGTATCAAAGATTAATAGGTAAGCTAATTTATTTATTTCATACTCATCCTGATATTGTCTATGTTGTCAACATAATAAGTTAATTCATGCATAATTCTAATGAAGAGCATATGAAGGCAGTGATTTGATGACTCTATGAAAATAGAGTCATTAATGCGTTATTTTACTTAATATTTAATTGTTTTATTTAATAAATAGCATTTTTATGGAAAAAAATTAAATATAAAATTTTAGTGAAAATGGGTAAAAATATAATTTTTGACATTTTTGGGGATTTTTTATGAATTTTTAACGCATGATCAATTAGAAGCTTCCACGTGGCATGCCACAAAAGCGGAGGAGCTAACTGGGCAAGCCATGCGAATGCTACACAAGCAAGGAGAGCGAATCACATCGCGTGGAGGACAAACACGTGCCACGTGTCAGCACGACTTTCAATTCGAGTTCAAAAATTGGTCAATGCATCATGCCACGTGTCACCACGCCATTGCTCCGCACACTTGATGAATGCTTAAAAAACACTAAATTACCATGATTTAATGTACTTTAATTGATTAAATAGATTTATATTTGTATGATTTTATCATATTTTTATATAAATTTGTCTTTTCAGAATCACGAGTATTTTATTATTATTTTTCAAGTATATTACTTCAAAAATAACTTAAAGACTTGGGAAAAAAATACTGGAGGAAATACATCATAAATATATTGAGAAAATAAATGAGAAAAAGTAAAAAAGATAAAAAAATTAGATAAAATGGGTCAAAAAGGTCAAAATCATACGTGCAGTGCGCCCATACGTGCCGAGTCCCGCGTGCACCAGTGTGCACACCATCTGATCCGCACTGAGTCCCGCACACAGCTTCACTCTAGCTCGCGCTATGTTGCGTGCATGCCTGCTCACTTCTCGTAGTGTCCTACGCATACCCACGTGCGCCAACCACCCGTCTGTCGTGTCGATAGCCCGTCTAGCAAGATTTTTGCGCCCCATACGTGTGCCAACCTATCTAAACTCAAATTTTGAAATATGTTCCCCCATTTTTTGGCCTTTTCCTCATCTATAAAAGGATCCTCTTTCCTATTCCAAAATACACAAATTTTCTAAGCTCTTTCTCTCTCTAAAAAGTTTTCTTTTTCTTTTTTTTAGTTTTTATTTTTAAAGTTCTTCTTTTTTTTAGAGGAACTAGTTATGTTTTTATAAATTTTTAGTTTTTGATTCAATAAGTAGATATGAAAATTCGTTTGAAGGTTTTCTAGTAACAGAATTAACATCAAACTGTTGTAAGAATTTTTTTAAGGTATTATTTTAATGGATTCTTTGGAGTTATTATTTTATGTTATATTTAATTTGTATGCGATTAAATTTAACATGACTGGTTACTTATAAATATGATATAATTATAACGTTGTTATGCTTGCAAAATATTAAATAGGTAAAACACTTTTATAAAATAAATTGATTTTGTTTTTATTCAAGATTTTATATTAAAAATGTTAAAGAGAAATACATTATTTTTCATTACAAACTTAAATCAGAAAATTAGATTTTAAGGTTTAATTATTCAGTCTAATTTAGAGTAGTGTTTTTTCATTTGTTGGTACAATCGCTAGGTAGTTAGAGTGAAACTCTATTTCAAAAGTTTTTTATAAGAATTATTATTTGAAAATGTATTGACGACATATTTTCAGTATTGGTTTTAAAACTTGAAAGATAGTACTTGGAAAATTAAATTCTTAGGTTTAATTTGAACACCTTGAATAAAGTCTAATTATTTGACTCCACCTAGAGTTGTTATTAGATGATTTGTTATTTTCTTAGAAATAAAGCTAAAATTTAATATTCAATTAATTAATAGGTCCTACCTAAGGATATTAGTTAGTTAATATTAAACAAAAGAATTTGAGCCTCACCTAAAGACACTTTTATACCAAATTGAAAAAAAATCAACAAATATTAATTTATATATTTAATAATCTAAATAATACGAGAAAACATAATTAACTTAATTATTATATCATTAAATATTCTACTATTATGAATAATAAAATTTGCATTATTGTTTATTGAATATATATCTATGTTTATATTTATATTTATTTTATTAAATTAGGAAACAAACAAATCAAAATATTGTGACAGAATGTTTAAAATTTAATTTTGTTTTTAAGATTTTGAATAATAAATTAAAAACCACATATATTCATTCCTTAGATCGACCTTAGGAGTATAATTATCATTTTTCATAAAATAATTTGTGCACTTGCGAGAGTTTTATAAATAATAAAACCACAAAGGGTAATTTTTGTAAGATCGGTATTTGCAATATCAGTCTTGCAATTTCATTATCATCCATCAGCGTTCCACCCGTGCGCCACACCATCCGTTCCTACAAATCACATCACGCCATGTGTTGTTGAGTCGATAAGTGTTAACTCTGACCAGTCTCCTTTGCCACGTGTCACTCCCTGATTCGTCCAATGAATTTTTGATGCCACATGTCGCCCTATGATTGGCAAGAACTATTAATTTTGCTTGTTTTGATTGTAGCCTTAGATTTGAAGCTGATCAGACGGTCCAAATCGCACTTGAGCTTTATTTAAGCCTCTAATAATTCTATAAACCCTAATTAGCCTCCATTAGCATAATTTTGGTTAGTTTTTAGAGCTAAAAAGAGAGAAAAATATAGAAAAATTCAAGAGAAGACACCATTTTGGTGGATATTCAAGAAGAAATTAATTCTACAATTCAAGATATTGATTGTATTTCTTTTTCTACTATTTTTTTTTTATCAATTTTATGTTTTTCTTTATGAAAAAATATGAGTTTTATGAACACAATTATGTGTAATTAATTTATTAATTTAGGGATTTTATGAAACCAATTTTCACCATGTGATAATCTAATATTTTTTCCCAATTATAATATTAATTTAATTATATTATTTAATTTAATTTTTATGCTATTAATTGTTTGACAAACAGTTTATCTATAAAGGCAATTAAATAGATTTGAGAGAATTATTTAATTTTTTGTCTTGATTAAATAACATGCATAATTTCTAGGCAGAAATGTATGATTCTTATGTATGTAATCCATAATTGATGAACTTAATAAGTAGTATGTAATTTAATTGGCATGAGAATATGATTAAATTAATTACTATATGATGTGTAGTTTACTTAAGAGAAGAATACATGCTAGGTTAGATTCAATTGATCATGTAATTAATTGATATTATATTGAGGGATTTTAGCGATTCGTATGTTTAGAAAATTAGGAGATTAAATATTTTTAGATATTTTCTCATATATCTTTTTAGTCATAAAATCTGATTTAATTAATTATTGTTATTTATTTTTAGTTATTTTAATTTTGCTTTCTTAAAATATAAAAATACCAAAATAAATTGATTTTTATTATTTTTAGTTTTAAAAATTAGCTTTTAATAAAATAATTTTTGTAGAAACGATTTTCTTATTACGATATATATACTTACGTATTCATTACATACAGAATTTATGTAGCGATTATGCTACTTAAAATATTCCCTAGGTAGAAGAATTATGCTATCTAAGAATAACCTTAACATTGATGCGTATACAAATGAAATTTGGGCATGTACTTAGTCAAATAGAATTAAGGTGGCGTTTGGTTCGTGGAATGGAATCGGAATCGGAATGGAATGAAATGGAAAGGAAACAATTTTGTTTGGTTTGACCACTGGAATCAAGCTCAGAATCAGGATTACAGTGTTTGGTTTGCCACTGGAATGGAATGAAAAAAGTTGTAAATGACCTTAATACCCCTACATGCTGTAAAGTTCAAATAATGTCATTTAATTACTATTTTTTCGTCAGACAAAATACATTATTGAAATCATTATTTTTCTAAATAATTATTACTTAATTAAAAAGAAATATATTATTAAAATTATTATTTTTCTAAATAGGGTTTAGGGTTTTGAGGTTTGGGATATGGGATTTAGGGTTTAGGGATTTAGGATTTGGGGTTTAGGGATTTAGGATTTGGGGTTATATTTGTAGGTTAAGGTTTAGGGTTAAAATTATTATTTTTCTAAAAATGGTTTAGGGTTTTAGAATTTTGGATTTGGGGTTTAGGGTTTTAGGATTTGGAATTTGGGGTTTAGGGTTTTGGGATTTATGTTTTAGGGTTTTGAGTTATGAGATTTATGTTTTAAGGTTTAGGGTTTAGGGATTTGAGGATTTGGGGTTTAGGGTTGTAGGATTTGGAATTTGGGGTTTAGGGTTTGGGGTTTTGGGATTTATGTTTTAGGGTTTTGGGTTGTGGGTTTAGGGATTTAGGGATTTGGGGTTTAGGGTTTTAGGATTTGGAATTTGGGGTTTAGGGTTTAGGGTTTTGGGATTTATGTTTTAGGGTTTTGGGGTTTGGGATTTATGTTTTAAGGTTTAGGGTTTAGGAATTTTGGGTTTAGGGATTTGGGGATTTGGAGATTTGGGGTTTAGGGTTTTAGGGTTTAAGGTTTAGGGTTTAGGGATTTGGGGTTTAGGGTTTTAGGATTTAGAATTTGATGTTTAGGGTTTTGGAATTTATGTTTTAGGGTTTAGGGTTTTAGGATTTATGTTTTAAGGTTTAGGATTTAGGGATTTGGGGTTTAGGGTTTAGGGTTTAGGGATTTGGGATTTAGGGATTTAAGGTTTATGATTTAGGGTTTTAGGATTTTGATTTAGGGTTTAGGGTTTTGAAATTTTGGGTTTAGTGTTTAGGGTTTTGGAATTTTGGATTTAAGAATTTGAGAATTTGAGATTTGAATTTAAGGTTATATTTTAAGTAAGGGTAAAATTGAAAAAAAAAGTTTAGATGAGAGTGTAATTATGATTACCGGGAGAAGGAATTGTGATTCTTTCTCTTTTAGTAATTTGATTTCATTCCGCCCTCTATTCCGTCCAACCAAACACATAAAATGAAAGGAATCAATTCTGATTTCATTTCATTCCCTCCAACCAAACATGGGGTAATGTTTGTACTGGGGCATCAACGTCCATTTATTGGAATAACTTTGTCAAATGTCAATAATCCAGCTCTAATATAAAATGGTATTTTTTCTTTTATTGGAAGTTTAAGATACACGCGCAGAGAAAATTCAAATCGAAGTGTTGTGAAGCCATGGACCTAGACATGTAATCCATGGCGGCTGCTATAGGGGTCTCGATTCCAGTTCTCCGCTTCCTCCTTTGCTTCGCTACCACCATTCCCTTCAGCTTCTTCTGGCGGATCGTCCCCGGTTCAACCGCCAAGCACGTTTATTCGGCCGTTGCCGGTGTTCTGTTTTCTTACCTCTCTTTTGGGTTCTTTTCCAATCTGCATTTTTTGGTTCCTATGGTATTGGGTTATGCTTCCATGACATTTTATCGTCCTCAATGTGGGATCCTCACATAATAGCTCAATATCAGATTGAGTCAAGATGTTTTCAGTGAGTGTAGAGCTATTTGTTAGACCTGGTGATTCAGACATGGTTGCTGTTTTTAGAACAAGCTCATGAGCTTAGCTTGCAAGCTCTGATACCATAAAGAATGTCAAAAAAAAAAAAAAAACCTTGAACAAACATCATTCAACAAGATGAACATTAACAACGAATAAAAGAAGACGAAGAGGAAAATGTTGAAAAGCTTTTCTAATAAACTTAACGCAAAATACAATCTGTGTGCTCACATTTATATAACTAATATGATTCTTCTCTAACTGATTTCACTCACCAGCCTCACTCACTAATCTCTTACAATCATTACTCACACACACATTGCTCAGCTCATGTGCTTGATTCTTGCAGTGAGCTTTATGTTCCTGTGTTGCAGTCCACGGTTGCATTATGTGGCCTACTGATCTTAGCATATTCTGTGCCATGTCATTGCCTTTGTCATTGGGTATATTTAGTGCCATGTCATTGTTGCATTCATTTGCCATGTCATGTTCTTCTCTTTCCTTTACACTATCTTCACATTCGCATTGAATAAATTTATTTTTCCTGCCGTTGATTTATGTCTGTGAAAAAGTGAGTTGCAAATGATGTTTTGCAAGTTCATCAACTGATGTACCTAGCCTTTGCACTTTCCTTCCAAATTTTCTTTCTTTAGTTCAGAAGCTATTCAATTTGATCATACGAGGATTATGCAAATTTACCATTTTTCTTTACAAATATTGTTTTAGGATGCATTTATTATCTTTGTTATTTTGGACTTAGATTGTAGTTTTTTTTTACTGTAAAATTTCTATAATGCCAATATGATTTTGCTAAAAGCACCAGAGGTAATGTAGTTTATCTGCAGCTAAACAAAGCAGCTTGGTTTTTTCATTTCTCTGTAAATTGAAAAACTTTTGTAATTTCTCAAATTTTTTGGAAATTAAACACAATCTGGACTGTTTTATTATGTAATTTAATATTTACCACCTTTCAACTTTCTGCCGAGAAAGCCAGAAACAAGCAATTTTTTCAAACTTAATGTTTCTTTACATTGCTGATATTGTACTCCAGCTTCTGTATTTGGTAATTCTCAATTTTTTCTTTCCATGTCTCCTTGTCCAAATAGTTCTCATAGAAATTTACCTCTCCATTTTCTTTTATGGTCAATGAAGCACAACTTCTAGTACCATAAAGACCCTGCACATAGAAAATATATTAGTAAATATGACAAACTGAAAATAGATTTTATGTTATATAATAAATAGCTTCGGATTTTGTTTACCATGGGAGTCTCTACTTCAACAAATATTGAGCTTAGATTATACTCCCAGTCACGAGCACATATACCAGGTAATTTGCTTTCATCAGCTTTGATTGTGTCCCTCATTAGATTCTCAATCATTTCTTTTACTGGGATCTCACCTTTAACATATTTACAAATATGTTCCTTAAATTTATGTTCCAAGTGTTGTGTCTGTTCACATGAAATACAAGTCATAAATTTTTTAGTTTTTCTTACGAAGTACACTACAGTTTCTTAAAAGATGGGTGTAAAATCATAATTGTAAGTTCAACTGTGGTCTGAGAAGCTTGTTTTGTAATTAATGAACAGTGTTTTGATAAGAGTGATCTAACCTTGTGCCAGGGTGAGTCAAGTTTTGCATTGGAAAGAACATGAATGCCTGGAGAGACCACTTGGATAAGAATTGGCTCTCCTTTTGGCCTGTTGGAGATATAAACCATGATTTTGGAAGAAACATCAGCCAGAATCAAGTTGAACCCGTTATACTGATGGGCCTCTTTCAGCAGGTGCTCTGCAAATTCCTTGGGACTCTTTGTGCTCTGCTCATTTCAGGTACGAACGTAACAAATACATTACATAGGTCACAAAATAAGAAGAATACAACCCGTTTTCATAAGCAGAAAATAAATTTAAAGGTTTCATCAAATTGAAAAACACTCACACCCATGTTTATGTCATCTCGCTTACTAAAATTGAAGATTCCATGTAAAATACATTGAGGCCAAGAAGCAGACCTTTTAAGAAATAAAAGGTTTCACTTTTTCTTTTTCCTTATCTAAGTGGGAAGTGTCAAAGTGAAGGTAGCAATTTACCTCTAAGAAAAGCACAGGGAGGTCTCCTCGGCTCTTTGCCTCTGGAGCAGTATGGAGTTCTAACACATTTGTTAGAAAAGCGAGTCTGCCACCTCTTGAACAAGCTAACCATGTTCCTCCTGCAACTTCATCTCTTCCTCCTAATATATCATGACCTTCCCACCATGCCACTGGTTTTGTAGGCCTTTAAAGTATGCAATAAAACTTAGTAAGTGCAATTTCTTATAATATCCAAAGTGTTCAAATGAACAAAACAAGAAAGTCATTTTTAGCTTGCCTGTTGTGATACTCGTCTCTGTTTTGCAAGAGAATCAGAGAGTATAAAGGATGAGCTTGCCAAATAAACACAGCTATACACATTGTGTAGAGTTTTGTGGGGGCTTGGTTAGATCAATGGAGAATAAACTGTCTTTATTGGCTGAATATATAATTGATAAGTCACCTTGTCTGTAAGGATATCAATTCCCTATTTGATTTATATATTTTAATTTCTTAATTTTTTAACTGAATTTTATTGATTTTATAATTTATAAGATAAATTAAGTTAAAATATAATTAAAAAATATTTATTTTTTAAAAAATAAAATAAAAATTATATATTTTATTAATAAAAAAATTATCTTATTCACTCTTTTTTGTTTTGTTCTCTTTCTCCCTTAATCTTTATCTCTTCCTTCCAGTCTCACTTATTCTTTCTCTCTCTCTGCACAGCTATTTTCTCTTTTCTTTTCTTCTCACTCATTTTATTTTTTTCTTTTTCTACTTATTATTTTTTTTCTCTCAATTTTATTTTTTATTTTTATTAATAAAATAATAATAAGAGAAAAAATAATTTTTTTAAAATTTTTATTTTATCTTTTAAAAAACTTAATTTAATTAATCGTATTATTAAATTATAAAATTAATAAAATTTATATAATTAAAATATATAAATTAGGATTAAAATTAGCACACGGCTTCTTTATAATGTATTAACTTTTGAGGTTCTTCCAGGCTTTTAGAAATTCGTTGGATTCCTTTGATGGTTTCTAGAAAACAAGGTACAAATCTAGGGGAGGGGGACACGTCTTGGCCTAATCCATTTCATCGAAATATCAGTCGCCTATTTGATGAGTCTTAAACGTTCTAAACGGGAAAAAGAGTTCCATAGTACGTTTACTTTTAAAGAGATGCATTTTTGTTTTTTTAAAAATGTGCATTCAATTCTTAATTTTTGTACAAAAAAATGTCCAGTAAGTTTTTAGTAGGTATGTATAATTTAATTTAGATTAATTATTTAAATTGAATTATTCTTTAAAAATGTGAAATTCACGTGTCACTTAGTGATAAATTTATAAAAATATTTATTTTTTTTATAAAAATCAACCATCCCCTCTCCTGTTACGCCACTTCAAAATAACACTTATGTTATATGTATGTATATATTTTTCGATAAATATATACGTAAATACTCAAATTTTTTAAGAAAATATTTTCTTTCAAACTTAAATTAACATTTTCAATAAAACTAATGCAAAATTAAATTTGTCTAATATTTAAAGTCACAAATTAAATAATGAAAAATTTATTTAAATTTAATTGAAAGAATTTGTTAAAATATTAAAATAATATTTTTAATTAAAAATTGTATCACTAAAACATATATATGTCTATTGAAAAATATAAATATGCATGTATCATATATGTTATTTTATTATATTAAACATAAAATTAGATCTTAAGTTAACTTGTCTTTGTGTAAATCTTTTCTAAGACTTAGAAACACTTTTTAAACATGAATATTAAATATCCTCTTGGACCTAAAGGAAAGGATTTATAATAATTAACCTAAATTAAACTTAGACTTACATGAATCTTAAAAATGTTTTTAAGAAATATATTAAATTGCATATTTTCAAAAGTTAAAGACGCATGGAACTCAGTCCGGTTCTAAACATCCCCTTTTTTAAAAGTTTATTTTAATCAAGTCATAGATATTGGAGTAATGACCAAAATAATGGAACCTGGAAAACCTGTATACCATGAGTTTGATCACTGAATTATGCTGTTATATGTTTTTTTATTTTTTTAATGGTTATTATGGGGTCATGAAACGAAATTGGTTGCTTTAATTTTAGGAATGTTAGATTATATCATTGGTCGCCAAGTTGGATTTATATATAAATTATTTAAAATTTTATAATATATGATTTAATCATTGAAATTTAAAATTTCACTTATAAATTTTTATTTTTTAAAATTATATGATTTAGTTATTAAATTTTTAAAAATTCATAAATAAATTATAAAAATTTTAAATCATAAATATGTATATAATTGTAAAGTTAGGATCTATTAATATAGTTTTAAAAATTGAAGATTAAATATGATTTAAAAACTATTATTTATTAGTGAAGTTTTAAAATTTGTATATTAAATCAATTTTAAAAGTTTAGTAAACTAGTTAGTCTTTAGGGTGTTTAGCTTAAGTAGTAATAAACAAATAATCTGATCAATTTGTTTAAATTAAAAAATTTGATCTGATTTGTGAGATTTAGATCAGATTGGATTGATAAATTTCATGGTTAGATCGAATTTAAATTAAAAATTATACAATCTGTTCGGATTGATAGATTTTATAATCTGATATATCCAATCCGGATCGAATTGCTATTAAATTTAAATAAATATATATTTTATTTTATAATATATTATATTTAAATATTATACATACTATAATTATATTAGATTATTATTTTAGGTTAAAAATAAATATAATATTTATAATAATTTAATAATTGTATAAACATATTTTTTATTCTTTTGATTTTTTTTAATTGTAATTATAAATAATAATATTTGTTACAAAATATCAATTTAAAATTTAAATTTGTGTATGTTATGTTTTATGTATGATAATAATTTATAAATAAATTTTAATATTAATCTGATCTTATTCGATCCAAAAAATCCTATCTATTTGAATTCAGAATTTTCTGGATGGATTATATTTTATCAAATATTAAAAATCTTTAAATTTATTCAAATCAAATTTAAATTAATAAAAAATAGATAGATTTAATGTGTGATAACTAAGCTTGAGGGCACTAATAACTTATTTATGTGTGTACGCATGTGTTGTGATATAGGATAATTGATTGGATCTTTCTTTGGGGGTACTCAATTGGTACATATATAATTGAGTTTGACTCGGTAGTACAAAACTTTTTTTTTTAATGATAAATTCAGTCCCATAAAAGATTTTGACACCGATTGTTGTAAATAATTTGAGCTTATTTTAGAAGGGTACTCAATGGGGCCACGGATCTTATTTTTAAATTGAATCTCATTTATTTTATAATTAAATTTTTTATATAAATGATTATTTTTTAGAGAGCAAACCAAAAAATAATCTCAACAATGCAGAGAATCAAAAGAAGTAAATGCTATTAAAGGAAACTACTAAGAGCTCAGAGATGAAACTAGAACGTGTCAGTGATAGAAAGACAAAGCAGATCAACAATCGCCTTGTTTTCTATTTTATTTTATTTAAAATAATGCAAAATCCCTTTATTTTTTATTTGAAAATAAAAAAAGTAAACAATTTCTTTTTAGACCAATTTATTTTTTAATTATAAAATTTATTATGAAAATTATAAAACTAGAATATATTGAACTAAAAGTTATTGAAATTATAAAACCTGAGAAGCCTGGATAACCAGTATACATTGGATAGTAATAAACCCAAGGGCAAGCTCACTAGCAGTATTATTTGATTTATAATATTAATGATATCCTTTTCGGGGAGGAAAATAATAATAAGGGTGATCAAACCACGTAATCAATAATAATAATAATTTACTATTATTATTATTATTATTATTATTATTATTATTCTTGGAGTTTAATTTCAGTTTATTACAAGTGCCAGATTTTCTTCATTATATAATGCGGGAAACCGGTTAAATTGCAGCATGTATCAGATGAGGATGTATTTAATTAGTATTTTAATAGACTTCTCAGGAGGCCATATTTTGTATGGATTTGCAAATTTTTGTTACTTTAAAATATTCTGATTAAACTGTTATAGAGTTAGGTGGGTTTTGATGGATTTTGTTTTATAACTCTCATTGATTTTGTGGTAGGGAGAGGTAATTTTAGAGAAAGAAAAAAAAAATTAAGTTCTTATAATTACATACAAAGCTTATCCGATAAGAGAAGAAATTCTAAATATTTGGGTTATATAATGTGATATTTTATATTAGAAAAAAAAATTAAATATGACCCATTTTATTATACTTTTTAAGTAAAATTATAAAAATACTCTTAATTTTTATTCAACAATTATAATTTAATTTTGATTAAATATTTGTACAAAAATTAAAAGGATGTTCAAATGGCATCTAACTAACCGATATTTACCCGATCCATCAAAATGAATTGAATATATATCCAATTTATTTCCATCAAAATAAATTGAATGCATATCTAGTTTTATTTTAATTCAAGTAGAGACGTGTCCAACTAACCAACTTTCATGTTGAACTTTCAAATCCATATTAGACACCTACACATAAAGAATAAATCCCAACAAGAGGCTTCCTGATTCTATCCAATTCAAATATTTTGACTATTTTGCAAAAAGTTATAGCTAATTTTTTATCTTCACGTTCTTCTCTATTAATGCATGGTGTGTTGGGTTATTTTTTTTGTCATTTCTTTTTAGGTGTTCTTAGATCTTGGTACGAGCTATTGGATTGATGTGATTTTGAGCCAATTTCCTATTTGACACCCCAAATTTGGGTTTTGAAGTGATGCCACAAGGTTATGCTATCAAACTTTAGTTCGATCCCACCCTTGAAAATAAAGTTTTAAGGGCTTGAAACGTGCTCACTTGACGTCAAATTAGTACTCAACTTATCGAAATTGAATCTCGTTCTCATATCACTCTATTTCTAGCCTTTTTCTTGAGCCCACAAAGCTAAAAGCTGTTGTCAAAAGCTGTTGTCAAAAGCTGTGTCAAAGCAAGAGCTTATATCATTATCTTTCACGTCAATTGAAAGTTTCCCAGATGATAACAATGTCCTATTTTTGGCCCCTACACCTATAATGTCTCTACTTCACCTCCATTATCAATTGTATGAAGCCATGAAGAAAGAATAAATTGAAATTAGGGATGAATATCACCCTGATTCTTGGATTCCTCACTATTCTGTTGCTCAAGAAGTGCCAAAGATTGATGTCTTCAGTTGTTCTTGATAAAGCTTTAATATAGTGATGATCGATGGAAAGAAATTGACTAGGTTGGATCGAATAGAGTTATCATGAGCTGGGACTAGCTTTACCCAAATGAGCTGCCATGGACTGGGCCTAGATCGACCCAAGTGAAAAGGCAAACTATGTCGATTTCTATAGATGATGAATGGGCTATGCTGGTGATTTTTGGATTGATTTGCACTAGTAATTTTTGGAATGATTTCTATCACCATCTACCACAACTAGAATTGTTGCACTCTAAAGTGAAATGGACTGGCTTTTGATCGACTAGAGTTGGCATAAACTGTGTTCAGGTGGAAAGATGTGCACTGGTTTGCGGGCTGATACTCAAGTTTAAGATTGAAACTTAAACATCTATCAGCGGCCAAACAAGAAGAATTCCCAATATAATTGGTATCATGGGCTATGAGTTGAAAGCTACTTTGACCAATTGTGTTAGCATTGTTTCTCATCTCGTTCTGAGATCAATTACTACCATGAGTAATTTCAAACTAACACTGAAGAGTTTGATATTAGTGGTTCTAATAGGGATGACACTTCTTGGATTTTATGGTTTTGCAATCTCAAAGAAAATGAATTTTTTTATTACATGAGGGTATTTTACTCCTACTATGATGCTAATTTCGTTTATGAAAAACCTTAAAATGGATTATTGAATTAAAAAATAAAATTTACAAAAGCATAACTAGTTCTTCTCAAAAAGAGAACTTTAGAATTAAAAAAACTAAGAAAGTTTTCTAGAGAGAGAGAAGAGAGGAGAAATTTTGTGTTTTGAGATTGGAGGAGAGGATCCTTTTATTGATGAGGAAAAGGCTACAAAAGGTGAAAAAATATCTTGAAAATTAGTTTTGGATGCATTTGGACAGGTTGGTACACGTGTGGAGTGAGATTTGCGGTGGAACGGGTGCTGGCGCATGCGAGATTTGTGGTATACAAGCACTAGCATACCCGGGATTCCTGGTGACATGCACGTGAGGAGTGTGGGCGTGTGGAGGCAGGATGCGAATGCGCACGAGTGTGTGCTGGTTGCACGTACGGCGCACGAGAGACTCGACATTTTTTACATTTTTGATTGTTTTGACTCATTTTTTTCCAATTTTTCATTTTTTGATTTTTTCTCATTTTTTTCTCAACATATTTTTGATGTATTGCATTAAGTATTTTTCTTTAAACCTTTAAATTATTTTTGAACGAAAATACCTGAAAAACAATAAAAATACTTGTGATTTTATAAAGAAAATTTTATATAAAAATATGATCAAATCATACAGATATAAATATATTAAATCAATTAAAGTACATTAAATCATGGTAATTTTAGTGTTTTTTAAGCATTCATCATATCACAAAAGTAGAAGACTATTCTAAGGGAGGCTTACAAGAACATAGATCTATGGAGTGGCTTCTTCGACCAGACCTTCAAGCTAGGCATTTTGCATCGCTTCTTCACCACAAGTTGAAGGAAGCAGATTGTTCACTGGAGGTACTTTGCTTCGACTACTCTAAAAAGGTAGCATCAATGTGAGGTAAGGAGCAATCTGGTCCAACTTCTTGCCTTGGATTACCACAAAGTCCACCCCATTTTTGTAAGCCTTGGTGCACTCCACTTTGAGTGCCTACACTAGATTAGACAACGACCTAATTTGGTCCCTTAGTAAGCTTACTGTATTTTTAGCCTTCTTGGCTGTTTGTTCAAAACGGCTTGCTTTTTGCCCCTGCTCGATGCAATAACTTTCTTATTTTTTTAGGTTTTTGGACTTATCATGCATGTTGCTTTTAAGTTTCAGGATTTTGGCCCCAATTTTAGCAAGGAGATCATCCTTATCCTCTATGGCCTTCTGGTACTTTGCTACTTGCAAGCGACTTACTTGTACTTTTTACTTGTACTTTGTACTTGTACGCTCTAAGGGACATCTTGCCTTCTCTGGCCAATGACAAGACCTAAAACGTACAAAATAAGTTAGCAAAATATTACAAGTGAGAAATGAGGTGTAGATCTAAAAGTATATAATTCATCTTAATCAGATAATCAGTCATCAGCTTCTCGTTATACCCTTCCTCACACCTACGAGATTCTCTAACCTTGACCCTTTTAGCGTCACTCCCGAAGTGATGATAAAGTTCTATTTTTAATTCAAGCCGTCCAAAAGAACCCTTATCAAAATAGGTCACTAGGGTGTCCAAAACCATGGCATTCCTCAAAATGGATTCATCAAACTCAAAGTCATCCAAATCTATAGCTCCAATTTGGGGAGTCTGGTCCTCATCTACCTTCATTTTCTTAGAGGACTTGGCCTGGGGGGTAAAGAGAACGAGTTGGACAAGCAAGACACCGGGGGTGGAAAAGGTACCTTGATTGGTTCATCATCTATTGAAGTTGAGTCCTTTGTAAGAGATGGCGAGGTGGAGGTGGGCCAAGGGTACGTAGGAACAGGTCTTGAACACTTAAGGTGTCGATTAGGTCCTCAAGGTCCACATTCGAGTAGTCCATACCTATAAGAACAAAGAACAAATTAGTTAATATTCCAAGTTGTCAAAAATGGTATTTTACCTCGTTACAAAAAGATGACTTGTATACTCGTCGATATAATCCCTCTAGACTCCATATTTTTTCAAACGGACTACAAGTAAGATGTCCTTGTAGCTCTAGTTTTTAGTAATCTAAAGTTTGATCCTTATTTTTTCCTTGCTATCTACACCCAACTTATTTATTAGCTCACTTGCGCGGAGCTGGGATGTGCTAAAGTGATGGTTTCGAATGCAACAGACTAGAAACTTGACACTGTCACACCAAATATCTCCAATGATATAAAAATATTTATCCTCTCATCCCGAGGTATTATTAAAGAGTTTAAGATGTAGCCAGTGCCCAACAACACACGATATATATGCCTTACCTTTATCTAGGCCATTTTTCTTCAAACAGTACATACACTTGAAAAAAATTTGGACATTCTTATTTTAGGCCTCCATTTTTCTTTTTTTTTCTTCTTTTCCATACTCTCTTTACATAATAGAAAGTCGGTGGAACTATTTTCTTCATTATCATTACTACTCATCCTAATCCTCAAGGTCGATTGCAAAACTTCCATTGGATTGACTACCTCAGCTCCATATACAAGGCGAGAAAGAAGTCTCATCCATTATTGACATGGTATTGTTCTCGTCACTCATAGCACCCTTGGCAATTCTTCTATCCACTTTCTTTAAGCGCCCTTTGGGTTTTTGTGTAAGTTTTTTATAAGGACCTTGTTTGAGGATTCTACTCGTCCATTTGCTGGGGTTAGTAAAGGGTGGAATAAGATAATTTGATTTCCAGTTCTTCACAAAAAGTGACAAAGGGTTTGTTGATAAATTATCTACCATTATCAGTCATCAACTTTTTGGGAAGGCCAAATCGATAGACAATATTTCTCCATACAAATTTTCTCAATATTTTCTCTTGGATCCTTGCTAATGGTTTTGGCTCTACTCACTTTGAAACATAGTCAGTTGTTACTATAAAGAATTTTCACGAAGCTATTGCAATAGAAATAGTGGTATAATATCACTTCCCCATTTTGCAAATGGCTAAGTACCTATAATCCATTTCATTTCATCGACGTATAAAGGGGGATTGTGGCATATCTTTGACACTTATTAGGTTTTTTTACCATGTAAAGTACAATCATTGAACATGGTAGGCCAATATATAATACCCTTGATTGATGGTTCTTTGGCTCAAGCTCCATCCTCCCAAACAGACTTCGCATCGCCATCATGAATTTCCTTGATAACTTCATTCGCCTCTTCTTCTATTAGGCATGGTAACCACGAGCCTCCAGCATTTTTTTTGTACATATGGTCTCATATGATAGTGTAGCTTCTTAACTTTGTTTCCAATTTTTGGGCTTTTTTTTTGTCTACATGGATAACCCCTCCCGCAAATAACTCCAGAAAGGGATAAACCCACGACCCTTTAAAGAATTCAAACATAATCATTGACTCAATCAATTCCTTCTCCCGAACGCTTGTTTTGAAATGGTAGAAATTAGTATGGTTATTTTTTTATGACTGGTCGAGGACTATATTAGATGTCAAATGATTATACGTCATTAGGCTTTCAATATACCATAGAGATAAATTGTAATTATCATCAAGAATGTGTATTAAAAAAGTTAAATACGTTGAATGATAAGAAGAAAAAAATGTAAATAAAATAAAAATTCACAAGAATGCAAAAATATATATCAACTTATCGAAGCTGATTCCTAGAAACACCTGCTACAGTTCATATAAGAAAAAAAATTCAAACCAAGTAGGGCCCCATCAGGACCTTTTCTCTTTCTGTGATCTTTCTTAGCTATTTCCTTGGACATATTACCAAAACAAAAAATTACTTTTATATCCATAAATCATTGTATTTAAAGCAACATAGTTCGATCGAATTAAATCCAAAAGAGAGTCCTTGGTAGATAAGTTATCTTCATGGGAAACTGCATAGCACGAGCTCATGATGATCGTTCCACCAAGTCTCCCAACCCCGGTACGTTTATATTATATTTTAATTTTATTGTCTAGTCTAAGAACATTTTGGGGTTTTAATTTTTTCATACATAGCAAGGATTCGAACTAGAGCCTATATATTTCAAGAGCGAATCTATTTGTAATATTATAAAAAAAAATTACACATAAAATAAAATTTAACTTTATCTTATAGATTTTAATTTTTAGAATTTTGTTATTCAAAAATTTACTACAATTTTTTCATTTAAATATATTTTTAGTTAAAACAAAATACATAAATAAACTTTATTAAAAACTATCAATAATCTAATAACATTATTGTTTTTTAATCAAAAATTAAAGATAAATACATAGAAACATTATTGTTTTTTTAATAAAAAATTAAAGATAAATATATAGAAACGTATCTAAATTAATAATTATTAATTAATTTTATAGTTTTATTATTAGTATTTTAAATTTACATATTTACTTTAGAGAATTATTTAGTTTTTTTTGTATTTTTTCTTATGATAGGATATCATATCAAGCTAGAATGTAATACTTATAATATAATGATCATAAACACCATATATATAATTAATAATTATATTTTTATTTTATTTTATCATTAAAATAGATCTTAATCTCCGTTCTAAACATTTCTAACCTATTAGATATATTAAAATTCAAATTATTCTAACCTTATAATATTATTTTTAAATTGATTTAATATTATATAACAATAATATATATATATATAATACGTAATTATTTAAATATAAGTTTAATTTTAGATTATTGATCATACAATACATACTTATAATTGTATCAACTCTTTATTATTAATTATGATTTTTGTATTTTTTTTTATGATATACCTCTTGAATAAAAACACTACTAGGCTTTTACCAGCAGGATTAAAAGACACCTCATGCATACATTATTGGGTTTTAATTTGCAGGTAAAAAGATGATGAATGAAAATGGTAGTCACAAAAATGATAAAGAAAACAATATTATTAAGGTAAGAAGTAGTAATAGTGGGAAGATTATAACACCAAACTTGAAGATATTCACTGTATCCGAACTAAAGAAGGTCACTAGGGATTTTAGACCAGACTCAATAATTGGTGAAGGAGGTTTTGGAAGAGTTTTCAAAGGTTGGATCGATGACAAGACTTATTTTCCTTCTACGATCAATGTTGGTATGCCTGTTGCCGTCAAGAAATCTAACCCTCGTAGCTGCCAAGGCCTTAAAGAATGGCAGGTCAATTCCTTTTTTTCTTTTTTCAATTACTAATTAATTATTTTTACATATTTTTTTTCTATTGAAAATTAATAAATTGGTATTCCTTTTGCCTGCTAATTAGATAAAGAAAATTAATATAAAAGTAATTGGATCATTGCTTAGGTCATTTAACACATAATTATGTATATACAGCGTCCTTATCTAAGTTTGATTGCAAAAGAAGCATATTTTGGTGTTGAAAATAATTTATTATAAATAAATTTATATATATTTTTATATTCATAATTTTTATAAATCATGTATTAAAATTATTTTAAAATTAAAAAAATAATAATACTTTACACAATATATAAATATAAATATAAATTTATATGTAATTAATATTATTTTTCTTCTTTCAATTATAAAGTAACTTAATTCTAGCTAAATTAATAAAATTTTGGATTCCTAAAATTATAATCATGGGTCTAATTACATATAGCTCCTAATATTTGAATTTAATTGATTAATTAATTAAATAATCCTCAAGCCCATTTTACATATAAATAAGGAAGCGCGGCTGAAGAGGTATTTTATATTAGATCTTCAGTGTGTTTGGTTTTTAAGATTAATAATAAAACATATTATTTTCATAATTTTTTATTAAAATTTTATTTAAAAATAATATTTTAATAAAAATCATAAAATAATATAGTTTTTCTTTAATTGAACTATTTTTTCAAAATTAAATGATTAAATAACATAATTTATAATTTAAGAAACCAAATGATACATCATATGAATCAGGTAATGAAGATAACAAAATCATTACCTCATTGTCATTTTATATCTTCACATCAACCTACAATAATTTATAAACACATTATCTAAGTCTATTAAAATCACTTTTAATATCACCACTTCCATCCATCTTCAAAGCATATAATTACTTTTTTAAATACACCTTAAAAAGCCTTTTTTGCATCTGTATACCATTGATGTTATCATTTTGAGTCTTAAACTTTCTTATTTACATATCGTTCTTAAATCAGAATCTCTCAACCATTAGCTCTAATACTACTTGTTGGGAAGCAGTGGAAGAGCAAAAAAGGTCAAATGAATAATAACATAAGAAAATTTACGTGGTTTGATAAATTAACTTAATCCACACTCAAATTCACAAATAACTCTACTATTATCACTTTTTTGATAAAAAAATATTAATCTAATACCCAATAAATTCTATATCCCAAGAATAATATTAAGAATAAAAAAGTAACTTAATTTAAAACACCATTTACACTTAAATTTCATTCACATATCCAAAAATAAAAATAATGTTCTTTATTTTTAATTGTTGATCATCTCATACACATAATGCATAAAACCATATTTTTCATTTACTATGGTTGCTTCACTCACATCACTACCATCTCTTGTCATTTGAAACCTCTAGTGATTGTATTTACACTAGTCGACATGTTATTTTTGATTAAATTGGGTTTTTCAAGTTTTCAATGTCACCTATGTCAGATACTATACAAACCAATGATATATGTGAACCTTTTTATATCTCACTAGTTGTTAAAGTATCTGTACATAGTCTAATTTTTTTAGTACCTGGGTACAATACTATACTTGGTTCTGTGTCTTGCTCAACTTCTAAGTCTATATTAGTTTTCATTCATCATCCTTTTCTTGCATTACTTGATACATTACCTAAAATTCCTACATCATCTATTGCATTATCTGTAATGCTTGCATCCCCTGTTGCATTATCTGTAATGCTTGCATCACATGTTGTTTCTACTCCTACGTTTATACATGAGCCATTATCAGATCATATTTCTACATCATATAATACTTTTTTGGAGTCTTCACATGATACTCCTATGTCCAGCTTTAATTTATTTGATGTGTCATTATCTCCCTTTAGCATATCACTTTACCCCATGTCATAAGTCTTGACTCTACATATTTACCTCTTGATATTTGCACATGCTAATTGGTTATTGACTTTCCTCCCTTACCTATTTTCAATGATCACTTTATGATACTTGTTTCAAAACTGGTTCCTTAAAGCCAAAACTTACATTCACTATTTAGTTACTATTTTTCCTTAACCAAGTTGTTATGTTAAGGCTTGTGGTATTAAGGAATGGGAAGAAACAATGTAAAAAGAGTTCAATGCTTTGAATATGAATGTATAGAACTAGGCTCAAGAGTGATAACACTCTAGACAAATACAAAGCCTAGGTTAATACTAAGGGATATTATTAGGTGGAAGACATAGACTATTTTAAACCTTTTCTCTAAGAGTAAAGACACAAATAATAAGGATTGTTCTAACTCTTGCTCTCACAATGCGTTGGGATCTAAAGCAGCTTGATGTGATTAATGATTTCTTGAATACAGAGTTACAAAAGGTAGTATACATGAAGTAACCACAAGGATATAAAGATGAAACTCGTCCCAAATAGGCGTGTAAGTTGAAAAATGTCCTATATGGTTTTAAGCAAGCATGTAGAGCCTAGTATCAAAATTTGTATTACTGCTTGCTTGAGTTACAATTTATGAATTCCAAAACAAATACCACCATGTTTGTTAGATTCACTAAGCAAAATTTAAACATTATTCTAGTATACGTTGATGATATAGTGGTGATTGAAAGTGATAAACTCTATATGCATAAATTGATTAGTTCATTTAATGAGAAATTCTCGTTAAAAGATCTTGGTGTCTTGCATTTTTTCCTTAGCATTCAAGTTCAAAGTTCTTCTAATCAAATATACCTATCTCAACATAAATATATCACTACATTGATTCACAACATTGGTTTTAATTCTTTGAAGTCCTTAGCTACCCCAATATGTTGTACCTCAATTCTGTCCATACATGTAGGAACTGTATTACAAGATAACACTTTGTTAAAACATAGTAAGAGGTTTGTAGTATTGTATGGTCATAAAAACTTATATTGTTTATGTAGTTAACAGGTTGTGTCAATTCTTGCACTCACTTATAAACTCCTATTGGCTTACAACCAAAAGGATATTGAGGTACCTTAAAGGTATAATCTCTCATGAGATAGTGCTTCACAAAACAGATGTCTTGGGACTTATTGGGTTCACAGATGGTAATTGAGCTCTATTTTGATGGTCGTTGAAGCACATGTGAGTATTGCATATATTTTGGTGATAGTATCATTTCTTGGTCTTTCTCCAAAAAAGGTTTATATTATGATCTAATACTGGAGCTGAATTTAGAACATTAGTTATAGCATCTGCAGAAATCATATGGTTGTAACCATTGTTGAAAGAGTTGAAATTTGTTGAGCCTCACAAGCCTGTGTTGTTTACAAATTCAATTAGTGTTAAGTATCTTGCTTGTAATCCTAGAATGCATGCTATAATAAAACATATAGAAATAGATTTTCATTTTATTTGAAAGTGTAAATAAAAAATTGGATATAAGGTTTATACCTTCAAAGAAACAAGTGATTGGTTTGCTCATTAAACCTGAAGTTCAAACCAGATTTTTACATTTAAAGATCCAGCTCATAGTTTTGCCTACATCATGAGTTTAAAAGGGGATATTGGTTTGTATATACCTTTACACATGTGATCATATGCCTCAACGGTTAGTTATAACAATTTTGCTAAAGTATTGATATAAATACTCATTGTTAATTGTATTTTTTTTTAAGTAATAAAATCTCAGCTTATTCTTTTCTTAAATCATTCTCTGCCAAAGAAATTTAACTTATGTGATTTTTTTTATAAAATAAAGGACCTTTGATGTATCACGTTAAATAAATGGCTTAATTAAAATGTATTTTTTTATAAATAAATGGGTATAAATATTTTCTCCCTCATGAAAGTGTCTCATATTCAAAAGGATTGTGGTTTCGAGTCTCCATATAAATAAATTTGTCTAGCTCCTACCAATAAAATGATATGAACATGCACTTTAAAATTTTCTTTTTAAATTTTTATAGGTTTAATTAGGTTTGAGACAACAAAAAAAAAATAGCTTGACATTATTTGAATTAATTTTAATTAAATAATGGATAATATTGAAGTATCATGTAATTAAATATTTAACGGTGTCATAAATAAATTGATTAGTTACTTTATGAATTTTATTGTATTGCAGGCTGAAGTAAATTTTTTGGGCAAGTTTAGTCATCCAAACCTTGTGAAGCTCGTTGGATACTGTTCGGAGGAAGATCAGTATCTTCTTGTCTATGAATACATGGAAAAAGGAAGCTTGGAAAACCACCTTTTCCGAAGTAAGCACCACAATATACAATATTTAATTCCAAGTTTTCATCATTTTATACGTATATTAGTTTTGGTATGCAATGTGGTAGAATAATTTTCAAAATATTTTGAGAGATGTTTAGATTTTTAAAAAAATTATGTTATGTTATAATTGATGTGATTATAAATTTATATGTATTTAATATTTGTTCATACGTATAAAAAGAAATTATATGAGACTAGTGCATTCATAAATGATATATTTTAATTTTTTTAAGAAAATATTATTTATGTTTTAATTAATACAAGTTCTTTGTCATATTAAAAAAATTAATTTTTGATTATAATGGCTCTCAATGTTACCAATACACATGTGCACACCGTGTGTGTCGCACATATATATATATATATATATATATATAACATTTTTAATTACATTCTTATTTTTGTATGCATTATTCTTTAAGTGACAAGTATAAATTTTTTTTTATATTCTTATTTAATCAATAATGTTAATTAATAAATCTAACCAATTATGTTAGTCATAAAATAATTAAAAAAGATGATACAGATGTCATCAAAATTTAAAATTTGATATTAATGAATAATTTTTACAATTAAATAACATATAATTAAATATTTATCATTAAATTTAAATAACTTAGCAATCAGATATAATTGGTTAATTAATTAATATTTATTAATTTAATTAATACTTACTTTATACGTTAATATTATACAAATAGTATAAATAAAATGTTTACCCTTCTATTGTAACCAAAAACAGCTTAAATTAAGAATATGTTTTATGTTATTAATATTTTAGAGGATTGTAAAAATTTATTAAATATTTAATTTATAGTAGTAGTTAATATTTATATCATTTTGATTATCTTCTTTAATATAATTAATTTTTTAATATTACATTTAACTGTTGACAAAATTATCAAAATAATAATATAAATATTATGATGATTTTTGTAAATATTTTTACCATCGGTCCAAAATGTTAGTCACATAAAACATGTTTAAACCTAAAATTACTAAACAAATTTTGATGCTAATGATATTGTAGGTAACAAAGGTGCCGATCCACTTTCGTGGGAGACAAGAATTAAAATAGCAGTTGGAGCTGCTAGAGGACTTGCATTCCTTCACAACGCTGAAAACTCAGTTATCTACCGTGACTTCAAGCCCTCCAATATACTACTTGATAATGTAAGTTATAATGTTCATATATATATATATATATATATATAAAGCGAGTAGAGTTATTTTTTAAATAATTAAATAAGTAAGGGTGTTTTTGATAATGTTTATGATTTTTGATTTTTGATTAAATAATTAATTTTATTAATTTTGATTTTTTTTTTAAATAATCATTAAAGTGTTTGATAAAAAATTTCACTTAACTATTTCAAGAAAAGAAATCAAAAACCATTTATATATTGTTTGACAAAAAAATTTATTTCTATTTTTTTTTACCAAAACTTAGAGAATTAAGAAATTTTTTTATTTATAAATTTATATTTATTCATTTCAATCCAATATTTATATATATAATATGTAAAAGTCTAAATTACACCCAAAATAATTTTAGATAAAAATGTCCTTATATTTTATTAAAAAAAGGCATATTGTCCTCTTTATATTTTATTTTATATTTTTGAAGAAAAATATTATGATAAACAACTTAAATAAAAAGGATTTTATAAGGAGTATACTTTTTTAATAAAAAGTGAGCACCTTAAATAAAAAACTTTTATAAGAAGTGTAATTTTAAAGAGTTTTTATGATTAAAGTTTGTGCTTTTTAATTAATTTTATTTTCACAACTAATTTAAATGCTTAAAAAATTTAAGTTTGTGTGTTTTATTTCGAATATATTGCATAAATTAATCAAATAGAAATTTAAAAGAAGTAAAACAAATCATGTTGAAAGTATGTGTCTTTAACTATTACATACAATCAAAACATTTGATTTACTTTTTAGATTTGGTAAAAATAAAAGAAAATCATAAATCATAAATCTCATTAAAAAATTATATATTTTTAAGATTTATGAATTATCTCGTATTTGTAAATGAATTCTTAAAAATTAAAAAATTAAAATTAAAATTATTATTAAACACATACTAAATTATTATTATTTTTTTAAAATATTGTTAGGAAATTATGTAGCTAGTGGACCACAAAAATTGGATTTTGTATAATATTTATTATTGATGTCATGTTCTTATATTTATTGTTTTAGGATTACAATGCAAAGCTTTCAGATTTTGGGCTAGCAAAGTTAGGACCAATAAATGGTAAGTCTCATGTCACCACTCAAGTCATTGGAACCTATGGTTATGCAGCTCCAGAGTATATTGCAACAGGTATAATTTCTTATTCCCCTGGAGTTTGGACATAACTAAGATTAGTTTACCTAATTTAGAAAATCAACAATGGGATATTTCATTTATTAAAGATAATATATATATATATATATATATATATAATAGGATTTTAAAAGTCCTATTTTTCTTATAAATAAGTTTGTTATTGGAGAATTATATCTAGTTGGGATTTACTTTATAATTTAAATGATATTTATACATTTTATTATTATGAATTCAAGTTTGAATCTCGTATATATAATATTTTTATTTATTTAATAAAATAATAATAAACTTTAGTATTTTTTTATTTTTTTTGGATAATAATTTTTTTCTTTTTAAATAACTGATATAAAAAATCAAATAAACAGGTCATTTATACATAAATAGTGATGTGTATGGATTTGGTGTTGTGCTTTTGGAGCTATTAACTGGCTTAAAGGCTCTTGACAAAAATAGGCCGACTGGAGAGCACAGGCTAGTAGAATGGGCCATGCCTTTCCTATCTGAGAAGAAAAAGCTGAAGAAAATCATGGATCAAGACTTAGGCAATCACTACCCAATAAAAGGAGCAATGAAGTGTTCTGAGTTTATAATAAAATGTCTTGATTCAGATCCTAAAAAAAGGCCATCAATGGATGAGGTTTTACAAAAATTAGAAATTATCAAAGCAATAAAAATAAATAAATAAAGAGACCAAAAAATCTGGTGATAAATGACAAGAAAAACATTAATTATTCTTATAATATCAAGTCTCCAATTCACAAAAAGATCTGTTGCAAGAATCTCATCAGCTATCCTTAATTATTATCGACTATAGTACTTAAAGATTCATGAATGTCACCATAAATCAATGTTTTAACTTTCTTTTGTACATACCAATTGTTTTGTAATGAATGGTAAATACTCGTTGTTGATATTGAAATGTCCAGAATTTAACTCCATTATTATTATATATGAAAAAAAGAGAATTTTTTTGGGTTTGTTCTTTTGTATCGCTCATGTTTTAATAAAAGCTGCAAAAATTAATTTCAAAAGGGTTTTCATTTAGTAACCATAATATTAAAAAAATTATTTATTACCTATAATATTTTAAAAAGTTCAGATTTCGTCACTTTTGTAAGGTAAAAAAATCATTTTGAACTATTTAAGAAACGATAAAATAGTTATTCTATCTCATTATTTTAATTCTCATTGGTCTAATTGATTTTTTTTTATTTCTTATGATTTCAACTAGCAAACAAAAACTCACAAAACTTAAGCGACAAATCCAACTCACACGTAAAACCCAACTTGTGTACGTAGGATTCATTTCTTCCTTTAATTTTGTGAGAGAGAAAGAGATAAAATGTCATTGTATGGGTTACTATAGCCTGATATTGAAAGAATACAAAACCAAAGGTTTGGATCGTATTTTGGTTTTGCTTGTACGTGTGTAATGGACGAAGATAATATAATCCCAATGAAAGTATTCGTGGTAAGACCCATTGATAGAGGACAACCTTCCTATTGTAAGTAAGAATATGTTGTATTCTTGTATTAAATTTTTTAATATTCTATGATAATGTTATTTTATGCATTGGGTGCAAAATAAAAATATTTTGTATTTTTGTAATTGTTTAAATTTTGATGCCATTGAAGCACGAGTAAGGATAGAACATTATGATTCCATGCATGGTGTATTATGGTCGCTGGACAAGTAGGGAATATTATTTGCTTTGAAGCACGGATAGGGAACCTTATGGATATTAGGGTACTCTCACATTAATTCTTTAATGATATTTAAATTTTTAATGGTCCTCTTCTTGATATAGTACCTTATTTGGTTTCTTTATGTTGCACAAAATTTGTTTTTTTGTTTCATAACATGAAAGATTGAACACAAATGTGTGTATTTGTTAAATATTGAAAGGAAATTTCTATTTCACGCACTGTCTATTGATGTATTTGTTTTGTTCCATAAGCGTGTGTTCCATAAACGTGTTTTCCATTAGGCTAAATTGTTCAAAATGTTCTTTGGTGTAGATCGTTCCATTGTTCCAATAGGACATTGTATGCTTTTGTTTGACTGTTAGTGTTTTTTTTTAAGTATTTTATTTGAATTGAATTGGTCAATTTCATTGAGTAATTACTTCACCATAAAAATGCATATAAAAGGTGATTTTGTTATAAAAAATAATAATAGGTATTATAGATAAGGTTATTTGCATAATTATGATTACTATATGACAATAAACATAAATTTGTGGACTTTAAAAGTAATTTGTTTCAACATTGAGTTAAATTATGATAATTTGAAGTTTTTTTTGGAGAACTCTTATAGTTAATGATGATAGGGGTTTGGATAAAATATTTAAAGACTTTGATGCAACGAAGGTGGGTGAGATATACTCTATGTCATGATAAAAGAAAGGCATCCTAAGGGACAAATGATGAACAAGCCAAATGAGAAAATTTTGGCGACAAAAAACGTGCATCATTTGCAAGCAAATTGGACATAAAAAGAGAGGGTGCAAAAAAGACAACAAGAGTTAGCTAGCGAGGTAAACTGCTTTCTTTAATCTGATTTTATTTGTATCTGTTTTAATTTAAACTTTTATTATTAAATTGTTTTCTATTTTACACTATACTCATTATTATTTAAACTGTATGTTATATTCATTACATATAATAAAGTGTATATTTTGAAAAAAAAACTCATTTGGACCATAAAATGAATCGACAGTATGCCACTATAGAAGTACAAAAATATGACAATAGTCTATATGAAGCAATATATCTATTTGACTTTAACTCATATAACATCTATATATAAATGATTTTTATAATTGAAATTGCATTATAGGTGAACCAACATGAAATTGATCTTGAAGTGGAACTTGAAGTACCCCACTTAACACAACTTATATGTTCATACAAGAGGTAAAATTATCATAAGTTATGTATTAGAATATGTATTTATTTTATCCACCATTTTATAACTATTTGTAATATTTTTCATGCGCGGACATATATGATAAACATAATGTAAGTCTAGTTGTTCTTATGTTTGTTTATTGGCTTTCTATTTGTAAAACACGATGTTTATTTTATTCTTACTTAATGTATTTGTCCTCTTTTGTGCAAAGTTAGTTATTGAAGATCAATAATACATATACACACACCGTTAGGAATAATTTGTATGCAAACATGTTTACACCCACTATGGGATTGGTTTTCATAGTGTACATGCTAAGTGGAGTGTTTGTTTTCGATGAGCAAGTGTACAAGTGAGCCGAATTTTTTACTTGCGGTTTTTGGCTTGTTTCGGATGTAGATATTTGTGGATTTTACTCAATATTTTTGTAAAAAAAAATATCACATTTTACACACTCTATCAATAAACTCACCAACAAGCTCACCAAGGACCTCACCACAGGTGGTAGCGTGGTGGTAGTGAGATGGATGGTAAGGTAGTAAATTTGAGTTCTATAAATACCCTTAATTTCTTCTTATTTGATATCTAGAAAAATGAAGTAAAGTTCTATTAAATTGAAATCTTGCTCTTTCTGTTTCTAAATTACTAATACTTGTGTATTGTTCGGTATTAATGATATTAGTAATTCTTGATTGTGTGAGAAAAACCATGCTTCAGTAATGAGTACTCGAGGCGGTGTTTACAACTGATTTATGTAAGGTGAGCCATGTATCAGTTGGTAATTACCTTCATGTAACTTTTTATATGTGAGAATCAGTTTGTGAGAGTGGATAGAGTTAAAAATTTTGAGTTCTCACATATTAGACTATGTGTCCCTTGGTGGTTTTTGATGGATTGTGTGTCCTTTGTTATTTATTGGGTGTTCATGTTCAAGGGTAGTTCTATTGATTGTGCACGTCACTCATTATTGATTCATGGTTTTTGATCACACCATATTAGGTGATGTTGGCTTTGGAGGTGAGTCAGGTGTATGAGTCGAACCAGACCATTGTGAAAGAAACATGCAAAAACAACAATAGGTAGTTAGAACAGAGGTTTCAATTGATAGAGGTATCAGTGATTTTATTTTCTATCAAAATTGTAATTGTTTTATCGATTAGTGGATTGTTTGTTATTGAGTGATTGCCTTGAGCAATCTGAAGATGTTACCACATAGATTGAGTTTCTATATAAATGTACCTCGTTATATATATTGTTATGCATGATTTGCTAGTATGTTAGTATAATCTAAGTTTCTATTGTGTATATGCTATCATACTTAATTTAGACTCTAATTAGAAAACTTATTTGTTTTGCATAGTTGTATGCTTTCTTTCTTTTCCTTGTAACATGCCTATAGTTTTCTAATTATTGCTTTTACTTTTTGATTATGTATTTTTGGTTTGAGTTTCTAAAGAATCTGTATCTCCTTATCCTAATAATATATCAAGTATTGGACTCTTTATTATGGTTTGTTATGTAATGTATGATTGCATGTTGTAATAGTACAATCATTATTTAACAAATATGTTTCCACATATGAGGTCTTAAGAGATTGAAAATCTCTTATAACTTTTTAGTATATATAACTGTCTTACATGCTGTGTGATATTTGTTATGTTTATACATACTGTTAGCTTGGATAGGAGCCTGTGAAGCACGTCGTCACTTGTGTGTGTAATGCAATTTCTTCTTTCTTTCTACAGGTTGTTTTTATTAAGTCTTAAATTAAGAATGTTATTTTATTCTTCTGTTGTATTAATTGTTCAATCTACGTTGTGAGGTTTGTTTCGTTGAATTGATATATAACTCGTTAAAAGATTTCATAAATTGTCATTTTTACTTCTCATGTAGATCTCCGTTATCTATTTAAATCAGAAGAATAATTGAATTTCGTATAATTGTTCCTCGTATTAGAATCTTCACGTAACAATCTGAATTTGAGCTCAATATACCCCCAATCAGTAATCAACAAAGTCAGATGGAATCAAACAATCGAAGTGCAGGGGTACTATACATAATGAATGGCAAAAGGATAAATAAGAAGGCTAGACGCCTCAAGCAAAATATCAACCGTGTAAAAAACCGTTCAAAGTCATCTGCATCTGTTTAGATGTTTTGTAAATTGTTTGTAAAATGTAATGGCTGTTTTTGTAAATTGTATAACTTTTAACCTTTAGTTTTTGTAAACTGTTGGAAACTGGGATTGTAAACTGTTGCCAACTTGTGATTTCTGGTATATTAGGATAAGTTGTCTGTATTATAGTTTAGGAAATAATTTACTGTACAGGTTATAAATTGGTGTAATTTGGAGATGTGTAAATTGTCTGTGTGTAAACTGGGTCAATTATCAGTGTAAACTGTTATACACTGTATGTGTTAATTGTGTGTTAAGGAACCAAAGTCCTACATCGGCCTGGAGTAAATATACTGGACAGTTTATAAGTCTATACAATCCCTTAACTCAATAAGATCTTATTAAATTAAGTTAAACATGAATTTTTAAATTGATATCAGAGTTGGACTCTTGGCTCTCGGGCACCTCTGAAACTCATTCCGTCGACACTCAAGACACACTCCGCCCACTCTTCCCTGCCAATGTGAAAGGGGGAGTGTTAAGGAACTAAAGTCCTATATCGACTAGGAGTAAAGATCTTGAATACTTTATAAGTCTATACAACTCTTAACTCAATGAGATCTTATTAGGTTGAATTAAGCATGAGTTTCTAAGTGCGTGAAAACCAATTGTAAACTGAAACAATTCATAAAACAGTTAACTGGTGTAATTTGGAGATGTGTAAACTGGTGTAATTTGGAGATGTGTAAGCTATCTGTGTTTAAACTGTTTGTGAATGAAACTGTTTTTGTATTAAACTGGTGTAAACTTTTACAGTTTTTACATTTTAAAACACTTCTCAAAAACTGGCATTTTAAACTGTTAGTAAACTGGGGTAATATTAACCGGTTTTTAAAATACTCATTTCTCCTTTCTAATCTCTAAATTAAACAAAATATTAACGAATTAAAGGTGATTTCAATTACATTTCATAATTGATCAATTTGAGGTGATTCCATCACATTTCCTTACACATATATAAATTACACTCGTAACCAAACATTCAATTACATGTACATCCATCTTAACATAATTAAGTGATTCCAACAAATATTAAAATTGAGATTTAATACAACATCTTCATCATCCTAAATTACCACTAACACATATTTTAATTAAAATACATATATACATTTATGTAGCAAATAAAATAAAATACACAATCTTTAATTTCTTCCTTTTCTTCTTTCATTTTTCAGTTTCTTCCTTCAATTTCTTTTTTCTTCCTCTCCATTTTCTCTTTTTCATTCTTTTAATTTTTCCTTATCTTTCTCATTCTTGTTTAGTCAATTAAACATATCATTAACAACTAAAGCATATTCATCAGAGGGTTCAATGTCACGCCATATAAAAAATCTAGCCTGCAAATGGATTGAACTTTTTCATTTACATTTCTGGTTCACCTCTAAAAAAAATTCAATATTTAATACCCAAATCAGGTGCGCTGATTTATTTTTTTTAAGAAACAAATGTGTGCTGAATTTAATATCCAAATCACCAAAAAAAAAAATTAACAGTTTTGGGCTTGGACATTAAACATGGAGCTTGGGTAAGACAGTAAACATAAGAGCTCGGGTAACATTTATCAAGCTTTTTCTTCCATTTTCGCACAACATAAAATAGAGGGATTTGTAACTTCAAAGTTGTGCAACGCAATGGTAAACGGTGACGACAGTTCGATTTCGTAAAAACTACACGTCGGTTACGAAATCATACGAGATTTTTTATGAGAGAACATTTATAAAGGCAATTGGTTCTCTTATTACTCACTAATACATTTAGATACACCATCAAAACGCAGAGAGTAAATGTGAAAAATCAGTGAGAATATCAAATCAAAAATTTATTGAAATTTTCGTATAAGTGTTAAAATTTGATCAATAGTAGGAGGTATGTTTTGAATCTATTTTTATTTCCGCTGTATTTAAATTTTGTATTCATATGGTTTCCTGAACGTTTTTGGATTGAATTGTGATCTTTCAAAATTAACTAACATTTTCACTAAATCATCTTTTTTAATTTCCTTTAGCACAACACAAAATGCATCAAAACAAAATCAATTAACTTACCTCCATGCAGACATAAAGCTTCATACCCGGATTTTGCATTGTCTATGAACATAAAAATTTCACAATATATTCTCCCATAATAACAAACTGTTACAGTGTCTCTAGAGATAACTTCTTAAATAAAATGATGGTTAGTGGAGTACATTTCTTAGTATAATAGATAGAAGCTTTGTTTTCTTGAAACTGGAATACCTTAAATGATGCTAAATGCAACTAGAAGAGAAGAAATAGGAGGAAAGGATGTGTATTGATGATTTTACTCAGATAGTTCTAAATGATGTTTATGTCTGTTACCATGTTAAACTAAAACTTTTTAAACATTATAGATATTATATAGGAATTTTTTTAATATTATGTGTATTAAATAGAAATCCTTTCAAAACTTGATCAATTTCAAAAACTTTTATTAAAAGATTAATAATGCAAAAGTATCGTATTAATTACCTAAAATAATAACATAATAAAGACTATTGTATATTTTACTTAAATATCACTATCATTATGTTTAGAGCTTTGAAATATACTTTTTTATCTTCAATTATTTTTATTTATTTTTAGATCTATAACTTACTCATAATGTTAGATTTGATTGATTTTTTTAATATTATTTTGTTCTGATCTATTAATAATCTTGCATATTTATTATATATTTGTATCCCTTATATATTATTCTTTTAAAAATATGTATGAAAAGCTTACATACTTTTTCAAAAATATATGTGTAAATTCTACGTAGTCTTAAAAAATATGCATGTAAAGCGAAGATACTCTTTTCAAAAATATATATATAAAGTTTACGTATTCTTTCAAAAATAAGTATGTAAAGTGATTGTTACACAAATTGTGCGTATAATGAATATGCAAGTATACATATTACAACAAGTAATATAATGATAAAAAAGATCGTTCCTAGGAAGATTATTTTATTAGAAACTAATTTTTAAAATTAAAAAAAATAAAAATCAATTTTTATGTGTCTTTATATTTTAAGGAAAAAATATTAAAATAACTAAAAGTAAATTACAATAATTAACTAAATCAGATTTGGTAACTAAGAAGATATATGACAAAATATCAAGGAATATTTAATCTCTCAATTTTCAAAACATGTGAATCGCTAAAATCTCCCCAACATAATTATCAATTAATTACATGATCAATTGAATCTAAACTAGCATGTATTTTTTCTCTCAAGTGAACTACACACCATATAGTAATTAATTTAACCACACTCTCATGTCAATTTAATTACATACTACTTATTAAGTTCATCAATTATGAATCACATGCATAAGAATCATACATCTTTGTCTAGAAATTATGCATGTTATTTAATCAAGACAAACAATTAAATAATTCTCTCAAATCTATTTAATTGTCTTTATAGATAATTTTTTGGCCAAACAATTAATAGCGTAAAAATCAAATTAAATAATATAATTAAATTATAATTATAATTAAGGTAAAATATTATATCATCGCATGGTGAAAATTGGATTAATAAGATCTCTAGATTAATAAATTAATTATACATAATTTTGTCCATAAAACTCATATTGTTCATAAAGAAAGACATAAGAATTGATAAAAAAAATAGAAGAAGAAATACAATCAATCTCTTGAATTGTAATGCTAACCTCCTCTTGAATCTCCACCAAAATTGTATCTCTTTTTGAATTTTTTTGTATTTATTTTCTTTTTACCTCCAAAAATTGACCAAAATTATGCTAATGTAGGTCACTTAGGGTTTATGGAGTGATTAAAGGCTTAAATATTACTCAAGTGTGATCTGGACCGTCAGATCAACTTCATATCAAGGGCTACGATCAAAACAAACAAAACTGACAGTTCCAACCAATCATAGCACGACACGTGTATGGTAATCAATCCCTTTACCATACTTCAAGAAATCTAAAAGGCCTTGGTAAAATGGATCATTTAACTCAGTATCTAACAAAATTGGGCAATTATCAGAAATTATAAAGCATTTATTTATTGTGTTTATTCTTGGGTGCTAAATTAAACATGTTACACTTGTAATTACTATATCCAACTTTTTCCTTATTTTTTATTTTTTGATCTTTTATTCTTCCATGGAAACCAAGGACCTGAAGCCCCTAAGCATACTCCACCACATATAACCATGAAATATTTTAAGAAACTTTTATTGGGTTGGAAAGGTTTTCCACCATCCTTTTCATTTGCAAAAATGATATCGTTAAGATTTCAAATGATACGACTAGAATTTTGATTTTTCACTTAGTACGAAGGAGCATATACAAAACAAAATAATTAGTTATCCATGGCATGAAAGCCCTTTGATCTCTAAATCTCCTATATTTGCACTTTGTTCAAAAATTCCAAAATCTATCCCATTTTTAACATACAAGGCATACCCTCTAGCTAAATTGAAAGATGACTTTATATAGAAAATCTATAACCTATCCTAAAAGCTAAGTTATGAAGATGTTCATCCAAGACTTGTGGCTTTGTGAGCTATACAAAATTAGGATTATGAATATTGACCAAATTTCTTAACTCTCTATGAGCATTAATCCTTACCAGACCTAAGGTGTTTTAGGCCATGCTTGTTACTGTTAGAGTTGATTTTTTATGCACACTTCAATAACTCCTCTTTGTATAACTTCTTTGTCCATCAGAAATTGCAATCTCTATTTTTTGAAATTTTCTCCATAGAAATTTATGATTTTTTTGTCTATCACAAATGTGGAATAAGAGATTGAAAAACTTCCCAAGGCCTTTTTCTTCTTACAAGATTGATCGATTGTCTCTTGTGACTTCCTTTTTTGGAGACAACTTCAGAATTGGTTTTAATTACAATAGGATTTTTTGATTTCTTGTTTCCTTTGGCACTTCTTGTCATTGAGACTCTTTTTGAAGGATTGGCTTTTATATTTGTGGGCTCAATCACTGAGGTATGCAAGTATGAAGGTGTATTTATTGAATTTTCAATATTGTTGTTAGTTGCAAAAACCACTTGATCCAATTAGAAGAGAAAGGGTTTTGTGATTATACGAGGGTTTTGGGTTTAGTGATATGGTCATTAAAGGTAGGATTGAGGAAAGAGACAAGTTTACTAGTGTATTTACAACATTAGGTGTATTGACATTCACATGCACAAATGTCACAAAGGATTTTGGTTTAAGCATATCTGAATCAATTAAAGGCAATGACTTGATTCTACATTGCATTAAAGAGATCAAGGATTGATCCATGCTAATAAGAAATTAGAGAAAAATTGGTTCCTTTATGTAGTTGCAATAAGCAATTAGAGAAAAAACGGTTCCCTTATGTGGTTGTAGTTGCTGCATTTGCATGTTATGTATGAGATGAATAGATAAGTCTAGTTGATATATGACTTCCTTGTCTTTGTCTATTACATTTGGATAAACTATTTGATCTTGAGATCTTCCTATAAAAGCAAGAGTATCCTTCATGTCACTTGCATTAGAAAAAAAGGTAAATAAGGTGATTGGTTGTAGCATTAGATATGTTTTTTTGAGTCTTTTTTAGAGTTTCCTTCAACAATTTGTAGGTTTTGTAGTTTATGTAATTGGCATGAGTTTCCAAAATGTGCTTATGTTCTTAATGAACGTGATTTTCTTTGGAAATACTTAAGGTGTAGCTTGTTAAAATGGTCCATAATAAGAGTATCCATTCTGATACTTGCTTTCAATCAGTTTCCATATAGCCTAATATGACTACCATTCTCCAATTCTATGAAAGCTGTATCTTTTTCATGAAAATGCATTGTGATGTGTGTTATTAGTTCACAGATATGATATAATTCAAAAATTCTTTCATATCTTATTTGTATCCAAGTTAGAGGATCATTGAGAATTTGTTGTTTAAGAAGTTTTCTGCAAGGAAAGGTTTATCCACTTGTATTGATCGTGCAAACTTTCGATTAAAAAGTTCAAGTTTAGGCATTCTCTCTAGTTTCACTAATGTTCCAATGTAATTTACCAACTTGACCATATTATTTACAAAAATAAGAATATTTGGAATGCCATGTAGTTGCAACAAAAAATGAACAAAGATGAAATTGTAAATTTCTAAAGAATAATATGGGTAATAGTCATTCAAGACCATTAATGAACCTTCTAGGTTTCAGGTTCTTTTATCCTAAACCTTTCATTTGTCATCCCCATCACTTGAAAGAAAAATATAAATATGTTGAATCCTTTTTCAAATTCAAATACAGTTAGTTTCCTTATAGGGCTCCAAGAGGATTTAAAGGAATTGTAAGCACGTGCCTTGTTCACAATGTCAACATTCCACATTTTTCAACGCATGTTTTAAGGATCTACATATTTGATGTTAATTCCACTTCAAAATCATTCCAATCAATCTTACTCAAAGATGTATGCTTTCTCACATGCATGGTCTTTTTGTGTTTGTTATATGCGCCCTCTCACATGCATGGTCTTTTTGTGTTTGTTATGTGTGCCCTTCCATTGGTGCTTGCTTGCACATTAGTTTAAGAAAAATAAATACATGCAAGTATATATTATGATCAATAACTAATTTTTTTGATATACAAAGATAACATCAGGAAATATGTTAAATACACTACACCATTGTCCTTAGATTACTCATTCGTAGGAATGAATATTTTAACTAAAGGTTTGGGTATCCACAGTTATCTACACCGCGGTTCAATTTTTATCCAATTAAATTTAAGATCGGAGATGGGAACGGTTTCAAGATGAATATAATTATACTGATATCCATCTCCATTCTCATCCCTATTCGATATATATTATATTTATTTAATTAATTTATATATTTATTAAATCAATAAAAATTTAATTTTTTAGAGATTCGAACATTGAATCTCTTACTTATATATTAATGCTCAATACCACTAATCCACCTCCATCTTTTGTTCATTAATTTTATATAACTAGTATAATTTTGGATATTATTTATTACCCGTCTTGTTCCCTAACCACGGATAAAAATCATCCTCAAATTTTAATGATTTTCAGATAATTTTGGGTACACATTTACCACTTCAATTTCAGAGACAATTATATCAAAAACTATTCTCGTTCATCCCGTGCACATTCCTACTGACTTGAAGGGGGGAAAGAAACTAAGAGTTTATTGAGCCAATTTTGGTGAGAATTACAAGAGAGTGTGAAAGCCAATAAATTCTAAAATGATGATAAAGTTTTATAGGCTGAGCTAAGTTAAACCGTAATTCGACTTCTTTGAACCTACTTCTATTTTATCTTTATGTTTTATAATAACAGTTATATAAGAACCGAATTATATAAATAATAATTAAATTTTTTTATATATATTTTAACTTTATTTGCTTTATTTTTTTTTTGTGAATGGATCCTTTTATTTTAATTTAAACATTTTGTTCCTCTTATTTTTCTTACAATTTAATCCTTTATTTTTTAACCTTTATACTTTTATAGTTTGATTTATTGTTAGTTTTAAATTTTGGATCAAACATGTTGAAATTAAAAAGTAAAAGAATCAAATTATGAGAAAAAAAGTAAGAGATAAAAAATGTGAAAATAAAAAAATGAATGAAATTATGAAAAATAATAATAAGGAACCCAATACGAAAAATTTGGAACAATTTGTATAATTTACCTTAAAATAAAACCCAAAAGAAAAATATATCCTTCTTTTTCCTCTTTAGTCTTTATTGGTATATTTATTTTGTTCTTTCATTTTCTTTTAATTTTTCTTCTTTACTCTTTTACTAATACATAATAGAATTTGAATGGAATAAAAAAATGAATAGAAAACAAAAGCAATTAGAAATAAGATGAATCGTAACTAAATTACATTTGATTGTACTTATTTTTTAATAGTGGTATCAATATAAAAATGATTGTTTTGAGAAAATGTCTTTTGAATGCAAAATTATTTATTTTTAAGGATGTTAATTTAAGAAAATAATATTTAAAAATATTTCAGGAATTTAATTCAGAACTCTCCATGGTATTAAATCAAATTAGTAACTTAGGTAGCGTTTGGTTCACAGAATGAAATTGGAATCAGAATGAGAATGTAATGGAATGAAATGGAAACAATGTTGTTTGGTTTGACCATTGTAATCAAAGAAAGAATCAGTATTACAGTGTTTGGTTTGTCACTGAAATGAAATGAGAAAAAACTGTAAATTATTTTAATACCCTTATATTTAGTAAAGTTTAAATAATATCATTTAATTATTATTTTTTCGTCAGACAAAATACATTATTGAAATAATTATTTTTCTAAATAATTATTACTTAAAAAAATATATATTATTAAAATTATTATTTTTCTAAATAGGGTTTAGGATTTTGAGGTTTGGGATTTAGGATTTAGGGTTTAGGATTTTGAGGTTTGGGATTTGGGATTTAGGGATTTAGGGTTTTAGGGTTTAAGGATTTGAGTTTTAGGGTTTAGGGTTTTTAGTTTTGGGATTTGGGTTTTAGGGTTTTTAGTTTTGGGATTTGAGCTTTACGGTTTTAGGATTTGAGATTTGACGTTTTGGGTTTTGGGATTTAGGTTTTAGTGTTTTAGGGTTTATGGTTTTAGGATTTAGGGTTTTAGGATGTAGGATTTAGAGATTTAGGATTTAAGGTTTAGGGTTTTGAGTTTTGGGTTTTAGGATTTAAGTTTAGGGTTATATTTGGGGTAGGGGTAAAATTGAAAAAAAATTGAGATGGAAATGAAATCATGATTCCTAAAGGGAGAGAAGGAATTGTGATTCCTTCTCCTTTAGGAATCGATTCTATTCTTAACTCTTTTTTCAGCCCAACCAAACACACAAATAAAAAGAATCAATTCAGATTTCTTTCCATTCACTCCAACCAAACACAATATTAATTCCTTGTATGTAACCTTGATTACTTAAAAACTTATGTGTTAAGTAAACACGAGAAAGGGATAACTGGTGGAACTATGTAGGTCCGTAACTTCTCATACCATATATTTTAAATGTAATATTTATCAAATTATAAATAAATTATATGTATAAAATAAGATTATGATTTCTATTAATCTTCATTTTTATGGCTTTATTTAATAAATCAAAAATACATTAAAAAATTAATAATTTATACATATTTATATTTAAATAAAATATATATAATATTTTATGTAAAAATCAAGTAGTAATTTAAAAATAAATAATATTATTTTTTTACTGTTTATATAGTACTTCTCCTCAACTAAATTTTTGGATTAGTCACTAATTACTTGTGATTTAAATTTTTTTTTAAATTAGTATAATTTGTAGAGTTGGTAGAAAATTATAGAAATTTAGAATTGATTTTTTTTACAACACATTAATTAATATTTTGATATGATTATCCTATTTATGAATATTCGTAAAATTTATTATAAAATAAAATATATGTTTACTTATAACTATAACTTTACAAAATTTAAGTATCTGGATACTAAACAAAAAAAAAAAAAACTCATCACATTTTATATTTTTCTATTCGAAAATGATATGATATTGCTAGCTGTGAAATTATTAAACTTAAAAATTAAAATCAATATGACATCTGACATTGCTCAATTTTATCGATTTGATAGGATTTTTTTTATCAACCTTGTAATGGAGATTGATAATTTTGTTCACCTTTGATAAGATATATAAATCTCTCTCACTTCTTTTACTCCAAATCACAAACTCGCCTTACTAAATCTTATTTAATGTTTAAAAAATACAATTTAAACATAATCAATTTTAAAATGCTATTATATATCTACATTCTTAGAACAACTAGCATAAAGTGAATTGGAAAACAATATCTAAACAACATGAAGCAAGAAAACGAAGATGAATGAATAGTTGAAAGATATACGAAAACTCAACAACTCCGTGTACATAATCTCTGAACGAGTTCAGAAAGCATATATATTTTCAATTTTAAAACAAATAATATACACCAGAGTAGTATATCTAAATATTTTTTAGATTTGTTCACTCTTGCTAATGAGATGTAAAAGGGCATTTGCTTTCCTTTGAGCTCTATTGGTACCACTACTTGTGATCTCCACCAAATGCTCATAAACTCCAAATTGTAGTGCAGCGAGTATGTGGGATGAATTGTTAGACCCCAACTCAAGAAGTACTGAGATTGCACATTCCTTGTTCTTAGGAGTTCCTTCTCTAATCAGTTCAACAAGAGTTTCAATAAATGAGAGTTGCCCAATTTCTTGTCTCCCATCTGGATGTGATGCAAGTAGTAAGAAGATTGATAGAGCTTCATCAACCATACCCAAGTTTCTATCACTTAGTAATTGGAGTAGAGGTTTCACAATACCGGCACTAAGTGCTCTAGTCTTGTTTGGTAAGATAAGACATAAGTTAAACAAAGCAGTGGCAGCATCTCTCTTGCCTCTAATTCTTCCATTTTCTAATAATTCAACCAATGGTGGAATTCCATTCGATAATCCCACAATTACTTTATTTTCATCAAGCATTGATAAGCTGAATAAAGCTGCTGCAGAGTTCTCTTTAGCCTCAACACTTCCAGTTTGCAAGACTTGCATTACAGCTGGAATAGCTTCTTCACTAGCTATGAGTTTCTTATTACCTTCGTCTATTGATAAATTCAACAGAGCTGTTACTGCATTTTCTTGAATTTTGGAATCTGGATAAGACAAGAGGTGCACTAATGGAGGGATTCCTCCACTTTTGGCGATCAAAACTCTGTTCTCTTGATTTTCTTTAGAAAGCAAACGAATGTTCTTGACAGCCTTCCTCTGTACTTCTAATTGGCTAGAAGATAGTTGCTCAACCAAGGATGATATTTCCTCTTTGTGTTCAGCAGAAGAACTTACATGACCCAGGGAAGTATCTTTTTCAGGAAGCTTAAAATTGTACTTTTCACACCACTGTAAGATTAAGATTTTGAAAGCATAGTTTGGTGTTAGCTTTTGGTGATCCAGAGTTTGCCGGGTTTTCGGGCAGGTCTTGTGATTGGAGTCAAACCACTTCTGTATGCTTTCTCTTTCAAATGTCTTCAATAATTAATCAAAAGAAGATGAAAATAAGATAGTGCATACTTACTTCTCCTACCAATATACTTGTAATGCTTAGAAACTTGACTTAAAACATGTAGGTCACAAGGCTAATCTAAAATTAATTTTTCAAAACTTTGCTTTCTAAAATTAATGTAAGTAAGAATGATTAAGTTCATAGCCAATTTCATGATCTGCTTGTTAAAAAAGATGTGTGTTTTAACACTTGTGTGAGATCACCTGTCCACTAGCCGCAATAACAGGATCGGTCATTACTTCCAGGGAAATCGGACAGAGGAATTCATGAGGGATCATCAATGATGGGCGCTTCTCGAGCACTTTTGGGGCAGCAGGGTCATCAAATTTTATTTCTTCCATGCCTGCAATTTGTCTAAACTTGTTGAGAAGGTAAATTATTTGCTTAGTAGTCTCTACATTTTGCCCTTCTTTTTCAATGGCAAGGTTCCTTACGGCTACTGTCTCTGTCTTCAAATCCTCGACAGAATATAACTCTAACTTCTTTGCTAGCCTTTCTATTATGGCTATATCAGAATTTCTATAATCTGTTTCAGATAATACCACCATCAGATCCATTGCCAGTTCTATGTCTTGTGTATCCGTTCGCCTCCTTGCCCGTTTGAGTTGCATGCTTATTAGATCAACCTGGAAAGTAATGATTGATTAGATCAACAACATAATTTTTTTCCAACTAGAAACAGATTGTAAATATTTTCAATATAACTTTGCTCTATTAATCATATCCATCAAACTATCTCAACTATTTGAATCCAGCCCACCAAAATCTTCATGCCAAGTGCTGGCTACTTTCATTTCAGTAACCAGAACAAACATTGAACAAGCATATGCTTGAAATATAGATGCATGTAATAAATGCAAAATGAAGTATCACTATGAAGTAAATTAGCAAATAATCGGATAAATATATTTACTTGTTCTTTAATCTCATCTGAGATACCAAGTTCTTCAACAGGCACTTCTTCCAAAACCTGACTCATTTTTTCATGCACTGTGTAAAATCTGCCCATAATTGCCTCGCTTTCAAGAGCCTAAGTATACAAATAATTTATTCAAATACAAAACCAATAGATTTATTACCCATTTCAAAATAATAATAATAACAATAAATGAATATTACTTAATTTTTTTCCTCTTTATTTTAAAAAGAACCGACCAGGTAAATTTTGCTCCCTTCATTACAAGTTGTCAATAATTTCTTCGCTAAACAAAATATTTTCTTCAAATTACCCAACCATGTAATACCATTATCTGAAATCGGCGTATCAACATCCCGTAACTCTTCAAACAGAGACAATAAGACCTTCATACGTCTCACCATACTATGACATTCTTTCCTCTGCGTTCTTCGGTAATCCCCAAATTGAGCAACATATTCAATCGTACTCAACAGATCTTGAACCAAATGCAACCCGTCTGACTTCTTATTTGCTTCCTTCACGTTCTCACCTCCTTCAAATCCTACTCCAACTTTATTCATCACCACTGTTTTTAAGTGGCAGGGTTTTTAGGGTTTTGAATGTTTTGCTCCTTCAATGTACCACAATTTCTATTCTGCACTTGGTGAAATGACATGACCATAACAGAAGGGTTCAGGGAAAGAGAAATATAGACAAAATGGAACTATTTTCCATGGATTTTAGAAGGCTGTTTCTTGGAGATTCGGATGTTTTTTTTTTTTTTTTTTTTGCGAGCTTTTCGGCTATTCTCTGTAAATTAGTAGAGAGGCTTAATTTAGTAACTAACTATTTCAAAAGTTCGTTAACTTTCAATGCCTTTATTCGACGATTTTTTTTTTTTTAATTTCTTTTGTAAGACTAGGTCAAATATTAAAGAGGAACTTTCTTACCCCTTTTGTACGGTTTGTTTCAAAATTGCGACAATATTCTTGATATATGTGCAATTTAGAAAGAGTATTGATACATAAATTTTAAAAAATTTTGGAAATATTTTCAACAAAAAGTTTTGATTTATTTATAATATATTATTTTTAAATTTTTATATTTTATATATTCAATTTTATTTCAATTAATTATTTTAATTAATATTTATATTAAATTTAGACTAATTTAATAACTAGAAATGAATTATCGTGACTTAACATCAATATCAATTAAAAATATTTTATTAATATAAAAATTAAAATATAAAATATCAAATTGATATAAAAAAACATAAGATAATAAATTAAAATTTATTATAATAAATATAAAGTTTAACTATATTTAATAAATAATAGATGATAACACTCCAATGCTTTTTGACAAAAGATGCATTTTAGATTTTTTTAATTAATCAGATAATAAACGTTTGTTATTTATTGTAAAAATATTAGAAAAATTCATTTCACAAATTTTTTCTCAATTTTTAATGGATAAATTTCATATTTTTAAAGTATTTATTTTTATCAAAAATAATACAATAAATATTTAAATAATTAATCTTTATTGAAAAGTATATCATTTTTTGCATTCTTGTTAATTTTCATTAAAATTTTATGTAAAATAACTTAATCACAAATTATATTTTTTATTTACATGGTTCATTATGTAATTATATTCATTATATATGTTTCAATTCTACTCACTTGATCAATTTTTTAAGAAAAATTAAATCAAATTCAAAAAATATTAATTAAAAATATCATTGAAATATGTAATAAATATTTGTGAATATCATGATTTTCTTATTAAGTTTTCACAATATCAATAAATGGTCTAACATTTTTTACCATCTACTTGATGAATGATAATCCATTTCAAGATTAAATGTGAAATAAAAAAATTTATATTAAAATGATAAAATAAAAATATTATGATAAATTATCATTGAAGCCATAAAAATAAATTAAATAATGAATAAATTTAAATGATTTGTGAGATTAATTATTAAAATCTTCAATATTGATAAATAAATCATCTATATGAATAAAATAAAATAAAATTATTAATTATTCTTAAATATATTTGAAGTAAATAATTTATGATATAAATAAGAGAAATTCTTAAGATATTTTGATTTTTACTATGAAACATCCCACTAATTAAGCTTAAATTTGCATATCATTTAAAAATATAAAATGATAAAAATAATCATCTTCTATTACTTTACCAAAGCCGGACATCAACATCCATTCCCATCCTCATTGTGATTCCTATGCCATAGCCACCACAACGTAATCGACCATCATAAATCAATCAATTGGCCTTTACTATGCAAGCGCTACCACGAAAGCCCTAAAACCACCATTTTTCAACCAAGAAACTACCATTTTTAGGTAAGTATTATTTGAATCATTTGTTTATTGTGGTTTAATGTCTAAGGCTAAGTGATATAATTAAATTTTATGATATTATGATATTTTAATTGTTTATAAGATGTATATTGTTAATATAGACTAAGGTTATAAAGTAGATAGTATAGACTTAGAGGTTTTGGACTATAAAAATAGCAAGGGGAGAAGAATATGAGACTATTCAGGTTCGGTAGAAGGTGCCAAACATCTTAATTATGTTCAGTTAGGGGGACTAAACATACTTGGATCATTCGAGTGGTCCTACTAAACTTCTTTTTTTTTGTTTTGGTGGTGGGTACCAAATCTAACTGGTATATTCGATAACTCCTACCGAACTTCTCTAATAATTTTTTTTAATCAATTGATTAATACTGTTAAGGGATAAATTATAATAATTTTAATTTGTACACTATGATTCAATGGCAATTACTTTTACTATTGAATTATAGTGTACAATTCAAATGAAGACATTCAACAATGTTTTTTTTACCATGCATATATGCTTATTGTGGTTTTAGATTTACTATTTGAAATATCTATTTAATTGAGTTCTTCTTACTTTAGGTATGAGTAAACTACCACAAACTGCTTCTCAAGTTGAAGAACTCATTTATAGGAGGAAAAAACCAAGACAAATAGGGAGCCTTAAAATGTGTCTTATAGAAATGTCAAGTGCTCATTTCGATATTAATGTGGAGAAAGAACATAAAGATGAGATTTGACCTAATGCTGGTATAGTTTCAAAACTCACATAGCAAAGAGGACATAGTTAAAGGGATGTAAGTATGATTACACTTTTCAAAATTAATTATCAATAATTTGATAATTTTGATATCGTATTTAATTGTTGCTATATATATTAGGATTATCGAGATATGTTGAGACCTATACCTCCTTATAGAGGGCAAAGTGGGTGGGCTAGCACTATTGTGTTATACCACTTATAAACATGCAAACAAGCTTTTGGTGTCAGCATTTATCGAGAGATGGCATCCCGAGACTAACACATTTCATATGCCTTTTGGTGAGATTAAAATTACCTTGCATAATGTACATAAATTGTTAGGACTTTAGATTACCAACAATACTTACACTAGAGTTGTACTAAGTAGAAGTGATGTTATTTCACTTCTAGTTGATAGCTTAGATGTTAGTATGGACATAGCAAAAAATCAACTGAGTGCAAAAGGCTTTCATGTGAAACTAAGTTGATTAAGAAGTTTGTACATGAATGTGAGTTAGAGACATATTGATCATGCTATTAGAGCATGTTTTTACACTTATTAAGGTGTACATTATTTGTTAAAAAAATGGTAACTGTGTATCAGTTTCATATTTAACAATATTGGTGGATTTAGACACGGTACACTAATTTTCATGGGGTGAAGCAACATTAGCTTATTTATATTTGCAGTTCAGAACAACTAGTTAGCATGTTGTGAAACAAAGTTTTGGATATCTAACATTGTTACAAGTATGTATTTATGAGCATTTTCCTACATTTTCCCATCTCATAAACCAAACTACATGAACCAGTTTCCATGAGTGCATTATTGGGGGTTGTGCACACATCTTCTAGTAAATCAAAAGGTCTTATCAGAGTAACACGAAGCAATATATGATCTTACAGTTTTTGATATATGTTTACTATCCCTATATCTAATATTTTCATTTCAATTTTAACAAATTATGGTTTATATTTAGGATCTCTTAATTTTATGTTGACAATCGTCTTAGATTTACTTATTTTTGGATCCAAAAGATTTTTTGAACTTATTGATTTTAATAGTTTTTTTATGCCTGTTAGGGTTTTATCTTCATGTGTTTCATTGAAAAAAGAGTTTTGTTTCTCTTCTATATCTAATGAAATATTTTCTACATAAGTTTTTTACTACTTTATCTCACAACGTATTCTTTTTTATATTGTTGCATAAAATTTGGGTTCGATACAGTCAAAGTTTTTCTTATTTTTGATACATAAATGGTATCATCATCTAATGTTATTAGACTTATTTTTTCTAAATATTGTGTAAAAGATTGATATAAGTTTAGAAAATTATTTCCTATTAATAAATCAACTCTTGTTTCCTATTGATAGGAGGTAGGAGTATTAAATTTTTCTCCTTCTATCATTATATCTGTATCTTTTAAAACTTTATTGAGATTTATTGTAATAGTATTAACAATTCTTATAATTAAATATTTTGATGCATGTTTCCAGTGTTCTTCTGGAAAACACATAGTTACTTACTATACACATATTAGCTCCTATATCTATATATATCTATATATACAAGTAGATGATAACTAGAATAGCCTTTAGATTTTAGTCTTATTTTGATGTAGGTACTATTTGGATTTGTAATACTATATAAATCATTTATCTTATGTTGAAGAGTATTTATATTCTTGGTTGGTTATTTCTTCCACAGTTTACTCTAATAGATAAATATTGTAAGTATCATCTATATCTGATTCCTCGATTGGTTCCAATTCCAGCTTAAAAGCTTCTTCTAAGATCTTTGCTTTTTGTAGGAATTTCTTTTTAAATTCTTTCTTATATTGAAGTTTGCTTGTACATTTGTTGGCATAATATTTTTTCTCATTACAGACCCAATATCTATATTTTTTCTTTTCTAAAGAGAAATAATTCTTGTTTTCAGAAGGTTTAACATTCCTTACTTGTCCGACTATTGCTAAGCATTTTTTGGGTATCAAACGGACCTCCCCAAAGGATAATTTTAATGTGGCCAATCTCCCCTCTTCTAACCTCACTGGTGGTAACTAAACATGAGGGTTGTTCTTATTATGGGACTTAACCTGACACCTTATGGCACGAGTCGACGATAGCCATGCACCACATATGTCCACGTTCCCAAAGGCACCCCTCTCTTTCAAGAGGATTTATAATATGTCAAGTCCTAGTAAATTTCTTTACTTTGCATTGAATTAAACCATATGCTCCACCGCTTGTGTGCGACCCATCAATTCCTTTGAGTTTTCATTCTTGCGAATGTACTCCCTATGTGGGATACTTAACAAGTTAGCTACAACACTACATGGGCCAATATGCACAATGCCTAGTATCCATCATTTATGACTAGGACTACTAGGCAATGTAATCTCATTCACTCCCCTAGATTTTATCTCTCAGTGTTAGTGTCGGCCCAACAATGTGCTTTCACAGTTGGCATTCTTTCCGATCTCTATGCATTTCACTGCTCCACCGGAAATTCCCTTTGCCCCTACCATACTTCAGCTTAGTAGTTTCCACCACCTCTCCAAGGTTGAGCCCTGAGATTTGACGGAGGACTTAAAAAGCCACCTATATACACTTTACACTCAATCATTCCAGATAATGCTTGCATCCTCTCTATTATCGTTGTTGCTAGCATATAGTTAACTGATGCTTATTTCTAAGAGATTGTCATTGTTTTTTCTCCAGTAAAAGAATTTCATGATCCATAGGCCTTTTACCTCCATGCAGCATTGCTCCGTTAGGCTTTCGCCCATTATGAAAAATTCTCCACTAGTGCCTCCCGTATGAGTCTAGGCCGTGTCTCAGTCCTAGTGTAGCTGATCATCCTATCAGACTGGCTACTGATCATCGCCTTGATATGATATTGCCTTACCAACTAGTTAATCAGACGTGAGCCTCTCCTCGAGTGGATTCCTCCTTTTCTCCTCAGCGTATGGGGTATTAGTAGTCGTTTCTTTCTTTCTCATTTCATTTTCTTCTTATCATTTTTAGAGCATACCTTTTAATAACAAAAAAGAACTAAAAATGGATTATTTAATTCTATTGATTGTTAGATTAGCCACTAATACAAAAATTACATATGACCTCCATTTTTAACTATGATCGTAGGTCTATGGTCACAGTTATAAGAACCGAGGCTTAAGTGAGAGAGACCATATGTAACGACTTATGACCTCGGTTATTAGAAAACCGAGGTCATAGGTATCCTCTTTTGGCCTCAGTTTTCTAATAACCGAGGCCATAGGGTATACATAAATTAAAAAAAATATAATTAATAATTATAATATTAAAAATTAATATAAATTACAATAAATTTATTAAAAATAATATTAAAAATAATATTAAAAGTATAATTACATTTGAGAGTTTATTATACACTAAAACATAATAAAAAATTACTATTAAAAACTAACTTTTTACTATTAATTACAAACATAAATATGTTACAAAAACGATTATAATGATAATTCCGATTTTCAACTGATTGAAAAATCTCTCTCAAGTCTTTCTTAACTCCATCTTCTACAAACTAGCACCAGCGCAACGCACCAACACCAAAGACCAAGATTGTGTGGTAAAAGACTGAAGACTGGGCCTCAAATAAGACCAAAGACCAACACAGCACATCAACACCAGAAATCTCATCCTCATTTCCTGCATCTTCTACTTTCTCAGGCCTAGAAATTTTAGATGAGGTAGCAGCATCTCCTGAAACAGGAAGACCCATTAACTAAAATTCTCATCAAGTTTATGTAAGTGATTTCTTAGCCTTCATTAAGGATTTCTCATCATTTTCTAGAAAATCTTTATATCCATCAATGGTCTTCCCCCCAGATTGAGGCCTGGTGTGCTGGTGAGGCTGGTACGACTGATGTTGCTGCGCCTGGTGCCTACTATGTAAAGAAAATAGAAAAAAACTAGAATATCATGTGATCATCCATAGGCCTAATAGCAGCCAATTCACCATAAAATGCTTTCATTTTATCAAAATAATCTAATACATATAGATTATCCAAGGATGATTTTATATGATGTGAGGAACAATCTTTATATATTTGCAATATATTACAAAGTGCATAACATAAGTACTAATATATTTAATAATTAATTAATATAATTAAAAAACAACGTATTAGTACATGATCAAACCAATTTTTTTTTTAAATAGAACTGTACTTGACCCTAGGCACCAGCACGACACCCGACACCAACACAGGCACAACACCAGGTCAAAAGGTCCAATGCAAAGTTAAGCATAAAGTCCAACTTTCTGAATTGTTTTTATGAACCTTACTAGATCATATCTACCTTTAAAATTGTAATAAGAAACACATAAAACAGCTTAAGTATACAAAGAAAATAATTAAGAAGGGAAAAAATTAATAAAGCACAGAAATAAAACCACTGAAGAAGAAGAATGTCCACATCCACCATGTACTAGCTCTACCTATAAGGAGAAGATTAGAACATATGCCATTAAACTACTACAACTAAAATATGAGGAAACAAATGATACCAAGGAATCCAAAAACCAAAACTCTAGATCAAACACTATCAGGGGAATCATCCTTCATTCCAAGTACAAATTGCTTAAGCAGCTTGCATATAGGAGCAAGAGGTTGCATTAATTCACAGGCCAAACTTGCCTAACCAAAAATTAAAATAAATTAAACCTATACTTTTTAATTCGCAGCAGAAAATAAAAGAAATTAAACAAGCCATAGAACAAGTTACCTCAAATAGAAATTTTCAATCCAAATAAAAACAAGCAGTAACCAGTATCCTACAAGCCCACACTAACTCAAGTTAACCCTAAAATACAAAACAAAAGTAAAACACAAGAAAAATCAGGCAACGGAACAAACCCTAGATCTTGAAAAAAATCAAATCAAGTTAACTATGAAATCTAAGATCGAACTAGATTTTGGAAACAATACTTACCCGGATCTGGGTTATGAGCGACGATAGTACAAACGGCCAGTTGACAAGGTACGAATAGGGGAAGATGAACAGAAAAAATAGAGAGAAAAGAAGAAGAGAGGGGAAAGGAGTTGCTATAAATGTCGAGTGATATGCTGGAAAGGAAGAGGTGTTGGAAAGGACAAGCTACTGGGGGAGGTCGTCGTCAATTTCTTGAGGCGCGGCGCGGAGCGATACGATGCTACTCGTTGAGAAGGACGAAGACGCGAGCTCGGGAAGCTATAAATGATTTAGGAAAAAAATTGGGAGATTGCGCTGATCAATTAGGGAATTGATATAAATAATTAAGTAATATGAATTTAATTATAAAGAAAAAAAGGAAAAAAAGAAGAAAGAGATAAAAAAGTGAAAATTTTGATATATATATATTATAAAAGAAATAAAATATATTAAATTAAATTAATAATAGAGAAAAAAATTGTAAAATAATTTTTTATTTTTTTAAATGAATGACATATAGTATATTATTTTATTTTGGTTTTAAAAATATTAAAAACTTTATTATTTTAATTATAATCATAGTTATTTAATAATCGTTATATAAATTTATTTACATATATTTAAATATTTTTTGTAATTTAACCTATAATCATAGTTATTGATAAAACCGAGGTTATATATATACACTATGGCCTCAGTCTTTATTAAATCGTGGCCAAAACCCTATGACCTTGGTTTTTAAAAAATCGAGGCTAAAATTCTGAGACCAAAAGCATATATTGTAGTAGTGAGCCATTATTTATTTTGTTAATTTATTCTTATATTATTATATTGTATAATATTAAAAATCTAATATTCCTTATTTATTTGAGATTCCATATTTGTTTTCTATGCTTATATTCATTCTTCACAATTAATAGTCAATATCGTGGTAGTTTACTAAATTTCTACAAGTTATGTTACATAAGCCCGATTAGCTCAGAGGTTAGAGCATCACATTTATAGGTTTTCCTATTAAATATTCTTTTATATTTTTAAAAATATTGTTTTTTAAATTTGTATTTTTTAAATCTATTGTATTGTTTATATTTTTTGTATTTTTGGTTGTATGGTTTTATGTTACATCCATATTTTTCTAGTATTCTAAAATCTCTTGTATCACAACAGATTTTATCATTTGCTTTTCTTTGTTTATATTCCTTTCTCTCTTGGCGTTTAATAATTATCCAGCTTTTAAGGCTTCTTATTCTTCCTCCTAGGATGTCTGGTATAGTTTCTCTTTTTCTCTTATTCCAACTTTCTATCAAGGTCTTATGTAATGTACCAAGTAATTTTTGAAAAAACATTTCCTTATAAGTTCTTGGCATAGATGGTAGTAACTTATGATAATATATTTCATATTCACAAATAAAAGAATCTTTGCAACACATATTACAAATTTTCATATTTGTTAAATAACATTTGGCTTCATTGATTTCATTTTCGTTGGATTCAGTGATAGTTCTTTATTTATCTTCTCCAATAAATTCCTTGTATATTTTATTTATTAATATATCTAAGTATTCTCTTCCTGTGAAAGCATTCCTTTACATTAATAAATGTTATTGGTATGTTAAATTTGAAAATGAAATTTTAATATTTCTTGTTATTTTATGAGCTATTAATATCCTATAGATTGAAGGGTTTTTTTTTTGTATAGTTTGAAAGGTTTGTATGAGCAAAATTATACCACTAGCCCATTCATCTAAGACTTTTATCATATCTCTTATATAATCTAGATCTAATAAATCATGTTTGTAATTATCATAGAGTTTGAATTCTGATAGGATACTACCTTTAGTTTCCTAATGCAACCCTTCCTCTTTTTTTGTGGTTGTCTTCTTCTATATGTGGTGTGAGGTTCTCCTGACCTTTGCATATTTTAATAAATTTATTTTATTCAAATATTGAATTATTATGACTGTTTGTTAAAGAATATCTTACTAGATAGGATATTGAAAATAGTTGATTCTTTTTTTTTTCATTTAATCTTTTCTTTCAAATTCATAAGCTAGACTTAATATTTAGTTTAAGTTTTTATCATGGATATTAATAGAAAATATAGGGTATGTTGTAAATTTTAACTTTTGATATCCTAAGTTACCGTGGATCATTCCTTATAAAGCATATTTCCTATTTATTATTATTTTTATCTAGTAATATTGTTTTTATTAGTGTATCTATGCTTTCTCTGAAACAAGCTTATATTAATATTTTAACTTCTCTTAAATGAATATATCTAATTTTTTCTTTATCCTTTTGGAATTTTTTTGATTGTTTATTCAATATAATTTTCTTGTCAATTAATGGTATATTATATATATTTTTTCATATGTAATATTAATGTTCATTTCTTTATTACTTATTTTGTAATAAATTATATCTTTCCTTGAGAATAATTTTCTTAAAGATGCAAATAATTGGTCTTTAAATTCATCTTTTTCTTTAAGATTTAATTTTATTTCTTAAATTTCTTTTTACTTATTACCATTTTTTATGAAAAATATCCTTAAATGTATATATTCTATTTTCTAATTCCATTATTCCTTGATTTTTTATTAGTTTTTTGGTTTTCTATTATTTCTTTTATTTTTATTTATGAAATGTTACTATTTACTTTCGTTAAATTTAACTTCTGTATGTTTGGGGGGTATTTTTAAATTTTTTGAAACCTTAAGGATAATTTAAAGATACCTCAAAAATTGAGGATATTTTTGATATTTATCCCATAAAGGGGTTAAAAATGAACCTCTACAAATACTCGTGAACATATTTATTATTTGTATTTTAATATTTGATATATTATGTTTTTATTTTTATTATCAATTTATTTATATTATATCATTTAATTTGCTCTTTGAGAAAAAATATATAAAAATTATTGTTAATTTTAAGTAGTGACATATTATGTCAATAGTAATGATCATAAAATTATTCTTAATTTTAAGTAGTGACATATTATGTCAATCCTAATGATTATGATAAAGTAAGATTAATATAATTAAAAGAAAAAATTAATAATATTTTAACATTTAAGTGACGTCGAGTATTACGATAAATTAATACATTTTTTATTTTTGAGTATCTTATAATTTATTTTCAAATAATTATGTTAATGATGAAAATTTTCATATAATAAATGGTTATTCAATTAAATCATAACTTTTCGGCTTCCATTAATTCATAAATTTAATTTTCATTACCTTAATTTTTTTCCTTAAAAACTAATTCATTTGTAACCGAATTTTATTTGAAATGGCAGCATCTCCTTTAGCTGTACACTTTTATCTGAATATTCAATAATGCATTGTCTACAATCATTTGCAACGAGCTATTAATAATTGATACTAATCATCAACATGGAAATAAAATCAAGATCCTGCATTATGATTATATAAAAATTAAACAAATAAAACTTGAGAAAAGAAAAAAAATAAACATGCATACACTTTAGCTAATAGTGTTAAATTTAATTCTCAATAATAGTTTACACCTAAAAGATGCGTTTGACATGGGATTTTGCATGCTCACGACCTAAGTACCTATAAAGATTATGCTGGTTATTAAAAAAAAATTACCTAATTGCCTTGTATATTTACTACAAATCATGACCATTTAGTCGAAAATTCAAATAAAAAAATAAAAAACTTTAAAATTTTAATTAATATTTGAGAGTTTCATAAGTTTCTCTTATTAATTATTGTAAAATTAATGTAAGAAAAGCAAAAGATTCAATTTTTAAGATTAAAAAGTTCCAATTCATACATTATATTCCTCTTTCCTAACACCAATAAAGATTCCAAAACATATTGTGAAAGGCATTTTCATTCTTTTATTCTCATAAAAACTTTATTTTTAGTTTCCTTTTTCTTTTTGTTACATCCACTTTAGTTTTATAAAGAGTTTTATTTGATAAAATGAGTGTTCTTAAAAAAATAAGATATTTAATCTTATTGTTAAAAAAATTAAAAAAATATTCACATTAAGATGATTTTTTCCTCTTTTCTTTTAAAAGATACATTAAAATCAAAATAATTTGTCTCATGGTTAGAAATATAGTGAATAACATATACATGAAGAGATATACATATTCATATTCTATTAGTATTTGAGTTTAATGAGTTCTAAAGTTGATGAAAGAGCTTATATATTAAAAGCTTTTTTTCTTAATATAATGTAGTTTGTGTTTGTATTTATCTTACACTTTTCTTATTTTATCATAATTAACATAACTTATTTTCTATTTTGTTTAAATTTATAAATTCCTTTAACTTTATTTAATATGTGATTTATGTTTGATGGTTTTGTTTTTGGTATCTAATATTATGTTGTGTTCTAAGTTAATTTTTAGTTGCAAAACTTTATCCTTGATAATTCTAAATTTCTAATTAAATTTTGTTAGGTAAATTTCACTATTTATATTATTTTATTAGATTTTTAATTAAAAATAAAATATATATTACAAAATATGAACAAAATTTTAAATTAAAGAATCAAAATTCATAACTTACACAAACATATAATTTTATTTTGTTTTGTTTTTTTTTATCTACATATTTTTATATGATATTAAGTTATAAAAATAAAATAAATTTTTTAATATTTTCACGTGAAAAACACATGTTTGGTCTTGTTATAAAAAGTAGAAAACGAAAATGATTTCCCAATCTTTAAAGTGTCTCAATCAGACAATCAAGGTGGACAAAATCTACACCTATCTGACGTGTAATCTGCTATACTGATAGTGATGCCTAACAGCTGCCACGCACTTACACACCATTTATATCCACAAATTTGATCCATAACAGATCCCATTTCAACGCTATTGTCGAAAATATATGGAAAAGAAAAAAAATTCAATCAGGTATAAATTGATTTAATCATATGTATTAAATTTATTTTATTTTATTTTTATTTTATTTTAAAAATTTTAAATTCAATCATATAATTATAATTAGTACTTTATATACGTGATATAAATAAAAATATCTAAAATATAAATTAATATTTAAATTAAATAAGATATATATATATATATATATATATTAATAATTATAATATAGTTTAATATATATTATTAGATATGTACGTTTATAATATAAATTATAAAATTTAAAATCGATAGAATTATATTTATTTTTAAAAAATAAAAATTTAAAACCACAATTTTAATTCAAATTGATTGGTATATTTTAATTTAAAACTAAAATCAATCTAACTTTATAAAACTATATATAATTATAAATAAAAAATAAATTATATTATTTTAATTAATAATTATTTATTAAATTAATTATAATTATATGATAAAAACATGTAGCAAAATATAAAAAAAGTGCTCAGACAAAATAGTTTAACCTAAAAATATGTTTGGTTAATTTTTTTTCCCTTTACTGAACACTATTCATTCGCAATCTAATCATATAAAGCAAACTTACACAGCTGAAAAGAAAAAAAAGTTATATCCTTACAATTTCTCAAGATTCTTGGGGAAAAACTATAGTTTCTCAAGGTAAGTCGAATTGGATGGTAGGGATGGACTCATGAACTAGGTAAGCAAATTCCCAACCTCAAAGTCTGATTTTTATTTACATTTCAATATTTAATCATAAATTCTGAGGTGGGTTTTTATCTTGAACTGATTTATTCATGTTATCATCAACCTTCATCGGCTTCCTTTGTCATTTAATTAGATCTTTTTTTTATAAAAGAATTATTTATTTAGATATTTTTTATAAAATAATTATTTATTTAGATCTTTATGGCTATACGTAAAGTTTTCAAGTAGATATTTTTTTTGTTTTGTCCGACTACTTGGATAAGGATGTGCTGTAGCCGTGTAGGATTGACAAGGATTTTTGAGAGATCTTCTTTTTATTGATAGTGGGCTCAGATTTTTTTTTTTTAACAACTTGGTGCTCATCATCTTCTAGCAAGTTCTGGGTTCCTCTTGGATAGCGATGCCTGAGCTATTGTATTTAAAAAAAAAAAAAAACTTACACAGAATAAGGATAAGTTATAATACTAACAAAATATCTTTTTTGTTATTTATAATATTAATTAATTTTTATTATAACAATAATATAACTTTTTTACTTTCATATAATTGGCATTCGTGTAAAAATTTAGGCATTTATAACGTACACAATATTTTATTTAACTTCTTTGTTAAAATTAGACCTAAATAGGTAACTTCTCAAATAATGGTTATTTCGAATTCAAACAAAAAAAGAGTGTCTCTTTCTATGCTGATGCAAAAAAAATAGTTTCTGGTTGAATAGATAATTTATTTTCTGTATGTCATGCAAGTTTAGGCGCCAGCTATTTTAAACTCCAAGATGTTTGTGTTTTTGTCTAAGTGAGACTTCATCCATATTTTTTCAGAAATCCAAGGTTTATGTCTCTCTCCCTGTGACGTGTTAGAAAACCTTGTTTGTTTGAGTGGTTGGTTGACTTGGGCTTCTTCATTGAGGAGAAACTATGGAAAAGAAAGACAAAGAGTTCCTCACAGTGGCACCTTTCGAGTGTGCTTGGCGAAAAGATTTGAAGTTCAGAGAAGCTGGAAGGGGTTGTGTGGCTTTTGAAGCTTTTGCTCACAATGATGTTACTTTGGTCTTCAGGGAAAATGTAGGAAGTCAACATTACCATTACAAAAGAGATAACACTCCTCACTATACCGTTATATTTGGTAGTCATAGGAATAAGAGATTTAGAATAGAGGTAGATGGGAAAACAGTTGTTGATATTCAAGGTGTTGGGCTCTGCTGTTCTTCATCATTTCAGAGTTATTGGGTTAGTATATATGATGGGTTAATTAGTATTGGTAATGGACGATACCCTTTTCAAAACCTTGTCTTTCAATGGTTAGATTCAAAACCAAATTGCAGTGTTCGTTACATTGGGCTTAGTAGTTGGGATAAGCACGTAGGATACAGAAATGTCAATGTTTTACCTTTGGTTCACGATCATATCACCCTTTGGAAACATGTGGATTTTGGTAATCATGTTTCTGAGAAAGATGGTGAAGAAGACTTGGTAAATGAAAGCACCGGTTATGAAAAATGGGGCCTTGGAAATTTTTTAGAGAATTGGGAATTATCTGATGTCTGTTTCATTGTTGGCATGGAGGAAATGCTTGTTCCATCTCACAAAGCTATCTTATTAGCATCTGGCAATTTTCAATTTAGTCCATTTCAAGATGTTATAGAACTGAGAGAGGTTGATTATTCAGTACTCCATGCACTTCTTGAATATATCTACACCGGCCATACCCAGGTACACTCTTTCATATTCTCAATGCATTTAAGTTTATCTAGATTGTCTTCTAGCGTACGTAACTTGGATTCTTCCAAATGACTCAATATGTACATGTCTTTGAGTATTTAGACACTCCAACTCGGTCTAAATTTATAGAAAATTTAGAAAGTAGAGACTGTACACTCGGATACGTATATAGAAATTTATGATTTGGCCTCTAGGTGTCCACATATGACATACCTTGTACCTTATTATGTTTTATTTAAATGCATTCAATTGTGTTGCTGGTGCACTTATAAAAAGAAAAAAATTGTGTTGCTGGTGCAGACTCTCCTGAATGCTAATAATAGGTGTGGTTTGTCTTGTTTGCTTGATGAAAAGTTTATCATCCTTGTCATTGAATCTTCAAGTTAGTATAATGATTGTCTCACTCTTTAATGTAGATTGAAGAGTCACAACTTTGTTCTTTGAGGGATCTAAGCGTACAATTTGAAGTGCAATCATTGGTGAAGAAATGTGAGGAAAGCATGGAACGGTTTAAACTTAATAAAAAGTTGTTTGATTCTGGGAAAAGTGTGGAGTTATCATATCCGAGCTCTCCACCTCATTGTTCTGGAGACTTCCCTTTTGGACTTCCAGTGGATGTGCAGCGACTTAGAGAAATGCAAATAACTGGCAATTACAGTGATGTAAACATACACATTGAGGGTGGTGGCCTTGTTTCTCAGAAGCATAAAATCATTCTGAGTTTATGGAGTCTTCCTTTTGCAAAGGTTACTCTATATTTTGGAATGTCTTTGACTCTCATAGCATGTCATTAAGAAATATCAAAACAAGTTTCTGACATCACTAGCTACAGTTATTCCAAGATGTTTGTCTTTAGGCACTAAGCTTATGCATAAGACATGAAATTATATTGTATTATTTTGATTTATTGCAATGTTCTTTAAAAGGGTATTTATCTGACAAATTTATTGCTATAATCATGTCATTTCACCACTAAATTTGTGTGAAGTTTGAGTTATTGAGAAATATAAAGGCATACAAATCTGTACACATTTGCATTCACACTAATTATGATGTGCAGGTGGCATAATTATTGTAAAGATGAATAGTTGGTGGTGTTCCACATTACAAAATAACATTGAAAATCGAGAAATTATTCATTTTTTAAAGAAAATTTTACCACCTAACAAATCATAAATTGTACAAAATTTTATGCATTTAGCATTTCTCTTTATTTATGATATTGCACAACTACTTTGTTATTATTTACACAATAAAAATATATGAAATATTAGATAAAGTTGTTATTTGTGGTAAGATTGTCACCTATAATTATTATTACATTTCTCTTATTTATTTATTAGATTCCTTTGTGGAACCTTGTCTAAGGAACAGGTGACTTATATTTGATTTTTTTTTTCAAATTACTTCACTGAATACAGTGTTGTTTGACATTATATAATGTCTACTAGTAGTCAAGTTGGATAAGTTTGGAGTCATAAACTCATAATTTGACATTCTCATATGTAGAGAGGCTCACAATTTTGATTCTGAGAGTAGCTGAGGGTAAAGACTGCATCTAACCTTTTGTTTTATGTCATTTACTTGACCATATAAATGTTCTGAAAATTTATGAACATCTTTTAAAGGATATAAGGTAGCATAAATCATGTTTATAGTCAATTTGTTTTACCCATATGATGTGCATGCTTTAATAGAAAATTGTTTATATGAGCAGATGTTCACAAATGGAATGAGTGAAAGCAACTCCTCAGAAATTCTTCTAAGAGATGTTTCGCCAGAAGCATTCAAAGTCATGATCGACTTCATGTATAGTGGGGAACTTAATTTGGATTCTACCCTGGACTCTGGTACCTCATTACTTCAACTTTTGTTATTGGCTGATCAATTTGGAGTTTCTCTTCTTCATCAAGAATGCTGCAAAACACTTTTGGAATGCCTTTCAGAGGTAATCTGCGTCCTTATAGTTTAGTTTGTATTTAGTAGTTATATATATTTGTAATTCTTTCTGGGCAGTATCCTATATGACTTCGTTTTAAAGAATGGAGAACTGACTTGCAGTATGGGACTTCTGAAAGCAAAAGAAGAGAACCCTTTTATGATAACGAGTCTTGATATATTGATACCTCTCGTGTACATATAAATGCAGGGATGGAGTTCTCGTAGTGGAAGAAGATCATACTACAGAGTTTTTGTATTATGCACAAGTTTTATGGACGTGGAAGCAGACAGTTTTGGCAAAGTAATTGCACTTTGCTTTTGAGCCTAACTATTGAACTTTGTTGCAGGACTCTGTTTGTCCAATTCTTCAAGTGGTTTTGTCAATTCCGTCATGTAAACTTATTGAATCAACATGCTTGAGGAATTTCTCAATGCACTTTGACTATTGCACAACTGCAAGCAATGACTTTGTCCTGTTAGACGAGACAACTTTTAACAATATTATTCAGGTAGGTTCTCACCAATATTACTGATGTCAAATTTTGATGATTCGGTTGAGGCTTAAGATGGCTTATATGAGCTACTTAGTTCACCTATCAGATAGATCAATCTGTGTCAAAACACCTAAAAATAAACTGGGTACTTGTCTGACATTTATTGGGTAGTCAGTTAAATTTTTTTCCTTACACAGTATATTGTGTGTATTGCAGCATCCGGATTTGACCGTGACATCGGAAGAAAAAGTTTTAAATGCAATCTTGTTGTGGGGTATTAAGGCTGATGAACTCCATGGCTGGGAAGTTATAGATGAGCTGATGATGTATTCTACATCTGCACTCCTTTTCAGGGAGAGGCTGCAATCGGTTGAACATTTTTTGACATTTGTGAGATTTCCGACAATGCCTTTTACCTTGCTTAAGAAGGTATGCAGTAGGTTCCTGATAAGACTATCTGGCAGCAATCTGTTAGAAGGCTGATTTATTTTTCTGATTTTGCAGTTGGAGAAGAGCAACATTAGCAGACACATTCCTATTTTTATGAACCTTGTGAGTCAACTTTACTTTTATTTTCTTTTTCTTTATCCCCTTTTGCATAATTATAGTGGTTGGAAGAAGACTTAATTATGGGATGATTGCTTCCTTATATATATTGCTGTACAGATAAAAGAAGCTACAAACTGTGCTGAGTATGGATTGCGAAGGCTGGACTTTGAGAACAAGTAAGTATAAAAAATTACATTATCATATTCTGCTCAAGAATGAAGAATTGTCTTGCCTTGCCTCTTGAATTTTCCTGCTTTTTTCCATGTCATTGTAAAATAATTTGAGCATGTATATTCATCTTCTCAGAGTTTCACAACTATCATTCAATTGTTAACTGCCATAGTAATTGTGAAATGCCGATGACTTGAGATATGTAGACTATTTGAGAAATTTAACTGCCATTTGGTCTCAAGATACCAAAGTTGGAGGCAGAATCTGAACTGTATTTTCTGTTACATTCAATGTGATGTTTTGGCCAATGCTGATCTTGTTTCAGTGTACTTGCCTCTAGGAATCTTATAATATATCCTTGTTAGCAGAGGTATGTTTTCCATTGCAATAACTGCCGATGTTTTTGTATTGAAGCAATAATTGCTAATATGTTTTTGTTTTTGGTTTTTGGGTGTGGTACCTCTTCAACCAAGTTAGCGATATTTACTAACTTTATCGTTACTTTTGTAGTGTGCAATTTCACCATAGGAGATCTAGTTACAAGGAGCTTCAATACATAAGTGATGGGGACAGCAATGGAGTTTTGCATTATGCAGGCACGTCTTATGGGGAGCACCAGTGGGTTAATCCTGTCCTTGCTAAGGTTATTCTCAACAATTGGTTAAATTCTTTCAATAAGTCATCACAACCCTACAGCATTCTTACTACTTAGTACTGGTCCTTACCTGTGGTAATTTCCTTGTTTCAGACCATCACCATCACCGCTAGTAGTCCTCCTACAAGATTCACAGATCCCAAGGTTTTAGCCTCAGTGACGTTTCAGGTAATGGAGGATAGATCAAAACTTTGATATTTTAACACAAAATTTTATGAATGGGAAATAAAAAATATATGACCGTATCAGGGAACATCTTTTGCTGGACCACGGTTAGAAAAGGGATGCACTACTTCTTGGTGGATGGTCGACATTGGTCCGGATCATCAGGTATGCTCTCTACAAAGTTTTTCAGGATATTGAAGATCAAAACCATGGTGCTCATATTACTGCCTTTGCGTCTATATGCATAGTAAAAGTTACATGCAAGCTTATGGGCATTAGATTAAACTGGGTGTAGCTAGTGACTCAACTAGACAACTTTACATAAATCAGGATCAAAACTTTCATTACTTGAAAAAGTTAAATGACGTGGTGAAGTCATTGACTTTTTTAACAGTTGGTCTACAACTCTATTGTTAAATAGAATAAATCTATAATGGCCATATTACGTGCGAAATCAAAAACTATTTATCAGGGCATGTGGTTCTGGAAATAGAAGCCTCAAACTTCCTTCCATGAATAAAAATAGAGATATGGGATAAAGAAGGATTCCTCAAGGAGTCAGCGTGTTTATGCATTAGAAAGACCCTTGGTTCAGTGGAGGACCTGAAAATTTTCTGTTAAATTCTGTGAAAACATGTAACCTTTGAATGTTCAAAACCTCTTTTATGGATTACCAGTCCTTGTGTCCTGTTGGTTGTAATAATATACTATATAATGTTTAAAGATAATGGATCAAGGACTGGTAGAGAAACAAGAAAACCTCTAATACGATTTGGTTGAAGTCAAGTAGGTGCAGTACACTGCAATGTTTTTGATAATTTTCTGAAAAATTGATCCATGCAGCTCTTATGCAATTACTACACCTTACGTCAGGACGGATCAAAGGCCTTCATCAGAAATTGGAAACTCCAGGTAAAGAATGATATGGAACGAGCTCTAAGCAACATACATTCTTAAACTTTTGTGCTTATTTTTAGTTTAACGATTTACGTGGAAGCAGCCTTGGAGAATATAGTAAAATTTTACATTACACATTTCAGGGATCTCTCGACGGGAAAACATGGACAGATTTGAGATTGCATGAGAATGATCAAACAATGTGCAAACCTGGGCAGTTTGCATCATGGCCCATAAAAGGACCAAATGCTCTGCTCCCCTTTAGATTCTTTAGAGTTGTTCTTACAGCTCCTACCACGGATATTACCAACCCCTGGAATCTCTGTGTTTGCTTTATAGAACTCTATGGCTATTTCCACTAAGTTGGATGTGTTTGCTTTGCCTACTTTGCTTGTGCAACATGGCTTTTGTAGTCAGCTCCTGCATGCAAGTTTTGCTAATTGTATTCGTGAGTTATTGGTGCATTAACAAAGAATGAACGAAAATATAATTGGTAAAATGATGGAAGTGACTGCCATCTACAAGAATTTAGTCGGTATTTATATTTGTGCTCTTATTTACACTAAACATTGGGTGGTGCATTTTATGTAGTTATGCTTTGGAAACTTCCTTTTTTTTATTTTTTAATGTTAAATTGAAAATAAAGTGCCTTCAACATAAGTTATGGATCAGTTATATCATAACGAAGATACGGAAATAATGCATGCTAAATAAAGTATCACTAATTTTCAATATTTCTTTAATTTTTTAATTTTTATAATTTTAAGCAAGATGAGCATTGAGGGTGAAAAAAGCTTTAAACATGTTATAAAACATAATTTAAATTGACTTACGAGTCTCACTTTTCTTTTATAAATTCGAAGTAAGAGCTGATGTCCATGGGTAGAGGATACGAATATCACAAAGAAAAGTGAGATTCGTAAGTCAACAAAGAAACCTTTCCTAAAATTGCTGTAATTTAGATTCACAAGCAAGCAAAAATAAGGACTTTTATTTGTTATCTGCGTAGTAGAGATAAGAACAAAAGGTACAAGGGATTATGGTTAGATGTTACACCCAAGATAAATGGAAAAGATGACGAGTGATAAGCCAAGAATAAACGTTATAATAAACGTCACAAGATGAATCTTGATATATTCAAGAAAAGTTCTTTGAAGCAAAAGAGAAAACTAAGTAATATTTCAGTCATAAAATCGAATTCTTCATAGGGTTACATTCGCTTATATACCCGAATATGAAGGAAAATAAATCAAATTCTAGTCGACTAAGAAGCTTACGTGCCCATAACAGGGAAAAGAAAGAAATTTCTTACCAAAAAAAAAAGAAAGAAAAGAAACCTAGATGTTCTATAATAAAGAAAGAAAATAATGATTCCATTAAAGACAGATTACTTGCCTATTTTAATGTTTTTATTTGGTAATTATATGAAGAAATGCTCCACACATTCAAGTGATCTACTCTACTCCACACGGTCTGGCCTCTTATCTGGCAAATCAATTGCCTTATGATATTTGTCTCCATCTATCTTAAGCTGCAACCAACCTGAATATCTTGAACCAACCCATTAAATACTCATTTGAACCTTGTAGCCCTTATCTTTGTTATTGGTCCAACTGAAACTTACAATTGGTTCTTTGGTGGTACTCTTTTATTCTCATAATTTTCCCTGTCTTAAAAACAATGTCCTTAAATCATCACTTGCATCACAAGGTGAGAAATCAACAACATTAAAGCTTGTATTTACTCACTTGGAAGGTATATCTTGTAGAAGTTATCATTGATAAAGATATATCTTGTAAAAGTTGTCATTAATCCTTTCAATCACTTGAAATAGACGATCTTTCCTTCGAAATAGTTTAGAACACCTTTGAGTGGGTAATTGTTTCATCCTTATATACAATTAAACCCAATCATCCGGTTCAAATATAATTTTTTTGTACCCTTTAATAGCTTGGTTAGCATATTGTTCAATACTTTCAATGTTTTGCGTGCCTTTTCATGGATTTGATTATCAAAATTAGTTATCTTATTTTCTTCTAAATTAACACGCTTGGCCATAAGTAAGGACTTAATGGTAAAAAATTTAGTGGTTAAATGCACTCTTATTATATACAAACTTTGTACGAGGCAAACATTTCTCATGTTTCTAAGTTCTTTCTATTATGGTATGCAAAAAAATAGATAAAATATTATTAACTACTTCAGCTTAATCATCATTTTGTACGTGACAAGTAATAGAAAATAATTTTTTCCCTAACTTACCCCACAAAATCTTCAAAAAAATAGCTTAAGAACTTTGCATCCCTATTTGAAGCCACACTCTTAGGTATATCATGCAATCTTACAATCTCCTTAAAAAAAACAAGTCGATAATATGTGATGCATTAACAATTTTATGACATGAAATAAAATGTGTAATTTTAGAAAACCTATCAACAATCATATAAATAGAATCTTTACTCCGTTTTAACCTAGGTAAACCCTTACAAAATTCCTAGATATGACAATCCAAGGTTCACTAGGTATAGATAAAGGAGTACATAAACCATGAGGCTTAACCTTAGAATTAGTTTGTCTACAAATAATGTACTTTACAAGTAATATATTTTTCATAAATTCGTTCTACATTACGTTTCGTATGAGACAAAAATAAGTATTCACACAAAACGTCTAATGTCTTAGATAAATCAAAATTTCCTATCAAATTATCTTCTCTAACAAACAAGTCACGCAATGAACATTTAAGCATTCATAACTTATTTTTCTAAACAAAAACCATTATGCCTAAAGAAATTTCCAAACACCATTTTCTCACATACATTGAATATACAACGAAAATCATAATCATCAATATCCTTTAATGTATCCAAACCCTAATAATTTTGCATCTAAAGTAGATAGTAAAGCGTATCTTCGAGATGATACATCGGCCCTACCTTTTCCTTACCTTGCTTGTACTTGATTATAAAAGAAAATGTTTCAATAAACTCCACCTGCTTGGAATGCCGCTTGTTTAGGTTGTGTTAACCATTAAATGCTTCAAAGATTCATGGTTAGTATGAATCATAAACTCTTTTGGCCAAAGATAATGTTGTAAGTTTCCAAAGCCTTAATTAATGCATACATCTCTTTATCATATGTAGGTAATTTAAGGCTGTCTCACTTAGCTTTTCATTGAAGTATGCAATGGGATATCCTTCCTATATTAGAACAGCCATAATACATATTCTTGATGCATCACACTCAATTTCAAAAGTTTTAGTGAAGTTAGGTAATGGAATCAAAGGTGCATTAGTTAGTTTTTCGTTAATAAAATTAAATGCCTTTTCTTGTTCATCAACCCACTTAAAACTTATATTATTTTTGATAACTTAAGTCAAAGGTGCAACTAGGCTATTAAAATATTTCAAAAATCTCCTATAAAAGGTACCCAACCTATGGAAATGCCTAACACTAGTCACATTTGTAGGTTTTGGTCAATCTTGCATAGCCTTTACCTTTTCTTCATCTAGCTTGATTCCTTTATCATTAACAACAAAACTAAAAAATAAAAGTTTATCTATGCAAAAGGTACACTTTTTGAGGTTAACAAATAATTTTTCTTTTTTTTAAACATCGAAAAAAAATTTAAAATATTTAACATACTCATCCAAGTTTTTGCTATATCAAAGTATACAACCAAAAATTTTCTAATAAAAACATGCAAAACATGATCTATTAATATCATAAAAGTATTAGGTGCATTACTTAGTCCAAATGGTATAATTAACCACGCTTATAAATCATATTTATTTTAAATGCGATTTTTTATCCATCATTTTCTCTCATCTTAATATAATGATATCCATTTTTAAGATAAATTTTGAAAAAAAAACATAAGAACCATACAATTTATCAAGAAAATTACTTAATCAAGGAATGATATGTTTATAATATATAGTGATACTATTGATGGCGAGACAATCAATACACATCTTCCATGATTCATCATTCTTGGATATAAGCAAAAATGGAACCGCATAAGGATTCATACTCTCACACATATACCCCTTCTCCACGGGCTCCCTTCCTCTCAAGTTCCTTTTTTTCCTCAATATGTCTTCTATAAGCTAGTCTATTTGGAATTGATACTTTGAGTATAAAACCAATTTGATGCTCGATTCCTTTAATTGGTGGTAAACCATTTGATCTTTTTAGAAAATACATCATCAAAGTCTTGTAAAAGTGAAACAACATTATGCAAAGGATATTTTGTTTCATTGGTACTAAAACAAACATCTTCGTAGAAAAATAAATCATAGGCTAATTTAAAAACAAAGTTTTTTTACATCATTATCTCGTACATAAAAAATCACTTATTTTCTCTCTTTTCTTTCCTCACCAGTCAAAATTTTCTTTTTTTAGTCTTAACCTCCCTTACTTTTGAGCTATCACTCTCCTTTTTGATATCACTCTTTATATATAGTCTTATTGATATGTGCACATTGTCATTTAACTCTATATAGTGTTGTAATTCCACCAAATTTGCAATTTTATTGTTTAAACCAACTAGGAACCTAGCCATAGTAGCTTTTTAGTCCTCTCTACATTGGCTCGAAACATGATTATCTCCATCTCTTTGTGGTAGCCTTTAACTCTTTAGACTCTTGAGTGAGGCTTTGTAACTTATAAAATAAACCCATATGGTAGTTACTTGGAATTAACCGCCTTCTTATAACAACATACATTTCCTCCTATGTCTCAATAGATTTTTATCATACCATATACTACTAAAAAAATATCGATCCCACGAAACAATAACATAATCAATGAATTTTATGGTAGCGAACTTTACCTTTTTCAATTCAGAGTAGTTGTGATAATCAAACACCCATTTCATCCTTTTTCTCTTTCTCTAAATAAATTTTAGGGTTGTTTTTCCCTTGAAAATGTAGAATCTTTATCTTAATGCTACCCAAATTGTTATCAACCCTATCTCCATATCTAACTTTTCTAATTCCATTTCCACGTCTCTTCTTTATTGCATTAACCTATCTGTATCACCCATTTCTCCTTGATCCTCTTCATACTTATTCTCATCTTCATGATTATCAAAATTTTCTATGGGTGCACACCTTTATTATCTTCTAGCATTAGGGACTCTTTTGGGCCGTCTCTCATGCAAGTTAGTAATGACAGTATTTTTTCTACCCAACCGATCCTGACTCTCAATAAACACCATGTTCATGCACTCAAATTATTGTTGCTTAACGTTTTTGCATAAAAACTTGATCCTATTTTCCTTCGTTGTTGGTTGAATCACTTTTAGAAGAGATAATGGAAAAAAACTGTTAGAATTATTTATCATGAAATTCTCTCAAGTGTTTGTAGTCAAATATGTCACTCATCTTCGTGTTTGCACTCTTAGTTTGACTTTTTTTCTATATTGTTCTCAATCTCTCTTGCATTTTTTCATTCTTAATTCCCTCTTTTAGTTCTTTATTTAAGTCAAACAAAACTCAACCAAGATTTTTTTTGTAACAATCCAAACTCAAGAAATAATTCTTTAAGAATAAGAATGGTTAAACACAAAGAATAAAGAAAATATAGAATTTAAGAAGCGAAAAGAATAAGCATAATAAAGCAATGAAATATGAAAGTCAAAGACAAAAAAAGAAGAAAAACAATGAAATAAGAAAGTCAAACATAAGAAAGGAAGGAAAGAAATTTAGAGTTATTATCTCCTTTTTTAGGTGGAATTGCATGGAATGAAAAACTACATGTTATATGCAAACAAAACTTGAATAGTAAACAACACTTCAATTAATTTAGATTCATTTAAACTTTGAACATTGTTTATACTTTTTTTAACTTCCATTTTTCTATATATAATGTAATGATAAATAATAGAAATTGAAAGAATTTGGTGTTAAAAAAATACTAGACTATCCAAGAAGAAATAAAGTAAATAGGTTGAGATTCAAAGAAATACGACAAAAGGCACAAAATTTAAAAGAAATAACAAACAATAAAAAATAATGTCATAAATTTTGATTTAAAACCCTACTATAATATCAAAATGATATGTACCTCATAAATAAAAATGAGACTTGAAAATCAATAAGAGAACATTTCCTAGGATCATTCAAATTTAGATTCACGAGTAAACAAAAACAAAAATCTTGACTCATTATCTATATAGAGATAAGAACTAAAGATATAAGGGATTGTGGTAGACACCACATACAATATAAATGAAAAAAATTACTAGTGATAAGTCAATGATAAACATCATGATAAATTTAGAAAAAATTATTTGAAAAATCAAAGAGAGAACTTTCAATAATATTTTAACCATAAAACTCAATTCCCTTTAGGATTACATTCCCTTATATATCCAAATATATTAAATAACTTAAAGGAAAGTAAATCAAATTTTAGACAAGTAAGAAGTTTATAAGCTCATCTCCACATGTCCAAGAGTTGCACTCCACAAGCCCAAGCCTCTTACTTAACTCAATTAATTTCCTTAATTACAATGACTAGACTATCATCTTTCTTTGAGTCCATCTTGAATTGCTATTAATAGAATCAATCAGGGATGAGTAGTATATCAAAGTTGTCTATTTTTTATTAATTGGAATTTGATCTGATCCGAATGAATTTGAAAATTTTCAATCCAAATTTGATTTGATGATATAATCAATCCGAACTAATTCGAATCGGAATTAATCTAATTTTTTCAGATTGAATAATGTTAACTTAATATTGAAATTTATTTATCAATTATTGTCATATATAAAACACGACATACATTAATTTAAATTTTAAATTGATATTTATTTGTATAATTATTAAATTATTATAAACATTTACATTTATTTTTTAACCTAAGATAATAATATACTATAATTATGGTATATATAATATTTAAATATAACATATTATAAAATAAAATATATATTTACTTATAATTTAATAGTAATTTGATCCGGATCGGATATAATATATTATAAAATTTGTTAATTCGAATTCGATTTAAATTTGAACAGAATGTATAATTTTTAATTTAAATTTGATTAAATTATAAAATTTATTAATTTAATTCGATCAAAATTCAAAAGATTAAATTAAATTTTTTAATTTAAATAGATTGATACAATTATTTATTTATCCCTAAAATCATCCCAAATCTCTTAATTGATTCTTGAAACTTTTAGCGCATGTACTTATTAATGGTCCCACCATAACTTACATTGGATCCTTTGTCGATGCTTTTTTATTCTCATCACTACACTCATCCTGTATTTATTGTCAAGGATAGAGTTTATTTTTAAAGGATGTTTGGGTTTTTATGGGATCATATTGATCACCGTTAATATAAACTTAATATTAATTGTATATTAAAATAGCTTAAAGTAACAACATAATTACCAGAACGATATAGTTGTTAGTCTCAACTCTAGAGAGTTTCTTTGATCACATGAAGGAGCAAAAAATGGTATCAACACGTTACTTACTAAAGAGGAAAAAAAAAAAAACAAAAACAAAGTCCTAAAATTATATTGGGCAGCTTGCTGATCAAACTTTTAGCAAAAGAAATTGTAATAATGGAGTAAATAAACCAGATCGAAGAGGAAAATAAAAGGTAGAATTAAGAACCCTATGGAATGTCTACCATTTACTCATTTTCACTTGAAAAAGAAACTTTGGCAATCATGAGATAGTATTTGTTTAGGTCGATACATGTAAGATGTAACATTTGTCTTAATGTTAGTAATTTTGTTTAACAAATATTAATATTATTGTTAAAAAGTCTTACATTGATTAGACATGAAGTATTAAACACATATATAAATGAGAACAATCTTCCGTCTCATAACCTGAGTTTTGAGATAAAGTTAGGCCCAAATTTAACATGGTATCAAAGCAGTCAAGCTCAACCCGTGACACGCAGTTGTAAGTCCACCATCGCCTATCGATGAACTGTCGATATGAGGGAGAGTGTTAAAAAGTCCTACATCGATTGAGCATGAAGTATCAAACACATATATAAATGAGAGTAATCCTTCATCTCATAACCTGGGTTTTGAGATGTTGTTAGACCCAAATTTAACAATTATGTAAATTTGTATACTTCTTTGATTTTTATATTTTATTACATCTTAAAATTATTTTAAAAATTAAAAAAATATAATTTTTATAAAAATTATAAATACTTATTACAACATGAATGTTGCGATGAGTTTAAAATTATGTCATTAATATCTCTAATTTTATGTTAAAATTATTTTAAAAATTAAAAAAATTATAATTTTTCTAAAACTAAAATACGTATTACAACGTTAACGATGTGAGTCTAAAATTTTATCATTGGCATCCCTCCTTTTGTTTTTGGATCCAACAAGATTTGTTGTTGTTAATACAAATAAATATTCAATTATTGTTGGAAATATTATTAATTTTATTTAAAAATGATTTTTTATTGATAGTATAATAAAGGCTATCAAAGATATCCCATCATTGACATCACCATTGAAGAAATTATTTATCTGGTATCAATAAACCCAAAAATAACATTCGGGAGATGAATTTCACTAGTTAAATTTATTAAACAATTTATTCAATTAAATGATTATTTTTATTTCTTAAATAATTACACTAAATTTTTGGTGTAAAAAAATCCTTTGTTATATGACGTTGAGAAATGAAAAAAAAAATGATTATTGTAACTAAATGTAATATTTTTATTAAAGTAAATATAGTTTTATATTATCAAATTTTATAATTATTAGAAATTTTTATAAATATATTATCAAAATTTTATTTATTATTTTTATACCATTCAATTTTTTTTATATTTATAACAAATATATTATCAACTTATTAACGGAATTAACAACTGATTCAATAAATCCTCGCAAACCTCCAAATCAGATCTCATTCGTAACCTTTGCTTAGGCAAAGACCAACCCATCAAACATTCTAAATAAAAATTATTAAACGTGGGTTTAATATTTCCTACTAAAAGTTAAAAAAAATTTATTAAATTTTTATATTTAAAAAATAAATAATATAAATACGTAGTAAAAAACATAACATTCTTACAGTTTCGTTAAAATATTTTTTTATGACTAAATGGCATGAATAACGGTAGAAATTTTTTTATAAATAAATAATTAAAAATATTTATATTATTAATACAAAAGAATTTATGAAAATTAACAAAAAAAAAAATTTAACTCTAATTAATTGTAAAAAAGAATTGATTATTATTAAAAAAGTAAAAAGTTTATTAATATTTGAATTTAGATATTAAAATAAATTTTTTTAATAAAGAAATATATTTAAGATAAATATATTAATTATAATAACTGTATGTTACCGGACCCTTTGTTGTCGCTCCATTCTTTTATGAGTCTTCCATCCAAAATAGTAGTACGTACACTGGTAATCTCCAACATACATTTCTATTATTGATTTTATTCCAAAAGTGTTACTGAAGTTTGCGTTTTGTTTGTTGATTCCAGCCTCAGACAATAAAGATTAACCAACTCGACCAAGTTGGCGGCGGTGGTCAACCTGCACAAAAGTCAGCTTGCTGTGGTTAATACGAATATGAATGTTATATGGCGGCAGTGGTCAACCTGCACAAAAGTCAGCTTGCTGTGGTTAATACGAATATGAATGTTATATAGGGGGTGGGTCGATGTTGGCTGGGGGTGGGTCGATGTTGGCGGAGGGTGGGGCTTCGCTGGCTGGGGTTGTTCTATGGGGGTGGGCCTTCGCAGAGGGCATGAATGAGATCTGATTTAGGGGTTTTTTAGGAATTTACTGTATCAGTAGTTAAATCATACGATGAGATATTTATTACAAATATAAATTTTTATAATAAATAAAGATTCTGTAATGATTCTTAAATTTAAATTATATAAAAATCTATATTTTTATTGTCTCGTTATTTAAAACAAAAATAAGGTAATAATATTATTATATGTTATTTTTAATATCATTAAAAACACAAATAATTAACAAAATTGAAACAGATCATTGATATTTACCTATTAATATCTTTGCATCCTAACTATTATAAATAAAGCACATTTTGCTTGCAAATTGAGAGAAAAGGCATAACATTGAAATTAGAAATAGTTGTTGTTTACATAGAGAAGATTAAGCCATCTTTGTCAACACCCTCTCACCAAAGACTTTTCAAGCATTGTCTTCTTGATCAACTCATTCCTGCTCCTTATGCTCTAACTATCCTCTACTATTCTTTGAACAATTTTCCTAACCAACCCAATGTCCAAAACAGAGTAGAATTCTTAAAGAAATCTTTATCAGAAACCTTAACCCACTTTTACCCACTTGCTGGACTAATAAAAGATGATTTCTTCATCAAATGCAATGATGAAGGAGTTTATTATGTAGAAGCTCGAGTTGACTCATCTCTACTTGAGTTTCTTAGCCAACCCGACCTTGTTTCACTGCATAATCTCCTTCCAACTAAAGAACTTGTTCTAAAAGAGTCATGTTGGAACCCATGTGACTAATATTCAAGTAAACGCTTCATATGTGGAGGCATAGCAATTGGCGTATGCATTTCACACAAGGTAGCTGATGGTTCTGTTTTGAGCAGTGGCCAGGCTGCCATAACTAGAGGCTGCAAAGAAATAAAAATAAACCCAAACTTTGATACAGCCTCTCTTTTCCCTACTAATGATACATGGCTTAGAGATTCATCTATGAGCATGTGGGGTTCTTTGTTTTTCAAAGGCAATTGGGTAACCAAAAGATTTGTATTTGATGCCTCAGCTATATCCAGTCTAAGAAGTCAAATAACAAACAGTTCTTGTACACAAAAACCTACTCGAATAGAAACAGTTTCAGCTTTTATATGGCAATGCAACTTGGGAATATCTAAACAGAAACATGGGATTCCAAGGCCTTCTATAATATCACATCTTGTGAATCTACGCAAGAGAATGAAAACTCATAATTTATCAGAGTACTCTCTCCTTTGGATAGCAGTTGCTGAGTGCCCAGCTGAAGATGAGAGAAATCTGACTCATTTTCAAAAATAGATGATAAATTTGTGAAAAGCTTACAAGGAGAGGAAAAGTACAGTGTGATGTTAAAGTCTTTAAAGGAAATAGAAGAGCCCATGTCTAGAGGTGAAGTGGATTATATTGGGTTTAGTAGTTTGTGTAATTTTGGGTTATATGAAGCTGATTTTGGGTGGGGAAAGCCTATATGGGTTAGCAGTGGAGAAGCAAGTGGATCCATTTTTATGAACCTTGGTATCTTGTTGTCCCAAGGTTTGGTGATGGAATTGAAGCATGGTTGACTTTGGATGAAGATAACATGGCTCTATTTGAATCCCAACCGGAGCTTCTCAAGTTTGTTTTAGAGGATCCGAGCCCTTTGATTGATGATCATAATTCATACAATGCTCTGTAGCTTATTAACAAAATTTGTGATAAAATTACATAAAAATGTTGATTTTTAATCCAATATTTAACTTATATGTGAATATTATGTCGTAGATTGTCATCTAATGTTAAGTCCATTTAAATGTGATTTGTTAAGGTTTAAATAATTTAGAATTTAGTGTATCTAATAGGATAATGACCTTTAATGTGTAGAGACTTAAAACTAATGTCTATTTTAACGATAAATTATGATAGAGATTAGGTTAGAAAGTAAAGAAAAAACTAAAAGATTTTCTAAAAAAAATATGTAAATCTGGAAGACTAATACTTAATTACAGAATTAATTAATGACTATGGATTCAGGTATGTTTACGCATATTTGTTTTTGATTTTTGATTATATAACATGAATATTCATAAGTTATTTTTAAGAGATAGTTTTCACCAAATGTTATTTTATTCTAACAAGTGGTATCAGAGCTTTTTCATATTAAATCATTATGAATCAAAATTATTTTCAATCTATGATATATGATGATTTTAATTTTAGTAGTATCAGATTTGAAAATAATTGTGATTGTTTTTTAAAATTATTGATTCAAATCCAAAAATATTTTATAATTACAATTGTTTAATTATAGATTTGATAAAGATAATTGATATGTGAATTTTTTGCCAACACCTTAAAAAAAGTATTTTGCGATATTGTTTATGTTTAAAACCATATTCAGATTTTTTAATTAAAAATTAATAATTGAATTTGATTTCAAGAGTCTAAGAGTCGAAGAAGGATAATTTTTGTTTATTTAAATGTAATTCACCAGTGGCAATAACCTGGTATTAAATTCCATGGTCGAACTATTAAAATAAAATGGGATAAAAATAAGAAACTCAACTACTTCACTTTGTATTGAAAAGTTAGTCAATAGTTCTTATGAATCTAATTTATTGAAATTTCTCAAAAAAATAGATAAGAATACCACAAAAAGGGTCATTGCGAGACCCATTAAAAGAGTAGTTCCCCAAACAAGAGCTAATTTACCATATTATGAATTCAATGGTTTCAATAAACTCCCTACAAGATTTTGTCTTGGATGAGATTTAGAATCACTCTCAACGATTTGTGTAACCATAAAACCCTATTTCTTATTCATTGAGACCTATTGACTTCGAATAACATTTCGTTGTAAATAAATGATCTTATCATAAATCCGTTGTGGTCTTGAAACTATATATAATAATGGAAATACCAACCTTAGTTGCCATTTTTATGTCTAGTTTACTTGTAAGTTTTACTAAGTATGCTGATGAGTGCTTAAAAAGCACTAAAATTATCATGATTTAATTTACTTTAATTGATTAAATAGATTTATATTTGTATATTTTATCATATTTTTATATAAATTTATCTTTTTCGAAATCACAGATTTTTTATTGTTTTTTAGGTATATTCGTTTAAAAATAACTTCAAGACACGAAGAAAAATACTGAATGTAATACATCACAAATATATTGAGAAAATAAATGAGTAAAATTCAAAAATATGGAAAAAATTGGACCAAATGGGTCAAAATGGTCAAAATGGCCAAAATCCTACACGCAACTACCCATCCGTACTGAATCCCGTGCACGCACATGCCTAACACACGCCTAGCCCACGCCCGACACACGTCCATCACATGCTTAACACACGCCACATTATGCGTGCAAGCACCTACACACTCTTGCATTGTGTCGCACGCATGCCCAACTCCCCTCTACCGTGCCAAATGCCCTTCTGCTAAAATTTTGGCACCTCAAACGCGTGCCAACTTGTCCAAATGAATCCAAATTCAAATTTTGAAATATTTCCCCCATTTTTTTGGCCTTTTCCTGACCTATTAAAGTATCATCTTCCCCATTGTAAAACACATAATTTTTTTTGCTCTTTCTCTCTCTGAAAAGTTTTCATTTTTTTTAGTTTTTAAGTTCTTCTCTTTTTGAGAAGAACTAATTATGTTTTTATAGATTTTTATTTTTTGATTCAATAAGCAGAAATGAACATTCGTTTAGAAGTTTCCAGCAACAAAATTAACATCAAATTGTTGTAAGGATTCTTTTAAGATATAATTTTAATGGATTTTTTACAATTATTTTTTTATGTTTTATTCTTATATGTTATATTTAATTTGTTTGTAATTAAATTTACCATGGTTGGCTGTTTGTAAATACGATATAATAATAACGTTGTTATGCTTACAAAATATTAAATAGGTAAAACATCTCTATAAAATAAATTAATTATGTTTTTATTCAAGATTTTATATTAAGAATGTTAGAGAGAAATATATTATTTTTCATTACAAACTTAAATCTGAAAGTTAGATTTTAAGATTTAATTATCTAATCTAATTTAGAGTAGTGTTTTTTTATTTGTTGGTATAATCGTCCAGTAGTTAGAGTGACGCTCCATTTCAAAAGTTTTTTATAAGAATTATTATTTGAAAATATATTGATAACATATTTTCAGTCATGGTTTTAAAACTTGAAAGTTAGTACTCTGATAATTAAATTCTTAGGTTTAATTTGGACACCTTGAATAAAGTTTAAAATGTCTAACTTCACCAAAGGTGGTATTTAAATGGTTCATTTTTAATATCTTAGAAAAAATAATAATTTAATTAACCAAATTAGTTATCGACCTCACCCATAAGTGTTAATTAATTTGTTTAATTAACAAAGAATATCTAACCCTACCAAAAGTGGTATTCATATAAAAAAAGAATTAATAAATATCAATTTATATCTTTAATAACCTAAATAATATGAGCAAACATAATTATCTTAATTATTATATCCTTAAATACTCCACTATTATGAATAAAAAATTTCCATGATTGTTTATTCAATCCATATCTATCTTTATTTTTTCATGTTTTTAGATTAGGAAACAAACAAACCAAAATATTATGACAGGATGTTTAAGATTTAATTTCGTTTTTAAGATTTTGAATAATAAATTAAAAACCATATATATTCCTTCCTTAGATCGATCTTGGGAGTATACTTATCATTTGTTATAAAATGATTTGTGTACTTGCGAAAGTTTTACAAATTATAAAATCAAAGTATCCGCAAGATCATTATTCGTAATGTCGGTCTTGTGCTCATCAAGTTTTTGGTGCCATTTATGGGGACTTGATGTTGTGCTCATCATACGCCGTATACTTCTTTGGGAAATTCTCTCAATAACTAAGAGATTCATTTGAAGAACACAGAGACCACTTGAAGTAATGAGCCTCCCAATATAAATTATTAGGAGACTCATTACTTTCAATTGAGAAAATGAAAAAAAACATTTCACTTTTTAGTTGGAAATTTATGTAGTTCTCAAAAAATGATAGCTAAAAAAAATTATTCCTAGAGTTGAGACTAGAAGGAATGTATAAACCAATGCTTCCATAGATTTGATCATAGTTTAACAATTATAACTTCTACACCTGTTTATTAGGAATCATCGTTTGGATAAAGAAAGAGCAAGAGTTAAAGAAGCAATTCAAATTAAGGTTTATTCGATACCCTATAACAGAATCAAATGAAATATGAAAAATAAAAAAACAATATTGTATTAAACTGTTTATCTTCTTGTAGTTGGATCTCTAAGTTTTTGAGCATCCAAATTTGGATCAATATTGATAAAAAGAGCTTTGAACAAGGTTTGAGAACCATGCCAAATGTGTCTGAAGAAAAAGAGTAGAGTAAATGAAGCATTTCCAAAAGTAAACCAACCCCTTGGGATGCTACGAAAAACAACATCGGATTTCAAAGTAGCACGATCTAATTCAAAAATTTCACCCAATTGAGCATGTCTAGCATATTTTTTCACAATAGTAGGATCACTATAGTCGAGTCCATTGAGTTCACTGCCATAGAACTAAATAGTTAAACCTACTTATTTGACACTATATTTCGATTCTGTCCCTCTAAAAGGAACATTGGCACTAACATTCTTGTCTTTATTTACTAAAACAACTAGAAATGTTTCAAAAAAGTCTGCATACGACATACAAAAAGTTCACGCCTTTCTTTATCATTAAAGATAGGGTGTCCTAACCACCCAACAATGATTTCATCCTCGTTATCCATTGAACCCGCTCTGAATAATCCCCCCTTTGTTGGATTATTTTTCATGTAATCATAAAAAACTAATTTTTTAGGAATTTTAGACCAAGTTTCAGATATACTTTGATTTTTGGCTAGTCCAGCACCAAAACTTCATTATATTTCTTATTGGAAGTATTCTTGATCCCATTGATAACGAGTGGGCCCAAATAATTCAATTAGGGTAGTTTCCAAACCATACCACATAGTTCCAGAAGCTACAAAAGTTGCAAAAATGATAGTATCGATACTACTGGAAAGGACGATTTCAATATTTCCCATATGTAATTCTTTGTATAGACGTTGAGGAAGGCGAACACTAAGATGGAATAGACCTACCAATATGCCCAAGGTTCCTACTACAATATGATGAGAGGATATTCCTTCTGGAACACAAGGATCAAAACCTTTCACACCCCATGCTGGATTTACAAGTTGTACCCTTATGGTTAGTCCATAATGATCGGATACCCATACTCTGGGACCATACAATCCTATTACATGAAATGCCCCAAAACCAAAGCAAGCCACTCTTGAGAGAAATAAATGAATTCCAAAGATATTGGGTAAATCCAAAGAAGGTTTTCCTATACGTGAATCACTAAATATTTCTAAATCCTAATGCACTCAATGCCAAATAGATGCCAAAAAGTATAAGCCAGAAAATGCAATATGTGCATGGGCCATACCTTCATAACTCAAAATTCTTCGATTCATTATAATCCCTCTTATGATACTTCAATCGTCTCCATATTCGACCAAAAATAGGGTCAGAGGGATCAAAAACTGCTAATTCATATAGAGCCATAAAATTGACCCACCAGTAACCAAAGGTGTATGCATTATATAGACAACAAGAAAATGACAAAGATCATTCAGTATGATGCTATGAACACGATACCAAAGCAAACCCATGAAATACCTTTTTATTAACAAAAATAGACACTATGTTACTTTATTGCACTGTAAAATATACTAAATACCTTCCCTTTTAGTGGATTATTTTGGGAAAAAGATAAATATTTTCTCTATTATTTTAGTAATTATATCTTTTAATAATTAATAATAGTGGAACAATTTTTTTCGTAAGAACAAAAAGAAGTATATATATTCTACACTCGATAAGTACCAATATGCAATGGTAAGGTATTGATATTGTTTTATATGAGTGATTGAAGTTCTATTTGTTCCTCACTCAAAGGACCTATTTGTAAGAATTTTCTATTTTTATGAACTTATCCAATCAATGGATTAGGGATGGGCAAAAAAACCGTGGGTTTGGTTATCCGAACTGACAGTTTGGTTTTTAACTGATAAATTTTGGGGACGGAGACGGCTTTAGGTAAAAACTGAACGTGAAACAACAGGTACGATTTGGTTACGGTTATACTAAAAACCATACCCGCTCATACCTGAAATTAATTATATTTAATTAATTTATTTATATATTTAATAAATTAAATTATATTTTTTTTGGGGTTTTTTTTCATAATCGTCCCGAACTGTTACTCGTGGATAAAAAACCGTCCCCGAACCGTAACAGTTTTCGGGCAATTTTAGGTATAGGTTTTATAATTCGGTTCAGGGATGGTTATATCAAAAATCGTCCCCGCCCGTCCCCGTGTCCATTCCTACAATGGATCAAATATAATAAAAGGTAATAGTCTTAATATTAAGACAAAAACCCATTGTTACACTTTCACATCAAAGAGGGATAGAGTATTTTCTTTTTTTTCATATATTGCCTATTGGTGTTCCAAAAGTACCTTTTCGAAGTCTTGGTGAGGAAGATGCATCATTGGTTGAGGTATAGTGCGACTTATCATATATATTGGGTCATATGATTTTTTCTCGTTCTTTTCCCTGATCGAGATATCCTCTCTTTCATCCAAGAAAAATTGATTAAACCATAAAAAATTTGGAGTATGAAATAAAGTGCAATTGAATATATTTTTTAAGGGTTATATAGATTACTATTATTAATTAGAATAATTTATAGTTGACTTTGTTAGATCAATAAAATGAAGTATCCAAACTCCGTTTAGAACAAAAATATTGGTAATATATTTACTACTTAATTCATATTTAATACTCCATTTGTAAATACAAATGGTTTCAAGTAGTTAATGAAAATTAATTTCATTAATCGAGTAATATGTAATATGATGAATTCATTAAATATTGATATTTGGCGGGAGACATGAAAAAATTGAAAAAGAAAAAAAAGGAGTCATATAAAAAAGACGTAGTATTGGGGTATTTGTCCTATATGTGCAAATCCAAATCGGGCGAAGCTTTACTCGGAGTAGAGCATAAACCTAAAAAAATGAAAGAATACTCTTCAGGAATAAGAAAATTATATCATGAGTAGGGTTGATCCCAATGAAACAATACATCAATGAGAAGTTAATATGATAAATTTAGTGAATTTTTTTATAGAATGGGCAAAAACTCAAATTTCTTGAAAAATGAAAGAAAAGCTCTTTTTTTACAAGTTAGAAAGATCCTACTATGAAAAAAGAAAGCTAGAATCTACACATTGATTATTTTTTTCATGATTTTTGTTGTGCCTTATGCATCAAAAGGTGCATGTATGGTTCCTAAGGGATACAATTTTATCCCAATCAACCGACTTTATCAAGAAAGATTACTTTTTTTAGGCCAAGGGGTTGATAGTGAGATCTTGAATCAACTTATTGGTCTTATGATATATCTTAGTATAGAGAATGATACCAAGATATACAAATAGTATGTATGGGATTAGCTATTTATGATACTATGCAATTTGTGCTACAAGATATACAAATAGTATGTATGAGATTAGATACTTTAGTAGGATCTTTTATTATGGTCGGCGGGGAAATTACCAAACGTCTAGCATTCCTTCATGCTTGACGCCTATGAGTTTTTTGAATTCGAGAGACAAAAAGAGGACTATGCCTTCACGCTATATGAATATTGCGTAATAATAGCATGACACTTGAATTCGATATGAGAATTTGATTTTCTAAAGAACTTAAATTATGTATCAAAGGAGTAGTATGAGATAAAGGCCAATTCAATCTAATCTATTAGCAAATCTATTTCATCATCACAATTTTTTTTTGTTTTAAGCCCTTAACTGATGTTATGAAAGAATATGAAAATCAATATTATTTTGATTTGAAAAAAATAAACTTTAGGATTGCTAGTTAATAGATGAAATAAATAAATAAAGTAATAGATCCATCATACTAATTTTTTATACTAAACAAAAGGGTGGTTATGGGATCATTTACCTATATGAATATAATATACTTTAATATTCACTTTCTTCGATGGAAGGCAAGAAAGGGAAAAGTGAATTCCATTGTAGAGCCGTATGCAATATGCAAAAAATGCCCATATGGTTGTTCAATTCTATCTTATATTTTTCTCTATCTCTTCAACTTTAATCATGTGAGATAGAGAAACTATTTATGATGTTATATCATCAGGGTAATGATCCATCAATCTGTTAGTTCTTATTATAAGGCACTGGTGGGAGAATTTATCTTGGAGGTAGAAGAACTATTGAAACTGCACGAAACCATCATAAGGGTTTATGTACAAAAAATAGGCAAACCCCTATGGGTTATTTCGGATGATATGGAAAGATATGTTTTTATGTTAGCAATAGAAGCCCAAGCTTATGGAATTATTGTATCATGTAGTGATTGAGTAAAAAATAACAAAAATAATAGGGACTTCACGCAAATCTACGATTTTCTATTTTATCTTCTTACCGGGTTTATTTAATATTCTATTAATTAATCTATTACTATAGAAATGTAAAAATGATTTAGAATCATCCGGTTAAGAATGATCTAAACCAGCTCATTATGTATATAATTCAACATTCCAACCATTAAATAACTTATTATAAACACATGACAACCAATCAAAAATGTCACAAAATCCTCTGCTAGCTCTTCAAGGATGTCCTCAGAAGAGAGGAACATATATTAGAGTGTATGTGCGGCTCGTTTAGATCATGGAATTGGGAAAAAAACAAATACAAAAAAATGGATCCAATATTAGCAATCAATATCAATGAATAAGATATAATAAAAACATCCACTCTATATCTAAAAAGAAAAAAATTGAAAAAAATATCCATCTTTCTATTGTGGTATCCTATTTATAGTTTCCATTTGTGCAAATCCAATCATTTCTATTTTTAATTTCAAATGAGAAAGAATTCTCATTGGTATCAAATGGTATCCATTAAGTAGGGAAATCCTATTTAAAAAGCATAAAGATTATGCTATTACCCTTAACTCTTGTAAGAACGAACTAATAGGGTTAGCTACTCAGCCAATCTTCATAACTAAATACTATTACTGTATAGGTAAGTCTCATTGTGAAGGACCTATTACTGGATAATTAAGGGTATATTTGAAGAATATAAATTATACAAGTTAACAATAACATTGATTAAATGAGGAATAAGGGCTTCAGTGTATAGAAAGGACCTCACCATTTAAGAAATAACATAGAAACGATGGAACTCACTATACCTATTTCTATTTAATAATTTTTTTATATCTATTATTAATTTCTTATTTTGAAGTAAAAAGCCTAAAAAAATGAAAATATAGTGGTGGGGAAGGTTATAATAACAAAAGCCATTGTAATTTTTATTTTACATACTGAAAGAATCCATTTTGTTATACTATAGAACCTAGTATACTATATAGGGTTTCTTTTAGGTGTTATAATTAGAGTTTTATTTTTATTTTATAATTAGAGTTTTGTGGTTATTATATTATGTATTGGATTTAGGCCATATAATTATAGAAAAAATTATAGAAACTAGCGGTTGTGACAACAACTAAGCAATTGATTTTTTTGTTGTAATTAGGGTTTCCTTTTGTTGCAGTTAGAATTTTAATTGTTATATAATGCATTAGATTGAAGCCTAAAATTATAATAAAGCCCACAAATAATTTTTTTAAAAGCTCATAAGTATTTTATGTATTGGATTTAGGCCATATAATTATAGAAAAAATTATAGAAACTAGCGGTTGTGACAACAACCAAGCAATTGATTTTTTTGTTGCAATTAGGGTTTCCTTTTGTTGCAGTTAGAATTTTAATTGTTATATAATGCATTAGATTGAAGCCTAAAATTATAATAAAGCCCACAAATAATTTTTTTAAAAGCTCATAAGTATTATATTATGTATTGGATTTAGGCCATATAATTATAGAAAAAATTATAGAAACTAGCGGTTGTGACAACAACCAAGCAATTGATTTTTTTGTTGCAATTAGGGTTTCCTTTGTTGCAGTTAGAATTTTAATTGTTATATAATGCATTAGATTGAAGCCTAAAATTATAATAAAGCCCACAAATAATTTTTTTAAAAGCTCATAAGTATTTTATGGACTTTGTGAATTTTTATGTGCTCAAAGATATAGATTTGGGTTAACGAATCAAAATATGGATATGATTTTATGATCCAATAAGCTTTGATCTAATAAGAACTAATCATGTTTGATTAACGTTGACCTGCATTGACTAACGTTGATCGATGTTGGTCTACATTGACCAAATATTTTTGATACACCTTTAAATTTGAATATTAATGTGTTTATATATATATATATTGAGATAAATTAATTCAAGCAACATGTTGTCAAAGTGATATCTTTCCTGAAAATTAATTTATTTTAAAATATAAACCTTTGTTTGCATGTAACTTATCTGTAAATTGATCAACCCAAATGAAGGTTAATGTTTAACATAATTGCATATATACTTGTGATAATAAACTCGTGATGATTATTTGGTTTTTGTCTATGAATAATAATTCAACCCAAAGAAAACTTTATTGTTCGTCATGCCCTTATTATGTGTTTGATCACTACATAAGATATCACCTATAAGTTAATATCTTTTTTCTAAAGACAAAATATTGATGTAGTGCCCGATAACTTAAGATTTAAGATGTGATTTACCTTTGTTTGAAATTATTATTTTGGTTTTGCGATTTATGTGAGCTAGTTTTTCTTGTTTGTTATTTTCTAGAATCAGCTATGAATAATCTTGTTAGTATTACTACCAACATCAACTATATTCCTATACTGAGTGGCACCTAACTTCAAGTCATGGCAAGAGAATCTCTTGATTATTTTCAGAGTCATGAATCTAGACCTTTCAATGAGGGTTGATTCTTTTGTATCCTTCATAGATAAGAGTACTTCTAATGAAAAATAAGGAAAAGGAAAGGTGGGAGAGATCAAATTGAATGTGTATGATAATCATAAAGAAAGCCATTCCAGAAGCATTTAGTGGCAAAATGTATGAAAAGATAGCTACTTCTAAGGATTTCTTTGTGGACATTGAAAAAAGGTTTATCAAGAACGAAAAGGCTAAAATAGATACACTCTTGGTAAGTATAATTTTAATAAGGCATAAGGGTAAAGGCAATATCAAGGAGTACATTATGGAGATGTCTCATTTTGCTTTCAATTTCATAGCACTTAAGCTAGAACTTTTGAAAGACTAGTTGGTGCATTTGATTTTGATATCCCTTTCGACATAGTTACCCAGTTTAAGGTGACCTATAACTGTTAGAATGAGACTTGATCTCTGAATGAACTCATCTCACATTATGTTTAGAAAGAGGAAAGATTAAGGTAAGATAAGATATAAAGTGCTCACCTGGCCTAAAATTCTAAGTAAAAGGACAAAAAAAAGAAAAGAAGTAAGGATAAAGAAGTTGCCATCAAGTACACAAGGTATAAAAATAAAATTAACTAGTGAAAATTTGGCTGCATTATGGGACAAGAGATCAAATCATATATCCAAACAGAGGATATAATTACTTCTATTTGTCAAAATTTTAGACCCCTTAAATTTCACAGATTTTAATGTTTGTGTTAACTATATAAAGATAAAACAAAATAATAAAAGGATATTTAAAGCCAATAGAACTTTAGAAGTCTTAGAACTTAAATATACTAACATTTGTGGGCCATTCCTTATAGTCACTTGAAACGGTCAACAATATTTTATAAAGTTTATTGAAAGTTTTTTTAGATATAGTTATTTATTTCTCTTTCATGAAAAGTCATTGTCATTGGATGTGTTCAAACTTTATAAAACTGAAGTTGAGAACTAACTCAGCAAAAGGATCAAATGCATCATATCTGATCATGATGGTTTGTATTATGATAGATATGACGATTTAGGTGAGCAACACCAATGAATGTTTGCTAAGTTCTTAGAGGAATGCAATGTCATCCTAGAGTACACTATGTCAGTTTTGCTTACTATCAATGATGTTGTTGAAAGATGAAACATGATTCTTAAAAACATGGTGAGGAGTATGATTTTTCATTCTACCTTACCAAAATACTCTGGGAGAAGCGCTTAAGACTATAACATATATCTTTAATAGGGTTCAAACTAAAGCGACAACCAAAATCTCTTATGAACTTTACATAAGAAAGAAGCTTAGTTTAAAGCAATTTCACATATGTGGATGTCCTATTGTGGAAAAGGCTTGTAGGCTAATGAAAAGAAATTGGACTCAAGGATTATGATTTGCTATTTTATTGGATATTCTGAAAGATCTAAGAGTACAAATTTTATGATCCTACATCACAATCAATTTTAGAGTCGAAAAATGGTCAGTTCTTTAAAAATGTTGAGTTTATAGGGGGATATACAGTTAGAGATTTTGTTTTTGAGGATGAATATATTGATATTTTCATAGGTGCTATTGGAATTAATTAGGATCCCATTCCTAACTTTGATCAAGACAATCTCAAAGAACCTCCCATTCAAGAAATTATTCTAGAAGAATAAACTCTACCACCTCCAGAACTCTTACCATTTAGGAGATCCACTAGAGAAAGGAGAAGTATAGTGCCAGGTAATGACATTGTATTTCTCCAAGAACATGATTTTGATATTGTAGTGATGGAAGAAGATCTAATCAATTTCCATTAAGCAGTGAAAAGTTCTAACTCTCAAAAATGAATTGATATCATAAATGAGAAGATTAAGTCTATGAAGGACAATGACATGTGGAATATTTTCCCATTTCCAAAATTTGTTAAACCCATTGTTTTTAGATAGATATTTAAGACCAAGAGGGATTCGAAAGGAAATGTAGAGAGGTATAGTGCTTTACCTAAAAAGAAGGGATCGACTATCAATAGACTTTCTCTCCAATTTCTTCGACATACTCTCTTTGGATTATAATAGAATTGGTAGTATATTTTGATCTTGAGTTACATCAGGTGGATATGAAGATTGTGTTTCTAATGGTGATATTGGAGAGATGATCTATATAATGCAACATAAAACTTTGTATTGGGAGACCCAAAGAGTATGGTTTGTAAACTTAAGAAACCCATTTATAGGTTCAAGCAAGCATCTCAACAATGGTATTTTGAGTTTCATCAAGTAATAATCTTATTCGATTTTGAGATGAATTTGGTCAATGATTGCATAAACTATAAGTTTTATGGGTGCAACTATATTTTTTTCGTTTTATATGTAGATAATATTTTGATTGCCAGCAACAATATAGGATTATTGCACGAAACTAAGAGATTTATAGCTAAGTATTTTGAGATGAAGGATCTTGGAAATTCCTCTTTTGTATGAGGCATACATATATTTTGAGATCACTCTTAGATTATTCTAGGATTATCACAAAAGAGTTGTATGGAAAAGGTACTCTCAAGAGATATGACATGTAGAATTACAAACTAGGTGATACCCCTATTGGTAAGGGACACAAATTTAGTCTTAATCAATGCCCTAAGAATGATTTTAAGGAAAAGGAAATGCACAAGATTCCTTATGCATCAATAGTATAGAGTTTTATGTATGGTAAAGTATGTGCACATCCAAATATTTTTACATTATTGGGATGTGAGGTAGATATTTAAGTAATTAAGGAATAGACCAACAGAAGATGGCCAAATGAGTCCTGCGACACTTACAAAGATCAAAAGACTACATGCTCACATATCAGAAGTCAAATCAGCTTGAGATCATTGGGCATATTGACTTCGATTTTGCTAGATGCCAAGATATTATGAAATCTTTGTTGGATTATGTCTACTTGCTAATTAGGGGTGCTATCTCTTGAAAAGTGCAAAAAAGTCTCTTGTAGCCTCTTTTACCATGGCGAAAAATTTTGTAGCATGTTAAGAGGCATCCAATCATAGAATATGGCTATGGAATTTTGTCTCAAGACTAAGCATAGTAGATGGTATTGAAAGACCACTTAAATTATTGTGTAAAAATATGTCAAAATTTCTATATTCCACTGAGAATTGGAGCTTAACAAAGTTGAGGCATATATAGATCACGTTCTTAGTTGTTAAGAAAAATATTTCAAAGTCTACAAGTGTATATAAAACAAATTGGAACAAACTCTATGATTATAGATCCATTTACTAAGGTATTTTCACCTAAAATGTTTCATCATATGGGTGTTATGTTATTTGAAGATATTAAATTTTAGTGAGTTTGTAATTTTAAATGTTTCTTTGATAGAAACACTTTTAGTTATTCCAGTTTATGGATATTTTGAGGCTATTTTCTGCAAAAATAATGTGTTGGTTTAGTTACACTTTTATTTTGGTATGGTTTGATCTCACTAAGGTTTAAGGTTTGACTAGTTGAAAATAGGAATGTTAAAATCACATTGCATGAAATTTCCATGCTACACATCCATATCATGATCTATGTCATTCAATTGTTTCGATATATGTGACCATTGATAGATCAAGTTACGACAAATGTAGCAAAATCCGCTTTAGTCCTATGTTAGTATGATTGATGGATCAGATTAGATACATATACATTTTACTAATGATAGTAAAGTTGAGTTCATATGGTAATTTTTACAATGCATAATTATAAGGTTACACATATAACCCAAGTGGGAGATTGTTGGATTCTTAATCCAACGTTGGGTTTATATGTGAATAATTATGTATTATAGACTACCATATAAGGTTAAGCCTATTTAAAAGTGATATATTAAAGTTTAAGTAATTTAAGCTTTAATGCATGTAATAGGGTGTGGACCTTTAATTTGTAGAGAATAATGATGGGCTAAAATAAAGATTATGTTACTAACTTTATACATTATGGATATGATCCCTCGATCATATGTATCATTCCAATCTTATTTGATATCCCATCGTTAGAGAATGTAGAGAAAAAACTAAAGGGTCCTCTAGGTTATGTAGATATGGAATAATAATCACCCAGTTATAGAATTAATTAATGACTATAGATTCAGGTATGCTTCTATATATTGTTTTTATTTCTTGGTGATATAACATGAATGTTTCTAGGTTATTTTTAGGTGATGATTTTCATCAAAGGTTATTTTGTTTTAACATAAATAGAATTCTTATTATTTATAGCAATAAGAGTAATATCCAATAATATTGAACTATTCAAATTAGATGGTATTTAATATTGAATAGATATAAATAACATTAGTTTAACTTGAAAGACATATAATTAGATGACATTCAATGTGAAAAAATAAATTGAATTTTTTAAATAGTGAAAATATATGATACAAACATAAATGTGTGCTATTTTATAGTTATAAGCTTTAAAGGTATATTTTTGTTGTTTTTCAAATTTGTTTTTATCAAAAAAAGAGAAAATTAGATAAAAAAAGATAATCAATTTTTTATTTTATTTTTATAGCTATTATCATGCTTATTTTGGTCAATACTGATAATTAGTATTTCCTTTTGTCACTATAAATAAGTATTTTGTTTTGATTAATCCATAAATACTAGTTTTATTGATAAATAATATTGATAATCCAATACAATCCTAATATTAGGTCAATTTTGGTGTGAAAAACTAACTTCATCGACCTAGTCAATTAGGAAATATTACATACCAAAATCGACATATACATGGAATATAATCGAACTAACAGCCAATATACTTGGTCATTCGGTAATATGGGTTAGCTCGGTGTGAAAATATGTTAATTATCATATTATTATTTCAATAAAATCATCAAATTTAAGTTTTCATTTAAAGTTAAACATATTTAATAAGCAAACTTAATTAACTTATTACTCAAAAAATAAAATTCAACATTACCATAAGGTTTAATCCTTAAATTACATATAATTAATATTAATATATTATTTTTTACTAAATTGGTTCTGTTTGGTTTACATAGGTTTTTTTTATAGAAAAACTAAACTGAATCAATTTATTTGGTTTTAAAAAATAGCATCAAAGCGAACCTACTGGACAACCAAAAACTGACCGAGAAGGTTCATTCATGTCTGATTTGGTCGATTTAGTCTATTTTTTAATATTTATGTTCATCCCTAATAATAGACATGAAATTAAAGTAAAAAACGTTAAACAATAGTCAAAGAAATATTTGACTATCACTAGTGTATACTAGAAAGAAACTAGAGCCCTAGAAAATACCAACCACACACTCCTCCAAAATGTCTTCTAGCTAGGAGAATAATTATCCCAACATCCATCACATCTTCCCTAAAAATCATACCATTACAAGATTTTCAAAAATGTTGTAAACCCATACTCACCAATCCTAGCTTGTCATCCGCATCATGTAACAATATAATAGAGTTAACAAAAAGTTGAAAACACAAGAAAAAAGCTTCAAACTCAAAATGTTATACTGCTAGTTATGGGCAAAGGGTCACTATCACTTTATTTGCCATCAGACAACCAAAGAACAAGTGTACCAATGTTTTGACCTTAACCTTGTACATCACACATCTCATCACCCTATTGATGTTGAAATTATTGCTTCATTGTGTGTTTGATTTCAATGACCTCATGTACACACTACCACAAAGTATCAAACCTTGGGCAGGATCTTCAATCTCCATCCTAATTTCCATAGTTTTTTCATTGCATCAGTCGAACTATCTCATCCCTCGCATGTATCCACCAAGGCAATCAACTTGAAAATTCACCATAACCAATTTTAACCTACACTTTCTGAGTAGTATCCATGGTAGAGTGATTTCAAATCAACTTATCGCCTAACTCTTTAGCATGTATTATTGTAGATAGATTAACTGAAGCCTCTTCAAGAGTAAACAATTATTGCACCAACTTAATACTCTATAAAGAACTACCATCCAACATGATATCTCCCACTACAACCACCATCCAACATAAGATCTACCACAACACTAATATGACTAACACAATAAGACCAAGGTCGAAAATTGACATCTTAAGTAAGCAAAGGCTACTATCAAATATTAACTTGTGATCACTTACACAATGTTTTCCAAAATCTTTCTTGTTTCAAGAAAACCCCTCTAATCCCATGATGGTGAATAGCCCACTCATATATCAAGGAAGAAACCATTACTATAGTAAATGCTCTTGAAAACTTAAGATAATAGGCAACTAAGATTAGAAACTAGTCACTAACACTTTCTTGCAACCATGGCTAGATTAAACATATGAATATCCTTAAACCGAAGTCCTTTCTACATTTGAGTCCAAGTTAGGCATTGCCAAGATAGCCAATGAATATTTCATTTATCCCCGTTAGAACCCCATCAAAAATGTTGCATACATTTTTCAATATTTTTATACAAGCCAAGTTATAAACAAAACATTGATATCATGGTTAGGAATGGAACTTAAAACAATTTTAAATTGAACTTCCTTACCAGCCAAGGAGAGTCGTTTCTCTACACACACCCTAAATTTTTCATTGAGCACTTTCCATAATAAAATTAAATTATTACTTCTTAGCTCTTCTAATAAGAGCTAACAAGCCCAAATATTTTTCAAATCCAATAATTGAGCCCATTCTCAAGAAGATCTAAATACGAGTTTTCTCATCCATTCATATATTAGCAGTAAAGTACAGTAAGGATTTTGAGAAATTAATTGCTTGTCTAGAAGCTTTCTCATAAAGTGATAGTTCTTCATGAACTCGAGTTGTTTCCTCCAATGTACCTCAAAAAATAATAAGCGAGTCATCTACAAAGAATAATTGAGTGATAGATGGTGTAGTATAGGAAAATTTTAACCCATGAAATTGTTGATGCCTCTCTATTCCTTCAACAGATAGTCTTTCAAAACATAACAAGAAGAGGTATGGAGATAATAGATCACTTTGTCATAGTTCCCTTTGTGGCTTGAAATATCCTATTGCATCACCATTCAAAATACATGAGTAAGACAAAGTAGTGACACAAGTCATCAACCACGTAACCCAAATAGGGTGGAAAACTTAGTCATAATTTCATGCAAAAAATACCACTCAACACTTCAAATCCATATTATACTAGCGACCTTGTCTTTTAGTTTTTAAGGTGTAAAGAAGCCCGTGTGGTACAAGAATATTATCAGAGATAAAATGCCATGGAATGAAAGCATTTTGGTTCTCACTCACAATATCAAGAATGATACACCTCAAACAATTATTCAGGATTTTACAATTATTGTGTACAAAACATTGCAAAATACTAATAGGATTTAGTTGGGTCATGTTCTTTGAATGGTAAACCTTAGGTACTAAATTAATTTGCAATAGTAGCATACTTAAGAAAGCTCATAACAAACTAAACTACATCACCTTGCACAAAGGACAAGAATTTCTGAAGGAAAGAGAAGGCATACCATCAGGATCAAGAGCTTTGTCATGAGAAATGTTAAAGGTTATCTCCCTAATTTCCTCGAGGGTGACTAATTGGATGAGATTTTTGTGGGAAACATTACTAACTTTTTGGGGCATATGAGCAAGCACTATATCAATATCTTCTCATGAAGGATTTGAAGATTTAAAAAGAGTTTGGTAATACAACACTATTATGGTCTCCAAAGAGCTTTGAGATGTCTTCCAATACTATTATGTTTTTTTTTTAGTGAAAAAAATATGGTATTTTTATCACCAACTCATAGCCACTCAACATAATTTTGTTTCTCTCTAATATCATTCTTCATCCACCACTACCCTACATAAATAATCTTTAACTCTTTGATAATCACTTGACCCATACCTATTTTTCCATTTTGACTAGAGGAGTTGCTTCTACAGCTCATGAATTTTCCTACTCGAGTTGTAAGCTAATTATTTTTTCCACTAGATCAAGGACATATGACATAAGGTAATTTTTTTGCCTAAGTTTAAACCATTCAGACCTAAAAATTGGCTCATCTTATGCATCTTTCACAATATCACTACATTATGGAGCTAAAGCCTAAAACCTTTCAAAGAAAAGCTGACTTTTTCGATGCTAGGTCATCGAGGAAAGAGTAAGTAGAAGGGCCTAATGGTCAGACCCCATTGTATCTATGTGTTCCATAATAGCCAATGGAAACTATTAATACCAACTCCTAATGGCTAAGGCATGATCAATCCTCACTTAGATGTTATTTGATAGCCAATGTAAGTTAGTATTTTTGGTATCAACTCAAATAAAAAAAAACAAATAAAGTTGTGTCATTCTTCCTTGAGGAATCCTCTAGACTTATTCTTCTTCCTTTTTAAGTAATTTTTGTTGCTTCATTTTTTTAATACAATTCAAACACATATTTATAGTTAGAATTCAAACTCTTAAATTTTCTACATACTCAAATAAACCTCATGGTCTTAAATCACAACTCGTTAGAAATTATGATTTTTTAAGTAATTTTTGTTGCTTCATTAATTCAATAAAACATGGATATAATTTTTGATACAATATATTAGCAAATGAGTTACTCCAACCAAATTATTTGTTCAAACGATTTTGTGGCAAACTTATTATGAACAGTCTAATTATATTTTTTTAGGATAAAACTAAATCGAAAAACCTTTATATTTAATCATAACTTTTTAATCCAATTTGAGATAGAACATTACTTGAGAGAGAATGTTTCTCGTACACACAATCTTCAATAGCTTCTTTATAATCAGATTACACGACACATGGTGAAAACCTCTTTGGTACCCCAAATGTTCCTCCTATCAAAGTAGCATAATGTTTTTGGTAAAAGGTAACCCCTAATTAAAGGAGCAAAGCAAGCTACAAAGCCCTAATTAATTGCACAAAATTTAGTGTCGAGTTCTTTACAAACTCAGTAATTATTTAGATGGTGGACTTACTCATATAACCTTGAAGTTAAGTGAATGTTAATATGGTGAGATATCATACTCGTTTCTTAGATTAGGTAGTTTCTTTCATTTAACTTTTTATATTATAAATAATATTATTTAGTCTATTAGTTATGAAAAATAGTCTAATTAAGAATAAATTCTTTAATAAGGATAAAAATGAATTTTAATATGAAATTTGAGTAAATAGATTTTGCTACACTGAACTTTAGGAGGTTGTAACAAAAATACTATCATTTTTTTTATTGCTTCCATACTATTAAACTTTATAAATGTTAAGAAATATTATTAAATTTGTTTTATTATTTTCATGCCATTAAATTTTATAAATATTAAAAAATTACTATGGATGTATGTGTAATTTTTCATTAACACCTAAATTGATCGACATCGATGATATTTTTGTAACATTTATAAAATTTAATAATATGAAAGTAACGAAAAAATGTTTTGTAATATTTTTTTAGTATTTGCAAAATTTAGTTATATGAAAGTAACAAAAAAGTTCTATGGTATTTTCGTGACCACCTCAAAGTTCAATGATTGAAAATTTTATTTACTCAATTTTTTAAGAAAAAATGAACAACAATAATATTCAAACATAAATTTGTTTAAATATATATTTTAATTTTTTATAAAATTTAATAATCAATAAAACAGTTGCAATTAAAAAATGTTAACAAATATTTTGTAAATTTTTTAATATTACTTGTCATTCTACGATTGTTAAAAACTTGTGTTTTAATCGTTTTTAATCACTTAATAGAATAATAATAATATTTTAATGAAAAATCATTAAAATAATATAATTTGTCTTTAATTGATCAATTTTTTCATAAGATACTAAATAACATCATTTTTAATCTAAGAAACTAAATGATACAAATAACTTAATTTAAGAGAGTTATGTGATATTTTTCTCATATTAATAAAATGATTAAAGGTTTTATGATTTTAGTTCATCAAAAGTTTATTTTTTTAAGATATGTACTTAAAGTTTAATTCATCAAAATATACATTTTAATTATTTATATTTTAAAAGACACTAAGGTAAGGAATGTCCATGAACATGACTAGTTGTAGCCATAACACCCTTAATTTTGCAATATATAATAATAATAATAATAATAATAATAGTCAAAAATCTAAAAATAATGAGATGTAAGAATGAACTTGGTCCTTAATACAAAACCCATAATTTGACATTGCATTCACTTTCATTATTATCTTGAAATCCTTAACCACTTATTAATAATAATATAAGATTTTTGTTAGGGGTTAGTTGTAATAGTTGGCTTATTCATTAGCAAAAATTATGGTCATTATCTATCTATGCCTTTTCGATCTACGATTCATTGTCCCTATTTGCGTGGTATCCGCGTGGTTTGTCCAATCAACTCTTCTGTTTGTGTGGTAGGTTACATAACAAATTCTGATTGATACTATGTTAAAAATTTATAAAAAATCCACAAGAATTTTAAAAAAATTCAAAAATTATATTTTCGCCCATTTTTTTTACTAAAATGTTTATATTTTAATATTTTTAATCCTAAAAATACTATTTATTGAATAAAACAAATAAATATTAAGTAAAAAAAGCGGGTTAATGACTCTACTTTCATAGAGTCATACTAATACCACATATTAAGTGTGCTTAGATGATGAGATCGAAATTCTAATTACTTTCTGAAGAACATACAAAAGCCTATTGCATTTCTCCAATTCATTTTCTTCTAATCAAAGAGCATAAGAGGATAACTTAATAAATCTATGCTCATACTGAGTGATCCCCATAGTTCTTTGAACAAGTCTAAGAAACTCAACTTTCTTTATGTCTTTGTAATCACTTAGGAATTATTGATCATCATAAATTCATCGAAAACTACCCCAAGTGATTGTTGTAAGATAAATGTGATGCCTATGAAAAGATGCCCACCAACAATAAGCACTACCTTCCAACAAGTATGATGCTAATGAAACCTTGCAATCCTTTGGACAAACCATGATAATAAAAATTTGCTCAATCTTGGTAATACAATTTACAAGAATGCAAGCACGCTCAATGATATAATCTCTATCAATAGGATTATGTTTTATATTCGCAAATAAGATCGTATAAACACAAGCTAGCTAACAAATATGATCTTACATCTCTGGTACATTATTTTGGCCAAGAGTAATATTATTTACTATAGGAGGTAAATCTAGTGCAATATCTAGAAGTTGTGGCACCCCAAGTGGGTCATCATGCATTGGTGGTGCATTTACATATACTTTTACTATGGAATCTACATAAGTTTCAGTGTCAATTTCATCTCTTTGAATAGAAAATGCTTTATCATGGAGCGGTCTCTTAAGACTTGATTGACCTCAACCACGTGGAGGTATATTTTTATCTTAACTGTATAATAAAAAGGGAAAGATCAATAAGATTTTACTATCAAATGTAGTATCTACCTACACATGAGATACTCAACATACTCTGATACCAAATTATTAGAAACCATCACACTAGAGCATGTGACGTGTCTTAAAGAACCACAATAACTAGCAAAAATGAATTTTCTTGAACTTGCCCTAGCTAAACTCATTTAATAAATTTTAAAAAGGGAAGAATCTCTTTTAATTATTGGCTTTCTAGAATTTTCCACACGTTTATAACATATCAACCAATATACACTCTACAAAGGGAAGAGGAGATAGAAAAACATAGAGCGTGCAAGAAAAGTTGATTTTAAGCCTCAAAACTCACATGATGTGACCTCAAAAGTTGTGATCAAAGGGAGAAAATAAACTTAGAGAGGAGAATGATGCATAAATTTTGTATTTGATAAATAGCTTACAAGTGCATGAATCACTTATAAAAAGTGACAAGTGTATTTCTAAGGTCGATCTAAAGAGGAATCACATGACTTTTAAATAATTCAACAAAATTCTTAAAAATGAAAAAATAAACCTAAATATCTTGTCACAATTGTTTTAATTTGAAAATTCTATTCTAATAACATAAAATTCAAAGATAGATTTGATTCAACAAGTATCAAGCAGATAGACATTTAGTCATTCAATAAAGAATTTATGAATATGTTAGTTAGTTATTTATGCTTACTCGTATTAATTATATTATTAAAGATATTTTATATTATTACGATGAGAATCAAATACTTTGTTAATAAAAAGAAATTAATATCCTAAGGTGGGATCACTTATTGATTAATATTAAATTATGATTTATTTTTAAAGAAATAGAAAATCATCTAATCACTACTTAAGGTAGAGTACATAATTTAGACTCTCATTCAAGGCGTTAAAAGTTGAATTTAAAATTGATGTATTAGAGAACTAACTTTCAGATTTTAACATCTACTACAAATTGTTTTTTAAGTATGACCCTAAATCTGATCAAGTTAATCAAATCCTAAATTTAAGAGTATTACTCTAAATTAAATCAAGATAATTAAATCTTAAATCTTGAATGAAGAAACAATAATCATTTTCTTTTATAAAAATATTTTACTTTTTAATATTTCATCAGCATAACAATATTACTATTATCTCATATTATTTTCAGCCATACATGTTTAATTTTATTAGTAAATTAAATATAGCATTAAATCATTACATAAAATTTATTGTAAAAATAAAATAATATAATTAAAATCAATACCTCAATGGTATCTTTCAATATACAGAACTTAAGTATTAATCGGTATCTCAAAAACCTTCTAGCAGATCTAGCTAAACTATTTATTGAATCAAAATTTACTACTACATAAATTAAAACTTGTTTAACTCTTAAAATTGAAAACAACTTTGAAACTAAGAAAACTAAAACTAAGAAAAAGAGATAAGAGAGAGCTAAGGGATTATTTTTTACACAATAGGTGAAGGTATTTATAGGTTAGAATATACGATGAAAGGAGAAGGAAAAAGTGGATATTGACTTAGAAATTAATTGGCATCATATCATATATTTTTTTACCATTGCAGCGTTTATTGATTTCATATGCATTGAAATTTTGACTTGATACACTCATGCCACAACACACAATTTTCCACCATCATGGCACACATCAAATTGCATGTTTCTAACATCTTTTTGTTCCAACCTGTTACAAGCTTGGTTGGAACATATGTAAGGCTTGCATATGTTTAGTCTTTATTCTTTTTTTGGTTGCAATTGAATGCCTTTAGGTACTATTTTTCAAGTGTTTATTAATCGAAAAACTTTGAAATAAAAATACCTAAAAATAATTAAATATACTTATGATTCTAAAAATATAGATTTGTTCAAATAATAATAGAATTATGTAACTATAAATCTCTTTTGACACTAAAGTCATATAAATAAGGTAATATTTAGTAATTTTCAAGCACTCATCGAGGAGCTTGAAAGCTCATTGAGTAGATTAGTTTTATGTAATAATTGTAAATGATACTTATGCAAACTATGTATGAAATGATTATGAATTACCATGAAATGCAATAATGAATATGGTCTTTATAATATCATAATGTAATATTAAAACTATGCAAATAGAAAGTATAACAATGAGAAATATACTTTTCATATTATTTATCATGCCAGGAGCATTTGGGGATGTAATTGTACATTAAGGAGATGCTTAACATTGGTGCAAACTCTCAACTGCACATGTGGAAAAATTACTTGATGTAGTTATCAGAATGGCTCAATTAGCTCTACTAGCATATATGTCATACACGCTAATTTTATTAAACTTATAGATATCATACTGAGTTTGTAAACATCAGATTGAAACTGAATTGGATAAAATATATTGGTCATGATGCCAAGAAGGGGATGTAATAAAACTAATTTAATCTAATGTTGAAATTGCTTACAAATTATCTTCTTATAACTGGCTAGTTCAAATAATGAAAATAAAATATATTCTCATGGTATAAAAATTCTAAAAGTGCATTGAAATTGACATATGATACAATTGTAAGATTCAAAAATATGAAAGTAAACTTGGGATCAAAAGGTTATTCTAAAAGATTGTAAATCCTTTCTCATAGGATCCAAGAAGGGGTTTTAAGGACTCGAAATCTTAACAAGAATTCACTTTGCAATAAAAAAACAACAACTTGTATTAAATGAGTTTACTTGAATATAAAAAGAGGTTAAATAATTCTATTAAAGTTTTAAAAAAGAAACTAAATATCCGCTCACAGTATCATATCACTATTGGATTTCTATAATCACACTTATGTCAAAAACTAGAATACATCATAACTTGTTTAGCTAATTTAAAATTGAAAGATACTTTGAAGAATGTAAAACATGATTTGTTAACATATAACTTAGTTTCCTCTTTAATACTTAGGTATAAATCAAAATATTACTTCTAATTTGGATATTCTTACACTTCTAGTCCAAAATCCAAAGATATACTATTAAATTAATTCAACTTGTAGGTAAGAAGGTTCAAAACTTTTTTTTAACCTCATTGAAATTCATAGATAAAACTCATCCCTTTGATCATAAATTTAGGTAAACAATCTTTTGAAATCACCAAACAAAACAACTTCATTCAAATATACATAAGTTAAGTGAGAATGTCTAAATTAAACTATGTAAAAATACTCAAAAAGTAAACATTTCATTCTTTTAAAAAAGGTATCATATGCCATTAGTTATCACTAAAACTACTTTTAAAAACATAAATCTTAGTTTTTGTAATCACACTATAAATAGTTTTAAGACAATTATGGATCGATCCTCATAAAAACATGTATAACTTTGTATATAAATGTCTAAATAAAATTCTACAAAACATACAAAAACTAAATATCACAAGCTTTACAATAAGATATAACACCACAAATTTCAATTTGTATAACCATTTAAAATTACAAAAATATCAATTGATTCCAAACATGATTTCTAACACAATTTTAGATGAAACACCCTCAATTAAACATGTTTGGATAGAAAAATCAAAATCAAAATATGTAAAATTATTCATAAAACAGATATCCATATCTTTCCATCGAGATATGACTCAAAGTCTAATTCATGTTAAAAGTTTCCTAGTTTCTATTTATTTCAATCACTACCAAACATTACCTATTATCTTTATACGTTTTAATATTTTGCTATCCTTATGAACTATAATAATTTTGTGCTCTAACCTAACGTGAGAGAAAAAAAAATAACTCATGGAACAAGCCAATTTTTTTATGCTCAACAACTAGAGCTACTTGTACGTGAGTAAGGACATTTATCTTTCTAAGAGAAAGGGAGATGTAACAATAAGAACAAGTGTCCTAACTCAGTCAAAGTTCTTTGTTTTATAACTTATAATGACATGTGTCACTTAATGTGGAGGCTAACTCATCAATATCATTTTTATTTTTTTAGTCCAAACGAGCGAATGTTACACCACCAAACTTCTTATAACTATTATAAATCTATCAATATTGTTATATGTTTTAATGATAAATTTTTACCATTAATAATTAGTTTGGTGGTAGATTTGTTACAATTTATGATATAACACAACCCTAATTAGAAAGATAAATAAATTAATAAGAAAAGGAAAGATAGGAAATACATAAAGTTGCATGTAATATAAACATACATAAATGCATGATTTTTCACATTTAGATTAGATTTCATTTTTATTTATTTTTAAAATATTATTACAATTCAAATTTTTAAAAAATTAAAAGGGAGGAAAGTACTAAGTTATTATCCAAATATTAACTTAAATATATTAAAAAATTTATGCATATTTAAAAAATTATAAATTTTTCTTACTAAAATTTTCACCAATATTATCGATATATGAGAAAATAAAACGAAAACTGAATCCAAATCAATATCTTGAAATTCATATCGATATTGTCGATATATTTTAAGAAAATGACTAATACCTTATTTTGATAACCACATTTTGATTTTATAAATCAAAATGTTAAAAAAATATAATTATTTTTCATCCAATGATTGTAGGAAGATTTCTTCTTATAAAAGTAGCAACCTTTGTAAAGATAAAATGTTAAATACATATATATTTATAATTTTATTAATTATTGTGTTAGATTTCAACTTTTTTTTAAATAAATAACTTTTTTATTTATAAAGTTATTTTGAAACATAACTAACATAATTAATTTATATGTAAATTTTTATGCAATCGTTTTTATAAAATATATACAAATTTATTCATCTTTTCTTAGAAAAACATCCAAGGGTGAGAAAGAATGGGATTAGAATCATCCACTTCTAAAATACTCAAAAGCATATTAAGAAGAAATAAAAAAATGATAATAGCACATAAATTATTTGCATTTTTTTAAAAAAATTAATTGTAGTTGTTATATGTTGTAATTATTTTAAAAATTAAAAAATAATTTATTTTATAAATAATATTAATATAATTAATATAATATAAGTATAAATATTTGTTCATCGATGTAAAAATGCCAAGACCGTGGAACGTGAAAATTTCGAATGCAAAACTGACAGAATAACAGAAGCTTTTCTGTCTCATCGAAGCGTTGGACATGAAATACAAAGAAAGAAAAAAGTGACCTCCTTACATGTTCGCATCTAGTAATTTCATTCTATTGTAATTAAAGATAGACCTAGATGAAAGCATAGAAAGGAAACGATTCATAGAGAGCCTTTTTGTCTTTGTTCTCTGTTATTATTTCCCTTTCCTCTTTGACATGGGTTGGCTGAGATGTATTTCATCTATGTTATCCTTTACTTTGTGTTTATTGGCTTGCTTGTCATCATCCTCCATGGTTGTCGATTCCAAAATCAATCTCACTCAGCCTTCTTTCACACCAATCAATCGAGATCTCTACCATTCCAGGTAATCTTTGTTTAACCGATGCTTTGAAAACCATCTCTTTAGTTATTGTTGGGAGCTAGTTTGAATTAATCGTGTTGTTTTTGTTACTAAAAGTTGCTGATTCTTTTAAGCTATTTCCGAATCTTAAAATTGAATAGTTTTTTAAGTGGGTCTTTTCTCTTTGTTTTTTTTTTATTAACTTGGATACGATGTTGATGTGCCAATTAATTGGGAGAATTTTGTTTGTTTACTGAGAAATTGAGGAAAACTGAAAATCCAGATTTTGGATGATATTACTAAACTGAGTAAAATCATCTCTTTTGGTTCTTACTAAGAACTTCTTAGGAAACAAATTATCATTTCTGCTATTATTTTTACTTTCTGATTCTTACGTGGAATCCGCAGATTGGATTTGATGGAAGAGATAAAGGCCTTAGTTCATCGTCACCCGGGCAAACTCACTGTAGGTTTTTTGTCTGTGGAGTTCTTTAATTACTTGTTAAGCTTTGGTTTTGGTTCCTCATGGTTCATTTTTCAAAATAGTTGGAAACAATTAAAGGTGGAAACAAGGGCTACAGAGCAGAGGTAGCTGTTGTTACTTATTGCAAGAATCAGCAGGATAAGGATGACAGATCAAAGTTCCGGATCCTTCTTGTAAGTTTTCTCAGAACTTCTAAGGTTTTGATTATTTGTGGAGCATTTTATTTTAGAATTTGTATTGGGGATTAGGTGTATTTAGATCTTAGGCTGCTCGAATGATTGTAAAATCTATTTAAAGATAAATGTGGTGTGGTCAGTTAGACATATAGACAAATTACAAGAATTTATAATTTAGTGCATGTATTGATTGTCTAAGATCAGTAACGGCTGCTGTTTTTGACAGATGATTCCTTGTCTTCCAGAGTTTTGGGCAGCATGGGAGAGAATTGATTACAACTGAACTAGCTCTGAGGGTTCTATCAATCTTAAGCGAAGAACAATTTCTACCCAATATGGATGGGAACTCCTTGAACAGTACCCTTCATAATCTCATCATCAAGGTAATTTCCATAGTAGTTCTTCGATTTTTCATCCCTTTTTTGGGCCTTGTCGGGGTGCAGAGAAGGGGAAGCTAGAGGTCCGTAACTGATCTTTGAGTCGAAGATATGCCTAATTGTTTATAAGCCATGTCAACTTTTTTGTTTTTCCACATGAAGTGGTAATGGTCATGCATTGTTATGCAATATATCTTTAATTTTGCTATTTAGTTTTTTGCTTAATTATGGAATTCTTATGGGATCATTGATGTAGCTTTTATTCTAACATCTTGTATTATGTCAGGTTGTGCCAATGGAAAACATGAATGGCCGCAAACTTGTCGAAGCAGGAGATCTTTGTGAGAGGAGAAATGGTGATGAAACTCATTGCAATGGTTCTAAAAATTAAATTCTTTCAAACTAAATTACTAAACTTTTTACTTGGTGGCAGGAAGAGGAGTTGATCTGAATCGAAATTGGAGGGTAGACTGGGGCAAAAAGGAGAAGGTTGGTAATTCTTGTCTACTTGAATCATGCTTCTCACAACTTTTAGGTTTTGATCATTGTCTTGCTGGTTAAAATGCACTTACTTCTTAAACATGTATACTATCCTGATTGATAATAATTACTTGGAATATGTGCTTACCGTCTCTTATCTTTCATTTGACTGATTAGATGTCATACTCATGGATTTTTGATACCTTATTGAGGATTATTTTCCTTCATTTTTGTTGTTTCTCCATTTGCAGGATTATGATCCATATGAGGAAAATCCTGGAACTGGACCCTTTAGTGAGCCTGAAACTCAAATAATGCGGAAACTTGCCATTTCATTTGAACCACATATCTGGATTAATGTTCACTCTGGAATGGAGGTCAGTTATGCTTTCTATTGCTGATTTTGAAAATTATTTTACTTCCTTGAACTCTTGTATCAAAGATCTCTATTATTTCATACTATCTTTTATATTGCATGTACTGATTATAAAAGCATTTCTCCTGATTGGGTTTTGTTCGGTCAAAAGAACGCATTTTCTTTCCCGGCTGAAGCAGATACAACTGCTTCTAGAATTAAGACTTTCTGTCATGTGAACAGCCTTCTCAATTAGGCTTGGTCAGGATGACATACATGTGCACATATGAAATAGATGTCTTAATAAGCCCCTCATCCTTCAATTATTTTGTTTTCTGCTGTGGTAAACTTGTATTTTAATTTACATGTGTGCGTTTCTCATATGGCTTCATCTTTGCTCAGGCACTGTTCATGCCATATGACCATAAAAGCACAACGCCTGATGGTACTCCTTCGCGCCAAATGAAGTTATTACTTGATGAACTGAACCATCTCCATTGCCAAGAACGTTGCATGGTTGGATCCGGTGGAGGCTCCGTTGGGTTAGTATAAATGATATTTATATTTTTATAATCTTTCTATTTTTATCTTATATTTCCAAGTTCTGAGCTACTTTGTGTTTTCATTTACAATCAGTCTAGATTTCTATGGGATAAGATAGCAAATCATGTTACCCTTTCAGCTTTCGTATTATACTTCTGTAACCATGACACAAACTTAATTTAGGTATCTGGCGCACGGAACAGCAACAGATTACATGTATGACATTATCAGGGTGCCCATGGCTTTCACTTTTGAGGTTTGTCATATCCTTGTATTTTCATTTCATTTCCGATAATTGCAGCACATGTTACTAATTGTCCACCTTACCAATTTCTATTGATTGGCAGATATATGGAGATGGAACAGCCTCAACAAAAGATTGCTTTAAAATGTTCAACCCCATTGACACTAACACCTTCAATGTATGTTTAGTTTGCCTTCAAATGTTACCCTATTCTCCCTCTGTTCTTAAGTTCAAGGAAAAAAGAAGAAAAAACTAACATATGAGGCTACCCTCTACAAATGAATGATATATACTTTACAACATGATATCATTTCATTTCACATTTGCATGAAAGGTGATAATATATAATATATTGTCCCATTATTTCTGATCTATGGAAAATTTGTAATAGAGAGTTCTTAAAGGAAAAAAAATAAAATTATGATAATATTATTTACAGTGCATTCTTGTTGGATTTCAAAGAGTTATGAGTGATTGGTCTGGTGCATTTTTCACAATTTTCAAATTGGGACCAAGGCAACTTGGTGAAATCCATACAAATGGCTCTCCACCTAAGCTAGACAAGTTGATGTCCATAGATGAGTATCTTGAAGGGTATTTACTGGATAGGAGTAGTAGATACGGGAAGAAGAAGGAAGTAATCGATATAGGATTCCAAGAGATAAGAGCATATTTCAGGCTCTTCCTCTTATCCACAGTGCTGTTATTGTTCGTGTTCTGTTCAAAAATATCAAAAGGAAAATGTAGTAGACCAATTGTTTCAGCAATTCCACTCTAGCATTCTAACATTATATAGATACTTGCTATTTTTTCTGAGGAAATTTATGCATAGAGCTTCAATTATATCAAGTATGTATAAATTTTCAAAACCCATTGTTAATTGTGTTTCTTCTACCACCCATCCTTTTCTTTTGATACATTTGTTAGTGTAGAATCAAGTATTCTTGATCTAAGCTCCAATGGTGTATATATACCATATGATTAAAATATAGGAGAAAGGGTAGTATAAGTCAGGTTTCTTACTTTAGTAGTATTACGATTTTATTTTTAATATTTTTTTTATCTATATTTTTGAGGTAGTATTTTAGTGGTACATCTATTTAAAAAAAGTACTAATTTGGTGCAATATGTTGTTTAATTGGAGATTTTTCATATGTATAGTAATATACATACGATATTCAAAGAAGATTTTTAGATAATCAATTAATTAATTATCTTAAAATATTTTTTAAATATCGTTTAATTAATTTATTATCCAAAAATATCTTTCAAATATCGCATATATATTATTACTTATGTGAAAATTTTTTAATTAAATGATAAATTGTACAAAATTAGTGTAGCATTAACAATATCTTTTTCTTCTACTTTATTATTGTTTTGGCCATTGTTTGGATTTGTAGGGGTGGACTCAGTTTCTTCGATGGTGATCTCTCAATTTCTCTTTCACTTCTAAGTGTAATGACCTTGCATTGTTCCTTTGGATTCACTTCTGTATTGCTAGGAAAGGTTCCTCTTTGTTAAGCATTGATGGTTATGGTTAGTTTACCAATTTGCACTTCAAGATTTTTCATAGTGGCTCTCATATTGTTACAATGAGTCTCAATGTTATCAAATAGTGAATTATTCTTTTTAAACCTTGCTTTGGTCTCCTCAACAAAGGAAACCATGACATCCTTAAGTGACATCTTCTTTTGGCTTGGTTGGCTATTAAATCCTAGAGGAGGTTGCATCACATTCTTTGTGTTTTCATAAGAAAATTCTCATGATTTCGAAGCCTTAGATGGTAGTAATTTTGATAAATTGGTAGTAATTTTGCTAATTCTTTAGGGAAGTTTATTGATTACAAAGGTTGCAATTTTCATGGCTTCAACCCAAAATCTTATTGGTACATTCTTTGCATCTAGTTTACTTCAACAAATCTTCGCAAGATGTCGATTATTTCTTTCTACCACACTATTTTGTTGTGGCATATTAGGACAAGTAAACTAGTAACATATTTGACACTAGATATCTAAAAAAATCATTTGAGGGATACTCTCCTTCATTATCTATTTGTAAACAAATTATCTTGTTTCATACTTTTCCTTCAATTATTTCTCTTAATTCTTTAAACTTTGAGAATGTGTCAGATTTTTTTTCAAAAAGAAAACCTACATATATCTAGAGAAGTAATCAATAAACGTCACCATGCATATATCACATTCCACCAACTGATGGTTGCTTGACTAGTCCAAACACATTAGAGTGTCCTAATTCTAATGGTTCCTTTGCTCTAAACTTTGATTCCTCCTATGGTAATTGATGTGCCTTTCCATACTAACATTCCGCACAAATCGTATCTATTCTCATATCAAGTTGAGGAAGTACGTTAAGCATCATCTTCATCATCATCATGCTTAATATAGAATAGCTAACATAGCCCAACCTCACGTGCCATAAATTTGTTGTCTTATTTTTTCTTGTTTTGTTTACATATGTAGACTCTACTGACTCCAATAGTCATCCTTCCATTGTTGATTTTTCTAAAAACTTGAGATCTTTATAGACTTTTGCATCTCGTGGACCATACAAGACATGGTGACCTAATGATGTTAACTACATCATTGAAATTAAATTTTTCTTTATGCTAGGAACATGATAAACATCTTAGAGCATAACTTGATTAGGATTATATTGAGGTGCAACTATTGTCTTATCGATGTAAGTAATCGATAATATTGAATTATTAGCTGTTACTACAACCCAATTTTATTTATATTTTGACATGCTCTATAACTTTTGTTTATCACCCGTAGCAACCTGAATTGACGATCCAATCATTATGGTAGTTAATTAATTTAGTTGTAGATATGAGAGTTAACTCTACTTCATCTACAACAAAAAATACTTTAACATCCCAATCATCTTCATTTTCCTTCTTAGAACAAGAAATGCAAATATTATTCTCAGTATGATTTTTCTTGAACTAACAATCTTTCTCTATATGGCCTATTTTTTCACAGTTGTAATAATTGCAATCGAACCTTCTACTATTATAGCGATTATTTGAAACTCCTTCTTAATGAGAACCTCCTTCTTAATGAGAACCTCCTTCTCTTTAATGAATTTTTGTTCTATCAAAGTCCTTTCCCGGTCTACTTTTATCATATTGCTTGAGGTTGTCTTTACTTTTGTTGGCGTAGAACGCTTCTTCCTCACTCTTCTATGAGACTCTTACTATTTTCTTAGCAATAGCTTCTTCATCGATAAACAAATTATCAAAGTCAACAAGTAATGGTTATGTTGGCCATACATGTACTATTATCACAAAGCCTCTGTATTCGACTCTTAAACCATGTCATTTTACCCTAGATTCCACAATAGAAGCTATTAAATCCAACTCTGAAATTTCATGACATATCGACTTTACCTAATGAAATTATTGAACAATCATCACATTATCTTGTGCGATTAACAACAACTCATTCTCAAGAAGATGCAATTTTGTATCGTTATTTTTTGAAGTGAAGGTGTCTGAAGCTTCTTTTGGTGTTTTGGCATCCCAAATGTGCTCTAATATTTCCTCTTCAATTGTGGTCTTTAAAGAAAACATTGCTTTACATGATTTGATCTTCCATTTTTGAAAGATTACATTAGGTTGGTTGCATAATTTCACTACCATTAATAATCTCTTAAAGGTATTGACTTTGTAGATAAGACTTTACACATGTTGGCCACATGTTGTAATTTTGGTTTTCGAGCTTCTTAATTCCTTGAACCACTTGAAGATCTTCCGTCATGCCAGTAAGGTTTTGATTATACTATACAAGCTTGACTAACAAACGTGGAGTATTAAAATCACCATAACTCAAGATAATCTCACTAAAGAATCAATTCTTAACCGACTCACTTTGATACTAATTATTAAAAATATTATAGAGTATACAACTCTAAATTTATGTTTTTGGAGACAAACAATTAATGCAATAAAAAAACTATAAAAAATTAAAAATTTTCTTTTATTCCTTTTTTTTTGCAATGATTGCAAATATTTAAGGAATGTATATTTATACTTACTATTACATATACACGTCATATATTTTAATTAGTCTATTAAATATAACCACAATAAGTGGTCATATGGCTTTCTAATTAAAGCAAAACAACATTTGCTCAAAATAGTCTTCACATCCAAAATAATGCAATAAATAAATAATAAAAATGAAAAAAATTGAAGAAATTATACTATCTAGAGAATACAAATCTCATAATATACCAAATTACTAAAGCATGAAATAGATAGAGATATGTCAACTCCCTGCACATAATAATTATTACATTATCCTTAATATACACATATAAATAAGTGTAATGTAAAAATAAGTTAAAAGGAGTATAAAATAAATCTAGTAGATTGTCTCCTCCAAATCACTTGGTTTAACATTAATAGCCCGACTTAGCCATGTTAGATGGCTCACAAGATTCGATCACCTCCATGTGATCCTTATACAATGTCTCATAAAAGTGTTTCAATTTATGCTTATTAACCTTAAATTTCTTTCAAGTTTTCTCGCTCCAAATTTCCAAGACACATGAGTAAACATTGTTAATAATAAAGGGAAAAATTCAAAGAGAATATGGTTTACCTAAAAATAACTTAAAGGTAGGATTCGAATAAGAACACTTTTTGTCAACCTTCAAAGTTCTTTCTTGATATAATCTTATCATGTGCCACCTTATTTATCTCCATAGGCTTCAAAGTTCTTTCTTGATATAATCTTATCATGTGCCACCTTATTTATCTCCATAGGCTTTAATGTAGATTTCTTCTAGCTCATTTAGTTGCAATTTTTTATGATCTCTTACCTCTTCTAAGTCCATATTGCGTTGTTTGACTCGCTGAAAGGTCCTATGTTCCAACTCATTTAGAAGATGACATAGTTTGAATCAGAGCTACCCGCTGATTTTCTTGACTAGGCTCAGGACTCTTAAAGTTCTTCACTGCAGCATTGATATCCATACATATGCAACAATGTTTTTCATATTTTTATCCATATTCACTTTTGCATATGTGCGGATGAATTAAAGGTTAGATTAGAGAAACTTGGAACAGAGAAAAGAGTATCTAAAAAGAGAGAATTAGAATATAATGTTAGAGTCTCAATTCAATCCAGAAACGTTCATAAAACCATATGAACTCATAATTTAAATGCAGCGGAAACAAAATTGGATTGAAAACATACCTCCTGCCATTGATCAATTTTCAGCACTTACACGGGAATTCCAATGGATTTTCTGTTCGATGCTTTCCTTTGGTTTCTCACACTTATTCTCTGGCATTATTGATGGTGTATCTGAATTGTTATACGATTAATAGTGAGAGGACCGAGACTTTATTAAGGTTCTTCCATGAGAACCTTGTTAGGTTCCAGGCAACAGCGTACGATTCGGCAAAGCGAATCGTCACCTGATTCGCTAACGTTGCACCACTTTGATTTACATTCTCCCCTTGGTGCAAACGTTAGCGAAATTCTCTTGAGTAACAAAACACACGAATCATAGTGATAGGTCCTCAAGCGAGTATTATCTTCCATGTATTACAATGTATTTAGTTTCTCGAAGTACTATACTTTATGTGGTAACTAAACTTAATGAATAAATCCTATATTTATTCTTGGTCCAATAAAAGATATATATTTTCTCAAATAAATTAAGGTGCAATGAATATGAGAAAATATCACAATATATAAGAGTTTCATTAATAAATTGTATATATACATTTACAAAGTGGAACCAATTCCCATTTTCTCATGATCCTTGAATTTCATTGGTGGCGTGCCTTTAGTCAAAGGATCGGCAATCATCAATCATCAACTCGGTGCTTTACGTGCTCAGTGACCACTTTCTTTTCCTTAACACGTTCTCTTATGGCCAAGTATTTAATGTCGATGTGCTTCTACGACTACCACTTTTGTTGTTCTTAGCCATAAATACGGTGAGTTGTCACGGTATAATATTAATGGCCTAGAAATAGAGTCGACTACTGCAAGCCGGAAATGAAACTCTTTAACCATACACGTGTGTGATGTGGCCTCAAAACATGATACGAACTCGGCCTCCTAGTGGAAGTAGCGATCGAGTACATTTCGCACTCTCGAGACACGACTCGCCCGTGACATGAAAATGTAACCAGATGTTGATTTTCGTGAATCAATACGGCCAATGAAAGTCCACGTCGGAGTAGCCAATTACTTCAGTTCATCGGTTCGATACATACATGAGCGTATAATCCTTGGTTCCTTGTAGGTACCTCATCGCTTTCTTTGCGACTTTCCAATGGTCAACACCTGGATTACTACGATATCTCACAGCATCCCAACTGACAAATGCAATGTCGAATCTGCAAGTGCGGTCTTGTGACATACATCGAGCTTCCAACAATGAAGCATATGGAATGGTTTTCATTTGTTCTCTTTCAAATCATTCTTTGGGCATTGGTCCAAATTGAACTTATCACCCTTCACAATGGGAGCAACACTTGGTGAACAATCCTTCATCAAAATCTCTACAAAACTTTGTTGATATAGGTTTCTTGAGATAAACCCAAGACACCTCGAAGTCTATCTACATGGATCTTAATACGATGACATAAGATGCCTCGCTCATATCCTTCGTATCAAAATTTTTGAGAGGAATTGTTTTACCTCGTGTAGCAAACCCTATCATTAGTGCAAGCAAAATATCATCCACGTATAGCCGAGAAACAAATCTTACTCCCACTAACTTTCTGGTATATACATTGATCCATAACGTTCTCTTCAAAACCAAATGAAGTGATGACGTTATGGAATTTCAAATCTACCATTGATGGGAAGCTTGCTTTAATCCATATATGGATTTATTAAGCTTACAAACCAAATGCTACCATCGAGAAGAATCCTTCAGGGTTGTTTCATATAAACCTCTTCCTACAGGTTACCATTAAGGAAAGCCGGATTTTCACATCCATTTGTTGCAAATCCAAATCAAAATGGGCTTGACCAATGCCATGACCGCCTGAAGTGAATCTTTCTTAGATACGAGGAGAAAATGTCTCCGTGTAGTCGATTCCTTCCTTTTGAGTGAATCCTTTGGCAACGAGTCTTGCCTTATGTCTCTCAATGTTGCCTTGTGAGTCTTTCTTTGTTTTGAAGACCCGTTTACATCCAATGGCTTTCACGCCCATCGAGCAACTTGACGAGATCCCGGACTCGGTTAGACGCCGTAGAATCCATCTCTTCTTTCATGGCATTGTACCATAAGGATTCGAAACCTCGGAGACTTCGTAGCTGTGAAAGCGTCTCGGGATCATTTTCGGCTCCGGCATTATAGTCACATTCTTGTAGATACACAACATAATCATTAGGTATCGTGATTTCCTTACTCAGTAGATCTTCTTAATGTTGCATCAACATTCTCGAGGAGCAAGATCGTGTTGTTGACTAGTTGTTCAACGGTTGTAGGCATCTGTTGAACTGACATCTCTTTGGATCGGGATCGACGACTTGTGGTACTTCGAAAATTTGGTTCTTCAACATGCATTTGTACTCGAGGCATGTTGTTAACAATAACGATCAGTCCGTTACTTGAAGTGGCATATTGAGCATACGAATGATCTTTCTCGAGAACCCGATGCTCTGCAGGATCGATCGCTCACTAATCAAGTAATTCTCGAGAAATTTTGCATTTCTTGATTCCCTGAAACCTAGTGTTGTGAGATGGACGGTAAAATCTATAACCTTTAGACCGTTCGGCATATCCAATGAAATACCTACTAATGGTCCTTGGGTCCGACTTTTCTCTTGTGGATTATAAATCCTCGCAGACAGACGGGCATCCCCAACGGCGTATGTTGCAAACTCGGTTTCCAACCTTTCCATAATTCAAATGGTGTCTTTGAGGCGGCCTTGGTTGGAACTTCGGTTTAATATATACAGTAGTCTTTAAAGCTTGATCCTGAGGATTTAGGAAGATTGGAGTTGCTAAGCATACTCGCATGTCGAAAGTGTTCGGTTTCTTCTTTCTGCTATACCATTACAGTGGTGAACCGAGCGTAGTGTATTGGGCAAGCTATCCCGTATTCTTGAAGAAACTTAGCAAACGGACGGTTGTCCATTCTCGGTGTATCTACCATAATATTCACCACCTGTATCGATCTACATGATCTTTATTTGCTTTCCACATTGTTTCTCTACTTCAACCTTAAAGCTTTGAAGGCATCCAATGCTTCGCTCTTTATTATGAAGCATATAGAGATACATATATTGAGAAAAATCATCAATAAAGGTGATAAAATATTCGACCTTGAATGTCCATGTCGGACAACATATATCCGTATGTATGATTTCTAATATGTTTGAACTCTATTGGCACCTTTCTTTGACTTGTTAGTCTTTCCCTTGTCACGGTCCGCACATGTCTCAAAAATCGATAAAATCTAGAGTACTAAGTACCCATCTTTCACTAATCTTTTAATTCTTTCTATGGAGATATGTCCTAATCTCCTATGCCATAACGTAGAAGAGTCATCGTCAATAATACACCTTTAGTGACTTGAACATCATGGCGTTATGAGTGGCATTATTTAAATTAAATTAATGCATTAAAGACCATCGGACAAAATACCATTCCCAACACAATCTGATTTATTAAATAAATTGAAAGATGTTTTCGAAAAGTGAAAGGAATAACCGTAAGGTAAAGTCTTGAAATTGAAATCAAGTTTCTAGAGAAACTTGGAACATAAAAAGGTTTTTCTAATTTTAAAATAAAACCAACACTTAAAATCAAACTACATGTCCTACTACCTTTTCGCGTGTGAGCCCGTCTTATTCTGGGATAAGATGTATTGCTCAACTACTTGAAGCTTCCTTAGATTTTGCATACCACAGCAAGAGTTTGCAACATGGATTGTAGATCGAGAATCAATCCACCAGGTGTTAATATTAACATTAACCATATTAGATTCATAACAAACAAGCGAGGTTGGATTACCTTTATTCTCGAGCCATTTGGAATCGATACAATCCTTGCTTGTGTGTCCTTCTTTTTACAAAAGAAACACTTGGATTCTTTCTTAATATCGACTTGAGGTGGAATTATCCCTTTTCCTTTATGCTTGTATTGAGATTTTCCTTTACGATGCGTTGTAGCCAACATTGCACTTTCACCAAATTCCATAGCAAGTCTCCTTCCTCTTGAACACATAGTCGTTAGTTCATTGATTGACCATTTATCTTTATGTGTATTGTAATGCGAGATTTTGAATGGCTCGTCTTGATGTGGGAGAGTGTTAAGAATATAGTGCACCAGGAAGGATTCCGACATTTCAACCTCGAGATGCTTAAGTTGAGCTTGATGTCACTACGTTTGCATAATGTGCTCGCATGCACACCTTTCCTGTTGGTGAGTCTTAAAGAAGAGAACTTCATAATAAAGGGTGCTTGCTAAAGCCTTATACGAGTGTGAATTGATCATCAATGCGCTTTAGCAAGTCTTGAACATTGGTATCTTTGATCGGAACCACGAATACCAGAGATTTTAGTCTTAATAAACATCATACTAAAGCGATTAGATCGTTCCCATTATTCATAAAGCATGATATTCTGCAGATCTTGGTTTGAGTAATTTTAGGTGGTTCATTTTTCCTAATAGCATAATCAATATCCATCCACCCTAATTGAAGGAGAATTCTTTCCTTCCATATTTTATAGTTATCCCACTTTCGGATCAGGGGAATATCACGGTGGATATCGGAGAAATTCTGAGGTTGAGCTGCAATTTGAAGATTATATGCTTATTAAAATTTGAGACCTAAACTATAATCATTCTTTACCAATGTAAATCATGAATAATATGAATCTAGTGACATAAAACTTACCTGTGGGCTAAAGTTTTAATTCAATTAAGTTCATCATAACTTTACGATAAAACTATCAAATTATGTTCCTTTCCTTAATCCCTATGGGTAAATTAGAAAATATAATTTGATATTATATCCTAATTAATCACACAAAAATATAATAAAAATTCCTGTGGGATAATATCTATTATATCACATATGATTAATTACAATTAATATTTATTTCTAAATGTGGTCCTAAATAAACTTTATTATAGTTTTAATTAATTAAAGATCTTGTAGCTACTCACTAATTAATTAAACTATATGAATCACTAAATATTAATTAAATCCTTATACTCAATTATTGCATAAAACCATAAGCAATATTAATTTAATTTCAAATGTACAAATATTATTTATCTTAAATTGCATATATGACAATAAATTATACAAGCAAAATTAAATAATATAAGCACTAATTAAATCCATAAAATCATTAAAAATTAATTTCATTATGCATAAATTATTTAACTCAATTTTATATGTATAATTAATTACAAAATTTATACATATAAATACCCAAAACAAATAATTTAAGCATAATGTATTTAAATAAAATTTTAATGTGCCCAAAAATTATTTAAATAAATATAACATGTATAATAAATATTATACATGTGATAAACATAAATTAAAATTATATTCGGAAATTATTTTATATATATATATTTATTTTATTTTAATAAAATTAAATATTTAATATATATAAAATATTATACGTGAAAACACATAGCGTCTTTGTAACTTTGTTGGTTTGACTTTTGAATTCATTGTCACCAAGGTTCAAGTCCCAGGACAATCCAAATGTATGATTTTTTAATAAAACTAACCACGATTCTATATAAATATATTCTGTTACATAAGATAACGGAAAGCAGATTCGATGGTCAAGTGGACTGAGTTCATTGAAAACTTTACGGTGTAATCTGGGTTCGATTCCCAAAGCAAAGCAATTTTTTTTTTTAATAAAACTTCATCTTGACCTCTGGGGTCAATCAGGCAGTTTTACACACTAAGCGGATGCAGTAGTATCTTTCTATTAATGACGGAATCCAGCGTTCTTTTTATCAAAATTCTCGAATTCAATTTACGAGTGATTCATGATCTTAATTTTAAGTAAAAACTTGAGTTTAAATAAAAAGTTAATTAATGAAGGAAATAAATACCGCAAATTGGATTTATTTTCTTCATTGTTTTTCAAGTTTAATTTTACGAGAATCACTCAAAAATCAATATTGAAACACTTTTATAATTTCCATATGCATCAAAAACAATCAAAATAAAAAACCCAAAATTTCGATTCTTACGTGTTCTGAGAGCAAAGCGAGTTGTTTTCAAATGGCTCGATACCAAATGTTAAGTCTCAATTCAATCGAGAAACGTTCATAAAACCATATGAACTCATAATTTAAATGCAGCGGAAACAAAATTGGATTGAAAACATACCTCCTGCCATTGATCAATTTTCAGCACTTACACGGGAATTCCAATGGATTTTCTGTTCGATGCTTTCACTGGTTTCTCACACTTATTCTCTGCGTATTGATGGTGTATCTGAATTGTTATACAGTTAATAGTGAGAGGATCCGAGACTTTATTAAGGTTCTTCCATCAAGAACCTTGTTCGGTTTCGGAACCGACGTACGGTTCCGACGAAACCGAATCGTCACCACGGTTCACTAACGTTGCACCACTTTGATTTACATATAAGAGTTGAAATATAGAAAATAAGTTAAATATAAGAGGAGTAATAATAAAATTCAATAGCTAATTTTTTTTGCATAAATAAAGAAATACTCCTTGATCAGTTGAAGCAACTAATGAGAACCAAATTAAGCTAAATTCGATCAGAGTTCCAAATTCTTTGATAGGATGCCGAAATAATTATTAAAGGCATATTTATCCTGTAATTAGGTTATGATAAGAGAACAAAAGTTTAACATTTGGTGTTGATTTAGCTGTTCAATTCTTAATCATATGAGTTGTGAAATATTATTTAAAAAGAGATTTAATATAGATAACTCATATTGAATTTTTTGATAGAAAGAAAGAATAAATGAAAAGAACTTCAAAAATGACCAATCTTTAAAATGAAAACTCTTGACCTAATTTAAAAAAGAAGAAGAAAGAATTCATTTTATGTGTTACAATTTTGATTGTACATTCATAATATTTCAAATGAAGAATAAAAATATTTACTACAACTATGGCAAACACATCCCTCTACAGTACTCTACAATAACTTTGTAGCACACAATGTGCTTAAGGGTAGAATTATACAACATTGATCAAACACTCATTCTATTACCTTTTGACATTCATTCTATGTTTATAGTGGTTATTTAACTTATTAGCATAGTTAGCAATTTATATTTTCGTTTTTGGAACTACTTTCAAACCTATGAGAAAATATGAATTAATGAAAAATATTTTCTTTTTTGGAACTACTTTCAAACCTATGAAAAAATACTAGCAATTTTAATCTAAAAAGTATTATACACATATGATACTTTTTTCATAGAATAATAAATGAAAAATACTTCTCTGATATTATGTTTTGTTAAATATGTATATTATTATTATTATTATTATTATTTTCATAATAAAATAACATATAATAAAAATAATTACCAATTATATTTAATTTATATATTTTTAGAGTTTATTAAAACATTAATATTTTTTATCATCGATTTATACAAAGAAAAAAATTTCAATAGAATTGAATCTAAGTTTATAGATTAAATATTTAATAATAAAACTGTTAATTATGAAACATATTAAAAAAAAGATCTTAAAGATGATTTTTTAAAATTAAACAACATTAATTGATGTAATTTAAACTTTTGTTTTATAATGAACAGTTTTATTTGTTAAACCATTAAATAAATTATATTAAAATTAAATTAAGTTTAATGCTAACAGTTAATTTATCTTAAATTATGTTCTATTTATTTAAATCTATTATTGATATTTTATACAAATAATATCATGTTATTTGATTTTCATAATAATATTTATATTTATATATTTTTGTATTTTTATCCTATATATAATAATAAAATTTTCACATCGGTACTTATATTTATCCAAATAATACCAATTTTATTAGTTAATGAATTTATTTAAATTTATTACTTTAAAAGAATAAGTTTTATGTAGTGGTTTTACTATAAATATATTTTTATTTTAAATTAAATATTTAAATAAAATCAAATGTTATTTCATAAAAGTTATAAAAGAAAAACTTTGATGTGGCCAGTATACAAAATCACTAACGATCACACAAACATTAAATGTTTCTATAGTATCTAATTTGATTTTAGTGAGACCGTCATTATCAAATTTATTACCTCAAAGAAAAAAAAAACATTGCCATTCATAACCCATCACAGAAAGTACAAACCTTGCCGCTATCTTGCTTTTACCTTTATTGTTTCAATTTGCTGCTTGCACATGCATTTCGGTAGTTTTATCCTCGTCGACTACATTAATTAATGATCAATGCGACAGAAGAAAGAAAAAATTAATAATTTTAACATTTCAGTGTGCTAGCCATATTTTTATTTTTATTATATTATTTTTTAAATAATTTTTATAAACTTAATTTTTTTAAACAAATGTGAAAATATATGTTAATAAAATTAAATTTATAAATGTTACTTAAAAATTGATAAAAATAAAAATAAAAATATAATTAAAAATCTATCGCTACTTTTTAAGATAGGGAGGGATACATCATGAATATTATTAACATTTTCGTCTTGAGTGGTCATGCAATAACGACAAAACCAATTATACTTTGCACGAATTTTTTGGGAAGGTTGTACAATTAAAATAATATTGCCCGTAGGACTTAGTTCACTTTGAATTTCGGAGAATGATAGTGTTTCAATTGTATTAGTTAACATTTAAAGTTAATTTCTCAAGTAATGTTTTTGAACTTATTTAAATAGGTAAAAAATTTGAGGTTTGAATATACATGTACAAATATAAGTATATAAATAGTATAATTATTTATAAAAAAAATTAAAATTTAACCTTTAAAAAATATAAAAATATAGTTGTTATTATTTTTGTTACATTTCTAGATCTATGAGATAAAAATAATAATAATTATTATGAAAGTCAGACTATAATAGGGTTATGTCCTTTTAACTTTTGATGTTTAAATTAATAACGAAATTTGATGAAGTTAGAAAAAATTTAAGTCTAATTATGCACAAAAAAGAAGAAAATATTTAAATATAATTGGAGAAGTTATGAGATTTGAGTTTACAATAATGTATATATAATAATGAATATATAAATGAAGAAGAATTAACTATATATCTTTTATATATATCTTTTATTTATGTAAATAAACTTATTATAACATCATAAATATTTATTTGTACTTATCTTATTGGGATAATTATTTAAATTTTATGTCTTTGTTGAGATTATTTGGTAGTGAAATTTATCTTATGATTTAATGCTTATGCGCCACAATTAATAAGATTTTTTAATGATTGTAACTACTTTTTACTTATAACGTGATATGTATCAAATTATATTTAATAAATAATAAATAAAAATACAAGTGTTTTGTTTATAAAATAAGTTTTGTTCTTTTAATAATAAAAATAATTATTTTTTATCATAAATATTTTAGAACTCAAAAATTATAATTTTTCTTATTGATATAAGCATAAATTTGTTTCTTACTAAAAAAATTATAATGAGAATTTATATAAAATGATTCCTTGTAGAGATTATTATTTTTTTTTTATTTTTTAATAATTTTAAATTATATTTATAAATATTTTATTTTATATAGACGTACAAATTCAAAGTTTATCAATATCCAACAACTTTAAAGTTATGATAATGTTATATATGTTTTTAAGAAAAAATCTATATTATAAAATTTAATTTAAATATGTGTTTAAATTTTTTTTATTTAATTTTATGTATAAATTAATTAATATTTAAAAATAAAAGTGTAGAAGAAAAGTCAAAAGATTTTTTTTTAATTGCTTTCATCATTTCAATATCCAATCAAATCATAAGATTTATACTGAATACGGATCACATTGGTACTTGCTGTAAAGATGGGCATTGGCTGTCCATTATTCTCGTTTGGATTGAAGATGCGTATAATCGAACGAAAATGTTTATAGATACTTTAAAATTGTGGATATAATAAATTAAAAAAATAAATGGATAATTTTTTAAATTAAATATAAATAAAAATTTACAACTACTAAGACATATAACAAGGTATAAATAAAATAATTTAAAAATAAATAAAACTTAATAGATGATGACCTTAAAAGAAAAATACTAATGATCTGATAAAAAAACTATAAAAATTAATATTTAATTACAAGATAATGATCGTAATTATCTCTTAAACTATCATTCACATATAATATTTCCAAATAATATGCTTATAAGTTGATATTTTTTTTATAATATCTACAAGATAAATATACAAATTCGGACCAACGTTTCGAAAACTTGAAACATAAAATAGTCGAGCCTATTTAATAAGCATATAAAATGTTAGCAAAAATAACACAAATATAAAGTGTGTCGTAGAGCAAACCAATAATAAAGTCTTAGCTAGATAATTCAATAATAAAAAATTAAATTAAAATAACTAGCAAACCTTGGAACAAAAGTTGAAACACATAATCATAAAATAAATAATTTTATTAATCAATCAAACACAATCATATAGTATTTATTTAATAGATTAATTCAAAAAATAACCTAAGAAAATATTATTCAGTTTAAAAACTTTTTCAAAGGCATAATATGAATAGAATGACTACAATTATGGTTAAAGAAAACCAAGGATATTAGTTTGTTTAAATAGAAAAATTAAAACATTAATACTAGATTAAAGATTAATTACCATTTTTTCCATTAACACAATTTGTAAAGCAACAATTAATAGGAATAATATGATAATTGGACAATTTATCTTGAGTAAATGATTAGGTTTTAAGCTAAAGCCCTAGCCGTTTGATCAATCGGATCAATAAGATCGATCGATTAAAACTTTGTTCGATCAATCCAGTAACGATGAAATAACAATGGATCAATTGAAACCCTTTTCGATCAATCCAGACAATGATTAATAAAAACCTGAGATCAAGTAGATCGAATACAATTAAATCTCGATCGATCGAACACAACTTCAATCAATCTACACTAGTTTGAAATCTAACCCAAGAGAACATAGATCGTACATGATCAATGCTCGATCAATCTACCACCTCAATTGATCCTCACTATTGGATCAATCGAATAACTTATATACTAAATATTCATAATTGCATAATATGTATTTTAACGTGCTTAAGCATAAGTTTATACCTAAAACATGTTCACTTGAAGCTTGGAAGCTTCTTTAGTTTGAATAGCGATATTGAAAACACACATAGAAACTAGTTCATATTTAAACGTTTTATTCACGAATATCATCAATACTCATAAACCTTATGATCTTTCCCTTTGACACATTTGTGTAATAAAATCTCTATCTCACTATATCACGCTTATAGGAAAAATAATTTTACATAGTGAAACTATCTTATGATTTAGTAAAATAATCTTTACTAAAATCTTGACAGTTCATATGTATACTGAAAAAAAACACAAATAGACGCATAACTTGTCTCAAAATATTTATTGTTTATTAGTTTAGTTTATATAATAACAGGAAAGCAAAGAAATAAACTTAAACAGTGAGTAACAGCAGATAGAACATTAAGCATTAAAATTACTACCCTTTTGTGACAAAACAAATTAAACATTCAAGAATTAAGAGTTCTCCTCTTATGTGCATTAACTCTCTCATTGACACTCCCCCTTTTTATCGTATGAATAAGTAATATAACTTTTAAGTGATGATTTTTTTTAATTGAGGGTAGTAGACTTATTTAAACATGATTAGAATAGAACACTTAATTAATAGATTAATCTTGTTCAAAGTGTGACTAAATATTGACAACATAAATATATAGATACGACATGCAGACATACTAACACATACATTGATATATCGATAATCACTAAAATAAGATACATATTTGAACTGCAATAGCATGTCAATGTATTCATTTATGATTAGTCATGAAAGATTCAAAAAAAGAAGAAGTTATAACCTACCATGAAAAACTGTAGTTAAATCCTTATACCAACAGATAATGTTTTTTTTATTTCTTCTTTTGTGTTTTTTATATATAAAGGACTGATTATTTATTTAATTATTTTATTTTTGTATAACCACTTGGATTTTTTCTATTTATGCATGCAATTACTTTTGTTTATTTTTATTTTTATTTGGTTTTTTATTAAGTAAATATGCGCGAGCAAGAAACCTAATATGATGATTTTTACACTAGTTGTGAGGTAACCATCTTCACTCACTATGGTAACTTTACATATTACATTAGGTAACCCTTTCAAAACTAGGTGTCTTTCTACAATAGTATTTTAGAAAATGAAAGATAGAACTTAAACACAATTTTAGAATCAAGGTTATCTCAAGCCTTAGAATCTTAAAAAAGTAATCATAAACTTCAAGCATGATATACATATGTGTTTAGTGAGTGTGTGATTAGATTCTTATCAATATCTATCATCATATGTGAAAAAATATGTAAATGCATGAGTCAAAATACACATTTACACAATGTAAAGTTAATCAGGGAAAGTGAAGTAGTATGAAAATAGGATGTAAAGTTCATATCAATGTTAAAATATATCTACTTAATTTTTAATTTATTATTATTATTATTATTATTTTATTAAAACTAAAGAAACATTAATGAGAAACAAAACAAAAAAGAAAAAAAACTACTAAAAATGCTCGCCTAGGATTAATTAAGTACTAAAAAAGTACTTAAGTGGAAAATATAGGATGACCACGTGATCGAAAAGAGACAATCTTTTCAAACATAAACTTTCTTGAATTTTAGTTTATCTATATTTTTGGATTGAAAATTAATTACCTTAGTTTTCATTGGTATGTTCTGGACTTACCTTCAGATTTCACATTCATCTTAAATGGAGATGCAACATGTATGGTAAGATGATGATAAATTTTCCTATAATTAAATTTTTTGAATTTCACTTGCTTCTTTAAACCAATTTCATACTTTATAGTATAATTATTAGACATACTATGCATAGATAGATAATAATAATAAGCCATGTAACTAGAAGCATGGATGAGGTTATCAACATGGGCATTATTAGTTAACAAAAATTTACATTTGGGCCTAATATGACCTTTCTTACCATAATGATGATAGATAAGCACAAACTTCACAGTTTTTTCAATTATAGGTGTAATAGTTCTTTGTGCATAAGTAGTAGCAATACGAATAGAGTTAAAAAGCCTTACACATGTGGTTTTTGATATTGAACATATGGATCTCTCATTCTTATAACCAAGACCATGTGTATCATGTGAAGAAGAAGGGTTAGAGGGTATTACAAACTGAGTTATTTTTAAAGATGATGGCATAAAGTAATCATCTACATAGCCTAGCCCTCTCTTATTTTCAAAAGGCTTTTGATAGTAAAGAACTTTGTTTAGTTTTTTAGCTCCAATTGTTAGACCCTTTATGGCTTTCTTTGATTGTTCAAGTTCTTGCACAATATTCATCTTTTCCTATTACGAATATACGAGACTTGAATTCAAACCTTCAACAAGTTCAAATAGTTCAATATTTCTTGTTCTATAATTGAGGAATTTTCTTTATATGATCTAAGTTTATCATTTATTTTGGTTTCTTCTGTAAGTAACTTATATTTTTATCTCTTACAATCCACTAAATATATAAATAATTCATCAAGACTATTAGCATTAAATTTATTGAGTAAAAATTTAGAATCACTTTCCTTATCATTTAAAGTAATGTTAGACTTGTTGGAATGTCCATCAATAGTTGCAATAAATGCCAAATAGTTGGTGGTACTATTTTCTAATTCATATGGATTATTGTTGTCACTTTTTAGGTTACTACGTGTAACATTGAAATCTCTTTCAGTTCTCTTATTTTTGTTAGCATACTCAACTATAAAATAACCTATCCCATTGCATTCAAAACATTTTGATCTAGTGGGTTTAGTTTTCTTACCTTCAGAACTCATAGGTTTTAGTTCTCTTCGATTCTGATCCCTTGAGCTGCTTGGTGTCAATTAGTTTGTAAGTTACTCTAGTTGAAGATTTTCTTCAGTCTTTTAGCTAAGAGTCTCAATTCTTCATCATCCTCATCATTGTCATGGTGGTTTTGAAAATGATACCTTTATTATTTATAGGTATTCGAAAACTCATCTCAAAGATTTGAAATGAGTCAATGAGTTCCTCAATTTTAATTATGTATATATTCTTACTTTTATTAATGGCAATATCCTTTAACATGGAAGGGATCTGGTAATGAGAAAAGAATCTCCTGAACTAACCTAAATTCCTCAAATTTCTATCCAATATTTGAAAAGGTGTTAGTAATATCAATTAATTTAGCATAAAATCCAGATAAGGTTTTAGTTTCTTCCATCCTAAGATTTTTAAACCTAATGCCTGGCATGAAAAGTTTAGTTCTTTTAACTTAGTACCCTCATGGAAAACCTCTAAAATATCCCAAGCACGCTTAGCAGTATCAATATTAGAGATATGATAGAACTCATCAGCAGACACAGTACTAAAGATAGCATTAGTTCCTATTTGGTTTCAGTTGTTACTAGTTTTATCTTTAGTGCTATACTTATTTCTAAGTTTAAGTGTGACAGTATTATCTTTTGTAACTGCAGATGGTTTACAACCATATATAACAAAATTTCACACGCTTTTATCTAGAGAATGTAGAAAGGCTCTCATACGAGCCTTCAAATATGGGCAGTTAGATCCATCAAAGAAGGGTGCAAAGGTTGTAGAAGAACCCTTTCTTAAATGATCCATAGCAAGGTCCTATTAAAACACTAAGTATATCTAGTGACTCGCTCTGATATTAATTGAAAGTTTAAAGTTACAAATCTAATTAAATGAAGAGATGAATAGGCAAATTTTTAAAGTATGTCTAATTAAAAAATCACAAACAACCTAACATGTAATCATGTGTAAATAAAATAATATAGAAATAAATAAAACTTGACACATGATATTTTAAATAGAAACAACTTAGGTCACAATAATGACCTAAGAAGAAGACCATTGGTCTACCATCTACTATGAAAATCAATGTTCGACTAAAAGATTAGGACTTAAACTACCTTTCAAAGATAATGCCTCTATGTAATCTACTTACAAGTCATTTCTTCCTTCACAGTCTCCATAAGATAGGTATACGAATCTAGACCAATGTTCTGAAAACTCAAATCACATGAGCAATCAATCTTGTTCTACAAACACCTAAAAAATTAGCACAAATAGCACAACTACAAAATGTGTCCTACAGTAGATTTAATAATGAAAAAGTCTTAGCTAGAACAAAAATTGAAGCACATAATCATAATCTAAATAGGCTTGTCAATCAATCAAATATAATCATACAAGATTTGTTATATTAATTCAATAAACAATCTAACAAAATATGATTCAGTTTAAAAAAATTTTGAGAGAAAAAACATAAGATGAATAGAATAAATGTAAATATGGTTAAAGAAAACAAAGGGTATTAGGTTGTTTAAATAGGAAAAATTAAAACCATAATACTAAGTTAAAGAGAAATTATTATTCTATCTATTAAACAACTCATAGAACAATAATTAATAAAGACAATTGAGTAAAGAATTAGGTTTTAAGTTAAAGTCCTAGCTGCTTAATCGATCAAGACTATGCTTTATCAATCTAGACAAATCTTTTCGATTGATCCAGCAATGATCAAATAACAATCGATCGATCGATACCCTTTTCAATCGATGTAGACAATGATTAATAAAAAAATGAGACCAAGTAGATCACACATGATCAATTCTCAATTGATCCAGTCTCTCAATTGATCGAACACAACTTTAATCGATCTACACCAATTTAAAATTCAATACGATAGGACATAGATCGTACATGATTGATACTTGATCAATTTACCATCTCGATTGATCCATTAATTACTCATTCAATCAAACATCATATATACTAAATGTTCTTAAGTGCATAATATATATTCTAACGTGTTTAAGAATAAGTTTATACCTGACACGTGATCACTTCAAGTTCATAATTTTCTCCAACTTGAATAACAATCTCAAAAATACGATTAAAAATTAGTTTACATTTAAATATTTTGTTCATGAATATTTCCAACATTTATAAAACAAATTTCAGATTTATTTATCGAGTCAAGAATACATTCTAATATTAACTTGATTTATTTATTTTTTTACCTTTTTTTTATTTTTTCTCATTATTTGAATAAGTGTTATAGAATAACATGAATTTTACTCAACATTAACGTGTGGGTGTGGTGTGGTTAAGTTTGATTTTTGTATAAATTAATAATAAAATCAATATATATATATATATATATCCAAGAGTTAAGGTGAATCAATGAATATTAATTATAGAATATTAAATCAATAAATTTATATTGATTTAATATATTTTGTTTACGATTTAGACCTATTCATTTTAAAAAAATTAATTTAACTTCATATTATATTAAATGAATAAATTTAAATGATTTAACATTTAATTAACAAATCAATTCAAAAAGTTTAACAATACCATTTGAATTAGAATTCTATTCTAATTTTTAAGTAGAAAATAGCTCCATAAAATAAACAAAATATTGACAATTCGAGAACAAAAATAATTTAGATATTTTATTAATTATAATAATTATTTATTAAATAAACACTAGATAGATAGAAACAATATTAATCATTTCTTCTTCTTAAATAATTTTTTTAATTAAAATTAGATGTTCAAACATATTATGATATATGCATAAAGTTAAAAATAAATGTGTATAGCAATATATAGATAAGTTCAATTTAGTGTCGGTTCAAAAACTTTAAAATTTAACCGATCATATTTAAGATTTTTATATTTTAAAAATTAAAATCAATCTATTTAGATCTTTAAAATAAATTAAAAACTTATATATCGATTTTGTGACGAGTGATTTAAATTGAAATTTATGAATAAGTTCTATATTCATCGTATCTATATTCACAGCAAATTAAGCCACATGAGCACATTTGTACCAATCTCTTGTACCAATCTCTTGGAAAATGATTAATTTTATTTTATGTTAATAATGTATGAAATAATTTTCAAAAATATCCAAATATTTTACTTTGTTGTAGTAGTACTCATAACGTATGATTGCCGATAAAAATATGCTCAACAACGTGTATCTTTAAAGTTATAATTATGCACAAAACATATAGATAATAATGATGTAATTATGTTTAAAATTAAGCATATTTTTTTTATTAATCATACATTGTGGGTATAATTAAAGCAAAATAAATATTGTAAGTATTTTTGCAAATTGTTCCATAAGTTATGTGCCTAAAAAAGAATAGTGACCTCCATGTATTATAGTAAAATGTTTTTTTTTTAATAAATTCAATTGTAAAATTTTATATAATTGATCCCACAAATCTTTCAACAATCATCAATGTTTAACATTACAATCAATGTGATGATAAGGCATCACTTGTGATACATCTCATGTTGACATATATAATATTACTCTAACAAGGTATAATATTACTCTCCAGAAAAACAGAAAAGTACACATGAGTCATGAGTCATGTAGTTATTATATTAACCAACTAACAAAGTACTTGTTATTATTCATTCACATGCATTTCCACCCATCAAATAGCAATGGAAGTATGGAACTAATTTGAGAGTCTGATCATCAAGGCAATTAATCTTATACGTCAAATCTATATTCATGAATTCCTATTTATGAACTAAAATGAAAATGATTTATGGCCCCCACAAAGTAATTGAGATTGTGAATATCAAATAAAATCCAAAATAAGCCCACGCTAAAAACCATCTATACTATCGAATCAGCACATGGTTTTGTTGAAACCCTTCAAGTCTTAGTTCGGCCCACGACAATATATAGTTTCAATGACTTGCTAACTAATCCATTGAAGTAGAAAAATAGAGCAAAGAAAAAGCACTATGATAAGCTTGAAGACACTCATAGCTATAGCAAGAAAGTGGCAGAAAAAGGCAGGTATTGGAAAGAAAAGGCTCTCATTACCAAGAGTTATTACAAACCATATTCGTGGGTTACCTCACAAGGGTCATTTTGTAATTTACTCTTCTGACAAGAGACGTTTTGTGGTTCCTCTAACTTATTTGAACTGTAACATTTTCAAAGAGCTTTTAAGACTGTCTGAAGAAGAGTTTGGGTTACCAAGTGATGGTCCAATAACTTTGCCATGTGATGCAGCTTCAGTGGAGTATATAGTATCAGTTGTTGAAAGAGAGGTTTCTATGGACCTTGAGAAGGCATTGTTATTATCTTTGCCTCATATTAATACTCATAAATGCTGGGAATATGAGTCCTTGTCACATTACAAATCATGGGTTTTGATCAAGTAGCTTTGATTTTATTCTGAAATTTATAACACTCTTGTTTTCTATATATGTTAATACAATTTTGGGCTGAGACCTTTCGTAATAGAGTGCTAAGATATTATTAGCCCACATGTCATCTAAATTAACCCACCTTAAAATTGCTAAATATGTGTAATGTGGTTTTACTTAACAAAAATGTGGGCTTTTTAGAAGCATTATTTGTAATATGATCTCTAGAGATTTTAACATGTTTTTGATTAACTTTGAATGCAAATTTGCAAGGGGAGCTTCTCAGGCCATAAACTTACAATCAGCAGAAGTTATTCTATTTTATTGGATCAGCCCTAAACACATGACACAATCAGCAGAAGTTATGACTTTGCTTCTTTCTGACAAATATTATCATTTTCATTGCACACGCAACACTTTCTATCTAGTGGACTTTTAATTACTTTAGCCCGCATTTTTAAATTTTCCCACCCACTTACACATACCATCGAAAACCATTTGAAGAAAGCGTGGGTAGGAACCCAAACATACGTATGCACAACTTCTAAAGGAAATGATGCTCTTTGACTTGAAGAAATAAAAGGTAAATGATGAATCTTGTAAAATGATAAGGTTGTATTTTTGGTTCAGCCAGTGATATGTATTGTAAGATTCACATCTTCTATCTTTCAAGTAACATGTTTGAATCACAACTATTGTTTGTTATAAAAAATTGATCAATCTTGTCTAGTTGACAAGCACGCATACTTTTGTCATCTGTCAAATTTGAGTTGGAAGGGTTCATACTTGGAACCATCAATAGATGAAATAGGTAATGGCTTCCACTGGACCAAAGGATAGCTTTATGGATCATCTATTCCATGACTCAAGAATACATCAACAAAAGTTGAAGACTGAGACCAGTTACCAAATTTGGACTATGCTCGAGAGTTTCTTTGTTTGCAGTCTAGGGTAAAGGTTATGCAATATAAAGCATAGTTTAACTCAATCAAGAAAGATGGTAGGAAATCATAAAGTTTATTCAAAAGATTCAATTGCTAGCCAATTCTCTAATATAAGCATGATGCATGAACAGTAAGCAAGATCAGGTGCTTTCTTTGTATAATGGGTTTGATGGAGAATTTGAACCTATAATCGAAATTGCACAAGAAGATGCTGTTACAGTACAATAATTAACACACAATTTATTAGCTCAAGAGAGCATACTAGCAAGAAGAAACAATGCATTTGTATTGTTGCTTACAGCCAGTATTGCAGCCACTAATGTAAATCTTAAAACTCCTCTGCAAATCTTGCACAGATTGACAAAAAAAGTAAAAGTTTATTCCTTTGTAGCAAGGTTTGAATGCGACAATTCCTTTCTCACATTTGATTACTGATGTCAATCAGCAAGTTTTCAATAATCAAGCTTTCCATAAATAGTCAAATTCTGAACAAGACAAACCTTTCAATGTTAATCAATCCTTACCCAAAACCAATTTTATTATAAACAAGGTATAGATATCTCAGAAATATGACTGGATAACATACTCTTTATCATCTCTTATAGAAACAAGAACCATGGAAGAGGATTCGATAGTAATATGACTAAATCTTAAATGCCAAATTTGTGAAAAATCAGGGGACTTTGCTGGATCTTGCTGGTTTAAGTTTAATCAATCTTGTGTTGTTGTGACAGACAACAGAGGTCCATCTCAATTCCGTCAAATGAACCGTCTTCAACCATCCTTTTGTCAGTATATTCAATTTAATCTACAGTTTAATAATCAATTTCAGCCACATACCTTTAATTCAAGTCAATCTTTTTATTTCAAAACAATAATTTGCCCACACAGTATTATTAACCACAACAAGCCAACCTTGCTATGATCCAACCCAATTAATCTTAATTGCCTCTTCTTACTCCTCAACAACAATCGTTATTGACACAAAGATCATTTACAACTTGTCCTCAACTCATCTTGCATGCTTATCAGAATCAAACATAGTGTAACCACAGGCTACATAGTCACGGCAAAACAAAATCAATGCATATGCTTCTTGTGTATCTGTAGATCCTAGATGGTTCATTGACTCAAGAGCATCACATCATGTGACATCTGATCCAACTAATCTAGTAGTCAAGCAAGAGTTTCAATGTATTCGACTATTGGTTGTAGGGAGTATTGATGCCTTGCATATAGCCAAACTTGGTATGAACACCTTCTCTTATGAATCTCATGAAAAAAAATTCTTGCTCAAAAATTGTAAGTCCCATTGTACTCATATATGTGTATTGGCTTTCTGTGTATAAAACATGATGTCTATTATTTTACTTAGTGTTTTTATCTTCCTCAATGTATGGTTGGTTACTGTGGATCAGTAATTCATACACATATATAGTTAGGTACACTTCGTATATGAACATGCTTACACATACCACAATATTGGTTTTCGTAGTGTGAATGCTAAGTGAAGTGAAGGTTTTCGATGAGCAAGTGTCGGAACGAGCCAACATTGTCACTTGTGTTTTTGGTTCATTTCAAATGTGGTTATTTATGAAAAGTACTCGATAATTTTTTAAACAAAAAATGTCACTTTTTAGCACTTTGCCACCATGCTTGCCACCACTCTTGGTGTGGTGGTTGGCGAGATGACTGGTGAGGTGAAAATTTTGAGTTCTACAAAGACCCCTCATTTCTTCTTATTTAGTATCCAGGAAAATGTAACAGAGCTATGTTAAATTGACATCTCATTTTTTGGTTTCTGGATCACTAATACATTGGATGTTGTTCGATATTAATGATCTGTGATTGTGTGAGAAAAACCATGCTTATGAGTTATGAGTATTCGAGACGATGTTTGCTATTTAGTGTAAAATAGGATTTTTAAGATATAAGTACTTAAGACTATTTTATCGATGTTGTGAAAACTTCTTTGTGGAAGTGAGTTAAGTTAAATGCTTTGAATTCTCATCTCTTGTTGTGTGCAATAAAAGATAGAGTGTTTGAGTTTGAGGGTAGTCTTCAAGAGAATGAGTTGTTATATTTCTGGTTACTAGTAGTGTGGGCTTTAGAGGAAAGACGAGATCGTGAGTCAAACTAAGTCATTGTAGATACAATAAGCAAAAGTGGTAACATACAATTAGGATGGAGATCCTAGCTAATAAAGGTAATATTTTTATTTATTTATTTTAAAGTTGTAACTATTATATTGATTAGTAGATTGTTTGTTATTGAGTAGTTACCTTAAGCAACCTGAGGATGTTACCACATACATAGGGTCTTTATGTGGGTTTACCTAATTATATTTGGTGTTGTGCATGATATGTTTTTGTGATAGTATAATTTGAGTTTCTATTGTGTATGTTCTATCATACTAGATTTAGACTCGGATTAGAAAGCTTATTTGTTTTGCATAGTTTCATGCTTTCTTTCCTTTCATTGTAGTATGCCTATAACTTTCTAATTATTAATTTTGTTTTTTGATCATGTATTTTTAGTGTGAGTCTCTAAGGAGTATGTATCCCCTTACCCTGGTAATGTACTAGGTGTGAGACTCTTTATTATAGTTTGTTATGTAATGCATGATTGTACGCTATGAAAATACAATCATCATTTATCGAATATGTTTCCACATATGAGGTCCTAAAGAGATTAAAAATCCCTTATAGCTTTTTAGTATGTATGACTATCTTACATGTTGTGTGATATTTGTTATGTTTATACATGTTACTAGCTTAGACAGGACCTATAAGACATACAGTCACTAGTGTGTTTACTACAGTTTCTTCTTTCTTACTACAAGTTGCTTTTATTGTGTATTAATTAAGAATTCTATTTTTGTACTTCTGTTGTGTTAATTGCTCGATTCACGTTATGAGATCTGCTTAGTCAAATTGATATAAAGCTCATAAAAAGATTTCATGGGTCATCTTAAGCAACCCAACAACATTTCCATTTTTGTTTTTGGTTCTTTTTAGGTGCAAGTATTTGTGGAAAGTACTCAGTAATTTTTGGAATGAAAAAAATGTCACTTTTTACCACTTCACCACCAAGCTCGCCAAGGACCTTGCCACAGGTGGTTATGAGGTGGTTGGCCAGGTGACAATTTTGAGCTTTATAAATACCCCTCAATTTTTCTTATTTTGCATTTAGAAAATGCAGTATAGCTCTGTTAAATTAACATCTTATTTTTCTATTTTTAAATCACTAATACCTTGAATGTTATTCGATATTATTGATTCATGATTGGGTGAGAAAAATTGTACTTTTGGGTATTGAGTACTTGAGATGTTGTTTGTAAGTGAATTTTATATGAGCAATGTGTTGGTTGGGAGTTACTTGGATGCAACTATTAATTTGTGAAAACTTTAGTATAAGAGTGATTTAAGTTAAATGTTTTGAGTTCTCGTATGTCTTGTTGTGTGAAATAAGAGATAAGTTGTCTGAATTTGAGAATAGTCCTCAAGAATAGGAATAGTTATACTTCTGGTTACTGATCTATGGTTTCTGATCACCCCACATTGGATGGCATTGGCTTTAGAGGTGATCTGAGTTTGTGTGTTTTACCAAGTGGTTGCGAGAGCAGATAAAAAGGCAAGACGGAGGTCCCAGCTGATAGAGGTATTAGTGGTTTTATTTTCTATCAAAGTTGTAACTATGTTATTGATTAATGGATTATATGCTACTGAGTTTTTGCCTTAAACAATGCAATAATGTTATCACATAGATAGGGTTTCTACATACATGATTTGATTTTGTGTTAGTGTAATCTAAGTTTCTATTTTGTATGTTCCATCATAGTAGATTTAGACTCTAATTCGAAAGCTTATTTGTTTTGTGCAGTTGCATGCTTGTTTTCCTTTCCTTGTAGCATGTATATAGCTTTCTAATTTTTCTTTTTTTCTTTTTGATCATGCAGTTTTAGTATGAGTCTCTAAAGAGTCTATATCTCCTTACCCTGGTAATATACCAGGTGTTGAACTCTTTATTATGGTTTGTTATGTAATGTATGATTGCATATTGTGAAAGTATAATCATCATTTATCGAATACGTTTCCACATATGAGGTCTTGAAGGGATTGAAAATCCCTTATAGTTTTTTAGTATGTATGATTGTTTTGCATGCTATGTGATGTTTGTTATGTTTATACATGTTACTATCCTAGACAGGAGTCTGTGAGACACATCATCACTAGTGTGTTTATTATAGTTTTTTCTTTCTTACTGCATGTTGTTTTTATTGTGCATTAAATTGAGAATGTTGTTTTCTACTTCCATTGTGTTAATTTCTCAATTCACGTTGTGAGGCCTACTTGACCAAATTGATATAAAGCTCGAGAAAAGATTCCATGGGTTAGCATTTTCACCCCTTATCTAGATCCCGATTACTTATTGAGTTGAAAGAACAATTGACCTTCATATAATTATTCCTACGTATTCTAATCTTCAAAAATATATTACGTGTTTCAAAAAATTATTTCCCAGTTTACTAATGATATTTCTGTTTATTTAGAGTTCCAATCGAGTATTGTTGTGTAAAGCACAAGCTCATATTCAAATTCTACTACAAAGAAAGATCAATCATGAATTTTACTCTTTTTAACTGTCTTTGGATTCTAAGGTGAATGTTAAGGTTATAATAGCAAGAGAAGCTTACTAAGCTCAATTACAACGTACTTCAAATTCTTTTAAGTCCAATTCTGAAAATATCGTTGAAAACCAAGATTTTCAATTATGACACAAATGATTATGGCATCCAAATACTAGAATTTTGAACATTGTTCTTAAGAATTTCTATAAAATTTGTGTAGCTTATGTTGGTAGTCAATTTGATGGATATACATGTTAAATAGGAAGATGTCATCTTTTACTATTCTTTTATTCAATAAATAAAAGTTCAATTCCCCTTGAAGTAGTACATTTAGATGTATGTGATCTCTCACCATGTATATCCTATAATGGTTTCTATTGGTATGTGAAAGTTTATAAATTACGGACCTAATTAACTTAGAGGAGATGAATAGGTTATTTTTAATTTTTATGAATTTATAACTTAATAACCTAAACAAATCGGCTAGGCATGCAATCGCTTGTAAGAATAAAATGTGAAAATAAAATAATAACACACAATATTTTTAGGTGGAAACAACCTAGGCCACAACCATGACCTAAGAGGAAAACTACTAGTCCACCGGACCACCTAACTTTCCACTATGAAAATAAAATGTTTAAGTACAAACTTGGTCTTATGCTACTCTCTCTAGGATACTGCCCCAATGTACTTTACTTACGAGCCTCTGCTCTATTTTCACAGTTTTCAATATTAACGTGAATGGTTTCCAGACCAACGTTTCAATAAGCTTCCCACTAATTAGATACATTCCCAAATTAATTGCAAAGTGAATAATCCTAACTATATGATTCAAAACATATACCACTTAAATCAAATCAACTGGTAAATCTTAGAGCAAAAAGATCAAGCATAAATTCAATAAAAATAATTTTTCAAAATTTAATAATCAAATCAAATAATTATGATCACACATAAAATTATTTAATCTGAACATGTAAAAATCTAATAAAAAAGAAGTCATATAAAGATAAAACATATCAAATAAATTTATTAATAAATATCTCTAATATAATATCAATTTGATATTAATCAATCTATTTAATTGTCGGTGTTTCAATTGATAAAGATTAATTTACCTTTTTTTTACTTCCCGAGCGTGTGTGTATATACGTATATATATACATCATTATTGCATGTATATTAATTAACTTCTTCACTTCTTGCGTGTATAATTATTACTGCATATATATTAATTAACTTTTTGAATTAATCATACCTTTCAATATATATTAAGCCTAGGCATCATAATCCCCCTTCTTCTCTTTTTCACGGCAGTTTTTTGCTTCTATTTTTTTCTTCTTCGGCAACGTTGCACCCTTTACGCTATCTATAAAATTAATTACCTTTTATTGTTTTCGGCTTTTTCTTCAACAACTTCGACTGTTTCTGGCTTTTTTTTCAACAGCTTCGACTATTTTTGTAAATTCAATTAAGAGGTTTTCTACTCTTTTTTTTTTTGTTTCGGCAGGTTTTTTTTCTTTCTATTCAGCCAGACATTAACCCTAACCTTTTTTTTATATATATATAGATAATGATAACCTATTAGGATTAGGGTTAAAATATTTTAGGTTTTATTATTCAAGACTCGTTCAAAATCTTAATAAAAAAAATATTTTTAAATCACATCTTAAAATATTAAGACACAAAAATATTTAAGCACCAAAAATAATTTTAAATTTATGGATATGTACTATTAAATATATAAATACAATCTTATCTGTCATAGTTATAAAAGATATACTTGTAATACAATTATGTAAAATTCGAACATTTGTTGGGCTTTTCCCTGATAGACTTGATAGAGGCCCAAAATATTTATAGGTAAATATTTTGTCCACGAAAATAACCAACACTCATAATTGTTACAACATGTACTATTCTCTTATGAGTGGATAAGATATTCTTTGGTATATTTTTTAAAAGAAAAGTAAGTGTCAAACAAGCATTTGTGTTATTTAAGAAATAAGTTAAGTTGACTATTGACAACAAGGTGAAGATACTATAATATAATAAAGGAGGTGAATTTGATTCACTTAACCAGATCTTAGCTAGTTATGGTATTAAAGGATATTTCATCACCATATACTTCTTAACAAAGAAGCATATAAACATCATTGAATTGTGTTTAGTATTGTTAACTCAAAGCAGAATGCCTTTAAAGTTTTGGTATGAGGCATTCTTTGCTGCTCCCTACTTGATAAATATATTTCACACATCAATTCTTGAATTCAAAAGTAAATTTAAAGCTTTGAATTGAAGTCAACCTGATATCTATCATTAAAGGTAGGGTGTAGATGTTTCCCGCACATGAAACCTTATGACAATCACAAGTTTGACTTCAAAACTAAGGCATGTACTTTTATTGGATACAATCCTTTTCATAAAGATCATAAATTCTTCAGCTACCAAAGTAATAATTTCCACAATGTGGTAATTGATGAGAGTCAATTTCCTTTTGCTTAACCTTCTAAGGAGGTATAGTCTAAACAATCTCAAGTTAGAACAATGTTACCTATCATTCATAAGTTACCTAACTCAGCTAATATTAGTCATATTAGTCTTGAAACTTCTTTATCTTCATATTCCATTGGTCAACATTCACCTAAATTAATGCTTCACTTAACACTTCTACAAACAGTCTATCTAACAGTAATAACGTAATTAATAATTTCATTAACCCTAATTTAAATCAGCCTATACCTGACAAAAATTCTCACGAACCACTTTCTCAAATAGTTACTGATGAAAGTACTAATGAAATTACAAACACTCATCCAATTATAACTAGACTAAATGCTAGGATAAGGAAGCATAAGGCACTATTTTCTACTTATTGTCAATAAGGATTCAAAGATAAAGCTTGTAAGTCCTATAATTCATTTGTATTTTTGTTGGTATCTTCGTGTGCAAAACAAGAATCTATTTATTTTTACTTAGTATTTTTGTCTTCCCTTACGTAAAGTTAATTACTATTGGTTCAATAATATACGCACTCATATAGTTAAAATATTTTGTATATTAACATGTTTACACACACTACGTGGGTTGCGTTCATGTCATTTGCATGCGAGGTTGTAGTTTTTTTGTTGTTTTGCTTTTGCTAGATTGTGGATGTTTGTGAAAAATTACTTGGTAGATTTTTGAAACAATTTTTTTTTGTGCTTGTCAAGATACTCAATGGCAAGGTTGGTGATATAGTTAACGATATGTTTGGCATGTTGAAATGACTATTACCCTTGCTATGATATTACCTTTACCAATGTCGACAGTAAGGGCTTCTTAATGTGGTGGTTGATGAGGAGTCCGATATCCCAAGAGTTTTCTATAAATATACCTTCATTTGTAGAGTGAAATTAATTAAAAAAATTGAAAAAAATTCTAGCATTTTTGAAAATTAGATTTTCAATTGAAAAATTATTTTGTAAATTCCAAATTAGTAATACTTTGAGTGTTTTTCTATATCAGTGATTTGTGAGTGTTTTTGAAATAATAGTTTTTGTAGCTGGATTAATTAAAAGTGAATTAACTCCTAAGACTTAGATCGCATCTTAGGTACATGTGCATGGAATTTCCATTGCCTTAGGTTCACTATATTGGCCGTTGGTGACTTACTACATAACGTAGGTGTAGGGATCCAAAGGGGAGCAAAATTTGACTTGGAACGTAATTGTTATGATGACAGAAAATGAAAGTAACTTAGGCATAATGAAGGATATCACTCCAATTGATAGAGGTATTAGTATCATATCATTGTTAGGTTGTAAACTATTAATTTACTTTTTAGTGAATTGTTTGCTATTGAGTAGTTACTTTAAGTAATCCAAAAATGTTATCACATAGGTGAGGATCCTATGTAGATTTACCTCATTATATTTTTTTATGCTTTCCTATTGTGTTAGTACAATCAAGATTTGATCCAAATATGTTTGCAAATAAGAGGATTGGATTGTGATTTAAAAACCTTATTTTTATCTCTCGCATGTTTTCTATTTCCTTATCTATTTTTCTATACCATGCTTCTTGTTCGTCTATCTCTTATGATATGCCATTCCTATTGTATATTAATTTGATGGTTTGACTATGTGTCTTTGATAAATTGTGCTATGTATCTATTTTTATTTTTTTTGTTGTGTGCGAGTTAGGGATTAGTCTAAAACTACAAGTGCACAATATCCTAGTTTAATAATAAAGTGATAAAAAAGTATCTTTCTCAAGGATTCGTAACTTACTTTTGACAAATACTAAAATTATACTAATATCAATTGTATCTAAAAAAATCACTAAGGTTGTTGTAATTAAAATTTAAAATAAAATCAATTTAAAGAAAATATGCAAAAGAAAACAAAGATGTTGTTCAAAGATAAATTAATAGGAAGAAAATTTCTAGGAAATTTATTTCATCTAATCCCTCACTATGCCTTACTCATCTAGCTAATTTAATTTAATTCTTTCTGTTTGTTAGCAATCTCAAAAACATAATCCAAAAGCCTCTTTTGATAATCAATTGGATACATTCTTGTTCATTGATTTATATAAGAGCATGCAATTTATTAAAGCAAGAAAGAATTAAGGCCAATGATTTTAATATTACATAGGTTTATACAAGTTTTCGATCTCTATATTTATTTATCTTGAAATATTCCAGATCTATCCTATAATTTCCTCTATTGATGGTAAATCACAAGACCAAAATCATCTAAATAATGACCAATTATTTAGAAGCATTAGACTCAGAATAAATCAGACAAACATAAAGAGAAATAATTTAAATTAACATAGAAAATCAAGCATAGTTTGAAATTAAATTACATTTTTTCCTAGAATAAAGAAAAATTAGTTCATGTTGAAAATTAAATTTAACATAAACGAATTCATCATTATTTTCTGTGAGGAATTGAAAGAAAATTGAATAACAAAGAGAATATGCTTTCATGTCTTCTCTCGTGTTTTTTTTTCTGGTTTGTACATAATCTTTTTTTCTTTCTTTCTCTTCCACGCCTTCAATTTCTCACCTTTTCTTCCTTCTTATTCTGATCGTTTCTCACGTCTCTTATTTCTTTCGATATATACATATTGATGACAATATTGTTTCCATACTCAATAAGTGGAATGCTTTTTTTCTTCTTTTTCTTTGTTTTTCAAGATGTGATTTCCTTGATACTCATAGTCTTTACTAATTTCAACCACTTTTAACCCTTTTTCAATTCTAGCCTTTCACTTTTTTTTCACACTTTGATCAAATAGAGAAAACATAATGTTGATTATTTAATTTGAACTTACTTTCTTTTTAAATGCAAATTTTCACCAAAGTATTTTCTTAAAATTTAAGGTAATTTCATGGTTTTTCAGGTTTAGAATGTGATTGATTTATGTTGTTAAAAAAATAAATAAGACTGATGTAAAATAAGGCTCAAGGGGGTTGACTGTGGGAATACACTATGCAATGATGGCGTGATAATTAGGACTATTGGGAAAGCTTTTTGGTTGTTTAAAAATATTTCCTAGATCATTTCTCTAATATTTAGTATGAACTAGGATTTTGCCTCAAGGATCCATCAATGGATTCTAGAGTAAAACAAGATTAAACTTTTCCTAACTCAGTTAATTTAACTCCTTCGTTTCATAGGAAAAATAGAGTAGAGAAAAATTTACTATGTGCTCAATTATTTTCAAGGACAAAGATTTAAATCAAAGTACCCATAAAACTCTTCCTAACAAAATAACAGATTTTGAAAAAAATATTCTCAAAACTATCATCAATCACAAATTTTAGAATCATAGTGAATTCAATCATACTCAAATACAAGCTTGATAAGATAATTCCACAACTCAAGACTATAGGATTTGACACCCCTAAACTTAAACTAAACTATATCCTCATTGTAATTTAAAAGTGAGACAGATAGAAGAAATGAAAGGAACTTCCTTGGTTTTATGGTGGATCCGCATTAGATTGTAATTTTCAACTGCAAAATAAACCAACATCAAAATCCAAATTATTCAAATAAAAAATAAAAAATAAAAAATAAAATAAAATAAAAGAACAAAATAAAGTTTTATGGGATGCTTCACATAAGCGCTCGTTTTATAGTCTACAACCAAACTTTTAAATATTCATCAATTAGGATTTCGAATAGGAATAAATGCACAATTTCTCTCCACTTGTTCTCTATAATAGTGCTTCAATCTGTGACCGTTAACTTTGAATATATTCTCTGCCTTGTCCTGTAAGTCTATTGCTCCAAAAGTGGAAACTTTGGCAATTGTATAAGGACCTGTCCATCTTAATCTTAACTTATATAGGAGGCGTTTTAGTGGTGAATTGAAGAGCAAAACATGTTTTCTAGGAGCAAACCTTTGCCTAAGAATCTATTTCTCATGCCACTTCTTTTTGCGTTCTTTGTAGATCTTTGCATTTTTATAAGAATCATTATGAAACTCATCCATCTCATTCAATTGAAGAAGTCATTTTTCCTTTGTTGCCTTCAAAACAAAATTATACTTTTTTACAGCCCAATAAGCTTTATACTCCAACTCAACAGGAAGATAACATGCTTTTCCAAACACTAATCGATAAGGAGACATCCCAATAGGTGTTTTAAAAGCTATATGGTATGCCCATAAAGCATAATCAAGCTTCTTTGACCAATCCTTTCTATTGGTGTTGATCATCTTCTCAAGGATATTCTTGATTTCTCGATTTGAAATTTCAGCTTGGCCATTAGTTTAAGGATGGTAGGAAAGTGTTATCTTATGTTTCACAGCATATTTAGAGAGAAGGTTGTCGAACAACTTGTTGCAAAAATGGGTCCCTTCATCACTAATAATAGCTTATGGAGTGACAAATCTTATGAATATGTTCTTATGTAGAAATTTAAGTACTACCTTTGCATCATTTGTTGTTATGGAAATTTCCTCCACCCACTTTGACATATAATCAACTACTAACAAGATATAAACAAGCCAAAAGATGGAGGAAAAAGACCCATAAAAGCAATTCTCCAAACATCAAATAACTCAACCTCTAAGATATTTTTCAATGGTAGCTCTTGATGCCTTGAAATAATTCCTATATATTGGTACTGATCACAAGTCTTCACTAAAGTATAACTATCACGAAAAATAGAGGGCCAAAAGAAACCACTTTGAATTACCTTAGCTATTATTCGTGTTACTCCAAAATTTTCTCCATATGATGAGGGATGGCAATGATGGAGAATAACTTGCATCTCCTCTTCAGGAACACATCTTTGGATGATTTGATCAGGGAATCTTTTGAAAAGCAAAGGCTTATCCCAAATATAATATTTCACATCATGCAAAAACTTCTTACATTGGTGGTAAGTAAGATCTGGCAGCAATACCTTACAAGCTAAGTAGTTTACAATATCAACATACCAAGGAAGCTTCATCTCATATGCAAACAACTACTTACCAGAGAATGCTTCTTAGATCACTAAATCTGGTTTTATTTCCTCTTGCTCTAACCAAGAGAGATGGTCAACAACTAAATTTTCACTCTTTTCCTTATCTCAAACTTCCAAATCAAATTCTTGAAGAAGAAGAATTTGTCACAAGAAATAACACCACAACAATAAAAAATAATGAGGTGTTGTATGATCAGTGAACCTTATCACCTTTGTCACAAGAAAACACCACAACAAGCATCTCCTTCTCATTTGTTGTATAATTCAATTCGGCTACGTCTGGCTTGCATAGTAAATGGCCTAAACAGTTTGTCTTGCTTTTATCCTAACACTACTCTAATTGCAAACATCACACATGACCTTAAAAGGTTGACTCTAACCAGGTACAATCATTACTAGTGTTGAAAATAGTTTCTCCTTGATTGCATTAAAAGCCTGCAAACTAACATCATCAAAGTCAAATGCATAATTTTTTTCAAGAAGATTACATAAAGGTTTAGAGAGCTTAGAGAAATCTTTTATAAATCTTCTATAAAATCCTGCATGTCCCAAAAAACTTTTGATTCCCTTCACATTCTTTGGAGGTGGTAGTTTTTCTATAATTGTTATTTTAGCTCGATCAATCTCAATTCTTTTAGATGATACTCTATGGCCAAGCACAATCCTTTCTTAAACTGTGAAATTACACTTCTCCCAGTTTAGGACAAGGTTTTTATCTTCACATTTATGCAAAACAAGAGCTAAATTATGCAAACAATGATCAAAAGATGTACCAAAAATTGAAAAGTCATCTATGAAAATTTCCATTATATCTTTCACCATATCATAAAAAATAACCATCATGCAACGTTGAAATGTTGCTGGGGAATTGCACAATCCAAAAGGCATCCTTATAAAAGCAAATATTCTATAGGGACATGTACATTTAGTTTTCTTCTAATCTTCGGGGGCTATGGTAATCTGGTTATACCTTAAATAACCATCTAAGAAACAATAATAAGGATATCTAGCCAATAGATCTAACATTTTATCAATGAATGGAAATGAAAAATGATCCTTCCTTATTTCTTTGTTCAACTTTTGATAATCTATGAATGCATGACAACCTGTGACTATTCTTGTAGGAATAAGTTCATTGTTTTCATTTTTCACCATCGTCATTCCACCCTTTTTTGGTACAACATGCACTGAACTTACCCATAAGTTGTCTGAAATAGCATAAATAATTCCAGCATTGAAGAGGTTCAAAATTTCAACTCTCACAACTTCCTTCATTGTTGGATTTAATCTTCTTTGGGACTCAATAGATGGTTTGTAAGGTTCCACCATTAGAATCTTGTGTATGCAAACAGACAGACTTATACCTTTTATATCAGAGATAGTCCATCCCAAGGTTGTTCTATGCTCTCTTAACACACAGAGTAACTTTTCCTTTTCTTTAGGTGTAAGTGATATTGCAACAATCATTGGAAAAGTGTAATTATCACCCAATAATGCATAGCGTAGATGATCAAGAAATTGCTTCAAATCTGGAGTTGTAGTTTGCTGCACATTTTCTATAAAGATTATAGAATCCGTCTTTGCTACCACTGGCTCTAGCATCTCTATTTATGTGCTATATGTTGCAACATGCTACAATGCTTCCAAAGCAAATACATAGTGGAGAAATTCTTCACTAACAAAAGGTAAATCAAGTTCACAAACAATAGAGTTATTAAAATCATAAGCATGAAAGGCTTTTACTACACATTGCTCAATGACATCTACCCGAAATCAAGTGCTTAGATCTTCTAGAAATCTCATAGCTTCGTAGATGTTGAATGTAACTTCTTCCTTGTTCACTTTCAATGTTAACTTACCCTTTTGAACATCCATTAAAGCATTTCACATAGCCAAGAATTAGTGGGACATATTGGTCTTCATCCATATCTAACACCACAAAATCAGTAGGAAAAATACATTTATCCACATTTACCAATACATCTTTTATGATTCCACGTGGATACTTGATAGAGGTTTACTAGTTACAAATAAATTTTTGTTTGTTTCATCTCTCCAAGTCCTAATTTTCTATAAACAGAAAGTAGCATAAGGTTAATGCTAGCTCTGAGATCACATAAAACTTTATAAAAAAAATGAATTTCCAATAATGCAAGGCAAAGTGAAACTCCCTAGATCTTTTAATTTTTGAGTAATTTCTTTTGAAGAATGGCACTACATTCTTCAGAAAGATTCACTATTTCGAACTCCTTTAACCTTCTCTTCTTAGAAATGATGTCCTTTAGAAATCTAGCATAATTTGGCATCTATTCCAAGGAATCTACAAAAGGAAAATTTATGTGAATTTTCTTAAAGATATCTAAAAACATAGAAAATTGCTTATCTAATTTTCGTTTTTTAAAACATTAAGGATAAGAAAGTAGAGTAGAAAGAATAAGAGGATTGTTAGGAAATGATATTGATGGAGGCATGTTAGTCTCTCATAGTGTAGCATCAACAATATCATTTTCTTCTACTTTATTATTTCTTTGGCCATTATTTGGAGTTGTAGGGGTGGACTCAGTTTCCTTTGATGGTGACCTCTCAATTCTCTTCTACTTCTAAGTGTAATGACCTTGAATTGTTCCTTTGGATTCACTTCTATATTGATATGAAAAGTTCTTCTTTGTTGAGTATTGATGGTTATGGCTAGTTGCCCAATTTTCACTTCAAGATTTTTCATAATGGCTTTCATATTGCTACAATGAGTCTCAATGTTATCCAACTGTGAATTATTCTTTTTAAAACTTGCTTTGGTCTCCTCAACAAAGGAAACCATGGCATCCTCAAGTGACATCTTCTTTTCACTTGGTTGACTATTAAACCCTAGATGAGGTTGCCTCACATTCCTTATGTTTCCATAAGAAAAATTCTCATGATTTTGAAGCCCTGGATGGTAGTAATTTTGCATATGGTTACCATAATAGTTGTAGTTCTGACTGTTGATGCATTGAACATGTTCTTGACTTGCTTCATTCATCGGAACTGTCATACTTCTCTACAACATATTTTACATTTTGTGGAATTCTTTAGGTTGTCAAGGCTAAAATTTAATGAGATAGAGAAGCTACTTGAGCTGAAAGGGCAGCAAATGGCTTCAATTCATGAATCCCGGTAACTTTCTTAGCCATAGATCTTTCAGTTGGCCATTGATAGTTGTTTGAGGCCATTTCTTCCAAAAGAGAAGTAACACCTTCAGCTACCTTTGACATCAAAGTTCCACCATAAGCAATATCAACTATAGTTCTAGTTTTCCCATTTAACCCATTATAGAACATCTGAACTTGCAACGAATCTGACAATCCATGTTGAGGGCAACGTCGAATCAAATATTTATACCTTTCCCATACTTCATAGAGCGTTTCAAAATTATTTTGTCTTAATTGACCAATTTCACTCTTGAGTTGTGCTGTTTTGGCAAGTAGAAAGAATTTAGCATGAAACGTTTCTACCATGTTGTGCCAACTAATGATGCTTCCTAGTTGTAGAGATTGTAGCCAACCTCTGGCCTTGTCCCTCAATGAAAAATGAAAAAATCTCAATCTAATGGTGTCTTCAATAACACCATTCATCTTTATTGTGTCACTAATCTCAAATAACATCACCAAATGAATATTGAGATCATCAAGTGACGATTTGCTAAATTAGGCTTGTTGAACCATGGTGATCAACACAGGTTTGAGCTCAAAATTATTGGCATTTATGATTTGGCATCTTACACTTGAGTAATTGTCATTCTTAATTGGCCTTACATAATCTTTCAAGGTGCGTGGTGGTGCATTATGTTCTCCTTCAGTCATGGCTAGTACTTTCTTCTTTTCTTCGTGATCTAAAGGTTCTTTCAATCTTCGGATAAAAAAGAATAATATTTCGAGTACAAGCACGGTGCATTCAACGTCAAAAACACACCTAGAGAAAAATAAAAATAAAAATAAAATATAATTCTAAATTAAAACCAAGATTAATCTATATCGATATTGGAAAAAGTAAGAAAAAAGAGATCCCTGGCAATGGCACCAAAAACTTGATTGGTGCAAAACTGAAGTGCACAACATCGTAGTTTTATAATAAAGTGATAAGAAGAGTATCATTCTCATGGATTGGTAACTTACTTTAGACAAATACTAAAATTATACTATTCTCAATTTTATCTAGAAAAACCACTAAGGTTGTTGTAATTGAAATTTAAAATAAAATCAATTTAAAGAAAATAAATATGTTGTTCAAAGATCAAATTAATAGGAAGAAAATTTCTAAGAAATCAATTTCACCTAATCCCTCACTATGTCTTACTCATCTAACTAATTGAATTTAATTCTTTGTGTTTGTTAGCAATCTCAAAACAAATATCCAAAAACCTCTTTCGATAGTCAATTGAAACATTATTGTTCATCAATTTACACAAGAGTATGCAATTTAATAAAGCAAAAAAGCATTAAGACCAATGATTTTAATACTACACATGTTCATACAACTCTTTCGATCTTTATATTTACTTATGCCAAAATATTCCAGATCTATCCTATAATTTCCTCTTTTGATAGTAAATCACAAGACTAAAATCATCTAATTAATGACTACTTAATTAGAAGCATTAAACTCAGATTAAATCAAACAAATATGAAGAGAAATAATTCAAATTAACATAGAACGTCAAACATAGTTTAGAATTAAATTACATCTTTTTCCTAGAATAAATAAAAATTACTTCATGCTAAAACTTAAATTTAACATAAACGAATTCACCATAATTTTCTGAGAGGAATTAAAATAAAATTGAATCGAAAAAAGAATATACTTTCGTGTCTTCTCCCACATTTTCTTTTTCTAGTATGAGTAGAATTTTTTTCTTTTTTTTTCTGGTTTGCGCAGCTTCTCCTTCTTTCTTTCCTCTCTTATATATATATATATATATATATATATATATATCCAATCCTTTTACTTCCTTTTATATATTTATATATTTGGAGATATCTTAATTTAAATTTGAGAGTTCTTAGATGATATGTTTATAAAATTGGATCTTCATTATCTTCAAATCTGCAATAAAATTTAAATAATAATAATGAAGTATAAATTCAATAAAAAAAATTAGACTAAATTTAAAGTTGAAAAGTGATAAATTATGCCAAATTATGCAAGTCATCTAGTTCAAAAGAATCAACATCTTCTTACCCTGATTGTTTATTAAGCCTAATACTTTCTCAATTGATATGGGAGCGAGTACACCTTGTTCAAATTCACCACTCTCGTGTTGCTTTTTCCTCCCTTTCTTATGTGTGGTTAACCTTTTTTTCTCTATAGTGATTTCTAGTTTCAGAGGAGTGGTCTATAGGCCTCCTTAGTTTAATAGATTATGTTGTACCTTTTGGAGATATCAGATGTGTTCTTATTTGAGATCGCAAGATGATGAAGTTTGGTACTTGATTTAAAATGGATGGAAATGTCTTATTCAAATTCTATAAGATGACACTATGGAACCAAACCCTTTATTGACTGGAATAAAGAAAACCTTCTGCCAAGTGATTTGAACTGTAAATGTCTATACACCATTATTGGAGTATTGTCTACTATTTATGTAGAGAATTTTTCATAATGCAAAAGTCTCAAAGAAAGTTAGGACTACTTGGAAAGAAAATATGATGGCGATTTCTCCAGTGTAGTTGAAGACAAATCAATGGGTTTAGAGGTTGGTACATCTGGGTGTTCTACATTGATGAAGAGGTTTCAACTTATAGAGGTATTTGTGTTTTTATTTCTATTAGATTTGTAATTGTTTTATTACTTAGTAAACTGTTTTACTGTTGAGTGATTGCCATAAACTATCCAAGGTTGTTACCATATTGATAAGAGTTCTATATATGTATACCTTGCTACTTTATTATGTTTGTAGGATATGCTCTATTGTGAGACTCTCCACCTTCAATAATATGATTTTGAGAGGAAAATTAAAAGATCTCATAAATTTGTAATAATTGGTCTTTTGAAGATGCTTATTTTGATAAGTTATTCAAGTTCGAAGATATTCATGCTTTCTCCTATACTATTGTTGTTGTTCAGAAATCTTCTCTACCTATTGAGATTTTTGATGATTCTCAATCGATGCATTGAGTGCATAAAGCTTGTCTCTTTCTCTTGTCTTTTAAAATTCTAGTTACTTCTTTGGTGATAAGTCCTTATTAAGTTTACTCTCACTAATGATGGACCTATTATGTTTGGTGATGAAAATAAACCATTGATCTATCGTAGAGGATCTATTAGTGCTCCTGGTAGTCCTAAGCTCAAGGATGTCCTGTATATGGAAAGACTCTAGGCTAATCTTACCAGTGTTAGCTAAACCTATGATAACAAGTACACTATCAAGTTTAGTCAAAAGGACTACACTGTGTATGATGATTTAGGCATACTCTAGTCAGAGGCATCATATCTGAGGACAATTGTTAATATGTGAAGACTCTTCTAGAAATTATGGGTAACAAGTTGACAGTTGTGGCATCAATAACCGGGCTATGTCAACTACAAATTATTGAAGAAAATTTCAAACCTTAAAGTTGTTTGGGGTCTTTCATATATCTCCTCCATTTCTAAGCAAGTGTATGGTCCTCATTAGTTGGGAAAGCAAAGCAAAAGACATCACAAGAAGAATCAACACTTATTTACAACAACACCATTTCAACTTCTTCATATGGATCTAATAGGTCCTATTTCAACCACAAGCATTTATGGGAGAATGTATATTCTAGTTATTGTTGATGATTTCTCTTGATACACATGGGTTCTATTTCTGAGAGAAAAATCTAAAGCATTTGATAAGTTTAAATACTTGTTAACAAGCTATAAATGAGAAATTTGAATCATTGGGACAATTATCAAATCAGGAGTGACCATGAAAGAGAATTTAAGAATTCTAAGTTCAATGCCTTTTGTGAAAAAATAGGAATTCAGCATGAGTTTTCTGCACCTAAGACCTCTCAACAAAATGGCATAGTTGAAAGGAAAAATAGTGTTATTGAAGAGATGGCAAGAGTTATTTTAACCATTAAAAACTTAGCAAAACATTTTTAGGCTAAAGCTATTAACACTTCTTGCTATACATTGAATCGTTTCTTCTTGAAGTATGGTAATTATCAATCATCTTATAAGCTTGTGTCTAAAAAGAGACCAAATGTTAAGAATCTTCAGGTATTTGGTAGTACTTTCTATATTCTCATAGATAGGGAGAATCTAGATAAGTTTGAGGCCAAAAGTGATCTTGGTATTTTTCTAGGATACTCTATAAACAATTGTACTTACCGTGTCTACAACTTAAGAACTTCTACTGTAATGGAACCTATCAGTATTGTGATAGAAAATTTCAAAGCAACAAACTTGTTAAAAATGATGATACAAAGATATTTGGAGTTTGGGATGCTCCTAAAAACACTACTGATTATGTTGAGACACTTTCCACTATTACTCCTATTGACCCTCCTAGAACTTCTGAAGATGAGCAAGAAGATTCCTCCCTTCATAAATGGACAAAGAAAGCTTATTCTGTGGATGATATCATCAGTAATGTGGAAAGCAGAGTTAAGATGAGACCTCAATTACAAGAGACCTTTAACTACATGTGTTTCACTTCCATTATCCTTCCTAAACATGTTATGGAAGCCCTACATGACTTACACTGGGTCAAGTCTATACAGGAAGAACTTAATCAGTTTCAGCGAAATGGTATCAAATGAGGAGAATTTAATTTCTATTATGGGTTGTACTTAGTTGTGTAGTGTTTTGATACAAAAAAAAACTAAAGGGAAAGAATGTAAATCCTGTTGTTCTAAGTGTGTATATTGTCTTTCCATGTGCAAAACACAAAGTCAATTTATTTTACTCAAGGTTTATCTTCTTCTATGTAAGGTTGGTTATTGTGAATCAGTAATGTATATACATACTTAGTTAGAGACACTATGTTTAAATGCATGTTTTTCACACACCATTGGGTTGGTTGTTTAGTATGCTTACTATGCCATGTGTGGTAGTTTTTGGTTCATTTCAGGTGTAGTTATTTATGAAAATTACTCGACATTTTTTAAAATGAAAAAGATCTTGTTTTTGGCACCTCAATAAAGTAAATTACCAAGGTTTTTGCCATACCCCTCGAAAGGGCAATGGCGAAGTGGTTGGTAATGGTGTGACGAGGTTGGTAATGTGTTATAAATACTCTTATTAATTGGTTGAATTAATTCAAAAAACCTACCAAAACTCTACCAAAATTTCTATTTTTTTAAATTTTGTTTCCATTAAATATCTTAAAAGTGTTTCAGTAATTGTGATACATTTGTGTGAATGTAGAATCATGTAACTATTTTTAAGAAGTTTGTAAGTACATCTTTTTGTGAGTGTAAATAAAGGTTTGTGCTACGATACTCTTCACATCACTAATCTATAATATCTAATCACATCGCATAAGGTGGTGTTGGTTTTCAAGAAGAGTTAGGTTCGTGAGTCAAATTAGGTTGTAGAGACAGAAAGCAAGAGTAGCAATATGGAGTTCGAACGAAGGTCCTAACTATTAGAGATATTTATGGTTTTGTTTCTGTTAGGGTTGTAATTTTTTATTACTTATTGAATCATTTGTTGTCGAGTGGTTGTCATAAACGACCTAAGGATATTACCACATAAATAAAAGTTTATGTGAGATTAGCTCATTACTTGATTTTTTTGTATGATTTGTTGTGTTGTGATTACAACCTGAGTCATAATATTGTATGCTAGCACATATAGGGTTGAGACTCATATTGCAAAACATTTCATTACTGTTTTGCATGTTTTACATACTTTTGCTTTGCTTGTGATTATGCCTTTTGATTGACATTTTTTGCCTAAACTTTTTTAGTTTGCTTTAATAATTATTTCTTTGCTACTTGAGGGGATGAGTTTTTTAGGAGTCTGTATCTCTTTACCTAGTTATATATCAGGTTGTAGACTTTTTCAATTTTTATTTCACAACTTCATCCAATGAGAGTAAATAGGGTTGCTTTAAGGGCTATTATATATTTTAAAGTAGTTTGTGATTGAGATAATTGGCAATAACATAACAAGCATTGACTTGCCAATAAAAGAAAAATCATTCCCCGAAAGGTCATTAATAGACCCAAATTGTGTGCAATGGGTATGCAAATATACGTATCGCAAACAAGTAATATAATGATTAAAAAAAGATCATTCCTATGAAGATTATGTTATTATAAACTAGTTTTTAAAACTAAAATTAAAAATTAATGTTTTTTGTGTTTCTAGAAAGCAAAATTAAAAGAATTAAAAATAAATAGTAGTAATTAATTAACTCAGAATTGACAACTAAGAAGATATATGAGAAAATATCTAAGAATACTTAATCTCTCAATTTTCTAAACATGTAAATCATTAAATTCCCTCAATATAATTATCAATCAATTGAATCTAACCTAACATATATTCTTTTCTCAAGTAAACTACACATCATATAGTAATTAACCTAATCATATTCTCATGTTAATTAAATTGCATACTACTCATTAAATTCATCAATTATGGATCACATACATAAGAATCATACATCTCTACCTAGAAACTAGGTATGTTATTTAATCAAGAAAAATAATTAAATAATTATCTTAGATCTATTTAATTACCTTCATAAGTTTATTATTGGACAAACAATTAATAGCATAAAAATTAGATTAAATAATATAATTAAATTAAAATCATAATTTGGGATAAAATATTATATCATTATATGTAGAAAATTGGGTTCATAAGACACCTAGATTAATAAATTAGTTAGACATAATTTTGTTCATAAAGTTCATATTGTTTTCTAAAGAAAGACATACAAATTGATAAAGAAATGAGAAGAGGAATAGATACAATCAATCTTTTGAACTTTAGCACCAATCTCCTCTTGAATCTCTACAAAAATTGTATTTTATTTAATTTCTGTATTTTTCTCTCTTATTGGTAGCAAAAACTTATAAAATTTTGTAATTTTTGGCTCATTAGGATTTTTAGGAAAATTAGGGGGTTAAATTAGGCTTAGGTGGAATTTGGATCTTCAAATCAAGGCCTAAGATGAAAAAAAGAAATTAAATAGCACTAGCTAATGGGATCACAACACCTAGCACGGGAGAATTAGTGGACAAATCAACACTCAATGCATAGAGGTACAAATTGGTTGAGTTAATATGTGTTGAGTTAGCCCCACATGGCATGCTATAATTCACAGATATGGATTGCAAGGCACCCCTATCAAATGAACGAATGAATCCCATGATGATGTGTGGCACGACCGTTAACTGCTTGGCAAAACTTAGAACGAATACCGTGTTGACATATGGTAGTGTCTATGTCACCTGGTACATGCAATGTGCCCCAATAAACTCCCCTTTCTAGAATGGGTCCATATGATGATGACTAGTCAACCCCGTGCTTGTGTGCCATCTACATGGCATGTTCTAATTGGTTATGTATTAACAAATTCATAAAAATTCCAAACAATTCTAGAAACTTTCAAACAAATAAATGTTCACCCATTTTCACTAAAAGTTCATGTTTTAATATTTTTAGCTCAAAAATACTACTTATTAAATAAAATTAATAAATATTAAGTATAAAATTGCGTTATTTTCATAGTTATTAGTCATTGAAGAACACTCGATATTCAAATGATTGTAACTAGATAGGGTTGCTTAAAAGGCTATTATATTACCATTTTAGAGTATCAATTTGATGATGTACTTTTTATTTTATTTATTTTTTTATAATGTTAAACTAATCTTTGATCCCAAATGTCAAAATGGGTTAGAATTAGGTAAATTAAGAGGACGAAAAAATACTTGTCTAATGCATAGCTATAGTTATTTCTCCAGTAATATTTTATTTTTAAGACATTACTCAAGTCCCCTTTGAATAAGGAATATATTTATAATCAAATCACAAATTCAAAGACATTAAAAAACTAAAGTAGATACTACATTTTACCTGGATTGGTACTTGGAGCCAATGTGGCTCTCATTCGATTCAAGTAATAATATCAAATATATACAAACAAAATTTAGCTAAGATCTTCACTTGTTGTTACATGGCATAATGCTATTGTCTGATATAAGTATTTGGCATGTCAAATATGTATATAATATTACTTTTAGATTATAATATGTATTGTGTCATGTCATTTGAAATAGATAAGTCTTGGATACTAAAGCCAAGATTTTTACAAGAGTATTTGGAATGAGTATAGGTCTTCTTGAATTTTTCTTGGATCAATGCTACAGATGACGAGTCTATTCAATGTCCTTGGAATGATTGGATAAACATATAATTTAAAAAAATTGATGGCATATGAGATCATTTTACTTCTAATGGGATTATTCCAACTTATGGTATATGTATAGGGAGCCCTTAATTCAAGAGGATGGTGGTGGTACTAAATATAGGCGTGTTTTGTCTAAGACTACTTTTCTTTTATATGGGTTTACTTTAGGATCCCGTTAATTTGTATTTGAGACATAAATTTAGGCCCTGGTCTAGTTTCATGAGTTGGGTTAACATCATAATGGTAGGGGTTTTGTTTTGGATCTTGTACAAAATTTACCCTTGTTTTAATGGTGCTAATGCCTTTATAGTATATATGTTTTTTCTAAACATATATAAATTATAAGAAATAATTTTTTTAGTTGCATATGAGACACCATCTTGTATTGTGACATATGGATGGGTAGGTGATTCCTTTAGTGGTATTTGTTATGGAAAACCATTGAACAAGAGCTTGAAGGTTTCTATTATGGATGATGTTGAAAATAATTTCTCCTTACCTTTACTGATAAGAGAACGTGATACAGTTAAGGAAGCAGTTAATTCATTTTTTGCTTGGCCACCACATCTCATCATATTAGGAAAATATTTAGTAAGAATTGATTATATATTACTTTCATTGCTAATTATTTTAATAATATCTTATTAAATTATTAAATTTCTTAATATTGTGAATAAATAGGATTTGAGCAAGAAAAATTAAAGTTGCCTATTACTAGAGGCAACAAAAAGAGGAGCTTAAAAGAGAAACTGACAAACAAAATAACTTCTAAGAAGCTTGCCTTAGTATTGACAAGAAAACCAATCTCATTTACATATGATCAAACTAGTGGTTTTCCTATGCATGTTAGATTTCTTATAGTTTCATGCTCATCTACATCTTCGGTTAATGACCTTGTGGCTAAAGTTTCAATGAAAGGTAATATCTTATTCGATGAATTTCCTAGTTACTTATTGGTAAAGTATGTAGAACAATTTTATGCCAAGGTAAAAATTGGTTATTCAGTTGTCAAATTATGGATACAATTAGTTTATCTGATTTTAATTCATTTTTAGTTTTATGAGTTCTAAATTACTCACTTGGTTTTTTATGATTATTATTATGTCATTAAATTGTTATTAATTTTTTATAGGCGATGCTATAAAGAGTTGATAAAGAATCGTTTGAATAATTTGATTAGATTCATTAACCCAAGTTGATTATAAGTTATTAAGAAGAAGAGAACATGTACCCAAATTACGAAAAAACGTGTTTGAAAGGATGAAAAAAATACTCAAGAGGGAGATAAGTGGATTACTCCTGTAAGGTTTATGTGAGTTTTGACAATATTCATGAAACAAAACATATAATTGTAATTTAGTTTCTAGGTGTGTCTTAGTAGAATATTTTCAAGTCGAAGAAACTATTAAGCTTCAACGATCACATATCAGGTATGCTTCTATTCATGTGCACGTTAGATTGCATATTTGACATAATAGGAACAATGTGAATATTGGCTACTCAATCAATCGAGTAGTTAATTACTATAAAGATCTACTTTTTGAATATTAATTAAATGATCACTGGATTGATTAAAAGGAAATTCAATCGAGCGACCAATATACTTGATCAATTGAGAACTTGGTTAGATCGATTGAGCAACTGGTTATTTGACTTTAAAATATATTTTTATTACGATTTGGATTGATTTTTTCATAATATTGTCCTTATTTCTTAAAAGTCTTTTAATTGATTTTATAGACAATATGGTAATTCCACTTTAACTTAATGTACTTCAAAATATTCTATAAATACAAACCTACGCATACATTTGAAACTAACCATACAAGAGCTATTGTGCTTATTCTCTTCGTATTTTATTCTCTCATGTTTTGCAAATATAAGATATAATTCTTTAGGCTTATTTATTTAGTTAATCTATCAAACATTAGTGGTTTTGTTTGATTGATTAATAAGCCTAATTGGTTTATGATATTTTGGTTATATATTCTCATAGCTTCTAATTTATTTTCATTTTTAAATTGTTGGATAAAATAATTGTATGTGTCATGTGATAATTATTTTGTTTAACTATCAATCGTTAAAGAAGTTATCTTTATTAAACTTGTACTTAAATTGATTGTTCTAGAGTCGTTAGTTGTTTTCATTTTATCTTATATATTGTTTAAATCAACTAGTTAGAATTATTCATTATTGAATCTATTCTAATATATACACTTATACTTGTGTTTATGTGCTAACTTTTCAGGTGACAACAATGTAAGTTTGATTAACTTGTAAGACTTGAGTTTCTTGGAATGCCAATCTAAATCTGAATGCCTATCTTGTAAAGAATATGATCAAAGTAGTGGCTTGTAAGTAGGTTACTTAGGGACATTACTTAATTTGAGTCCTAGCCTTGCAACTAGATACTTATTTTTCATAATAGATAGTTAGGTGGTCCAATGAATCAGTGGTTTTCTACTTAGGTCATTAGTTTGGTTTAAGTTGTTTCCACCTAAAAATATCATGTGTTGGTATTTTTAATTCCACATTCTTTACATACACGTGATTGATTATTTGGCTGCTTATAAAATTTAAATTTATCATATTTTCGTAGACTATATATTTTGATCCATAACTAAATGAATTTTTATTTAGTATCAAAGCTGTCAATAGATATACTTAGTGTTCCTAGGACCTTGTTATAGATTATCTAAGATAGGGTTTTTCTACAACCCATGCAACTTACTTTGATGGGTCAAATTATCTATATTGGAAGGCTCATATGAGAGCCTTTCTATGGCCTATAGATGAAAGTGTCTAGAACTTTGTACTTTATGATTCTGAACCATCTACGATAACCAAAGAAAATGTAGTCACATCTAAGCCTAGGAGTGACTTATGTATACTGATAGACCTATGAAAATGTAGTCACTTTTAAGCCTACGAATGAGTGGACTAATCAAGATAAAATTGGTAATAACTAGAGCATGCTTTGAATATTTTGGAGGTTGCCCTTGAGGGTACCTCACAAGTTAAACTAACAAAACTTTGCATGCTCAGTACTCATTTTGAGAATACTAGGATGAAAGAAGATGAAACTTTCTCTAAATTTTATATTAAATTATGTAATATTACTAACACCTCTACCAATCTTGGAGAAAAAATTGATGATTTTAGGATAGTTTGAAAGATTCTCTACTCATAACCAAATTGCTTCCATGCAAAGGTCATTTCCATTGAAGAATGTAAAGATGTATCCACCATCAAAATAGAAGAATTTGTTGGCTCACTTCAAACCTTTGAGATGTGCTTTCAAAAATATCCAAAGATTAAAGGTATCACTTTCAAAACTGCTATGATTGAAGACATTGACAATGAGAATGAAGAACTGGCACTCTTAACCAAAAGATTGAAAAATTCCTCAACAAAAAGAATTCTCAAAACAAAGGACAATCAAGTTTTCAAAAGGATCATATATGAGAGAACTCAAACATGTACCCATTAGACCTTAATGTTTTTGATGTATAGGTTTTGGTCACTTTGCAGAAAATTGTACAAATAAAAAAAAATTAGAAGAGTTTTTAAAATTACATTTATTGACATTGAAAGCAACAACAACAATCCAATTAAACCAGAAAAAAGTGACATAAACTTCCTAGAATTTGCTACAAATGTTGGTGGATGCTCTAGTAAACTAGACATTGATTCAAACAATGAGAAAATTGATTTTGGATGTCTACTTAAATATTTTAATGTCATTGTTATTAACAATGTGTTTAGAGATTATAATAAGCAAAAGAGGTAAATAATTTTTTCTTGTAAAAGTAACCAAATGTAATGACAAACCTAAATCCTTTGAAATAAACTCATCACTACTTGAGTAGGATGATATTGATCTGTCTAAAAGTTCTAATGCCTTGAATTTAAGTCTTGTAGGTTTAGAACGAGAAAAATAAATTTTGGTGCAAGAAATTGAACAATCAAAGGAAGATGTAAAAAGACTAACAATTGGAGCTAAAAGGTTGAACATAATTTATGATTATGGAAAGTCTGTTGGAGACAACAGAAGATTATGCTATGTAGAATAGGATTCTACACCATCATCTTCAAAAATAACTGAGTTTATAAAAGCCTCTAGACCTTCTTCTTCACTGGCTACACATATAGCTTCAACATAAAAACTAAATTTGTAAGGCCTTCTAACCCTACTCCTAATGTTATTCACTATACACAAAGAATAGTCGCATTCGTGATTGAAAAATCTGTTAAATCTGTGCATGTTTGTCATCATTGTGGTAGGAAATATCATATATATATTAGTTTTATAAAAAAAATTAGTCTAATTTATTTAGGGGAGTCATGGAACTTAGAAGGAGTTTACTCATTCTTTGATAAGTGAAAGTTTATAAATTATGGACCTAATTAACCTAAGGGGGTGAATAGGTTATTTTTAATTTTTTCTAATTTATAATTTAATAACCTAAACAAAGCAGTCAGGCATGCAATCGTATGTAAAAATAAGTGCGGAAATAAAATAATAACATAAGATATTTTTAGACCAACTCTGTCTTATGCTACCCTCCCTAGGATACTGCCCCAATATTAACGTGAGCGGTTTCTAGACCAACGTTCCAATAAGCTTCCTGCCAATCAGATATGTTCTCGAAGTAACTGCAAAAAGGTTAGCATAAAACACAAGTGCCCGTGTGTGTTTTAGAACATATTTAATAATGAATAATCCTAACTAGATGATTCAAAACATATGTCAACAATAATTATTTGATCTAATAATTTAAGAACAAAATAAAGAAGAAGCCATAAGAACATAATATCAAAATATCATAAAATAATTAGGCTTATTAATGAATCAAATATAATCACCAATATTTGATAGATTAACTAAATAAAGAAGCCTAAAGAATTATAATCTTATATTTGTAAAACAAGAGAGAGAAATTAAGAATATTAGAATAATGCTCTTGTATGGTTAATTGAAACAATGAGTAATGAGTTTTATTTATAGGAAAAATTAAAGCCCTTAATCTTATGTAATTGATAGATATTTTTTCTATTACAAATAGGATTAATAATACTCATTAATTAAGATAACTCATATATGATTGATAAATATCTTTTATATTACAAATAGGATTAATATTACTCATTAATTAACATAACTCATATATGATTAATAAATATCTTTTATATTACAAATAGGATTAATATTACTCATTAATTAAGATAAGTCTTATATAAAATAGATTTCTTTTAAATTAGATTTTATGTTATCTTTTATTATAAGGATTTCAAATATGCCAAATGGAAAGATTGTAAGGTTTATATGAGTGTTAGCGATATTTATATAACAAAACATATTATTGTAATTTTAGTTTCTAAGTGTGTCTTAGAAGAATAATTTCAAGCCGAAGAAACTATCGAGCCTTAACGATCACATATTAGGTATATTTATGTTTGCATACACAATAGATTATATATTTGACACAATAGGAACAATTTAAAAATAGGCTATTTGATCAATCTACTATCAAACGATCAAGTAGTGACCAAATCGATCAAGCAATACTACATGAATAAATTGATTTGAATACATTACTAGATTGATTGAGGGATTTACTCTATAGATCAAGGACTAGATCGATTGAGTTAAATCACTTGATCGATACACTTTTTGAATATTAATTAAATGATCACTAGATCGATTGAGAGAATGTTCAATCGATTAACCAATGTACCCAATCAAGGAAGCACTTGGTTTAATCGATTTAGTAGTCGATTATCTGATTTTAAAATGTATTTCTCTTAAGATTTGGATTTTTTATAGCATTGTCCTTATTTCTTAAAAGTATTTTAATTGATTTTATAGACAATATGGTAATTCCACTTTAACCTATATGCTTCAAAATATTCTATAAATATAAACCTAAGCATATATTTGAAACTACCCACACAAGAGCTATTGTACTTATTTTCTTCATCTTTTATTCTCTCTTTTTCTTTTCAAATATAAGATCATAATTCTTTAGGCTTCTTTATTTAGTTAATCTATCAAACATTTTGTCGTTGTATTTGATTGATTAATAAGCCTAATTTCTTTATGATATTTTGGTTATATTTTTTTATAACTTCTTCTTTATTTTCATTCTTAAATTATTGGATCAAATAATTATGTGTGTCATGTCATAATTATTTGGTTTAATTATCAATCTTTTAAGAAGTTATCTTTATTGAACTTGTGCTTAAGCTAATTTTCTTATAGTTAATAATTGTTTTCGCTTTATCTGATATATTTTTTATCAACTAGTTAGCGTTGTTCATTATTAATGAATATGCTCTAGAGCACACACTTGTAATTGTGTTTATCTACTAGCTTTTCAGGTGGCAACGATATAGGTTCAATTAACTTATGAGACTTGAGTTTTTCGAAATGCTGGGTCGGATCTGAATGCCTATCTTATAGAGATTATGATCAAAGTAATGTCTCGTAAGTGGGTTACTTAGGGGTATTACCTTGGTGGATAGTTTGAATCTTAGCCTTGTAACTGATAATTGTTTTCATAGTGAATAGTTAGGTCATTCAATAGTTTGGTAGTTTTCCTCTTAGGTCTTTGGTGTGACATAGGTTGTTTCCACTTAAAAGTTTATGTTTTGATATTTTTATTTCTACTTACTTTACATATACATAATTTGTTGTTTGGCCGCTTATGAAATTTTAATTTATCATACTTTCATTGACTTGTATTTTGATCCATAGCTAAATGGACAGTTCAGCTCCATATAATGGGGAGTAAGTGTATTATTATAACCTTTATGAAAATTATGTGACCAAAAGCATTAACCAATATGTATCATATTATAAATTGATACAAGTACCATTGGAATTTAATTATGCATGAGCCATTCAAAAATATTGTATATTATTTTGATTCAATATGGGAAAAAGTGTTATCTGATATTGAAAATATTATGAATGAATAAGTTATATTTTTTTACTAGCTTTATGTTTTTAAAAACATTAAGTTTTAATTTTCCTTCATAAATAAATTTTATTTATTTTTCTTTCTTTAATATATAGGATACATATTTTGTTGAATGATCATAAATATGGTCAAGAACGAGGATAAGTTCTATATGCATGGTTCATCAATCTCTATAATTTTGACATTTTTAGATTTCTCATTTGTATATTGATTAGAAATACTTACACTAGTTATTGATCATCTCTATGTAATATCTTTTTAATTATATCATATAAATATATATTTTCCCTTAAACTTGGTATCAAAATATTAAGTTTACAATTAATATTTTTTGTTATAATATGTAGTGTCATAAGTAAAATAACTTGGTGATTTATGGGTATTATGTCCTTATGTTTATAAAGATAATTATTATCAATTCACGTACTTTCATGATTGACTTGGTAATAATTGAAATTATTTTTTGTATTTTCTTTCTTAATTTGAATTTTGATTTTAATTTTTTTCTTTATCAAAATAGGTGGCTAGCAATAATTTAAAATGTGCGTACATTATAGTTTAATCATGAAAAAACTTACACCAATAGTAAAATTGATGAAATGCGAAATGAGTGTGCAAAGTTCACAAATTGGTTCTTACAGCGATAATTAGGTAGTTAGACTATCTATACACTCTTAATTATTTTTTGGTTAGAATGATTTAGATAGATACAATTTGATTAGTATTATTATTGATAAACTTTAAATATGTATTTAATATGTTATAACACTTTAATTAGCTAGTAAGATTTATTATGTTTTGATGCATAAACTCTCAGATATAATTGTATTTTTTATTTTAATATAATATTGATTTTTAATATAATAATTGATAAATTTATTATAATTTATATTGAAAAATATGTATTTAAATTCATTAAATATAAAATATTTGTATAATATGATTAATTAAGTTATATATGGTCACAATTTTAGTATAAATTGAGATTTAATATGAAGATTAAAGGTCATAGTTTTGGTGTAAACCAAGGTCAAATATGGAGATATAAGATTACATTTTTAGTGTAAATCTAGGTTAAATATAAAGATAAAATGCCATGATTTTAATGTAATCGAAACCAAATATGAATATAAATAGTCATGGTTTTCGTGTAATTGATATCAAATATGAAGATAAAAAGGACAATTTTTATGTAATCGAGACCATATATGAAGATATGGTCACAGTTTAACATTATAACCATGACCAGAAACATATAATAGGTCACGGTCTTTCATAAGACCATGACTAAATGGTATGTGTATCGTCACGATGTTTTATAAAATCATGATCAAATAATATGTTTATGATTACGATTAAAAATAGAAATCATATCCAAGAGTGTATGATCTCTTCTATTTAAATCTCGATTTTTATAACCGTAATCATAGATCAACGATAACGATTAAAAATTAAGACTATATATCAATGTTATAGTAGTAGTTATTCTTGAGTCATGCACTACAAATCATTATTATGAAAAATGAGTATATTTAATTTTAAAATTATTAAAAAATAATATTTTAATCTTATATTAATTAAAATCATATAATTTAATCTCAAAAATTAAAATGTATTTTTTATAATAAAATATCTTATTTATCATAGATAAATTAATCATTTATAAATTAAAACAACAGATTGCACTATTTTATATAATAATAGAGGTTATTTCCCGAAAGGTCGTTCAATAGTCTGTATGGGGTCGACCATTTCTCTCTAATAGTGCTTTTCATAATACACTAATAATCTCTATCCTGTGCTTTTCTTTTAAAAACACCCCATGTGTTCATACCAAGTGAATGCTCTTTCTAGCTAGGGGCCTAGGGGTCAATCCATTGAAGACAAACGTCACAAACCAAACAGTTCCTATTATGAAACGAAGACATTTATTCAAATTAACCACAAATTTTTTTTTTTTAGAAAAAAACTAGCTAGCTAGGGACCCATATCGAATAGATAATGAGATTAGCAAAAAAGCAAAGTCGATGCGTACGTACCTTTGAAAATTATATACACCATATGAAAGCTTACGTACTAAAGCTGATGCCATCGACCTAAAACAGAGCTGAGATCACCGCATACGTACATAATCAAGTATTTAATTAATTTTATACAGATGTCATCGAATGTTTATGCATCAAATCAGAACCACAAATTTAAAAGGTAACTTAGAATTTTTTTTAATAATTTATAATATTATTTGAGTTTAATACTGATGTTTAGTAACTAAGATGATAGAGTTTTAATGAGAACCTCTATTCCGCAACTCAACAATATCAAGCAAAAAAAAAAGATAGTCAGAGAGAAAAATGAGCTGATAGAGTTTTAATGATCAGAACCTCTGCGTCAATTTTTGTGAAAAAATTGTCTTAGATTTGCACTGATTCTAGAAAACAACCAATTAACGTAAATCTGTGTCAGTTTTTCACAACAACTAATGCAAATTCATTTTTTTTCTTCAAGTTATTTTACATTGGTTTTTTATAACAATCGACACAAGTATGCGTACTTGCATCAGTTATAATAAATTGACACAATTAATCAATTTTGTAATATTGGAAAGCCTTTCGATTTAAATAGAATACCCATAATTCGTCGTTCCCATTCTAGAAAGCTTTTGACGAAGAACTTCAAATTTTCAAAGCAATGAATAGGTGTAAATAATGCTTCATAATTTTTAGACTCATGGACATTAGCAATCATCTCTTGATTGATTCTCATCATACCATTACTAGAGTTTCTCTGCCTTTGCAATATGCACTTTCATCGTTTGAGACCAAACTTCATAATTTGTCTTATAGAGGATAATGTTAACATTAAGAATGCCTTCAGGTAGAACAGATTACACAATAACAATAACTGGAAATGATTTCTCCACATATCATTACTATAATAAAGAGTATATATTTAAGTTGGGATTTAAAGTTGTTTTTAAGAATAAATCGACTTATAATTCATTATAAACTGGTATGCTTATAAACCGAATTAAAATTTCAAGTAAGTTCAAGTAAAAAATCAACTTTAAATAGACTTAAAATTAAAAATACCAAAAAAAAAAAATACAAAAACTAACTTTGGTTGACATATACAACCGATGATACATGTGGCACGTAGCGTCGGTTGTACACGTCAACCAACGATATATGCCACATTTAACGTTAGTTGACACGTTGGATCGACACGTCATACATAGCATTGGTTTTACGTGTCAATCGATGAAAAACGTAGCATGCAACGTTAGTTCTATAGGTCAATTGATACTACACATGGACTAGCGTCTGTTGACATGTACAATTGATGCTACATACCACGTGTAGCATCGGTTGACAATTAGAATTGATATCATGGGTCTTTTTCTTTCTTTTCTTCTTCCTCCCCCCTTATTTTGACATTTTTGCTACTATCTCCTTATTTTCTCTCACGTTCGTGTGTTACCTCCAATAATTTTCATCCATTTTCTACCACCTGTTTTGGTGCCATCAGTTGGGTTTTATTCCTCTCCACTTTCTGATTTAGATCCTCTTTTTTTTTAGCATAACACTCAATATTTTCTTACCCATTTTTCTTCATTTTCTCACTTACCAAAACACATTTTTCTTTCATTTTCTCACTTGTTTTATTCTTGTAAGAATTTCTATGAATTATTTTATACTTATTATTGATGTTTTATATTTTTATTAAATTTTTGTAAAATTATTTTTTATTTCTATGTATATTATGTGTTATTGACTATTTGTATATATTTTTGTTTTATGTATGTTGTTTTTTTATTCAAGGTTAGAAGAATACAAGATATTTTTTATTTATTTATTTTAACTAATTTCATATATATATATATATATATATATATATATATATATATATATATATATATATATATTTCATATTTTATGTATATTATTTTTTGAATTTTGTATATATATTTTTATATGATGTTTTGATTAATATTCTAATAATTTAATTATAAACTTTATATATAATAAATTCTAAAATATATTGATGATTAATATATTTAAATTTTTTTTGGGTACATATTTAATATATTTAATGTCATTAATAGAAAATAGACAAATCTTGGATGTCAAAGTGTAGAATTTAACAAGACTACATTTGGAGTTGAAACTTTCTTGAAAGTTTCACGTAGAAACAATAATAATGAAATCAATATGATTTGATGCCCATGTATTAAATGTAAAAATGAAAAATTTCATGATGTTGATGAGGTTAAGTATCACCTTATCCGTACTTGTATTCTTTTGAGTTATAAATGCTAGTATTATCATGGAAAAAATATTGATGATACTCATAGGGAAGAGATAAATAAGGATGTGAGTGGATTATATATATCTTATCAGAATAGGCACTCCAGACATAATGTACAAACAGAAAATATTCATTGATCGCACTTGATGGGAAAAAGCACACCGAATCATTTTGGTAAATAACAATGAGGCACAACCGTACATAGAGTAAATAATGACAATACATGTTGGGTTCACCCTTTTCATATAAAACAAAATTATTATTTATTTAACTATTAATGACACGTAATTGATATATCTTTCATAATATCATAGAATGCATTTGAACTTACTAAAGACCGATCCTCGTTATATAAAAAGGAAGAGAAAAATGGTTGTATGATGAGCATAAATGAGAGCCTATCAATTGGTTTTGCAACCATGTAAATGTCACATAGAAGAATTCATAAGATTGCATTCTATATAATGTTTGACAACCTTGTTTTAAACACACTTCATGTTTTTATATGTATAGATTCGAGTTGAACTCAACAAACTCAATCATAAAATAACCAAAACTTTGGAATGGCTTCCACATGGTCCAAAATTCACTATCAAATCGTATTCTAGTTTCACAATTAATTGTTCTATGTTTATAGCACAAGCAAGGAACAAAGTTCGAGTAAACCAAAATAGTAGGGTAAAGATGGTTGCACAAATTTGGCAATTTTCTAGTTCAAAATACAATAATCCTGTACCTTCTGATATAACTTATTAGGACATAATTTAAGAAATTTGAGAACTTGATTATGAGGTCTTCTATGAAATAGTATTCTTGTGTGATTGGGTCGAAGGCACTATAAATGTTAGATATAAAATAGATGATTTTGGATTTATCCTTGTAAACTTATCCAACATAGGCCACACTGGTGATCCTTTTATGTTAGCACTTCAAGTAAAACAAGTATTTTACGTGAGCGATCAAGTTAACACAAGATAGTATGTTGTGTTAACGCTTCCACAAAAAGAGTTCTACCATTGTGATGCTTTAAAAGATGATGTCATGCTTGATATGTTATCAAATATTAGTCATTTCTCAAACATATTTCCTAATATATATGATAATCTAGTTGACGATGATGATTCTTCGTGATAGATTCGAAGTGATTGTGAAGAAGTATATATATACACACGATCAAAAATCTAATTAAATATAATGTATATGCTATATTATTCTAATAACTCTTATTTATTTGTTTAGAGATAAATTGTGAATTAATTTTTATTTTATCATTGTTTGCAGATATTTCATGGGTCCTAGGATGCTAGAGATTATCGATCTAAGTGATCTATTGAGGCATTTTAAAAGAAGGAGTTGGGCTAATATATCTCATGCTACACTTAATCTAGATGATATAATATATGTTGAATTCGATGCAAATGGTAATCAGTTATGAGAAAATGGCCAACATTTGAAATCTTTTATCAATAGACTTGTCAAATCAAGTATGTCAATCAATATAAATGATTGAAGTAAAGTTGAAGAATGTGAAAATTACAAGATATGGAAAACCATTTATGTAAGTCTCATTTGTTTTATATTTAATTATATATTATATCTTTTTTGTATTATATCTCTTCTAAAATGTGTTTTTTTATAGAATCATTTTAATGTCCCCAATAATTAGGTTAATAAGTGCTAAAAATTACAAATAAGGCATGAAAGGAATATAAAACTTCTAAATTGGCTAAAAATTATGTGTTTTCATACTTGAAACCACTTAATGAAGATAAACTATATAAAATCCCTGAAGATCACCCATGGATAGAACCCCAAGTATGCAAAGAGTTCGTGGATTATAGGTATACAAATGAATTTCAAATCATCAGGGAAGAACACCAAAATATAAAAATGCAGAATATTCTTCCTAAAGTTAGACAAATAATGGTAATATTAAGTTATTAATTTATAAATATTTTTATATTTATTTTATTCTAACTTAAGTTAATAAATTGGTTAATAAATTTATTTAATTTATGTACGTAAGAAGCTGAATTGGGTAAACTAGTTACTCGAGCTGAATTGTATATAGAAACAAAAACACCAAAAACAAAGAAGTCAAAACCCATGAATAAACAAGAAGAAGAACAATTCAATAAGTTGGTTAGTAATTTAACTTGATACAAAGTCCTTGTTATGATTTTTACATATTCATGTAATAATGTATGGTATTCTTTATTTTTTTATTATTTGTAGAGAATGATTTAAGAACAAATAAATGGGGTGAATTAATTAAGCAACAAAGGAAAGATGCCATATATTATGCATTTGAACCTGATTATCTTGGTTAGATTAGGAGAGAAAGCCAATATGATTGTTACATGAAGTTTTTCAATATTCCAAAACAAATGCCTAAGTTGGTTAGTAAGGATAAGTTAAAAACTGAAGAAGAGTTGAACTCCTTTGAGGCTATTATGTTAGTGAGCTTGCAAGTATAAAGCAATTTCAAAGTTACCAAGCTGGGACATCATAACACATGCCAAACATGTCACTATACTACAATTAAGACATGCCTTATTGGCCAGACATGCCACCATCCATATCAGGCATGCCATCATCTATGATATGCATGACAACCATGCAATATCATGGCCAACCTATGTCTTCTATAGGATATAATCATCCTATTAGACCCACATATATGCCAGAAATACCCATGAAATCACATGGTATTTAAATGTATCTAATGCAATCTGTGCATTCTTACCATCAATCACAAGAATATTTTGATAAGAGTATTCTTCGAATAGCTACCCCACATGGGAGTCCTTCTCCATTTGATGAATCATTAGTGGTAAGATTTAAAGCTTATGTAGATAGTATATTATTTTTATTTTTCATTATATATTTTATTTATTGTATATAACGCCTAAATGTTTTAGAGAATATGAAATGTTTGTTGAAAGATCCATCATTTACGGACTATGTTACTATTGAAATAGTACAACAATTGAGCAATATTGATTGAAAGATTCACAATCAATATTTTCTAAATCATTGGTGAATAATAATTGACCAATCATTTCTCCATCATTGTCCACTACCAATGCTCTTTGATGCTACCACAATCCAAGAAGCTGTTGGATAATATGTGGCTTCGCCATCAAATCAAGTTTTGCTAAATTTTTGATACCGTACTATTTATTTTTATTTACGATAAATTTCTTTTACTACTTGTATTTTATTATTATTCTTTTATTGTTACTAATATAATACTACTTGTTCAGTCTATTATATCAAAAGTAGTAAGTGTCACAAATTTAAGAGATGCAAATGAAGTATCTTGTGGAAAATCTATATCGATTGGACAATTACCAAGTCATTCAAAAAGAAGCCATGGAAGAAGTATAATTATGAGTATGCTATAAATTTCAGTAAAAATCTTGATTCTTTGATGACTATTGTTACAAGAAAAAATAGTATGAATGATGGGTAGACTGTGCCACTTCCTACAGAAATATCTGGAGTTGACATTGAACAATCTTATATATCGATCGAGTGCATATTACAATTATTTGAATTTCAAATAATCGACTTAAGTATAATTCAAGTGTAGACAAGGTGAGTCCCCAATCAATAAATTTCATTTATATGGAGGATATAATTATGTTTATATTATCTAATTATTTATATATATATTATATAAGGCATGTTATTATCGACTTGAAGCTAATAACCTATCACATTTGGTGATGTTTTATGATTCATCATATATGAATCAATATCAATAGCATGATGTTACCATAAGAGAGAAACAATCATGTGATAGGGCATTAACACTTCAAAGAAATCAAAAGTTGATAATCTCTTGGCCACTAAAGTTTGAACAAAGTCAAGATCATTGGATGTTGATAATCCTTGATCTATATGGTAATCATATTTGGTATTGTGACTCGGATTCCATATAATTGAATAAAGACACAAAAATAGTTGTTGAAATATAAGAGTTATAATTAACTATTTTTCTTCTATTATTCTTTGTAATATTGAATAAAGAACTAATTGTTTTTTACTTTGATAGGGCATGAAAGTTGTGTAATAAGAGTTAGGACATTGTCCTTAGAAAATCACATAAAGCTTATATAGCATAAAGTTATGGTATGTACAAGTAAATATTAAGAATGAATTTTATTAATTTAATGAATTGTACGGTTGAATAATAAAGATGTTCAAATTGAAAAACCATGTACACTTGATTTTTGTAGGTTCTACAACAAAATAACGGAGTTATGTATGAAATATATTATTGAGATCATCTCAAATATTAACATATCAATTAAAGATATGATAATCACTTTTACTAATATATTCTTTTAAAATATAAGTTATTTTTAATGAATTTATAATGTTAATTATGAAATAAGTTTTGTTTATTTACGTTTTTGAAATCGTAATACTTGTGAGGTGCTTTTGATGTGTTCACTTGTTTCATGATTATACTTTAAATTTGTTAACCTCAAAGACTTTAAATTCAATATTTCACATAGCATGCAAGCTATGTCAGTTTTTTAAGTCTCTTCATTTGAGGCTATGAGAATATTTATAATGTTGCATGTATACTTGTTAAATAACTAATATACCGATCTTTTAATATATATATAAGTTTTTTTTAATTCATGATATTAAATTGTTATTTTAAATTTAAATATATATAGTTTTTTGGTTGGAGTAAAATGGGCTATGATAGGCAAATTTTTGAAGATTATAAGAAGAATGGAATGAATACATGTTTCAAATTATAAAGTCACATGAAAAATCATAAGAAGAACCTGATGATATTGAATAGCATACGTATCTTTTTATTATATGTTTATCTTGTAAAATTGCATATGTAATAGACATATGTAAATTTATATCTAATATACCATGCACATGTATATTTACTTATAATATTTAGTGATATTGTAATTAAGTTAAATTTATATATATATATATATATATTGTATATAAGTTATTTTTTGTTATAATTTTAGTTATTAAGTAATTAATTAATATCTATTTTTTAAATAAATAAAAAGTTTTAAAATCTCTTTTAAACATATTCCGGTTTTTTCTGCGATTATATGATTTAAAACATATAGGGAGGTTAGCAGAAAATAACCAAAATATGTTTAAAGTTTATACTATTTTTAAGTCGGTTCTAAGATTGAATCCACTTAAAATTTTAGATCGATCCACCAGTAGAATTGACCTTAATTTTTAAGTTGGTTGGCACGTAGGACCGACTTAAAATTTAAAGTCGGTTGACATTTAAGACCGAGTTAAAATTTAAAGTCAATTGACACGTAAGATTGGCTTAAAATTTAACTTAAAAGCTTAAATCAGTTGACACGTAGGAATGACTTTAAATTTTAAATCGGTTATATTGTTGAACTGACTTAAAAATTAAAGTCTACGGTGAACCGACTTAAAATCCCTTTTAAGTAGGTTAATAACCGATTTAAAAGCTCTTTATTGTAGTAATGGATAATGAACTTTTATCATCTATCGTGATTGTATTGTAGAGAGACTAGGATATCTAGTATAATGATGGGTTGTCAAGGAAAATGATGTAAGGATTTTGGAACCAAAAAGATTAGTTCAAGAATCGGTCAGAATGGTATTGAACTGGTGGTTTTCATTGTAAACTGGGATTAATATTGGATTGGACTTATTTTCAAACCAAGTTTATTTTTGGACTGGTTGTGGATGAATCGAATCATGTGACACATCGACGTCTTCTACCTTTGGACACTACATGGGTGTGGGGTTGTTCATGACGACGGTAAAAATTATAGAGTTATCAGAATTGTGGGTAGAGTTTTCTGGTATGGTATATGAGAAAACTTATTGCTTCGAAAATTATTTTCTATGTCAAGTTTGAATGAGTACTTTTCTAAGAACAAAAAACTTGTTCCAGTGAAAGAATTTTTAGTTTTAGATAACCAAAGCTTCAAATTTTTACAGAGCATCGTCTTGCCTTTAATACCATGAACTGTTGGTATGTGTTGTGGTGCATGCTGCAACAGTGGAGCCCACCAATGTTTAGTGGATAAAAACATGGAGCAGACAATAATATTAGTGGAGCCATAAAACATGGATGTGCAGCAACTAGGGTTATTGTTTTAGTTTTCTTTTTTCTTGTATACATATACCTAAACTCTTGTACAGAAACATAACATAAAATGATATGAAATATACATGATAATTATCAGAGAAACACAATATTTTTCATGGTATCAAAGCAAGTTATTGCTGACTAATGAAATTACCTGCTACATTGTATTCTGTTCTGGTAGCATCTAATTTCTGATTTCTGGGGTGGCCATTATGGTTTACACTTACCCTCTGGTTTTTTGTTTTTTTTTTAATTTCTAGTGTGGCCATTCTGGTTTACATTTTCCTCGACACTGGTTCGATCTGGGTGGTCGTTCTGACTTACTCGTTGAAACCGTACCGGTCTAACTGGTTGGGTCCAACGCTGGTTGCTTGCTAGTATGGTCGGTTCCACCATCAGTTTCTTTTCCAAAAAAGAAACAGAACACAACGATAAATGGTGCTGAGGTCGCATTCTTTGTATCTATGTTGGAGTCACAAATTACTCGTTGGTCGTGAAACTATCGCAGTCTCTCTACATAACCGTGGGTAGCTGCACCGTTTTCCTGCCTCAATGAAACTTGAAACGCAGCAAGATATAACGATGTCTCCTCAACAACATATTTTTTTATGTTTTGTCTCTGTGCGTGTGGCTCTTTGAAGCCACAGGTCTATTTGCTCCTTGGGCCATCGCAGTCTCTCTATGTACCAGTCCAGCCACCGTCGTGGGTAACCATACTATTCTTCTAAGCTCAGACAAGCTTGGAATGATAAGGAACTGTAGGGCTACGCGAAGAAAGCGCCGCAGAGGGCTGTGCAAAGAAAGCACCGCAGAGGGCTACGCGAAGAAAGCGCCGTAGAGGGCTACGTGAAGAAAGCGTGTAGAGGGCTACATAAATGAAAAAATGAATTAGGGTTATGAAATGTTCTATATATAGCTAGTGTACGAAGATTTGACTACAAAAATGATGGAAGTTTTAACTAGAGCTCAGATCACCTCACAACCTCCGCTAACTGAAGCGTCGACTACTCCCATTAGTATCAAGTTGGAAGGATCCAACTATGCCTTGTGGTCCCAGGTGGTGGAGATGTATATCTTTGGCAAAGACAAACTAGGATATCTTAATGGGGATTTTTCTCAACCTGCTGAAACCGACCCCTCATTTAGGAGATGGCGCACTGAAAATGCCATTGTCAAATGATGGTTGATCAATTCGATGGACCCTTCCTTGATTGCAAATTTTATTCGATTCCCAACTGCAAAACAGGTTTGGAATTCTAATGCTACCACCTACTATGATGGGACAGACACGTCTAAAGTGTATGATCTTCACCGTCGAGTTACTCGTATGAAGTAGGCGGGTGATTCTATTGAAAAATACTACAATGACCTTCAAGGGTTATGGTAAGAAACTGATTTCTGTCATCCTAATCCAATGGAGTATGCAACTGATATACAAAAATACAACTCCATCGTACAAGAAGATCAAGTGTGTACCTTCCTCGATAGACTTGATGACAGACTAGATAAAACTCGAAGTGATATGCTTCAAATCAAACCATTTCCTACGGTGGAAAAGCCTATGGATTCATTCATAGGGAAGAGGTCCGAAAGACCGTGATGATCACAGGTGTAGATACGACACCTGGAGCAGTTATGGCTTTCAAAGGGATCAAGGGACACCATAATCTATTGCCACCCAAACCAGGAACTTTTTTGGGTAGCAAGAAATCCATAGGAAATCTACCGTCTATTGACATGAAATGTGGCCATTGTGGAAACTCCAAACACACCCGTGAAAACTGCTTAAAACTGTATGGGTATCCAGAATGGTGGAATGATCTTCAAGCATAGAAGAAATAGGAAACCACTGGGCGAGCCGCTATGGCTACCAATAATGCATCACTATCCCTTATTCCTCAGGCCGAATCTTCCCAGGATCCAGGTATTTCAAGAAAAGCATTTCACATCTCTACTCGTAGTGATAATAAGGATTGGATTCTAGACTCTGGAGCTACAGATCATATGACATTTGACCCAAAATATCTCTCCAATACAACCCAACCGAGATGAAGCCGTGTTGCCAATGCCAATGGGGTCACTTATACTTTATCTCCTTCATTATAATTATATAATACATTACTTGTACCCTCTTTTTCAAACAGACTAATGTCTGTAAGTCAGGTCACTTCAGATCTTAACTATGTAGTATTGATGTATTCTACCTTTTGTCTTCTACAGGATATTCTCACCAAGGAGATCATTGGGCGTGTGTTGCGTGTTTTTCAACACACGAACTCGTGCAAGCATACACGGTCACAAGTAATAAAGATTTGTAAGTAAAGTATCGATCCCACGAGGATTTGTTACTATAGTTTGTCGAGTACTAAAATTGTATCTCTCTGATTTTATCCAAAACAATCGTTGGTTAATAAAAAAGTAAAATAAGAAAATAAAAGAAATCTAGGATTGCAATTTTTCACCAAACTAATCCACTCAAATCATATTATTTTCTTTTGATTTATATTTTTTGGTACATTTAATTTGTCAACCGAAAACTTCTTTTTTTATTATTCATACATCTCTTTCGAGCTCCGTATAAACACACCTCGTTAAATTAATTTACTATATCTCTATGAAAATTAAATTTACCGAGATTCATTACGCTCTAAATTTTCAAATGGCCACACATACAATTAGTGGTATATCTCTATCCTTCATCATACGTATGCCATTCTATTTACTGAGCAATACACACACAAATGCCTTTCTCAAGTTTATTCATGTGCCACGGATCGTTTTTGATAAGATTAAGTAAATAATCAAAAATCATTAAGAACAAAATAGAGCTAAGAAATCCAACCTCTTATAAATCTAACAAAAATAATTAAAATTAAAGCTTCATAAATTTAGATTAAATGCAACCCTAGAAAAATTAAATTACTTCATAAAATTAAAATAAAAATTATAACAACTACAGAAAATTAGAAGAAGCAGAAATAAAATTAAAACATCACATACTAAAAATATTTGGCACACGCAAAACACAACAAAAGCCAAAAATGGCGTGTTTTGTGCAGTCAACACACAAACACAAAAAAAAGGACAAACTGAAAAAACTAAAACACTCTAAAAACTTTCGAAAATTAAAACTAAAACTCTACTCCAAAAACTACTCCAACAAAACTTTTTTACAACTAAAAACTATCTCCTATTTATAGCAAAAAAATACATTAATAAAATATTAAATTAAAATCTACGCGGGGGGACAAAAATGTGTGGCGAAAATAATAAATTAAACGCGTGGGGGGACAAAAATTGTATCAAAAATGGGATCGAGGGAGGGGGTGGAATGTGCAGCGTTTCGTTTTAATTTTCTTCCACGCATTGCCACGTGTCGCGATCTCGATTCGCGGACACAATTAGTGGGACACGCGGCAAACATCTCATTCGTTGAGGCGAAACGGGCGCACGAAGACTTGTCGCACGGGATTGGGCGTGCGCAAGCGTTGTAACCCGCCATAACGCGTGTGGTCTGTGCTGCGTTCACCGATACGTGCCACGCGTCCGCCGATGATCTCGTTCAAGGTAAAATCGGGACACGTGGAAGACTTTGATTGGGCCGAGGAAGATCGCACGTGGTTCGGCCGCATGTCAACGCCTTTGAGGCGCGACCTTGCGTGGGTCCCACCGCACGCCGCCTGCGCCAGGCCTGATCCCGACACGCCGAGCCGCGCGAAGGAATCTTCCTGCTTCGTCGTCGGGTTTGATCTCCTTGACACGCGCCAATCGTTCATAGCCCTTCTGACGGACGGTCCACCTTTGGCGATTGTTGGCGCGTGGTTCTTCTAATCTGCGCAAAAATTCAATTTTTTTAATTGTATTTTGACCCACACATATATTTCAAATTACATTTTCAACTTTCTTTAATTACAGTTAAGCCCTTTGCTAATTTTAAATTAAATTTTTAAACTTTTAATAATTAAAATGAAGCCCAAATTTAATTTAAATTATATTTTCGATTTTTATAAATTGTAATTAAGATCTATATTATTTGAAATTATATTTGTGGACAAAAATTTACCATTAAGAGCATTTTCGATACAATTTATTTAATTTTCTTAAAATTTAGAAACAACGATGAAATCCTAATTTATTAAACTAAAATTAACTAAAAATAGAGAGAATCTAGCAATTATAATTAATAAAATAGGTGAAAATAACTATATAAAATACAGTTATCAACACCCCCAAACTTAAGTTTTTGCTAGTCCTCGAGCAAAAGGAAGGAAATAAAACAAAGATAACTGCATTTAAAATAGTGATTTTCAAAATATTTCTTTTGTCTTTCGTAATTACATAACTCAAAGAAATAAAAGAATTTTATCTAAGCATCAAAATTAATTTAAAAGTACATCACATTTTCACAATGAATTTTAGTGTGTGTGTGAAGTCTTTTCATATTTCATCACATGCAATCCGGATCAGTTTATACAAATATAAAATCAAACAAATTTTTAATGAAATCATAAATCTTATAAGTTTATTTTTCATTTCTCTCTCCACTAATGTAGACAAACACAAAACACAAAATCAATAGGACTTTATTAAGCTTGTAATGTATGGCTTAGGTAAAGGTAGGATGAATGATAATATTTAGCTTAAAACTTTTCCCGAGCATAACATTTCAGGATTGAAAAAGAAAATTCTATCATCACATGATAATCACAACCCGATTTGGGATTTATCATCACTCTGATAACCATTTTTTTTCCCTTTTTTTATTCAGAATCTCTTTTTTTTTCGCATCTTTTTTTTTCTTTTTTTTTTTTCAGTAACCCTTTTTTTCGATATAACCTTCAACATTTACTAACAATTGTCACATGTTAGTGAGATAAGAACAATAGGTATATCTACACACATATATATTTTTTTTTAGATAGGCATTTGAAATGAGAAAAATATATATGTAAACTTTGAAGCTCAAAAGGGGTATACTATGGATAATGCATGTTAAGGTAGATAGAAAGGCTCAAACGATCCAAAGATGGCCTAAATCATTTTCTTAGTTACATGTCATCTATAATTTCGCCTCGAGAGAAAATCAAACAAATTCTAAAAATTGTGACACCACAAAATCAATCGAATTTCATACTATAAACCTTCTCAAATTATCATAGCAACTCAAAAATCAAGACTAGTGCTCATGAATATTTATTCTTGTAAAACGAAACATACGTAAAAATTATTCATCACTTAGACAATATTCAAATTTTTCAAAGAATTATGCATCATTTAAATCGAAGAAATAAAAATAAATCACTATTCATAGCAAAATATCTTCAATCAACCAAACAAAAAAAAAAAAAAATTTCACAAGCAATAACATCCAGAAAGTATTTCAATTAGGTTTAATATATCCACCACCCCCAACTTAATATTCACATTGTGCGCAATGTGTGAAAGTTAAAGAATATATGAGATGGGATTAAAGAAACTTGCTGGTTTGTTTGATTGATTAAGCCAAAATAGCTTCATTACCTCCAATTTGCACCTACGAAAGAAAAAAAAAGATAACAAAATCTAAAAACTAATACATGCAAAAATAAATAAAAATAAAATAACATAAACATAAAATAAAATAAAACACATGGGTTGCCTCCCAAGAAGCGCTTGATTTATAGTCTTCAGCTTGACTTCTCAATTTGTTTTTCTTATTGTAAGTTAAGATTTGTGTGTAACAAAATCTCAACTTACGAGAAAATTGAAAAATAAATTAAGGAAACATAACCATAAATTTTTTTTTCTTTTTGTGAGTTAAGATTTGTGTTTAAACAAAATCTCAACTCACGAGAAAAATAAAAATAAAATAAAACAAACAACCAACAATAAGAAAATAAAATTTTTTTTTTGTTTTTCTTTTCGTGTGTTAAGATTTGTGTGTCAAACAAAATCTCAACCCACAAGAAAATTAAAAAAAAATAAAATAAAATAAAATAAACTAACAATAAGCAAATACATTTTTTTTTGTTTTTTGTTTTTTTTATGTGTGTTAAGATTTGTGTATAAAACAAAATCTCAACGCACGAGAAATTTGAAAAATAAATTACACAACCAAAAATAAGCAAATAAAATTTATTTTTCTTTTTGTGAGGTAAGATTTGTGTGTCAAACAAAATCTCAACCCACGAGAAAATTGAAAAATAAAATAAAACAACAATAAGTAAATATTTTTTTTTCTTTTTGTAAGTTAAGATTTGTGTGTCAAACAAAATCTCAACTTACGAGAAAATTTTTAAAATAAAATAAACAAGAACAATAAGCATAAATTTTTTTTTATTTTTAAAATTTTTATTTTATTTTTTTTGAATTAAAATCAAATTGATTGGTATTAGTATCAACAATGAAAATAGTAAAACAAATCCGAACGCGCTAAAACTTGTTGCGTGTTTTTCAACACACGAACTCGTGCAAGCATACACGGTCACAAGTAATAAAGATTTGTAAGTAAAGTATCGATCCCACGAGGATTTGTTACTATAGTTTGTCGAGTACTAAAATTGTATCTCTCTGATTTTATCCAAAACAATCGTTGGTTAATAAAAAGTAAAATAAGAAAATAAAAGAAATCTAGATTGCAATTTTTCACCAAACTAATCCACTCAAATCATATTATTTTCTTTTGATTTATATTTTTTGGTACATTTAATTTGTGAACTGAACACTTTTTTTTTATTATTCATACATCTCTTTCGAGCTCGTATAAACACGCCTCGTTAAATTAATTTACTATATCTCTATGAAAATTAAATTTACCGAGATTCATTACGTTCTAAATTTTCAAATGGCCACACATACAATTAGGGTATATCTCTATCCTTCATCATACATGTCATTCTATTTACGAGCAATACACACACAAATGCCTTTCTCAAGTTTATTCATGTGCCACGGATCGTTTTGATAAGATTCGTAAATAATCAAAAAGCATTAAGAACAAAATAGAACGAACAAATCGAACGTCTTATAAATCTAACAAAAATAATTAAAATTAAAGCTTCATAAATTTAGATTAAATGCAACCCTAGAAAAATTAAATTACTTCATAAAATTAAAATAAAAATTATAACAACTACAGAAAATTAGAAGAAGCAGAAATAAAATTAAAACATCACATACTAAAAATATTTGGCACACGCAAAACACAACAAAAGCCAAAAATGGCTTCTGCGTGTTTTGCCGTCCAACACACAAACACAATAAAAATTACAAACTGAAAAAACTAAAACACTCTAAAAACTTTCGAAAATTAAAACTAAAACTCTACTCCAAAAACTACTCCAACCAAACTTTTTTACAACTAAAAACTATCTCCTATTTATAGCAAAAAAATACATTAATAAAATATTAAATTAAAATCTACGCGGGGGGACAAAAATGTGTGGCGAAAATAATAAATTAAACGCGTGGGGGGACAAAAATTGTATCGAAAATGGGATCGAGGGAGTGGGTGGAACGCTGCGCGTTCTGTTTTAATTTTCTTCCACGCTGCCACGTGTCGCGATCTGATTCGCGGACACAATTAGTGGGACACGTGGCAGCATCTCATTCGTTGAGGCGAAACGGGCGCACGAAGACTTGTCGCACGGGATTGGGGCGTGCGCAACGTTGCGCAACGGCTATAACGCGTGTGAGACTTCGTGCTTTGCGTTCACCGATGTGCCACGCGTCCGCCGATGATTCGTTCAAGGTAAAATTGGGACACGTGGAAGACTTTGATTGGGCGAGGGAAGATTGCACGTGGTTCACCGGAGAACAACGCCCTTGGCGTACGTGTAGCCGACACGTGGGTCCCACCTCGCACGCCCGCGGCGGTGGGGCCCATCGACACGCCGAGCCGCACGAAGGAATCTTCCTGCTCCATTCGCTTTGGTCGGGTTTGATCTCTGCGCCAATCGTAGCCGTTCCTTAACTTGATCGGACGGTCCACCTTTGGCACTTGTTGTTAGCGCGTGATTCTTCTAACTGCGAGAAAATTCAATTTTTTAATTGTATTTTGACTCCATGAAATATATTTCAAATTACATTTTCAAATTTATTTAATTACAATTAACCCCTTTGCTAATTTTAAATTAAATTTTTAAACTTTTAATAATTAAAATGAAGCCCAAATTTAATTTAAATTATATTTTCGATTTTTATAAATTGTAATTAAGATCTATATTATTTGAAATTATATTTGTGGACAAAAATTTACCATTAAGAGCATTTTCGATACAATTTATTTAATTTTCTTAAAATTTAGAAACAACAGTAAATCCTAATTTATTAAACTAAAATTAACTAAAAATAGAGAGAATCTAGCAATTATAATTAATAAAATAGGTGAAAATAACTATATAAAATACAGTTATCAGCGTGGTACTAAGAGCCAATCACATGCAACACACTGTTGGTAACAAGGAACGCGAGATTTGGTTATGTCATCCTCAATTTAGGCATCCACCATTTGGGTATTTAAATCACCTACTCCCTAGTTTATTTTCAAATATCACACACTCAGATTTCAAATGTGATACTTGTATCTTAGCAAAAAGTCATAGGGCGTCTTATCCTATAAGCATGAATAAAAGTATGACTCATTTTGTTTTAATACATTCTGATGTTTGGGGACCTTCCCTGGTCACTACGTCATCGGGTCATCATTGGTTTGTAATTTTTGTTGATGATTGTACATGAATGAAATGGATTTACCTTCTCAAACATAAATATGAAGTATTTTCTACGTTTCACTTGTTTCATACCATGGTTCAGACACAATTTTCTGAAAAAATTAAGATTCTTAGGTCTGATAATGGAGGGGAGTATGTTAATCAACAATTTTGGACGTACTTGGACAACCATGGTATTCTCCATGAAATCTCATGTTCATAAACCCCACAACAGAATTGGACTACAGAGAGGAAGAATAGGCATATTTTAGAAACTGCTCAGGCCTTACTAATTGGTGGTGCACATATGCCTAGTAGATACTGGAGTGATGCTATTACTACAGTTGTATATCTACTAAACCGTATGCCCATAAAAACCTTACAATTTCAGACTCCATTAAAGGTGATATCTGATCATGTTCCCTTGCCTACTATTTTGATGCTTCCGCCCCGAATTTTTTGATGTGTTGCTTTTGTCCGCCTCCATAAAAATCAACGAACTAAGTTAGATCCATGTGCTGTCTGATGTGTTTTCTTGGGGTATAGCATACAAAAAAAGGGATACCAATGCTACGATCCTATTACTAAAAGAACCTACATTACCATGGATGTCACTTTCCTAGAATCTGAATGGTTTTTTCCATCATCAATATCCAATTACCCTCTTCAGGGGGAGAGTTATGGTGAAGAATGGAATTGGCTTGATGTTGAAGTATTAGACATTAGTAACAATCCGACATACTCAGATAATGCCAACAATATGGATGAGCCAGTACATAGACCCGAACTTAAACTTCTAAGAACTGAATTTGAACTAGTAACTGAATCTCCAGAAGATGCAGTGGTTGATGCACCCCTCCATTCTCTAGTACCCAATGATCCTCCTGCTGAGAATACTCCTGAGGTAAGTTCTCCTATCACACATTTACAAACTAATGCTATAGATACATCTGTTGGTTATATTCTACCTTTCTGACACAATCGAGGCAAACCTCTTAATCGATACTCTCCAAAAAAAAGAGGAACGACAACCCAAGTATCTAACAACCAATTACGTATCTACTCAAGGGTTATTAGAACCTATCAGGGCTTTTGCACAAACACTCTCCTCATGTCAAATTCCAAGCAGCGTTGAAGAAGCCTTATCTGATCCAAATTGGGCTCAAGCTATAAAAGAAGAATTTGAGGCACTGTAGAAGAACAACACATGGGTGTTAAGCAAGTTGCCTCAAGGGAGAAAGATGGTAGGATGCAAGTGGATTTTCTCCATTAAGTATAAAGCAGATGGGTCAGTTGATCGATACAAGATGAGGCTAGTAGCAAAAGGGTATACACAGAAACATGGTATAGATTATCAAGAAACCTTCTCACCTGTGGCTAAACTAAAAACTATGAGAGTTTTGTTATCTCTTGCAGCAAATTTAGATTGGCCATTGCACCAACTTGACGTGAAGAATGTCTTCCTTCATGGTGACCTTGAAGAAAAGATTTACATGGATATTCCACCATGATATATTGTTACATCAGGAAAATAAATTACATGTAGATTACAATGAGCATTGTATGGACTAAAACAATCACCTCGAGCATGGTTTGGCAGATTGAGTTCAACAATGAGAAAATATGGGTTTCAACAAAGCAACTCTGACCACACTTTTTTCCTAAAACATCGATTGGGAAAAATAACAGCCGTTATAGTCTATATAGATGACATGATCATTACAGGGGATGATAAAGAATAAATCTCTAGGCTTCAAGAACAACTGTCAAATGAGTTTGAAATGAAGGACTTGGGAGGGCTCAAATACTTCTTAGGCATTGAGGCAACAAGATCAAAACAAGGTATATATCTTTCCCAAAGGAAATATACTCTAGACCTACTGGCAGAGGTAGGATTACTAGATTGTAAACCTGTCGATATTTTGATGGTCCAAAATCATAAACTTGGATAATATGTGGACCAAGTACCAACAGATAAACAGAGATATCAACGATTAGTAGGTAAACTCATATACTTATCTCATACTCGACCTGGTATTGCTTATGTTGTGAGTGTCGTGAGTCCGTTTATGCACTGCCCAAGTGAAGACCATATGGATGTTGTCATGCGAATACTCTGTTATTTAAAATCCTCCCCTGAGAAAGGACTTATGTTTTCAAAGAATGGTCAATTGGAAGACGTTGGATATACAGATTCAGATTGGGCAGGGAATATGAAGGATAGGAAATTTATTGTTGGGTACTTTACTTTTGTGGAGGGGGGCAATCTTATTACATGGAGAAGCAAGAAGCAAAAGGTAGTTGCCTCATCTAGTGTTGAAGTTGAATTTCGAGGAATGGTCAAGGGAATATGTGAGCTCCTTTGGTTGAAAAAAATTATAACTTAGATTGGTGTTACTTCTAACTCTGAAATGAACTTATTTTATGATAACAAAGTAGCCATTGACATCTCTCACAATCCAGTTCAACATGATCGGACGAAGCACGTTGAAGTGGATCAGAACTTCATCAAACATAATCTTGAAGAAAAGATTATTCAGCTTCCATTTGTTAAATCAGAAGATCAATTGGCTGATATACTCACAAAATTTGTGTCTGCAAAAAACTTCTACAACTCACTTGACAATTTGGGCATAAGAGACATATATGCACCAACTTGAGGGGGAGTGTTGGTGTGTGTTGTGGTGCATGCTGCAACAGTGACAGACACCAATGTTTAGTGGAGCAAAACATGGAGCAGACAATAATATTAGTTGAGCCATAAAACATGGATGTGCAGCAGCTAGGGTTATTGCTTTATTTTTTGTTTTCCTTGTATACATATAGCTAAACTCTTGTATAGAAACAAAATAAAAAATGATATGAAATATACATGATAATTATCATAGAAACACAATATTTGTTATGAACAAGTTTTTAATATGATTTCATTTCTTCTCTTTTATACAAGTCATACAAGTCACAAGCTGAGGTATATTTATAGGAAAAATATATATAAAGATTAGAACCAATTTTCAATGGAAATCTTCAATATTTACCGTGGCAAGTGTTAGTAAGAGCTATCATTGTTGAAACTTGGGTCGTCATCACTGTAATGTTGCTTTCTGTATTCAACAGAAATAATGCTACATATATCAACAATTTATTAAAAATTTTAACTTACTTAAAAAAATTTCATTAAATAGAGTTCTATTATTTACCACAAACCCTAATACCTCACGAATAACCTAGTCACTTTTGCATTTTCCTCTTCTTCCAAAGTCTCAAAGCAATCTATTTCATCATCCATCGAAGAGAATCTCCTTTAATATTCCCATCTCCTTATTTTTTATTTAAATAGAATAAAAACATATATTTGTATTCTATGAGCTAGGGTTGCTTTCTTTCGTCTATATATTAATCGAGAATGATATATTCTATATTTATGTTATTTTACTTGTATTTTATATAAAAAATGATATATTAAGAATTAATTGTTTTTCAAGAATATGTAATATATGAATTAAAACAATCACGTGCTTGAAGAACTTTACAACAAAATAAATAATAAAATTTTAATTTTCTCTTGTATTAATGAATGCCTTTCGTTTTAGTTTATCAAATTTGATCATCAATATATTTAGATAAATAAGTTTTAATCTAAATTATATATTTGATCTTTATTAATAAATTTTTATTTTTATTTTTTCAAAATAACTCAAAAAAAACTTTGTTATATCTTATTACTATTATGAGTGAGTTTGCAATTTTATATGAAAAAAGACCTCATATATCTAAAAATGACATGTTAAAAATTAATTACTAATTTGTACTCCAATTAGCAATATATTTCTTCATAAAATCTAGTTCTACTATAAATTAATTTTATTTATTTATTTAAAATTATATTTAGTATAAAAAATAATTGATTATATGTATAATTATCTATTAGCAAGATAATTAATAAGAAAACTAAAATATACCTAAAATAATTGATTTTATGTTAGAGACTTAATAAAATTGATAGTTATAACTAACATCTAAATAACTTTAAAATCAATAAATTATCTCTTAGTTGAAATTTAAATAGGAAAAACTAAAAAACTTATAAACATTATAATAACTATTTATTATTATAAAATTACAAGAGAAAAATAAAATAATCCTAAATAATATATAGGTTAAGGTGATACATAGGTCACTTAAAATAGGTTATTAATATGTTTGATTTCTTAGATTTGAAAGGGTATCATTTAGTCTTCTTGATTTGAAAAAAATTATCAATTAATAACAAATTATATTATTTTAATATTTTTTATATAAAAATATATGTTTTTATCAAATAACTAAAATACGTTTAAAATATAAGTATTTAACAATGATGAAAATGAAATTTAATATAGAATAGTCTAAGAAAAAATCAATAATATTAATATTACAACATAAAGTTATTTGATTATATATTCTAGTTTTTAAAAAAATTAAAATAAAACACCATCAATAACTAATTATATCATTTTAATATCTTTTATATAAAAATATATGTTTTTATCAAATAACTAAAATACGTTTAAAATATAAGTATTTAATAATGATAAAAATGATATTTAATATAGAATAGTCTAAGAAAAAAATCAATAATATTAATATTTTAACATAAAGTTATTTAATTATATATTCTAGTTTTTTTTAATTAAAAAATTAAAATAAAACACCATCAATCAACAAATGTTAAAAGAAATAAGTTTTGAGAATATTTTCATACTAATTGACATTATACCATCTTTAAATACTTGCTTTTTAATCATGATTAATCCCTCAAAAGATATAATATTATTTTAATTAAAAAATCATTAAAATATTATAATTATTATTAATTAACCCTTTTTTCATACCTAGAGAAATAAACAAACTTATTTCTGATTTAATGTAATTTTTCATTAATTGACCTTAATTTAAATAACTTTTGTGACACTTTTCTCTTATCATATAACTATTATAAAGGAGTGATTTTTCATTTTTATATGAAAATAATCATATTAACCCCAAAAATGATGTCTCATCAATTGATTGGTGAGGGATTGGCTAATTATCTTTATAGTCTTGCATATAATCTAGTTTAATTATAAATTAAGTTCAATTCATTTATTTTCTAAATTATATTTATTATAAAAATAATTAATTATTTATGAAATATCTATTAGAGTGATAATTAAAAGAAAGAATCAAAATACTTTTAAAATAATTCATGTTATGTTAATAGTTTTCAAATTAATTATTTATGAAATATCTATTAGAGTGATAATTAAAAGAAAGAATCAAAATAGTTTTAAAATAATTGATGTTATGTTAATAGTTTTCAAATTAATTATTTATGAAATATCTATTAGAGTTATAATTAAAAAAAGAATCAAAATACTTTTAAAATAATTGATGTTATGTTAATAGTTTTAAAATTTATAATTTTTCTCTTGAAAATTAAAAAATTCATAAATATCATAATGATTATCTACTATTATGGAATTAAAAGAAAAATCAAAAGTAATATTTGTTAAAATTTGAATTTATTTTTTAAATTATATTTAATGTAAAATAATTGATTCAATGTATTGCTTGTATCTTAGTGGAAAAATTAAAAGGAAAATACAAAGTACTCTTAAAATAATTGATTTTATACAAGATTTAAAATTTATAAATTCTCTCTTAGTAAAAATTTTAAAAGTTAAAATCAAAATATTTGTGAACCATGTAATGATTGTTCATTATTATGGAATAAAAAGAGCAAACTAAAAGTCTTCTAAATATATGTTAATTATAAATTTAGTTTAAAAATAACTATTCTTTGTATTACTTATTTTTAGTGAGAAAATTAAAATGAAAAACTAAATGACTAATAAAATAATTAATGATATGTAAATAGATTTAAAATTTATAAATTATCTCAAAATAAAAATTTAAAAAATAAAAATAAAAATAAAAAAACTCATTGCTATTATATTAACTTTCTATTATTATGAAATTAAAAGGAGAAAGTACAAAGTCTCCAAATTGATTTTGTGTGAGAATGAAAAGTAATAATCAAAATACTCCAAATATAATTCATTCTATTTTAATAGCTTTATATAAATTCTCCTTTAGTACAAATTTAAAAATAGAAAATAAAAATATTCAATAACATTATAATAATTATCTATTATTATGAAAATAAAAAAAATTAAAAATCTCATAAACATGTGTTAATTATAAATAGTATAAAAAATAATTAATTATTTATACTACTTATTTTTTAATAAAAAATTTAAAATGAAAGGCTAAAAGAGTTATATTATATTAAAATTTATAAACTATCTCTTAATTAAAATTTAAAAAGGAAAAATTAAATGACTCATGTTATATTTACTTTCTATTATTATGAAATTAAATAAAAAATTAAAAATATCCTCAATATGCGTTAAATTTTATTTTATTCTTTTATTTATATTTAATGTAAAAAAATTAATTGATTACCTGTGGAAATTAAAAGACTCAACTAAAAAACTCCTAAAATCATCGATTTGATTTGAAAAGATTTAAAATTTGTAAATTTTGTCTCAGTAAAGTTTACAAAAAGAAAATCAAAAACTTATGAATATTATAATAATTATATATTATTACAAAATTAAAATAGAAAACTAAAAGTCACATAATAAAATTTAATTAATTTTCTAAATTATTTCTGTGTAAAAATACTTGATTCTATGTATTAGTTATATTTTAGTTTAGTTGGGAAATTAACAGAAAATATCGAAATACTATAATATATTTGATTATATATAAAAGAGTTAATGAAATTGATAATTATTTTTAACATGTGAATGAATCTAAAATTTAAAAATTCACTTTAAGTGAAAATTTAAAAAGAAAAAATCAAAATACTCAAACATTATAATAATTGTCTATTATTATGAAATTAAAAAATAAAAAATTTCAAAGTCTCCTAAATATGTATTAAATTACTATACCTAAAATAATTTCAATCTATAAATTTTGATTAAAAAAGTTATAAAAAGAGGCATTATCCTTTTACTGACTTTTATAATTTCATAACGTGTAATACTTTGAGGATTTAAATATTTTTCACATTTGTTTTTCTCATAATTTTGAGTGTGACGTATATCAAATGAACTGATGTATTAATACATATCTTATATACAAATAAAATGATTTTAAAATAATTTTCTATTTCATGTTCTAGTTTGAAATTCTTGTGTATTGTGTATCCAAGAATATATATAATCGATCGTTTTGATAAATATAAAATTTAAATATTTTGTGATAAATGAAACATCGTTTAATTAGATAATTTTTAAAGTTATAAAAATTATTGAATTTCATTAATATTGTTGGTTGTTCTATATATCTTAGTATGAGATTAATTATTGTTCATATTTTTGTTTTACTTTATTTTTGGCTTCATCACTTTGATTTTAATTTTTTATTTTTTATTTATGCATTTTTTTATCTTTTGAGTGAATAATGTTACAAAGTCGAGATGAGTGAAATCTCATAAATCTAAGATATTAAAAAATTAAATGATTTTTTATTAGACTATATGTATTTTTAAACTAAAATTTTATATGTAATTTAAATTAATTATACTATATCTAGTTAATTATAATATTTTAAATTAATTTTTTTAGTCGTAACACACTTGAGTAGTTCATATATAATGAAGAAGTGAGTTCTTATTTTCACATAAAATTGATAATTTTATCCCAAAAAATGACATGCTAAAAATTAATTAATGAGGTGTACTCTAACTATTAATGTTATTTTACATAGAATCAAGTTAAGCTATGGATTAATTTTAATCTATTTATTTTTAAATTATAATTTATGTAAAAATAATTGATTCTATGTATTAATTATCTTTTGGTAAAGGAATTAAAAATAAAAACTAAAAGACTCATAAAATAATGGATTCTTTGTGAGAGAGTTAATAAAATTGATAATTATTGTTTTAATTATGAATATCATTAAAATCTATAAACTAACCCCGAGTAAAAATTTAAATAGGGAAAATCAAAAGAATTAATTATAAATATTATAATAATTATTTATTATTATAAAATTAAAAAGAAAAATCAAAATTTTCCTAAATCTTATAATTTTATAACCATTACAAAGGAATGAGTTTGACTTTTCTTATGAAAATGACAATCCTAATCCCAAAAAAACAATATATTTAAAATTGATCGGTGAAGTATACTTCAACTATCTATCTAGTTTACAATATAAAACAACAATATATCCATTAAGTATATATATATAATCATTTACTTATTGCAAAAACAACATTTAATTCATATATTTAACTTTTATAACAGTTTATTCCTATTATGATCGACTATTGATGGCTAAAAATGCTGAGTCGATACATGGCACACCAACACATTGACTCATCACCTATACTCAATGTTGGGACCTTACAGTACTCAGCTGACATATGGCACACCACTGCATAGGTTCCTCACCTATAAGAACTATTGCATCATTTCAACTACGTACCAATTAGCATACGACACACAATCATATAGGTTTCTCTCCTATAAGAAATATTGCACTCTTGTAACTACCAGTTGATATACGAAAAATGAATACTAAGAGAAACTCTTTAAAATGATGTTGTTTTTCACTAGCCAACTATGTATTTTGACTCTCAACGAAAAATCACTCAATCTTAAATTTTTTTCATTCAACCTAGTGTTTGAGAAAAATGATAGAAACTCTTCTTTGATATCTTACATCACATAAATGTTACACTATTTTTAAGACCTAATACTCGTAGGGAAAAAATATCATGAATAGATCGACAAAATTTAGCGCCAAAGAGACAACTTCTCTCAAATTTTGGCTAAAGAAACAAGAAGGAATAGAGGGGATTTTATAAGTTAACAAAATGGAATGTAATTGATGGAGTTGCATGTGAAATGAGTGTTAGTGAAGTCAACTCATAAGATTCATTATAATTCTATATAAATAGGATTATGTGAAGAATTATTTTTCATATACAAATTAGTCTAGTTTATTAAGATTTAGTAAACTATATTTTTAAGTAATTTTTATGTTCGAATTGTTACTAAAAACTTTAATCTATCTATTTGAAAGTGTATTCTTAAATCATCTTAAGCCCATTTATTTTAGGATATATCTTCCAACACACTCATATCTGCACAGACATCTATTCAAAATATATTTTGGTCTATTAAGCTTCTCATTAAATTTTAAAAACTCTTTTTTTAATAAGATAATTCTTAACTATACATATCACTAATAATATTTATTTTTTTGAAGTTACAAAATCTCTTAAAATTTTATAACTCTTAATAAGGCTAATTTGAACTTTGAATTACTTTTCTAAGTACAAGAAAAAAATCTTACAATATATTCATTTATTTTATCCCGTGTATCATTTAAAGGGATTGGAGTTGTTGTTATACATGGCTTTGTATAAATTTCAATATTCTTGTAATAGACATTTTTCTTTCTTACCACTGTATACTTCTTCTCATTAACTTTTATTCCAAACTGTTAGTTTTCTCCCACATAAATCTTGTGGTTATATTATTAAACATATGTAAAAGATATTTCATCTTTTATACTTTTAATTTGTAGAGACTTCAATGTATTTAATATTTAAAATACTAACTACTTATCCATATCTATCATCAATTAAAAAACTTTTTGGCAAAAAGGTTCTTAGGTAATTTTTTTATTTTATTTTCTTATTAAATTATAATTATTTTTTAAAAATAATAAATTTAGATGATTATTAATTTAATGAGATTTGTATTATTAAAATTTGTCTTTTGAATTTTTTGTTCTTAATTATTTATATTTTTAAACATAAAATAATTAAATAACATAATAGGCAAGTCAACCAAAAAATTAAAAGAAATATAATTAATAATTAAATATTCAAAAATCTTAATTATTAATATTAAGAAAGAATTATAAAATTTAAGGTATTATATGTTAACAAAAATTAATGTAGCTAGTGTAGTTGTACGTGAAATGAATGTTAGTGAAGTGTTATCTTTAAGATTTTTTTAGAATTCTATATAAATAGATTTGTGTAAAGAATTGTTTTTGTATACAAACTGGTCTACGTTTATTGAGAAGTAAATTAGATTTTAAAGTTGAAAGTTTATAAGATATGGACCTAATTAACCTAAAGGGGGTGGATAGGTTATTTTTAATTTTTATCAATTTATAACTTAATAACCTAAATAAAGTGACCAGACATGCAATCGTGTGTAACAATAAAATGCGAAAATAAAATAATAACACAATATTTTTAGGTGGAAATAACCTAGGTCACAACCATGACCTAAGAGGAAAACCATGACCTAAGAAGAAAACCACTATTCCACCAAACTACCTAACTTTCTACTATGAAAATCAAATGTTCAAGTACAAACTCGGTCTTATACTACCCTTCCTAGGATACAATCCCAATGTACTTTACTTATGAGCCCATGCTCTATTTTCACAATTTTTAATGTTAGCGTGAGCGATTTTTAGACCAATGTTCCAATAAGCTCCCCACTAATCAGATAGTTCACAATTCAAATGCAAAAAGGTTAGCACAAAAAACACAAATACCCGTGTGTGTTCTAGAACGAATTTAAAAATGAATAATACTAACTAGATGATTCAAAACATATGTCAATTAAATCAAATCAACTAGCAAATTCTAGAGCAAAAAGGTTAAACACATTTTTAGTAAAAATAACTTATTTGAAATTTAATAATCAGATCAAATAATTATGATCACACATAAAATTATTTAATCTAAACATGTGAAAATCTAATTATGAAGAAACTTTATAAAGATAAAAATATCAAATAAATTTACTAATAAATATATCTGATATAATATCAATTTGATATTAATCAACCTATTTATTACTAAATATTTATCAATAAAAAAATCTATTATATTTATCAAATCAATATATATATATTAACTACCTTGATATGCTGTCGTCTTGCATATTTGATGTTGCTCCAATGGAGTATATTGCTAATGAATGGAAAAAAAGGACACAAACTCAACTCGTCGTATGATCACTTGTCAACTCTACCTTTTCATTCACTGCATATATATATTAATTCCTATATTGTCTTCAATTGCCACTCTTGAATGTTCACTTTTTCTTCTTTATTTATTTTTCTTATTTTGGTAGTGAACGACACATATATAAACATTTGCAACAGGTAAGTTTTTCTTCTTCTTTTTCCCGCACCTTTAACCCTAATGTATCTATATATATTGATAATATTGATAACCTATTAGCATTAGGGTTAAAATATTTTGGGTTTCATTATTCAAAGCCTAAAAAATTATTTTTAAAACAAATCTTAAAAATATTAAGACAAATCTAAAAAATATTTAAACACATCTATCTAAGAGATAACTAATTGATAATTTCATAAATTGATTCAAGTTTAAATAAATATTTTAGCATAAAAAATAATTTCAAATTTATGAACATGTGCTATTAAATGTATGAATATAATTCTATGTGTTATAGTTATAAAAGATATACATGAAGTATGACTATCTAAAACTCGAGCATTTGTTCAGCTTTTCTTGATAGACTTGATAGCAGGCCTAAAACAAATTGACAGGTAAATATTTTGTGCACGAAAATAGCCAACACTCATAGTCCTTACAAACTCCCCCTTTGGCATTTTCGTGTGGAAAAACCTCTCACTCACTACATGACACTTATAAAAATAAGATAAAAATACAATTATGTCCCAGACTCTATAGTGGAACTATCCTATGATTAGGTGAATCCATCTTCGCTGCAACTTGATAAGCTTGTAAGTAATTGAAATGATATAAACAAAGCATATGGCAACTTGGCATGAAAACCTCATTGTACATTAGTTCAGTTTACATAGAAATAAGTGAAGTGTAAAGATTAATCATGTAGTGTGTGCATTCATACCAATCAAACTTAACATAAGCCTAAGTAAATATGTTCTCCCCTATATGTATAACAAAATAAAACATGAAAGTGAAACATACTCTCCCCCTTTTTGACATACGAGAAGGACAAAACATTAGACAAAGTAATGAAGCTAAACTCATCCTAAAGATAAAGCAATGTAAAATCAGAGTAATGCAAAAGTGCAATGTACTTTAAACTCCCCCTAAGTTCTATGACTCTCTAACTTAAAAACTAATTAAAAAGGTCATAAATAAAAAGAAAATCTGATTTTTTTTATATTTTTTATATTTTCTCATAAATAGTCACATAAGGTATTAAACTCATTTAATCACAAATGAGCACATAAACATTTGAGAGCTCACCAATTTTTAACTCAAATTTTGATTATTTATTATATAAATAAGCAAGTAGAGTATAGGAGTCACACAAGCATACAAGCACATATAATGACATATTGACATTTACTTAAATTAGTATATATGTTTAAACTCCACAAATATGTCAATTAATTCATTTATGACCTATCAAGAAAGATTCAAAAGAAAAAAAATATCACATATCATGTAAAACTATAATCGAGTCTTCGATCTCACAAAATAAAATATATCTATGAAAAGCGAACTTACTTTATTTTTTTATATGTATGAGGTAAATGATATTTATTATAACCTCTATTGGCTCTTTCTTTTTATGCATTCAATGTACAAGATTTATAAGTAGTCACTTTTTGCATAATATTTTTTTTACACGAGTGATGCTTATTTTCGCAAGTGTACGAATCGTTCAAGTAATAAAGTGTACAAAAGTACGGATATCGAACCCACAAGGAATGGTGTTACTAAGTACCGAAATTGACTAACCCTAATTTTATTTGAAAACTGAATTGTTGAAATTGTTTAAAAAGAAAATTAACATAAAACTAAACGCAAATAACAAAATTAAATGTTGTTCACTAATGATTAAAAACGCTAAGGCATTTGATTTTGCTAAATCAATTCAATCCGATTTCAAGTCATGTTATATGAGAATCAAAGTTAAAAGTGATGGTTAAAAAACCCAAACTTATCTAATACTTTTTCTCAAGTTATATTAGAATTACTTATCTATGAAAACCAACTATATTTCTATGAAGATTTAATCACAAATAAGCACATTACGATTTATGGAATTTCTGGAATAACCACATACATCATGCATTAGGTGTCAAACTCGCATTCAACATACGGTATTTATTACAAGAAGCATTCATTACACATCTCCTCTCGGTCTCAATATAATCTGCAACAAATCATCTAAATCTTGATTAGAAATTTAAAAGCATTAAGCATGGAAATAAATACTCGAAACTTGAAAACAATGAATTCATATAACATAACAAAAGAAATCAGATTTCCTTGATTTAACTACATCATAGCCTTAGCAAAAGCGAATTAGTTCATAACTAAATAAGAACAAGCATTATTTCAATTGAATCCATCAATAATAAAAGCCGAATAAATTGCGAGAATATAAAAACTAAGGAGAAGAGATGAAAAACTCTAGAAGATGAAGACTTGGTAGCATCAATGGTGAAGATCCTTCAAGTTTCTCCAAAATTTCTTTCTCTCCTCCAAAAATGTCTTTGAATTCCTTTCTACCATCCCCCTCTTTTCCATCATATTATATATATAGATCTAGGGGCTCGGGCAATTTTGGAACAAAACAACCAAAAAATCTGTTGGACAAAACTAAGGCGAGATTCTGAAAACTTACGATTTTAGTTCCGCTTCAATCTCGGGCAAGATTGTGTGGCCGGCATGGCGTAGATTCAACAGCCAGGCGGCGATATTTACTTGGCGGCGGTGAGATTCTTGTGCCAAAATCCGTGCTCCTGCATGATTTTCAACGTTTTTGCCGTAAGGTTTCGCCGGCCGTGAGAATATTCTGGCCGAAGGCCGAAATTCCAAATTTTGGAAATTTTTTTCTTTTATTTGCACTCAATCAATCCGGCTCATTGAAATTTGTCCCAAACTTTCTCCAAAATCATGATTTTACCCGCAATTGCACTTTAAACACGAAATACCCGTGAAATGACATTTGTGGATTAAATAATCAAATAAACGCAATTCTCACACAAATATCAACATTTAAATCATAACAAAAATGCAATAATTTGACTCTTATCAACAACCCTGACGCTTAACTAGTCTACAGCAAGAAAAAGCGATCTATGAATAATTTCAAAGGAGACATTAAAAAGAAAAATTCAAAGGAAATTTATTCTATTTACAACATTACATTAAGCGTATGCAATAAGCCTTTAAACCCCTAGGTGGTCCAGTAGGACGAGTTGTAGTCTCGTGAGGGCTTCCAAAGTGATGATACCCACAAACATCTTACCTATAACTATCCTAACTTAAAACAATAAAATCACATAACAAATAACTTGCACAAATGTCTCAAAAATTGTAAATAACACCCAACATATAGAATAATTAAATGTCACCTAAGCTTTAAGAAATCTCAAATACCAATTTCACTTTTGTTATTGACTCTTAAACATCCATCAAACCACAAACAAATAACCATAATGCCCAGATAATATTATGCACAACATCCACAAACAAAAAGGTGAAATCTTCAATATAGGCTCACTTTTCTCAAACCTCTCTCCATTTAATGAAGAAAAATACACCACTACGGATCAATAGGACTTTACAAGGCTTGTAATGTTAGGCTTAGGTATTTGGTTAAGAAAGAAGCAGGGAAGTGGCAAAATACAAATAAGGGCACTTATTAGATTAAGCACAACCAATTAAGGAAAAGAGTAACACCATTAAACCAAATTGTTTCTTCCGATCATAACCCATTTTTCCAAAGATAAACAAAATTCTTCCTCAATCTTTCTCCTTAGTACATCCATCACTAACACTTTTTTATTTATTAAAATGTGAAGGCTTTCTTCTTCTTCTTTTTTTTTACTCCAATTGCTCTTGAAAAGCCAACCACTTTCTTCCCATATATATGGAAGATTTTTTTTTTCTCAATTGCTCTTGAAAAGCCAACCACTTTCTTCCAATATATGTGGATTTCTCTATATTTTTTTTTTGCATCCTTACTCCAATTGCTCTTGAAAAGACATAACCCTCAACCAATTTCTTCCAATATATGTGGAAGATTTCTCCAATTTCTCTTGTAAAGTTTGTGTTCAAAATTAAGTGCTCTTAACAAATAAGGTAGGAATTATATATATATATATTTTTGGCTCAATAGAAGGTAGGTTATATAAGGCAAAAAGAAAGAAAAGTAAGGCTAACAATATATTTAAATAGGCTCAAAGAGGTTACTAGTGATATAAGGATAACAAGGTAGGCTTAAAATGGCACAATCGATCCAAAAAATAGCTGCGCATCATATCCTAAACAAGCGAATTCCAAATTATTTAGCCTCAAGAGGTTTTCTTAAATGAGTTCTAGAGTTTGTTGAGATCACAAAAATATCCATGAAAAATTCGCACATAAGACTTCTCAAGCATTTAGACTAATCAACCAAATCACACCACATACCAAAAGAGTCGCCAACTAGGTAAAATCAACATTTGAAATTCTCTTTAAACCGAAGCAAAATTGAATGTCTTCTAATAGCTACTTGTTATCACAATCACATTATTATCATCAACGTGCAAATTAAAATAAAAAATCAAAATCAAATAAGACAATAAAGAAATAAAAAAAATTAAATCAAAATGCGAGAAAAATAAATGGAAAATCAAAATTAAACACAACTAAACACACAAATAAAACTACTAAAAATGAAGGGGAGAAAAGATTTACCGCTTTACCACACTAACCAAAACCTTACATTGTCTTCAATGTAAGAAAGGAAAGAGAGATCTCCTTTCCGTCGGCGTAAAACCGCCTTGTCGGTAGTGAACGTAAGATTTTTTTTTTCTTAGATGGGATTGCATTGGCTTTAGCTCAATCTTGTTGGCTTCCATTCTTTACCACTAAGGTTGGAGTTTCATTTGTTCCCAACTCCTTAAATTTTTCATCACCGCACAAATATTCATTAGGTGTCTTTATGAATTCGGAACATTGTCTCATCCCTTATCTTCCTCCTCAATTGTCAGTAGATTTCACAAGGCAAGCTTCTAGTGGTAGCAATGGAGTTCTCTCCTCAAAAGTTTCGTAAGATTAACCCGTCAAGAGTGTTAATTTGAAAACAAGAATGTACATCACTTGGAAATTTTATTTCTTCAAAAACATCAAAAGTTACTTGTTCATCTTGCACCCGTGAGAATGAGCTTTCCTTCTTGAACATCAATCAATGTTCTTCTAGTTGCAGAGCGGTCTCCCCAATATCAACGGTATCTCTATCTTCCTCCATGTCAAGCACCACGAAATCTACGGGGAAAATAAATTTGTCGACTTTAATTAAAACATCCTCAATTACCCTCAGAGGATATTTCATAGATCGATCTCGCTAATTGTAAAGAGATTGAAGCTGGCTTCACTTCTCCCAGGCCTAGTTTCCCGAAAATAGAAAGTGACATCAATTAATGCTTTCTTAAATCACATAGGACTTTATCAAAATTACAACTTCCTATAGTACAAGGTATAGTAAAACTCACTGGGTCTTTCAATTTCTCGTGGCGGTTTTCTTTGAAGAAGCTCAGACCGCACTCCTCATTTAGCATGAGTTTCATAATCTCGGCTTCCTCTTCTTTGATAGAATTTCCTTCATGAATTTTCCATACTTGGGCATTTGTTCCAACATCTCGGCAAAAGGAATGTTAATATGCAATTTCTTAAAAATATCCAAAAATTTATCAAATTGATTATCAAGCTTTTTCTTATTCAATCTTTGAGGATATGGGATAGGAGGCTCATATTTCGCATATGAGAAGGTTGAATGTCTTGGGATCTTGATGGATTTTCTTTAGATTCTTCCATCTTTCTCTCAGATTTCCTCTGCTATTCAAATTCTTTACCACTTCTCGATGTGATAGCCTTTGCATGCTACGTGGGATTTATTGTGTCACTAGGCGACGATCCTTGAGACCTTTCTGCACCGCTTTGAAAAGCTGCCCAGTTAGTTTTAGATGTCCTGTTGATTACCTCTTGATTTTTGAAATTTGCTCTTGTCTCTCAATGAACTTTCCCAAAATTTCTTCCAAATTTGTTTGTTTTTCTCCGGGGTTGGTAGGAAGATGATGACGGTTTGAATCCCCCTTGGTTATTTCCCCATGACAAATTTGGATGATTTCTCCAACCTGGATTGTAGGTGTTCGAGTATGGGTTATGTTGAGGTTTTTGGAAATTTGAAACATAATTTGCTTGCTCAGCATTTGGTGAAGCAAATGGATTTCCAACTTGGCACTCGATACTAGCATGATTTCCACCACATAAATCACATTGTGCAGTTGGTTTGGATTCGAATTTGGATGACAAAGAATCCATCTTTCTTGAAAGAACAACAACTTGAGCTGACAAAGCATTCACTGAATCAATTTCATGCACTACTGCTGGTCTTTTTGCAATTATCCGCTCTGAATGCCACTGATTGTTGTTTTCTGCCATAATCTCTAACAACTCATGAGCATCCTCCGGTGTTTTTCCCATTAAAGACCCTTCAACTGCAGCATCAATCATTGCCCGATAGTTTGAAACCAACCCATTATAAAATGTAGAGACTTGCAGCCAAATTGGTATACCATGATGTGGGCATTTCCACAACATTTCTTTGAATCTTTCCCAAGCTTCATATAATGATTCTTGGTCATACTGTGTAAAAGATGTGATTTCATTCCTCAATTTTGCCGTCTTAGCAGGAGGAAAGAACTTGGACAAGAATTTCCGAACCAATTCATTCCATGTCGTAATTGATCCCGGTGGTAATGAGTTTAGCACCTTGGCTTTATCCCGAAAGTGAAAAAGGAAAAACCCTCAATCTTACATCTTCGGACACACCATTTATCTTATAAAGATCACACACCTCGAGAGAAAGTAAGCAATATGTGCATTTGGATCATCCTTTGACATTCTCCCAATGATTTGATTGAACCATTTGGATAAAGGATGGTTTTATCTCAAAGTTATTGGCTTGAATAGTTGGCCTCCTTATACCCGAAATAGTTCCAAAGAACATTAGGCAGCATAATCCCTCAAAGGCTTTCACGATTTCCACCTCCTCGACAAATGGTGGATCCATGGCTATTTGTCTATTGTGAGTGAAGTTGAACGTCTTTCTCTCGGTTTAGATGCCTATATGTTCTATCAATCTCCTGATCAAATGGAAGAAGGTTAAGGCTTCTTGTAAGTCTCATACAAAAATCCTATAACCAGAAAATCGACTAACACAAAACAACACAAAGTTACTTTTTTTTTTTTTGATAAATAAAATAAAACAGCAAAATAAACAAAATTAAAAATGAAAGAAAGATAAAGCAAATTAACTTCAAATTAAAACTAAGATTAGGTAGTATCGATATTAATAAAATCAAACCATTCCCCTGCAACGGTGCCAAAAACTTGATGCTTATTTTCGCAAGTGTACGAATCGTTCATGTAATAAAGTGTACAAAAGTACGGATATCGAACCCATAAAGAATGGCATTACTAAGTACCGAAATTGACTAACCCTAATTTTATTTGAAAACTGAATTGTTGAAATTGTTTAAAAAGAAAATTAACATAAAACTAAACTCAAATAACAAAATTAAATGTTGTTCACTAATGATTAAAAACGCTAAGGCATTTGATTTTGCTAAATCAATTCAATCCGATTTCAAGTCATGTTATATGAGAATCAAAGCTAAAAGTGATGGTTGAAAAATCCAAACTTATCTAATACTCTTTCTCAAGTTATATTAGAATTACTTATCTATGAAAACTAACTATATTTCTATGAAGATTTAATCACAAATAAGCACATTACGATTTATGGAATTTCTGGAATAACCACATACATCATGCATTAGGTGTCAAACTCGCATTCAACATACGGTATTTATCACAAGAAGCATTCATTACACATCTCCTCTCGGTCTCAATATAATGCAACAAATCATCTAAATCTTGATCAGAAATTTAAAAGCATTAAGCATGGAAATAGATACTCGACTTGAAAACAATGAATTCATATAACCATAACAAAAGAAATCAGATTTCCTTGATTTAACTACATCATAGCCTTAGCAAAAATGAATTAGTTCATAATGGAAATAAGAACAACCATTATTTCAATTGAATCCATCAATAATAAAACTGAATAAATTGCATAATATAAAAACTAAGGATAAGAGATGAAAAACTCTAGAAGATGAAGACTTGGTAGCATCAATGGTGAAGATCCTTCAAGTTTCTCCAAAATTTCTTTCTCTCCTCCAAAAATGTCTTTGAATTCCCCTTTCTGCCGTCCCCCTCTTTTTCCACCATATTATATATATAGATCTAGGGTTTGGGGGGGCAATTTTGGAACAAAACAACCAAAAAATCTATTTTCGGATGAAACTCGCCGGCGGCAAAATTGTTCTCGCCGCGGCAAGATTTCTGGAAAACTTATGATTTTGGTTCCGCTCAATCTCGCCGGCGGCTAGATTATTGTGGCCGACGGCGAGATTCACTTGGCTGGCGGCGATATTTACTTGGCCGGTGGCGAGATTGATGTGCCAAAATCCGTGCTCCGTGCATGATTTTCAACGTTTTCGCCGTAAGGTTTTCGCCGGCGGTGAGAATATTCTCGCCGACGGTGAAATTCCAAATTTTGAAATTTTGTTTTCTTTTATTTGCACTCAATCCGTTTCATTGAAATTTGTCGCAAAGTGCTCCAAAATTATGATTTTACCTGAAATTGCACTTTAAACACGAAATACCCATGAAATGACATTTGTGGATTAAATAATCAAATAAATGCAATTTTCACACAAATATCAACATTTAAATCATAACAAAAATGCAATAATTTGACTCTTATCAACGAGCCATAAACCTAGCATGATGACTTTCACACTAGTTATGAGGTAGCCCTATCCACTCACTATGATAGCTTCACACTATGATAGCTTCACACATCACAGTAGGTAGCCCTATCAATACTAGGTGCCTCCATACGGTAAAGTTTTAGCAAGTAAGAAATATAACTCAATACAATTTTACAGTCAAGATTAGTTGAAGTCCTAAAGTCTTTCAAGAAATTTCATAAACTTTAAGCATAACATATATGTGTGTTCGTGAGTGTGTGAATAAGTTTATGTCAACATCGATCATCACATGTACAAGAATATGTGTATGCATAAGTCAAAATTGTAGAATCATTTATACAATAAATATCAAAATTAGTTAAGTCATTAAAAATAAGGTTATATGTCTCTAAGTGTTGAATAAGTTCAATACCATGTTGGCCAAATAAAGATTTTGCTTTTTTTTAAGTTTAATTAATAAATAAAATAAAGATAATAAAGATTGCTCACCTAGGTTCATTTAAGAACTCTAACAAAAATACCTAGATGAAGGAATAAAAGATGGTCAAGTGACCAGAAAAAAAAAACAACCTTTCTTAACCCACATTTTCTTGCATTTTGGTTTTTTTATATCGTTGGGTTAGGACTCAACAAACTTAAGTTTCATAGGTGTGTTCTTGGAATTAGCTATACTTTTCTTATTCATTCTAAATGAAGATGCAACATGCATAATAGGATGATGATAATGAGTCCTAGCATTAAAAGTAGTGAATTTTACTTACCTCTTCAAACCTAAGACTTCATACTTCCTAGTAGAATTTTTGAACACATTATTATAATTTCCATTCATCCTTGAATATGATGTAGCATGCATAGATAGATGATTTTTATGGGTCGTACTATGTGAAACATGGAAAGAATGATTAAGTTCAAGAGCATTCCTCAAAAATCTACATTTTGGTCTTATATGACCTTTCCTACCACAATGATGACAGACATGCACAAACTTAAGAAATTTTTCTACCATAGGTGTAATAGTTCTTTGTGCATAAGTAGTAACAGTTGGAGTAGAGTTTAAGGGCATTACAAATGTGGTCTTTGATGTTGAAGATGTGGAACTCTCATCCTTATAACCAAATTAGCTATGTGTATCACCATGTGACTTATCAATGCTTAATATTTTATCAAATTGTTGAGCTCCAATGGTAAGTCTCTCCACTACTTCACATGATTCTTTGAGCTCTTGCACTTTTTTTTATTATCTTCAACAAGCTTATTGTTTTCTTCTTTCAAACCTACAAGACTCAAATTCAAAGCATTATTTTGTTCTTGCAAAATATTATTCGCTTCTTTTAATTTATTAGAAAAAATTTCATGTGTCTCACGTTGTTCATTTAATTTTTCTATTTTTGTATTTAAATAATTATTCTCTTCTATGGCTCTAAGACATTTACATAATAATTCTTTAGAACTTTTAACATTATATTTAGAGAAAAAATAAGATTCAAGTTCCTCACCATCTCAGCTATAATCCTCAAAAGAATGATCCATAATAAAAATCTGTAGGACTAACACTAAGTGTATCTAGTATTGGCTCTGATACCAATTGAAAGTTTATAATATATGCACCTAATTAACCTAAAGCGGGGGTGAATAGGTTATTTTTAATTTTTACCAATTTATAACTTAATAACCTAAACAAAGCAGTCAGATATTCAATTGTGTGTAATAATAAAATGCAGAAATAAAATAATAACACGATATTTTTAGGTGGAAACAACCTAGGCCACAACCATGACCTAAGAGGAAAACCACCGGTCTACTGGACCACCTAACTTTCCTATATGAAAATCAAATGTTCAAGTACAAACTCGATTTTATACTACCCTCCCTAGGATACTGCCCCAATGTACTTTACGTACGAGCCCCTGCTCTATTTTCACAGTTTCTAATGTTAGCGTGAGCGATTTCTAGACCAACGTTCCAATAAGCTCCCTACTAATTAGATCGTTCACAATTCAACTGCAAAAATGTTAGCACAAAAAACACAAGTACCCGTGTGTGTTCTAGAACGGATTTAAAAATAAATAATCCTAACTAGGTGATTCAAAACATATGACAATTAAATCAAATCAACTAACAAATTCTAGATCAAAAAGGTTAAGCACAATTTCAGTAAAAATAGCTTCTTTGAAATTTAATAATCAGATTAAATAATTATGATCACATATAAAATTATTTAATCTAAACATGTGAAAATCTAATTAAGAAGAAACTTTATAAAGATAAAAATATCAAATAAATTTACTAATAAATATATATGATATAATATCAATTTGATATTAATCAACCTATTTATTACTAAAAATTCATTAATAAAAAATCTATTATAAATATCAAATCAATATATATGTATATTAATTACCTTGATCTGCATCCGTTTTGCATATTTGATGTTGCTCCAATGGGGTATATTGCTAATGAATGAAAAAAAAGGACATAGACTAAACTCATCGTATGATCACTGAGTCTCGTCGTATGATCACTTATCAACTCTACCTTTTCATTGACTGCATATATATATATATATTAATTCTTACATTGTCTTCAAGTGTTGCTCTTGAATGTTCACTTTTTCTTCTTTATTTATTTGTCTTATTTCAACAGTGAACGACACATATATAAACATTTGCAGTAGCTAGGTTTTTCTTCTTTTTTTCCCCACACCTTTAACCCTAATGTATCTATATATATTGATAATATTGATAACCTACTAGCATTAGGGTTAAAGTATTTTGGGTTTCATTATTCAAATCCCATTCAAAGCCTAAAATATTATTTTTAAAACACATCTTAAAAATATTAAGACACATTTAAAAAAATATTTAAACACATCTATCTAAGAGATAACTAATTAATAATTTCATAAAGTGATTTAAGTTTAAATAAATATTTTAGCACCAAAAATAATTTTAAATTTATAAACATGTGCTATTAAATGCATGAATGTAATCCTATATGTCGTAGTTATAAAAGATATACCTAGAGTACGATTATCTGAAACTCGAGCATTTGTTCAGCTTTTCTTGATAGACTTGATAATAGGCCTAAACACAAATTTACAGGTAAATATTTTTTCCACAAAAATAGCCAATACTCATAGTCCTTATAAAATTTGGACTACTTATTTCAAAATACATTCCTAAATCGGCTTAGCCTCCATTTTTAAGATATATCTTCAAACATACTTATATCTTTAACATATATTTTTTCAATCAAACTTAGAAGTAAATTCTAAAAACTCTTTATTTATAAGATAACTCTTATTTACAGATCATTAATAACATTCGTTTTTTTTCAAATTTTATAATTATTCGTAATGATTATTTTAAATTTTGAATTATTTTTCTCAAGTAAAACATCTAATAATATATTTATTTGTTTTGTCACGTGTATCATTTAAACGGCTTGGAATTGTTGTTATACATGGGTTTGTATAAGTTTTATCTTCATTGTAATAGATGCTTTTCATGTTTCCCTCTATATGCTTTTCCTTCCCCTCGTTAAGTTTTATCTTCTTTTCAAACTTCATTGAGTTTTTAAATCTTCCATAAAGCTAAATGTTTTCAATTTATTTTGATCGTTTTTCCTATCTATCCTTGTTTAATGTAGTTCAAACTTTAATACTATTAATTTAGATTAAGTATATGTATTGTTTTAACTTTTAATTTTTATTTACTTATTTTTTTGAAATTTTTATAATATTTAAGAATTTCTTATTTTTTGTACCGAAATTTATGTTTGTTATTAGGAAAAAGGGTAACCCAAGTCTATTACATTTAACAAAAGTGCACTATCATCTCATACCTATTGGGTGAGGCCACATAAATCCAAAGATAATAGCAAAAGTCTATTATCTTTACAAAAAGTAAGACAATACAATTATATTACCTTTATAAAATGAATTTTTGTGATTCCTTTTTGTAAAGTTATTGGACTTGGGCTACCTCATCTAATAGATATGGATATAAATTAAAGTGAACTTTTATTAAATTTAACGACCTTGGACGAGCCTTCATTTTTATTATTACATGTATAAGTATATGTTAGATGTGCAGACAAGTCCCACATTTGAAAATATTAGTAATAAAATGAGTATATTGTTGAGATGGATTACTCATTCTAATAGGTTAACCTGTTATGTTAGAACTAGGGGTGTCCATAAACTGGACCAAACCGTAAAATCGGACCGGACCGGACCAAACCGAACGGTTTTACTAATCCAACGGTCCGGTCCGGTTTGTATTAATTTTAAACCGTTCAAACCGGACCGGACCGGTTTAATAATATATTAAAAATTTTATATTATTCTTCATTAAATTATAAAAAAATCGAACCAAACCGGGAATAAAATCGGACCGAACGGTTTTATAAGTCAAACGGTCCGGTCCGGTTTTTATTTCTTAAAACCGTTTCAAACGGTCCGATCTGGTCCAGTTCGGTCCGGTTAAATTTTTTTAGGAAAAACCGGACCGGACCGGACCATGGACACCCCTAGTTAGAACCCTAAGTCTAACAAGTGGTATCAGAGCTTTGGGTTATTTTTTTATTTTTGGACTAATAAAGTTTTGTCTTTGGGATTTATTTTGAGTTTCTAGTTATTTGATTGGTTTTTTAAATTTTAGGATTGTGTTTCAACTACAGAAATGATTTTAGTCTTTGGAATTTGAAGATGCCATCTCTATTAGTTAAAGAAGGGACCGTTAAGGCACTTGAAGGCAAGAAAAAATTATCAACAAAATTAACTAATGAAGAAAAAGATGCATTAAAGGAAACTGCTCTCGGTTCAATTCAGTTTTTCTTGTCTGATGAAGTTTTGTGCGAGATTGGTGATAAGAAATATGTTGTTAGTTTGTGGCTTAAATTTAAGAGTTCGTATATGACTAAGTCTTTGACTATTGGTTATATTTGAAGCAGTAGTTTTACACATTCAGAATATCAAAAGGTACTTATTTGCACGATCACCTTTATAATTTTTATAAATTATTCATGATCTGATAAATATTGGTGTTAAAATTGATAATAAGAATCAGGCCTTGGTTCTTTTATATTATTTACCTCTTTATTTTGAACATTTTATTGATGCGACGTTATATGGGTGAGACATTATTTCTTTAGATGATGTTTGAGTAGCTTTGAGTTCCAAAAATTTGATGAAGAAAGTCTTTTCAAGTAATAATGATAGTACCAATGATTTGTTTGTCAGAGGTAGAACTATAGGAAATGGCTCAAGCAATGATAGAGGTAAATCTAGATCCAAGAAAAAGGATAAATGCTACTAGTATCGTCAGGAAGGATATTGGAAATCAAATTGTCTTAAACTTAAAGATAAGTCTATCACAACATCTTTTTCTCCTAATGATGTTGTTGGTGTTGTAGAAAGTTTTGGTTTTGATGATGATACTATTATATCAATACCTATTGGTTCTTTTAGAGGCATTTGGTTCCTTGATTTGGGTTTTACTTACCATATGTGTTGTAATAAAGACTGGTTTTCTACTTATCAATCTATTAATAGGGGTGTTGTTTTGACGAGAAATAATCTATCATGTAAGATTATTTTTATTGGTACTATCTAGATTAAGATGAATAATGGTATTGCTCAGACTTTAAAAGACATTCATCATGTTCCAGATTTGAAAAAGAACCTAATGGCTTTTGGTATTCTTGATTAACAAGGCTACATATACGTAGCTAAAAGTGGAATTTTAAGAGATAGTAAGGGTGATCTGGTTGTTATTAAAGAGAACATGTTATGTGGCCTCTAAGTACTTCACGGTAACACAGTCATAGGTAGTGTTTTAGTTTCATCTTTGTCAAATCTAGATTCAGATACTACTCGCTTATGGCATATGTGGTTAAGGCATATCAGTGAGGTAGGGATATCTATTTTAAACAAGTTGTGCTTGCTTGGTGGTCAAAAAACTAAGAAGCTTAATTTCTATGAGTATTAGGTCGATAGAAAGCTTGGTGGTCAAGTTCAGTATAGCCATCCATAAAATGAAATGTATTGTTTATTATATTCATTCAGATATTTAGATTCCTCGTGTTGTGTTTAAGAGTGGTGCTTGGTACATGTTGACTTTTATTGATTACTTCTCTCGTCATATGTGGGTGTATTTTATATAAAACAGGAATGATGTGTTCTCAAAATTTTTAAAGTTTAAGGCTTGTATAGAAAATCAAAAAGGTAAGAAGATCAAGCACTTGAAGATCAACAATGCTTGGAGTTCTGTGAGGGTCAGTTTAATGAGTTTTGTGAAAGAAATGGCATGGTGAGACATTATATTGTGCGTGATACATTACATCAAAATGGAGTTGTAGAACATATGAATAGGAATATATTGGAAAGAGCTCGAAGTATGTTTTTCAAGCTAGTTTGGATAAATAATTTTGGGTCAAAGCTTCAACCATGCCTGCTATTTAGCGAATCAATCTCCATCAATTGCAATTGAGTTGAAGACTCTATTTTGGGTATTCTCTAGTACTTCTGCTAATTATTATGATTTGAAAATTTTTGGTTGTCTTTCTTATGCTCATGTTAATGATGGTGGGCATTAAAATATATATTTTTGGGGAATCCTTCTGGGGTGAAGGGTTATAGATTGTGATATGTTGAACCTAAGTCATCTAAATTATTTTATTAGTAATGATGCTAAATTTGATGAGTTTTTCATGTTGAAAAAGAAAAAAAGAGTTTGTTGTTGTAAGTAATGACCCTAGTGTTAACGAATAGGTGGAGCTTGAGAATGGAGCTCCCGATCAAGTACAATAGGGCACTTTAGTTCAACCATATGTGGATGAGGTAGATGATTTTGCTCATGATGTGGTAGATGAGTAAAATAAGCAACCATATAGTATCACCAAGGATAAAGGAACAAGAGAGATTCGACGCCTTCAAAGGTATGTAGATGCAACCTTTGTTTATTTTGCATTATCTGTAGTAGAGTCTATTGAGGTGCATGAACCTTCTAGTTATTTGCGTTGTATTGCCAGAGATTGAATAAATATTTTTTTAATTAATTTCTAGGTTTTATTTTTTACTTTTATTTTAAAATTTTATTTTTTTCTCCTTTATTTTTTTTGTTTAGTTATTTTATTTCATATTATTATTAGTATTATTATTATTTTCTAATTCTAAGTTTAGCTTTATTTTTGATTTATTTATTTATATTTTTTCTTCTTTTCTCTCTTTAATTATCATTTTTCTATTTATTAATCATGTTTTCCCTTTATTATTATTATTATTAGTTTCTTGAAAAAATTATGATAACTAAACAAAATGATACTTGAAACATGTTTTCCCAATTGGGGTTTTTAAATTTTTTGTAGAAAATAAAATTACATAAAAAAATAAAATAGCACAAAATATAAAGTTTTTGATAAATAAGAGAAACATGTAATTACGGGATTTTCTTTGCCAGTAAATTAAAATTAAATTTATTATATTATGATACATTTAGTTTCCAAATCCTAAATTTATTATATAATTTCAAGATCCTTTTTAGTTTTTCTCAATTTTAATTTTAGGAATTTAAATTCGCCTAAAATTTTCTAGTTTTTTCACTTTATAATTAACTAACAGCTCGATTATTAATCAACCTAATTCATGAAAAATCTTGAGTTATGACTACTAGATTTAATTTATTGTTGCATTATAATCCCAAAAAGTAATAATTGAATTAGATGAAATTGATATCGTTAACAATTTCTAATCTAAATATTTAATTTCAATTGTAATAAAAATTACACTTGTTACTTCGATTATAAAAATTAACAATTTCGTAGTAATTTTATAATTTAATAATAAATAAAACTAAACTTTGAACTAGTTGTATACATAATTTAAGAATTAACATGCTTTGACATTCAAATATGAAATTAAACACATCAAGAAATTAATAATTAAAATTTTAAATCATAACATAATCCATATTAAATCATAATTTAGGGCTTGAAATTACTCATAACCATAATCAATTATTTAGTTAGACATTAAATTTAACACATATAATAAGATAACTATAATTCATAACATAAAGAGAAAGAAGATACAAGAATTTATTTATTTTTAATGAGAAGGTGAAACCAATACACCTATCTCTAAACTTGTTCTTGATTATTTCTTCAAATGTTCATCAAACTGCACCAAGATAATTTTTCTTTGCATTGTTTCTGAATTTTTCTCATCAATCTTTTCGAAATAACATTTTATGAGTATTTATTAGAGTTTTAGTTTGGATTTTATGATGAAATTAAGACTAGGTTGTAAGATTGATGCCACGTGCCAACATTGAAACAAACGTGTGAACAATGGCAACGCGATGCTGGGTTAAAGTGGTTTGGGGCCAAACGTCTTGTCCTTTGGCACAACCAAGGATTGGACCAAATGACACATTGTTTAGAACGACTTTGATGGAAATGACGTGAAGCAAATGCATCGTGTGGCTCACATTGGTCCAAAACGGTGACGTTTTAGGCACTTTTCTTTTATGTGCATCTACGTTCACCTAAGTACATCCATACTTCTATGAAAATTCATATTTTATTCTAAGTATATCCATTTTTCAAATAAAATTCATAAAAATTCCAAAAATAATCCCAAATTTTATAAAAATTCATATTTTTTCATAAAACATAAAATAAATAATTATAACACATGATATTAATAAAATAAGCATAAATATAAAGAAAATAATGACTAAAAATATATATATAAATTATCAATTATAAGTTTTCATGAAGTTGTTACTTGTGATGAATCTCCTCAATGGTTGGTTGCTATGAATGAAGAGATTGTGTTACTTTACAAGAACCATACTTGAAAATTGGTGAAGTCTTTTAAGGGTCAAAATATTGTTGGAAACAATTTTTTTATTCAAGAAAAATGTTCAAGAAAAATGAAGGTATACCTAAGGTTGAAGTAACTAGGTTCAAGGCACGTGTTGTGGCAAAGGGCTATTGCCAGAAGAAGGGTATTGATTTCAATGAAGTATTTTGACCTATTGTGAAACATAGTTCAATTCATTTGTACTTCATATAGTTGCACTATTTGACATGGAATTAGAAGATTTTGATGTCAAGATAGTTTTCTTATATGGTGAGCTTGAAGAATATATATATATATCAACCAGAGGGGTTTGTCATTCTATATTTATTTACTGAAAAAGTCTTTATATGAGTAGGAGCAATCTCCTAGGAAGTGATATAAGTTATTTGATTCTTTTATGATTGATCATGGTTACTCTAGGAGTGATTATAATAATTATATTTATCATAAAATACTTCATGATGGTTCATTTGTCTATTTCTTGCTGTATGTTGATGATATTCTTATTGCTTCCAAGAATAAATATGAGATTTAGAAACTAAAGTCTCAGCTTAGTGGTGAGTTTGAAATGAAATATTTGGATACAACAAAGAAAATTTTGTGCATGATAATTTATAGGAATAGACAAGCGGATAGGCTTTATTTGTGTCATAAAAGTTATATTAAAAAAGTTCCTGAATGCTTTGTTAGTAAAGAGTCTAAACCTGTGAGTAAGCCATTATATGTATTTTAGGCTTTCTTTTGATTTATCACCACAATTCGATGAAAAATAGTAGTACATATCTCAGGTTTCATATACTAGTGCTATTGATAGTTTGATGTATACTATGGTTTATTCTCATACAAACATTTTGCATACAATTAGTATTGTTAGTATATATGGGTAATCTTGTTAAGGATCATTGATAAGTAGTGAAATGGATACTTCAATATTTGAGAGGCACTTCTAATTTTGGTTTTGTATACGATAAGAGTTCTAATAATGGTTGCAATGTTATTGGCTATATGGACTCTGATTATGCTGGTGATTTGGATATAAGAAGATTTTTGTTAGGTTATGTATTCACTCTTTCTCATAATGCTATTAGTTGGAAGACTATTTTACAGTCTATAGTTGTTTTGTCTACTACAAAGGCATAGTATATGGCAGTAGCATAAGCAGTAGAGGTTTAGTTTGTGATTTAGATTTATAGCAAGATACTTCTGTTACATTTTTTGATAATCAGGATGTGATACATTTGACAAAGAATATTATGTATCACGAAAGGACCAAATATATTGATGTTAGATATCACTTCATTGGTGACATCATGTCTCAAGGTGCTATTATTGTCAACAAAATATCCATAATAGAGAATCCAGCTGATATGTCAATCAACTCAGTTTTGGTTAACATCCATTGCTTGAACTTGGTTGATGTTTACAGTAAGTGATCACCCTTTGTGTCTTTCGATGATGGTCATTTGATAATCAGAGTAATTTTGCGATGAGAATTGTGCAATGTAACTCTATGCTCATTTAGACTCTCGAGATTTGAATAAATTATTGTGGGTTTTTTAGCTATTTCTTACCACATATGTGAATTAGATGGAATAGGGATGCCCATTTGAAAGATGTAGTTAGATGACTGATCCTTAATATTGGGATATGGTTAGAGTCTAAGGGTGTTAATATGTTCTTGTTCAAGGGGGATTGTTATACGTCTAAAGAAATTACACATTAAAAAATATGATAATAAATTAGGTATATAGTTGGAATGATAATAAATTAATCTTTTAAGTTAAACCCAAAGACCCAATAGTAAACATGTGTAACGCTTATAGTTATTTAAAATGTGTCACAAATATAATATAGATATACTTTATCGGATATTTATCTAAAATGCTCCTGGGGTTTAGCATATCTTCACTTATGCTCTTGAGGTTTGTAGAAAATGCTAGAATTCTTCTAGACTTTATGGTTAATATCATTGATATTCTTAAAACTAATGTCGTTAACTTTTCTATCCATAATATTCCTTTAGCTCTGATACCAATTTGTTGGGGGGTTTTGATCGTCGATTGCCCCTATGGCGAAATATTAACCAATCTAACCTTCTTTTAGAAGATCACACCTAGTTATATGCTCTAGCTAAGCTTGTTCATGCCTTAGATAGGCTTGATCTTACAATTGTAAATTCATACAACTACATGTTTCTATACAAACATTGTACCTATAATCTTTAAAAAGATAATAACCAAACATAAGGTTACTAAATTCCCTTTTTCCTATTTCTTCTTCTTTTAAGAATACTAGTTTTTAACTAAAATAGTCTCTTAATATCCTTCAATCAAGATGATTTATTATTCTTGTAACAACTTTAATATAATATGTATAAATTTCGAATAAGGTGTTGAATCTTCTAAAATTTTCAAGACAAGTTTCATAATTCTCATCCTTCATATATTCATTTAAGACTAAGAGATAACCTTTATCAAACTTTTTTAATAAACGTAGATTTTTATTTTTCATTTAAATTTCTTTTAGATTGGTTGATTGATGTTTATTTGTTAATGGATCCATCATGGTCTTCCCTTCAGTACTTGTTCTTTTGTTACATCGGTTATGTCTCAGCTTTGCTCAAATCTCAAAGTTAAAGCCAACTAAGAACCTTGAATGGATCCTTAACCGCTTATAATTACTGGGTATATCATTGCTAATTTTGGATTTCTAGATAAAGAGGATTTCTATACTAGAGTTTGTGTGTTTTTTAAAGATGTGTGCTTTGGTTTTCTGTGTTCGTTAAAATAAAAATAAGGGTTCCTTTTATAGCATAAGGAATCTCTCTTTACAAGACAAAAAATACTATTTTATCCTTACTTTTATAATTCATCTTCTTTTATGATTTAAATGGTAGCCACTGCTTTTTTCCTTGGCACATGCTACCGACTAAAATGTAGGTCTACATCTTTATTTTCTTTTTCATTTTCTACCAACAGTTCCTCTCTTTATTCTTTTTTGTTGTTTTCTACCGATATTTCTTTTGAGGAAATTGATGATGATGCAACTTCATATTCTTGATCTTTGATGTAGTAAATGCATATGTGATCTTTGGTGGCTTTTCTAGCATAATAGCATAATACCTTCCTTATTTCTTGACCAATTTCTAGGTTTTTTTGTTAAAATTGATTTCATATTTGGTAATTTTTTCACAATCATCTTCTAGAAGAGTCATGCTACTATGAGAAATGATGATGAATTTACTAATTAAAATTTTACTTTGATCTCAGTAGAGATCTCAATCTTCCTGAGGTCATAGTAAATTTGGCCTAACATTTGACCTCTTAATACACAGAGTTCTTCTATGTTGAATTCCTTTTTTGAAAGCGCCCTTGGTTTGGGACCTTTTCTATGTGTGTTGGAAATCCCTATCTTGATGAAATGGTAGGGATTGATACAACCTTCCTTATTCCAGTCCATTAGTGAACTGAAAAATTGAGATAAATAGGCTTATTGCTTGCTTTAATCTTCTTCTTAAAGTTCTTGATTACTAATTAAAGTTTTATAGGAAATAATTTAATTCACTTATATTAATTCTTAGATATATGTTTTCTATCAGTTCTACATGAATAGCTTTGTAAACAAATATTAGATCAGCTTCTTCCAAAATATTGAATTTACTTCCTGTAAGGAATTCCTTATCTATAGTGTAGAATTTCGTATCAGCAATGTGTTCTTGGGTATAATTTCTAGCCAAATTTTAAAGACTCAACCATTGTGGTTTACTGAGGTTTCTCTATTGGTCTTTTTCATCTTCAATGACTGATGAATTTATAGGGGATGTTTCCTCGAATAACATTGAATACTTTACTATTTTTGATGTCTCTAGGAGAGATGCTTCTCTAAATAGTATTGGAGATCTTGTTATTTTCCCTATAGTAATCAACCTGCTTTGTGTTGTTGGTTGTTGTTGTTGTACTACAGAATAATTTCTTACTATTTGCTCTGAAGTTATTAGTTTTGGTCTTTACTAGCTTTTGCCCAATTGTTATAGATTTCTTATTTTGGGCCATTATAGACCACATAAGTCTTTTTTGTTCCTCTTTTTCTACTTCATTAGCCCAATTGAACTTTCTTGTTTTAGAGATGTTACTCTGTTTTGAATTGATAGGTTCTTCCTTTTCATTTTGAATTCTTTCTTTATAAGTTTTATCTTTTTAAATTGAATTTTTGATGAAGTTTCCTTTTTTCATAAAGGGTTGTAATTTATGATAATAAATTTCATATTCACAAATAAAATAATATGTGTAACACATGTTACATATTTCTGTATTTGTTAGATGCCATTTGGCTTTATTGATTTCATGTTCACTAGATTCAGTGATAATTCTTCTTTTATCCTCTCCAATAAATTCATTATATAATTTGTTTATTACTATATCTAAATATTCTCTTTTTATAGGAGCATTCTCTTGCATTAATAAATGTTGTTGATCTGTTAGATTTGAAAACCTAACTTTAACACTTTCTGTCATTTTATGACCTACTAATACCCTACAAGGATTTGCTTGTGTAGTTTGAAAGGTTTGTATGAGTACACTCATACTACTAGCCCATTTATCCAAGGCTTTTTTCCTATCTCTTATAAAATCTATATCTAAAATATTAGACTTGTAATTATTTTGGAGTTTGAATTCTGGTGAGATACTACCTCTAGTCCCCCAATGTAACCCTTCTTCCATTTTGGGTGGTTGTTTTCTTCTATCTATGGTGTTAGGGCTCCCCTGACCTTTGGCTATTTCTTTCTTTCCTATGTGTGTAAAATGTTCCTTCTTGGTAAGGAACTGGGAATGAAATTGGTTTCATATTTGGGATCATAATTTCTAATTCAATATCAGTCTCACTAATTATTTTCATATCGTCTTCCTCTTTGGTTATACAAAGTTTTTCATTGTATTGTTCTCTTAATTCTTCATTAGTTAGTGTTAACAAACTAACTAATTTTTCTATATTCCTATTTTCTAGATTCATGAATTGTTTTTCTTATTCTTTTCTATATTCCATTAAATTGAAATAATATCTTTTTCATTAGGTTTTTCTTCATTTTTCTTCTCTCATTTCTAGGAATTGGGACATCTAATCTCCTAGATTGTTCTACTTTTAGTCCTTCTAAAGGATCATATTTATGGCATACAATATCATTGTTTCTATGTATGTTATATACATATTTTCTTAATTCTATAAATTCCATATATATATCTTATTAAAGCTTATTATAACCACATTTCTTTATTTCTTTTAATAATATTTTTTTGTGTTTCCACTGTACCTTATAGGTGTTTCGTGTTTGATTCCGAAACTAAATCTATTTCCTCTATTAAAAGCTTCAAAGCTTTCATTAATATGCTTGATTTTTTGCTAAGCCTACTAAGCTTCCATCTATTTCTAACTGTATATTTTTTAATTTATCTTTAAACGTTATTATTTTCCTAATATGACATCATGAACTAATGCTTTCATTACTTGAACTTTATCTTTTAGTTTTTTAACTTCTTCTTAGTTAGAAGTTTCTCCTTCATAGTCTATAAAAATAAATCTTAATATATTATTTTTTTTAACCACATTACTTTTTCTTTATAGTATCAGATTTTTTTATATTTAAATGGCATTCCTCTGATATTTCAAAGTCTAATAGGATTTTTGATTTTATTGTTTGTCCAAGTTATTAGAAGGTTTTATCTATATCTATAAATTTATTTTGTTTATATATTGAACTATTATGACTGTTTGTTAACGAATATACTACTATGTAGTGTATTGAAAATAGATTATTTTCATCTTTCATTAAATCTTTTCTTTCAAATTCATAAACTAGACTTAATATTTGGTTTAAGTTTTTATCATAGATATTAATAACAAACCTGAGATATGCTGTAAATTTTAGTTTTTGGTATCGTAAATTATCATAGATCATTCCTATTAGAGCACCATTTCTATTTATTATTTTATTATCTAGTAATGTTATTTTTATGGGTGTATGTATTCCTTCATTGAAATGAGTTTGTATTAATATTTGAATTCCTTCTAAATAAATATATTCATTTTTTTTCTTTATTCTTTTGAGAATTTTGGATGGTTTATTCGATATAATTACATTGTCAATTAGTGGTATATTATACATTCATCTTACATCTACGATATTAATTGCGATTTCTTTATTACTTATTCCATAATAAATTATGTCTTTCTTTGAGAATAATTTTCTTAAAAATGTAAATGAAGAGTCTTTAAATCCATCACTTTCTTTAAGATTTAATTTTACTTTTTAAATTTTTTCAAATTTGTTTTTACTTGTTATGATTTCGTATTAAAAGCATCTTATATTTTTTCTATTTTTAATTCTATTATTTCTTGTTATTTTTATTATTTATTTTATTTTTATTTATGAAATGTTACTATTTATTTGGTCAAATTTAATTCCTATTATGTTTGAATAATATTTTTAAATTTTCTAAAACTTTAGAAGTATTTTTAAAAATACGTGATATTTTGGATGTTGTCCAGTACTTACGTCTAAAGGAAAAAATAATTAAGCACCAAAATGGGGTCAGTGAAGAAGACTTGTACGTATCTTTATCAATCTTTTTCAATATTGATTCCCACCCTATTTTATATTTATTAGACCTAAGCTCAGCATTCATACCATGCTTCTCTCTATATAAGCTACATTTATAAAATCAAAATCATTTATTAAACCTGGACTCAACTAAAAAAATTTAGAGTTCAAAGAGAGAACAGATCAGGTGATAATTTTCTAGCGATCTCTAATTAAATAAGTACCTAGGTAGCTGAAATGAGTGAAGTAATAGAAATGAAGTTAAACCCCACAAAGATGAAGAGTAGTAGTAGTAGTAGTAGTAGTGCTCAGATGGCAGAAACTACACCTCGATTTCAAATTGAGAATTCTCCTCCATTAATAAATCTGCTGGATTCAAACCCAAAAAGCCCATTTTCAGATAAATTAATGAGTAGTCCTAATAATTTAGGTAGTCCAATGAAAAAGGTTATAACAAGCATGCAAAGTTATGTAGAAGAAGTTGGGCATTTCACCAAATTTGATCCTCAAGAAGCTTGGCTTCCCATTACTGAGTGTAGAAATGGTAATGCTTATTATGCAGCTTTTCACACTCTTTGTTCTGGAATCGGTTTCCAAGCTCTTCTTCTTCCACTAGCTCTTACTGTTCTTGGTTGGTAAGTAATAATATTTAATTTTATCTTCATTTAATAGTGTGTTTAATTATTTAAATAACTAATTATTTATTAAATTGATCACATTTTCACAATTTAAATAATTATTCATGTCATAACTATTTTTACATCCGCATTCAACGGTGACACAAAGGTGCATTAATATCCACATATTTGTATTATAAATATTTAATAATATTATTTTAAATTTTATATTTATATCAGGACATGGGGAATCATGAGTCTTTCAGTTGGTTTCGTATGGCAGTTGTACACTTTGTGGTTACTTATACAACTTCACGAGTCACATTCTGGGATGCGCTGTAGCAGATACCTTCAACTTTCCATGACTGCTTTTGGTATTAATATAATGAGCATTATTATTATTATTATTATTATTATTATTATTAAAACTATTTAAAATCATTACAAATGTAAGATATAAAATATTTTTCTAATATAATAAGTATGTGTAATTGTATATTACCATGTCCATGTTGCTCAAGGATAAGATTGAGTATCAGGGGTCAAACAAACTGATTTGACTCTCTTGGCTTAAATTTATTTAAATTTAACACGAGATAAGTTTAAATTTACTTATTTTTAAATGATTCCTCATTTACATTTTTTTAAATAAAAATTATATAATTTTTTTTACTATAAATATTAATTTTTATTATAATCTTATAAATCAAGAAAAAAATGATATATTTTAAGTCCTTTTTTTCGTTATAGAATACATCTTTTAAATGAACTCGTAAAATATCATAAATTAAATATATTATTTTTTAATTTATTAAATCAACCTTAAATAAATCGGGTTTAAAACACAAATAAATAGTAGGATAATAATGAGATGTATATAATATGGTGGAATGATTACAAATTCTTAATTGTGACAAAACATTTATGTGATGCTTATCTATTTTTAAGAGAAATGCTTGAGATATTTTTAGTGCTTTTAGAAGAAGTAAATTATTTTTAAGTGTTCTATCACCGAATGATAAAAAGAATCATTTTATAGGCGGGTGTTCTTTAACAACTATTTTTGTTGTTTGAAAATGTATAAATATCATAAATTTATGTTATATTTTAAATGACGTTATAAAATTTGATTTGATAGTATAATTAAACTCAAAAAATATTATCAAATGAAATTGTAATAAATTAATTATATCTTTAATATTTTTGTGATATATAATAATGTTATTTTAATTTATATAGTAGAAATAAAGAAAATTAATAAAAGAAACTACTCTATTGGTAGGAAACGTCAACGGCCTTTATTTATTCATCATCTAAAGTACCTAATCTTGAATAAATATGCATGTAAATGGAGTGGTTTTATTATGCAATTAATCTTAGTCGTGATACATTACCTTCAAAGTAAACTCAACTTTTTTGTCACATGTGAACTTTTAATGATTTTTGATTTTTGTATTAGTTGAGTACAAGGGAAGATTAATATTATTAAGAAATTACAAGAGTAGAACTTTTTGTGGGTGTGTGATATTTTTTTAATAGTTACATATCCCAGAATGTTTATTCATGTAAATTATGTTGCATTAACATGAAGATGCAAGATATTTTATTTATATATATATTACACTTAAATTAATATTTAAAAATATATATATATATTAATTAAATATTTTATTAAATTAAAATACTAGTTCACAAAGAATGAGTAAGTTATCCATTAAGACGTGATTGTAAGTTTCAGGTGCAAAGTTAGGGAAAGTGCTCACCCTCTTTCCAATAATGTATTTATCCGGTGGGACTTGTGTGACATTGATTATGATTGGAGGAGAGACCATGAAGATGCTTTTCCAACTCTTATGTGTTGGGAACACATGCAATGTGAAGCTATTGACAACAATTGAGTGGTATTTGATTTTTACGTGTTCAGCCATTATTATTGCTCAGCTTCCTAACTTGAATTCTATTGCTGGGGTCTCTCTAATTGGGTCAATTACTGCTGTTAGTTATTGTACTCTTATTTGGGTGGTCTCAATCTGTAAAGGAAGGTCACTTGGTGTATCTTATAAACCAGTTGAGGCTAAATCAGATGTTGCTAGTGTTATTGAGATTCTTAATGCCCTTGGAATAATTGCCTTTGCTTTTAGAGGTCATAATCTTGTGCTTGAAATACAGGTAAAGTAACCCATTTCTTTTTGCTGGAAATTCATCAACTTTTCATTGGTAATCTAATTGCTTCTAGCCAGAATTTTTATTCATGTAAACTATATATTTGTTTTTGAGTAATATAAAGCATGCCTTGCTTAATTAGTCAAAATTAATAAAGTTAATTAGCATTGATTTTTAAAATAATAATGTCAATATCGATAGCATTTACGAGTCTCCGATCAATGAAACCCATGCGGCCATGCTAGAAACAATGATGGAAAATATTTTTGCCACCCTCGTTTGATCATTTGAAAATTTGCATATATGTAAGCAAACATACTACCACTAAACTCCTCTCACCGTTAACTTTTCAATGCCACCAATAGTGTTGCTATTGGTGGTATACTTCGAAAGTCAGCATTGGTGAATCTCTAAAGTATTATTTTGTCCATCTTACTTATTCTATTGAACTCATAAGGTATTTTCCCTTGATATATTAGAGCACCATGCAATAATGTGTAGCTAATTTGGTCTTCATGTAGGGCACGATGCCTTCCAACATTAAGAGCCCATCTCATTTACCAATGTGGAAAGGAGTCAAGTTTGCATATCTAATCATATCTATGTGTTTGTTTCCCCTTACCATTGGTGGCTATTGGGCATATGGAAATTCAGTAAGAAACAATACCATATGTTTTTTGTCCAAATACTTTGACTTGATATTTTGACAAATCTACTTGTATGCCATATAATTATTGGTTAAAATAATTGGAATCCACACACAATTAAAGCTATGGACAAAATTTGGCCACAATAGCAGTGCTCTAATTGCATTTTTCTTGTTCAAGAGTTTAAAAGCTGATTGGGCTTGCACACCCAGACCTAACTACTTTTGTGATTGGATGTGGCAGATACCTTCGAACGGAGGGATGTTAAATGCTTTATACAAATACCACAGAGAAGACACATCAAAATTGCTTCTTGGTCTAGCATGCATGCTTGTGGTGATTAACAGTCTATGCTCATTTCAAATATATGCAATGCCTGTTTTTGACAATTTGGAATTCAGATATACCAACATTAATAACAAACCATGTCCACGATGGTTACGTATTGGGCTAAGGATATTCTTTGGGTTCCTGGCCTTCTTCATTGCAGTTGCATTGCCATTCTTGGAAAGCTTGGCAGGATTGCTCGGAGGAGTGGCTCTACCCCTCACCTTAGCTTATCCAAGTTTTATGTGGATACTATTGAAGAAACCAACTAAATATAGCATAACTTGGGCTCTCAATTGGTTTTTAGGAATATTGGGTATGGTCCTTAGCATTCCAGTTATAACTGGAGCAATATGGACTCTAGTTACCATGGGAATACAAGTCCACTTCTTTAAGCCTCAGTAGGCAATTGAAAATGGAGAAGAGCCAGCACATGTTTGGTGCAAATATGCATGTGAACGTATGATGTGGATCTTCATCTAATAAAACTGACCTCTGCTTATTATACTGAAAAGTAGCACCTTTTGTGGCCGACTTCGTCATAGCATTACTATTCTCAGCTATCCCGCTATATCTGTTGGACCTTTCATCTTACACTCATAGCACAGATTCTGGGTACATAAGTTGTACTAGAATATTACAAGTTTTTCTAGGAAAAAACAAAAAAACACAAAACTGACCTATGTCCTGATGCACTGTGAGATGAACTTCCATGTCACTTTTCTGATTAATAGATGGTAACAACAAACAAGTAATATATAGAATTGTTAAAACTACTCGGTATACATACAGCAAAAAAGTACTCACACGCAAGGAAAGAAAAATCATGCATTGAACTAACAATACCTATATATATTGAGCAAAACCATAAAAGAAGCAAAAACTAACAATCTGAATAAACCACTGCCACTTTACCTGGTTCTTCTTTCATAAAAGCAAACCATCATTTTGAGTGTTCACTATCTTGCATGTTATTTTATTTTATTTTTGCTAGTGGATTTAACTTCCACATTTCCAATAAGTCTCGAACCATCATAAAAAATGATGCTAATCTCCAGTTACAGACGCATCAATAACATACGGATACATATTTCTGAAAAGTGAGAAAGGTCAGCCGGAATTAGCGTAAGCAATTGTTGGGTCCATTCCAAGTAATGAACTATTGAAATTCATCCGTTGAACAGGAAAATATACATAAAGAACTACTACCACTGGATTATATTTTAACTTGGAACAAATTAACACAGAAAAGAATCTGTCAAGATCTTCTGTAAAATAAAAATAGAAGATTGAAGAACAGAAAACCTTGTAAAATTGAATAGGATTTCATAGTTAACTGTAGTAGTTGTAAAAATGAACACTTGGGTTCTTTTATTTTCAACTAAGTCACTTCTAGTCCTTTAATCATTGAAATTGAGGTACTTATTAATTATGAAATCAGGATTCTTCATGTGGCACTTAATACAAGACTTAAGTGCTTATGTTCATAAAATATGATTAAAGTGTTAAAATTAATAATAATAAGATTAAAGTCTTCGTCTTCAATAATTATAGGAACTATACTAGTGCTCAACTTTCATTTTTAATGTTGGATAGCGTTCTGTATGCATTCTTAGCCACCATGAAATAATGGTTTGCTTTAATCCACCATGCAAATAATTCTTACAAATTTTCCACACCATAAACAGATTTCTTTTTCAAAGGAGGAGAAATAACCCTCCGGGAAATTTCAATTCTCGCTTTAAGCTTCATGCAGTCCATCGGGCTCACCGCAAAATTTGATAACATTTCTATAGCCCATACTAAAGAAGGGTCTTCATTTTTTATTTTTATTTTTTACAAAAAATGAAAACCCTAGCTGATCTTACTCAATTTCTAACTCTATGTACAATAAACGTTAAAATTACGAAGCGCTATCAATGATATAAATATAACCAATTCAAATATAGAAAAAGGTAGGTGTGAATTAGGGGTGTCCAACGTTCCGGTCCGATCCGGTTTTGGTTAAAAAACTTTAACCAGATCGGACCGGACCGTTTAAAACGATTTTAAAAAATAAAAATCGGACCGGACCGTTTGATTTATAAAACGATTCGGTCCGGTTTGGTTCCTAATTTGGTTCGATTTTTTTATAATTTAATGAAAAATAATGTGAAATTTTTAATATATTATTAAACCGGTCTAGTCCGGTTTAAACGGTTTAAAATTAATACAAATCGGACCGGACCGTTTGATTAGTAAAACCGTTCGGTTTGGTCCAGTCCGATCCAGTTTTACGATTTGGTCAGATCCGATCCGGTTTATGGACACCCTTAGTGTGAATAACGCACCAAAATTGTCAATTTTTTACCGATTTGAATTGGATTTTAGGTTTTTAATTCGAATTGGATCCAATGATATAATCTACCATAACCAATCTGAATCCAAGATTAGATTTTTTTAAATCGATTAAATTTATATTAAAATTTATTTATAAATTATTGTCATATATCACACACAACATACATATCATTTAAATTTTAAATAATATATTTATAACAAAATTTATTATTTATAATCACAATTAAATAAATTAAAATAATAAAAAAATATTTATACAATTATTAAATTAAGAATCAGATTTAATGAATTTACACAAATTTATCTGATTATTTGATGTTTTAAGTACAAATTAATACACATGTATTTATAATAAAATTTATTATTTTTAATCATAATTTAAAAAAATTAATTATTATAAATATTTATATTTATTTTTAAGATTGAATAATAATTCATATAATATTTAAATATAATATATTATCGAAAAAAATATATATACAGTTATTTATAATTTAATAATAATTTTATTTAAACTAAAAATAATGGATTATAAAATGTAACTATCCGAATCCGATCTAATAAATTTTATACTTTTTAACCTGGTTCAATACAATTATAAAATTTCAATTCAATCTTATTTGAATATTAGAAATCGGATTTATGAATTTAAACAAATTTATAGGATTCCCATATTTCGAAGTAAAACAAAAATGATCAAACTTATAGTACGAATTGAGGTTACGAACCAAAATTGGAGGCAGAGGAGAAGAATAAGACGGGGGCCCAGTCATGCTTGGATCTAGTCTGATACTCTGTCAGCAGCTCCGCAAGATTCGATTTCGTTATCATAATAACTGCCCTCCTCTTTCTCCCTCTCCGTCTATTTCTATTTCCTTTTCAAGGCCCATTGTTTGTTTGTTTGTTTGTTTCGGAGAAAGCAGAGGGATCGTTAAACGACAGAGAGGGAGACGTCTTATGTTTCATAATAACGAATAAACTAATATATTACACCGAAATCAAGTAAAATTAAATATAAATTTATATTTTATAAATACCGACAGGTTGATTTTAATTTTATAAATACCGACAGGTTGATTTTAATTTTATAAATACCGACAGGTTGATTTTAATTTTATAAATACCGACAGGTTTTATTTTTTAAATTTGTTTACTATAATTAATAAAAAAATTAAATTATTTTTTATTTTTAATAATTTACTCATTTTTCTTTTAATTTACTTAAAAATTGATGAAAAATTATAATTAAATATTAAAATATAATTTTTTTAATCAAATTTTAATTAAATAATAAATCTTATTTATTAACGTAACATTAACATTAAAAAAATATTTAAATTTATTTTAAAAATAAATATATCTAAATCACAAATCAAACTTATTAAAACAACATAAATGATTAATCAAATGTTCTATAATTAATATTTATATGTCGGTTTTTGTTTTTGACTTAATAAACCAATGTTTTTGACTTAATAAACCAATATATATTGATTCGATTAACATTTTAAATATAAACTAACCAAAATCGAGTCATGCCTACCCTTATCTTAAAGCATTTGGTGAAATTTTACAACTTTCGTCGCATGAGCTTCATTCACTAACACTTCATTAACTAGCAATATATTTGTTTCACATTATTAGAGATCCTGAATGTATAAGTTATATATAATAATGCATTTATTTATGAAATAAGATAATATCATATAATATAAAAATACTATGATTATATAAAAATTTATACGATAAGAAGAGTAGGTTTAATTCATATTAGACAATTAACTTACAATGGTGTATTAAAATAGGGATTTTGTAGATTTTAAAAGTTTCAATGTATTCATTTAATACTTTTTAAAAATTTATAAAAGTTTAACTATATTCGATTAAAACTTTTAAAACGTTTTAGAAGTTTATAAAAGTCCATACAAATTTTAGTGTATTCAACTATTTTCTACAAGTTTACAAAAGTATTACTTTTAAAAACTTTCACTTAATCATAGAATTTTAAGAATTTTAAATATTTTTATGTATAAATAAAATCTACTATCATGACATTTTTTTCTTCACTCATTTTTTTCCTTTTTTATATTTTTAGTATACTAACATTAAAGAAATAATTTTTTTAGATAATTTTCTTTTAATATCTATTAAGAATCGAGTATCTCATAATAATAATTTTTACCATAAGATAAATTGAGCACATGGTCATTTTCAATCAATACAAGACGGTTTTATTTTTATGAAAACTCTAGATATTTTTAAATATTAAAGAATAATATAGATTTTATTAAATTTTTAAATAAAATACATAATAACATATTGAGTATTTTTAATAATTGTAAAAAGTTCATAAAAAAATTATAAAATAATTAAAATATAGTAAAAAATGTGAGTATGATAAAAATTTAAAATATAATAAATTTTGTAAAGTCTTATAAAAGTTCATACAAATCTATTCAAACTTATATAGAGGTTTTAAAAATTTAATAAACTATATTTTGAAGCCTTTAAAAATCTATTAAAATATTAGAGTTTTTAGAATTTAAAATCTATCAAAATCTTCCTAAATTCAAATTGAATACATTCTTTTTAATATGTCTGAATTTTTAATTATAAAATTTTATATCTTAACTTTTTATTTTATATTAAATTAAAAATAATATTTTTAAAAATATAAAAATAAATTAAATATTGATTTAAAAAAATTTATAATAAAAAACTATTTAATCATAAATTATTTTATTAAAACATTTTAATTTTATTCAACTATATTATATAGCTTGTAACCAAACACTAACTTATATAATATAATTCGATAAAATACAATATAATATAATTATATTATATCCATTTGATATGGTGCCCTAATACTATAAGTTGAACCGTGGATAAAATTTTATATATTTTTTGATATTTTTATTGAAAGTTTTGTAAAATAAAAATACCAATATAAATATGCAAGTTTTAAAATATCTTTCACAATACTCAAAAACTTTCCATTATTTTTTTTAAAATATTAATAAATTTCAAAATATTTCAATATTTCTATAACATTTAATTTTTGATTTTAAAATTTTATTAAAATTTTTGAAATTATCAAAATATCAATATAAATACATCACAAAATATCATTTTTTTTATTTTTTTTCAAATTAAAGATGCAAATACATAGTTTATTATTAGTGTTATAAATAAGTTAATATTTATGTAAAAGTATTCTATTTTTTTCTTTCATAAATTTCATATTTACTTAAATATTAAATGTTTAATTATAAGTTATAACTCGTTAAGTTGTGACTGTTGCATTTGGAGACCATCAATTTTCGGCACTATATCACTCATGCTTTTTGTTAAGTAAACTATTTGTTTACTTTTAATTATTTATTTTTATTTTATTTTGGTTCATTTTTTTCTTAAACTATTATTAAATGACCTCACAGTGTAGTTGTAGAACAAACTCTTCGATAAACCAAAACTATAATATGAGATCTAATTCGCGCATTGCACCTATTCCTTTTGCTCATGTCATCTATTTTTCGATCAATTAACAAAAAGGTACTTAAGCAAGAAATTGAGATCAATCTTCCATTTTCAAGCAATTATTCAAACAATTTGGATTAATCTAATAATGAGGAAATAGCTGAGAATAATCAAAATAAAACTTTTAAGGAGATGGTTGTATCGGCTTTAGATCAATAACCCTTATGCATTCAATAAAATGAAAATGGCAAGGCTTTTGAATTGAATTCTGACATGATTTATCTCTTAACTACATTTCGAGGTCTAGCAGGAGAGGATCCGAACAAGCATCTAAAAGAATTTCATATGATTAATCCTGAAATCAAATAGTACTATTGAAGAATGAGTAAAGCTTAGGGTACTCCCATTCTCCATATTGGACAATGCTAAAAAGTTATAGTATTTACCAACCAAGATAGTTAATAGTTGGAATGAGATGAAACAATTTTTTTTTGGAGAAATATTTTCTAGCTTTTAGAGCTACTTCATTTGAAAGGAAATTTGTTGTATTCAACAATATAATGGGAAACATTGTATGAGTAGTGAAATAAATTCAAGGAACTCTATGCTAGTTTCCCTCATCATCAAATAAGTGAGCCTCTATTACCCTAATATTTCTATGAAGGATTGATACCCATAAATAGAAGCATTATTGATACAACGAGCGGTGGAACGTTGGATTTTAGAACTTTATAGAATGTAGGAAATGTGATTACAACTATGGTTGCAAATTCTCAATAGTTTGGCACCCAACTTAATCCACTCCTAAAGGTTAATATTGACCAATAACTTAGCACCCTTATTTCACTTGTGCAATAATTAAAAGTCAATCAAGTCAAAACTTCTGGAATTTGTGCTAATACTGGACACCCTAAAAACATATGTCCTACTATTGAAGATCCTAATTTGGAACAAGAAATTGCTCTAAGAGAATACCAAGAACAACAAATGTAATGATAAAACACCATCTCTAACACTTATAATGTTGATCGGATGGATCACCCAAATTTTGGCCATTCAGAAAACAATCAAGCTATTACCTCAAACCGGTTCGCTATACCACGAGTTCAACAACCTTATCAAGTAAGCATGTAAAATCATCTTCCACCTTAATTAAAGTCTCTAGAGGAATTAATAATTTCTGTAGTAACCAACATATCTCAATTTCAGCAAGATTCTATCAAGTTTCAACAAGATACAAAGGCTTTTATCAAGAATCTTGAAAATCAATTTAGCCAATTGATTACTACCGTTGAAAGATTAGAAACACAAGGATCTGGTAAAATTTCCTTCCAATCCATGGTCAAACCTAGGGAGAATTTTAGTGCTATATTATTGAGAAGCAGGAAGAAACTTGAAGAAGCTCATAAGGAGTCAATCAGCAATAAACAGACTAAAGATGAGTTAACTAAAGTAGAAGAAAGCAAATCTAATAATGTGGAAGAAAAATAACCACTTAAGCTACAATATAAAGTTTCAATTTATACTTATAAACCTCATTTACCTTTTCATAGAAGGTTTGCGAAATCAAAGTAAAAGGAGCACAAGCAAGAAATTTTGAAAACATTTCAGAAACTACAAGTTAACATTTCGTTATTAGATGTCATCAAGTAAGTACCTTGCTATGCTAAATTCCTCAAGGAATTCTGCACCAATAAGTCACTAGTAAGTTTAATACTTTACTTTTGGGTAGACCTTTCATTGGAATAGCATATACAAAGATAAATATGCATGATAGAACTCGCGCAATAGATTTTGATGAAAAGGTTATTCACTCGAATATCTTTAAAGCAATGAGGTATCCTAGTGAGTATCATTCTTCTTTTTCTATGAACATATTTGACTATTTAGCATAGAAAATATTTGACATTAAAATTAAAAACCTAATGGATGTTTTAATAAGAAATGGTTTGATAATTGAAGACCTAAGATACGAAAAAAAGATGTTAATAATATAGAGGAATTGAAGGATATTTTTGCTCTTTTTGAAACTTCTCCATAAATACAACTGAGCTAAAATCTATCTTATATTTCTCTTCCTTTAACTAACGAGAAGCTTTTACCTTCCATTATTTGGGCCCTTCCTTTGGAGCTTAAGCCTTTTTCCAAAAAAATCTCAAATATGTGTACTTCGGAGAATGAGACAAATTGCTCATAATTGTAGTAACTAAACCTATGACCACTGTGTATTCACCAAATACTACTTGAAGAAGAGTCAAAACCATTAAGAGAGCCATAGAGGAGATTGAATCCACCAATGATAAAAGTGGTTAATAAAAAAATCATCAAGCTATTGGATGTATATGTAATCTTCCAATTTCGAATAGCAAATGGGTTTGTCCATTCCAAGTGGTTCCAAATAATTTAGGAGTTATGGTGGTGAAGAACAAGGATAATGAACTAGTTCTTACCCAAATTCAAACCAGGTAGTGAATTTGCATCGATTTTCAAAAGCTTAATTCTATGACTCGCAAAAACCATTTTCCTTTACCATTTATTGATCAAATTCTTGAGTAACTAGTGGCCCATACTCACTATTGTTTTCTTGATGGTTTTTCAAGTTATAATCAAATTATTATTGCCTTAGATGACCAAGAAGAGACGATGTTCACTTATCCCTTTGCACTTTTTCCTATTGATGTATATCATTTGATCTGTGTAATGCTCCCACCATCTTTCAAAGGTGTATGATAAGTATACTTTACGATTATATAGAGAGTATTGTAAAGGTATTTATGGATTATTTTAGTGTATATAAGTATTTATTTGATAATTGACTTAGTAAGCCTACACTAATTCTAGGGTGATGCATAGAAACTAACCTTGTACTAAATTAGGAAAAATTAGATCAAGGAATAGTTTTAGGGCATGTGATATAATCTAAGGGAGTAGAGGTTGATGAATCTAAAATAGATTTTGTTCATTCCTTACCACCTCATACTTGTGTGAATAAGGTCCTTTCCTTTCTTGATCATGTAGGATTCTATCGATGATTTATATAGGATTTCTCGAATATAACATAACCACTATGCCAGTTTCTCCAAAAGGAAACTATATTTGAGTTCAATGAAGAGTGTGCTATGGTATTTAACAAATTAAAAAAACTCTTAACCACAACACACAATCATCAAGCCACCTATTTGGAATCTTCCATTGAATTTGATGTGTGATGCAAGCGACTATGTCATTGGAGCTATTTTGGAACAAAAGATTAACAAGTTACCACATGCCATCTATTATGCATCACAAACTTTAAATGCTCATCACAACGGAGAAATAACTTTTAGTGGTTATTTTTTCATAGAATTTTTTTGTCATGTGTAATTATAACTTAAGTAATTGTTTTCTCCAATCATGTAGCTCTTAGGTGCTTACTCATGAAAATGGATGACAAAGCAAGGCTCACAAGGTGGATTCTTCTTCTATAAGAATTTAAACTTGAAATTAAAGACAAGAAAGGAAGTGAAAATGTGGTCGTTGATCTCCTTAGTAAGTTGATTCAAGAAGAAGAAGCACTTCCAGTAAAAAAGGACTTTTGGATGAGCAATTACTTACATTGACATCTTTGACTTCTTGGTATTTAGATATAGTGTGCTAGTTGGTCTCTAAGAAGATCCCATAAGACTTATCTCAAGCTAGCAAAGTCAAACTCCTTAAGATTATAAAGCATTATTTGTGGTATGATCCATACCTTTGGAAGCATTGCCCTGACCAACTAATAAGGAGGTTTGTACCCAATATTGAATTTAATTCCATTCCAACTTTTTTTTCATTCATATGTATGTTGAGGATACTTTGGAGCAAAATGGACCACTTTCAAAGTCCTAGAGAATGGATTTTATTGGCCAACTCTATTCAAGGATGCTTTCACCTTTTTTAAATCATGTGACCACTATCAATGAATCGATAATTTTGGCCCTAAAAATCAAATGCCTCAAACTCCAATTCTTGTTGTTGAGATCTTTGATGTTAAGTGTATTGACTTAATGGGACATTTTCCCTCTTCTCATAGTTATCTATATATTTTATTAGTTGTAGATTATGTCTCGAAGTGAGTAGATGAAAAAGCCACATGTACTAATAATGCAAAATTTGTTATATATTTTGTTAGATCTCACATCTTTTCAAGGTTTGAAATGCCAAGGGAAATCATTTTGTCATCTTTTGTTTTAGAAACTTTTGAAAAAAATACAACATTCATAAAATGCCAACACCTTATCATCCACAACCGAGTGGATAGTATGAAGTATTCAATCAAGAGATTAGATCAATCCTTGAAGAGACTGTCAAGCCAAACTGGAAGGATTAAATTTTATGCCTATATGATGCTTTTTAGGCATATAGAATGACGTATAAGACACCAATTAGAATTCCACCATTCCAAATGATCTATGGTAAATCGTGTCACTTTCCTATCTAATTGGAACATAGGGCCTTTGGAGATCAAACAATGCAACATGTATATATAAGAGGAAAGAGAGTAATGAAAATAACATCTTAATGAGCTTGAGGAGATTAGAAATGATGCATATGAAAGCCACTACTACAAAAATAGTCTTCTTGAATATCAATTATTGTTAGTACAAATGTTCCTAAGTAAGTTAGCATGTAATTTTATGTAGTTGAATACTTCTTGTTTAGTTAATAGTTTGTTAATAGTTTCTTAGTGAACATGTGATAATTAGTACCTCATATACTTGCTATATAAAGGCTTATGTGTATGGTATTTCAGTTGTGATCTTCAATTATAATTTTTACTCTCATTTCTATGATATACATCATTTACACATCTTTTCCTTAATCTTCCCTTAGTGTTATCTTCTTCTTATTCCATTGAAAATTTGGTTCTTAAATGGTATCATAGTTGAATGCTTAGGTATGGCAAGTTACAAAGAGGTTGTTAATAGATCACACCACTCTCCATCACCTGCTTCTCATTATGGGGTTCCTATATTGCCTACTATACCACTAGGTTTTATGCCTCCTAACTTGAATTTTTCTTCATCTTTTCCTATGTCAAGTGTCATTGATATGCTTGCTCAAGGTTTGTCTTCTTTTCCATCTATGTGTGTGAATCTCTCGGTGAAATTGGATCATCATAATTATATGATTTGGAAAGATTAGATTATGACATATGTGACTGTATATGGATTCGAAGGAATATTGGATAGTTCTTTGACATGTTCACCAAAGTTTATTATTAATTACACATTCACAAATCCAACATGATTAAATTGGGATAGATTAAACTCGATTGTCATAGGATGGATCTATAGTTCAATTTCACCTTGTATGCTTGGCTACTTAAATAGTGGTTTAGTAGCATATAAGCAATGGATGGCTCTTGTAGAATCTTACTCAATTGATGTTCAATCATGAGTAGTGGTACTACTTAAGCAATTGTAAGGTTTATGCATAGGTAGTTTAAGTGTCTCTCAGTACTTCTTGAAAGCCAAAACCATTATTAGTTACTTGTCTGGGGGATGAACCTATAAAAGGGAAAGAACTATTGTTTCATATTCATGAAGGCCTAGGATAGAGGTATAATTCTTTTGTGATGAGCATTAAAATGAAAGATGTGATACCTTCCATCAACACTATGAAAAACTACTTGGAGGTTTTTTACAAAATATACAGAACCAAAATGCAATGAGTATGATCAAGTGTATCTAGCTAATGTTTCTAATTTTTATAATAAGAGTCAAAGGGAAACACAAGATTCAAACTAGAAATCTCTAAGAAATTCTTAGAACAAAAGCCTCGATGGAATCTTAATAAATTTATGCAATTGAGAATCAAAGCTCAATAGAATTAGTTATCTAGTGTGCTTAATAAGCAATCTAATAAACCATGATTCAAGAAAGCCATCGATGAAAAACCAGCATGTGAGGTATGTGAAAGAGCTAGGAATATAGCTCAATCTTTCTTTCTTTTCCAAGATTTTCTATTAGGAAAAGAGTTCCAACCAAGTCTCCCTCTATAATGGTGGCTTATGTATGACAAGAAGCTTAATCTAAGTCTAGTGGATCTTAGATTCTAAACATTGGTGCTAGTCACCACATCACCTCTGATGTCGATCATCTGACTTAAGCCTCTCCCTTTCTTGGTACTAAAGGGGTCTTTCTTGGCAATGGTGGGAAATTTTCCATCTATAATAATGGTACTAGCAATTTGTTTACTTCCAATGGTTGTGAACTTTCATTAAACAATGTATTGCATACGCTTACTGCTACTACTAATCTCATTTCAGTCAATAAGCTATATGTTAATAAGGATATCTCTATTTAATTTAATTCATTTGGTTTTTATATTAAGGATATGGTATCCAAGGAGGTGAACCTCCAATTCTTATGGCTTGTACAAGGTGGAAAGTTTGTATATTCTAGTCTTAATAATGAATGTGTACCTATTAGGTATCATGCTTCTCTAGATATTTAGAATGGGAGGTTGGGTTATCTTTCTTACGCTACAATTAAAAATACACCTCAAAATTGAAACCCTATAATTCCTTTCTCTGGTAATGGTAGGGTAGTAGGCAAGGTGTGTTCAAGCTGTCAATTGGTAACATCACACAAATTGTCTTTTGTTACATCTCAAACGAGGGTGGACAAAATATTTCAATTATTATATTTGGATTTGTGGGATGCTCCTAAGCATGTTACCTTCACTGATAGATACTTCTTATCTATTAATTGTTGATGATCACTTTTGATTTACTTGAGTTTACTCTATTCAATCCAAGGATCAAACTCACTCAATGTTTGGTTTGTTCAAGTGTACAAAAGAAAGGAAATTTGTAGTAAAGTTGAAAGTTATACAAATTGATGGTGACACTGAGTTCAATCCCCTTATGACAAGATTGTAGAAGGAAGGTGTTGTGCATAGGTTGACATGCCCACACACCTTTAAGCAAAATGGTAAGTTGGAATGTACGCATAAGAGAATTATGGAATGAGGAATGACTTTACTCTTAGTTACACATATGCCTTTTGATTTCTGGCCATTTACTATAAGGGCAATAGCCAATTTGTTAAACAGACTACCTACCAAAATTCTTTCAGGGTTGGCTCTTTATGAAGTGTTGTTTTCTACACCACTTGCCTACTCACAGCTCAGAGTTTTTTGTTAACAAATCACTATCTTTATTTTTTTATGCTTTATTAGTTTAGCATGTTTTAGGATACATATTTTAGGATTAGTATGCTCTAGATAACATAAAGTTTTTTTGCTCATTTTAGTATTTTTTTTATTGCATAGTATAGTTAGCATTAATAAAAAGATTTGGAATCATATGTTCTCTATTTATATTCTGGAACTTGTGATGAAATTAGCTAAATAATGTTATGTCAAAAAGGATAAAGAATTTTGATAGAGTCTTGATCTTGTTCCTAAGTGAAGATAACTAGGATGATTTTGCTCAAAACTTACATGCATAATAACTAAATTGGTGATAGAACAATCTATATGTATGAACTTGTGAAAAGTGTTGTGAATCCCTTGAAACTTTGCTATGTTTTTAATGAATATGAATAGGTTGTTATAACTTTTCTTTAAGTTTATCAAGGTGAATGCTAAATGTATTTCTTGAAAAATGATTAATGCAATAGGATTAACTACTTTGGCTAAATTGTCATACCCTTAATATTATTACTCTTTCAAGAACAACGCTTTTAGAGAACCAATTGGAGCCTATATGAGATAATTATTTATACCTTCTCCTTACCATTTGAACCAAACACATTGGCTATATCCTATAGTTGAAAGAAAGTAGAGTTGCACAAAAAAGAATAGATTCTATGAAAATGCTAGAATAAGATTAAGAGTGTCAACTGTGCTATAATCAATTACATGTCCAACATACAAAAATAGCTCCTACTACAATATGTTCCAATAAAAAAGAGAGAAAGATAACGAGAAAAAGAGAAAATGATAAAAGAAGAAAGGAAAAAATATATATACATAATAAAGGGACAAGTTGAAAAAAGAGCTGTATTATTCAAAAGAAAAAGTGGCATAAATCAAAGAAAGGAAGCCAATAATAATACTTGGGTCCAAAACAATGAACTTTCACCCTGTTTTATTGACATAATTGGCCTCATGATAGTATTTCTTATAAGTCTCTTTCTCTTACTCCATAGACTCATAAACTTTTGTTTCTCCTTTTTTTTCCTTCCATTTGATTGAACTAACAAACATAGCCATATATTATAACCAAATGAAAGACATTTTGATTTTAAGGAATACTTTTGGTGAGTGGACCTACAATTTTAAGAAAAAGCCTATGGTATCCAATTAAAATTTAAAAAGAATAGTGATATTTTGTAGGGAAGAATCGTGTTTCAACTTGTTTATGTTAGATGATTTGACTATTGCTAATTGATACTACATCACACACATACACTTTGAGCATAGTTATTGTACAGTAGATGTAGTAAATGAAGGATTAGAGATAATATCTAACATTTATTATAATTTAAAACTATAATATTGTTAAGTCTTTCAGATAAAATGTCAAAAAACTTATTCTTTTAATTATGAGTGTTTACTTTGCTCGAGGATTAGCAAAGAGAAAGTGTGGGGGGGTTTGATAATTGATAGTTTATATATATTTTTAGATATTAATTCATTTATATTTATATGTATTTTATTATTATAATGAGCTAAAACTATTTATTTAGTATTTATTGGGAGAATATGGATTTTTTAGATTTTTTGAAATTGTTTTGGGATTTTTGTAGATCTTTGAGGATTTTTATTTGATAGATGGATTAACATAGAAAGGAAGTGGATATATTTTGTATCTTATCATATTCTTTTAACCATCGTAACTTATTCTATCCTTTTGACAAGTGATACACACTAATCCTATCTCTACTAGAATACCAGCAAACCTAGTTATTTTCTAATTTGATTTTTATCTCTTATAAATACAAAACCACATCATACAAAAGAGAGGGAATATTATAATATTGGTTTAGAGAGAGATTTAGATAAATAGTTAAGTTGGAGGCAAAAGTTAATAAGAAGATTCAGGAGTAATCAAAGGAGTTGAAGATTAGATTCAAGAAAAAAATCCTAAGATTTCTTCTCCTTTCTTTTATTTTTTTCATGATTAATATTCTTAATTTATTATTTGATATGAATAGCTAATTTTATAATTAATTGTGGGTGATTTAAAAACCCTAGACATGGATTTGAAATATTTAATAAGATTTGTAATTTTATTCATCTATTCTTTTTTATTATGTATTAATTTTTAGTTGAACAATAAAAAAATTGATGAGTTTGTGAGATGAATAGTCAATTTAAACCTTATTTTGAATTGCTTAAGATATTGTTATTCAGTATATAGCAAGTAAGATAGAGAGGATTTTGGAAGCAAACTTCTATTTATCAAAAAGAGAGTTTTGTAAACTGAAAATTAAATCTAACAACAAAATATTAATAAATATGCTCGTGGTGCCTTTATATAAGAGTTAAAAGTAAACTAGATATGTCTAAAGTAACTAGATATAGATATGCCTAAAGTAAATAGATATACAATAGTAGATATATACATTAATTTGTTACTAGATATACATTAACAACCCCCCTCAAACTCAAGGTAGATGTGAGACCAACTTGAGGTTGTCAACTAAATTATGAGTACGTCCTTTAGGAAGTGCCTTAGTGAAGATAACTATTGTTTTTGGACACAGAACCCAATAGATCTTTAGAAGCTAACATTTGTACCTGAATGGATGGGCCATGACAAAGATGAGAATGGCAAAGTGCGAGAGAAGGTAAGAAAGAAACTACAACAGTTGCAACAGCAACAGAGGTAGGAGCAATAAGTGGAAAATGAAGATTGTTCACGGGAAACATATGCCCGACCCTAGGACCGGTCCCAAGCTCTTGCCCTATCCTTAGATCCTACATAATACACTCAGAATAGTCAAAAATAAGGGGATATCCTAGTTCAGCTAATTTTTCCACAGAGCATAAATTATAGGATAGGTCAGGTACATGGAAGACCCCAGGAACAGAGAGGGTAGAGGTTGAAACAAAACCTAGACTACTCCCATGAATGGTGGAACCATCAGCTATATGAATATTAAGGGGATGTAATGTAGGGTCAATTTTGGAGAATAAAGACGAGTGAGGTGTCATGTGATTACGACATGCAGAATCAAAAAGCCAAGTTTGAGACTTACCGGGCAGAACTGAGAGAGTAGTAGAAATATATGCATTACTAGCCATTTGAACAGCCTGAGTTATGATCTTCTGTAGTTCAGTGAAGGAAAGGTTGATAGTGGATCCAGAAAACTGGGACTCTGTTGAACTGAAATGCATCAACGGAGTAGGCTCAATATTAGCAACATTAGTATTAGATTTGTTGCGACGGTAACAAGTCTCAATGGTGTGGCCACGACGCTTGCAATAATTGCAAAACCTTTTGTTGCTCTGCCTACGATGATTGTTAAAGCTAGAGGTATCACCTGATTACCGAGGTTGCTCAATGGTAGGAGTAGAAGGAGTAATAGCCAAAACATTGAACTTATTCTGGGCTTGAAGGATTACAAGCCGAGCTTCTTCTCTAACCAACTCGTTTACAGTAGTATTAAGAGAGGGAGGAAGACTACGATTAAGAAGCTGACCTCGGATGGGCTCAAAGTCCTTGTGAAGTGACATCAAGAACTCATAGAGATGAAATTCATCCCTAACTGTAGCATATTGCTGAGCATCCGTTGAGTATGCGCAAATTGGATCCCAAATGTCAATTTGGTCCCAAAGAAAGCGAAGCTGATCATAGTAGTCATTGATGGATTGCCCTGGTTCCTATTGAAGTTGATGCAATTCAACTATTAACTGATATTTCATGGATCTGTGAGTAGTGGAGTACCTTTTGGCCAACATATCCCATGCTGATTTGGCATCATCAAAGCTGCCTAACAAATTGGAGATGGAAGGAATGGAATTATTTCGAATCCATGTGAGGATCATATGATTGTGACTATCTCATTCAATCATACGACCAAGGAAGGTAGCATCTTCTTCACTTGCTCCTTTGACATGAATGATAATTGCACCAGTACAGTAATGCCAGAGCATACGACCCTTAAGAAAACTATGCATAGCTTGAGACCATGATAAGTAATTCTTGGTCCCCTCCAATATAGTATTGATGGGGCAAGGAAGAAAAACATCTTTTTATCCATTTGAAAACACAATATGTAAAAATGGACTACAAAAACAAGGTCTACATAAAAAATTGGGTAGGGAGGCCCCGAACTGCAAAAGTCAATGGTCAAAGTCACCGGTCAATAGGTCAGGTCAATGGTAAACTTGTAGAGTCAACGGGTAACCAGTAAAGTCAATGGGAAACGGCGGTCAACAACATGGTCACTATGACATCAGTTGAACGCGATGATGACGTCAACCTTAGGGAAGTGTCATTAATGACATCACTGGACTAGAGTACGGCGTGTAAGGCACGTGAATCTAATGCGCGGTTTCTGTTGGCGGTGCGTGAAGACGCATGCGGAGTCCGATGATTGCGATACTTCCATAGTTGTGTAGAACTAGTCAATTCGATCATAGTGGTATCTGTAGAAAGGTTATCGGAGCAAGATTCACGGTGGCGTTTGGTTTCAGTTGTGGCGTGTGAAAAGACGTACAGTTCCTTTGAGCGATGTGTGAGGGAGCTTGTAGACTCCGATGGTTACGAGACTTCCACAATTGTGTAGATCTGGTCGAGCCGATCACAATGGTATTTACAGAAAGGTTGTCGGAGTAAGGTGCACGACAGTGACAATGATTGCAGTGGTCTGTGTGGTGTGGGACTCCTTAACAATGGTGAATGTAGGCTCAGAATCTAAGGAAAATGGTTGAAAGACGTTGGAGGTTCAACGGCGAGTGGTTGCAGCGACTGTTGTGACAACAGAAGTTATAAGGGTAGAGTAACACTAGAAAAGACAAGATTGCTAGAAAGATAAGAGCAGTGGCTCTCATACCATGTTAGAAATACTTAATGATTGTATTCTATTCTATGTTTAAAAGAATATACATGATGTCTTTATATAGAAGTTACAAGCAAACTAAATATGCCTAAATTAACTATATATAGATATGCAATATACATTAGCAGATATATACATTAATCTGTTACTAGATATACATTAACAAAATCAACAAAATCATATCATATTATCCCATTATCTCATTATACTAACTTAAAAAAATTCACAAATGTAAATTTTTTTACTTATTTTTATAGATTCGTTGAACTAAAGAAACTCTTATAAGTATTAATTTTTTGTAATTTTTCTATCTTATTTTGTATTTTGATCATTTTGGTGATGTATCCTTTTTAGTCCATCGATTAAGTCTTTTAATTTTTAACCTAATTAATTTGGTAAAAAAAATTAGAATTGATTAATTAAATAATTTTTGTAAATGCTTTCGTTAAAAATTAACACAAAATGGTATGTCAAATTCAATATTTATTAATTGTCGTTTTAATTTTAAAAAAATTTAAAATATTTGTGGTGTATATCATCTTTATTGTCAATTTCTCTAAAGAAAAATTAAAAAGTAACTTGACCAATTAAAAAAAAAACCAATTGTTCAAATTAAAAAAAAATCAAATTAGCGGAGTTCAAAAGGGAAGTTACTTAGTCGATTAAAAGATAAAGGGTTGAATTGGCTATTAATATACTTTAAAGCACCAAATTCATACTTTAAATTATTTTTATGTTATGAAAAATAAACTATATGTATTTAATTTAGTTATAAATATATTTAAACTTCCACCGAAAAAAACTATTGCATGAAAGCATGACAATTATATGATTTTAATCTATATAGCTTTAAGTTTTGTATTAATACTAAGTTTTTGACATACGATGAATAACCTTCAGAAATTTTCAATCCCAATAAATATTTACGAAAGGTCATCTTCTCTTTGCTAGAAAGTGCAAAACAAATATAAGGTAACTTGACCCATGATCCCTTATTAATTGGAGCCAATTTTTTTTTTATTTCCCAACTTTTTTAGATCTAATCGGGCAACAATATCATTCTTTGTTTTAAAAGGGATGTCAAAGAGTGTTCAATTAGACTATCACATACATTATTTTCTATGTCATTACATCTAACATATGGTGTAATGAGGCAGCTTTCAAAAGATTGATATCTTTTTCTAACATTTGTCACCATTATCATTTTTTTGTCTTTTTCTTTACAATCACTTTGAATTTTCTTTTGGCTAGTTCCACTTTTTTCTTTTTCTTTTACTCTTGCTTTTCCTTGCGATTTGGTCATTACTTTCAGTACTAACTCCCATTTTTGAACTTCTTAAATGTCACCCTATAATTTGTGTAACAATTTTTCTCCCTAGAAAGGTATTAGAGTATCACCTTTTTCATTGACATTCACAACTTTCTTTCGAGATCAAAACTTATGCACCTAAGAATCGAGTATGTCCAACAAATAAAATCTTTTTTGAATATAATAGATATAAGCACGGGATTTCTCACTGCATATTGGACATGCATTGTACCCCTTGGTCACACGTCTAAGAAAATCATTTATTATCTACAATACCACTGCTTTAAGCTTGAAGTATTCTTTGTATAAGCTGTACACATCAATTCCTTCATCCAAAAGTATCTTTAAGTTATCAATAAGAGAGTCCAAATACACATCAATATCATTACTAGTCTATTTTGATCAAGAAATTAACATGAAAAGCATCATAAACTTTATTTTCATGCATAACTTAGGATGAAGGTTATATGTGATAGTACTTACTGGCCAAAAACTATATCTACTACTTAGGTTACTGTAAAGGTTGATTCCGTCAATAGTAATAACAAGATGAAAGTTCCTACGCTCTGACCCAAAATCTGGTCAGTTTTCATCTATTACCTTTTAACTCGAGGAAACTACTAGACTATACAAAATTCCATGGATTTGTTCTCTACATGCCACGTCAACATCTTTTATGTCTCCTTACTTTTAAATATTCTTTTAAAACGAGTATTGGTGGAAAGTACCAAAGAAATTTACTAGGCACTCCTTCTTTTACTTTATTTCCATTTTAGGTAGGCTTCCACCTTGACGTACCACATTTAAGATATTGAGTAGCATTTTAGATACAATTATTTAGACAAGCATGAATCTTGACATACTCTATACCAAACTTACTCAATGTCTTTTTCACTTCATAGAAGTGGAAAACTCATTTTTCATTGGGAAAATTTCAAGGTTTAACTTTAATATATTAGTGAACCTGATATCAAAGAAGCCATGTTTTGCTCTAAGGTTGTATAAATTCACTATTGCAAACAACTTGGTGAAATTTGTGCAATCGTGATAAAATGGCTTCTCTGCATCTTATAACAACTTATTCAATTCATCAAGATTGATATTGGGTTCATTTTCTATTGTATTTACCATTTAAATGGATGAATCCCTCATATGTGTGGATGTGAACCGACGATTCAGTGGCATGTCCATTTCATCGTCCACTTGAATTAGGTTTGAACAATCCCAATAGAAATAAGATGATCTAATAAGTCATCAATTTTTTTTAAAATTTTATGTTTGTGCAATCATTGCAAGGACATCAAATAGGTTTATTGTCCTTAGCATTGATCCAAGCAAAATTCAAGAACACCTATACTCCTTCCAAATACTCTCATAAAAATCTTGACTTCATTATTTAAGACTTATCCATTCTAGATGACACAACATGATACATGTTATTATCTAAAAAGTAATGTTATGTATTTGGCATAATTACACATTATTACATTGGAAATATTTACGTAATTGTTTTTCTTAATAAGTGACATTAAATAAATTTGATAATTTCTCAAAAGATTTGATAATGTAAATTTACAAGTGAAACGTACCAAGATGTTCAAAGATTAGCACTTTGCAGCATATTGTTATCCTCCAAAAAGATAATGACTTATTTGGTTAGACAAAAGAAAGGTTGGTTCAAATGCGTGATATTTATTTATTTATTTATTTTTAAATAAATAAAACATACAACACATGGGACTTAGTTTTAAAAATACTTAAATTTTATTATTTTAATTAAATCACGATTATTAATCATGATTATTTATTGATTGTGATTATAAATTTGTTTAGTTTTAACTAATTTTTGTAGTCTTAAGAAAGAATATGGATTTAAAGATCCATCGTTCTTAAGAATAATGAAAATATTTCAAAGAAAAGATATATTTTATTATAGAATACGTAACAAAAAGTGAGTATTAATATTACAGACGTAAATGGAATATATAATATACCATTAATTGATAAAAACAATTATGGATAAACTATCAAAAATCTCTTAGAAGGATAAAAGAAAAATTAGATATATCTATTTAGGAAAAATCCAAATATTAATAATAACATATTTTAGAGAAGGAATTGATACACCAATAAAACTAGCACTACTAAATAATAGAATAATAAATAGAAAATATGTTTTATTAGGAATGATCCATGAAAATCTAGAAGACCAGAAATTAAAATTCACACCATATCTTAAATTTGACATTAATATTAATGATAAGAACTTAAACTAAGTGTTAAGTTTAGGCTGTGAATTTGAAAGAGGAAATTTAATGAAAGAAGAAAATCATCAATTTTAAGTAAACTACATAATAGGATATTCATTAGCAAACAACCATAATAGTTCAATATATGAGCAAAATAAATTCATAGAAATAGATAAAACTTTTTAAGAAATTTGATAAATAATAAAACTAAAAATATTAACAGACTTGAAATACTATAGAAATGGAACTTAGATGTTAAAAAACCTATGATACTAGGAAGAAAAGGTAATGTAATAAGAAATAGTAATGTATTAAGATTTACATTTATAGATCTGAAGCAAAAACCTATAACAAAGAAAGTGAAGGTACAGATTTAAAACAAGAAGTTAAAATAATGAAAGCATAAGTCCATAACATAATATTAGGAAGCAAATAATAACAATTTTATCACAATAATGTTCAAAAACAAACTATATAATATAGAATTAAATTTTGATGGAAGCTTAATAGGGATATCAAAAAAACAAATAATAATAATGAAATTTTTAATTCTTTTAGCAGAAGAACTGAAAATAGTACAATAATCAAACATATAAATAAAACATAAAAAGAACTCTAAAATAAATAAAAGAATATGGTTATAGTAAGAAACTACAACAAAGACATATGTAAGAAATTTATAAAATTAAGAATGGATGTAAATAGTATACATAGAGAAAATGAAATCATAGGTTACAGATTCGATCCATTTGCATGATTAAACGAAGAACCACCTAGGATATCAGATGCATTGATACCAAGAAATAAGAAAAGAAAGAACAATAAAAAAATTCAAAGATAAATATTAATCTATAATCCTAGTTTAATACAATATGGAAAATAATTAGAAGAACATCTTATAGACCCTAATAATAAGGATATAGAAAAATAGTTAGTTTGTTAATCCTAACAGATGAGGAACTAGAAAGATATTATGATAAAAAAATTTGTACAAATAAAGAAAAGATAATATAACAATAATAAGTGAAATTGATTTTGAACTAAAAAATATGATTCCAAAAAATCATATGAAACTCATGACTTGCATAATTTGTAATAATTTATCATTTCTCAACATTAACTTTAGTATAATTTTATTAATTTTAGATTTCATTATTATTATTTAAATTTTATTGAAAATTTGAAGAAAATGAAGATCCAAAATTTTAGAAACATAACATCTAAGGACTCTCAAATTTAAATGAATATTTATTTAAATTAAATTTAGATATATATATATATATATTAGAAGATTTTTCTCAAAAAAATTATGGTGAAGTCATTTATTTTAAATTTAATTTTTAGCATGAACTAAATTTTATTTATTCTAGGAAAGAGATGTAGTTTCATTCCAAACTATGCTTAATTTCTATGTTAGTTTGAATTATTTCTCTTCATGTTTGTCTGATTTATTCTGAGTTTAGTGCTTCTAATTGATTGGCATTTAATTAGATGATTTTAATCTTGTGATTTACTATCAAAAGAGGAAATTATAGGATAAATTTGGAATATTTCAACATAGGTAAATATAAAGATCGAAAGACTTGTATGAATATGTGTAGTATTAAAATCATTGGTCTTAATGCTTTTTTGATTTATTAAATTGTATACTCTTGTGTAAATTGATGAACAATAATGTTTCCAATTGACTATCGAAAGAGGCTTTTAGATGTTTTTTGAAGATTGCTAACAAACAGAGAAAATTAAATTCAATTAGCTAGATGAGTAAAGCATGGTGAGGGATTAGGTGAAATAGACTTCCTAGAAGTTTTCTTCCCATTTATTTGATCTTTGAATAATATCTTTCTTTTATTTTGTGCATTTTCTTTAAATTCATTTTATTTTAAATTCCAATTACAACAACCTTAATGACTTTTCTAGATAAAATTGAGATTAGCATAATTTGGTATCTGTCAAAAATAAGTTAACAATCCCTTAGGATGATACTCTTCTTATCACTTTATTATAAAACTACATTACTGTGCACTTAAAGTTTTGCACCAATCAAGTTTTTGGCACCGTTATCAAGGATTGATTTCTTCTTATTTTTGCCAATATTGATACAAAATAATCTTGGTTTTAATTTAGAATTATATTTTATTTCATTTATATTTATATTTTTTTATTTTTTTCTCTATGTGTGTTTTTGATGTTGAATGTGTTGTGCTAAAACTCGAAACATTATTCTTTTTTATCCGAAGATTGAAAGAATATTTATATCATGAAGAAAAAAGAAAGTACTAGCCATGGTTGAAGAAGAATAGAATGCATAACCATGCACCTTGAAGAATTATGTAAGGCCAATTGTGAGTGACAATTACTCAAGTTTAAGACGTCAAATCATTAATGCTAATAATTTTGAGCTCAAACCTGCGTTGATTAGCATGGTGCATCAAGCCCAATTTAGTGGATCACCACTAGATGATCCCAATATTCACTTGGCAATGTTCTTGGAGATTTGTAACACTATAAAGATGAATGGTGTTACTGAAGATGCCATTAGATTGAGATTGTTTCCTTTTTCATTGAATGACAAGGCTAGAGGTTGGTTATGATCTCTACAACTAGGAAGCATCACTAGTTGGAAGGACATGGCAAAAACGTTTCTTGCTAAATTCTTTCCACCTGCAAAAATAGCCTAACTCGGAAGTGAGGTTGGTAAATTTAGGCAAAATGATTTTGACACTCTATGTAGCATGAGAAAGGTATAAAGATATGATTCGACATGGCCCTCAACATGGATTTCTATATTGGTTTCAAGTTTAGATGTTATATAATGGGTTAAAAGGAAAAACTAGAACCATAATTTATGTTGCTTCTCGTGGAACTATGATGTCAAAGACAACTAAAGGTGCTACTTCTCTTTTGGAAAAAATTGCTCAAACAATTATCAATGGCCAACTGAAAGATCTATGGCAAAGAAATTTACTTGGATTAATGAATTGGAGTCATTTTATTCCCTTTAAGCTCAAGTTGCTTCTCTATCTCATCAGATTTTAGCTTTGACAACCCAAAGAATATCACAAAGTGCAGACTATGTTGTAGATTCAAGTATGACAGTTCTGATGAATGAAGCAAGTCAAGAATAGGTTCCATACATCCATAATCAAAACTACAACTATCATAGTAATCATATGCAAAATTATTACCATTCAGAGCTTTGAAATCATGAGAATTTTTCTTATGGAAATACAAAGAATGTTCTGCAACCTCCTTCAAGGTTTGATAGTCAACCAAGCGAGAAGAAGATGTCACTTGATGATGCCATGGTTTCCTCTATTGAGGAGACCAAAGCAAGGTTTAAAAAGAGTGATTCATGATTGGATAACATTGAGACCCATTGTAGCAATATGGGAGCCACTATGAAAAATCTTGAAGTGCAAATAGGGCAACTAGACACGACCATCAATGCCCAATAAAGAGGAAATTTTCCTAGCAATACAAAAGTGAATCCAAAGGATAAATGCAGAGCCATTACACTTAGGATTGGAAGATAAATTAAGAGGTCACCATAAAAGGAAATCGAGTCCACCTCTACAGCTTCAAACAATGGCCAAAACAATAATAAAGTAGAAAAAAAGGAGATTTTTGATGATACACTAAGAGAGATTGGCATGCTTCCATCAATTTCATTTCCTAACAATCTTCCTATTCTCTCTATTTTACTTCCTTATCATCAGTGTTTTTAAAAATAAAAATTAGATAATCAATTTTCTAAGTTTTTGGATATTTTTAAGAAAATTCACATAAATATTCCTTTTGTAGATGCCTTGGAACAAATGCCAAGAAGAGAAGGTTGGAGGAGTTCGAAATAGTGAACTTTTTGAATAATGTAGTTCCATTCTTTAAAAGAAATTACCTCAAAAATTAAAAGATCCGGAGAGTTTCACTTTGCCTTGCACTATTGGAAATTCAGTTTTTGATAAAGTTTTATGTGCTCTTGGTGCTAGCACTAATCATATGCCACTTTCTGTTTAATAGGAAATTGGGACTTGGAGAGATGAATCAAACAACAAATTATTTGCAACTAGTAGACCGATCCATCAAGTATCCACATAGAGTCATACAAGATGTAATGGTAAAGATGGATAAATTTATTTTTACTACTTATTTTATGGTGTTATATATGGATAAAGACCAAGATGTCCCACTAATTCTTGGTTGACCATTCTTGGCTACGGGAAGGGATTTAATGGATGTTCAAAAGGGTGAGTTAACAATGAGAGTGAACAAGGAAGAGGTTACATTCAACATCTACAAAGCCGTGAGATATTCAAAAGATCTAAGCATTTGATTTCAGGTAGATGTCATTGAGCAATGTCTAGTAAAAGCTTTTCGAGAGGATATACTGACCAAACACCTAGAGCAATGTATCACCACTTCATCTCATGCTTATGATTTTAATAACTCTGTTGTTTGTGAATCTAATTCACCTTTTGTTAGTAATGAATTTCTTCACTATGTATTTGCCTTGGAAGCATTGCAGTAGGTTACATCATTTAGCAAAGAAGTAGAGAGACTAGAGCCAATGGTAGAAAAGATGGATTCTATAATCTCTATAGAAAAAGTGCAGCAAACTACAATTCCATAGTTGAAACAATTTCCTAATCATCTTCGTTATGCATTCTTGGGTGTTAGTTACACCTTTATAGTGATTGTTGTTGCATCACGTATGCCTAAAGAAGAGGAAAAGTTACTGTGTGTGTTAAGGGAGTATAGAACAGCTTTGGGATGGACTATCTCTGACATAAAAGGTATAAGTCCTTCCATTTTCATGCATAAGATTCTAATGGACGAGCTTTACAAACCATCCATTGAACCCTAAAGAAGATTAAATCCAACAATGAAGGAAGTTGTGAGATTTGAAATTTTGAAGCTTCTCAATGTTGGAATTATTTATGTTATTTCAGACAGCTCATGAGTAAGTCTAGTGCATGTTGTACCAAAAACGGGTTGAATAATGGTGGTTAAAAATGACAACAATGAGCTTATTCCTACAAGAACATTCACAGATTGGCGTGTATATATATATTACTACAAGTTTAACAAAGCAGCAAGGAATGATCATTTTCCACTTCCATTCATTGATCAAATGTTAGATTGATTAGCTGGATATCCCTATTATTTCTTCTTAAATGGTTATTCGGAGTATAACCAGATTGCCATAGTCCCCGAAGATCAAAAGAAAAATACATTCACATGCCCCTATGGAACATTTAATTTTAGAAGGATGCCTTTTGGATTGTGCAATGCCCCAGGAACATTTCAGCGTTGCATGATGGCTATCTTTTCTAATATAGTGGAAGATATAATGGAAATTTTCATGGATGAATTTTCAATTGGAAAAGCATGTCATCTCCCTGTTAAGTTGGAGTATAAAGTTTATTGGGTTGTAAAGAGGTTTAATTTTGATTTGAACGTAACAGGGGAAAAGTGACTTCTTCAATTGAATGAGATGGATGAGTTTCGAAATGATGCTTGTGAAAATGAAAAAAATCTACAAAGAATGGACAAAGAAGTGGTATAACAAATAGATTCTTAGGTGTGAGTTTGCTCCAAGAATATAGGTTTTTCTTTTTAATTCACGACTAAAACTCTTCCCAATTAAGTTAAGATCAAGATGGATAGGTCTTTATACAATTGACAAAGTTTTCCCTTTTGGAGCAATAGACTTGAAGGAAAAGTCAGGGCGTATATTCAGAGTTAACGATCAGAGATTAAAGCACTATTATGGAAAACAAGTGGTGAGGAATCGTGCATTTATTCATCTTCAAATTCCTAATTGATGAAGATTGAAAAGACTAGATATAGACTATAAAGCACGCGCTTATGAGAGGCATCCCCATAAAACTTTATATTATTCTTTCTTTTATTTTATTATTATCTATTTGAATAATTTGGATTTTGATGCTGATTTATTTTGCAGAAATAAAAAGTTAAAAATTACAAACTAGTGCAGATCCACCATAAAACCAAGGAAGTTCCTTTCATTTCTTCTATTTGTCTCACTTTTGAATTACAATGAGGTAATTGTTAGGTTTAAGTTTAGAGGTATCAACTCCCATATTCTTGAGTTGTTAGATTCTCTTATCAAGCATGTATTTCAGTATGATTGAATTCACTATGACTCTCAAATTTGTGATTGAGGATTATTTTGAGAAAAAAAAAATTCAAAATTTGCTATTATGTTAGTTAAAATTTTGTGGGTACTTTGATTTAAATCTTTGTCCTTGAAAATAATTGAGCATATAATAAAAAAAATTTCTCTACTCCATTTTGCCTATGAAGAGAAAGAGTTGAAGTAAGTGGGTTAGGAAAGTTCAATCTTGCTTTACTATAGAATCCATTGATGGATCCTTGAGGCAAAATCCTAGTTGATACCAAATATTAGAGAAATGATCTAGGTAATTTTTTTGTCACAACCAAAAAGTTTTCCCACTCGTCCTAATTATCACACCATCATTGCATGGTGTATTCACATAGTTAACCTCCTTGAGCCTTATTTTACATAAGCTTTTATTTGTTCTTTTAACTACATAAACAATTCTCATTCTAAGTCTAAAAAACCATGAATTTACCTTAAATTTTGAGAAAATACTTTGGTGGAAATTTTCATTTAAAGAGAAATTTAGTTCAAATTAAATAATCCATATTATGTTTGCTCTATCTGATCAAAGTGTGAAAACAAAAGAGAAAGTGAAAGACAAGAATCGAAAAAAGGGTTAAAGTAGTTATAAATCAAAAAAGGCTATGAGTATCAAGGTGAAAAAAAGAAAAAAAAAGAGCACTCCACTTATTGAGTATAGCAATAATATTGTCATCAGTATGAGTATATTGTCCAGAAAGAGCTATGGTGTGAATCTTCTGAATATTCATTTTATTGTTTTTTTCGACCAAGTATTTTCCCAGTTTGCTTTGATTTTCCATATCCATTTATTTTTTAGTCCTCACCTAGTAGCATGTCATTACAACACTGATTAAAAACCTTTTTGATATCTAATTTTGGTATTTGATTACATTAGTGGAAAGTATTTTTGAAAATTGGACTTATGGAGTTAAGTTTTGAAAGAATTCTTCTCATTTCAATTGTTCTACTATTATCTAAATTTACTGGTGGTTTGGAGTTAAATTGACTATTTCACACGCACACACTTAAGGACTTAGCTTTAGGTTGAAGTAAATACTTAACTTTTGCCTGAAAAATTGCTAAATTTTTGATTGATTTTCCTGCTATCTTTGATGTAAAAAGAGTAAGTTATTAGTGATGAAATCTAAATTCAGATCATGGCTTGGTGAGTGATGGTAGTTCTCTATGGGGTCTAGTTGATATTGTCTATATGTGTCTTTTATTTTATTTTCTTTTTGTTTGAGGACAAACAAAGTTCTAAGTTTGGGGGTGTTTGATGACTTTCATAATTTGCAATAATTGTTCACTTCTCAACTTTAACTTTAGTTTAATTTTATTGATTTTAGACTTCATTATTATTATTTAAATTTTATTATAGCTTTTAATATCCAAAATTTTAAAAATATATCATCTAAGTACTCTCAAATTTAAATGAAGATTATTCAAATCAAATTTAAATATAAATATATATATTAGAAGCTAAGGGGAAAAGAGCGCAGAACAAAACAAAAGAAAAGGAAAGAAGCACCATCAAAGAAAAAAATGAAAAAGAAAAAAAGCAGCGATAGGAAAAAAAATTCAAGGGTAGATCGAGGAAAAAATAGAAGAAGAAAATGCTAGTAAAGATTAGGGACACCAAAGCAGATTCTTTTTACGATTCATTTTCCTTTCAATTTTTCTCAGAATAATTATGCTTAATTCGTTTATGTTAAATTTAATTTTTAATATGAACTAAATTTTATTTATTATAAAAAACATATATAATTTAATTTCAAACTATGCTTAATTTTGTATGTTAATTTGAATTATTTTTCTTCTTGTTTGTCTAATTTATTCTAAGTTTATTGCTTCTAATTAACTCACCATTAATAAATTTTAATTTTGTGATTTATTATCAAAAGAGGAAAAAAAAGGAATTATAGGATAGATTTGGAATATTTTAGCATAGCTAAATATAGAGATCAAAAGACTTGTATGAATCTGTGTAGTATTAAAATCATTTGTCTTAATGCTTTCTTGATTTATTAAATTGACTCTTATGTAAATTGATGATCAAGAATGTTTCCAATTGATTATCGAAAGAGGCTTTTAGATGATTTTTTGAAGATTGTTAACAAATAGAGAGAATTAAATTCAATTAGCTAGATGAGTAAAACATAGTAACGGATTAGGTGAAATCGATTTAATAGAAGTTTTCTTCTCATTAATTTAATCTTTGAATAATATCTTTCTTTTATTTTGCGCATTTCTTTAAATTGATTTTATTTTAAATTCCAATTACAACAAAATTGGTGAATTTTCTAGATAAAATTGAGATTAATATAATTTTGGTATTTGTCAAAAATAAGTTATCAATCCCTGAGAACAATACTTTTCTTATCACTTTATTATTAAACTATGATATTGTGCATTTGCTGTTTTGCACTAATCAGAAAACCAATTTCAGTATTATTTCCCTATAAGGAATGAACATTTGACTCACATAGAAAGGAAAGAAATTGGCAAAGGCCAAAAGAAGCTGATCTTCCTTATAGAAGAAAACAACAACCCAAAATAGAAGAAGGATTAAATTGAGAAACAAGAGGTAGTATCCAACAATAATTCGAACTCCATGAAAATTAAAGATCTAATATTTTAGATTTCGATTGTATAAGTGACAAAGAAAAAAATCCTTGGATGAATGGTCTAGTGGTATGAGTGTAATCCTACAAATTTCTTCAACCACACAATCAAACCTTTTAATTTGTAGAGTCTTAGTAGCTCACAAAGTAACTCGAAATGTTAAAGTTTGGTTTACAAATTTAACATAACAAGAATATTTATAAATGCAAGAGAATGTTCCTATATATAGGGAATACTTAGATACTAAAGTAAATGAAATATATAAGGAATTTATTGGAGAAGACAAAGGTAGACATATCACTAAATTAAGTGATAATAAAATTAAGGAAGTCAAATGAAATTTAACAAATATGAAATATGCGACATGTGTTATATAGATTCCTTTATTTGTGAATATGAATGTATTATCATAAGTTACCACCCTATATACAAGAAACTTATATGGAAATAGTTTTTAGAAATCACTTAAAACATTACGTAAAACCATAACATAATGATGAAATAAAAGTAATAAGAAAACTATACCAGATATTTTAAGAGAAAGAATAAAAAAGTTTTAAAAATTGGATAATCATTAAATATTAAGAAAGACATAAATATAAAAAAAATAAGAGGAAATGATAAAATCTGTTGTGATATAAGAGATTAGAATGCCAGAAAAATATGAATGTAACATAAAATTTTATAAGAAAAAGTTTAAAAACTATAAAAAAAATATGAAACATTCAAAAGATATTAATTTAAAAAAATAGACTTTCACAAATATAAGAGAATTTATAATAAAGAACCTTATAGGAAAATGTATTTTAGGAGAAAAAGGTACAAGCTACCATGAAACAAAAATTACTACCCATAAGGAAAAAATAAATGTAGATGTAGATGTTGGATCTGCAATGAAGAATGTCATTATGCTAATGAATATCTTAACAAGCTTCAACATAAAAAAATAATTTAAAAGTAAATTTCAAAATGAAGAAAAAATCTTAGAAGAAACTTTAAAGATGGAATTATAACCAATAGAGGAATCGAATATAGATGATACTTATAGTTTTTATATATTAGAAGACACTGATGAGGATATAACTGACTTAGAATATAAATACTCTTCATCAAAAGATGAATTATTTGTATAGTATTACAAATCCAAATAATACATATATTAAGGTAGGATTAAAATTTAAAGGTTGCACGAGTTATCATTTACATGCATATGTAGATACAAGAGCTAGTATGTGTATAGCAAGTAAACATGTGTTCTGAGAAGAACTCTGGAAACAAGTACTGAAAGATTTAATTGTAAGGATTGTTAACAATACTACAATAAATCTTAATAAAATCTCAAAAGATACATATATAATGATAGAAGGATAGAAATTTCATAATCTTACCATATATCAACATGAAACATGAGTTAATTTATTAATAGAAAATAATTTCTTAAAACTTATATCAATATTTTACACAATATTTAAATAAAATAAGTCTAACAACACTAGATGGTGAAACCATTTATGTGTCAAAAATAAGAAAATATTTGACTATATCAAACCCAACTTTTATGCAACAACATAAAAAGTGAAAATGTGAGATAGACACAAAATAACAACAAATCTTTATTTAGAAAACATTTCATTAGATATAGAAGAAAAATAAAACTCTTTTCTAATTGAAATCCATGAAAATAAAGTCTTAATAGATATCGAAAAATTATTAAAAACAATAAACTCAAAAAACCCTAACAAAGTCATTAGACTAAAACCTATTATTTATACTCCAGAAGACATGATTGAGTTTGAAAAATAAATTAAATAGATTTTGGATCTAAATTTCATAATATCAAGCAATTCACCACACTTTAGTTCAGTATTCTTATTCGAAAAAATAGCTAAAAAAGGAGGAGAAAAAAGAAAATAGTAATAAATTTCAAAGTATTGAATAAATAAACTATTGATGCTTGACACTTTATTTTAAAAAAAGAATAATTATTATCATTAATAAAATGAAAGAAATATTTATAAGGTTTTGATTACAAAAGTAAATTTTATCAAATAAGACTAGATGATGAATCTCAAAAACTAATGACATTTGATTACCCTAAAAGACCTTTTCAATGGACTATTATACCATTCAAATTCAAACAAGCTTTAAGTATTTTTCAAAGGTATATGAATAATATCTTTAAAAAATTACAAAATACTTGTTGTGTTTACATGGATCATATTTTGATTTTAAGTAATGAATTAAATAAATATTATTTGGATATTATTAATATTATACTAGAATGCAAGAAAGAAGGCATCGTACTTTCTAAGAAGAAAGCAGTAATTGCTCAACAAAAAATTAAGTATTTAGGGTTAGAAATTGAAGATAAAAAACATAATCTATAGCCCCATATACTAATAAAATTCAAGGATTTCCTAGTTAATTTAAAAAAAATCAAATACAAAGATTCTTAGGATGTTTAACGTATGTTGAAAGTAGTTATGCCAACTATAGACTATCAAAACTAATAACTTTAGAAGATATAGTTAAAAATTACTTTGTATCATTATAACAACAACCATTGCCACTAAGTAGGTTGAAGACCTTAGGAAAGATAGTATATCTACCATTATTATTCATGAAAATGCCTCTCACAATGACAATAAAAATAATACAACCATCGGTACTATCCAAGAAAATATCTCACAGGAATACATTGGTCATTGAAGATGAAAAAGACCAATACAAGAATTTAAGTAAATCATAATGGTTTAGTCTCTAAAATTTAGCCATAAAATATACCGAAGAACATATCGAAGATATGAAATTTTACACCATAGAAAAAGAATTCCATGTAGGTAGTAAATTTAATATTCTTGAAGAAACTAATCCAATTTTTGTTTATAAAGCTTTCCATGTAGGTTTAATTGAAAACCTATATCAAAGAATTAATTTGAGTGAATTAAATATTTTCCTTGAAAATTTTAAGAAGGTGATCGAGAACTTAAGGAAAAAGATTGGAACAGGTGACAAACCTCTCTATCTCATATTTTTTTTATTTCACTTACTTGTTGAAATGAAGAAGTTTGCGTTAGTCCCTATCATTTTATCAAATTAGGGATTTCCAACACTAATAGAGAAGTTCCAAAACTAAGAGCGCTTCTAAAAAATGAATTCAATACAGATGAATTTTGTATACTAAAAGGACAGATATTAGGCCAAATTTATGATGATCTTAGAAAAATTGATAATTTTTTTGAAATCAAAGTAAATTATTCAACTAATAAAGTCACAATCACTTCCTATAACAATATGGCCCTTACTAAAAAAGATGGTAAAAAATCATTAAGTTTGAGGCAAATTTTAACATAAATATCTAAAAAAACTTCAATAAATAAGAAATGTGTTTTTTTATGCCAAGAAAATCACTAAGATCATAAATGCATTTACTACATTAAAGATCGAAAAGATGAAGATGCATCATCATCTACGTCTTCAAAAGGACTATCAGTAGAACTCACATCTTCAATCGATAGGTTATATCAAGGAAATAAAAGACTTAAATTCACAAGCCAAAAGCAAAAAGTTAGGTGAATTGTTAAAGTAGGGTGAAAGAGTGATTTTTCACTATCGTAAACATGATTCGTTGTCCTATAAAATAAATCTTTATTTTCATTAGTTGGACACAACTTTTGCAAGTGAAAATTCTCTATTTTAAAAATTATTCATCTAACAACTATGTATTTAAAAACTATGAGTGATTGAGAATCTATTCAAGGTTATTAGTTGACTTTTAGAATTGTAATAATAATTAAGATGATGAATAAAATAGAATACAATCACTATTTCTTTATTTTCTAGTAAATCTAATTTAGACAACATAATATGAATGAATGCAAGAGTTCTACTATTACCATAAGGGTATTAAGTTTTGAACAAACTAAGACATATTAAGTGTAACAAAAGAAGACGAACAACAAAGGAGGGACTGTGATAGACCTATTAAATTTAAGTATGATAATTATAATTCTAAATCAATTAAAGATATTAAATGATTAAAAATTTGTTTATAACATTTATAAACTAATAAATAAAAAAATGAAAACTAAAGAAATTAGTCATAAGTTTTTACGAAAATAAACTTGAGAAAAATATAAAGTTAAAATAATATTTAAATAAGAAACTTAACTGTTGCTTTTAAATAATAATACACAAGAATTAAAACTAACGTTATAAAATAACTAGTCATAATTTAGTATTAGATCCGTAAAAAAGAAAAATACATCATTAAATGAAAAATTAATACCGTTAAATATTTAAAAATATTAGTGATATTGAACTTGAAGGACAATAAATATCCTAATTTGAAAGCTAAATCAAGATTTATATTTATTTTACTCTTTTTTTAAAATAATGTAATTAAGTAACAATTTTTTTCTAAAAATAAATATATTTTTTAATTTTTAAAATTATTTTAACATGTAGCATTAATTTATATGAGTATAAACATATCTATAAATTTATATCCCAATAATTTACGTATGTATAAACATATCTATAAATTTATATCCCAATAATTTACGTATGTATAAACATATCTGTAAACTTATATCCCAATCTTTCTGATTAAGATTATGATGTCGGTTACATAATTTCTTTCTTAGTCCGCAAAGTCCGCGTTGTGTCATGCTAAAAACAAAACATGGATGAAAATATCTACTTATCCAGTTCAAAAATATGAAACTTTACAGCTATTTTAGAGTGTTGTCGACATATATTTTTAAAAAAATTATTAAGGTTAACATTTACGGTAATCTTTAAAATTTTGTATAACTTTTAATTAAATAATTTATATTATTTAATTCTTTAAATTAACATACTAAATTGCTTATTTAAAAAAGGGTAAATTAAAAAAAATTATATTATTTTAATAATTTTTTATTAAAATATTATTAGTTTTTCTAAACGCGATTAAAATATAAATTTTTAATAATGGTAAATTTTTAATTAATACGAAAAAATTTATAAAATATTAATTTTTTTAATATTTGTTAATTGCAACAATTTTATTTTAATTTTTATTAATTTTTGATTTTTATGAAGAATTAAAATATATATTTAAATTTTTGTTTGAATTTTATGATGGTTTATTTTTCTAAAACTATTTTATATTAAATTTCATTTTTATTCATTAAAAACTCGTATTTTAATCATGTTTTAATTACTTAATAAAAAATAAAATTATTTTAAATAAAAATTATTAAAATAATATAATTTATCCTTAATTGGCTTTTTTTATAAAACTAAGAAATTAAATGATATTGTTTCTAATATAAATGATTAAATGACACAAATAATCTAATTTAATAGAATTCGATGATACATCACCCTATTTTAAAACATTAAAACTAATAAAATTAAATTAATATTATTAAAACTAGAATTTTCATTTAAAAAATATTTTTGTAATTCAAATATGCTAATTAAAAATATATAATATTATTTTAATAATTTCTTATATATTTTTTAAGTTATTAAAATGCAATAAAAGAAAGTCACTAACAAGAATAAAAGTCAAATATATTTTGAAATTATTTAAAGAAAAAATCAACAATAATAATATTTTAACAAAAAATTATTTAAATAAATATTTTTATTTAAAAAAATCAATAAAATATTAAAATAAAGATAGTGATAATAACTAAATATTAAAGTAATATTTTGTAAAAAATATTTATTTTAATTAACTTTTTTTTTTTTTATATGATAAAATTTTAATTATATTTTAATCACTTAACATTAAATAATAATATTTTATTTGAAAATTATTAAAAAATATGATGTTATTTTAGTTTTTTTATTAATGATTTTAGTATAAATTGGTCCTTTTGCTGATAAAGGTATTATTTAGTTATTTTGATTATAAAAAATGGATATAAACGTTATTTAAATATTAATATTTTAATATTTTTTCATTATTTCGTCATATTTTTGGTTATTTTATGTATTTTTCTCCTAACACAACAAACTTAACCCTTCTTATTTTAATTTATTTTTTAATTAAATTTAAATTTTCAATTTTAACCATTTAAAAAATGCATATTTTATAATATGATTAATTTTAACTCAAAATTAATAATAAAATATTCAAATTTGTTAATATTTTTTTAATAATAAAAATTATTAAATGATATTTTTTAACAATCAATATGATTAAATAACGTGAGTTAAAAACAAATAAATTAAATAACATTTAAAATTAATCAAAATGAAAACAATTATCTTCTTTAAAAAAATATTAAGGGATTATAAAATATATATTTTAATATGATAGACTAAACTCACGCTAAAGTTTATTCTAATTAATTATGAAAGGTTTAATTGGTATTTTTTTATATAATATTGGCATATTATTATTAAAATTATTATTTAAAAAAAATTAAAATTTCATGTTAGCTATTGAGATTAATGAAAAAGTTCAAAAATATAAATATAAAATTATTTTAAAAATAAAAATAATATAAATAAGTGTCTTAATTTATTGAATTATAACTAAATATTTATTATTAAAATAAATGTAAAATCATGTAAAAAATTGACCTTTATATAATTATTTACTTATATACAATAAAAATTATAATTCCTGTCTATTTTTAATTTAGAAAAATTGAAAATTTATAAAATTGCATTTTACTATATATATATATATATATCATAAAATTTAAGAATATTGTACATAATATTTAAAAATCAACATTTTCATGTCGACACATTAAAGAATATTTTGATGGGATTAATAGTAACTATGGGAGATTAATTTTATTTAAAAAAAGCAACTATGGAGGATATTTTCATCTATAAATTCCGTTCCACTCTTTCAAAACAAAAGCATGCAACCATTGCAAATTCGAAACATATTTGCAAAGCTCTTTCCGTGTTTAGTACAAAAGCGATTTATTCGTTAGTTTGTTTTTCATTCAATTTGTGATAAGAAATGGCTGAGGTAAACAAGAGTACTCAGGAGTACGAGAACAAGGTTGGTCATGAACAAGACTCAGTAGAGAATCTCGAAACCAAGGATAGAGGGCTGTTTGGTTTCATTGGTAAGAAAGATGGAGAGAAGAAGCCTCAAAACATTACATCTGAGTATGATGAGAAGGTGAAAATTTCTGAGGCTCAACAAAACAAATCCGGTTTGTTGGACAAGTTACACAGACCAGACATAATTAGTCCCAACTCAGTAAGTATTTTGATAAACTATTTTTTATTTTTATTTTTATTAAATATTTTTTATACTTTCTTATAATTTTTATATAAATAAATATTAGAAAAAAATAATTAATATTTATAAATAACAAAAAATTTCTTAATTCTCAAGTTTAAAAAAAATCATAAATTATAAAGTTTTACCAAATAATATATAAGTTATTTTTAATTTCTTAAACAAAATAGAAATTACAATTTGTTTTGATGATTATTTAAAAAAATAATAAAGTCAGTTATTTAATTATAAATTATAAAATAAAATTGTTATCAAATATATCATAAATTAAAATTTTTATTTTCTTTTTCATTCCCTTTTAATTACAACAAAAGTGAATTATTTGAATGTTGAAATTAATATTGTTTTTAAAACATTTAAAAAGATGTATATAAAAATGAAAAATTAAGTTATATAACTTAATTTTGAACTTAAATGAAATTATTATTAAATAATACTTATTTTTGAAAAAAAAAATTCAAAAACAAATAATACTTATTTTTGAAAACTTTGTTTCATAAACTGGAATTTGAAAACAGAATTTTTTAAGAAACTCTTAAAATTTTTAAAAAACAGATTTGTTTAATTTGTTTTTTTCTTTCATTTTTTTCAAAATGATTTGCTGTATAGCCAAGTGATTGTGAAAACAAAGGTATTGAAGAAGAAGAGAACAAAGAGAAGAAAGGATTAATACAGGAGATTAAGAAGAAGATTGCAGGTGATGATAAAAAGGAAGGACAGAAGAAAGAAGAGGACAGAAGAATTGAAGAAACTAATTCATTTGGTCTTAAGAAAGGAAGTGATGAGAGGAAGGGTCTCATTGAGAAAACAAAGGAAAAGCTACCAACTGTTGGGCAAAACAAGAAGTGTGAAGAAGAACATCATTTAACTCATGCTCCTCCTCATGTTGTACCTGAGAGTAATGTCAAACATCATTTAACTCATGCTCCTCCTCATGTTGTATCTGAGAGTAATGTCATTTATAATGAAGAATGTGAGGCTAAGGAGAAGAGCCTTTTGGACAAAATTAAGGAAAAGATTCCTGGTCACCACCCAAAAACTGAAGATGAAAAAGAAAAGGAAAAAGTTAAGGAAATGGAAAAGGAGATGGAGAAACAAGGTAAACATTAATTATTATTAAGAGAGACACTACATTCTCTCTATTTTAAGTGTGACTTGTTTGTCATTTTATTGCACTTTTATTTCCTCTGTTTTTTTGCACTTTTATTTCCTCTGTTTTGTTTTCTCTAAATAAAAGGACGTTGTACTATATTTAAGTGCTTTATATGTGCTTATGTATAAGTTTTATGTATTAATATATGGGATCGTTTGTATTATACTTTTGCTTTCCAAGTATTTATTATGCACTATATATCGAAGAATTTGGTTCATAATTTGTTTTGTGTGCTTTTTTAATAACTAATAGCATTAGTTTATATAATAATGGGTTTAGTATCAAGGAGTATACATTTAAATGCAGGGAAACGATTGTATTAATAATTGTAATTATTTTGTATAAATTGAATATATTTACCTAATAATAATAGGTTTTAATCAGTTTTAATCACTTCTACGTCGATATTATTTTTCTCGTACATAAATAAAATTTAATTTAATTATTAAAAATATATTTTTTATATAATTATATATATATAATATCAATATATATTTGATATCAATTAACTATAATATCATTATTGTAAAAATTATTTAAGGTTATTTTTTTAAGTAAAAGTATATTTTTTTAAAAGATTGTAAAAAATTTATTAATAACAATAGTAATTATTCAAGTTAAAATATATATTCAATAACAAAACGTGTGTACATATTTTATATGTACTTGGTTCTTTTATATTTCTAATGTTTTAATGAGCTAAAAAAATTGTAATGAGATTTCAAAAAAAAATGTTCAAAAGGAGTTTACGTGATAGCATTGACTTTTATATACTTGTAATGTGGTATTTGAAATCTTAGCATGACATAAGTCTTAACTAATCTAACTTAGAATTCCTCAATGAGGTATTTGAAACCTTAGTATGACATAAGTCTTAACTTCAATTGAGTGGGTGCGATAAGTAATGTTGATCGAGTTGTGAGCTCTTTGTACCTCTCGTAGTTCACTTAAATCCTTGCAACCATTAAGAGAAGTAATAAAGTTGTTCCTATTTTCCTTTTCTCTATCTGCAATGGCTATTCCATCTCTTGTTATGACTCATGGTCATAAGATTAGTTTGTTTCCAAAATGCCACTTGTTGTTAGCGATTTGGCCTAAGGTGTCGAGAAGACATCGGTTGTGATCAAGGTTTTAAAGCAAATCTCTCGAAAGCAGAAACAGAAACATAAACTTTCTTCTCTTCTCTTTTCACATTCTGAAAGCTAAGTTTAAAGGGGTTTTCATTTGTTCATAAACAAATGAATGATAAGTATCAACAACCAATTATCATTCAAAAGTTTGTTGGGCAACTCCATCTGACTTTTGGTTGTTATGGGGTTTTTAGGGACCTGTTATGCACCAAAGGTAATATGCTTATGGAAATTATTCTAATGCTAGTTTATAGTATCCCATGACATAGGTATGTCGAGTTACCAATGATATGATATTGGCTACTTTCTCAGCCTCACCCGTGTGCGCCCATTTGGTTTTATCTCAAATTTACGAAAAATAACTTATATTTATGTTTCATTTAGATGGGGTTCTACATCTATGGGATTTTTCATCTCGTTGCAAGACCTTAAGTTACATAGTGAATGTTCACGCATTTGGAGTTGATTGCATCTGGTTATAGATTGGTGGAGCTAACCAAGATTCCAACACAATTCCTTTTCCAATTATGTATAGGCATACTTAGGAAATTACCTTGGAGGCAATTTACATATAGCCTCCATTGTAGTTTAGGTAAGAGAAATGTTTTTTTTTGTCGGAGCCTTATATGGGAAGGGTATTGATGTAAGGCTTACTTCCAATCAGATATGGATTTTGAAAGATAATGGATTACTGGCAATAGTTTTTTTTTTGGTGTAAATGTTAATGTGGAACATGCATGTTTTATGCTTTATAGCAATTTCAAAGTCCTGCATTACTGTATCTTCTTTTAATAATTCGTTCAATATTTTCGACAACAAAGGATTATATTGCACCGGTTGTATCTTCTATTTTCTTATGCAGGCTACTTCATCATTGAGTTTATCATAACATTGCTTTGTATTCCACATTGGTGGAATACAATAGGCACTATACTGGTTTTGATTTCTAATCCTTATCTATTGATGGATTAAAAAAGAAAATTCTTTCAATTATTGAACATGAGTGTGTTAAGGAGACTTTGATATTGATTTATTACTCTTGGAAAGATTTCTGCACCCGCTACATCCATAATTAGTACAGGACCAATTTTCCTTGTGCTTTACTTGTTGAGCCCTCAGTTGACAATGTTGGTATAATCAGAATAAACTTAGTGTCTCTCTTCTGTTATTTGGGAGATATCGAGACGCTTATTGATGGTTTGCCTGAAGACCCAGTGATGTTATTAGCTATGGGTTGGATTTGTTTGGTGACAATCTTGAAACTGAGATTCTAGCTAATTTGCTTAGTTGTGTAACCAGTATCAGCCAAAAATTGAGCATAATAGTTTTTGTAATCTTTTTTGAAACACTTATTAGCACACCTGGAATCATATCTGATGAGATTAGTCCTTGTATCTTGGACATTCTAGAATCTGGCTATAGTATAACTTTAGAAATATTGAATAAATCAGAGCTTAGAGGTTACGTTGCTTGGGATAGAAAGTTAATGGATCAAAAAAGTTTAAGGAAATTTTCTATTGACATGCTCTTGTCACTTAACACTTTGTGTCAAAAATTTGCAACATAAAACACAGTTCTGGATGTTGTTGAAAGTTTTATAAAATTTCTTGTTCCCCAAAAATCATACAAAATAAAGATGCAGAGAAGTGTATTGAGTTGGATCCAACATTCTCACAGGATTATAATGGAAAAGGTGAAGTCTAGTTTTTCATGAAGGAACATGAAAAATCTTGGGAAACATATCAAAAGGGCTTGAAACATGATCCTAACAATAAAGAATTGCTTGACGGCGTGAAGAGATGCGTATAATAGATTAACAAAGCTAGTTATGGAGATTTAAGTCCCGATGAATTAAAAGAGAGACAGGCTAAAGCAATGTAGGATCCTAAAATTCAAAACATCCTCTCGGACCCTACTCAGAAGAAACAATTCAGTGATAGAGTTGGTTATAGTTGGATTGATGGCCTCAAGGCACATACTGCGGAACATGTGATTGATATAATGATAAGTAATGTTGCTTATATTTTTACCAAAACATACCCCAACTTCATCCTTGAAAACAAGGATTCTAAAAAGGGGGAGAAATGCATATGTTGCTCATTGTTTCTTGGTACGTAGAGGTGGTTACACGGTGGAAGGGGTACCATTAGGCCGTTATGGGATATGCTCATGCTTCTTCTTCACGCACCTCATCATGTTTCCTTTATTTTGATTGTAAGGCTATATATAGCCAAGAGAGGGAATAAAAAATATATCAGATTAATATACAAAAATTAGCTTCATTTCCTCTGTTTTCTCTCTTTTTCTTCTACCTTTCTAAAATTACCCATAGCAAGGTGATAATATTTTTTAAATGTATTTTAATCACTTTTATTTTAGATGGTTTCCTCTATTACTATTTAATTTTTAAAATTTATAATTTACATTCATAGATTCAATCAAGGTCGATGGGGGGTTTTCTTAGTAAATTTCTTACTCATCTCTTCACCTTTTCTATTGAAGATTTCGATCTTTGTGTTGCGATTGTGATCTATTATCACGTAGTTTCTTTGTATTTTCTCATCTCTCTATGAGTTTGATTTTACTAGAATCATATTTTAACGTTAGTTTTGATCTTATTGGAATCATCTCTTCATTAGTTTTGTGAGGTTTAATATTTCTTGCTTTGTGTGTTGATATTTGTGGTAGAATTATTGTGGTTGATACTATGGATGCACTGGTTGATGTTGAGTAGTTGTGTTATCCTAATGTTGTGTTTTACTTGCTAGCTCTACAAATGAACATAAAACACTCTTTCCTATTTGATAACTTATAAAACTAGGTGTTTGAAAGAGGAAAATATTTATTCATTAATAGAGGGAAAGGAAAATCTGATTGTGCTTCCAATTTCATAGTTGAAGCATATTATGCCTTATTTGTGATAAATTTTAAGAAAGTAGTTAACTGAGTAGCCAGAGATTTGATTAAGGATTCTATGATCTTGGATGCATTGATAGAAGATTTTTGTGCAAAGCAAGGCTTAATGGACGTCGTGGAGAAGTTAGTTTAGTATATGATTATAAGGTGTTCTAAAACCTCATTGCAAGAGTGTGTATCTACTAGATGATAGAAATTAATTATATTTTTGTGCAATGGAGTCTAAAATAAATCATTAAGGATGCACACTACTATTTCCTTCTCTTTTTAATGCTTGTTGTGCGGTGGATCATAAGAAAATAATTTAAATTTTCCAAATTAATTGGGATATTAAGCTATATGTATAATTGTTTTCATATAATTCATTGTTCACAATAAATGATATTGCTTTCAAAAGGATATCATAATACTAAATATTTTTAAACTTCAACAATAATCAAAAGATGACATAATTCTATCAACTCGATCAAAGATATTCATGACAGATGGTTATTTGGAAGAAATGATAATGGTTTGTGTTTTATTAATCATTTTAATGAGGTATTCACTTCTTCTATGGATTTATCTCCTATGTTAGATATTGAAATTTCTCAATTATTCTCACAATGGATATCAAATATTAAGAATGATATTTTATGTAGTATTCTTGAAGAAAAAGATATCAAAGATGTTCTATTTCATATGGGTTCTTCTAAAGCTCTTGAAAAAGATTATTTGTCTACTTTTGTGTATAAAAATTACTTGCATATTCTTGAAAAAAGAGTAATTCAAGTTGTTCATGATTTCCTCTCATCGGATTATCTTAATTATATTTAAATAAAATCCTTATTATACTTATTGATAAAATAAATAATCATTCTCATTTTCATCATTTTAGACTCATGGGACTTTGCAACGTGATTTATAAAATCATTTCAAAAATCTTGGTAAACAGACTGAAATCCAAACTTAACAAATTCATTAATCTGCTTTTATTCCTAGTAGATGAATTTTTGAAAATGTTATTGTTGCTTAAGAAGTGGTTCATACTATTATGAAAAAACAAGGTAAACGGGGTCTTTTGGGAATCAAAATGGATTTGCAAAAGGCCTATGATGTGATAAATGGTATTTATTTGTCAAAAATTTAAAACAGTTGGTTTCTCTAATAAATTTTGTAAGTTAATTTACACTTGCCTTAGTACTATTTCTTACTCAATTTTGTTAAATGTAATTCCATATGGTTATTTTAATCCTAAAAGAGGAGGACTTCTTCAAGGTAACTTTATTTCTTCTTATCTTTTCATCATTAGAGATAAAACGTTATCTAGATTATTAGTATGTGCTAAAAACAATAATGGGTTTCATGGAATTAAAATTACTAGAAATGCACCTAATGTTAGTCATCTACTTTATGCATATAATCTCATTCTCTTTTGCATAGAAAATTTTGCTGAAGTTAATGTCATACATCAAAAACTTCAGAAGTATTTCAAATGGTGAGGAAAGCGAGCAAATTTATCTTTGTTTTCAAAAAAATTTCTTCTTTAAAGAGCCAAATTCAATCTACCCTTCGAATTTTCGCTTCCATTAGAGATGTCAAATATTTGAGTTATAATTTATTCTATCACGGAAAAAAGAGTAGAGAATTTAAAAAGATTATTAATACGTTCATTTCAAAAATGGATAACTGGAGATTTTATCTTTTATCCAAAGTAGGTAAATTCACTTATATCAAATATGTTCTATCGACTTTACCCTCATATTCTATAAGTACTTTTAAGGTACCTAAAACAATTTGTGATAAAGGTGATGTAATTATTAAGAAATTTTGGTGGAATTCTTCTACAAACAAACAACAATTCTTCAAGATATATTGCATATAAAAATCGGGATCTACTTTGTCTACCTAAAGAACTTAAAGGTCTTACTTTTCAAAATATTGAGGGCATTAATTTAAGTCTCTTGTCTAAATTAAGTTGACAATTTTTTAAATCATAATAATAAAGTTTGGGTTAATCTCTTTCGATACAAATATGAAAATCCTAAAATATTTCTCAATTATGAAACATGATCTTTGACTTTTGGATTTGGAAAGGTATATGTTATTCCTTGAATTTACTTCATTTAGGTTTGTCTAAACATTGGAAGTGTTTCTTCAATCAATATATGACATGATCCTTGATTTCCTTGGTCTTTAAACTTTAAATGCCCTCCTCCGATTATTTCTTTAGATAATTTACTTAATGTTCCTACGATTGTTAATAATCTTCTTCTACAAATTCAAATGATTGAAATTTTCAACTTATACACCAAATTTAGGGATCTAACATGTATTCTAATATTTCAAGACTTCATCCTCCTATGATAGAATAAAAGTTTTTTTGTTGGAAACTTATTTTTGATTGTATTATTACAAGATATAATGTCTCCTCGAGAATTCGCTTAAATAATATCTCGTCTTTTTTGTCATTCTGAGACTGAAACTATTCGTCTTTTCTTTTCATACCAATACCTTATACCTTTAGGTTAAGTGGACTTACACAATCAATCTAAATTTCACAAATATTTTTTCTTTCAATATGTTTATTTGTAAACTTTTTAATATCATAAGTTCTTTTGATCATTCAAGCTTTTTCATCCTGAATTTATCCTTACTATTTGTATTTTTTTTTAACATATTTGAAAATCACATAATTGTCTATTGTTTAATGCAATAATCCCTAACTTTAAATTAGTTATTTCAAAATTAAATTCCAGAGTTCATAGATTTAAAAATCACTCTAGCCTTTCTAACCTTAATACTCATCAAACTATCTATCTCGTCCTTTCTTTTCAAAAAAACCTTCTAAAGGTACTGTAAAAATTAATTTTGATACTACTGTTAACAAATCTAAACTTAAAACACCAATTGTAGTAAGAGATTCAAAAGGTAAAATTATCACGTTAGAATAAATTTCAATTTGATCATTATGCTAAATAAGGTGAAGCACATGTTTTACTGTTATCTTTGCATAAGACATTCAAAATAATTACGAGAATACTTACAAGGTGATAATTTTAATATTATTAAAGCTTTGATGTATGATGATTTTATTATTTCTTTTGGGAAACTCAAAGCTTTATTTCTCAAGCTCGTTCTCTGCTTTGTAACATAATATTTGCATCCTGGATTCCGCAAAATATCAACAAATTAACTAATATTCTAACTAAATACAATATTGAGGGTTTTATTTCCATGTATACTTTACCGCAATTATTTATTGCTACTCTATGTAATGAACTTTAATTTAAATAAAGTTTTTTTATAAAATAAAAAAAAAGTAGAAAGAAAAGCAATCCCTACATTGTTCATTTGTACTCGGGTCAAATTTACAGAGGCTTTTTCCTTTCAGATCAAAATATTAAACTCACTCTCCAGATCCCACTCCTTTGTCAACCGATGCTAAAGCTGCAAAGTATAAACAATTTCATATCTGCTGCGTCTACCTTTCCCGAAGCTTTGATGGGGTCCCTAACACCAAAATGAGGAATGCAATATATCATCTAAAGAAATATACATTCATTTTACTTTTTACTCATTTGAAGGGATATGATAGTACGAAACATGACTCTAAAGTAGCATTACTCAACAAAAAATGACCAGAGCGAATCATTTACCCAGGAGGCAGATTAGTAATTGAAATAAGAGCTAAGATACGGTAAACCCTAAGCACATACAAAGGCTAAGTCTAAAAGCAAGATAACTGCAAAGCGAAAATACTGATAAAAATTTGGATGATGATATTGTCACAATAACTTTTATTATTGCTACAATAAAAATGCATGAAATGTCCATTTTACCCCTAATATTAACTTTAGTGCTACATTTATTGAATAAAATTATCATTAATGAAATATTCTTACGGCAATAACAATCTGCAATGTGGTAATATCGCTACCCAAAATTTTTCATGCATATTTGACCAGATAAGGTCAGATGCACATCACCTTAGGATACAATAAGTTCACTCTTTTAACTAAGTTGATGACATTCGTTCCGTTTCATGTAGAAAAAAAAAGAATATCAAATCAGCATGGTAGGAAAGATAGACACAGAGCAAAAGGAAAGAGACGGATCAGAAGTAAGAGAAATAAAAAAAATTGAAATAGAGAGACAAAAAAGGGAAAGATACAGCACAAGGAGAAGAAAATATAACAAAACTACAAAATCAATCTCAAAGATAAACTGAAACATCATGCAGTGAAACGACCAGTTGATAAGATCATCACAATGATAAGAAGAGTTCAATTGTATTATGAATAAAACCTAAGCAATTTAGAAATACAAAATGGATAAAACACACCAACCCTAGAAACTATATTATGATGTAAGAAAAATGTCCCAAAATTATTAAATACTATGCATAAATGAAATGCAATAAATATCACTATTTTTTCTTAGTTACACCAAATAGCTTAAATGGGGACAAACCTCTTGATTCTAGCACAGGCAGCTCTTCCTGAATTCCAGTAATCTTACCATCCTGAACATAACACCAAAATAAAAATGAGCAAGTTAGCATGTTCTCATCCTAAAGTGCTTCTAGCATCCCACCCAAAAAATAGGGAAAAGGTCTGGCTCGTTATATGATATGACCATACTTGACTTCATATAGTTGATTAAAGCTATGTTACATAAACTCTTTTAGGACACTGAGAGTCACAAATTTTTTTATAGTGTCCAGATTTTAGATATGCTCTTTTTAAAATGTTGTGAAAACTTAGTACGCACACTCATATCCATGTCATGTCACTTGGACACAAGTACTTCAAGAAAAATGAAGAGTCCAAGTAAATATAGGATTAAAGTGCTTAAAAAAGTTTAAAGTAAAAAATTTGATAGGAATAGGAGAAGTGCATTGCAACTACTTTATGTAGAAATTTGTCCAATAATTCCAGCAATAAGTTTGCATAGTGAGAAACACATTTTTCGAGAGAGAGAAGGAAAAGAAAAAATGACAAAAAAATAAGAGTACAAACCACATCATAAACTGGCAATTGATTACGCCAGAATTGCAAGGTAGGTAGCAGCAGTCTCCCTACAATCACAGTCATGTTTAACAGATAAGCATGAAGTAACATGTAAGAATCTTGTAAAAGTAAGCTACTTTAATCACACATAATGTATGCATGCCTGTAAGAGAGGGAAAAGAAATCAGGAAGAAAATTAACCTGATTTTGACCGTTTACAACTCAAAGATTCTGGAGAAAATATTTTTGTCCTTGATTTCTCATTACAAGGAGTTACCTAAACAAATATAGAAAAGAAAACAGAAATATGATATTGAAGTACAGGGGATAGACTTACACATAAGACTGAGTAAAAATGGATAAAATAGATACAGAACTGACTAGAAGGCTAGTTAACAAAATAGAATTTAGTAGATACTCATAATATACGAGGGGCAAATAGATTCTCTAGAGAAGTAGGTTCAAAGAAAGAATAGGAGATTCCATGAAAAATCTACCTCAGCAGACTGAACTGGTTTGCGTGATGAACTGTTTTGTTTCCCTCCAAAAATTTTCTTCATTGATGCGGGAGCATGTTTGTTGCCAGATTCTGAGTTTTGTTGATCCGGATTTCTGAGTGCATAATTACCAACCCTGTGACTATTTGAGGTCAAATTAAGTTGGTCCATTTTCAGATTAGAATCACTTTTCTTTCTCTTTCTGCTTTTGCCTTTAGTTTCATTCTCTATTTTGTCAATGCTACATGCTTCTGACAAAATTCGGCGAATACTACCCAAATAAGGAATTTGCGAATTCTGTGACATATCTACCTTAGCAGACTGAACCGATGTGCAAGATAAATTGTTTTGTTCCCCTCCAATTTTTTTCATCTTTGATGCCGGAGCACATTTGTTTCTAGATTTAGGATTCTGTTGATCCAGACTTCTAAGGGCATAACTACATGCCCTGTCACTATTTGAAATGGTATGTGCTTGACCTATTTCCATATTACAAGCACACTTATTTTTTCTCAGCACAGAATGATCTTGAGACTTCCTCGACTGTTCACCCTCCTTAAACTGAATAGTTGTAAATTGAGAACTGTTTTGTTTCACTCCATCCAGATTCTCAATGTTCTTAGATGCAAGAGTACACTTCTTTATTTTGTGGTCCACAGAAGACGCAGATGAAGGATTTTTTCTATTGCCTTTATCCTGATTGTTTAACCCATCACTACGTACTCTTAGATTGCTGGATGTGATATTCACTTGGTCCATTTCCTGACTAGTCACATCCTTGTTCTTCCTTTTGCTTCTTCTAAGCTCATTTTCTTTAGAATGTTTTGGAGATCTCCCTAACAAACCAACGCCCTCTCCAGGCTGAATTGTTGCACACAGTGAGCTGTACAATCTCTCTCCATCAAGATTTTTATTGTTTTCTGATTCTTGTGTGCATCTTACCATCTCATCGTTCATAGATCCCAATGCAGGGTTTTGGTCATTGCCTCTAAAACTCCTTAGCGTATCACTATTTAGACTAGTTGACGTGATATTCATTTGGTATGTTTCCTCAGTAGCAGCATGCTTCTCCACAGCAGGGTCAACAGAAGGAAATGAAGATTGCACTGGCATATCTTCGGAAACTTCTAACTCATTTTTGTCTTCATGAATGACATGAAAGCAATTAGATGCATTTTTGTCTTCTTCTGTAACAGCATATTGTTCCCAGTAGGGAGGAAATCCAAGCATAAAACAATCAACAACCTGTGTATCGCCAAACAATGTGAGTAAAACTCAATTGTGCAACTACAAGCAGAAATAAATAATTTAGCAAAGAAAATTTCATATTTATGACTGGGATCATTAATAAACATAAATACCATATCTTTTTGTCTGTATGTCTCAAAAGTACTTACCAACACGTTAAGACACAAGAGAAAGAGCACTTACTGGAAAGAACAAGCAAAGTTATATGGAATTAAGGACTTCTACCTTTGATAATTTAATGTCAGACATGGGTTAAGTCATTCACCACATTTTATGCCGAGAGCATCGATATTATATATCAGAGCAAAAACATAATACCTCACAAGGCAAAATAAAAAACATCAAATAGAAAATGCCCATTAATTTAAGAGCACCCAATTATGAGCTACAATCATCATGTTAACTAATATACCATTAAATAGCTTTGTTTTCGTTATTCCAGGATCAAGAATGATAAACCATAATACCGAAAGAACCGCCAAATGTATAACCTGGGTTCAATTAAATAGTAAATAAAAAATAATTAGTAGTCCATTGCCTCAGAAGAAAACCCGTTTTCGCTTGTCCGAGATTTATTGATCAAGCTTTCCAGGACAACACAAATTCCATCAGCGGTCTCAAGTGTGAAGGGATCGTATCTTATGACAATTGGGGCCGAGTTAAATACTCGAATAGCTCGTTGCCTGAGGTTAAAGAAACAGAAATCAAGATAAAATAAAATGTAGAAAGCTAATCTTAGGGAGAAAAACAAATGTAAAGGAAAACCTTGAAGAATAAATATTAGAGATACTAAAGACCTCTGCGTAGAAGAGAGCAAGAGAGGGTTCCCTCTCGATGAAATTCCGGCAACGGAAAGTCGTTTTCCTTGGAACTGATTTTCGGAGTTCGTCAACCACCAATCGGACATGCATACCTTTTTCGAAAAACAGCATGTTCAAACTACGGCTTAAGAAAAAAACTTGATAAAAGAAAGAAAATTGTTGTTTAAACTCAGAGAAAGGGGAGTGTAGTTCTTACAGTTCTTTGGAAAGAAGAGGACGATTTTCCATTTGTGATACTGAAATTTGGAGAACTCATATCGTCTTTCTTGGAAGGCATCGATTGTGAACCAAACTAAATTGAAGGTAAAAAACAGTATCCAATCCGGGAGGATTTTAAAAGTGAAAAATGTCAGAAATCCTAGGTAATTAGTGTATTTATTCTATATTATTTATTTCATTAATTTTATAAAAATTATCAAAAATAAATAAATAAATTATTTTAATATTTTTTTATTAAAATATAATTATTTTTTAAGTAGTTAAATACGATTAAAACATAAATCTTTAACCATGATAAAATTATAATTAATATAAAATATTTATTTTTAATTTTCTTAATTGCTACTAATTTATTTTAATATTTTATTGATTTTAATTTTTACTAAAAGTTAAAAAATATATTTAAATAATTTTTATTTGAATCTTATTATTGTTAACTTTTTAAAATAATTTAAATTTAAATTTCATTTTTATCTTTCCTAAATATTTGTATTTTAATATCATTTTAATTACATAATAAAAAGTAAAAATATTTTTATAAAAATATTAAAATTATATAATTTATCTTTAATTTAATTTTTTTACAAAATAATGGAATAAGATGATATTGTTTCTAATCTAAGACATTATATCGATACAAATAATATAATTTAATAGACTTATATTGCAACTCATCTATTTTAAATTTTATACTTTTTAATCAAAAAATTATTGTTTACATCTCTTCCAATAAGTTAAAATGATCATTTATTCTCTTAAAAATAATATTATTTAATCATTTATTTTTATAAAAACAAAAAATAACAAAAAAATATGTTTTATTGATACTATAAATAAAATATTATTATTTTATTAGTATTTTATTTTATTGATAAATAAAGGAAATAAAAATGACTTTTGTTATAATATTATCGTAAAAATTATTAAAATATTAAATAAATGGTAAAACATTTAAGATAAAAACTATTAAAATATTAAGTGCATAGTAAAAAATTTCTTTATTATCTTTTATAAAATATAAGAAACTAAATAAAAAAATTTAAATATAAGAAATTAATTGACACAAATATTTTAATGTAAGGAACTCTTTTGGTACCTTATTTTATTGTAATACTATAAATTTTATAAAAATGTAACATTTTATCAAATCCGAACATGTTTAACCACATTTAGTAAATTAGGATTAAAGTGACATATTTTTAAAAGAGAAAATAATTGTAATAATTTTTGTTCTTTTAGGTTATTATTAGTGTACTATATTAGATAGATTAAATATAATTGTAATGAAATAAATTATATTTAATCAGAATAATATTTGATGACAAGTTATATAATATATTCATACAAAATTATTTATAAATATTTTAATAAAATAATTATTTAAAATATTTTTATTATAAAATTTATTTAAATCAATATTTAATTTATTTTTATATTTTTATTATATTTTAAAATAAAAATATTACATTTAGATAGATTTGGTATGACCAATATGATTTAGATCTATAATCCTGATCATGTTAAGTTATCACTAAATGTATGATTGTACAAAAATTATATAATAAGTGTTTTTAAAACTATGTAACAAACATATAAATGGACATTTATATCTTTAACTTTAAAAAAAATAATTAAAGATAAAATATATTGTATAAAAATTAATATTTTAATAAACATTATTAAAATAATATGTTGTATTTTTAATTCACATTTTTTTAAATAATAGGAATAAGTAATACCATTTTCAATTTAAAAAATCAAATAAAATCAATAACTTAATATAAGATATCCATAGGAACATGTTTTCTTTTATAAAAATTGTAGAACTAAAATGTATAAATAATACCATTTTCAATTTAAAAAATCAAATAAAATCAATAACTTAATATAAGATATCCATAGGACCATGTTTTGTTTTATAAAAATTGTAGAACTAAAATGTATATTTTGAAAGTTGTGGTATTAAAGGAATAAATTTCACTACTAAATCTTGTGTTATGCTTTTCATTTATTTTTACTAATCATATTCACGTGCTTTATGCATGTTTAGTTATTACTTAATTGATAAAAAATAAGACTTAAGATAATGAGTCAAAGAGAACCAAATTTACATTACTTAAGATAGATGACATTATATAAAAATGATAAATAATTATTAACATTTGAGCTACTAATAATTTATTACTTAATTGATAAAAAATAAGTATTAAGATAATTAACCATAAATAAATTATAATTATTTATGTTACTTAAGATAAATAATCTTATACGAAAAAAATATTTTAATATAAATAATTATTAATATTTTAATTATTAATAATTTATTACTTAATTGATTAAAAAAACATCTAAGATAATTAACTAAAAATAATATCCTTTTTTATATATAAAAGAGTAATTGTAATATAATTTTTTTTAATATTAATAACTTATTATTTATTAAAAAACAAAACTTAAGATAATTAATTGAAATAAAATAATAATTTTATGTTACTTAAGATAAATTATATTGTATAAAAAATTAGATAATTCTAATATAAATAATTATCAATATATTAACTACTAATAATTTATTAATTAATTTATATTATTTAATTGATAAAAAAATAAGAGTAAAGATAATTAATTGAAAAAGATATGATAATTTTTTTATGTTATTTAAGATAAATAATATTATATAAAAAAATTTTGTATAAAAAAATAGATAATTTTAATATAGATAATTATCAATATTTTAACTATAGTAATTTATTACTTAATTTATAGTGAAAATTTAATATAATTGAGATGAAAATTTAATAATTATTTATATAATTAAAAATATATAAATAATTATAAATTAGATAATTATGTGTATATTAATTATTAATAAATTATTATTTAAATTACTTAGTTGATAAAATATTTAAGATAATTAATAAATAAAAATGATAAATTTTTATGATAATTAAGATAAATAATTTTTTATAAAAAATAAAATTTAAATACATTAATATCATTTAATTGATAAAACATGAACTTTAATTAAATCATACAACAACCGTGAAAAATAGTTATATGGTAATTTACATTTGATGAACCAAAATGTGGCTGTAGTTTAGTGGTGAGAATTCCACGTTGTGGCCGTGGAGACCTGGGCTCGAATCCCAGCAGCCACATATTTTGCCCTAATTTTCTGAATTTTAGCCTATAAATTGCCATTTCACTTGTTGTTGAAATAGGGGTGAGAAGCAAAGAAATAAGGATCAAAAGAAATGTGCGCTTTGAAGGATAGGAAACAATTTTTTCAAGGATCACCGATGTTATTTTTATTTAAAAATTGAGTGATTTTACATTTTGCCATCTGGTAAGCTTCTTAAACAAAAACAAGATAAATAAATATATTTCTTCTTTCTCCTACTTTTAAAATATTAATTTAAATAAATATTTATTTAAATATTTATTATATTAAAATTTTAAATTTATCACATTTACCATTTTGTACTGTAATTGATTACTTATTATAATAATCTTTTAAATAAAAAAATCTCTAACACTTATCTAATTTTTTTTTCAACATAAATATGTATTTTATAATTTTAGATGTATGTTATGATTTGACTTATGATGAAGAAGAAAAAAAATAACATGGTTAAAAAAAATAATTTTAAATATTTTTTGAATGAAATATTTAATTAAACGAGATTATAATAATATAATTAATCAATTGTAATAAAAATAATAAATTAACTTTTTTTACATAATATAAATATCATAATGAATATTTATCCTATTATATTTTATTAATAATTTTAAATATTGATGATTAATAATTAAAAATAATACAAATAAATAGAGTATCATAATATGCAGGTGCTCCACTTTAAAATTGGTTTATATTTAATATTATATAAAAATAATAAAATTAATATAACTATAAAATTTTAAATAATATTGTAAAAAATTTGTAGAGTATATAAGTTACGTTATTGTGCAACTTATATGTTCTTAAAAAATCAGTGTTGACTTCAACACCCTCTAATGATGTAAATGATAATAATGGCAATATTATTACCATTAAAGATCCACCAGTTGGGTTTATATTTAAAGCCCAAAAGAGGTTTCAAAAAAATCAAAATCTGGTGGTCAAAGGGCTGCTGCACATTTAAGACATTTTTGAACTGAGCCGGTAAATGCTAATAATAAAATTAACTTAACTGATCCAGCAGTCACAACGATCGAGAAACGTCCTTTGGATTGTGCAAATTCATCAGCTCACACAACAATTGAAGCTGCAGGAAAGAAAATAAAAGAAAACTCAAAGCTCTCACTGCAAATGGAAATGTGGAGAAAGACTCTATTTCTAATATATCAGCGAAGATGGTTGAGCAATCTTATAGAGAGTAATGATTTGCTTAAGTCTAAACTACCCAATGTTGGCGTGTGTAGTGTGTAGTGGAGCAGAGAAATAGAGATAGTGAAGCAGGAAAGTATTGGTGTGCATCACCCATGTTGACACAGTAAAGTATGGGTATGCAGCACTCATGTGTGCAGTACGGTTAGGGCTAACGGCTCCCTCTTACAAACCAATTAGTAGTGTACAAATACCAGAAGAATTCTATAGAAATTTAAAACAAAAATAATATGAAAAATATATGATAATTATTAGAAAAACACAATATTTGTCATGATATCAGAACAAGTTATTACTGACTAATGAAATTACCTGCTACGCTGATTTCTGTTCTTAGATCATTTGATTTCTGACTTCTGGTGTGACCATTATGGTTTACACTTATCCTCTGTTTTTTGATCTCTGATTTCTGGTGTGACCATTCTGGTTTACTCGTGAAACTGTACCAATTCTATTTTCTCGAAGAAACGTGAATCGTAGAGATGAACAGTGCCGCGTCATAGAAGTGGTTCTGGAAAAAAATTCAAAGTGAACATCTTTTAGTCAAGAGGCCCCTTTGACGTCACCGTGTACCTTGTTTGTGTGTATAGTTGGCTGAAAAAAACCGATCAGTTGCAATATTGGAAAAAAAGAGAGGAAAAAAAGTGTTTTCGTGTTTTGGAAATCTGAATCAAAACGAACAAAGAAGAAGAAGAAAAAGAAAAGACAGAGAGGACGATCTAGTATCCAGAGTCGCCATTTTTGATCAGCGTCAATTCCACCGTCGTGACCTCAACAGAACCCTTTAGGGAGCCGTTGTAGCCTCCTTGCGTTTCACGCCATTTCTACTCGTTCGAATCATTGCAGTTTCCCAACGTCGCTTGCTCGTTAGGGCCGTTGCAGTCTCTCTACGTACCAGGTGGTGCTGCCGTCGTGGGCAGTCGTGGAGAAAACTTGGAATTCAACAAAAGAAGAGCGCCGCTCCACAGGAGGGCTGCGCGAATGGAAATGTTTTTTAGGGTTACAATTTTAAGTGTTATATATATATATATTGGCTGTAAAAAATAAAAAAAGGAAGAATTTTTTTTTTAGATTTCATGGCAGAATCTAGAGATTTAACCACCAACTCCATATTGAATGAGTTGACTACAAAAATGACGAAAGTTCTAACTAGAGCTCAAACCACCTCACAACATTCGCTAACTGAAGAGTCAACTACTCTAATTAGTATCAAGTTGGGAGGATCCAACTATGCCTTGTGGTCCCAGGTGGTGGAGATGTATATCTCTGATAAAGACAAACTGGGATATATTAATGGGGATTTTTCTCAACTTGCTGAAACCGAACCCTCATTCAAGAGATAGCGCACTGAAAATGTCATTGTCAAAGGATGGTTGATCAATTCGATGGACCCCTCCTTGATTGCAAATTTTATTCGATTCCCAACTGCGAAACAAGTTTGGGATTCTACTGCTACCACCTACTATGATGGGACAGACACGTCTCAAATGTATGATCTTTGCCATTGAGTTACTCATATGAAGCAGGCGGGTGGATCCATTGAAAAATACTACAATGACCTTCAAGGGTTGTGGCGAGAAATTGATTTTCGTCGTCCTAATCCAATGGAGTGTGCGACTGATATACAAAAATACAACTCCATCGTACAAGAAGATCGAGTGTATACCTTCCTCGATGGACTTGATGATAGACTAGATAAAACTCGGAGTGATGTGCTTCAAATCAAACCATTCCCTATGGTGGAACAAGCCTATGGATTCATCCGTAGGGAAGAGGTCCGGTAGACCGTGATGATCAGGGTGCAGCTACGACACCCAGAACAGTTATGGCTTTCAAAGTGATCAAGGGACACCATAATCCGTTGCCACCAAAACCATGAACTTTTTTAGGTAGCAAGAAATCCACGGGAAATCCACCATCTATTAACATGAAATGTGGCCATTGTGGAAACTCCAAACACATCCATGAAAATTGCTTCAAACTATATGGGTATCCAGAATGGTGGAATGATCTTCAAGCACGGAAGAAATGGGAAACCATTGGGCGAGCCGTTGTAGCTACCAATAATGCATCATTATCCCTTATTCCTCGGGCCAAATCTTCCCAAGATCTAGGTATTTCAAGTAAAGCATTTCACATCTCTACTCGTAGTGATAATAAGGATTGGATTCTAGACTCTGGAGCTACAGATTATATGACATTTGACCCAAAAGATCTCTCCAATACAACCCAACCGAGACGGAGCCATGTTGCCAATGCCAATGGGGTCACTTATCCAGTTACAGGGGCTGGAACAGTGACTTTATCTCCTTCATTATCATTATCTAATACATTACTTGTACATTCTCTTTCAAACAGACCAATGTTTGTAAGTCAGGTCACTTCAGATCTTAACTGTGTAGTATTGATGTAATCTACCTTTTGTCTTCTACAGGATATTCTCTCCAAGGAGATCATTGGGCATGGTACTAAGAGAGGGGGTTATATTATGCGGATGACCTCAGTTCAAGAAGAGCCAATTACATGCAACACACTGTTGGTAACAAGGAACGCCAGATTTGGTTATGTCATCGTCGATTTGGGCATCCATCATTTGGGTATTTAAAGCACCTACTCCCTAGTTTATTTTCAAATATCACATACTCAGATTTCAAATGTGATACTTGTATCCTAGCAAAAAGCCATAGGGCATCTTATCCTATGATCATGAATAAAAGTATGACTTCTTTTGCTTTGGTACATTCTGATGTTTGGGGACCTTTCCCGGTCACTACGTCATCGAGTCATCGTTGGTTTGTTATTTTTGTTGATGATTGTACACGAATGACATGACTTTACCATCTCAAACATAAAGATGAAGTATTTTCTACATTTTACTTGTTTCACACCATGGTTCAAACACAATTTTCTGAAAAAATTAAGATTCTTAGGTCTGATAATGGAGTGGAGTATGTTAATCAACAATTTTGGACATACTTGGACAACCATGGTATTCTCCATGAAACCTCGTGTTCACAAACCCCACAACAGAATGGGACTACGGAGAAGAAGAATAGGCATATTTTAGAAACTTCTCGGGCCTTACTAATCGATACACATATGCCTAGTAAATACTGGAGTGATGCTGTTACTACAACTGTGTATCTACTGAATCGTATGCCCACAAAAACCTTACGATTTCAGACTCCATTAAAGGTGCTATCTGATCATGTTCCCTTGCCTACTATTTTGATGCTTCTGCCCCGAATTTTTGGATGTGTTGCTTTTTTCCACCTCCACAAAAATCAACGTACTAAGTTGGATCCATGTGTTGTCCGATGTGTATTCTTGGGGTATAGTGTACAAAAAAAGGGCTACCGATGCTACGATCCGATTACTAAAAGAACCTATATTACTATGGATGTCACTTTCCTAGAATCTGAATGTTTTTTCCCATCACCAGTATCCAATTACCCTCTTCAGGGGAAGAGTTATGGTGAAGAACGAAATTGGCTTGATGTTGAAATATCAGACACTAGTAACAATCCAACACACTCGGATCATGCCAACAATATAGAGGATCCAGTACCTAGACTCGAACTTGAACCTCCAAGAACTAAAACTGAAGTAGTAACTGAATCTCCAGAAGATGAAGTGGTTGATACACCTCTCCACTCTCTAGTACTCAATGATCCTCCTCTTGAGAATACTCCTGAGGTAAACTATCCTATCACACATTTACAAACTAATGCTATAGATACATCTATTGGTTATGTTCTACCTTTCAGACACAATCAAGGCAAACCTTCAAATCGATACTCCCCAGAAAGAGAAGAACGACAATCCAAGTATCCAATAACCAATTATGTATCTACTCAAGGGTTATCATAACCTATCAGGGCATTTGCACAAATACTCTCCTCATGTCAAATTCCAAGTAGCATTGAAGAAGCCTTATCTGATCCAAAATGGGCTCAAGCTATAAAAGAAGAATTTGAGGCATTGTAGAAGAATAACACATGGGTGTTAAGCAAGTTACCTCAAGAGAGGAAGATGGTAGGATGCAAGTGAATTTTCTCCATTAAGTATAAATCAGATGGGTTAGTTGATCGATACAAGGCGAGGCTAGTAGCAAAAGGGTATACACAGAAACATGGGATAGATTATCAGGAAACCTTCTCACCTGTGGCTAAACTAAAAACTGTTAGAGTTTTGTTATCTCTTGCAGCAAATTTAGATTGACCATTGCACCAACTTGACGTAAAAAATGCCTTCCTACATGGTGATCTTGAAGAAGAGATTAACATGGATATCCTACCAGGATATACTGTTACATCAGGAAAAGAAACTACATGTAGATTACAACGAGCATTATATGGATTAAAACAATCACCTCGAGCATGGTTTGGTAGATTGAGTTCAGCAATGAAGAAATATGGGTTTCAACAAAGCAAGTCTGACCATACTCTTTTCCTAAAACATCGATTGGGAAAAATAATAGCCTTATAGTTTATGTAGATGACATGATCATTACAGGGGATGATAAAGAAGAAATCTCTAGACTTCAAGAACAACTGTCAAATGAGTTTGAAATGAAGAACTTAGGAGGGCTCAAATACTTCTTAGGCATTGAGGTAACAAGATCAAAACAAGGCATATGTCTTTTCCAAAGGAAATACACTCTAGACCTACTGGCAGAGGCAGGATTACTTGATTGTAAACCTGTCGATATTCCAATGGTCCAAAATCATAAACTTGGAGAATATGTGGACCAAGTACCAGTAGATAAATAAAGATATCAATGGTTAGTGAGTAAACTCATATATTTATCTCATACTCGACCTGATATTGCTTATGCTGTGAGTTTCGTGAGTCAATTCATGCACTGCCTAAGTGAAGACCATATAGATGTCGTCATGCGAATACTTCGTTATTTAAAATCCTCTCCTGGGAAAGGACTTATGTTTTCAAAGAATGGTCAATTGGAAGTCATTGGATATACAGATTCAGACTGGGCAGGGAATATCAAGGATAAGAAATCTACTACTGGGTACTTTACTTTTGTGGGAGGAAATCTTATTACATGGAGGAGCAAGAAACAAAAGGTAATTGCCTTATCTAGCGCTGAAGCTGAATTTCGAGGAATGGTAAAGGGAATATGTGAGCTCTTTTGGTTGAAAAAACTTCTAACTGAGATTGGTGTTGCTCTTAACTCTGAAATGAACTTATTTTATGATAACAAGACAGCCATTGCCATCTCCCACAATCTAGTTCAACATGATCGCACGAAACACGTTGAAATAGACTAGAACTTCATCAAACAGAATCTTGAAGAGAAAATTATTAAGCTTCCATTTGTTAAATCAGAAGATCAATTGGCTGATATACTCACAAAATCTGTCTGCAAAGAACTTCTACAACTCACTTGACAAGTTAGGCATAAAAGACATATATGTACCAACTTGAGGGGGAGTATTGGCGTGTGTAGTGTGTAGTGGAGCAGAGAAATAGAGATAGTGGAGCAGGGAAGTATGGGTGTGCAGCACCCATGTTGACACAGTGAAGTATGGGTGTGCAACACCCATATGTGCAGCACGGTTAGGGCCAACGACTCCCTCTTACAAACCAGTTCGTAGTGTACAAATACCAGAAGAATTGTATAGAAATTTAGAACATAAATAATATGAAATATATATGATAATTATCAGAAAAACACAATATTTGTCACCCAAGACTTGAAAACCCTCGTGCATTTTTGAGGCACTTAAGGGGACTATTGCATTCTCATTCCCCAGCATTGTTTTTTATATAAACAAAGTTGGTTCAAGTTGAATTTTTAGATTTAAAATTTCATTAATTTTAATAATGCAATTATTGTTGATTGTCTTGGTAGGAATAGAGGTTTAGCTTTTTATAGAACAATAATATTGATTTGTCAATTGGGAGTTTTACATAATATCATATTAATGTTATTTTCAATTTCACAAGCTTTGATAATGCTCGGAGGTTCACAAGATTTTATGGTGATCCAAAGACTTCAAAGAGAAAGGATGTTTGGTCAAATTTAAAGGAACTTTCTCGTTTATTCAATATCCCTTGGTTCTGTATGAGGGATTTTAATGAGATCCTCTCTTCGTATGAATATGAAGGGTTGGGTGGTCGTGCCAATTGGCATATCAATAACTTTAGGGAAGCACTTTCTAAGACTAGCCATTCTATCTTCGGCATCACATGTCTAAAATTTACTTGGTGGAATAAGTCTTTAAGCTCAAGCTCAATTCGAGTCTGTTTGGAAAAGGGTATAATAAATTCAGATTGGATCAGACTTTTTTCCCTTTTAAGAATGGCCTATGTGGAATTGGGAAGTCTGACCATCTGGCTTTGTTTCTTAATACAAGTCTTGGCCCAACTTAAGTTGTCAACCTAATCGGCGTTTTAAGTTTGAGACTCAATGGAATTTTTTAGAAGAGTGTGAACAGGTTATCGCTAATTCGTGGCAAACAGTTTCAAGTACTCCCTTACAGCCATTGTCCTTGGTTATCCCAAAGATTTATCAGTGTCAACGGCATTTATATGTTTAGAGTTGGAGGATTTGCCCTTCCCTTCCCAAGTTAATTCACAAAACTGAAAAGGAGTCACTAGAACTTCATGAGATGCCTTCCTCTATGTAAGTCCTGTTATACTTGTGTATTGACTTTCAGTGTGCAAAACTTAGGATCTATTTTATTTTTAATTAGTATTTTTATCCTCTTTTATGTAAGGTTGGTTACTAAAGATCAGTAATAAACACACACATATAGTTAAGAATATTTTGTATACGAGCATGTTTACGTGCTAGGTGGAGTATTGGTTTTTGATAAGCAAGCCAACATTTATGGTTCGTTTTTGGTTCATTTCGAGTACCATATTTATGAAAATATTTGATAATTTTTGAAAACAAAAAATGTGATTTTCAACACTTTGCTACCAATCTTGCCACCACCTTTGGTGAGGTGACTGGAGAAGTGGCTAGCGATGTGAAAAATTCAAGTTCTATAAAATACCTTCCATTTCTTCTTACTTGGTATCTAAAAAAGATGTAGCAGAGCTTTATCAAATTGATATCTCGTCTTTCTGTTTTTGAATCATTAATATCTTATGTGTTGTATGGTATTAGTGATTTATGATTGTGTGAACAAAATTGTACTTATGAATTGTAACTACTCAAGATAGTGTTTATAAGTGAGTTATATGTGAGTCGTGTGTCGATTAATAGTTGCCCTCATATAAATTTTTCTTATGTGAGGAGCCTATGTGGCTATGAGCTGTGAGTCGGTTGGTGGTTGCATTTATGCAACATTTTCTTATTCATTTTACACATTGTAAGTCTTTAGTTTTTTATCACACCACTTTAGATGGTGTGAGCTTTGAAGAAAAACCAAGTTTGTCTGTCAAATTAGGTTGTTGTGAAGGCAACAAACGAGAACAATAATAAGCATTTGTGAGATATTTTATAAAGTATATAAAATTTGTATGCCTAATTTTTGCACATCAAGTTTTTGCTGTAATTGCAAGGCAAAATTGGCAATAACATTGAAAACTAAGATAACATTTGCAAGTATCAAAATCACATTATTATTGGGTAGGGTTTTGGTGGGATAGGTCAAGACATTCTCTACAAGGAACCACACACAGTGTCTTTGGGGCTACAAGAATTCCTTCATTTGCAATTTTCAATAGGCCTAGTTTAGCCCATTGAAAAATAGAAGTCTACCTATATTCCCCCATTCTTTTGAATCAATTGGATAGAAAGAGTGTGAGAAAAGTGAGTTAACATAATCAACACTCGAAAGGTTAAGTCCAGAAAGGGTACACCCACTCTAATATCAATCAAAAGAGTATGGCCTGATATAGTACCAAAGTGAAGAGATAAGACTCCTTAACGATTCAACCCTAACTTCTACAAATGGAAAAAAATACACGTAAACAAATAATGCAATAGAAGCATAGATAATATAACAAATATTGAAATGAAAGCATAGATAATATAATACCATATAAGCAGATAACATTTCACAACAAATATTATATAATTAATAGAAAGCATAAAAATAGTTATTGCTTCCTAATCATATTTTAAACTATAATATGTTACAACATACACACCTTAAATTTTAATTGTACTAACACAACAAGAGATCATGCATAACAAGTGATGAAATGAGGTAAACTCACATAGAGGTCGTATCTATGTGTTAACGTCTTCAGATTACTTCAGGAAACCACTCCGTAATAAACAAATTACTAATCAATAAAACCATTACTAACTTTGAAAGAAATAAAACTATTATTGTCTTTATCAATTGCGACCTCTGTCTAAATTGTCTATTGTTGCTCTTACTTGCTGCTTCCACAACGACCAAGCTTGACACACGAACTTGGCTCTCCTCCATAGCCAACACCACCCAATGTAGTGTGACCAGTAGACCCAGATCAATAATGTGGAATATTTATAAAATAGAAACTTTAAGAATCACTTTCAATCGCAAGGCACCAAAGGACACACTATCCTTCACAAATCACAAATCATGTATGGGAAATACACAATTAAGTCACTTATGCACATAAACTATGATTAGATAACAAAACTCGTTAAATAATCAACACTCACATGTCAGCTTTCCAAAACGATTTCAAAAATAGATACAGATCTTAGTATAAATTATGGCAAAGTTTTGAAATTAAAAACATGGGTAAAAAGTTGAGAGAAGTTAGGAGTATTTATAGAAATCGATCAGCTACCTCACCATAAGTGGTGGCGAGGGTGGTCGCAAGGTGCTAAAAAAAGAATTTTTTTTCTTTTCTAAAAATATCGAGTTAATTCCACAAATACATGCACTCGAAATGAATCAAAATTCATCACTCTAAACCTAACATACATACTAAAATAACCAATCTTGTGGTGTGTGAAAACATGATGTTAAACATAGTGTTCCTACTTATATACGTGCATGTCTTACTTGGTAATAATGAATCTTACACAAAGGAAGATATAACACTGAGTCAATTTCTATTTTCTATTTCTCATTATTCTTTTTAAGACTCAATATTTGCTCTATTTCTTTAAATCTTGATCTATGCATCATTCTCTCTCGATTAAACTATTAATATCTTAATTCATTATTTATTGTTATCATTTCAAATAAGTTAATTTCATGGTTAAATATGAAACTTGTATTATCATAAAGGAATTACATATATTTTTTTAATTTATTGTGTATTTAATTTTTGTTATTATATTGAGTGATGGATATCATTTTTATTCTTTTATACTTTTTTTTGTATTGTTTTATATTTTACATTTTTAAATTATGTTATATTTTTATTTATTTATTTATTTATTTTACTAATGGATTCATAATATTTTTGTATTATTTTATTTTTTTATGTAGATTTTTAGCTTAGTAGTTTTTTTAGTATTAAGGTAGTTAATTGGCATATTGTGGGATATATTATGTAAACTCAAAAAGCTTTTTAGTTTGGGTTTTAGAAATTTGGTTTCTTTTAATCAATCTCTTTTGTCTAAACATTACTAGGGATTAATTTAGAAGCTTGATTCATTAGGTCTTAAAAGGTCAATATTTTTATAAGTGTGATGTTCTTAATACTAGTTTACCTTCATATGCATTGTATATTTGGAGAGGTATTATTTGAGGGAGGAAGTTGATAAAGAAAGAGACGATGGAGAGTTGGAAATGGCCAAAGTATCTTTTTGTATAGAGACAAATGTGTTCCTAATTCCTATGGATATAAGGTGATATATCCTCCAACTCTTGGACCTGAGACTGTGGTGGCCGAGTTAACAAAACAGGGCTTTGGAAGGAAAATCCGATTCCCTCTAATTTTGTAGAATGTGAAGCTGATAGTATCTTACAAATGCCTTTTAATGGTATTTTACACCACTTTGATGAACTCAATTGAGTTGGTAACTCAACTGGAGCTGGCAATCAAACCATTTCAAGGACTATAGGACTCTTTCTAGCACTAATGAAAGTAAGGAATGGTGGAGCTGGCTTTGGTCTTTATTTGTACCTAACAAGACCAAGATGTTTATGTGAATTGCTTGCAGAGGAATCCTTCTAAATGGCTCTAAGCTCTTCCTTAATAAGGTAATTCCATCCCATGTGTGTATTTTTTAATGCTAGTTATGATGATACTATGCATGCATTATAGAGCTGCAAGATAGCTGGCAATTTCGGAAAGCTGTCTTCCTTTAATTTTCTGTTAGAAAGGAATCATAGAGTGAACTTTTCTGATATAGATCACAATATAACCTTGACATGCACTTTGGAAGAATTTAATATTTTTAGTTAGAGTTTAATTTTCTAATGTTATTTTTGATGTGTCGTTATATATGTAACAAATATGCGACAAATACGTGAGTAAAAATGATTAAAAATATGAACCTTTGTTGTATAAAATGTGATTTTTTTATTCACGTATTTATCAACGAAGGATAACACATCAAATAGTACACCAAAATTGGAATAAGTGACTTGCTTTTTTTAGTTATATATGTTGGGGAATTTGGCACAATAGGAATCAATTACTTCATGAAAAGTAAGGAAGGCGTGCAAATGATGTCCTTGATTAGATGCTAATGTTGAAGATGAATATAAGAGGAATGTTGTTAGAGAAAATGGTGGTCATGTTGTAAAATGGGAAAGATTGGAGAGTGGTGTCATCAAACTTAATACTGATACTGCTTTCAATGAAAATGAAAGGTTATTAGGTATTGGAGTGATAGAAAGAGATTATGAGGGTAAGGCTTTGGAGATTAAGGCTCTTCCTAGGAACTAATTTCAACTTGTTTTTAATTTGGCAAACCTTAGCGTTTTATCGATATTTACCCTAAAATGAAAATATGAGAAAAGAAAAGGGTTCAATGGACATACCACATATTGACCAGAAATATAAAACATCCCTTGCTCCCTCGTAGCTCTCAAGTTACAACTATGGCTTCCTCGGCACCGCCAAGCTCAACCAATGGCGTTCAGAACACTAAAAAATCATTCGGTTTGATAGCAAACGCTATGAAGCGAAAAGATAGCTTCATTCAGTTCTTCGCGATGACCGGAATTTTGATGTTGAGTATCAGATCACTTGGCCAAAAGTATCGTATCCACGACCTTCTGGAAGACACCTCGTCCCTCAAACAAGAGCAAGTGACCCTATCCGAGCGTATGAGCACTATCAAGCGTGACCTCCTCCACGAGGCCTCCCTCGAGCCCACTGGTGCTTTCTCTTCCAGGCTTCAACTTCTCTTTGGTGATCTAAACTGATCGCGTGAGTTCTCTGTTTTTTCATTATCTGTAGGTTTCTTTATAAGCCATGTATTGTGAATTAATTAGTTGAATGCTGGACTACAATCAATTCTCCCAATAATTCGAATTATATACATTTCTGCCGATCTTTTAACTAATGCAGCAATTTAGGGTTTACGTTTGGTGATTCCGTAATTAAATAGCATGATTGATGTAAAATTAGTAAGATGTGGAATCGGTCTTTAATATAAATTATGAATTAAGATGTGCACTATCCTTTTGATTTGAACTTCCATTGCTGACAGAGCCAGCTAGGATTTTATCTTCATTCTTGGCACAATAATTTTTACATGGCCTTACTTGGATTTGAATATCCATGTATTATGATCTCTGCGAAGTGCAAGTTTAGTGTGTTTCTGAAAATACCTTATGGATTGAGATTTAGTTTGTCATAACTTTGCTGAATAATATAATATAAGTAAATTAAGTGCGGCAGATAAATCAATTGGTTGTTTGAATCTAACCAGATATTTAAGTCAGACGTATAGATTCAGGTATGGATTTTAAGTTGCTTGTGTTAGATCTGAAAGTGAACCTATGCGGTTCATTGTATTTTTATGGAACATCAATGCAGCCTTCAATATTTGGATAATGGTCAGAATTCGTAGTCTATAACACACGGAGATTTGATTTCCAAGCAGTATAATCACCTGGCAAACAGTATTAGGAATGGGAAATTTGGTCCATGTTGCTTTTGCTTACATCTGATCTTCGAATTTGATGTTTGTGTTATACTAAATAGTTTAGCAATATTGTGTTATATTGATGTTTGCTGGAGCAACTGTTTGATTGGCTTAGATATAGTATTAGGGATAGCACTTTGACCCCAATGGGTCAGTGCCCTGTAGGTACCGACCCTGTTTGGGTCAGTTCAGAGCAGACCAATTTGGATCCCAAACAATTCAGGGTATGCCCCGTTATTTGTAATACTAGCTCAAGTTAGGTCATAAATCAGGTCGGATTTTACCCGTTTTATTTTATTTAAAGAGTATTAGTATCAAAATTGGTTAATGGTTCAGATCACTAACCCACTGGTAATGCCCGAACTGAACCTGAAACCATTTTAAAATGGTTTAGTTGAATTCATTTAACATGTTAATTTAATTCGGTTCGGATCTGACCTGACCCAACCCAATCCGTTGCCATCCTTAATGTTGCCCTTTGGTTTTCTTTTGTTTCTTTTCTGAAAATGCAACTATATAAGCTCGGCTTCATTGGATGAACTTGATGGCTTCACTATTAATAGCCGTTTATACAAGCTGGTAGGTTATAAAATAATGGATTTTGTAATTATAGAATATTTATAGTAATGATAGAAGAAAACATCCAGGGGCATTTGTGAAAACGTTGTCTATGGCTAAAGCTGTTATGAGTTCAGTATTTGATACCCTGTGTAGGTTTGATCCCTCGAGCAATGTTTGTAGCACTCGCTAGAAGAATATCCTGCTGGATTTTCCATGTTTTATGCTATACATTGAACATAGTTATTTAGGTCTTTGAAAGTTAAGGACGTCTTGCATTCAAGAATGTGAAGGACACTAATTTGCGGCTCACTTTTGCTCTTAAGCAAACCCTAATTTTTTTAATCAGTAAATGAGAAAATATTATTCAAACAAGATGCAGTACAATAACCTTAGATTGTTCAACTGAGGATACACAAGGTCTTACAACAACTCATCCTATCATAAGCAAATAATTACATAGAAGGAGAGCAAATAGACCAACATCCCTATTTGCATCGCAAAGCACTTACTGTCCAACAAATACTTCCCTTTTAATACAAATAGAGATTACCAATGCACATTAAAAAACCGTGCCAAAAAGCAACAAAATCCATAACAACCATGCTAGCACCTCTACTAAAACAAACCACAAACAAGAACAAGACAAACAAATCAATAAAGCACAACAAACAACAAAATCTTCCTAGCCGAGGTTTCAACCCCCACACCTAAACACAGAGCTGTTGGAGTCAAAATAGAATATCATCCACTCCCAAAATAAAAACTAAAGAAAACCACACCTAAACACAGAGCCAAAATGAAAAAGCACTATGCTAGTTCAACTGCACATCAACCACCACTTCCTTGTTTCAACCCTAACCCCAGTTCTTATATTGGAAACATCTTCCAATTTCCTACCTGCAATCAAAATCTTGCCACTACTTGCAACGAAAATCTTCCTAGTGACACCATCAAAGGCTTTCTCTATTTGCACACCTCGGCCACCAATCTTCCTAACTTGCACTAATCCTCCCATAGTAACAATAAGATCTTCATCACTTAAGCCACTAATACCATGATCATTCCTAGCTTCTTTGTGCAACTTGCCAGCTTGCATAGCATTAGTATCAAGATGTGGCTGCTTGTAACCATACTCAACTGAATGTGTAGAAGCACTAGCCACTCCTGGACTAACACGAGTTGCACTCTTAATATGAACAAGAATAGGTAAATTCAAATTTGCAAGTTATCATTCATCAAAGTTGGAATTTCTACCTCCAAAACCAAGATTCAGACTACTACTAGACATGCAGAAGTCTCATGTATAAGCATGCCACAATAAAATCAAAATCGCGATAAATGCTTATACCTTATATCGAGTCAAACCACCTTAAAACCAAGTACCTTATCAAATAAGGGAATTTTCATTCCAAGAACTAATGCACGCCAAAGATCGAAGCTAATTTTGATCCTCGTCGATCTAGCCAAACTATTGGTAAGTGAATATTGATCCAACTCTAAAACTTCTCCCATTCTTTTAGCAATTTTTGTAAAATAGAAACTCTCCTTCAATTAGGAGGCAAATCTTGGATTTGAATCCAAAATGACGGGAAGTTAAACCTCATGGATGAAGAACACATTCTTGGCTCAATTTTGTTCACAAGCATCTAAAATGAATTGATTTTGTTTTTATTCAAGATTTTATATTAAGAATGTTAGAGAGAAATATATTATTTTTCATTACAAACTTAAACCTGAAAATTAGATTTTAAGGTTTAGTTATCCTATTCGATTTAGAGTATTGCTTTTTTACTTGATGGTACAATCGCCCGGTAGTTAGAGTGAAGCTCTATTTCAAAAGTTTTTATAAGAATTATTATCTGAAAATGTATTGACAACATGTTTTCAGTAGTGGTTTTAAAACTTGAAAGTTAGTACTCGGATAATTAAATTCTTAGGTTTAATTTGGACACCTTGAATAAAGTTTAAACTGTCTAACCCCACCAAAGGTGGCATTTAAATGGTTCATTTTCAATCTCTTAGAAAAAGAAATTAATTTAATTAACCAAATTAGTTATCAACCCCACTCATAGATGTTAATTGATTTGTTTAGTTAACAAAGAATATCTAACCCCACCAAAGGTGGTATTCATATAAAAAAGAGAGAATCAATAAATATCAATTCATATCTTTAATAACCTAAATAATATGAGCAAACATAATTAACTTAGTTATTATATCCATAAATACTCTACTATTTTAAATGATAAAATTTGCATAAATATTTATTGAATCTTTGTTTATTTTTATGTTAATAGATTAAAAACACAAAACCCAAAATATCGTGACAGGATGTTTAGGATTTAATTTCGTTTTTAAAAGTTTGAATAATAAATTAAAAACCACATACATTCCTTCCTTAGATCGACCTTGGGAGTATACTTATCATTTTCTACGAAATGATTCGTGCACTTGTGAGAGTTTTATAAATAGATAAAACCAAATGAACGGGCAGGATCGGCGATGTCTGTTACGCCTGATCAAGTTTTACCCTAACTTCTTCGCTAGTCCCTTAGCAAGAGAAGCGATAAAAACTAAAAATTAAACTATCCTAAATCACTTCCGTAGATTGACACGATTGCATTTAGCCTATGCAACAAGCCTTTAAACCCCTAGGTTGCCCTAGTGGACGAGTTTGAGTCTCGTGAGGGTTTTCAGTAATGATACCCACAAACATTGAACTAAATGTAAAAATTAAAAGAAATAATAACAACAATCAACTTAAAAACTAAAATTACAACAAAATCAAAAATTAACGTTTAAAAATAAAAGAAAACAACATATCACAAAAATGTCTCATACTTTTTAATCTCCTTTAAGATCATAATTAAAATCTCAAGCATAAGTTATTTTAATCTTTTTAAACAATCATGATTTATTATAATAATTAGTCGGAAATCATTTTCATATTTCATATAAAAAATGTATCAATTTAATTTCACCCAATTTCAGTGTCATAAATCCGAATTCGCTTCGACCCTATTCCTCACAAGTCAATACTCTCAAAACACTGAATCCTATGGGTTCAAACACTCATACTAATTTATATGCGAAAGAGTTGATGTATAGAAATGAACTAATATGTTCGCATATGTATAAAGAAGAAAGGCTCAAAGTGTTATTTTGACGTTGATCTCATGGAAGGAATCAAATGTATAAATTATAAAGATATCATATATAAAAATTATTTTCCTGCATAAATCAAACTCATTAAGAAAAAATTTCAAGATATATGCCTTTTACAAATGAAGAAAGTGCAATGACTTTTTAGGGAATTACTTCCTATATCTTTCTTTTGTAATTAGCCTTTACTCACAATTTTGTAGGCAATGTGGGTCATAGTATGTAGATTATACTATATATTCTTTCTCTCTATATTTTTCTGAAGATATTTTTCAATATATATCATTTTTTAGAGAGTCAACCCATGTACAGATTGTACACATTTTTTTTTTAGGATTTTGGTGAGTGGTTAATTTTGTGGCTTTTTTGTTTGATCTTGGTTTAGGTAACCCCAGATATGTCTTTTTTTTTTTGTAACAGTCATGCACAAATGAGATAAAAGCATATACTATCAATTTCTACTCAAATCATTTAATCTAAGCAAAAATAATAATAAAAAATATACGATACTCTATTAAGATGAGAAAAAATTCACACATTCAATATTAATGCCTATAGAGATCATCTAAGAATTTGAAGAAATAAGAAATGTGTTTGGAGTAGAAAAAATATATATTTCACTCTCAATAAGGGAAATTAGGCTCAAATTATATCTCACAAAGGTAGTCTCCACTAAAACAAATTTACAAACACCGATTTTGGGTTTAACATAATTTCTACATCTTATCAAGAAATACTAGTTATGACAAAAATTAACTAATTATCAAAAATAATTACATAATATTTCATGATATGTTTTCAAAAATTAATCTAACAGTACAAAAGACTTAACTATTTACTTAAATTTGATTTAAAGAAATGATAAATTTTTGTGAGAATTTTTTTTTTTTAATTCTAAAAATTACTAAATCACACAAGGAAAATAAAACCAAACACAAAAAATGAAGATGTGAACATAAAAAAGAAAAAATTAATAATATTTGTTTTTTTTTTGAAATTTTTTTTTTATTTTAAAATTGTTAAATCTTTTTTTTTTCTTTTCTAATTAAGCAAGGTAACTTTTCACCACCCCCAACCTAGAACTTACATTGTCCTCAATGTAACAATTGTAAATTAAAGATAAAGAGAAAAGAGAAGAAAGATTACCTATTTCTTGAGAATGTTGCAAGTAATGATGGAGAAATACAGGTGCATCCATCATATTCATTAAAGTGTATACGTATGCATTGTTCTAAACTTCTCACATCTCAAAAAAATATTTTTCGTTTTAACCATTTTAAAATTATTCACACGTAATTAAACTAAAATACAAACTAGAAATTAAACAAATTAAACAAATAAAATTAAATTACCTAAAATCCTGGGTTCCCTCCCATCCAGCGCTTAGTTTAACGTCTTAGCAAGACGTAACTTGGGGATTGCCTTTTAAGTAAACTCAATGTCCCCTCATCATTGAGTCAATCAAACCGACAAGTAAGACAAGATTGTCTACCTATACTTTTTCAGTCATGTCCTATGGATTTTTAAATTTTTCTGTACTTAAAACTAGGGACATGCTTGTGAGTTTCAGATCATCCACATCTAGGTACAAATCAAATAATTAAAGGCATCAAAACACAATTGTACCTAGATCAATCAAAACAACTAACCCCTTAGATTGTAATTAAAACTTTTAAAATTTTGGAGATAGTTTCAGATTTTTTTTTTTTGTTTTTTGTTTTTTGTTTTTTGTTTTTTTAAGTATAATATCTAAGTTAAAATAACATAATCAGTATTAACCAAGAGTGCTCCCAGGAAAGAATGGTGGTGCAAAGGCTCCTTAAAAACCATCCTCCTAGACAGAACAACGTTCTCAAGAAAGACTAGTGGCACAAAGGCTTCCAAGAACTAGTCTCCTAGACAGAACTTCCTTAGATCTTTACTTTTCATGCTATTAAAATTAAGTTAATTAAGTTAAGTTAAGTAAAAATTTAAGTTAATTAAGTTAATGAAACTCTAAGTTAATTAAGTTAATGAAAATCTAAGTTAATTAAGTTAGTAAATTAAGTTACTAAAAACCTAAGTTAATTAACTTAAACGAAAATTTAAAAAAAAAGTAGTTAAAAAAAAATTTGAAAAAAAATAAAATAAAATAAAAAGAGAAAAATAAAAATTAAGCCAAAAAAAAAAATAATAATAAAATAAAATAAATTGAAAAAAATAATTGAAAAAGGTAAAGAAAAAGAAAAAACAACAAAAATAAAATAAAAAAAAAAAAAAATTGAAAATAAAGTTTTTGATTTTTTTATTTTTTTATTTTTTATTTTTTTATTTTTTTATTTTTTTTATTTTTTTATTTTTATTTTATTTTTATTTTATTTTTATTTTATTTTTATTTATTTTTATTTTTTTTTTTTATTTTTTTATTTTTTTTATTCTTATTTATTTATTAATTTAATTTAAAATTTATTTACTTTTTTTTACTTCAAATTTCAAAATGCAAAATTATTTTATTATTCATGCTATATTTTTTTTTATTTATTACAAAATTGAAATTTGAATTTTTTTTTTTACTTTTCACAAACAACAAAATTTTTTATTTTTTTTAATTTTTTAATAAAAAAAAATCACAATTATTTACAACACAAAAAGTTTTTAAAATTTTGATAAATAATTAAAAATACTATTCCTTCCCCGGCAACGGCGCCAAAAACTTGATCGGGGCAGAACCGACATCGCCGATCCTGCCCGTTCATTTGGTTTTATCTATTTATAAAACTCTCGCAAGTGCACGAATCATTTCGTAGAAAATGATAAGTATACTCCCAAGGTCGATCTAAGGAAGGAATGTATGTGGTTTTTAATTTATTATTCAAACTTTTAAAAACGAAATTAAATCCTAAACATCCTGTCACGATATTTTGGGTTTTGTGTTTTTAATCTATTAACATAAAAATAAACAAAGATTCAATAAATATTTATGCAAATTTTATCATTTAAAATAGTGGAGTATTTATGGATATAATAACTAAGTTAATTATGTTTGCTCATATTATTTAGGTTATTAAAGATATAAATTGATATTTATTGATTCTCTCTTTTTTATATGAATACCACCTTTGGTGGGGTTAGATATTCTTTGTTAACTAAACAAATCAATTAACACCTATGAGTGGGGTTGATAACTAATTTGGTTAATTAAATTAATTTCTTTTTCTAAGAGATTGAAAATGAACCATTTAAATGCCACCTTTGGTGGGTTAGACGATTTAAACTTTATTCAAGGTGTCCAAATTAAACCTAAGAATTTAATTATCCGAGTACTAACTTTCAAGTTTTAAAACCACTACCGAAAACATGTCATTAATACATTTTCAGATAATAATTCTTATAAAAACTTTTGAAATAGAGCTTCACTCTAACTACCTAAGCGATTGTACCATCAAATAAAAGAGCACTACTCTAAATCGTATCGATAACTAAACCTTAAAATCTAATTTTCATGATTAAGTTAGTAATAAAAAATAATATATTTCTCTCTAACATTTTTAATATAAAATCTTGAATAAAAACAAAATCAATTCATTTTAGAGATTTTTACCTATTTAATATTTCGCAAGCATAACAACGTTATTATTACATCATGTTTACTAAACAACCAACACAGTTAAATTTAATCACAGACAAATTAAATATAACATGTAAGAATAAAGCATAGAAAATAATCAGAAGAAAATAAAATCCTTACGTAACTTCGACGCTTATTCCGTTCTTTCGAAAACCTCCAAGTGGAATTTGCACTTCCATTTATTGAATCAAAAAGCTAAAAAAAATTACAAAAACATAACTAGTTCTTCCCAAAAAGGGAAGAACTCTAAAACTAAGAGAAATTAACTAAGAAAAACTAAAAAATCTAAGAAAAGAGAGAAGAGAATGTGTTTTGAGGTGTGTTTTGAAGTGAAGGGAAGGGAGGTATTTATAGGTGAGGATGGAGAGAAAAAATGAGTGAAAAAATGTTAAAAAAATGTGAAAACGCATAGTGCAAATGCTGAGGACATTGCTGACGCCAGCTTGACGTCATGGGGCGGCCGCACGTGACAAATGGGGCGAAATGGGCGTCGGTGCGCGCGAGGGCGCCGGGCGCGCGTGGGAGCAGTGAGATGCGCGCGGAATTGGATCGGCGCGCGACGTGACGTGGCGGCGCTGGGCTACACATGGGGCTTTCACATGCAAGGTAAGGGCGCGGCACGATTATCTCCTTTTTGACATTTTTGACCCATTTTATCCAATTTTTCCATATTTATTGACCTTTCCCCATTTATTTATTAATATATTTGTGATGTATTGCTTCCAGTATTCCTCTTTGAGTCTTTAAGTTACGTTTTTAAGCCAAAATACCTCAAAAACAATAAAAATACCCGTGATTCCGAAAAAGACAAATATATATAAATATATGATAAAATCATATAAATATATATATTTTTAATCAATTAATGTGCATAAAATCATGGTAATTTTAGTGCTTTTTGAGCACTCATCAGAATCCTTAATTAATTGCAATCTCGTTCTCTCGACATTGTTTTCCTTTGTGAAAAAAAATCGATTCAAGCTAAATTTTTGGAAGTCCAATATTCTCTTAATTACGTTAATGCTTTTATGGTTGACTGTATAGGTAGTACCAAAGGGATGGCTTTTTTATGGAAGCAGAATGTGGATCTTACTATCGAGAGTTTCAATTTTTCCAATCTTGATACTTCTTGACGTTTTACTAGATTTTTATGGTGATTCGAAAGTGTCAAATTGGAAGATAATTTGGTCTAAGCTAAAGAATTTAGCAAAAAAAATTTCTTATCCCGTGGCTATGTTATGGAAATTTTAATGAAAGTGTTGCTAGCCATGAGTATGAAGGTTTGGCCATGAAGATTGCTTGGTAAATGAAAAAATTTCAAAAGGCCCTATTTGAAGTAGGTTTAACATATTTGGGTTTTATGGGGCCTTAATTTACATATGGAACGTAAGCTTATGTTCAAATTATGTCCGACCACGGTTGGATAGGGGAGTGACTCATATGAATGTGGCCATTCTTATCACTTGGCACTCTCCTTAATACATCTAGAAGGCCTCCAAATCCACTTCCAACGAAGACCAACAAACCTTTCATGTTTGAGGCTTTTGTGCCAAAATAAAGAAACGTGAAATAAGATTGATAGTATCTTTAACTTTAATAAACGTATAAAAAAGGTACTCTATCTTTTAAGAAATATATCATAAATTTAGTTATTTTTAAATATGTCCAATTTAGTCCACAATGATCATAAGAATAAAAATTTAACTAAGTTTGACCAATGTGATCCATTAATGAAGTGGGTATTTATACTATTTTCAATTTTGATGCATTCCTTACTTATTTTCATGTCAAAATTAGTTATATGTGTATTACTTCACCCATCACTCCCCCTTTTCCATATTTTCTTCTCATTCGTTCACAATCACTCATTTTTACATTTTTATGTTAAAATTGATTTTTGCTCTATTTGAGAAGTAAATTGAATGAACATGTGCTAAAACAATTTTAGAAGAAAATAATTTTAACACAAACTGTTCACAAAGTATAAACATAATTTATTTTAACATATTTTAAACACAATTTATTTACACAATTTTTTTAATAGTTTAGTACATTTTATACTTGATTATTTTCACAAAATCTGTATAAAACCAATTGTCAATTTTGCTTGTATTAAATCTATAGCATAATTCTTTTTAAAATAACCTTCGGAATTCTAACAGAATAAATCAATAGATGAACAGTTAAATTTAAACTCTTTATATAATAAATACGAACTTTTAAGTAAAATTATAATTTGTAAAACTTATTATAACAAAAATATCACATAATATCATTAAACGGTGTTCAATTTGTCATAATTAAAACATTAAACACATTTAAATGATCAAAGTTTAATTTAAATGGTATATGTAAGTCTTGTAAGTCGTTTATATTTGTGTTAGCATTCGTGTGTGTAAAATACATAGTCTTTTATTTTACTTGGTGTATTATCTTCCTTTGTATAAGGTTCATTACTGAGGGTCAATAATGCACACAAGCACTTAGTTAGGTACACTTTATATGCGAACATATATACACACATATCATGAGGATGGTTTTCGTAGTGTGCATGCTAGGTTGAGTATTTTGTGATTTTGTGTCATTTTACTTGCGAGTATTTGTGAAAATTTACTTAGCAATTTTTGAAAACAAAAAATCACTTTTTAAAGGTCTTGTCAACCTCGGATGGTGAGTTTGTAATGGGTATTATCCTCACCGAGAATGGTATTACTGTTATTGACCCAAGGTCAGCAAGAGGGTTAGTAAGGCCCTAGATAGTTCAAAATTTTCTACAAATATTCCCTATTTTGTGTATTGAGAGAATTAGAAAAATAGAAATGAAGCTCTACCAAAATTATTGCGTTTTTTATTTCGCTTCACAAATTACCTTGAGTGTTAGTTAGATAGTTATGAATCATGTTTGTGTGAGTAACATAATTTTTTTGGGTTACGAACAGTTATATATGTAAGTTCCTAAGACTTTGTTTGCTTATGGGTTGTTGTTGATAAGGGTTCTTCATTCTTGTTTACGGTATGACCGTTTGTGACTAATCGCATCGTTATGAGTGTTGTGGCTCCAAAAGAGAATTAAATTCGTGTGTCAAATCAAGTTATTGCAGAGGTAACAAGTGAAGACAGCATAGGTAGTTAGGGTAAGAATTCTGACTGATAAAGATATTTGCATTTATACTTTTCTATCGAGTTGTAACTATTTATTTTATTTTAGTGGATTTGTAGCTATTAAGTGATTGACGTAAACAATGTAAGGATTTTACCATATAAATTGGGATTCTATATGAGTTTATCTTGTTATATCATTGTGATATGCATAATCTGCTTGTTTGTTAGTACAATATAAGTCTTGCTCGTGTATGTCCCAATATATCATAGTTTGACTCTGATTCAAAAGCATTTTTGCCTTCTATTATTGCATGCATTCTATTCTTTCTTATTTAACATGTCTATTGTATTCTGCGTATACTACCGGTTGTATTAAATTAATCTATATGCCTTCTGATTGATTTAATATGCTTTTATTTTTTTATCTATTATGTATTTTTGTTGCCTATGAGTTTGGCATGAGTCTATAATGAGTCTGCATCTCCCTACCTTAGTTGTTCACCAGATGTTGGACTCATTCAATTAGTATTATAATGGGTACATCCTTTTTGGGCTTAATCACTCTGGTATTGATTTGGTCTAACTCACTTCTTATACACACTCACTTATCTTTTAATGGACTACAGAGAAAGAGGCAACGTAGGTAGGCCTTCTTTATTCAATGGGCTTAATTATACCTATTAGAAGTCTCAAGTGTGGGCTTTCTTGTGATTACTTAGGACTACATCTGGTTTCTAGTAAATAATGGTTGGACATATCTAGCCGAAACCTTCTCAGATAACCCGATTATATCTAAGCCAATGATTGAATGAATGAACGAGAAAAGAAAGGAATTAGAGTGAAATAGTAAAGGTTTTTATGCTGTTATCCTAGATGTATATAGAAGAATCCAAAGTTACACCACCCTTAAGTAGGCTTGGGATCTTCCTTCATCAAAGAAGGAAAGACGAGTAGTAGAGGAATCCTCTCTCAAATGATCTATAATAAGGCCCTAGACAATACTAAGTAAATCTAGTGATCATTCTAATGCCAATTGAAAAAAACAGGGTTTCATCTTAAAAAGATAACCTATTAGGTGGAATAGCTCAAGCCCTTATAAGCTCATGAATCAACCCATGTTTAAGAAATGTAGGACTTTGTTTGTATATTCCCAACAATCTTCCCCTCAAATAAAGTACCACATGGTTCGGCTCCCCCTCAAACCAAGAAACATAGTATCTTTGCACTTTATATTGTGTCTAGCTCCCTTTTAATCAAAGAAATCCTTGTCTTCAAGCTTTACATTGTGTCCAACTCTCCTTTAGTCGAAGAACACTTATCTTTGCGCAACACATTGTAGTACAACTTCTCTTGAGCCCACAATGACCCTTAGATTCATGCATGATGAAGCCCATGTGTTCATGCAGATGAAGCCCATATAATAGGGAGAGTCACGTAAGTACTCATAATGCCTAAGTTTAAAGTTGGCTTTGATACCAATTGTAAAGAACTTGAATTTCCATCCTAAAAGGCTAACCTAGAGATGACGAATAGATAATTTTATTAATGATGTCTAATTACAAATTATTAAGAGGTCATGTGTATAAATAAAGATAAATACAACACATGATATTTTAGGTGAAAACAACATATATCACAATAATGATCTAAGAGAAAAATTATCAGTCTATCGGATCACCTAACTATTTATTATGAAAAATCAATTTAATTATAAAATAAGGTCTTAGACTACCCTTCACAGATAAACCTCCAAAGTAATTTACTTACGATCTTTCATTTTTTTACGTTCTCTACAAAATAAATGTACGAATACATACTAACGTTCTAATCTCCCGACTTTGAATAACGAACATAAAAATACACTTTGAAATTAGTTTATACTTAAACGTATTGTTCAAGATTACTACCGATACTCATAAACCTAAGATATATTATATAAATATAATTTAAATAATATAATAAAATATATTAGATTTAAAATTTTTAATTATAGTTCTAATCCAAATCTGAATATGATTAGATTGTTTAAAATTTAATCATCCGACTTGGAACCAATGCATTCCTTTGAATTCAGTAGGATTTTTCAAATTGATACAATATTTTACTCGGCCCTCCTATGAACCGAGAGAGTTGAATAAGGCCGTGCTTGCCACAAAACCATCACATGCATTCTTTGGTATATTGCTGAACATTGTGCCAACATACAAAAATAATATTAAAAAACTGAATAAAAAAGAAGACCGCCCATTTTCTAAATACAAACCATGTGGGAGATACAACCACTCGACACATTTCAACTTCTAAAAACATTGTCACTAATAAGGCATGGACCTCACCACCGACACTGGTTTTTAATTCTTCTAATTATACTTATAACCTCTAAAATATCACTTTAACATTATATATGGAAAAAAAAATCCTATGCGCCATGGTTTTCAATATGCAATGTTTTTTTATATTACATAAATAAATATGTTGAATTAAATTTAAAAAGTGATATTAAATATTAAATTAGTGATTTATACTATCATTTATATCTAACAATCGGTCAAAGCATATTATTTATATATATCAATGATTCAATATAACACAAATTTCAATAATATATATATTCTTTTGTTTTAAAAGGGTGGCAAACTGAAATCATATATACTATTTTAAGAAAAATATTAAACAAATAAGTTATTTTAAATTTATACGTATCATATAAAATATTATATTTATAAAAATAATTACAAAAATTTATTTTGTAAATATAAAATTAAGGAAACCCTTGTAACATACCTGGAATTGTTTTACAACACCTAATGGTTACAAGAATACCGCTTTATCCTTATTTTAATATAAGATGCCATTCTTCTTCGTCTATCTATAATCACCGTTCAGTCTATCTTATCTCAGTCACTCGTCTCGTACATTCATCTTTTAAACCTTTCCTTTTCCCAACCAATCGACAAAACAAAGAAGAGAGTCTCTCAAGTATTAAAATTCCTCTCTATTACTTCCAACATTTTCCTTTCAAACACGTAAAGCATGGCGCCAAGCTTAGCGGGAAATAGTTCACTTTGTGCCCTGCTCTGTATAACTACTGCTCTCTTCTTCGCCATTGTTAGTGCAGAAGATCCTTACAGATTCTTCAACTGGAATGTTACTTACGGTGACATTTACCCACTAGGTGTTCGCCAAACGGTTTGTCCACTACATTCATTTCATTACTTATTAATTATTATTTCTTTTTTTGATTTGTTTCTTTTGCTTTCAAATCGTTTTGATCTGATTAAAACGAACCGATCTGTTCTAGAGAAATTATTCATCTGTGTTACTCTAAATCAATGAAATTCAAGGTTAATGTAAATCTTTTTAGAAAAAAAAAACAAATATACAATGAGAGAGATAGCAATGAATAACACTCCTCCGTTTTGTAAATTTCCAGGGAATTCTCATAAATGGACAATTTCCAGGTCCTGATATTCACTCTGTTACCAATGACAATCTCATTATCAATGTCTTCAATAGCTTGGATGAACCTTTTCTTCTCTCTTGGTAATTACTACTCTCTCTCACTCAGTTTTTATTGATTTGACTTTGCCTCCTAGTTTACTTTATATTGGCTATGAGTAGTTAGTTTCGAGTAGAATGTAGTTCAAGTACTTGTTCGTTTCAGTGCAATCATGTATCTGGATAGGCAATGGTTATATATTAATTTGTGGTATATATATAAATACTCAATTCGTCTTTTTAATTTCTTACTCTTTTTAGAATATATTTTTCATTTTTGCGCAATATTCTGTTCATGTGAATAATGCGAATAAAAAAATGTCGTCGTTATTCGATCTAGTTCTGGTTAATTTCGTACAATATTATAATCTGTAAAGAAAAAAGGCAATTATGTTTTTTCTTTCCATTTTCAAACTTTTACAATAATTACAAGAGATGTAGGCATGTAGCCCCGTGATTAGGATTTGTCAATGGCGGTATGAGCGGATCGCATTAATTAATATTTATTTATTATACAGTAATTGAAAATGACTAAACCACGTCTATTTAGTTAGCGGATTAAGCTGTGTTTTTTTTTTAATTTTTAAATGTGAAATATAAACCATATATGAAAATATGATATATAATTAAAATATTATTTTTATTAATAATTTTGTATGTATTGGATATAAAATTAAAAATTAAAAATAAAGAACAAAAAAACAAACAAATGATAGTAGTTGTTGGTTCGGAACATGCTGTGGCTCTCAATCACAAATATAAAAGTTGTGGAATTATTAGGAAAAGAAAGAACTTTATGCAATTTTGACCCAGAAACCAACACCTCATGTGGTGGAGTGACTTTTAGTTCTTGTCTTAGTTAGGAATTCATTGATTAAAATAATTAATATTTTCAATATATTCACGATATTTAATATATTCACAAAACTAAATTATCTAGATATTACCGGCTATAATAGTATAAAAGAAAGGAAGCTTCTGGAGAAAATGCTATGAGCCAGCTTAAAAGTAGCTTTAAAACTATTAAATATTATAACTTTTGCATTAAAATTTTCCTGACACATAAATATTCATTGTACTATTTTTAACAATAATAATAAATTTATAAATACCTTTTATATATTTGATTAAAATTTATTATAATATTATGCAAGATAATAAATTGCTTTTTTAATGTAATAATTTTGATTAAAAAAATTATCGTGAAAATTGCATTATTTTACTGTAAATGTTATCTGGCTTGGAGATGGTGAGTAATTATAATATATATATATATAAAGCCATTAGTTTGTTTTTTATTTATTTATAGAATTAATACTTTCATTTTATTTTTGTTGTGACCTGGGACCATGTGCACATGTTATTTAATCCCACAACTACGCTGTCAATCATTTTTTTCCAAGCAACAACTTACAGTTAAAATTATGTAAAAGAAAATATTTTTTAGAAATTAATTATGTCTGAGGTTGTAGATGGTTCACGTTTGTAATAATGTTGACGTAGGAATGGGATTCAGAATAGGAGGAATTCATACGAAGATGGAGTGTGGGGAACAACATGTCCAATTCCACCAGGGAAGAACTTTACGTACATTCTTCAAGTAAAAGATCAAATTGGGAGCTTTTATTACTTTCCATCTCTTGGATTTCATAAAGCTGCTGGTGGTTTTGGAGGGATTAGGATTCTTAGCAGGCCTCGAATTCCTGTTCCTTTTCCAGATCCAGCTGGCGATTTTACTCTTCTTATTGGAGACTGGTACAAGTCTAATCATACGGTAACCATTCCACTTTACCCTTTTTTATTTATTTATTATTCTGTATTCTATTATTTTCTTTCTTTCATAATTTTTACTAATAATTTCAGAATATAAACTTGTAAATTTAAATAGGGGAAACTTATTATAAAAAAATTTGAAGTTTTTTAAAACCATAAAAATATTTTTTAAATTTAAAAAATAGATATTTTATTACAATATTTTCCTTTAATTATATAATTTTTATTAATTTTATTATAACCAATTCTTTTAAAAAATTAAAAAATAATAACAATAAAAAAATATATTTATAATTAAACCTTTAAACAATTTTATGAATTATACGCATGTGTGAGTTATACATATTTAACATATTACGTGCTAACAAAAACATTAGCAAACTTTTGCATTGATAAGATTCGAATCAATGCACAGGTAAATAAAAACACAAACATTTTATCTCTATTAAAAAAAATTAAGTTAGTTTTAATTTATTACTAAAATCTTTTGTATTAATTTAATGCTTTATATATTAAATTTTATATTAAGTTTATACAAAATAAATTATGAGATTATTACGTTAAACTAATTCATTGGCCAATTCAACAATAATTTTAAACCGCTTAATTCGATCACTTAAAACTATTTATCCTATTAAAATTTAACATCAACGTCAATTAAAATATCTTTGACAAAAATATTACAATATAAAGTATTAAGTTTATGGGAAAACCTTAATAAATGATAAATTAAGTTAAAAGTGAAAGTAGACAATACACATTCAGAAACATAATCGTTGTTGTTTTACTTATATGTATATGGTTATGGATGTTAATATATGAATTAATTTTAAGTTTAAATTTATTTTAATACTATAGATTTTTAAAAAATAAGAATTAATTAAAATCAATAAAGTTAAAAAAACAAATATAATCTGAATTAAATTTTTGGTCTATCGATCCTCTTTGATTTTTTGTTTATTAATTTTTTTTTAACTTTGTATTATAATTTATCATATTTTCAATATTAATATTATTATAATCTTTAAATTTAAAGATTTAGATTTTAATCATTTACATGCCATCGTTATCAATGAAAGATTTAAAAGTAAAGCAAATAGATAATAAATATAATAATAACTTAATAAAATAATATATAATTAATGTCTCTGTTCAAACGAGTTCTCGTTTGTTGTTCATCTATTCGTTCGTGAGTGACTGGATGAAAGGCAAGCAAAGACAGAGGTTGAAAAGTGCCATTGTTTAATGAAAAATAGAAATAAGAGTGAGTATGGAAAAATATAAAGGAAATTTTGAAAAATAATTGTATAAAATAATAATATTAATATAAAAATAATAATAAAATAATAATGTTTAGGTTATGTTTGTTTAATTTTAAAGTAAACATAGTAATCCTTATAAAATAAATAATTAATTAAAATTATTAAAAAAAAACAACATATAAGAAAATTATATATATATATATTAAATGAATTTTTATTATAATTATTTTATTTCAATTACATTAAGATTAAAATATAAAATAATATTTATACTATGTATACTTAATTTTGAAATGAGTATATTAATATTTATTAAATAAATGATCGATTAAAGCATTAAAGGAAAAAATAACACAAAAGTTAACATATAAAAAAATATTATTATAAATGCTTGAAATTATTATTTATTTAAATTAAACTTTCAAAAAAGTAAAACAATAAAAATTTAATATATAAAAATATTTTTATATTAAAGCGTAATTAATTTAATAAAATTAAATTTTTTATTCATATATAAAATAAATATAAATAAATGACGTGCGTGATTTATATTTAGCATTCAAAACATACTAAGGAAAAAAAATACATTATAATAAAAATATAGTATCTACTCACATTTTCTGTCCTTTAAGAGTACACACTGTCATAGCATCTATTTGTTTTCCACTTCCTAAAAACATGTCAATATTATCATTATGAAAATTGATTATAAAAAATTTTCATTTTTTTAAAAAATAGCCCCATTGCGTCATCGTTATGTGAGCCAAAGGATAACTACACTCCAGGTATTCAATCCTTTGGGTCAGGGCAAAAATTACTTCCTAACGTGTTGCACATGATGGCATGTCTTGTTTTACATAATTGTTAGCAGGGATCTGAAATAACTTGAGTCGAACACTTCACAATTGTGCGATGAGGGTGAGCGTGTAATGTTATTAAAAAAAAATTATTAATTGCACATGAATACAAATTTGTCGTCGGACGTAGGTCACTATGTTCTATCAAGCAGATAAATCCAATACGTAAATCTCAGTAACTGTACTGACTATATCTTTTATTTGCTTGTGCGAAGATATTATTTTCTGAACTCTTAGTGAATATTAAAGATCGACATTTGTGTAGGACTTGAAAGCTCGACTTGATAATGGCCACAAACTTCCTTCTCCTGATGGAATTCTCATCAATGGACGTGGACCCAATGGTTATTCTCTGAATGTTGAACAAGGTTTGCCTTCATTAGCATCTTGATCTTTACTTCATGAAGGTTTACAATTTTACACTAGAAAAGAAAGGAAAAGGCCAATATTACCAAATATTAATATAATTATAAAATTCCTTTTTTTTTAATCTGAACAAATTATGGGTTACTAATTTCCATTGCAGGAAAAACGTACAGGCTTAGAATTTCGAATGTTGGATTGCAAAACACACTCAACTTCAGAATTCAAAACCACAAGCTGAAGTTGGTTGAGGTGGAGGGGACACACACTCTACAAACTACTTACTCCTCTCTGGACGTCCACGTGGGCCAATCATATTCAGTTTTGTTTACAGCTGATCAACCTGGACAAGATTACTATGTTGTGGTGTCCTCTCGTTTCACAACTGAAGTTCTTACCACCCCTGGTGTCCTTCATTATAGCAACTCTCAAGGCAAAGTATCTGGCCCACCCCCTGGTGGTCCCACTACTCAAATTGACTGGTCTCTGAACCAGGCCCGTTCAATTAGGTACAATCGCTTATAAATTATTGCAGGCTTTATTATTAATGGAATTCATTAAAATTTTCTTCTTTCTTTTGTAATCTTATACATTAATTTTGATTTTTTATTAAATATTTTCATAATGTTTAAAATACACATGATATTCACATTTTAAAATTTGGTAGGCAACACAGGTACTTTTTTTTTTTCTTCCCTAAAATCACCATAGGTTAAATGAGAAATATCAAAAACTTCCATGTAGGTTTGAAGAATATTGAACCTTTACGAAAATGTTTGGTAGATCACCTTTATGAAAAGGATACTTTAATCTCGAATTAAGTTGACATGATAATACAAACTAATTAATACAAAACAAAGAGAATAACGAGTGAAAAAAATTGCACGTTTTTTTCTCTCATTTATAACCCATAATGTTTTGGGCATACTACACATAACTACTGGATTGTAAAGTGTATATGTGAGGGGGAATGCCAAGCATTTTAAAATAACGAATACAATATAGTAAAAAGTAAAAATGAATGCATGAAGTTAAAAGAATATATTATTTTACATTAATTTCGGTTATTAATTTAAGTTCCATTATCTCATATGCTAAACTAATTTAAAAGCTTATTAATTTCAGGACTAATCTGACAGCAAGTGGACCAAGGCCAAACCCTCAAGGATCTTACCACTATGGTCTGATTAACACAACTAGAACTTATATCTTAGCCAGTTCTGCTGGTCAGATAAGTGGAAAGCAGAGATATGGTATCAACAGTGTGTCATTTGTCCCAGCAGACACTCCTCTTAAACTTGCTGACTACTTCAAAATTGGAGGTGTTTACCGTGTTGGAAGCGTATCTGATAGGCCTACTGGTGGTGGATTGTACCAAGACACATCAGTTTTAGGTGCTGATTATAGGACTTTTGTTGAATTCGTTTTCCAAAACGATGAACCTATAGTTCTTACCTACCATCTCAATGGCTACTCTTTCTTTGTTGTTGGGTAAGACCTTAAATTTAAGGCTCATTCTTATAATTCTATTACTAGTTTATGATTCATTAGCTTGACTTTCACAGTTCAGATACAATTAATAATAAATTTTCTTGCAGAATGGATGGTGGACAATGGACACAAGCTAGTAGGGACCAATACAATCTTCGTGATGCTGTTTCACGTTCCACTGTTCAGGTAACAATAATACACTAAACTCAATCTTTTCTAATGAGATCAGCATCCAATATGGTATTCACTTTTTAATGTAGGTATCTTTTTAAATTAGTTTAATTTGATTTTAAATTAAATTACAAATATTTAGATGCTTTGTTAAACGGTATTCAACCGAATATCGTTCAATATTATTAAGATATTATTTTTATTATTATAAGTTTCAGGGTTATTATTTTTTGTAATTTTCCAACAATATTTAGTTTATTATATAAGATGGAATGAAATTTGTTGAGGTTAGTTTATTGTTCACATAATACAAAGCAACATTACTCATTTTGAGCTTATGAACACACCACATTGCACAAAAAGAAAATTAAAGAAAAAGAAAGGTTCTGAGTAGATTATACTATTGTGAAATGCAGGTGTATCCCAAGTCGTGGAGTGCTATATATGTGGCGCTTGATAATGTGGGGATGTGGAATTTGAGGTCTGAGTTTTGGGCTAGACAGTACTTGGGACAACAGCTATATCTTCGTGTATATACAGCCTCAACTTCCCTAAGGGATGAGTACCCAATTCCAAAGAATGCACTTCTATGTGGAAGAGCAAGTGGTCACCACACACGACCTCTCTAGTCCCTCAAATCTAAATTGAACAATACTTGGTGTTGCCACTGAAGTCTCAAGTCCTAATTTATTCATTGGGTGAGTAATTTTATTAATTATTATATGATCTTGCCAAAAGATAAGCGTATAATATAGCAATAGAATAGTTAAGTTTGATATTTAAGTTCCTCAACTCGAGGCCAAATTCTTTTTACAACATATTGTATGTTTGTGATTTGTTCTAAAGCTTTTATACTAATTATATTGACAAGGTGAGGTCACGATGATGTTGTTTCTTCAAATTATATATTTATTTATTATTTTCTTCTCTCATAGCAATGATTAAATATATTTTTTATCCTTTACTTTAGATTAAATTGTATTTGTTGTGTTTCAAATCTTTGACTTGAAGAGAGAAGTTTTAACTACATGTCACCAAGTGAAGCATATGATGTAATATTCATTTCCAAATAACTTTCCAAACAAAATTAAGAATATGCTCATTAATCATCAACTTTATTTGAACAATATATAGCGTCATAATGAATGCTTCATAATTTTTCTCCTAATTATGCATTCATAACAACGAATCTTAAATATATAGATCGATTTTGTTATCTTTAATAAAATATGTATCTATTAGTTAGAATAATAAGAATTCACTATATTTATAAAAAAGATGTAGAATTTAATTTTCAAAAAAATTAAAAAAATATGTCAGTTACATGTTTCACATGCGTCATATGCTTCATTTTCATTTATAGGGGTAGATTCTGCCAATTCTCCATTTCTTCTTCCTTTGCTTGCCATTAATTATTATTTTTAAAACTTTTAGTAGCTTTAAAAACATAACAACAAAAATGTAATTATGTTATCCTTTGTGTTTGTATTGGTTTTCCGTGTTTAAAACAGGAAGTCAGATTATTTTATTTAATGTATTTGTTTTCTTTTGTATGAAGTTAGTTATTGACGATGAATTATGCACGCATGCACATAATTAGGTTTGTTTTGTATGCGAGCACAATATTATCCCTCTTGTTTTTGTTTCGTTTTGTATGGATATTTATGAAAATTACTCAGTAATTTTAGAAATAAAAATTTAAAATTATTTAACAAGGTTGGCCGTGAAATTAGGTGAGTTCTATAAATATCTCATTTTTTTTTGTTTCTTATCCATAAAAATGTAGTAGAATTCTTTCAAATTGACATTTCATTTTTTTTGGTTTTTGCATCACTATTACTTTTGATTATTGTTCAAAATTAGTCATTCATGATTGAGTTAGCAAAACCGTACTCTTGAATGGTGAGTATTCAAGAAGGTATTTACGAGTTGGTTTTTGGTAAGAAGCTTGTGTGGCAATGGGTTGTGTATCGATTGGTAATTGTTAGGATATAACTTTTTCTTAGATGAGAAGCCTATGTAGTGATGATCCGTGTGTTGGCTTGTAGTTGCTAGGATGCAACATTTTTCATAAAGAGGAGCCTATATGATAGTGAGCCTTGTATTCAGCTGAGGGTTGCAAGTATACGTGGTTGAATATGTTTTCTACGTTGATTGTTGGTAGTTCATGGTTGAAAGTAGTTCCCATGATTATTGGTTCACTTTATCGATCTTTAGTTACTAATCATACTATATTGAGTAGTGTTGGTTTTGAAGGAAAGTCAGGTCTGTGTGTCGAATTAAGTCGTTACAGAGGCAACAAGTGAAAGTAGTAATAGGAAGTTTAAACATAATTCTCAATTGATAGAGATATTTTTTATTTTATTTATGTTAGAGTTGTATCTATTTTATTGCTTAGTAGATTTGTTTTCTACCGAGTGGTTGTCATAAACATCCCAAGGATGTTACCGCATAAGAAAGGGGTTATATATGGGTTTACATCGCTAAATCTATTGTTTTGTATGATTGGATTATTTGTTAATATAATCTAAATTTCTATCAAATATATACCAATATATTAGACTTAGACTCTAATTAAAAATCTTATTTGTTATATGTTACCATATGCTTTCTTTCCTTTTTGTGTAGCTTGCCTATAGTTTATTGTTTTTGTTTTTGTTTTATTAAATTAATCTACTTGTTTTTTGATTAATTTATATTATTTCTACTTTTTATCTGAATGCGAGTTTGGTGTGAGTCTCTAAAGAGTCAGTGTCTCTTTATCTTGGTTTTGTATCGGATGTTGGACTTTTTTTATTGTTTTGTTATGTTATGTATGATTGCATGTTGTAAGAGTACAATCATCATTTATCGAGTATATTGTCACATATGAGGTCTTAAAATGATTGAAAATTCTTTATAGATTTTTCAATATGTTTAATTGTTTCACATGTATGATGTTTGTTAAGTTTATGTATGTTGTTAGTTTGTACAAGAGAATATGAGGCACATCATCACTAGTGTGTTTACCACAATTTGTTCTTTCGTACTACTTGTTGTTTTTCTTGTGTGTTAAATTAAGTAATTTTTTTTGAACTTCCGTCGTATTATTTGTTTAATTCATGTTGTGAGGTCTACTTAATCGAGTTAGAATAGAGCTCAAAAAAAATTCTATAAGTTGGTATTTTCATCCCTTATTTAGGTCTTAGTTTCCTATTTGAGTCGAATAAAACAATTAATCTTTATTCAATCATTCTTACGTATGAAATTCTAAAAAACACTCAAGAACAACTCTCACTTTTCCTTTATCTCTCTAATCTCTCTCTTACTCTAGTTGCATTCGCTATCTCTCTAGTCTTTCTACCATGTTCAATCCAAGTTTTCATCCAAACCCAAGTTTTCCTCCTACTTGTAGATGTTAACAAGAAGCTCGAGAAACCACATCTTCGACATTACAAACTATCGTTTTTATATATGTCAAAATGTAAGTATATTATGTTGTTATTTTGGATTTTTCTCACTTAGATTTAGTTTTTATGCTTGAACTGTAACTATTTTTATGTCTAATGATCCATTGAATGTTCTTTTTTTTATAGAGGCAATGCAATTACTTTTCCTAAATTGACCCCTTATAACTAGAAGAAGCACTAAAGTTATCAATAAACTAGTTAAAAGATGTTGCAAGCTAGAAGAAAAAAATAAGAAACTGAAGTTTTGGTTAATTAGTATACCTTCCATGTATATATATTAGGCTATATTGTACCCCCTTGTTAACAAAAGAAAATTGAAATTATTTTTAGTTCATCAATATAACCAATATTGTAATATTGTACCCATTTGTTAGTAATGAAAGTTTTTCAGTTCATGAATGTGACCTACAATGCAATCAGTTGTAAACTTGTATTGTATATTTTTTAAAATGTTTCAGTTTTAATCATATACAATTCAAGCAAACTTATATTGCATAATTAATTTTTAAAATAGGTTCAAAATTATTCTGTTTACACCCATTTTAAATTGAGCCGGGCCTAACAATTTAAAACCTATTTACAATCCGTTAGCAATAAGAATTTTTACAAACAATTTCAAACAGGTACTAGTCATTCAATACACAATTTCTTGTTCAAGCAGTTTGCATGTTTGTTTACAAGCAAGTAACCAACATAATAATTTAAGGGATTAGTACTTTTTCAGTATCTATGACAAAAATTTCGTAAATTGATTATGTTTTGGAAGGATTCTTATTTAGTACCCATAATATTTAAAAAAATTCAATTTATTGTTTTTTTTGAATAATAAGTAACAAACAACCATATTTTTAACTATTTATATAAGCGTATTTCAACCATGTTTTTTGTATTCTATTTGTAATTTATTCTATAGATTTTATACTGATTATATTGATAATGAGATATGACAACGATGTTATTTCTTCAACTTATATTTATTTATTACGACATTATAAGAACAAACAATATATTTTTTACCTTTTATTTTTAAGATTAAATTGTATTAGGCTTAAATTTGTGATTTGAAAAGATAGTAATGAGTCTTAACCGCATATCACTAAAATTAATAGTTTCCCAAGCAAAATTAAAATTATGCTCATTAACCATCAATTTTGTTTGAACAATGTATAGTGAAGTAATAAGTGTTACACATGTTAAACTTTACTCTTAAGTATTTACACAAATTAATCCTATACATATGGTACAATATTTTAAAAATTGTAAAATTATGTGTTTTAATTTTTAGTATCATCCAATAAGTGATAGCATTTTTCTTTTTTCTTTTTTTTTTTAAGAAAAAATATTCTTATGTTTATATAACTACTTTGATTTATCCTTGTCATAAGTATATGATTAATGAGAGTAAATATGTTTTATAGTATGTTTACTAGTGTATATATAAATATATATATATATATATATATATAATTATAATTATAAAGTTTTAAATGAGAAAAATATATTTAAAATAATGTTTAAGAATAGAGTGCGATTTCTTTATAATTTTTTTAAAGATAATAACTTTTCATATTTACTTGTTATAATAATTTCAAATGAATGAAAACTAATACCTTTAACTTGAAGTTCATATATTGTAGATTTTTTCATCTATTATAATTTTCATTAATAAAATATCTTATAATTTATTTTTCATTATTTGATTGCAATAATTTCTTAACAAAATTAGAGACTAAGTTATTATAGTAGAAAATATAAAACATATAAATGAGTGCTTTAAAATGCAAAGCATTTTAGTATTGATGAGTTAAGGCACGTGCCTTTCACTATCTTATTTTAATATAATATAATTAATTAAGAATATAAAAATATTAATTATAATAATATACAATTTACTCTATCGTAATTTTTTTAAACATAATGCACTAAATACTTTGGAATAAACATTATAGAGAATAAAATTACTAACAATTTTTAACATAATGCATTGAATACTTATATATCTAGAGAGCTATCAAATAAGTTTTGTTCATTAGATAGAGATTTTTATAATTCAATCACTATTGAAGAAGGATCTCTTACCATAATTAACCTTCATATATGTTAAGAGGAAGCTCTTCTCAATACCACATCCCATCAAGAACATGTTCAATACACCGCAGGGATTTCCAATGATCTTTTTAGGACAATCTATGGACATGTAAATACTTAAGGGAAAATCTCTCATATGCTAATGGATAGAGCTCACTGGTTTACTAGGTCGTAACATCCTCCCCGATATTGTTTACTCAATAAGAATAACACTGACCTTGTCTCTAGTAGGAAGAGATACACTCTCAAGACCTGATACAACGTTTGATAAGAGTTATATAATTACATAAACTCATATCTATGCTCAATTAGATAAATAAGTAAAAATCATATTCCTTATCTAATTATGTCCAATACAACTATTATTCATAGTTGGGATATAATTAGGATAAACGTCAAAGTCTAACAAAATCGCTCATATAATCACTATAAAATAGGTAATTTGATATCCAAAATAGGTATTTTTGATACCTTGAATTCTAAACACTACTTAGAGGTGAGTTGCTTATGAATTACTATGTGCTTTCTTGTCCATTTACTCATCTTCTCTATATTTTATCTCTTTATAGATAACTGGCTTGAATGTTAGAGTTCAATTGGGAGTATTGTTTCTCATACTTGCTTAAACTTGTAAGCTTAATATTGATTATGCAGATATCAAAATCAATAAACATAAATAAAAACAAATGTGACAAAGATGGATGTAAAATATTTTAAAGTTATTCTTAAAGTACATATACAAGTGAATAACCATAAAGTTGTATGGTATAGTGTAATTTTTTTTACCTAATGATACTTTCATGTGATTTAAACCTATAATTGAAATGGGAAAGAGATGAGTTTCACAACCAGATTACTATCACTACTACAAAAAGGGGCATTAAAGTCAGTTCGCTGAACCGACTTTAAATTAAACGACTTAAAGTTTAAAGTCGGTTCACGGGATGAACCGACTTTACGTTTAAAGTCAGTTCACGCGGTGAACCGACTTTACGTTTAAAGTCGGTTCACGTGGTGAACCGACTTTACGTTGTAATTTTTTTTTTAATTTATTCATTTTCTATTTTACTTAAATAAAAACCTGTATTCGAGCAGAAAAAAAATAAAATCAGTTTAGCAAATAGTTCAAATAATACAAATATTTGAAAAATAAAATATTAATTAATACCTGAAAAATTACCATAGTTTTGTTCTATTTTATTCAAGATCATCATATTCTTCTCCTTATGTTATAATACAAACCTACATATATAATACAAAAATTTATACACATAATAACAAAAAAAATATGAATAATAGGGGATCTAAAAGATTAGTTAAAGAGGAAGAATACTCACTTACCGGTGCTAGAAATGGTAGTCGTAGGTGGCCGAAAAATGAGAAAGAGTGGAGGAGAAGTGGAGGAGAAGTGGAGGAGGTTTTCGGTTTTTTAGAGTTCTGCAACGCTGAAAATAGTTTTTGTCTGGGAAGAAAGAAGAGAAAAGAATTTATCCACGTGGATAGCGTCGGTTCACCACGTCAACCGACGCTATGCTACGTGGATAGTGTCGGTTCCAGGTGTCAACCGACGCTACGCTACGTCCATGTGTAGCGTCGGTTGACGTGTCGAACCGACGCTATCCACGTAGCGTAGCGTCGGTTGACACCTTGAACCGACTCTACGTCCATGCATAGCGTCGGTTCGACACGTCAACCGACTCTACATCCTACGTGGATAGCGTCGGTTCTACACCGAACCGACTTTAAACCAATTTAAAGTCATTTTTTTCTAAAAACCAACTTTACGTATCGACTTAAATACCCATTTTTGTAGTAGTGTATGTAAGTCACTTAAGAAAATATACAATCTATTTTCATCAAATTAATGAGCATGTTAAAAGTAGTGCCATATGCATAAAGTGAAATGTTAGCTATTGATAAAATATAAAGTTGAGAATGTATAATGATGAAGTAATTGTGGGACATTTTACTAATAGAGGATTAATTAAATTTGTGACATATAGATTGATGCATGCCTAAATTTGTGATAAATGTATTTTGGTATATTAACTAAAATTTTAAAGTCTAAAATGATATAATCATTATATGTTATTATTTTTTACCTTATTATATTACTCACACGCTTGTAAATAGGATTTAAATTTTAAACCTTTAATATACCCGCATGAGTTTTATGTCATTCAACCTGCTTATTGACTAATCATTATATGTTAACGAAACTTGAGAATCGTAGAAAATTTAAAATATAAATACAAAGAAGATAAATTGATAAGTTTTAAACGTAGTTTAATTAAAAGAAAATGCATGTACAAATTGTAAAAAAGGTGCACCTTATGCAATTCTAGTTATGGTTTTCTTATTACACGTACAAATATCAACACTAATACTTCAAAATCAATGCTTCAAAGTATTTTGGTTGCATTTTGCATTGGCACACCCTTTAAAGCACATTTAGGACGTATTTATGAAAACACTAGTATAACTTATCTATTCATAACTAATATGATTAAACATTTCAAGCATGAAACATGATCTTCTATTTGTTCTTTTTTATTGGTCAAATTTAAATTATATATTTTTAATTTAAAGGGTTAAAATATTATTTTTATATTAATAGCTTGAAATCACTGTATGTATTTGATGTGAAGTGTATAGATGAGATTTTATAACAAGTACAAATAAATAGAGAAAAAACAAGCAAATATGATCCTAATCTTTCGAGCACATATTCTTCTGAGAGCCAACTCGTAAAAAAACATGCATTACAAAATGATAAATAAAACTTTGACCCATAAAATAACATAAAATTTCTATAAACTCAAAGCCTCTTATGTGATACCAAAATTCAATAAAGACAAGATAATTATGTGTACGATTACGAAAGAACACCTAAAAAAATCACTTTTATTGACATTTCATGATGAATTATCAATAAAGTGAAGAGAAAATAAAAAAGACATGTTCACTAACACCTTCGTTTTCACAACATGCTTATTATTATGATATGAAGTCAAATACTAAATTATGATAACTCAAATAATATATATCTTACTATTATTCATTTTATTTGATATTTTAAATAGAGATTTGATCTCATCATATCATAAAATTACATTAAAATAAATATTTAATCTCCATTCTATTTTGTATTTTGAGATTTATATTATATCTTGAAAGTGTTATAAATAAGACGTACAACATTGTATTTAATATAAAATAACTATAAAAACAACATAAATTCATATATTTTTTCTTCTTCTTTCTACTTTAAATATTATTATATTAAATTATATTATTATATTCTTTAAACTTTAGAAATAAGTTTTTTAATTTTCATATCTTTTTGAACTTTGTAGTTTTTTTATTTTCTTTTAAAATATTTATAGTTAGTTTAAAAGCAAAAAAAAAAATAGAAAAGAGGAAAATATTATGACTTACAATTGACTTCAAAAACACATATAATAAAATTTTAATAAAATTATCCTACATACTTATTTTTTAAATAAATATTCTATATTTTATTTATATATTAAAATGTTAAGTTAAACAATTACTCTATAACCACATAAATTTACATTGGGCTTGGTGGGCCTGACGAGAAGTCACCAGATCTTGTTCTTCGCGAGACTTCGCCTAAATTGGCTCCTCGCACATACAGGTAGAACCTAATTAGCATTATACTTCGCGACTAATAACTTATCTAGTATGCGCCCTCTCTGGCCCACCAATCTTCGTAGATCCAACGGTAAGCGTAAGGTAATCAAGATCTTGCTCCACCATAACGTTAAACTCAATCCATCCTGTGGATACTAAATACTGCAGTCTAGGAAATGATGAATGAGCGCGCCACACTAAATACGTCATCCATAAGGTTACTAACTTGAAGATTTGAAGTCGACTGAAAAGCATTCCCTCATTTGAACGCCGAAACTACTTTTGGGCGAGGATCTAAGTTGTTCTCTTTTCACTCATCTCAGTTCGTTACCTCCAAGATCAGGTAATGGCTTTCTCATCGCTAGGGTTTTCTAGCTTATCGTTTTCTAGGGTTTTTGCTTAGCTTTTCTTTGTGTATTTGGGTGAAATGAACAATGAAAAACAAGTTGTTGAGAGATCGTTCTCTTCCATCTCCAATTTTTTTTTCTCTTCGTTTTTTCTTTTATTGTTGTCAGTATTATATCTATGAATTTTTTTTTGCTGAAGATATCTGTGCTTACTAGTTAGCTTTTTATTCCAGGTCTCAGTTAAGCTCACTTACATTTCTATTCAATGACGGTATGCTTTTTATTCCATGTCTCAGTTAGTTCTGTTTTTAATGTCGTATTTTTATAATGATTTAAACTGTATTGTGCTAGGTTGACAAAATTTTCAAAGATGAAGCCAGCGAAGAGAAAGGGGAGCGTGCTAGAATGGTGAGAAATATTACTGTTAGGCATATTTATCATGTTGTAAAGGAAAAATCTTTTGTTTTTTTGTTTTGGGGTAAAATCATTTCTTAATCTTGGTTCTAAACTTTTAGTGACAAATGCTTGAAACATTTCTCCTGTACTTGTGAGACATAATTTGAAGTTGTGGTTTTATCTAGTTGTTTTCATATGCTGATAGTTGATATAATCTTTTGCTGATTTATTCAGTAACATTATGATTAAGATGACTTTGAAGTGATGTGGCTCCTAATTTATTTCTTTGTTATTTATTGTTGAACTGATTCAGGCATCTTTTGTTGGTGCAATGGCAATTGCTGACTTGGTCAAGACAACGTTAGGGCCTAAGGGCATGGTACGTTTGCTGTTTTTTGGGTGTCATAATTGGTTTAGAGAGTGCATAAAATCAGGAGATTATCTGTTTGGTTTATTGTTATCAATATAATATAATATAATATACAGGATAAAATTCTACAATCAACTGGAAGAGGCCGTGAAGTTAATGTTACAAATGATGGTGCCACCATTCTAAAATCACTTCACATAGACAATCCTGCGGCTAAAGTGCTCGTTGGTATCCTTACAATTGTTTATTGTGTTTTTATTTATTGTGGATATGCCTATACTTGTAAAATGTTATTGAGTTTCTCTTAGTGATCAGTAAATTTGCCATGGAGTATTGAATATCTATGTTCTCTTATGGTAGTTAATTGAGTGCTCTATATGTGTCCTTGATACGACTCTGGCCATATAGGCATTGATATTATTACTATAGTCATCCTTAATGTAAGGGACAGAGATTTCAAAAGTTCAAGATGATGAAGTTGGCGATGGGACAACTTCTGTTGTTGTTTTGGCTGGAGAACTATTGAAAGAGGCAGAGAAGCTCGTGAATACTAAGATTCATCCAATGACTATTATAGCAGGTTTGTCTTGTTTATTGTTGGTATATTGCACCCTCTTTTTGGTAGCTTTGATAAATTTTTGAAATATTTTGCATTCAATTTTTCTTTTTGTGTTAGTGTCTTCATATATCTTTGTTTTCTTTGTCAAAACATTCTACTTGGAGTTTTTAAGTTGTTCACTCATTTTTATTAGTGATACATTTTAGGCTTTTTTCCCATATTGGATGGTATAAAGTGCTGGAAGCTGAATTAATTAACTGTACATGTTACATCACAATAGGCAAGATAGTCCTACCATGCCATCCATCCTTATTTTCCATCAAGCTAACTGGAACATCTAATTCTTATATAAAAAACTTGGAACTTCTAATCTTACTATGTCACTGTAAGATTTAGGGTGTGGTGAGCAGTGATGGCTGATCTTGGCGACCGCATCGTGGTGTCAAATGAACAGCTCATTTCATTTAAGGTTGATTCTATGAGCTGGAAAATTCCAACTCATTTAATTCATGAATTCAAATGAACTAGATCTCCTAGTTTACGAGCAGCTTGCAAACTCATATAATATAATGCCTTTGTTAATGATAGCATTTTTATAATTAAATTAATGTCATTATAAAATATTGCAATTAAAATATATTACTTTTATTAAAAATATAATAAAAATGTAATATTTATACTAACATTTTTGTTTATAAATAAAATTATAATTTTTTTTAATAGTAAATAAGCTAGCTCGTTAGCTGTTTAACCTAACTCATTTAAAAGTGAGCTAAGTTAAGTTATAGCTCGTCTAAAGTGAGCTGAATCTAAGCAAGCTGAGCTAGCTCAACTCACTTGACACCTCGATGGCCACATAATGTACTGCTGCGCTTCCCATCTTGGAGTTGCATTATCCTGTAGTTCAATGGATTTTGCCTAGTACTTACATAGGTAATGCTATTAGTATGTACTATGTGTGAACTGTATGATGCATCATACTTTCCATTTGTGGTTTATTTTTTAGGTTTCCGGATGGCTTCTGCATGTGCTCATAATGCTCTGCTTCAGAAGGTCACTGATAATGGTGCTGATTCAGGTATTCATAACATTCTCTGGTTTGCTTTTAAAATATACCAATTTGCTTTCTTTTGCTGTCATCTTTTTACCAACTATGTATTTGGGATTTTTGTGAAATTCATCGAGTGAACCTCTTTTCATAACCTGTGAATATTTTTGCAAGGGGATTTTTATACATAGGAATACTTATGTGGAAGTTTGTTTCTAGAGTTGGGGCTATTGCAGTGGATTCCTGGTGCTTTGTATATTTTACATGGTCTTTGTGCCTCATTCGTGTAACATCATATTGTGCAGAGAAATTTAAATCGGACTTGATGAAGATTGGCATGACTACTTTGAGCTCTAAAATTCTTTCACAGGATAAGGAACATTTTGCCAAACTTGCTGTTGATGCTGTACTGAGGCTTAAGGTAATTTGTACTTCACATTTTGGCATTTAAAGGCATGTTAGTCAAATGTGTAGGTAAAAATTCTCATACTTTGTTCAATTATGTGGCCAGTGGTTGTTCCTCTTTGTATATTTCTGATTTCGAGCTTTAATTCAAAATAATACATATGGTTGATTCCACGGAGATAGGTTTCACATGTAATGTGGCACACAATAGTGTGGTGGGACATGTTAACAACTTGTTGGAGGCTCCCTGGCCACTTTGCTGTCGTAGTTTTGAAACTAAAGCGAGGAGCTAGACCTAAATATATTTTGCTTGTTACTTTGCGAATAATTAGTGTAATTGTTTTAAAAAAAAAGAAAAGAAAAGCAGTTTGGAAAAAAGGAAAAAAAGACGCCCCAGGCTGAGCTCATCCCCCTTAAGAGATGGGGTGGCTAAATATATATGAAGTGAATTTTTTATTTCTGTATTGATTTCCTATTTCTATATTTATTTTATATAAAATATAATTTTATTGAAGAATTTCTATTTACCCATAAAATTTCCTTTTTTTCACTATCACTAGTTTTTATTTATATAAATAAATTAAAATTTAATATTATTATAAATTTGATTTTTTTTAAAATCTAAATTTTTTATATGATTGAAATAGGATTAAGGTTTTATGGATAAGGAATAAACAAACCATGGATATAAATAAATTAAAATTTAATATTATTATAAATTTGAATTTTTTTAAAATCTAAATTTTTTATATGATTGAAATAGGATTAAGGTTTTATGGATAAGGAATAAACAAACCATGGATAAAATCCAAACGACTCTTTCTTTGATTCAATCGGGGATCAAATTGATTATAGAAACATGAGTTTAATTAGTTGATTTGTTGTATTCCAAGGAGGAGGTTCCACACAAATCGTTGCACATGATAGTTTGGTGGGTGTAGGTTAGCAAATTTCATGTTGGGGACTCCTTGGCTGCTCTAGTTTCTGCAGCTTAAGTGAGGGGTTAGCCCTACATTTCGTTCCTTATCTATTTAATTTAGATGCTGTTTATATAATGTTTGAAATGCAGGGCTTAGTTGACATACTCCTTGCAGGCAGCTCAGCCTTGTTCTATATGTGCATATTTTACATGTCTTTTTGAAAAATGTTATATAATTAAAATATATTATTTTTCAACAGTAATTCTTATATTCATATTGTTTGACAAAACTGTTGTTAATGGCAGGGAAGCACAAACTTGGAGTCTATTCCAATCATAAAGAAGCCTGGAGGGTCCTTGAAGGATTCTTTCTTGGATGAAGGGTAAGTTTTTTTTTGGGGTCATTTTTTGTCTTTTCATGAACTATAACTTTCTCATGGGTTGTCTCAGTGGAGAAATCTTTCTTGCAATATGCAGTACCGAGGTTTGAACCCAATAACTTTCTTGTAGTCTTAAGTAGGTCTGAGCGATGAGTGATTGTAAAATGGTCTTGCTGAAAATTAGCCGTCAACAATGCTTTACGATTGATGGATCTGCTATTCTTTTAATTTGTAGTTTGGTCATAAAGTGATGTAATCTATTTTCCTTGTTCAGATTTATTCTTGACAAGAAAATAGGCATTGGACAGCCTAAGCGGATAGAAAATGCAAAAATTTTGGTGGCAAATACTGCAATGGATACAGACAAAGTGAAGATTTACGGGGCACGTGTACGCGTTGATTCAATGTCTAAGGTTGCAGAAATTGAAGGGGCTGAGAAAGAAAAAATGAGAGAAAAAGTGCAGAAGATTATAGCTCATGGAATTAACTGCTTTGTCAACAGACAATTGATTTACAATTTCCCAGAGGAACTATTTGCTGATGCTGGAATTCTTGCAATTGAGCACGCAGATTTTGATGGCATTGAGCGTTTGGCTTTAGTAACTGGCGGTGAAATTGCATCAACCTTTGATAATCCTGAGTCAGTTAAAGTTGGGCACTGCAAGCTCATTGAAGAGATCATGATTGGGGAAGATAAGTTGATCCATTTTTCTGGTGTTGAAATGGGTCAGGCATGTACAATAGTTTTAAGAGGTGCCAGGTATGTCTTTCAAAATTAATTGCTTATTTCATATTAAGTACCACATATGTGTTGGGATGTTGTGTCTTAGCGAACGGCATCTGCATATACCTGAGTGCTTTTTTGTTGGTTCATACCTGCTTCTGTTGGTACTTGAGAGGCTCCCTAGCTTTTCATCTCCTTTTTGTTGATATGACTGGTTTCCTCGGTCATTCTCCTTGGTGTCACTTTTTCCTCTCGAGAAAGCTAAGCCATCATATACTAAATTTGATGATTGATCCTGTATGAACTAATCAGTTTGCTGTGAAGTTAACAGAATTTTGGTTCTAGTTCATATATACCTATTTTGTTGCAATGTAGTATTGCTGTAGGGTGGAATTGTACATTGTTGTCATAGTGTCATTTGCCTCGTTGACTAAATAATGCACATGTTTATGTGGATTATACTATTCTTAGGTGTTTGTTTATATGTTCATTGATTGTGCAGACACACTAAATAATGCACATGTTTATGTGGATTATACTATTCTTAGGTGTTTGTTTATATGTTCATTGATTGTGCAGACACACATTTGTTTGGTTGCCAGTATCATTCCTAAATTTACTTTTATGGTTGTGAGCAACATGTCATCTCATGACTTGTATTTTTGGGCAGTCATCATGTGCTTGATGAAGCTGAAAGGTCTCTCCATGATGCTCTGTGTGTGCTGTCTCAGACAGTCAATGACAGCAGAGTTTTGCTTGGAGGTGGATGGCCTGAGATGATTATGGCAAAGGAAGTGGATGAGCTGGCCAAGAAGACTCCTGGGAAGAAGTCTCATGCAATTGAAGCTTTCTCAAAGGCACTCTTGGCAATTCCAACTATTATTGCTGATAATGCTGGTTTGGACAGTGCTGAATTGATAGCGCAACTTCGTGCAGAGCATCATAAGGAAGGATGCAATGTTGGGATTGATGTTATCACTGGATCTGTAAGTTACTAGACAGCCTTTGAGAAAGCATGATGCATGGAGCTGTGTTTGACAGTCCTTTACCCTTTGTACTTTATTTGTAGCTGTAATATTTTTGCCTTTGGCTTTTCTAACTTTTTACAGGTTGGAGACATGAACGAACTGGGGATTTCTGAGTCATTCAAGGTTAAGCAGGCCATATTGCTCTCTGCAACAGAAGCTGCTGAGATGATCCTTAGAGTTGATGAAATCATCACTTGTGCACCACGAAGGAGAGAGGATAGAATGTAGAAGTTTTCCTAGATTTTATGGCAAGGAAGAAAATCCCATGTAAGGCCGTGTTTCTTGTAGGAGAACTGGGTATTTGAGGTGATTTACATTTGGAGAACTGGGTTGGAGAATGTTTAGCTACTAAACCAAGGAATTTTTTGTTTATTTCACTGCCACTCTTGGCTTACTGGTTTGGATGTCCTCCGTAGTCCACATCCTCTAGTTGATACTGATGCTTTGTTAGTTTTTTTATGAGCGTTTTCTTTTTTCTATTTATTTGGATGTTATGATTTTGGTTTTGGGTACTAGGATTGCGTAATTGTCTAATCTCTAGTTTTGCAGGTGCAAGGTTCTGACATTGTCCGATCTTTTGCTTCAAGGTTTTTGAGTTTGCTTGTGTTTTTTGTTTTTGCTTGTTTGTTTTGTTTCAATTGTGGACTTACTATGGTTTTTCTAATTCTGCAAGCAGTAGTAATTATCTCCAATTTTGCAAGCAGGACAAAGATGAAAATGTTATCGTTGACATTGTCAAGAAAAAGTTATTTTGCACATCAAAATGTAATATCTATATTTTTTTAAGTTGTCTTGAAATTATCAGGAATGTTTACAAATTATTGTCTAGATGTTATCGTTTAAATATTAAATTTTTTTGGTTAAAATATCTTATATTATAGATATTGATAAAATGTCTAAAAATATTGACAAAATATTATTAATATTAATGAATTTTTTTTATATTGTGCATTTTAGATATAATTAAATAATTATGTCGTTATTTAAAAAATTTAAACTATTTTTTTTTTTTGGAAATTTTAATTGATTGGTTATTTTATTGATTAATATAATTATTATAAATATTTAAAAATAAATATATAAAATAAAAATTATAAATAATTAATTGTTGTGATATTTTATAATTTTTTTATAGTTTTTGTATTTTTTTTTAAATTTACGTTGGTGTTAATATGTTTAACTTTCCATAAAAATTGTAATAAGATTTTTCCAACTTTTAGCGGGAGATGCTATTGAGTGCGGCTAGTTAGCAGCAGACAGAATTTGAGGTACACGTTTTGAAATGGAGAAACTCTACCTTCTCCCACGTTTTTTGTTGGACATTGTTTGTCTGTAAGAAAGAGCCAACCCCCCCAACCCTTTTTTTTCGGTAATTGGTGGGTCCTCCTTTATTATATATATATATATATATATATTTGCATATGAAATGATACGTTATTTTTAAGTTATATAAAAAATAATGTGTATTGTATGGAAGGGTTAAAAATGTAATTTTATTTGTAAAATTAGTTATGTAATTAAATCAAAATAAAATGAAAAATTTATCATATGTACTCACTTTTTAGGAATTGTTACTTTTAGATACGCTAATTTTTGCCTTCTTACCTTAATTTATTTTAATGTATGAAAAATTATCTTTTACAAAAAGGAAATAGAACGTGAAATTAATTATGAAATTTATATATTTATAGCTTGTTTGGCTTATGTGACAACTTAAAAATTAAAAACAAGATGTATAAATTTATAATTAATAATTTAAATTGCAAAAAGTATATGGCTAGCTTAAATAAATATGAAAATTATTTATTATTAATACATAATTTATTTGCTCCCTAATTAATTTAACCGTGCTTCATAGTCTGATAAAGAATTCAAGAAAATTATTTATTAGTTATTACACCAATAGTAAAAAAAATTATAATTTTATTCATAATTTGACAAGCTGTTGCATTTTGAAAATAATAATGGTAAAGAATTTAATAATAAAAATTTATTTTAAGAAAATATTTTTGAGAAATTAATAACCTTAAAACTTGTAATCACAAAAATAATATTTTTTGTATCAAACTCATATATTTTCATTATTAAAAAAGTTTGATATATTATTTCATTTTTAACGTCGTACAATTGTGGTTTAATTGGATGTTATTCAACGTTTAACGAGTTTAAGTGGTTGTAAGTTAATTTAAACAGTGTGAAATATTAAATGACGTTCAATTAGATTACATTAAATATTATTAAGTGTTATTTTTATTGTTATAATTTTTAAGGGTGTTATTTATTGTAATTTTTCAAAAAATTTCATCTATTATTATAGACTAAATTAACAAATATATTACTGAATTATAATGAAAGTTACAAATATACAATGAAACTTTATCGATGGACAAAAATAGTACTTAAATATTTTTAATGTTATAAACCTACCATTGTTGTGACAAATTTATCACTAAATTTTTAATTATTTGTACAAATTTACTACCAAATTTATTATTAATAGTAAAAATTTATTAATAGTTATACAAATTTATCACCAAAAGTATAATATACTCATTAAAAATAACTTAATTGTACCTGTATATTAATAGTTATAGCTAAATGTTATTTTTATCACTCGATATAATTAGATTTTATGTTTGTAACTTTTATAATAATTCAATGATATATTTATTAGTTTACCCATTATTATATATTGAAATACAAATATTTTTGTGTGGTTTGAGAGTTCACCGAAAAAATTGAGTTATTCTTTATTAATTTATACGTACTATAATACATGTATATGTAAAAATATCATGTTTTTATTGTATTAAGGTGGTAGGGTGAATGATTACTCATCGCGCTACTTGTTGATTTATATGAATGTTTTTTGCATTTCATTGTATCAATAAAATAAATAATAATATTTTCATAATTATTTTTATTAGTTATAAAAAATATAAATTATTTATTATATTTTTATAATTAATTATATATTAATACTATTTTTTTAAATAATTTTTTTTTTGAAAAAAATGAAAACAATACCTTTAAAACATGTAATTACAAAATAAAAGCTTTTATATCTAAAAATCTGACATATCATTTTATTTTGAACACAATAAACGCTCTTTAAATTGAACTACAATCATTTAGATATATTCAATCTACAAGGATAATTAATTATATATTATTTAATATTATTAGTTATTATTTTTATTATTATAAATTTTAAGGTATTATTTTTATAATTTTATAAATTTTTTGTGATAATCTCACTCTTGGAAAAAAAAAACTTTCCTTTTATTTTATTTTGGTTGGGCCGCAAGGAGGATTTTTTTTTTTTTTTTTGTGTCTTTCAGTTCTCATGCGAACTCTCTCCCTTCCAAATCATCTCATTATTGATTGTTATTAATAGTGGGAAAATGAAGTGTGGGAGTTGTGATCTAATTATTTAAAAAAGAAAAGAAAAAGAAACAACAAACACAAAATGATAGCCGTTGAAATTATACCAATAACCTAACTTTTATCGGTAGAATGAAGACTATTAACTAAAAGCTCAATGAACTCATCTGTATCTTGCATTTCAGTCCTCTAGTATCTACTCGATCTTAGCGCGTGTTAACATTTATCTCCTGAAATGAACAATATAAAACTCCCCCACCAACATCCAATTCCAGATAGTACATTCAGATGGAGCGTGGGATACACGCTCAATGTGAAACAGTGATCATATAATCCAACTAACTAAAAGTGAAATCGCTCTTATCTTTTTTGCGGGCCCCTCATTGTGTTACACAAAGCCAACGGTTTCTTAGACAGACAGAGAGAGAGATATTGCTAAAGAAAATCTCTGTACGACTTGTCGCTTTATTCGCTTTACCTTTTTTCTCAGTCTTTGTAGTCAATAGAGAAGGACCAAAGTCTCCGATGAAATTGTACAAAGAGAGAATGTATTGTTGTGATATAATCTAAAACAGAGCCTGACAAGTTTCTGATCTTTCTTAAATGGAGAATTTATCGTCTGACGAAGAGTTCGATGTATTAAGCGAACGGTTTGGGAGTTACAGTTTGAGTGCGGACGTGAGTGAGTGTGAGAGTTCAAGTAGCTGTTCGTATAAGCAATTTGATCGTGAAGGCGTTGCTTCCACATCTGTGAGTTCTCCGCCGCTCGATGAACGAGATTTTTCCAGCAATACGTTACTTCCGACACCGTTGACGGTTACGTTGCCGGTTTACGGAAGTAGGCATGTAAAGATGCCGCCGCCGCCTATGGTGGAGCGTCCTGATACTGAAATGTCCGGTAAGCTCTGTACAGTTCTTGTGGATTTCTTGGATTATAATGTTGATATTCTAATGGAATTCAGAAAATTGTTATTTACTTTGAGCTTTAAGTCATTTCCGTTTAGATCTTGTTTTTGGTTCTGATTGGTAATGTAGAGAAGTATGGAATCAGAACAAAGCCTAACACAATGAAGAACCAAAAAACTGAAAATTAACGACCGTTTGTTGTTCTTGAAACCTGCAGAAGTAGATTTGATGAAGGAAAGGTTTGCTAAACTTCTACTGGGTGAAGATATGTCAGGTGGAGGGAAAGGAGTTTGTACTGCTCTTGCAATCTCCAATGCCATAACCAGTCTCTCTGGTTTGTACAAACGTTTTTTATTTTATTTTATTTAGGGTAAAGGGTTTGTCCTTTCATTTATTTATTTTGCCTATCAAATACATAGATTTCTTACTGCAATAGAACAGAAAACACAGAAGGTTAGAAATCTCCAATTATTATGACGCTAATATTTGTTATATCATGGTTCACAAATCACAACACGTTTCAAGTCATGAATTCGAATTACACCATATACCGAGGGATCTATAGAAAACAATATATGTTTCATTACATTGTTGTAAATATATGCAAACAAATGGCCAAATATTTGATGTAAATATGTCAGGATGTCTTGGCTAAATAGTAGTGGCTTACAAAATAGGTTGAAGTCAAAGAACTTTATAGGTATAATCCATTACTATTAAAATTTATACCTCAAAGTGAATTATATATGTGAGGCCATGTTGTTATGCCTTGGGTCCTTATTCGATGAGCCTTGTCATATTATTTTTGAGCCACCAATTTAACAAATAAAATTCTAGACTCTTGCTAGTGTTTAACATCTAACAAATATATCACCAATCTCTATTACATAAAAATTACAATGATTTAAGGATAAAGAAAACAGAACAAAGGAATTGAAGCATATTTATGGTTTCACTGACATTGGTTCCTTTGGCAGCTACTGTGTTCGGTCAGCTGTGGAAGTTGGAGCCACTGGCACCACATAAGAAGGAAACCTGGTGCAGAGATATGGACTGGTTACTCTGTGTAAGTGATTCTATTGTTGAGCTTGTACCATCATTGCAAGAATTTCCTGGAGGTGGGACTTTTGAGGTAATGGTGACTCGGCCTCGTTCAGATCTATATGTGAACCTTCCAGCTCTCAAGAAACTTGATGCAATGCTGCTTACTATTCTTGACGGATTTAGGGATTCTGAGTTTTACTATGTTGACCGGGGGGTTATTCTTTCTTGTGATGATGACCCTGATACAACTTCTGTCTCTTCATCCTCTGGAAGGCCTTCAGTTAGGCAGCAAGAGAAGTGGTGGCTTCCATTCCCTAAGATTCCCCCCAATGGTCTGTCTGAAGATGCGAGGAGGAAATTGCAACAGTGCAAGGAGTGCACCAGTCAGATCCTTAAGGCTGCTATGGCCATCAATAGCAGTTTGTTGGCTGAAATGGAAATCCCAAATGTCTACTTTCAGAGCTTACCCAAGGTATCTTTCTGCTCTAACAATTTATTTTGTTTCATTTCTTGCCTTTCACTTTACATGCTGTATTGAATTCTTCCCAAAACTTTCAGAGTGGAAAAGCTTGTTTGGGGGAGATCATACACCGTTATATAACTGCTGAAAAGTTCTCCCCAGATTGCCTTATCGATTACTTAGATCTCTCCTCGGAGTACACCACCTTAGAAATAGCAAACAGAATTGAGGCTGCTGTGCACATTTGGAGGCAGAAATACCTGAAACGGCATTTACTTCATGCTAAGTCTGGAAAGTCATCCTGGGGTGAAAAGGTGAAAGGCTTTGCAGGTGACATAGAAAAATATAAGCTTCTGGCTTACCGAGCCGAGACCCTCTTACATAGCTTAAAGGTGAGGTTCCCTGGCCTCCCACAAACTGCACTGGACATGAGCAAGATTCAGCATAACAAGGTATGGTCTCAGAAGTCCTTTTTTTTTTAATACATTTACTACTAGGAAAAAATGCATTCGCATCATAAGTATTACATGTCAGGGTTACAAATTTTGATGATAACTCTGAATTGCAAATACAAGTAAGCAAAGTGATTATACTGATAACTCCAATCTACTGTCTAGCAAAACTAGACCATACTGACGTCTTCAAAGTTACTATTTCTCACACCTTGGTCCTATATCACATGAACTCGTCACCTCTGTTGAACTATACTGATCAAAATAGACTACACAAAAACTATTTTCTCAAATATCTTTCTACTTTCTACTTATATCTTGCTGCAACTTTGACATTTCTCTTGCAACTGTAATTTCGTAGATTGTATGACTCTGTGATCAAATACAGATCATTCGTGCATCTTAACAGAGATAGTATGAAGACGAATAAATATTATGAAAGACATCAAAATGTCTAGTTCTTATGCAACTAATTAATTTACTTTAACTTGCAGGATGTGGGGCAGTCAATTCTTGAAAGTTATTCAAGAGTCTTGGAAAGCTTAGCCTTCAACATAATGGCTAGGATTGATGATCTATTATGCGTAGATGACAGAACTAAACAAAGAGCAGCTTCATGCTCAATGTCTCTATATGACCAAGTAAGGTTAAGGGGTAAACTTCCCAAAAGGAAACGGATATCACCTAGCCCTTTCTCAATTCAACACACCTCAAGTACTTCTCCTATTACATTACCAGGATTCCATTGTGCCAATCAGATGTTAGGAAGTCCTGTTGAAAGGACACACCGATCTCCTACATTGGAAGAGCAGTTTGAAAAACTATCCTTTTGACTATGTCGGAAACAATAGAGGACTCTGTTGGAAGCTCAAAATAATTGGGTTTGCTTGCCTGGGTGGGGGATTGTCTAAGGGGGGAAGAGGAGGTTAGTAGTGTATTTAATTCAATTTTCAATTATTTACCAGTTTTTCAGCTCATCTGGAGACTGCAAAGAAATATATTTTGCTAACTGAACCTGGGAAAATTATTGTCAGACTTCTTACAAGAAGTGGGTGTAATCAATGTATTTATTTGTACTTCAAACCCACCAGAAGGGAAAAAAATTTAAAAAAAAAAATTATTCCGAAGCGGGTCTCGGCTTCTTTTTTGCTGAAAAGTTGAAAAACAATAAACTTAAACTAATAACATTTGGAGTGAAGAGTGACTGCTTTCTTTTCTTTCTTCAAAAACCATTCTATTTACTTGCTTGTTTGTTTATTCTTACTAGTTAAATTAAAGGGGAAAAAAATTTAATTTAAAATATTATAATTAATTTAATTGACATTCAAAAAGTTCATAGAGTAGTTTAATAGGAAATCAATTATGTATTCATATATAATAACATCAATAATCTTAAAAGTAATTGTTGTTTTTAATTTTTATACATCTTAGGTGCAATGATTTTTATTGTATTGGATGTTCTAAAGTTAATTAAAAAATTCGGGTGTTGAATTGTTGAAAAAAAAGTTAGAGGATTTAAGCTTAAAAAATTAAAAATTTAAAGAATAAATTATCGAAAAAGTTTAAAAATGTAAGTGTTGATTTTAACAAAGTTTAAGAACTGAGTGTTTACTTAATTTCGTAATAAGATATATAATAAAAATTAAGGGAAACTTAAAAGAGAATTATAACAATATTACTTAGTAGAATATGTACCTAGATATATTCTATTGAGAGCAAGAGCAAGAACACAAAATTTATTAAACTGATTAAAGAAAAAATAATTTATGGTAACTGCATTGGAAAAGGTTAAAGGAAAAAAAGAAGCCTATTCTTCTTTCAAAATGATCATTTTTTGTGTGCTATACAATTTGCATAACAAGAATTTCAAATGATATCACATTCTTATATTCACATAATTATAAGTATTTTCGTCTAAATTAGTAGTTATTAATTGAAGCATAATTATGTTTTAGAAACAATATGGGATAAAGTAATTTATTTATTTTAAATGACAACTCTGCACACACTTCCATATTTTATAACCTTTACAATTTTTCAATTAGGGGCTATACATTTAGCCTAACATTTCAAAAGTAGCCATAAAAACCAATTTATAATATATAAATGATCAATTAAGAACACATGAATTGACTATATAAGTTAAAATTAATGAATAAATTTTCTTAGTACAATTAATTATAAATTAAGAACACAGAGAGAGGTGCAAGGAATAAATTTTTTATTTTCTTTTCAAAAGCGAGGAGAACATAATTGTTCATATTTTCGTTAAAAAATCTACTCTTGTTATTGTAAATACATATAAAGTGATTCCCGGAGTTATTTACCCTCAATGCCATTATCATATTTGAGAAGATTTAGTGGTTGTCAAATGAAATATTGTTCGAAGATTACAATTTATTGGCCCAAAATATTATCCGAAGTATTGATGAAACCTTTAATTCTAAGTAACAATCATCAGAGTCCACAGATGAAAAAAAACAGAATATACACTATTATCCCAAATTCTTGACAATTCGCACCTTTGGGAGCATATAAACTCAACTTTGATGCAACATGAAAATATTGGTCGGCACCTATCAGTTTTAGCACTTTGAAAATATGCTTTCATTTTTAAGAACCTAGCACTATATAGGTAGGGAAAATAAAAAAAAAAGATTATCTGAGCTTCAAGCTTCAAGACCACAGGCAAATCATTACATAAGTAAAGGAGATAGTATGCTTGCTTCAAGATTTACTTAATAACTTTTTAATTATGTAGGTGAGGTGAATCCCAATGTAAAAATTATAAGGGTTATTTTTGTGGACAAAATATTTGTATATAAACTTATTTTTAAACTTGTTATCAAGTATATTAAGCAAAGTCGAATAAACGTCAGAATTTTAGATAATCGTATTTCAAGTATATCTGTTATAACTATAACACATAATATTGTACTCATGTATTTAATAATACATAGGATTATACTCATGCATTTAATAACACATAGATTTAAAATTATTTTTATTGCTTAAATATTTATACTAAAATATATAATAAGATATATGCTAAAATATTTTATAAGATATACCTTAAATTATAGGCTTAATTTTAGGATAAAAGATAGCATAACTTATTTTCTAATAAATTAAAATAAGAGAATAATATTTTACAAGAACAAAATAATGTTTTGAATTTAAATCTCTTAGGTTTGAAAGATTAGATTTGAAAAAAAAAATAATAAGCTTGTTGAAGATAAAAAAAAAAGTGCAAGAGCTCACAGAATCATGTGAAGTAGTGGAGAGACTTACCTTTGTAGCTCAACATTTAGATAAAATCTTGAGTATTGGTAAGTCACATGGTGATACACGTGGTTTTGGTTTTAAGGACGATAGTTCCACACCTTTAACATCAAATACTATATTTGTAAGACCCTTAAGCTTTATTCCTATTGTTACTACTTATGCACAAAGAACTATTGCACCTATGGTAAAAAAAGTTGTTAAGTTTGTGTATGTCTGTCATCATTTTGGTAGGAAAAGTCATATATATAAGACCAAAATGTAGATTTTTGAGGAATGCTCTTGAACTTAATTATTCTTTCCATGTTTCACATAGTAAGACCTATAAGCATAATCTATCTATGCATACTACATCATATTCAGGGATGAATAGAAATTATAATAATGTATTAAAAAAATCTACTAAGAAGTATGAAGTCTTAGGTTCAAAGAGGCAAGTAAAATTTAGTACTTTTAATGCTAGGACTCATTATCATCATCTTACTATGCATACTTCATCTTCATTTGAGATGAATGAGAAAAGTACAACTATGCCCAAGAACACCTATGAAACCTAAGGTAGTTAAGTCTCAACCCAATGATATAGAGAAACCAAAATGCAAGAAAATTTGGATTAGGAAAGATTGTTTTTTCTTGGTCACCTGACCGTCTTTTATTCTTTCATTTAGGTATTTTTGTTAGAGTTCTTAAACGACTCTAGGTGAGAAATCTCTATTATTTTTATTTTATTTATTAGTTAAACTTACAAGAGAGAGAGAAAGGTAAAATCCTTATATGAGCAACAAGGTATTGGATTTATTCAACACTTATAGACATATAACTTTATTTTTAATGACTTAACTCATTTTGATAATTATTGAATAAATTATTTCATAATTTTGACTTATGAATACACATATTCTTGTACATGTGATGATCAATATTGACATGAACTTATTCACACACTCACGAATACACATATATGTTATGCTTGAAGTTTATGAATTATTTTAAAAGATTTTAGAACTTTAATTAATCTTGATTGTAAAATTGTGTTGAGTTTATTTCTTACTTTCTAAAATTGATCGATTAAACTTGTAAATGTTGATACAAAATGAAGAACAAGGGCAGGAGAATTTACACATAAGGGCTTGAAAATGAGGGGATTTTTGGTAAAAGACCAAGAAGGTGTGTATAAGCATCCTTGGTGCCCTAGAATTCATTAGGTGAGATTAATGAGTTCTTGAGAGCTCGAGAGAAAGAGAGGTAAGTGAGGATTTATGGCTTTTCTACATTGAAGGCGGGGAATGAAACTTGGTGTTTCTTGGACAACTCTTTGGATATAAGTTTTTCTAAGGTATTTTTCTCTTCTATTCAATCCATTGTTATTCCATTGTTAGCATTAGAATATAAGTATATCTCCATTAAAGGAGTGTGAAGTTTAGGGGTATTTTTGAGGCTTGATTAGATTGGATGATGCTTATATGATGATGAGAATAGATGATTGTAATGTTATTGAATATCATAAGTTGTAATCCTCTTTGATTTATAGTGGAGTATTGCTTGAGTACTTGAGTTGTAGATATAAGCTTCATTATTTGAAGAAAAATCAGGTAAATCTTATGTGTTCATTTATCACTTTATTTGCTTGTAATTATTCTTTGTGGTTATTATTGGTGTGATTGTATTTGTGAAGATTTGTTATTTATCGGTTGGTTGTCATTTAGTTTTTCTTATGCTAATTGTTTGATTGGATAACAACCACTTTATAGGATAACTCCATTTTATATGAATGGATCACAACAAAACTTAGTAAAATCACAACAAACTAAAAATACAATTGGTTATTTTGTACACATTTTTAGATGGGTGAAGATAATAAAATTTAACTTTCTAAATTATTTTAATGTCTTCGACTTCATGGAGAGTAGAGGAAGATAATCCATACAAGGACTAGTGAGATTGAAGAACACAAACCGTAATGATTTTATCGACATTATTGACCCTGAACATGTTATTGTTTTCAGCGAAGCTTCTAGTACTTCCAACAAGTCATTAGCATTAACATATTTGGGATCTAATAACAAGTCATTAATATTAAAATATTTGGGATCTATTCCACGTACCATAATTACCATGATTCCTACAATATGAACATCTTCGGTATAATTTTCACAAAGATTCATGTGGCATAACATTCAGGTTCAAAAAATTAAAGATATTATGGAATTTTCTTTGAACCAAGTGAAAGATGGGAATTTTGCAAAGTTGTTTAAAGACTTGATGATTTGGATATGAAAAACTAGAAAACTCAGTCTGATGTTGATATTATCTTATAGAACAGGGAATGAGAGAAAATGTAAGAGTATACGAAAGATGTGCGATAGAGAAAAAGAGAAAACATGTGTTATCGAAATATCTTATCCTTTGACTTAGGATGGAGTGACTGACAGTTACGTAATGTAGTAAAAAACTTTTTGTTAACTTTCCAAATTTGCCCAATGTACTTTAAATAAAAGAGTAAGTATTGTTATTTTAGTATAGGTACGTATATCTCTGAACAAAACACATTATTTATATTTTATTCTATATTTTTGTCCGTTCTTTGTAAGGTTGGTTATTGATGGCTTAGAATTACTTAGGAAATAATTTCTTATTTTCCTTACACATATTCACTCTCTTATATTACATATAGTTTATATTGTTGATTGTTTATTTGTGTTATGTTGTCCGGTTTGAGACTTGTTGTTTTTGTAAGGTTGGTTACTGGTGGCTTAGAATTACTTAGGAAATAATTTCTTATTTTCCTTACACATATTCACTCTCTTATATTACATATAGTTTATATTGTTGATTGTTTATTTGTGTTATGTTGTCCAGTTTGAGACTTGGTGTTTTTGTAAGGTTGATTACTGGTGGCTTAGAATTACTTAGGAAATAATTTCTTATTTTCCTTACACATATTCACTCTCTTATATTACATATAATTTATATTGTTGATTGTTTATTTGTGTTATGTTGTCCAGTTTGAGACTTGGTGTTTCTTCGTATCGAAAATGTCTTTGATTAGCTCACTCGTCGACTTTCTTGTTGTTGTCTTGTTGGGTGCTCGCCACCCACTTGCCACTTGGCTAGTGTAATGGTTAGTTCCCTCACCATGGGCTTACAACTATGGTTGATGAGGTGTTTAACTAGGGGCCGACGAGGATTTAAAAGGATGAATGTTTTTCTATAAATTTTTCTCTCCTTATTTTTTTGGTCAAAATTTGAGAGAAACTCTGCCCATTTGGCACAAAACTTTTCCAATATGTTCGTGGTTTGTTTTTCTTCTGAGTGACATGTCTAAAAACAATGTAGTATATGTGTGATATAGGCCATCAGAAAAGAGTCTCTCTTGTATTTCTTAAACACTAGGTAAAGTGTAAAAATGTGAGATTGAGTAAGAATTTATTGAAAATCAAAATGCTTGGTTGGCTAGTAAAGAGCCAAATTATTTTGAGTAGTTTTTCTTAGGTTGTGTTACTGTGTATTAATCGGTTATCATGTGTCGATTGATAGTTACAATGGGGCAACAATTTTCATAGGAGATGAGTCTATGTGGTTGTATGTCGTGCGTCGGTTGATAGTTGTAAAGATGTAACATTTATCATAAGTAAAAAATCTATGTGATGGTTCTATTTTTTATCATATATTTTTTAAACAAATAATATTTAATATGATTCGAATATATCACTTAAAATAAATAAAATATAAATTTTATCATTAAATCACTAAAATCTATATATATTTTCCCAAATACTTCAACATGTATAATACATTATTAAAGTATTACATCTGATACTAAACGATAGTTTTCATGGTGATATTTGCTTCTTGACCTTCCACAAAAGTAGCTATCAAGATAAAAGTTTGTACATAAGTAAAGAAAAAGCAAAAGAAGACTATAAGAGGATCAAAGAGGAAAAAGGACAAGCAACGTGGACAAAAACATTAAATATATTATTGATGTTAATTAAGGGTGACAATTGATACGAGTTGAACTAGTTCATGACGGCTCAAACTAACCGAATTTAAATTGGTCCAATCCTAATCTAATTCAAATTTAATTTAAGTCAACATATGTGAGTCTGAACCCAAACTAAACACAAATATATTGGTCCAAACTGACCAAAATAACCCAAATTATTGATTGTGTTTTTTTAATTAATTGATTTTTTTTACAATTTTAAAAATATGCTTAAAGATTAAAACTTTTAGTTTAAATAATATTACATAAAACATCAAAAATGAAGAAAATAATATTATAACAACTAATCTTTTAAATAAATGATAAATTAACACTGAATGAATAATTTACACGTACAACAAAGTCCATAAAGATAACACAACTCCTCACACACTTGTTATATTATAATAACTAGTTAATGAGCATCTAACCCATATCACGTGTGTTCCTCATAGCATACTTACTATAAAGGCGTGTGAAAATACTTGTTTTATTCTTAGATTTATTTTGATAAATTTAACCACAATATTTGCATTTCGTTTGTGGAATGGTGGAAGTGAAGAAGGGCTCCCAGTCACATCTCTTGAGTATATGCCAACATGTGTAATGGTGGCAGTGTGCTTTATAATCGTTGCCTCTTTTTGAAAAATATCTGACAGTTGAGTGTTTTCTCCAATATTGTTGAAACAAGTATGTGAAAAATAACGTAAAAATAATATTATCGATATAACCAAGAAAATCCAATTAACTTAAGATAGGTGAAAGAATATATATATATAATACACACGTCATTACACGATATGTTACAAACATAATTAATAATAATTCAAAAGGTACCTCTTAACTCTTGTACTTGTGTCCATGTGATCATTTATTATATTTTGAGGGGTAATATATTCGGTAAATATCAATGTATTTTTTCATATAATATAATATAATTTTAATTTTTAATTTTTTAAATTATATTTAGTATAAAAAAATTGATTATATGTATTAATTGTCTTTTAGTGAGAGAATTAAAAAGAAAACCAAAAGACTCCTAAAATAATCAATTCTATGTAAATAGATTTCAAATTTATAAATGATCTCTTAGTAAAATTTAAAAAAAGAAAAATCAAAAGACACATCACGATTATAATATTGTCTATTATTATGGAATTAAAAGAAAAAATCAAAAGTGTGTTAAATTTTAATTTATTTTTAACTTATATTTATTGTATGAATAATTAGTTATATGTATTAGTAATTATCTTGGAGTGGAAGAATAAAATAAAAAATCAAAATACTCTTAAAATATTTGATTTTTTTTTATAAAATATTTGACTATGTGTAAAAGAGTTAATAAATTTGACAATTAAAAAAGATAAAAAAAAATCAAAAGATTCATAAATATTATAATAATTTTCTATTATTACGAACTAAAAAAAATCAAATCCTCTTAAATATGTACTAAATTAGTATATTTAAAAAATTCTATAGTATGTATCAATATATTTTTCTTATAACATAATCTAACTATCATTTAATTTTAATATATTTATTTTTAAATTATATTTAGTATAAAAATAATTAATTATATGTATTAATTATTTTTAAATGGGAAATCAAAAGGAAAAATTAAAAGATTCCTAAAATAATTGATTATACATAATTTTAAAATTTTAAAATTCTCTTAGTTCAAATTTAAAAAATAAAAATAAAAATACTCATAATCTTTATAATAATTAACTATTATTGAGAAATAAAAAAGAAAATCAAAATCCTCCTAAATAAGTGTTAAATATTAATTTATTTTCTAAATTATATTATTATAAAAATAATTGATTATATGTATTAATAATTATTTTTTTTTGGAAGAAAAAATAAAAAATCAAAATACTTCTAAAATATTTTATTGTTTTATGGAATATTTGATTCTGTATAAAATAGTTAATAAAATTAACAATTACATAAATAATCAAAAGAATAATGAACATTATAATATTTTTTTATTATTATGAAATTAAAATAGAAAATCAAAATTCCCATAAATACATACTAAATTATTATAATTTAAAAAAGATCATATGTAAGTATTTATGAATTTTCACATATAACATAAACTAACTATAATTTATTTTTAAATTATAGTTATTGTAAAAAATAATTATTTATATGTATTAATTATCTTTTATTAATGTAAATAAAAGAAAAAATCAAAATACTTATAAAATAATTGAAACTATGCCACTTTAAAATTTATAAATTTTGTTTTAATAGAAATTTAAAAATAAAAAAAATAAAAGTCTTCCAAATATTTTTAAATTTTAACTTATTTTTTAAATTATATTAACATAAAAATAATTAATTATATGTATTAATAATTATATTTGAATTGAATAATAAAAGAAAAAAACTCAAAATTCTCTAAATTTTTTTTTCGAGTATTTAATTATATGTGAAAGAGTTAATGAAATTGACAATTACAAAGAAAAGCAAAAGATTCACATTCATTATAATAATTGTCTATTATTATGGAATTAAAAGAAAAAATATTTTTTTAGTAAATATGTGCTAAGTTAATATAATTAAAAAAATTCTATTTTAAGTCTCCATGTATTTTCTTATATAATATAATTCAACTATGTTTTAATTTTAATTAATTTATGTTTTAAATTATATTTAATGTAAAAAATTTATTATATATATTAATCATTCTTTAATGGAGAATTAAAAGGAAAAAAACTCATAAAATATTGATTCTATATTAGTTTAGGATTTATAAATTATCTATTATGGTTATATATAATGTAAAATCGACCGAATCGAACTTGTTAATTAAATGGTAAGTTACAAGATAAATTGCGTTAAATTAATTGAATTAAAAATAATAAAGTAAAACAAATACATAATAAAACAATTAAAATAACTATTCTTAAAAAATATACTTATTATAAAAACATCTTGATATTTATTGATATATAAAAAAAATCAACCAAACTATAAAAATAGAGAGAGAGAGAGAGAAACAACATTCACTCTTTTATTATATACTTGTTTTTGACCACATACAAGCACGTGAAAACATCTATTAGCACAAATAATATTTAAAAATTTATTTCTAAAATCGTGGTTTGAGGTCAAAATTTTATTTTTGTTAAAAATAGAGCATATTATATTATTTATTTTATTTCAATAATAGTTCTTTCGTTAAATGGATTATTTATTAAGTCATTTGTGCCACGTAAATATAACTTTTATATACTTTAGATTTATAATTATTTAAATAATTTTATTTAATTATATAATTTAAAAATATAATAAAATTAAATCAAAATTTTTAAAAATTATGATTTTTCTAAAGGTATAATAAACTCTCTCCCTTTCTCTTTCTCTTTCTTATTATTATTTTATTAATAAAAAATAAAAATTAAGAGAGGAAGAGTCAGTAGGAGAAAGAGAACAGTTATAGAAAAATGAAGAGAGAGAAGAGAGAGAGAGAAATAGTGAATGGGAGAGAGAGGAAAAACTGGAGGGAAGCTTTTTTTTAATGTTTTGTTGTTAATAAAATATAATTGTCATTTTATCTTTGAAAAAATTTTAATTTTTAAAATTTTTGACTTAATTTATTATATTTTTAAATTACATTATTAAATAAGCTCATTCTAATACTTACGTAATGAAATTGTATAAAACCTAAGGACTTGATATCCTAACTATTTTCTCTTTTTTACTTAAATGTAGTGCACTCTTTTCAAAGTTATCAATGACATTCAAAGAAATTAACAAAATATGCTAATTAGTTGATTATCAAAATGGTATGTAATAGGATCTTAGTTATGAGTTTAAGAAAAAAAAATACTATCATGTTTAAGCAAAAAGAAATATGGATTAGATAAATTCATTTGGCTTAGATAGTTGTAATTTATTACATGCATGATCACTTATAGCTAATATAAAGAAGCATATTTATAATTTTGTATGAGCATGATCGCTCTAAACTTATAGCTAATATAAAGAAGCATATTTATAATTTTGTATGAGCATGATCGCTCTAATCTTATAAGTGATATGTAATATTTTGATTGGTGTGATATTTATAAGTATTATTTTATTTACTCATAATATAATCTAATTATAAATTAATTTTTGTTAATTTATTTTAAAATTATATTTAGTGTAAAATATAATTTAATTATATGTACTAATTATGTTTTAGAACAAATTAAAAGAAAAAAACCAAAAAAATCCTAAAATAATTTATTATATATCGATACATTTAAAATTTATAAATTCTCTTACTAGAAATTTAAAAAATAAATTCAAAGACTCATAATGATTATAATAATTATCTATTATAATATAATTAAATGAGAAAATTAAAAATCTCTTATATATGCCTTAAATTTTAATGTACTTTAAAATTATATTACGTATAAAAACAATTGATATGTATTAATTATCATTTTTTTGGAAGAACTAAAAGAGAAAAACAAAAGTCTGTTAAAATATATTTAATTTTTTTACTAAAATATTTGATTTTTTGTCAAAGAATTAATAAAATTGATAATTACTAAAAAAATCAAAAGATTTATGAATATTATAGGTGAGGTTTATCATAATTATTAATGTACTACATATAATATAGTTCAATCATACATTAATTTTAGTTAATTTATTTTTTAAATTATATTTAGAGAAATTAAAAGAAAAATCAAAAGACTTATAAAATAATTGATTTTATGAGAATACATCTAACATTTATAAATTCAATCTTAGTGAAAACTTAAAAAGTAAAAATGAAAAGACCTATAATAATTATCTATTATTACGGAATTAAAAGAAAAAACTAAAAATCATCTAAACATGTGTTAAATTTAAATGTATATTTTAAATTATATTTGGTATAAAAACAATTAATTATATTTTGTTGGAAGAATTAAAGGAAACCTAAAATATTTATAAAATATTTGATTTTTAACTTAAATATTTAATTTTATAAGAAAGGTTAAATGAAATTCATAATAAAAAAAAATCAAAATTTTGTTTATTCATATAAATTATTCGGGTTTTTTTTATAAATCAAGAGTCAATCGATTATAGCAATTATCATATTTATTAACCTTTAAAGAAATTTCCCCCAAGCAATTTAACTAATTTAGTTATAACCATAACTTTTATTATTTGGCAATCGATTGGTCAGTTTTATAATAACAATTTTTTTTAATGATAATTTTATTCAATATAATATTTAATGATATTAAAATTTAATTAATTATATGAATAGAATAAATTATTTTTACACTTTTATTATGACAATGGCAAAAATAATTATAGCCTTTACATATTTTAAACATAAAATGCAAGTTTGGATGCTACTCATTTCTAAATGCTTTTTTTCTTCTAGCAGGCACTATAAGAAGTTAACTATTGCGTGTGGGGGATTCATTTGTGTTATAATTGATAAGATTCTCTATTCAATTACTATAAATACAAATTCAAATCACACTAATATAATAGTTCTTTTATTTAATAGATAAAAGAGAATTTAAGTATCTCTTAAAAAAAAATTAACTATTGATTGTGGGATTGGTTTATGATTCAATTAGTATTACTCTCTAATTTTACTACTATTAACTCGAATTTAAATACTATTAATATAATATTTTTTTTATTTAATAAAAAGATAATTAAGTACTATTTTTTTTAGAAAAGTTAATTACTAATTGGTTTAAATATAAATGGAGGTTTTAATGATCTCTATTTCTTTTTGGGCATATTTGATATATACTTGCATATTTTATGGCGGCCAACTAAAATAGGGTTTGCACTCAATTTTGTTTTGTCTCAATTTATGTTTCTTCTATCATGTTGGACAGTGTGATGCTTTACTTCCATAAACTTCAAAGAAAATTTTAACTATATAATTTTTTATTTATTTATTTTTCCTTTCTAGCGTCCTTTATTTTTATCACATATGTCTCAATCAAAATGAAAGCTACACTATTATAAAATAGGTCATTAAAGTCGATTCGTTGAACCGATTTTAAAATATATATTGATTTTTTTTACATATTTTATTCATTTTTTACTATATTAATACCTGTATTCGATTATATATAGTATAAAAAAAATTAAAATCTGTTTAACAAAGTTTAAATAATAATACAAATAATTAAACAGTTAAATATAATTAATTATTTGATAATTATATTTATTACAAAAAAAATAATTTATATACAATACATATATATATTTAACTTAAATTACAAATAAAATGATGTCGTCAAAATGTCATGGATTTTGTGATATTTTCATTTTATTTCAAAGAAAGCAAGTTTGGTTGGTTTAAAATCACTAACATAGTGACAAGAAATTGGGCAAAAAATAGCTGGTTTATATAACAATTTATTTCCCCTCATACATGAGCATGTAAACATCCATCAAACAAGCCGTCTAAATTTCAGAGACATATGAATGGAGAAATTAAAGTATTATAAATATTATCATGATGTTGTCCTATGTTATTCAATATCATAAAATTCTTCTCCTGATGGTATAATTTGAACAAAGTGTTGTGCCCATTCTTCTTGTAAATCATCAAAAATATGTATATCATAGCCTCATTTGTTCCAACCAAAGAAATATACATAATTAAAAGGATACATCCACATTTAGAACAAAACTCAATGGCCTCTTCAACAATGTAATGTTCCACCATGCATCTTTCAGGTCGATTTCTATTATTTACATATCCTTTAAGGACTTGCATATATCTCTCAAAATGATACATCCACCTTAAGTAAGTAGGACCATACAATTGAACCTCTCGAACTAAATGAACACACAAGTGAATCATTATATCCAAGAAAGAAGAAGTAAAATATTTTTCAATTAGAAACAAAGTCTCTACAACATCTTTCTGTAAAGAGTTTAACCAATCAATTGATATAAATTTCTTGCATATTGTATTGAAGAATGAACAAAGACGAATTATTGATAATCAAATATGTTTTGGAAGAATTGATCTAATAACAACTGGTAATAACTGTTGCATTAAGATATGACAGTAATGTGATTTCAATCTATAAAGTTTTCTATCGATGATAGACACAAAATATCTTAAGTTGGATGAGTAACCACCAGGAACTTTCACACCTGTCAAACATTTACAAAACACATCATTCTCTTTTGTTGATATTGTATATAATGCTGATGGTAAGTATATTCGATTCTTATCATTTTCCACCCTTGGTGCCAATTAAGGTTGTATGCCTAGTTTCTTTAAATCTAGTCTTGCTTTAATTTCATCATTCGTTTTCCTAGGTATATTAAATAATGTACCAATCAAGCTCTTACATACATTTTTCTCAATGTACATGACATCTAAGATGTGACGAATGTGTAGTTCCAATAAGGTAATTCCCAAAATATTAATTTTTTATTCCAACAACCGTGATCTACTAATTTAGTGACATTTTCATTTTCACCCTTTTTATTAGTTGACCTCTTTCGTTTCCCTACCTTAGTGAGTATTCTTTTTTTCATCTTTCCATATCTTTTGAATGTCATACCATTCAATTGACTTAATATCTCAACACCTCGCAAAGGTCGGGGTGCATGATCATGATCTTTTTTACCATCGAATGGTTTCTTTTGGTATCTAAAATTATGTCAAGATGGCAAAAATTTTCTATGTCTTCTATAAGAAATATTTCGTCCATGAACAAGATAAGTTGCAGAAGTACCATCACTACATATAGGGCATCCCTTGTAACCTTTTGTTGCGTGTCATGATAAGCTCCCATAGGTTAGAAAATCATTAATTGTCCATAAAAGGACCCCCTCTCAAGCTAAAATTTTCTTCTTTATATGCATTGTAAACATTTACACTATCATTCCACAAATGTCTTTAAATCATCTATCAGAGAATGCAAATATACATCAATATCAACACCGGATTGTTTCGGTCTTGAGATCAATAATGTTAACATTATGAATGTTCTTTTCATGCACAACAAGGGAGGAAGGTTGTATGTTACCATAATTACTGGCCAACAACTATATCTACTACTAAGAGAACTACGTGGATTAATTTCATCAGCAACAATGACAAGACGAAGATTGCGTAGATCAAATGCAAATTGAGGGGATAAATTATCTACTACTTTCCAATTTGGAGAATCACAAGGATGATGTAGTACCCTATCATCAGATCGATTATTTGAATGTCAAGTCAACATCTTTGATGTCTCTTTACTTTTGAACAACCTTTGAAAGCGAAGAATCAGAGGAAAGTACCAAAGAATCTTTACAGCACGCCTTTATTAAGTGTTGTCTCATTTGTAACATGCTTTCATCTTGATTCTTTACACATCGGACAATCATCTAATGTCTCATATTCTTTTCTATAAAGAATGCAATCATTTGGATAAACACGAATCTTATGATATTCCATGCCAAATCAACTAACAAATTTTTTCACTTCATACATTGAAGATGGAAATTCAATACCCTTAGGAAACATATCTATTAGTATATTTAGTAATTATGTGAATCCCTTGTTAGAAAAATCATGTTTTGCTTTCACATTGTAGAAATGAACCAATCCCAACATTTTAGTGTATTTCTTGCATTTTGGATACAATGGTTTTTCAACATCTTCTAGAAATGTTTTAAAGGTTTCGGGATCATCCTCGTGTAGTTCATTTTCAACACCATGAAACATATTTTCTGTCTGTACATTATGATAAGATGTATGTAATCCACTTGTGATAAGATGTATGTAATCCACTTGCATTCTTATTTATCTCTTCTCCATGAGTATTATCAATATTTTCTCCATGATAATACCAACATTTATAGCTCAAAAGAATACCATTACGTATAAGGTGGTACTTAACCTCATCAATTTCATGAAATCGCTCATTTTTACATTTAACATATGAACATCGAATCATACTAATTTTATTATTACTATTTTTACAAGCAAAATTCATGAAACTTTCAACTCCAGAAATGTAGTCCTGTTCAATTCTACATTTTGACATCCAAGATTTATCTATTTTTTATTAATGACATTAAGTATATTAAATATGTATCCAATCAATATATTTTAGGTATTATTATATATAAATTTCTTAATTACTAGAATATATACCAAAATATACATAATACAAAAATTTATCATTTTAATCATTTTAAATTTGTATTACTTTTACTAAATAAAATATAATTATTTATATGTAAATAAATTTATTCACGTATGGTAAATATTCTAGTCCCTCAAATCCACAACATCCAAATATTATTTCCATAGAAAATCAGCCAAATAAATAATAACATGCATAATACAAAACATACATAAATAAAAAATTTATACAAAAAATAACGTAAAGTGAATGACAAGTGCGTAGGATTAATAGAAATACTTACAAGAGTAAATGAAGTGACAAAATGAAGAAAATGAAGAAAAAAATGGTGTTTTATAAGTAAGAAAATAGGTATAAAAAATTTGAGTATTTCGCTCAAAAAAATAGGGGATCTGGAAGATAATTTGTAGAGGAAAAAAATCTACTAAACAACGTTAAAAATGATGGTCGGAGGTGGTCGAAAAATACGAAAGAATGGAGGAGGTGAAACTCGGTTTTGAGTTTTTTTGGATGTTATAAATTAAAAATGATGTTTCTAATGGAAAAGAGAGAAAAAAATGGAAAAATACACGTGGATAGCATCAGTTCACATGTAGAACCGACGTTACATAAAATTACTCATTAATTTTTTTATTTTAATAGTTTTTAAAATTGAAATTAAACAATATAATTTTTTTTATTTTTTTTTGATCAATTATTTTTTAAGAATTTAACTATAAACCTTTTATATTTTTTTTGATAACTTTTCTGTATTATGTTTTTCATGCTATCTAAATTCGATAACTATGTATGAAAAACATGTATATAAAATTAAGTATTCAAACAAATACATAAAATTCTATAAATTATATAATTTTTAAAAACCAATTGATTAAAAAAAAGAAAAAAAATTATACTATATATCCAAATTTAATTTTAAATAGTTTAAATAAAATAATAATTGATAAAAAAATTTATATTGTGTAATTTCAATTTTAAAAACTTTTAAAATAAAAAAAATTAACGAATAATTGTACGTAACGTCAATTTTTCACCGAATCGACTTTAAATTGATTATGGATCAATTGTTTTTGAAAACCGACTTTACATATCGACTTAAGTATCATATTTTATAATAACGATAATTCTATTGGAAAACATTGAAGCGGTTCGAAATTTTATTTGTTGAAGCAATGAACCAATTGATTATGAGAAAGATAAAATCTTATTATTTATCATTAGAATCTTTATTACTATACTTACATTAATCATAAATACAGTTTAACAAATAAAGTAACTTGGTAAAATCTCTCTTTTCTTGATTTTTATGAACCTTCTTTTGCAGCATAAACTCTATAAAAAAATCAAATTCAATTTCTCAGTTAATTACGTGTACATAGTTCATGATAGGGGTAGACTTAAATTGATTAGGTTAGTTATTTAATTATTTTTTAATTCAATTTTATATTAACAATGTTCAGGTTAATTAGGTTATTTTATTTGATCATTTTAAGACCCAATTTTATATTAGTTATTTTGAAAAATTCAAAACTTTATTCGACCTGTAATCCCAAAAATTAAGTTTCAGACTAATTTATGAGATTGGGTTGAGAACAATTGGCTTCATAGTTTTGAATCTAAATAAATACATCATTTAATTAAAAAGAAAAACCATATCATAAAATTTTTTAAAGAAAGAAAAAGAGAAAATAGATTAAATAAATAATTTCATTGACACAAAAACCACTAACATCCACTTTAAAAGTAAACATCCACTTTAAAAATGATTCATAGTAAGTTAAGGATACTTTTGTCAAAGAATTGGTTATTATTTAAGTGAAAATGTTAGAGTTATACTTTATATAACACTCTAAATTATGTTTTAATTCTATTTTTATTTTTACATATAATTTAGATAAAATGTTAATATAATTATAATTATAATTTAATAATAATTATAATTATAATTTAATAATAATTATAATTATAATTTAATAATAATTATAATTATAATATATAATATATAATATATAAATAAATACTACTTAAAAATCAGTGTATTAAAGAGTATGTTCGGTTTGCTTGTGTCCATTTTATCATTTTTAAATCAAACCTATTAATTCGGTTTATATAATTCCCGGAACTACTTAGATTAACTAGCTTCTCAAAAGAAAAATATAGGCTAATTTGACAATAGACTTAGATTGATTAGTAGATTTTTTTAAAAAATATATCCACCTATAATTCATAGGATAACTTCATAATAATTTAACCAATGTACAATTATAATATTTTTTTTTATGTAACTTTTTATTTTATTCATTAATCATTTATATATGAATTATAATTTCCTTTTATATATATATATATATATATATATATACTTATAATTATAATTTCTTTTACTTTAATTTGTCAAGGAGAATGAAAAGTTAAAATATTGTATTATATCAATTATTTAAATATATTTACAAAGATATTATATATATATATAATGTCTACATAAATTAAATCCCATATGAATAATACAAGGAATAATATTACTCTATCACAATAATAATTAAATTTCTAAACCAAAAGAGCTATTTAAGAATAATATTATTTTGTCACTATAATAGTAGGATTATGTTCGAGTTCTTTTAATCAAATATAATTAGTTTAATTATAATAAATTAAATTTTAATAATCTCTCTCAAATTTGAGAATATATATCTAAAATATTCAACTTGTTGATTAACTTCTTAACGACGTTATCCCTTAAATTCTTAGTAAAAATATCAAATAGTTGAAAATGTTATGCAACAAACTTTGTAACAATTTGACTTGTTTGAATTTTTTCTCTAACAACATGACAATCAAGTTTAATGTGTTTTGTGCGTTCGATAAACAAGATTTGTTGAAATAAGAAGGATTGCTTGATTATCACAAAACAATATAATTGATTTTAAATTAACAGTTTTATTAGTGGTGTTTTAATTTTCTTGATTAACAGCTTTATTTTTATTGGGTTTATTTTGGATGATAATTGTTGAATTAGTATCCTCTATAAAAGTTACGAAAGCTTGGTAGAAACATTAGGTTAAACGTTTTGATACCATTAAAAGTTAAATATTGTATTATATCATAAGTGTCTCAATATGTTTACAAAAATCAAATCCATGAATTAAAGAAGTTATATAAAAAATAATATTATTTTAACCAAAGGAAAACTGATAAGTTAATTCTACCAAAAGCTTGTCAATAGAGACGCTACAATTCTCTTTAAATCAGGATCTGAATACGTGCAAGGAATTCTACCAAGCCTCGCAAGGAACTATGGATCACATCATCGTCATTTCCTCCCATTCACATGAAGTTCATTCTTCAACTTGCACCAGACGAGATTCGAACCCTCGATCAAGTTTTGATACCAAATCAAGAAAATAAGCAAATGTTACCTGCGGGCACAAATTATTAACTTTCAAGAGTATGTTAGGAAATTAATATTAAATTTAAGAATATTTTTGGATCCATTTTTTTAATATAAAATCAAAAATAGTGATATTTATTAGAAAATATCAATCAATATATTGATTTAAAATCTCATTCAAATTCAATATATAACATTTATAGATACATAAAAATGTATTAAATTTATTTATTTTAATAAATATATCTTATGTAACTTTGAATCTAAAATTAAAAGGATTAAATAAAAAATAATACTTTAAATTATAAAATTAAAATAAAATATAAGATAAATCAATATTTATCAATTTTTTTTTAAAATGCCAATCAATTATACGCACAAAACAAGGGTACTTTTGGAAAATAAAAGAGTTGTGCATTAATTTACTCAATCTCGCGCACGATAAAGTAGGGCAGGCTACGTCGGCCATTCGATCCAATCATATATATGTACATATCAATAGAAAACAACCCAAAATCGAGAGCTTCATTGCTCGGTGGAGTTTTTTTTCGAGATTCCTCAACCTGAGTTGGGACATGGAAGATGGAACATGGAACATGGATCAAGGTCGGGATTCCCTAGTAGGCTAGTACAAACTTTCGGGGTTGGATGTTAACCAAATCTCAAAGGTCAATCAATGCAGCATGACGCTAGTTGATGCATGATAAAGAAATATTCAAATATAATTAATTATAATTTAGGAATAATAAATGAAAAGTTTTAGTTTTACCTACAGTAAAAGAGATGTAAATTGATAACAACATGTAATGCTTACTTTATTGACAGTACCATTCTTAACATATTGTATTGATAAATTTAAAAAGTCTTGCATACTTCTTTTTAAATTAATAATAACATTGTATTGGCTCAAAGTTATGAATGTTCAAAATTTATTTTTGTGTTTTTTTTTCTCTTTTATTAGATAAGATTAGTTTTAAAAAAAATTCAAAAATGATCTAAAATAAATTGGATTGATTTTTGATATCGAAAATATCATAAGAATCAATTCAATCCATGTAATACTATTTTATTTATTTTTAATTTTATATTATAATTTTATTAAATAAAAATTAGAAAAAATCAAATTAAGTATAAGTGTTTATATGGTATAATTATTTTATTTTATTGATGATTAATTGAATTATATTTGAAGATAGCATATAAATACACGTAAATCATATTAGTATTTATTTAATCAAACGTATAAATTAAACACTTTTTTATACATACAATACATACTTTATTGAGATAAAATTAAATAATAAATTCTAATATTCAATTTTTATGCTTTTAAAATTGCTTTACATTTTTTTATTATATAGAAAATATCAAAATTCTTTTATGCTATAAACTTAATTAATATTTAAAACATAAAATTTAATATAACATTTATTTTATTATTAAAAATTAAATAAATAAAAAACCTAACAATTAAAAAACACAAATAAATCTACCAAAATTAATCTAAATCATATACAAAGTATTATTGATTTTATAACTTTTACTAAATCTTCGGTCTCTTACTTTTTAAGAACTAATTTTATTGGCTCACTTTCTATTTTAGTACAAAAATGAACCAACTCACTGTATTTACACTTAATACGTTGTTTTTTTTTTGAATTACTTTACAGATTTTTATTGTAATCACTTGTCTTCTCTTTTTCAATACCTAAATATTTTTGATGCCATTGTTAATTTTGAAGAAATTTTGATGGGATTATCATTTATAACATGTTTTTTTATTAAATTATATAATTGATATGGATAATTTCTATAAGACTTAATTTACACATGAATGTAATGAATTTTGTTGGCTAGAACTTGATTTTAAGTGTTCAATATTTAAATTAATTATATATACATTTTTTTCTGATTGGATTGTTTGTTTGCTTAATTTTGCGATTATTGTCCTAAATTTTTGGCCATTTATGTAGAGGAATTATTGAATACATATGCAATTGGAAAAATGATGTGTGCATATATTGTAAATGACATATTCACATGATGATGCTAACACCTTGTGGAATGCGTAGTTGTTGGATTCAACAATTGTGGTCCAACATAAGACACCAACCAAAACCAACTCTTCACCAAACTCATTCAAAACCATTGATTGTAGCTTTTATTATGCAGAGTATATAGACGATATATTTATATAAACCATACACTCAACAAATACCGCAATATGAAAATTATATGAAGAAAAAAAACATTTTAATCATTTATTCATTCGTTTTTTCAGTCTCTCATTCTCACGTGAAACATAAAATTAATTGTAATTATCAATGACAACCTCATTGATTTTGATAAGTATCACAAAGATAAATCAGGTTTCATGACGAGTAAAAATGACACCTTCCTTCTAAAAAAATATTGTTAAATCCAACACATCATAGTTATTATTTTAATTAACGTGTATTAAAAAATTATTTTAAATTAACACTAACGGAAGCAAAATTCAGATCTAATTTTGATTGTATAGAAATATTATTATGAGTAATAGTAAAATAATAAACAGTGAAATAAATACTTTAGTATTTGAAAGACATTTAATTTTGGTTTGGTATATGATGAAAATTTTAATACTAATTGCAGTGTTATTGGTTATGTAAATTACGATTATGTTAGTGATTTAGATAGAAAAAGATCTCTGATAGCCTTCACTCTTTCTCATTATACCATTAGTTGGAAGACTACTTTATAGTTTACAGTTGCTTTGTCTACGACAGAGGCAAAATATATGACAGCAACAAAAGCAGCAGCAAAAGAAGTTATTTAGTTTATTATTTTACTGTTACCCATAATAATATATTTGTGCAACTAAATTTGAATCCAAATTTCGCTTCCACTAATGTTAATTTATAACAAATTGGTATCAGAATATTGGATTATTCTGTTATTTATTGGAATCGATTAAGTTTATTCTTTTGATTTTTTTTAGCTTGTTGTTATCTGATTGGTTTCATATTTTTTGGATTGTGTTTCTATTTATTTAATATTGGGTTTTCTGTTACGAAATTAAGAAATTCAATGGTAAAAATAATTTCAATCTATGACAAATGAAGATGTAGGATGTATTAGTTATCTTTATTTGATGAGCGAGATCGGTGATGAGGAATCTTCCTCTGAGTTATAGTTTAAATTGGAGAATTTGTATATAATGTGTCTTTGATAAGTCGGTTATATCTGAAACAATGTTTGTATACATTCAGAATATCAAAATATACATCTTTACACGATTATCATGATGAATTTTCTAAAAAAATAATTGGACTTATAGTTCAGAAGTTTTGTGCAAATAATAAATAACAAAAATAAAAAGAAAATATGCTAGCTTAATTTTTTATTATTCGTATACTAAGGTGACGCCACATGTATAAAAAATACAAAGTGGGGTGCTGATATTTTCAATAAGATTAGAAACAGAAAGTTATGATAGCTTATTTCCCTAAATAAAACCATATTGGCTTTTAGAAAGTAGTTAAACAAAGGAGACAAGAAAGAAAGGAGTTTATTGTATAGGTTCAGGATCTGGGTTAGGATTTTTGGGTCCAAAGTTTAGAAACTTGTTTGAAACCGATCACTGTGTAAGTGTATTTTTCTTAGTTACAGGCAATATTTTTTACCTATTAAACTCAACATATGCCTAATAGCAACGATAATTGTCTACAAAATGGCCATTAAGTTTAAAAGTACAAAAGAATATGAGGGTCTAAGGGAGATTATTAAATCTTAGATTTTAGACATATTGTGAGCCAAGAATTGTAGGCAAAGCATTATCAAGCATAGCTACAGTCTACATAAAACATATGGCGTACCCCGTTCAAAATATAGAAATATAGTTCGTTATTTTGTGGAGAGCTACTTCTGCCATACTGCATATCTGTGGCCACAGGTCGCAAGTGTCCACTCTTTGCCACTTGGGCACCATGAACCATCACCGATCTTCATGCAGACTTTCTCTCCAATTATTGCAGAGTATAGTTTAGGCTGGGCCTCCATAATCCTTATGGATGATCGACTGTGGATGTCTTGACGTTTACGAATATCAATCTGCAGAAATGTCAAAGTGGTTAGAAACCAAAGCCTCTTGAGGCAATAAAGATGTACCAACCATTTTTAGTAGAACTCGCCACTACAAAACCAATTTGCAAGGAGAGGGTTTCCAAGTAGTTATTAACCCACCAACTCATCTATAGTTGAGCAATGTGGGACTCAATTGTGTCATTACTTTCCATCACTCTTTCAAAATTGATGTTCACAGTGGCCCATATGGGTTAAATGACTTTGAGGACCCAACAGTAGCAACCCTTTCCACACTTGGGTGACTTTGCAGATCCGTTATTAGTAGTCCTTCCTAGTGTCTCTACATCCGCAACGAGAGTTATCCTAAAGGGTGACTACTCTGATACCAATTGTAATAACCACTTTGGACCCTTTACAAAATGGCTTGTCAAAATGGCTTGTAAGTAGAGGATGTCTAAGTAGTTATTAACCCACCATTATCCATATTTGAGTAACGTGTGACTCAATTGTGTTATTACAAAAAGGGAAAGCAAAAGATTAAAAAGTGTATGGGATGCATACCAATTTCACAATCTGGTCATGGATGGAGCTGTCCAAAGTGCAAAAATGGTCATAAAAAACACTTGGTATGCCTGGATGTGTGAGTATATATGCATAACCCTGAAATAATTAACAGTATCAGCTGTTTATGCATAAGATTCAATAGAAAGGTTTGGTGAAGAAAAAAAAGGGTATGTTTGAAGCTTTCCTAAACAACCAAATCAAGCATTAAAGCACTAAAAATATCTTAGGGTGTGTTTGATTTGATTTCTATTTTCTAAATTTTTTTCAAATAACTTTTTATTCAGTTATATTTTGATAACCATTTCACATTTTTTAAAAGAGTATATCAAACCTTATGACTTTCGTATATATAAAAATAAAATAATTAAAAACATTCAATTTATAAATAAGAAAATTTTCTAATTCTCTATGTTTTAAAAAGAAAAAAAAACATAAAACTTTACAAATAAATTATAGGAGATTTTTTATTTTTATTGAAAATTGTTAAATAGAAATTGTAATCAAACATATCGGTGATTATTTTAAGCAAAAATAAAAAAAATCACAAAATCATAAAATCTTAAAATCAATTATTTAATCATAAATTAGAATAGTTAACAAAACTTTAGTTATCATTCTTGCTTCAGTAGACTAGAACTTGGAAGTCAAACACTTGACCTCTACTTCTAGATACCCTGAAATCTGATCTATCAATTCAGACAGCTAATTCACATACCTCCATAATATGATGAGAGGGAAATGGCCAATGAGCCTGCAAGATTAAAGAACATATGATGAGTATGTTGGGAAAATCGGGTATATTTTCTCTATTCTAAGTAGTAACTATTCACTTATGATTTAAATGAATAGAACTCAAACTAATCCGACAAAATAATGCTATTGGAAATATAATGCTAAAATAAACTAAAACAGATATTGAAACAGAAATATTAAAGCAGAAAAATAATAACACCAGAAATTTAACGAGGTTCGGTACAAATGTTACCTAGGTCCTCGGGCGTCGTTGACCACTTCCACTATCTCCAAATGGATGAACTCTAAAATTACAACTAATTGGACAAAATTGAACTAATCAATTACCCTTACAAAAGAGAGGAAGATTTACAAATTTTGGGATGTTTACAAATGGTGAAGGAAGGCTTTATTTATAGCCCCAAATCCAACACCCATCTTCATTCCTAACCAATGTGGGACTTTTCTAATTTGCTCACTAAGGAGCTATATAACAAATCTCCACCTTAGCGACTTAGTAATATTAAATGATTTCTTCAATTACTAGATCAACACGCCTTGCCAATTGATTTGCAGGATGTTAATCAAGTCTAGACAATGTTTGAACTTGATTTATGTTACCACCTTGGTCATCATATATGGGGGATTCTCTGTAGTATTGATCATCTAAACTAATACTCCATATTCTTCAATAATCTCTCGTACGAAATGGTAATGAACGTTAATGTGCTTTGTACGTGCATGGTAAACTTGGTTCATTGTTAAATGAATAGCACTCTGACTGTCGCAAAACACCTTAATATGTTTTTGACCAACTCCCAAGTCTTCAAGCAAACCTCGTAACCAAATAGCTTCCTTCACAGCCTCTGTAACTGCCATATACTCTGCCTCTGTAGTAGACAAAGCAACTGTGGACTGCAAGGTAGACTTCCAACTGACTGATGCTCTAGCAAGAGTAAACACATAACCAGTAGTTGATCGACGTTTATCTAAATCTCCTGCATAGTCGGAATCACAATATCCGACTGCACATTGACCAACAATATTATCCTGCTGAAATACTAAACCAACATCTACAGTATTTATAATATATCGTAGAATCCATTTCACAGCCAACCAATGTCCTTTACCAGGATCATGCATGTACCTGCTTACAGCACCAACCGCATGTGAAATGTCAGGTCTTGTACACACCATTGCATACATCAAGCTACCAACCGCATTTGCATATGATACCTTTGCCATATATTCTCGTTCTGCATCATTTTTAGGAGATAATTGAGCACTAAGCTTGAATTGAGGAACTAGTGGAGTACTTACAGGTTTTGTTTGTTCATTCATACCAAAACGTTGTAGTACCCTCTTCAAATATTGACTCTGGGTTAAACTAAGCTTCCCCTTCTTCCTGTCTCTGCTTATCTCCATACCGAGAATCTTCTTGGCTTCTCCCAAATCTTTCATTTCGAACTCCTGACTTAGTTGAGCCTTCAACTTCTCAATTTCTACTTGGCTCTTCGATGCAATCAACATATCATCGACGTACAATAGAAGGTAAATGAAAGACTCATTTTGTAGCTTGCGAAAATACACACAATGATCATGTGTGCTTCTGGTGTACTTCTGTTGCAACATAAATTGATCAAATCGTTTGTACCACTGCCTTGGAGACTGCTTCAATCCATACAATGATTTGTTCAGCTTACAAACCCAATTATCTTTACCAAAGAACATTAAACCCTTACATTTGAGACATATAGATTTCCTCTTCTAAGTCACCGTGTAGAAACGCGGTTTTCACATCAAGTTGAACTAGTTCCAAATCAAATTGTGCCACCAAGGCTAACAAAATTCTAATGGAGGAATGTTTTACAACTGGAGAAAATACCTCATTATAATCGATTCTCCTTTCCGGCGTAGCCCTTAGCTACCAACCTTGCTTTGTAGCGAATACCATCTTTGTTAGGAAATCCATCTTTCTTTGCATACACCCATTTACATCCAATTGCCTTTCGCCTTAGGTAGTTGTGTCAACTTCCATGTTTTATTCTTCTGAAGAGACAGAAGTTCTTCATCCATGGCTTCTTTCCATCTTTCAACTTCAGGGCTTCTGATTGCTTCTTTATATATGGAAGGAATATCATCATGCACAACTGAAAGTGCACAAAGCATCGTATTCTTAAACCGAGCAAATAGGTCTTCAAAATCCTTGTATCGAGCGGTACCTTGACATTTTGTCGCCGTGGCCTATCATCTCAGTTTCTTCTTGTTCTTTGTGGAGGTTCTTGGGTTAAAACCTCTTCATCTGATTCATCTTCTGTCAATGGAGGATCAGCTTCTGTCTTATCTTCACTAATTGGATTAACAATTTTGCTTTCAAACTCCACTTGTTTTGGAGTTTGCTCCACCTACTCTAAAGTGCCATCAATCTTCTTAGTTACCTTTTGCAACAAGGCAGGTTCATCAAAGGTAACATCTCTGCTAAAGATTATCTTTTTTTGTTTCAAGACACCATAGTCGATATCCTTTAGAACCAGAAGGGATCCCCAAAAAAATGGCTTTCTTGGTTCTTGGGTCCAACTTTGATTCCATTACATGGTAGTATGCAATTGAACCAAACACATGTAAGAAATCGTAATCTTTAGCAGGTTTTCCAGACCATACCTCCATAGGCGTTTTGCCTTCAAGAGCAGACGATGGTAAATGGTTGATGAGATGACATGCATACGTCATGCCTCACCAATAGCTTGCCTAAACCAAAGATTTGACAACATACATCGAACCTTCTCCAGCAAAGTCCGGTTCATACGTTCTGCAACTCCATTTTGTTGTGGTGTTTTTCGAATAGTGAAGTGTCACACTATCCCTTCTTCTTCACAAACTTTCATAAATGGATCGTTTGTGTACTCAGTGCCATTATCAGACCTCAGACGCTTGATCTTTTTACCAGTCTGAGTCTCGATCATCTTCTTCCATTTGAGAAAAATTCCCAGCACTTCATCCTTCTTCTTCATGAGATACACCCAAACTCTTCTGGAAAAATCATCAACGAAAGTGATATAATAATGTTTGCCACTCATGGATGGAGTTCTTGTTGCCCCTCATACATCAATATGGATGTAATCCAAAATGCTCTTTGTATTATGGAGAGCAGTGCCAAAGCTTACTCTTTTCTGCTTTCCCAATACACAATGCTCACAGAATTCTAACTTGCCGGTTCTCGCACCTTTTAACAAGCCTTGCTTTACTAGAATCTGTAAAGCTTTTTCACCAGCATGTCCCAAACGCATATGCCACATCTTGGTAGTTTCTAAATCTCTTTCTTCCTCTGAACCGTCACTGGCGATGTCCCAATAACCGTACTACCAAGGTAGTAGTACAAGTTATTCTTCCGAACACCTTTCATCGCCACAAGTGCTCCAGAAATAACCTTCAATGCCCCATTTTGTATGGTTATAGTGAAGCCTTTTGATTCTAAGACTCCCACAGCAATGAGATTCTTCTTCATATCTGGAACATAATGAACATCTCTCAAGACCCTGGTTGAGCCATCTTGATTCTTCAAACGAATTGTACTGATTCCCAAAACTTTGCATGGATAATCATTACCCATGAAAACAACTCCACCGTTTAGTTCTTCAAAGTTAAAGAACCACTCCTTATTAGGAGACATATGGAAAGTACATGCTGAATCAAAAATCCAATCACCAGGATGAGATGCTGTTGACGAACCAACCAATGCAAAATCTGAATTTGAATTGCTTTCAGCTACACATGCATCAGATTGCACGCCTTTTCCTTTCTTTTGCAGCTTCGGACAATTTTTCTTCCAATGGCCTTTCTCATGACAAAAGGTACATTCATCTTTACCAAGTCTTCCTTTTGATAGAGATCTACTTCTCCTTCCTTTCTGTTGTGTTCATGGACGTCCTTTTCTGAGACAATGCCTCTGCCGCTTCATTCCTCGCTTTCTCTTATATCTTTCTTTCTAATTTCATAACTATACAAAGCAGTACAAACTTCCTCAAAAGATACTTTATCCTTCCCAATGAGTAAGCTCGTAATAAGATGATCAAACTCATCAGGAAGGGAGGCTAACAACATCAAGGCTAAATCTTCATCTTTAAAAGTTTCATCCATATTTAACAAATCTGCTACTAATTGATTAAAAGCAGTAATGTGGTCGTTTATTGTAGTACTTGGAAGGTATTCAAACCGGAACAACTTCTTCTTCAAATAGAGCCGATTCTGTCCACTCTTCTTCATGAACTTGTTCTCCAACGCCTTCCACAACTTACTTGCGGATGTCTCCTTCATGAACGTATACTTTTGTTCTCTTGAGAGACACGAACGGATTGTACCACATGCCAATTGGTTGATATTTTTCCACTCTATTTCATCTGCTCCATCTGGTTTCTCTTCTTCAATAGCGATGTCTAGACCTTGTTGAAACAGAACATCTAGAACTTTGCCTTGCCACATGCCGAAATGACCAGTTCCATCAAACTTCTCCACCTCGAACCTTGCATTCATCACCATAGTTCTGCTTGACGTGGATGACTGGCCTTTGTTTGAAAGAAATTTTTCTTCCGCCATTTCTTCAAATTACAACAACTAGCAACTATATTCCAATATCAAACAAACGGAATACAAACAAATACCTAGGTAGAAAACCTTCGGCTCTGATACCAATTGTTGGGAAAATCGGGTATATTTTCCCTATTCTAAGTAGTAACTATTCACTTATGATTTAAATGAATAGAACTCAAACTAACCCGACAAAATAATGCTATTGGAAATATAATGCTAAAATAAACTAAAACAGATATTGAAACAGAAATATTAATGCAGAAAAATAATAACACCAGAAATTTAACGAGGTTCGGTACAAATGTTACCTAGGTCCTCGGGCGTCGTTGACCACTTCCACTATCTCCAAATAGATGAACTCCAAAATTACAACTAATTGGACAAAATTGAGCTAATCAATTACCCTTACAAAAGAGAGGAAGATTTACAAATTTTGGGATGTTTACAAATGGTGAAGGAAGACTTTATTTATAGCCCCAAATCCAACACCCATCTTCATTCTTAACCAATGTGGGACTTTTCTAATTTGCTCACTAAGGAGCTATATAACAGAGTAAATCAACGACTCTCTTCTATAAGGTATAGCAACTCAGTGATACAAGAGCCAAAAGTAGTTCTTGTTAAAAATGAGCTATCACTACACTGCAATAAAAGTACATTTTGTCCTTTCGTATTTCACTGTACCGAAATGGTGGAGCATCAGAATTCTCTCCACGCTCCAAATGGAAAGAATTTCTTAAGAATATTTCAATAACCTGTTGTGACAATAAAAATGAATGTTTGGTACCTGCGTCGAGCCTGTATCATGGTTATCTAAAAATGTAACAGCCCTTGAAGGCCACCATCCCATTACACCTGGTGGTTTGCCTTTAGGGTCACGTAGACGCCAAAATTGTCCCTTAACAGCTTCCTGTATATTAATAAATAAGTTCTTGTATTAATATGATGAAAAAGGGAAAGAGGAAGAACAAATAGAACAGGTCCTATTAATAAATGAAAACAACCTGTGCCTATTGTTTAAATTGTGATGAACATAATAGCATGATGTTCATGGACTTAAAAAAAATATTTTAGGTGGGGATTCGAATTAGGGAGCTCCGAAAAGAATATCAAGTATTTCACAACTGTACTAAAAAGCAGCTGTCAATTTAGTAGCATAATGTTAAATTGTTAACGGACTTTGATAATTCTGAGGGCAACATTTCGAGGGTTACACAATTGAAGAGAAGAAACCAGTTAAATAATATTCACAAAACATCTAGAGTTAATAGATTTTTGGGAAAATTCTAACACATCATTTCACTTTAAACGTTACCATTTAAATTGAACCATAGAAATTTAAATTTTTTCAATATTGAACGTCATTCAATTGAAATTTATTCAATGTTATTAAGAGTGTTATTTTTGTTATTATATAAATTTTACATGTATTATTTTTTTTTTGTAATTTTTCTAGATATTTTTACTATCAAACTATAGTGTTTGTTACAAAAACACTGTTTAATTTTAAATTATTACAAAAATACCGTTAAACTTTAAATTGTTACAAAATTACCATTGAATTCCAATTGTTGTTACTTAAGACCACTTTCGTTAGTTTATAAAAAACATTAACGGATCTATTCTAAATGTGTATCAAAAACATTAACGGATCTATTCTAAATGTGATGGTACTTATGTAACATTTTTCTACTAGTTTTTGACAAATTTTAACTAGAATGGTTCTTATATAATTTTGAAAATTAAATGCAATAGTTTTGTAATAATTTAAAATTTGATGATATTTTTATAACATCTAGCATAATTCGGTGGTAAAAAAAATTTGTTTACCATATAGTTAAAGTATATATATTGTGTAAATTTTATTCTTAAAATTATTTTAGAAAATGTTTTTATTCTTATTCTGTGTATATATTGTATTTATTGCCTATCTTTGAATATGATTAATACGTTCATAAATACCTTATTAAGGTTAATGAAAAATTAAACTTTTCATTTAATTAATTTAAGTCAAGGGTGTGTATATATATACAAACTTGTTTCAATGACAAATGATTTAGAAAAATAGTATTAATAAATCATTGTTTTATTTGAAAAAAACTGTTTAAAGGTATAGATGTTAATAAATATAAAAATTTAAATTAAAAGTGATTCCTAAAATCAAGAAAAATATTTAATTATAATTAGAAATACACATAACATTATACTGAATTTATTCAAAAATCAAGATCATTTGAGACAATTAATAGTCTAAACTATTTGTATCAGGAATAGTCACTATATATTAATATATATATATATATATATATAAATATACGAGCCCGTTCTATTGGTAAAAAATATCTGTCTAAACCATTTGTAATGAAAACGATATATGCCCGTTCTATTGGTAAAAAATATTTGTCTAAACCATTTGTAATGAAAACGATATATATATATATATGAAAAAGATATATATATATATCCATTTGTAATGAAAACGATAAAGATATATATATATCCATTTATAATGATTGTAATGAAAACGATATATATATATATATATATATAAAGAATATATTAAATTTTGTAAATAGTTGATATTTTTAAGGAAGATTAATCCGATCCTTTTCTTTGCTATTTCAAAAAAAAGATAAATATAAATTTTAAAGATAGAATTATATTAAATTAACTCTATGACGTTACTTGTAAATATGTAAAAACCTTGGATAAAATCATCGAAATGAAAAATGACACCAGATAAATATATATTAATAATAAGACAATAAGACAATAAGATTTAAAGAAGATTAATCTTATAATTTTCTTTCTTTTTAAAAAAGAAGATAAATATATGTTTTAAAGATAGACTAATATTAAATTAAGTGTAATGGCATTACTTGTAAATATGTAAAAAAAACTCCATAAAATGGTTCAAAATGAAAAATGACACATAAGCAAATATATATAGTAATAAAAAAATATCAAGTTTTCATTCATTTTTTATAAACATAGTCTAGAAATTGATATAGATCTGAATGTCCTTGTTTGGTAGGATAAAGAATTAACTCAGTCTACAGGCATTTGAGGAATACCTGAAGTACTCCCTTAGTTGTGAAATCAAATGCAGTAGAGAGCTGGCCTGTTCCATCAATCCAATTTATCACTCGCTGTCTATGGCTATCTGTAGGCATTGCCAAAACAAAACAACATAAATGTATGTACGAATCATCAACCAAATCGCTAAACTTAGATGGCATAATTGAAAAGAAGACAATGGATGATATTTTTTAATCCTATTGAAACAGAAATATCATGTTCTAGATGAAACATTATACCTTGGTTGTAGTCCAAGCCTTGACCATTGTAGTTGCAAGAATCCCAATACTCCCCAACAGAAAGTAGTGGTTTAGCTCCTTCAATGTATTCTTTTACATATTTTGCGGAATAACTATGAAAATTTATCAGATTAATAGACATGAAGATGAGAAGTACATAAATCCAATTGAAGATAAATGATTACTAATAAATCCTCACCCTCTAGCAAAGTCAAAACGAAAATCCTGAAAGCCTACATTGTGGCGCAGCCACTGAAGCCATTTGATTATATCCTTACGGACAAAATCTTGGCTATGATCAATATTTGGAACCCCAGGGAAGTTGTCCCCAGTGCTTCGATTTCCCTGAAACAATACAGCACAAAGGAATTCAACAAATTAAGCAGATGATAATAAGTTACAAACTACACCAAAAGATATTTCCTAACCAATCCACCAGTACAGCATGTGACAGCACGTTCATCCCATGGCAGAGGAATTCCATCATAACGGTTATACATTCCACCATGCCCTTGGGTTTTACCAACTCGATGATTAATAACTATGTCAGCCATAGCTCTGACATTATATTGCTTCAATTTTTGGAGTAGAGCCCTTAATAAGTTCTCCGGACCATATGCCGAGTTAAGGGAATAAATATTCTGGGGGAGGTAACCTGTAATTTTAAGGGGACAACTAAGAACATGATAACCTAGCAAGACATAAACATAAAGAACTTATAATTTGTTGTTGTTCCTCAAACCTTCAGGAGCAAAGGACTGAGTTGCCGGTGGCAGCCATACTGAAGTGAATCCAGCTTTTGCAATATCGGGAACTTTTCTTTCTAAATTTGTCCACCAATCATGCTTATGGGACTCCCAGTTGAATCCCTGTAAACAAATGCTCTGTCAATTAGACAGGCCTCACCGTTCCTAGCTAGCTAAAGTCAAATGCTCGGGTATTTTATAAATGCTTTTGTAAATCCTTACGAGTCTCCTCATCTTGCTATAGCATTTACCATGCAGATTATAGGGTTCATGCGCAGTGTGAAGACCATAACAATATTTTGGCAATTGTAAGACACCTATATTTGAGTTACCTGCAAAAGGACTTCTCTTCCATTGCGCACTAAAGCACCTGCATATTATAACCCAAAACATCCTTACATATCACCTTTTTGGTGAATTAAATCATGCTTCACTTTGCCACAATTTCAACATATTCAAAACTAGAAACAATTTATTTCAATTCATGAATGCATTTACAATATATAACTGAACTAGAGTGGCAATCATATCCGTCTTTTGTTTTTGTGTATAACACCATAAGCCTTATAATTATCTAAAAAAAGCAAAAATTTGTAGGTTTGACATCTCAAGTCACATAATTTATAGGAAAATAAAAAATTAGTCCTATTTTTAAAATTTCTTTAAAAAATTAATAATAAATAGTAATAATATATGATAAGAATTTTTAAGCATAATTTTAAAACTAATACAACACTTTTAGTTTCTTTTTTAGTTCGCACATGAACAAAAAATTATTGACTTTTTTATTGCACATGAATGTAGGTAACATTGATAATTGATTGTCACTAATATGTTTTTTAGTCATGTCAGGGGTTGAACAATTAGATGAGGTGTAATACAGATATGTAAATTAAGGTATTTGTATCATTTCATTCTTTAAATTAGAAATGATATCATTTAGTCTCATAGTTATGTAAAAATTGATAAATCAAAAATAAATTATATTTTTTAATGTTTTTGTATTAAAATATTATTATTTTATATCAAACAATTAAAATACGAATTTTTAACAATGATTAAAGTGAAATTTGATACAAAAATGTTTAAAAAAAATCAACAATAAAATAATCAAACAAAAAGTAATTTAAAAATGTATTTTAGTTTTTAATAAAAATTAAAATCAATAAAACAATAACAATTAACAAATATTAAAACAAAATTGTGAATTTTTTAATATTAATTGTCTCGTTATTAAATACTCGTATTTTAATCTCGTTTAATCACTTGATGTAAAAATAATAATATTTTAATAAAAATTTATTAAATAATATATTTTGTCTTTAATTATTTTTTTTTGGTGTAACGAGATAACTAAATGATATCTATGTAATTTAAAAAAATATATAATACAAATAAATTAATTTAAAAAACTTCTATGTAATTTTTCTCTTATTAATAATAATATCTTCTTTACATCCTTGGGCAATAACAAAAGTATATATTTTTCAAAAAAGTATATTTTTCAAAATCAACCGAGAATAACCTATAAAAGTAAAATCTTTCCATAATTGTCGATCGTTTACTATTCCTTTATCCTAAAATTAGGGGTATACTTTATTTATTTGATTCCTCTGTAAAATCTATTTATATCCGTGAAGTTATGGATGGTATTGCTTAGATTTGATGAAATTTTTCATCATCCACAGCGTGCGGATGGATTTAGGATTTTAATTTTTAAATCCAATCCAATCTAATTTATTTAAGATATCGAAGTTTTCCTGATAAAAGTTATTATTAATAATAGTAAAATAAATATTTTTATTGTTATAATAACTTTATTTATATATGTCAATTTTTTAAAAGTTATTATTAATTTTGCAAAAAATTTCGGCACACCCACTCACAACTCTTTAAAACAAATATTTTCATTATTCTTAATTTAACCTAACATACACAATTATCGTTTTAAAGAGTTGTTTTTTTTAAAATAAACGGAACATAAAAAAGTTATAAAAATACCTCAAACTTTGGACCCATCGGAACGAATCGCAGCATAATATATTGGATTGGTTTGGACGAAGGTAATGTGTGGATTGCTTCATGCGTAAATTCATAATCCGCACAGATCGGATATGAACACAAGTCATATCAAATTACAGATTGATAAAAACGAAGCGGTTTCATTTCGAATACACCCCTACCTAAATATATTCGGGAAACTTCAAAGTTCATGATTTTTTTTACGAAAAAGAGAGTTATGTATGCGGAGAAACACGAAGATTAGAAAATTTCAAATCCCACTTTCTGAGGTAAACATACCAATATCAATTTCCTGTTCGCTATCATGAATGCCCTGCATATCAACAAAAAACATGAAGTTAGGGAGGGGGGTATGGGGGGAGTGCCAAATTTTATTTTGTATAGTCTGAAAAGCGTTACATACACTATTAAGATGAGCCATGTTGATTTAGTAGTATCGTCTTCCAAAAACTTTAACAATGTATTGCAAAAAAATCATCCATAAACAAATTCCCTGCATGCGTCCATCACATGTATTAATTCATAATTTGCTCAAATCAGGATAAAAATTTCTCATAGCTTTGACCTTCAAAAGTGAGGAAAAAAGGGCAAAACAAGAAGAAGTGGTTAAAAAAAAATATTAAACAAAATTTGATAAATTCAATAAGTATGATAAAGAAGAAGAGGGAAAACAGTTCAAGCCCTACATATATTAGAAGAAAAACGTACCAGAGATAATGTTTTTTTTTTTTTGTTTAATTTGTACCAGAGATAATGTTAAGAACCCAAGATTGTAAATGCGAGTAATAAAGATTTCTCCAAAGAGCGAATAAGCGGCAGGTGGTTCGAAGACGCTGAAATGCAATCGATCAGTTGCAGCGATTAGATCGAAAAAGGAAAACAAGGTTTATTGGAGAATATTGAATTTGTTGATGCAATAAAATGATTCTTCAACGTAATCATAAGAACACTGACTACGAATTTCACAAATCGTAGATGCGACAGAGAAGGGGTTAAAGGATCAACGAGAAGCAAGTCCACTTATGAAATTGATAAGGCATTCGCGTCCATAAGTCTCGTCCAACGGTAGAGAGTTTGGGAAGCCGCCAAAATATTTTACGTAGCACGAGGTTCTAGCCAATAACGTGTTCCAACTTGTCCTCTATAACTGCTCTTAAAAAAGTTGCCGACGAAATATCAAGATTTTGTAAAACGTGGACGGCTTATAATAAGATTGTCTAGGTAGTGCGCTTTTTTTTTTTTTTGTCCATTCTTTCTTTCTTTCATTCATTCAATACAATCATAGTATTAAAAAGCAAGGAATACTAGAGTCACGAATTTGTATTAAATTTTTTTATCAACTTAATAATTAAATAATTTTAAATAAAATTAAATAATTTTTTTAAAAATTAAATCAAATATTATATCATACTTAATATAAATATAAATGTAAATTTATATTACTTAACATTTTTCTATAAAAAATAATACCTGTAATTAATTCAGATATTTTAATTAGAGATATTATTATTTATTAGTAAAAAATTCTATTTATTTAAGCTAATTATATTTTCACTACGATACATAACAAAATTTACATTTTTAAAAATAAATAATTTGAACCACAATTAATCAACACAAAATTTATAATATTATAATAAAATTATACTCTTGTAATGATCAAAAATTATAATATTAAAATAAAATTACACTTATGTAATGGTCAAAAATTATAATATTAAAATAAAATTAGGATCATTTTTGGCTTGTTAGTTTTTAAGAATAAATCTACAAATATATTATATCAAATATTATTATATTTGTTATAATATTTGTTTCAAATGTAACACGTAACATGCAACTCACGTGACCCATTACTGTTGCTCTTAGTCGCAAATTAAAATATGGGGATTCAAGAATTAGGGTTCATGCAATTTGTAATACATGTGATTGAAGAGTCCACCATGCCAATAAACTTGCTTCCAAACATCAATGTTTCACTCTTCCCCATCATTCTTCCATACAATAACCTCTTTTACTTTTCCATTTTGCTCTCACTTCTCTCTCTGCACCTCACTCCTTCTCTCTTTCTCTTTTTCTTATTGTTGTTGTTCTGTGAAGTAGGATCAATTCCAATACTCATCAGAAGCTTCAATATTTTCCTTAATTTCATTTGTAAGTATATGCTTATTTAGTGTATTCTAAGAAGCTCAATCCCTTAATACTCTTTAATTTTTACATAATTAGTTCCCCTATTGCTGTCTTTGTTTTCCCTTTCTCACCTATTTCACGTACTCACTGTTTGCGCTTTATGGTTTGCCAAGATGAGTGGTGGTGGGTTCAATGTTTCAATCCCAAGCAGTGTGTGGAACACGATAAAAAAAAAAAACTATATTTTGCCTTTAATCTCAAACCCAACAAAAATGGCTAAGAATTCAACGACCGGAAATTTTTAGCAAATGAAGATTGTGGTTCCATAAATAGTAACGGTTAGGTTAATTAATATCGAAGTGTTTTTGTTAATGGGTCACATGAGGTGCATGTTGGGTTTTAATGGGAAATTTTTAACATTGTGACACCATGGAGCCTAACATTTAAAACTTTTTAAGAGTTGTACGGTAAAATTAAATAACCATGGAGCCTAACATTTACAACTTTTTAAGAGTTTTATGATAAAATTAAATAAATTTAATTTGGTGCTACATTCAAAGCAAACTTAATAATTTGATGAAATATTTATAGATTTAATATTGATAATACAAATTGATCTCATATTAAAAAATTATAGATAACAAATATGATATATAGTTAGGATTAACTACTTTTAACATGTTAACTTTTTGAATTTAAATCTTAGGCTTAAACCCAAGACTTAATTTGCATTACATGAGTTCACGTAAGGTGGATCCCCTAGGTGAAAGTGAACTCATGTAGGCAAAACACATGACTCAAATACGAATGAATGGTAGGCCCAATGTTAGATCATGATAAAAATTCTATGATATTTTCTAGACTCATTAGACTCTCGAGGTATAATTAAGTTGGTATGAGTTATTTTTCCTCTTCTTACCACGCTGATGCACTCGATGTAAGATGATTTGACGAAATGATTGGTTCTTGGTGTAGAAGTATTGTTCGAGTATAAGGAAGCAATGTGTTCTCATTGGAGGAAAAATTGTTGGGTATACGAACGAGTCCTACATTGAAAATTAAACCCAATCCTTTGTAGAAAATCATCAATATCTTTAAGATACCTTCAATTTCTTATAACATGTACTTTAGTCACACTTTTTAAAATATACATTTTAATTCTATCATTTATTACTTATCTTGTAGTGTAATAATATATGCTTTGATACTTATTGACATTAAAAGAGTTTGGGTTCGAACTCAATCTTTGTATATGTGTGTATATGTTATTTATTTATGTTTGGATGTTGTTTATAAAAGGTTTATTGTGTATGTTTGTATTTGGGAAGGGCAAATAACTTTATAGAAAAGGGAAAGTTGTGGTCCCTTATTTGTTTTATCAAGTTCTATTGAGCTCATGTGCTCTATGATGTCTTTGGTTGATTAATAATTGTTGGAACAAGTATGCGAAAATAATGTAAGAATAATATTATTGAAATATACTACTTGGATTGAGTCTCGGATTAGGTTGCTCTTTTTAAGACGTTTTATGGCTCTACTCAAACTTGTGCAAGCAAACATAGTCTCGCCATCCCTAGGATAAAATAACCCAAAATCTTATTCTTTTCTTTCTAAGAGCTATTTCTTCTTTTCTTTTTAAGAGCTATTTCTTCTTTTCTTTTCTAAGAGCTATTTCTTCTTTTCTTTTCTAAGAGCTATTTCTTCTTTTCTTTTCTAAGAGCTATTTCCAAAAAATGATCTGATATAAAACCGAGAGTTAAGACCTACTATTTATAGTTTGAGAAAATGTGTGACAATTATGATAAATAACCGTCATGTTTGGGTGGAAAAAATAATTGTCATAATTATAATAATAACAGTCATGTTTATGTGAAAGAAGTAACATCCATAGCTATGATAATAACGGTCATGTCTGGGTGAAAAAAGTAACGATTATTTCTAAGATGAAAAATAACGATAATTTTCTAAGTGGAAAAGTAACGGCTAATTTATGAGTGAAAAAGTAAAGACTATTTTCTGAATGGAAGAGTAATTTTAATTAAAAAATATAATGCCACTTCACCTCACATATTCGCACTTAGACTTGGCACAGTACGGCCTAGGTCCTCTCTCCTTCCACAAAAGTGGGTGCCCCTTTGGGCCAAAACCTAATAGTCAATCATTTTCTATTTATATATCTCCTAAGTGATGTAAAATAACAATGTGGAACAAATTTTTAAGAGACTAAAATTTGGCACTTTATTCTCATAATTTATTTTTATTAAAATTCACATTTTTAACAATCTCTCACTTGAATTTTATATAAAAATAGTATTCATCGAGCAACCGATCAATTAAAAGTATAAGATTGTGCATAGGCAAAAGATGTTTATCGATTTGAACCTTTGCATTGTATTGATACTTTATAATATACTAGAGTAACTTGTAATTTTAAACTTATCTCTAACAACATTACACATATAACCTTTCTATGGTGTAGTTCGAAAAGCTCGTGTATCCCAGTATAGTAAATGCTCAAGTAAATTTTGCCCTAAATTTTCATAGAAAGTGGCCACACTTCCACATTCAGATAAGTGAGTCTATCAAGAGTACTCTTGTAGCTATGTACTCTATTCTACATATAGTATATAACTTATTAAGAGTTTAATAATTAACTCATCTTCAGGACTTCATGCTTCTAACAATATAGAATGAGACTTTATAATAGCATGATTCATCTCATATCACTTCATGACTTGTTATTACCCATTAAACTTATTTCTTGGGATCTTCAGTCTATAAGTTGGGTTACCATAACGAGTGACTCTTTATTCTAAAGGCATCAGTCTCATTCCTTTCGAGGTTTTGAAAACCTTCTCTCTTGATAATCCTTTCGTTAAAGGATCAACCAAATTTTCATCAAGACATACACGATCCAATCTTACAACTCCCATGAAAGAAATTCTCTAATAGTACTGTGTTTACGACGTATCTGTCGTCTCTTACCATTGTAATAATGTTTCTAAATCTTTACAATAGCTACAATACTATCGTAGTGGATTAGGACAACTGGCATCAATCTTTTCCATAAAGGGATCTCAATTAATAGACTTCTTAACCAGCCTACTTCTTCACTAGCAGTAACTAGTGCTATCATTTCAGACTCTACCGTAGATTGAGTCAATATTGTTTATTTCTTAGACTTCCAAGAAATAGCTCCAATTTTTAAAAAATATACTCAACCATATTATAAGCTTTCTTTATATCCAATTTAATCCCCATTAGCCCATCTTTTACCCTTATTTTCTTGGATATAGTCAAAGCAGTTTCTTAAGCAATTAATAAAATTATGCGTCATCCATCTCCCAGGTATAAAGTCGCTTAAATAGGAAAGATGATCTTTCAAATAGTTTGTTAATCTTTTGACTAAAATTCAGGCTATAATCTTGTAACTCACATTACATAAACTAATTGGTTTGTAATAAGAAATATTTTGAGGGATGTTAAATTTAAAGAGAAAATTAATGAAGGTGTGATTTCAATTAGGTTGTAACTCCCTAGTAATAAAGAAAATTTTGAACCATTGAGATAACTTGATCTTTAATTATGTTCCATCTTTTTTGTAGAAAATTATAGAAAAATAGTTTGGCCCAAAAGCTTTTAAAGGGTTTTAAAGGGTGCATATTCCATAAGACTTCTTTAATTTCACTAGGGGATGAGATATTGGTAATGAAAACATTTAGATCTTTAGAAAACGTTGAGGGAAACAATTTCTCTATTTATGGGATAATGATAGGATATTGAGGCAAGAAGAATGTCGTATATAAATCTAAGAAAGTTTTTTTCCACAATATTGTTTATATCCTAAAGAGACATTATCTATCTTTAACATAAGAATGAGGTTTAGACTTTTGTTTCCACATTATCTCTTGACTTTCAAGTTACTCATTAATTTTCTCTTGTAATAGTTTCTCCAGTTGTATCTGCTTCTTATTTTGATGCAAGACTGGATAAATTTCAATTGTGATTCTAAATTCTTTAATTTTTCATGAATAAGTCCAAACTAATTTTTATTCACAAAGTGAGTTATTTGGCAATATATTCAAAATTTTGAGTGAGATCAAGTCCTTGGCATTCGATCTCATCTTTAATTTATCTTGAATAAGTTCTAAACATGAATTATCCTTTAACCACATCTGCATAAACCTGAAAGGTCTCTACTTACAACGCTCCCCAAATCCATTGAAGTTTATTAGTATTGGATTATGATAAGAAGTAAGCTTTAGTAGATTGAGGACAACAACTTTTGGGAAAAAGGGGATACCCAATTTGGAGAAGCAGTGGCTCTGTCAAGTCTTTGGTAAATTATGTCAATTTTAGTGCTATTATTACACCAAGTGAATTTTGCTCCCTAGCTAGACCTCATACCAAAAGAGCATGCTATGATGTCAGATTAAAGAAAATAAACTAGTGAAACTACATCTTCATCTCTACAACATTTTTTAGATCTTTGAAAATTCTTTTGTTTCTCCTATGGTGAATCGATGTGGTGGTTTCTATTTGTTTTGGAATAATAATCTAGATTTTAATTTTTTACTTATTGGTACCAATTATATTTTATGTGAATCAGCTCATCTTTTGTTTTCAAATGAAAAAAGTTATTTTGTGTAGATCATATATTGCTCCCTACTATTATAAAAAAAACACAAACTTGGCACTCTCTGTTTAACTTCCTGCATAACATTCATCAACAATGGGTTTTGATTAGTGATATTTGCGATATAACATCACAAGAAGACAAGCAGGTGGACTTTCTTTCAGTTATAATTCTTAAAACATGCTTTCTTTATATAGAGCACAATCATGGTACTCAGGGGAAAGTTGAGGGTCGTCTCGCCATCTGTAGGATTTTTATGATAAATTATAGCTTTTTGTTGTGTCTTTCCAACTAAAGAAACCTCTACATTGGCTTGATATTGATCATTCATAAAAATCAAAGAGTTAGAATCAGATCCTTTTTTATCAGCTTCTCCTACCATTGTTTACTTAATCCCCCCTCAACAAATAGAAACTAACCTTCCTCTTGGCCACCGAAGTTGCCACCTTTCTTTTTAATAGCATTAGATTGAGTCTTAACTACTGATTTAACATTTTTCTTTGGCTCCCTAAGAGTACCTATAAAAGACCCATTATTAGTAGGTAGGTTTTGTTCATTTTGATTCCGAGGCTAGGAAAATCTAGTAAGTAAGTAGTTTGATGAATGTTCATTTGAGCTCAAAAATTCTTCTTAAAACTTGAATGTCGATATCTTATGAATCTAGAAAAAATCCATTGTGAACCTCTCGAGCAATATAAAAAATAGTGGTAGTCTTGAGTAGAAAATTATCTTTTTCCATGTTAAATTGTAACTCAATTCCAATAGCTTGTAGGAGCATTTTAAACCTTATGTTCACATCAATTGTACTATCATTACCTTTAAAATATCAATTGTGAAAGAAAACATCAAATTTGATCGAATCCAATATTTGAAACATTTGTATAATTTCTTGAACTTCAACATGGATTTTATTAGCTTTATTAGAGATTTTCTCCTGCATATTTGTGGACTCAAAGAGAGAGAGTCTCTCTTATTAGAGATGTGATTAACAATCACCTGATGGGTAGGAGTACCAAAGGTTGATCTTGGTCGAGAAACACCTACTTGATTAAAAGTAAGAAAGGAAGAGCATTTGATAGTAACTCCAGTAATGTTATTCGGGCCATCTATGTGCCAGAAAAAACACATAGGAGATTGGACTTCATAATTGGCACGAAACCATTCTCAAAAGATAGGAACTAAATTTAACCTAATGACATATTGATGTGTAGAGGTTGTAGTCCTTAGCGAAATGATCAAGAATACCATAGATGAATCAAAACTTTACCAACCTTTTGTATTTGAATTCTACACACAATTCATTAGGTTGATTGTTGGCAGGGATTCTACAAGGGTTTTTACACCTAAGTAAAAGTGGCTCATGTACATTTAAATCCACTTTAAAATGTAGATAGTTTTTGTTAACCAGATGTTCTTCTTTATTGCTATCTATTTGATTGAGGTTGCCAATTAGATTTGCAAAAGGGAGACCGTGGGCTTGAACCCAAAAAGTGGAAGACTTGAATTCAAGCTCTTATATTGTCAAATTGTGATCAAATTCTATCAGCATGATAAGTGATCCATTTATATGCCAAATGCACTTTTCCCATACTACGTCTCTCTCTTCTTAAGAGGAAAAGGTGAAGGAGAAAACATTGTTTCTATAGTCTTTAGTTACCATAGATAAATCCCCTCGTATATCTCAGGCTTTGTGGACAGCCATTACCCCTTGATGCTTTTTAACAATTTTACTTGTTAAGACTTTTCCAATTAACATGATGGAAGAAGCTAGAAGAGCTTCAATATGGTCTGCAACTAGTTCAATTTCAGGCAGAGTGTAGGTGAGTTGTTTTGTTTGTTACACTAAGTCTCCAATCTCTTTGTTAAAGATAAGTTGAGTTTTAAGAGTCATGAGAAAAAGGAGAGTTTACTTGGAAATAGAGAAATTGAAAAGTTTTTTTCCGAGTAGCTTTTGGATGATAGAAAGAAATTGAACAATGTCATTAGGTTAAACTTCAAGAGTTTATCTTGAGAACTTCAAGAGTTCTATACAACTTCATTAAACTCTTCTAGTAGTAAATGATCGAATCTTGAAAACATGATGATATGGGAATGGTTTGGAAAAAGAGTAGAAAGCTATTAAAGATGCTATAAATGATAAAGTATTGGTTTGTACAAGAGGGTAATAAAATGAAGTTAGCTTTGATTTGGGAATAAAAGCATGCACAAAAGCAATAATGAGAGGAATAAATAGTTGTCTTGATTGCACAAGTTCTTGAGAAAATAAAAAGGATAGCAACCCTAATTGAACTAATGAGTATGCTATCTGAAAAATGATAACAAAAGTTGCTTGCGGTCGGGTGATACTAGAGGTAGAAAATGATGATAAAGGATCTAAACTTAAGGAGGAGAGCATGATTGGTGATGGTTAGGGGAAGATTGTAATCTAAAATGAAATTTTTTAAGTTGATTTTGTTATGATGGATTAAAAATAATATTAGGTTTGTTAGTCAAAATAAGAGGTGCCTAATTTAGAAGAAAATTCATGGAAGGTGGCTTACCATATTGTCAAAGATGGAGGTGCTTAACCTTGTTTGAATAAAGAATAGGAAAAATAGGTAGACTAATTTTGTTGAATGAAGATGTGTTTTGCATATGAAATGGGAACTTGAAGGCTATAAATATGGCTTCATTTCTTCATTGTTAATCATCCAAAAAATAGAGAAAAACTTATATGAGAAGTTTGAGTGAGAGAATTTTGTGGGAAAATTCTTTTGGGCTTGTAATTGCTCGTCTTTTGGGTGTGTGAGAAAATTACTAAGAGTGTGGTTGTAACAATTTTCCACATAATGTATTTTTCTCTGGTTGTCTTTTGACAACGAAAGTGGTTTTTCTCCAATTTGAAGTTTCCACTATAATTCTTGTGTTGTGTATTATCTATTTCTCTGTTATTTCTCTATTATTTGATATTCTGCTAAGGAGGATCTTGGGAGGGAGAATTTGTGATTATATCATTTGATCCAAATTTCTTAACAATTGGTATCAGAGCCAATTTCAAAGAAAGAAGGAGAAATGTCAAGAGTTAAGATTGACATTGAGAAATTTGATGGGAGAATCAATTTTGGCTTGTGGCAAGTACAAGTCAAAGATTTGTTGATCCAATATGGGTTACATAAGGCGTTAAAGGGGAAACCAGCCCCTGTTACTGGTATTAAGTCTAATAAAACCAATATAAGTGATGAAGATTGGGAAGATCTTGATCTAAGAGCTGCAAGTGCAATTCGGCTTTGTTTGGCCAAAAATATTCTTGCAAATGTGCATGGAATATCTATGGCCAAAGAACTTTGGGAAAAGCTTGAAGAATTGTATCAGGCAAAAAGCGTCTCAAATCGAGTGTATCTAAAAGAGCAATTTCATACTTTGTGTATAAATGAAGGAACTATTATGTCTGACCATCTCAGTGTTCTCAATGGTATTGTCTCTGAACTGGAAACCATTGGAGTTAAACTTGATGATGAAGATATAACTTTAAGGCTCATCTAGTATCTTCCATCTTCTTATGATCACATGAAACCTATCTTGATTCATGGAAAGGAGAAAATAATTTTTTCAGAAGTTACTAGCAAGCTATTTTCTGAAGAAAAAAAGGTTGAGTGGTGGAAGAAATGTTTCACCTGAAAACTCAGCATTGGTAGTTGACAACCGAAAGAAAAACAATTTCATGAAAAAAAAGATAGTGTGCTAGAGGTGTGGACAATCTGGACACCTCAAAAGAAATTGTCTGAAGGGTGGAGCTAATTCGGAAAGAAGCTCAAATACCGACGGTGATGCTAACAGTATGTCTATTTTCAAAGACTATAGTGATGCTCTTTGAAAAGAGCGTGTACATCCTCATGGCATGCCGCTAGTCTCTAAATATTGCCATGAAAGAGGGTGTGTTACTGATAGCGGGTCCACAAGTTTGCACACGGGTATTGACTTGGTATAGATGTAAGGTGTGTAGTGGAAAGGATGTCGATGGCTGATGAACTCTCGGGAAAACCAAGTGTGAGAGTTGCACCATAAATTTCAGCAAGTTTTTTTTTCGACATGAGCCGATATGAAATTCTTAGAATTGGTGATTAATTCTAAGTGGGTGTACTTTTTATGGTGGAGTATGATAATTCTCTGTTTAGAGAATTATGACTGTTGGAGTAGACATTGTTGTAGTGGTAACTATGTTTATTTTTAATCAAGGTGGAGATTGTTGTGATGAATTAAAAATAATATTAGGTTTGTTAGTCAAAATAAGAGGTGCCTAATTTAGAAGAAAATTCATGGAAGGTGACTTATCATATTGTCAAAGATGGAGGTGCCTAACCTTGTTTGAATAAAGAATAGGAAAATTAGGTAGCCTAATTTTGTTGAATGAAGATGTGTTTGGCATATGAAATGAGAATTTGAAGGCTATAAATATGGTTTTATTTATTCATTGTTAATCATTCCAAAAATAGTGAGAAGTTTTTGAGTGAGAGAATTTTATGGAAAATTTGTCTTGTGCTTGTAATTACTCTTGTCTTTTGGGTGTGTGAGAAAATTATTGAGGGTGTGGTTGTAACAATTTTCTACATAGTGTATTTTTCTTTGGTTGTCTTTTGATAACGAAAGTGGTTTTTCTTCAATTTGGAGTTTCTACTATAATTCTTGTGTTGTGTATTATCTATTTCAATGTTATTTGATATTCTACAAAAAGGATCTTAAAAGAGAGAATTTATGATTATACCATTTAATCTAAATTTCCTAATAGATTTTGATCAAATAACGTCATCGACCTTAACGCCATAACGCCATAAAAAGAGAAGGCAAGCAACCCTGAGAGTTATTTGTGATTATTTTCCGAAATAGATTATTATCTTAAAAAGAAAAAAGCTCACATTTTTATTTTGTTTTTTATGCAGGAAAAAAAAAGGGAGTAATTTTAAGGCACTGAAGATGTGTTTGACGAAAATATCTTCCATACGGGTACATGCGCACTCGACATTGTTAGGGTAATCTTAAATTTTCAAGAGCAAAGGAAACCCCCGACTAGGGAATAATGGCAGTTGATTGGACCGAACTTCCCCCAGAACTCATTGAATCAATAGCCAAAAAGCTCACAGTCTATGTTGATTACATTTACTTCCGAAGCATCTGCAAAACCTGGCGATCTTCCCTTCCTAAAATCCCCTTTCATCTCGCTCCACAACTCCCCTGGTTAATGCTTACCCATTCTCGTTTTTGCCAGTCTCATAGCTCCTTCTTCGATCTCTCCTCCAACAAAGTGCACACTATCTACCTTCCAGAAGCTTCCAATGGTCGCCGTCGTTGTGGCTCTTCTTTCGGCTGGCTTGTCTTCCTCGATGAAACCCCTTCCATTCTTCTCCTCAATCCCCTCACTAGATCAAGACTCCAGCTGCCTTCTCTCTCTACTTTCCCCAATGTTGTCAGTTTCAATTACTCCGAAATCGGTCGAGAGTATTCTCTCCGGTCATCCTTTGGCGATTTATTATACACCCGCAATCTGAGGCAAATGCGCGATTTCTTTATCAAAAAAGTGGTTTTGTCCTCAAGCCCTTTGAACGCCCATGGTTTTACCGCTTTAGCTATTCTGAATCAGACCGGCGATTTGGCTTTTTGTCGAAGCGGAGACCAGTCTTGGACTTTCATCAACGTTGTTCGGTCTTTCAGTGAAGATGCTGTGTATTTTAATGGTGTATTTTACGCCGTGAATAAATTTGGTGCCGTTGCGGTGTGCGATGTTCGCGGTTCAGTGTCTAGTGTTTCAATCGTTGAGACTGGTAGAGATGTAGATGCTGGCGGTGCTGATATGCAGTATTTGGTGCAATCAGGGGATGATTTGTTATTGGTTTCCAGGTATTTGGATATTGATCATGATTATGGTGAAGATAGTTCTAATGCAATTTATAAAACAGTGGCCTTTGATGTATTTCGAATGAATTGGGACGAACCCAGATGGGAAAGGGTTTCAAATTTGGGTGATAGGGCATTGTTCATTGGCAAGAGTTCGTCATTGTCGATACCAGCTTCTGATTTTCCTGGTTGTGAAGGGAATGCTATCTATTTCACTGACGATTACTCTGAGTTCGATAATATGTTTGGTGAGCACGATTCGGGCATTTTCAGATTGCATGATGCAACTGTTGAATGGAAATGGAATTCGTATTGTACAGTACATTTGCCTCCACCGTTTTGGGTTACTCCAAATCCTTGCTAATTTATAATCATGCTTACTGTAAGTGCCACTACTCTTATATTCTGAATTCTGCTGGTGCTGATTGAAATGTGTATGTGTGCTTCATTTATCTACTAGGCTGAATCAAAAATTTGTTCAAGATGATGTGTATATTTACACTGAAATGATTTTGCTTTATATTCAATATAACTTTGTTGGATTAAGGTTTTTTCCTCTGTGTGTGTGTGTGTGTGTGTTTCCTCTCCCTTAACTTGTGACTGTGTTGGATTAACTTCAATGAACTAAAAAAATACACTTAACAGTTGCTGTTCTTTTCATAGTTAGTTCTTTTGTTCATGAGTTCGGGGTTTCTTTGATTATTGAATGCCAATAAATACTGTATTCACTGATAAATTTGTTTAGTTTCAAGCAAAATATGAAAGAAGGAAACGAAAAGCACTGTTTTCTATCTAAAAAGATAATTTATTTCATTGGAAAAATGAAGTTACAAGTTTAAGAGGCAACTAGATATTTAATTCTAGAGAGAGAGTGCACAATAGAAAACTGCGCTGTACACACTGCCTAGTGATATATGAGAACCAAAGCAAGTTTAGCTTTCTGATGTAAGAGCAATATTGCTTCTATTGTTATATGCCTTCATTTAGCCTGTGTTGTTTATTTCCTTTAATTAGCATTTTGCTATTTAGACTGTAGTTTGTTAAGAAGGTGAAAGTTGTTAAGTTTTGTTTTGTAGTGCTGAGTTGGCTAAAGAGTTGGTACTCAAAAGGCATTATTCTAAGCTAGTTATTCTGCGTTTTAGCTAGGCACAGAGCATATAAGTGAGAGCTCATTCCATTTTGATGTCATCTGTTGAATTTTCTCTGTAAATTGCTTCTTTGAAGCTGGATATCAATTTACTTAAGATAATCAATTAACGAATTGATTTCTCAGCCCTGAAAGCCATTTGGCTCAGATTTTCAGTCTAAGGCCTCCTGCGTCACTTTCCCTTGTGATCGAAGATGCCATCAACATCAAAATCAGGCAACAAGTATCACTTCTGATAATAATTGATTTGCCTCCAAATGTAAAAGTCCCTGATTCATAATCAGATAACTATTTAGAGCTCCTTTTAAAATGAGCTAATTTACTTACATGATAGCTGGCTAAACCAATAGTGATACAATTACCATGTTTAAAAATCACCAGATCAACAGCAGGAAGCAGCTTTGTCTAGCTTTCGTCAGTCTCGCCTTGTGATTCCTTAGTCAATAACTGATGATGAGCAGCCCAAATTAGTTTTAGCAGCTGCATCAACATCAAACTTTGTAGATGTTGTAGTTGAAGTTCTGCTCCATTAAGTTTAGTATTTTTTGTATTTTTAAACTAGTCTTAGAAACTAGAAGAATAGCATTCATCTATCACCAGATTTCATCTATCACCAGATTTCATCTATGATTGTATCTTGTACTGTACAAGAATCCTTTTTGGCACTCCTTAGTCCTTACAAAGAAGAAAAAAGGATGGCCAAAGCATAATGTGGTTTTTATTTCCAGAATATTTTCCGCTGGACTAGGCCAGTGCAAAGCCTTCCTGATTGCACTTGGTGGACAGTACATCGCATGTGGTCCTACTGGACTTTTGTTGTTCCTGGGTGTATTTAAACCCTAAAATAGTATGTATATATTATACACAATCAAATTAATTTTAAAATAGTTTGTTACTTGTGTATACATAGGTACATGTACACGCTATACACAAATGAGTGTATATTATACGGTGTACATATAACATGTGTACATACTATGTATAACATTATGTATAATTGACATACTATTTTGAGACTAATTTAATTACATACAACTTGTACAATTAAGACCCAAACTCTGCCTGGGTAAAGGGACCAAAGTCTCATTTTTGACTGCAGGAGACATGGGGTAATCCTGATGCGTGCAGTCTTGATGGAGGTGTGCAATTGTTGCTTGAAGCTGAGTGCATGGGAGCACTTTTCTTTCGGTGATCTGTCTAAACTTGATGTGATTTGTCACTTGTGGTTGAATACGTCAATTTTTTAATAGACACGACACCTTTCTGGATAGGAAAACTCTATAGATCCCACTAAAATTCTTCTCCATTCAAAAATGATATAGTTTCACAAATACTTGTGGGTCCCTCTTGATTTAATAGTGAGATTTATGTTTAAAAACTAATATAAAATTGACACGTGGGGGTGGGTGGTGGGGGTGGTGGGGTGGTGTTTCGTGTTGTACAAACAGAATTACTCTTGTGGATAACATGACCTGATACTCTTGGCTAGATGTGGCCTATGTCCACTTGTTTAGGCAGAAATTAAGAGTATGTTGTACGTGGACATTCCAGACTGTGGATGAAGTTTCTGAACCTTCTCTTGATGGTCAGAATTTTTTGGAAACCACTTTCTAGGAAGGAAAAAAAGAAGCCTAGGATGGACGTGTAGTTCTTTGAGTATAGGTATAGTCAAGTTTGCTTCTACAAACACTCAATTAGGATTTGGGTGGATTTCATGACTACAATCATGGTGTCTCTCTAGATCTCTTCCATGGGTGTTTGTACTCTTACTTCACACATTAAGGTTAGATGCCTTCTAGATAGTCATGTGGAATCTCACAAGAAGAATGGACTCTGGCCACCCAAATGGCAGCCTGGATGGTGCGGCTTGTTTCTTATATTAATGTTTTATGCAACCCTTAGTCCTTTCTTTCTCCGGCAATCTTTATATGCCAAAAAACTTTCATCTACTTTTCTTATATTATTCTTCCTTTGCTGAATACTTTTTCCTTTGTTTATACTTTTTTTTAATGAGTATTGCTTATTGATGTTTTATTTAGGCTAGGAGTGTTATTTATATAGGTGTGTATTTTATGGGTGTTATTTATTATAAGGATTAGTATCACAAAGACTAATATGATTAGATTTATTATTACAAAGAGAAATGCTAAGGATACATAAATTTGTATCAACTTTTGTACCCACATTATTTAGATTTTATCACATATCAATATTAACTAAAAAATTGAATTATTTATGCAATTTTTAAAACAATTATGACACATGATAGGATATAAACAATTATTAACTAAACAATTATTTATTAGCACTTTTCTTATCACAAATAGAGGTGATATATATTTCAAAATAACCTATAACTTTGTTAGAATTAACGATGATTACATTTTTTTAATATTTGTAAATGCAATATATTTTACTTAAAAATACAATTTTCTACTATTAAAAGTTAAACCAATGAAATTAGTAGGGAGTACCACTTTACCTAGTTAGAGTAATGAATATCTTGAATAAATGTAGCAAAAATAAAATGCTAGCGGAAAAGAGACATGAACCAGTTGTAGACATGAGGGAGAAATTATTCATTGTTTTTGAAATAAGTTATGATATGGTATTTTAGATTAATGAAACGTAAGATTTGTGTAAGTATTGAGATAAATGCTAAAATCCTGTTCTTGATGGTGAAATTGTAGTTATGGTGATTTGAAGATATCAGAGAAAGAAGAAGAGAAGCTGAGTTTGTTGAAGATGATTAAGAAATTCACTGAATGTATGTTGATTTTATTACTTCAACTCCACAGCGTTTGCATATACATTGTTGTATTTATAGAACAATTAGTATGTATTATTTGTAACTAATTGTACTACATTTACTGAAAATATAAGGAATTATATGCTTTTAACAAACTCATCAATTGTACTAACAATCTAATATCAAGCCTAACAAAGTCATGCCACATCAGTTTCCTTCCATGTGAGCCTTTAGCTTGCACTTCAACGTGTGGCTTACCTCCAATACCCTCCTCAATCTCAGTGGCATGCAAGTGGCATTGAGTTTGTTGCAATGGAATAGAAATTGTTGAATTAAGCAGGGCTTATTGGACAAATTAACTTGTTGAATAGGTGGAGTATATTGCATGTTCCATATGTTTTTGTCGTGCATGAAGCGTTGGATTAGTAGCTAGGTACACTGTAATTAAACTATCACACCATCACAGGTGGACTAGGAAGAAATACTTGTAATTAGATTATCACACCACATCACAAGTGGATTAGGACGAAATACTTTTATCTTAGTAAGAAAAGGGTGTAACCATATTAATTTAGATGTAGTATTACCGAGTGCACTATACTTGGACTGGATTGGAACGTGAGACTGAGTATTGTTTCTTAGAGAACCAAGTTACATGATTTGAGCCAAAATAAAGAATAATACTTGATGTTAGGGGTGTCCATCGGTTCGGTTTGGGGAAAAAAAAATTTAACCGGATCGAACCGTTGAAAACAATTTTAATTAATACAAATCGGATTGGACCGTTTGATTTATAAAACCGTTAAGTCTGGTCCGGTTTGGTTTGGTTTTTAGACACTTCTAATGAGAAATAATATGAAAATTTTAATATATTATTAAATCGGTCTGGTCCGGTTCGATCGATTTAAAAATTAATACAAATTAGATTGGACAGTTTAAAAAACGATTTTAATTAATACAAATTGGATCAGATCGTTTAATTTATAAAATTGTTCAGTCCGATCCGATTCGGTCCGATCCAAACCAGTTTATGAACACACACTTGATGTAGATGATTAGGATTCAACCCTCAGTGTGCATCAACAAAACCATAAAGGTGAAGTTGAGAAGATGCTTTAAACACAATTCTTTGAGTTGAAGTGCCACATAAATATCTCAATATATGCTTGATAGTAAGTTAGTGAGGAACTAAAGAACATGACATGAAATCACACACCTTAATATGGCACCATGTTTGGTGATAGTGATATACTGTAATGTCTCAAAAATACTTTTGTAATGAGTAAAATTACCATATACATCCTCAAGTTGAGAGAGTGAAGTAGTTGTTATAGGAGTTGTTATGGGATTAGCTTGATCCATATAGGTATTCAACTATAGCTCACAATATTTATCTTGTGTGAGCATAAGATCACCATTAGACAGTTTATGAACCTTAATACCTAAAAAATAATTAACATGTCTCAAATATTTCAAAATGAACATTGTATGAAGTGTAGAAATCGTGTTTTTTATCTCCATATCATCACTTCTAGTGATGTTAATAACATAAACAAGCGAGTAGAATGTAGAATGGGAAGATAATTTCCAAAAGAGAGAACTGTTAGTTGTAGACTCAACGAATTATAGTCAAGCAAAGCACTAGTAAGAGTATTAAACTAAGCTCAAGAGGTTTGCTTGAAACCATAAATTCTTTATTCAACTTACACACATAGTGAGAGAAGCTAGGGTGTTTAGAACCTTGTGATTGATGCATGTAGGCCTTTTCATTTAATGTATCGTTTAGAAATGCATTATTGATATCAAATTGATGCATAGTTCAACCTTTAGTGAGTGTAATGGTTAACATCACTCTAATTGTGACTTGGTTAACAAATGAGCTAAAAGTTTATGTGAAGTCAAAATCAGGCCTCTAGTCATACCCTTTTGGCCATTATCATTGATTTCCTCTTATTTAGGGTTCCATCAGGCAACCTTTTGACCTTAAAAATCAATTTGTTACCTATTATTTTCATATCTGGTGGAATAGAGACCAAAGTCTCTATTTGATTTTTAATAAAAACATCAAATTCAACATGTATTAAGGCTTTCCATAATGGATCATGTAAGGCTTGCTTGATTGAGGTAGGTTATGTAAGAGAGCAATTTGCTTGTATAGTCAAATAGACTTTTTGTTTATTAATGCTAGAATCAGAACGTGTGACCATGGAATGGGTGTTAATGGCATTGATAAGTTAAGTATAAGGTAAAGAACTTTGTGTTGGTAGTGCTGAACAAGGAGAATGGGATTGAGATTGTGAACTGAGCTTTAGAGATTGAGAAAATTGAAATATGGGTTAGTAGGTGAAGCAGTGGTTGAGGTTGTTTTTGTGATGTGAGTAACATGTGATATATTGTGAGGTATTTGTGTATTCACAGAAGGTGAGATAGAAGAAAAAGTGTTAATAGTAGTGATTGGAGGAAAGGAAACATTATAGAACTTTTGGAAAAGAACAAGTAAAACTGTACGTGGAGGAAAAGTATTAAGTGAAGAAGTGTGAGATTGATGTTGATTTGAGAAAGAAAATTGTGATTTTTAAAGAACCAAATCTCGACTAATATGGAGTTTTGCCTTATTAGTGAGACATTTATAGCCTTTATGTTTAGGGCTATACCCTAGGAAGGTGCAAGAAACATATTTAGGAACTAGCTTATGTGCATTGTAAGGTCTGACATATGGGAAAAAAGAACACTAAAAAATCTGAAGTATAGAATAATCAAGTTTTTTTGAAAAGATAACCTCAAAAGGTGATTTATCTTTTGGTATTGATGTTGGCAAACATTGATAATATATGTACTTGTAAAGAAAGCTTCATCACAGTACTTATTAGGTACAGATGAGTGATGAAGCATAACCATTCCCAACTCACTAATGTGCTTGTGCTTTCATTCAACAAGGTTATTTTGTTCATGTGTATGAGGGTATGAAGTGGTGGATAATGCCCCATGAAACTAGTGTGAAAGTGAGTCCTTGAAACCCATCATCCCAGTCACTTTGTAGGATTTTTATTTTATGTTTAAGTTGAAGTTCAACTTGAGTTTTAAGCTGTTGAAAAGCTTGTAAGGGAAGAAAAGCATAACTAATTCTAGTCTAATAAGGTAGTTTACGACTTTTGTTTCATAAGCGATATACATTATATTAGTACTATTATTGGAGGAAAAAGAAATACAATTATAAGATAATGCTTGCTTCACCTCTAGTAAAGAAGCATGGCTCATTCGTTGATGCCAAATAGTCAAAGGTGTCATTATCATTGTAATGTGAGCAAAAGACTTGACAGAGAAAGTAGACCATCAGAAGATAGATTAATGGTGTTATAGACTTGGAATTAGATGATTGGGATAGATTCAAATCAAAAGCATAAGGGTTATTGTTCAATGACCTTTAAGTAAATTGCTTTTATTAGTGGATCCTTAACAAAGCAATGGAAAGGATGACTCAAACAATCACTTTATTATCTTACGTAAACTATGACATTCTAAGCAGATTTTTGGTTGTGTGTGGAACATGTAAGATGTGTTGTAAATGCATAGATTTATCAGAACATACAGAAGCATGGAAAGAGTTATAACCAATATGAGAGATAGGAAGGTGCTTACCATTACATATCATAACTCTTTTCTAACCTGCATAGGGTGTAGCATTAGTAAGATTGGACATATCATTGGTGACATGATATGTGACCCCTAAATTAGGGTACCATTGAGTTTCTAGGATGAAAGAAGGCACTATGGTAGTGTAGGTGAATAAGTATGGTGTGGAATAGGTGTACAATGAGGCATAAGATATGGTGGATAATAAGATTATTATGCCATTCGTAAGCATTTGTTGTGGTGATTCTTCTTAACATGTTGCTTAAGTTCTAGACTTCATATAATCTTCAAGATATGGTGCTTAAGATCACGTAATTGTTGTTGCCTAGCTTAATGGATATAAGTACATTATGAAAAGTATAGATTGCTCGATCTTCATGAGTCGAGTTAAAAATAGTGTTCATAGCAATGTTGTGATACCTAGTGTTACCACAAGATCATCCATTTAAGATCAAATTTTAAGCTCACTAAGTAATGTTGCTATGATATTATGAGAGAAATACTAAAATCATGTTCTTGATGATGAAGTTGTAATTATGGTGAATTGAAAGCAAGAAGGGAAGTTGAGTTTGTTCAAAAGATTAAGAAATTCACTAAATGTATACTAATTTTATTAGTTCAACATCATAGTTATTACATATACATTGTTGTATTCGTAACTAATTGTGCTTTATTTATTAAAAATACACAAAATTACATTATTTTAACGAACTCATCAATTGTACTAAATTGTATTAACAATCTAATAGTAAGCCTAACAAACTCATGTTACATCAATATTTATGCATAACTTGATGCTTTGTCATGTGAGCTTTCAACTTGTATTTTAACTTGTGGTTTACCTCCTATAATTATTTTATCGAAAAACACAACTATCTAATACTTGAGGAAGATAACAAGTAAATGATTGATGGGGGAAATGAATAAACACTTTTACACGAGGCTTTGATTCATGATGGCTTGTTATTGGGCAAGGAATATTTATTTAATCGTAATGAAAATAGAAAATTCAAATTCTATTCAAACCAATGGAATAGGAATAAGCATTTAGGGCATTCCTAGCATGCTCGGGATCTCTGGCACCCAAAGCGACAATCACATCACTTATTGTTAGGGAATAAAAAATAATACCACTACTAAAATAGACAAGTTGGGATCAAATATATTTAGAAGAAAAATATATTAAGGAAATATATTACAACACTCGACGAACATCTTTTTTTTTTGTCTTATTTTTAAAGCTTTAATGATCAGACTGCTTGACATGCTTTTCACTTGTGCTTCTACATTATGTGGAAGAATGCTAGTCACACTATAATGACGTAATGATATATGTCTTGATAAAAATTCTATACAAAGGGTGGAGTTTTAATTAAGTTAAAATTGGTTTATTAGTTTTAAATTTTTTATGATGACGTGTTATTAAGCAGAGGGGTGCATGAAAGAGTCTCACTAGCATTTGTCAAATTAAGTATTTAATTTTTTATGTGAAGCCAATAAAAGAGACATAAAATTGAAAGGTGACTTAAATAATTTTGGCAAATAATCATTGTTCACCTTTGTATCTTTGTAATGTTGGTGTTGGAAATGCTTTTTGTTACGACCCATTTATAGAAAAATATTATACTTGTTCGTGTAGGAGGCACAACAAAAAATTATAATTTACCGATAATCTCCACAAGAGCTTAATCCATCGACAAAATGGTGGAAATTCTAAGAATTTTATTATAATCAAGGCACACCCAAATTAGTCACTAGAAGTCCAAATGCAATGATACATGACTCTTGTGCATCTTAGATTGCTCCATGTTATTTACTTTCTTTTTTTACTCTTTATATGATATTAATAAGCTTGATATTAGAGGTGAGTTAAGAAGAAATTTTAATGAGATTTATGATATAATATATTATTTTTTAAAACCAATCTTATATTCTTTCACTTAATTTTAAATGAGATAGAATCATAATAAGATGATACAAATTGAGATGACTCATTTGTTCATAATGAGTTTAAACGAGACAAGTAAAAATACAAAAATAATAGACAATATGATACAATTTAAATGATATAAAAATGAGATTAGATTGTATTTAAATGAAATGAAATAATATTGTATTATGAACCCATTAGGACACTAAATAAGACATGAGATGAGATGAGAAAACTTACTTTACACCTCTACTTTAGATCATGGGTTCTATAGTAGAATTCATAACCAAAACATCTTATTAGTACATATATCGCAAGTTTGAGCATTAGAGATAATCAATATCTGACACTTCTACGTAATATTAAAGTATCAAAGTTCAAAGATCTAATCTACATGATAGCTTCCAAAATTTAATTTAATTATCTGGGTCTTACAAAAAGACAAAGAAACTAACTCTTGAAGAAAATATAAGTGATAAGTTTTTACAAAGATAAAGTAGCCTTACACTTGAAGGAGAGTGTTAAATAATTTAAATGAAATGTTAGATCTACCTTCATAGGCTTGAGTTTTGGAAGAATTAGTGTATGATACTTTTACATTACCCATCAAAACAAGACAAGCATTAGCTTAGTTCCAATAGGAAGATTACATGTTTGTGAAAATGCCATGCTTGTGGATAGAGATGTATATGGAATACAACGTTTTATGCTAATGAGGATATGGAGTTGGGTTCTTTGGGACATCGGTAAGCACTAATCATCAATAAAGGTAGCGAGAGGGAAGTGTAATCTGGCTCTCTGTTGTTTCTGTTGTATGCTTCCACGTTAAAAGTGTCTTCCATTTTATCATCAAAAATTCTTCATGCAACAAGTTGTTGTTCTACGACAACAAATATGATAGATAATCATAGGTTAAGAAAAAGAAAATTCTATTATTTTAACATATAATTGTCTACCACATCAGTTGGTAATATCTTAATATATAAATAAGTGTTATTTTCTTAATTGATTTTATAGATAGGTATTCCAATCCTCTCTCTAATTAATTTGGTAAAACAATTTCTCTATAGATTTTGAGGACAAATTAGATAACATAAATTTATCATAATTAAGGATGTATTTGGTAATGATTTTGGTTCATTATTTTTAATTTTTTTAAGTGATATTTTAATAAGATATGTTTGATTGATTTTGATTTTTATATTTTTAAACAATCACTACAAAATATAGAATGATCCATAAATAGTTAAAAATAAGATTTTTTATTTATATTTTTTTTTGTTTTTACCAAACATGTTTTTATGAGTAAATCAAGTCTCAAGTCCTTTGCATGTAGAAATATTAGAAGAAAATAATTAAAAACTTTAAATCATGTAAATAATAACTAAAATATTTATTAAATGTTTTTAAGTTTTTCGAAAAAAAAACTTTGAAAATAAAATTAGCTACTAAATAACTTGTAGGTATATTTTGATTTTATTTATTGAAAATCACTATATAGATATTGTTATCAAACATGTTAATGATATTTTTATAAAAGAATCAAAAATCACAAAACTGATTACTTAATCATAAATTATAAATCAGAATCATTATCAAATATAACCTACGATTACGAAATGTGATCTGCCACTAATACTCTATATTAGATTAATCAAATTCATTATATATATGTCTCAAATATATAATAAGATATACATGTATAAGGATATAGTATGATTAATATGATTTTTGCATTAAGAAAATAATTATTTTTAATTTGTGATATCTATATAAATTATATTAAAATTAATAAAAAAGTAAATAATACAAGTACAATTTTTTTTAACTATGACTCAAGCCTTAGGCCTTGAAGTGGGCTATATAAAGTTGAACCACAAGTTCATTAAAAATACAAAATTATTTTAAAAATAAGAATGTGTTCATCTCTAAATAAAGAAATATCATGAGATGAGTGAAGGATAATTGAAAAAATTATGTATCTAATTATCTACAAATAAATGATAGTTTAATGAGTTATAATTTATAGTTAAATTTACTATTTAAGTAAATCTAGAAATTTGTGTGAAATTAAAATTGATTACATTTACATAATATTAAATTAATTTATAATACAATAAGTTATGTACATGTATCTTTAATTTGATAAGATTTAAAAATTTAAAAATTAATATTTCACTATGTATTCAAATTTTTTCATGAAAACATTAAAACATTACAAAACAACTTACAAAGTATTGGAAAATTTTAAAATTTTTTTCTATATTTTTACAAAAATATTAGAAATTTTAGAATATTGTAGAAAATATTTTAAAAATAATATATTCATGTAAATACCTTTACTTTACAAAAAGTTTGATAAAAATATATAAAAAAATATTTTTATCAATGCTAGTAATGTAAGGGTAAACTAATAAATATAATACCAAATTAACGTAAAAGTTATTTATCTAGTGAAAAATAACAATGAAATATTAATAATAATACAAATTTATCATTATTGTGTCAAAAATATCATCAATTTTTTTTATTAGTACAAATCTATCACTAAACTTCTTATTTATGATACAAATTTACCACCAAATTTATTATTATTTATACAAATTTATCACCGAAAATATAACGTAACCACTTAGAAAATTACATAGTTGTATATTTATAATATTAATTATAATTGAGCACTATTTTTATCATTCGATAAAGTTGGATAATATGTTTGTAATTTTTACAATAATTTAATAGTATATTTATTATTTTACTCGCAACATAATTAAAAAGAAGTGAAGAGTTCTCGCCATACCTCCACTCTCTATTTAAACAAGCTACAAGTGTAAATATGTAATTTACTTTTGAAAAGTCTTCTTTATCTTAATTTGTGTTGAGATGTATAAAAATCTTCTACCTTCAAATAGCCAACTGTTGCACCAAATCAAGAAGATTATTCAATTCATGCTTAAGGGTGTTGAAAAGACTTACTTCACTCACCTTTCTTGATGGTTGGTTAGTACTAGCAATAAATATTGAGAATTAGCAACCATAGTTGTAATTAAGTTTTTGGCATCAAATGGGGTTTTGTTTACCAATGCTCATCTATTCATTGCATCTATCATGCTTCTCTCTATAGGAAAAAAATCCCTCATAAAATATTGAAGAGGAAACTACTCATTGATTTAGTGGTAGGATAATTGGCACATGATCTCTTAAATCTCTCCTAATACTCATATAGGGTTTCCTTATTAAGTTATTAGATGCTACAAATATCTTTTCTGTTAGGTGTGACCCAAGAAGTGAAAACTACTTCTCCAAAAATAATTACTTCATGTCAACCCATGTGATTACGATGCCTAAAAGGAGATAGTATAGGAACTCTTTAGCACTGTCAACTAGTGAGAATAAGAAGGCTCTAAGCTTGCTTTGCTCTTCTGTGATCCCAACTGGATTTATGTTGGAATAGACTATGTGGAACTTCTTGAGGTTCTTGTTCGAGTCTTCTCCTATCAAGTCTCTAAAAATAGGTAGCAAATGAATTAGTTCAAATTTAAGTTCAAAGCCCACCTTTAAGTTAGGATATATGATGCATTTGAGTTACTGCTTCAAATCAAGTGCAACTATCTCCTTTAGAGTTTGTTTAGTATTAGCCGTCTCTTCTTGTACTGGTTTAAAGGATCCTATGCATTTTAAGTTCTAGTTATGTCTTTGTTGCATTAACACTTCAAGAAGAAATAATTAACTAGTAAAAAGTATTAAAAAAATAGTAACTAAAAATAAATAAAGAATAAAAAGAAAACTATAAATTATTAGAAAAATTGTGAATTCAATTCCTGATGACACGACGTCAAAATTTTGAACCAATCCAAAAGATATGTCAAAAGTTATATCTTATTTTTATTAAAACCATGTTACAGTAGTACACTTGAAGGGTCGAACTCGCAAAGAATTGATAACGATTATACTTATTATTACTAGTTTAATAGAAAGTTAATTAAAGTTAGCAACGAGGAGTGTTGAGTTGATTGTGAAAAAGACAATAATAATATAAAGATAAAGAAAATAAAAAAGATACGATTTTTTTAGAAAATAATGAGAAATATGTGATCACATGATTATCCTCGCTATTAGCCTACAATTTAATGAAACATATCATGAATCAAAATTAATTTATTAAGTCCTTAATTAAATTTATAATTTAAAACCCTTCTTTATCTTTAACTTTAGCTTTAAAACTCTGGCAATTAACCAACTTAAATCCTAAACAATTTAGAATTATAATAACTAGATTTAATTAATTAATTACATTAAGATCTAAAAAGATAGTGACTAAATTAGATAAGATTAAATATGGTGATAATCTTTAACCTAAACATTTAATCCACTTGTAATAGAAACCACAAGGTACTATTTTGAATAAGAATATTAACAATTACGAACTAATATATTAAATTAGTAATAAATACGTCTATATAATAAACTAGCTGATCACTTTAATTCATACATGTATAGTTTTGATATATAGAATTTAACACATTAAGAATTCACGAATTGAACCTAAAATAATTTATGACATTAAATTAATTAAATCACAATCTATGGCATTAAAATTGCCCATAATCACATTAAATATTTAACTGGCCATGGAAATCAATACATCTAATAAATAAAATAAACATTCCATTATAAATAAAGAAAGGGATGAGAAAAGAATCTAATTTGGATAAACTATTAGAGTCAAAGGAACCAAAAATAATAATCTTCAACTTGTTCTTCCACTCTTCTTCAAGAATCTTCAACTTTTTCTTTAAGAATCTTCAATTCTTTTAATTTTCATGTATTTTGATTGCTGTGTGTATTTAATGGGTGTGTTGTTTGTGTATATTCATATGAAATTTTTTGGTTTTTAAACTTAAATTAAATATGGATTTTTGATTACAATGATTCAGTAGATATAGGTATGTCATGTGTCAATTAATGGAATTAGAATGTGAATATGAATGGGTTAGTCAAGACACTACATGGCGTTTGAAATTTTCGGAATGAATGATATGTCGTTCAATGATGAGCTAAAATTTGAGCGAACAACACATCGTTTGAGAGGACATTGGACGAACGATATAATGGGTTGACGACATGCATCATGGGGTCCTCAAAAGGGCACCATTTATAGTACTTGGTTCTAAGTATATCCACGTGACAAACATAATTGTAAAAAAAATATAAAAAATTTCAAAAAAATATCAAAAATTCAAAAATTAATATTTTTTCAATAAATATAAAATATATTAGTAGCACATAAGAATAATAAAATAAGTGTAAATGTAAAAAAATTGGTACATAAAAAAATATGTATAAAATAACACTTATTATTTACAACATATTATTATTTTTTATTCGGTAGTTGTTTTGTAGTATGTTAAATTAAGCATGTTGTGTTTATTGTATATTCCTTAGTACTATCTACATAATTAACATTGTGAGACATGCATAATCGAGTTGTAATAGAGCTTGCAAAAAGATTCAACAGGTTAGCATATCCACCTCTCATTTAGATCCTCATTATTTATTTAAATCGAAAGTTCAATTCACATATACGTCTTCATATACATTTGTAGCAATTGCTTAACTTTGTAGAAAAAGGAAAAAAAGGAAAAGAAAAAACAGATTGAGTAGTTTCGTGTCACGCGAGTTCAAGTTAAGTGAAGCGTTTTCTTGGATCAAACATATACCTTGATGTCATTGTGAAGAAGGATAGATGGCTAGGCACACTAGGGTATATTAAGACCTCTTATAGTTAAAATTAGTTTTTCATTATTGATAAGTTAGGTGATTTATGGACCAGTAGTCTTTCTAATTATATTCATTTAAATTATTTTCATATAAAATTTTGTGTGCATATCTTTTATTATCCGTATTTTCTTAACGCATTATTTATGCCTTGTTTCTTTTGTTTTCGTTTTTTTTTTGAGAAAAAAAGACAACAGAAAATAAATGACTTATCTATATTATCTTTGATCATTAGTTATACAGTATAATTTCTTACCCACATGTCAAAGTTTTTCTTTTATGATTACATATAAGGGCATGATATATTTACGTATAAAGAATAAATCTCAAATCAACTCTCAAGATAATACTTGAATTTGTACCTTTACATTTTGCCGTCCAACTACGAGCCAACTAAACTAGACTTGCGAATGGGATAGTTAAAATATTAAATTCTATATAATATTTAAGTTAGCCTACATGCTCTTTTAATTTACCCTCTACCTTATTTAGGTGTGTAATTATGAACTTTCTTTATATAGCGCTTCGTGACTATCTCTGCGATTAACAACGTTTTATTGTTGTGAGGTGAATCATGTTTCTGCCTTATATTAAAAAGTTTTAAGTTAACAGCATAACCCATTCGTTTATATAGTTTCATTTTTAAGTCTTCTACCAAACAAATATTATTTTATAAATAATTAATATATATTTAACGTATTTCATGAACTTAAAAATATATTTTATTTTTTATTTTTTATAACACGTTGAATATATATTTTTTAGAGGTTTAAAAAGAGAACTAGTTAAATATATGAATTATATATATAACTGAAGTTTTTAAAAATTGCTTCATGAATTTTCTCCGCTGAAGTACTGTGATAAAATTGTGTTTTTGAAGATAAAATATGTTGAAAATCAATACCAACATAATAATTAAAGATGTAGAGAAATAAATGAAGTAGTTGAAGAAGTAGAGAAATAAATGAAGTGGTTAAAGGATGTAGAAATAAATGAAGTGGTTGAAGAATGTAGAAATAAATAAAGTGGTTGAAAGTTGTAGAAATAAATGAAGTGTGTATATAAGATTTGTGTGGCTAGGATTATTTCTTAGTTTTATATTTGTGTGGTGTAGATTGCATGGTAAGGACTATAAATAGCCTACCTTGCATTTGGTTTAATCATTCCATCAAAAACAAATAAGTCTTTGTATTCTTAGTTTTAATGTAAATTGAGAGCTTTCTCTTTGAGTGTTTGTATTTCTCTTCAATTTGTGAGTTGCCTTTAAAAGGTGTTATAGTGGGTATAATACAAGTAGTTTGTTTACTTGTTTGGATCTAATATTAGTAAATTTAGAGTTGTGTATTCTAAATTTTACTCAACAATTAGTATCAGAGCAGGATGGTCAGGGATCGTTCTTAGTGGAGCTATCTTGAGTTGTGAGGAGTTTGGTATTCTGCAAGCTTATTAGTCAAGTTTGTTCGGTATAGTCAAAGTCTTGCCGACACGATGAATGATCTTCAAGTAGTTGGAGGAATCAAGAAGCTCAACAACAAAAACTATAACACATGACATCATGTATGGAGTCTTACCTACAAGGTCAAGACCTCTGGGAGGTTGTTGGTGTTGATGAAGTTACACAACCAATAGTGGAAGATGCAAACAACATCTTGCGAAAGTGGAAAATTAAAGCAAGAAAAGCGATGTTCGCTTTAAAGACCACAATTGAAGAAGAAATGTTGGAACACATTCGGGATGCAAAAACACCAAAGGAAGCATGGGACACTCTTGTTACACTCTTTTCAAAGAAGAATAATACAAGATTGCAACTTTTGAAGAACGAGTTACTATCGATGGCGCAACACGACATGACGATTTCCCAATACTTTCACAAGGTAAAGTCATTATGCCGTGAAATTTCAGAGTTAGATCCAAAAGCTCCTATTGGGGAAACAAAAATAAAGAGAATAATTATTCATGGTTTGAGACCCGAATATCGAGGATTTGTTACCGCTATACAAGGATGGCCGACACAACCATCTCTTATTGAGTTTGAGAATTTGTTAGTCGGTCAAGAAACTATGGCTAAGAAAATGGGAGGAGTCTCACTGAAGGGTGAAGAAGAAGGGCTTTACACTAGCAAAAGAAAAGGCACTTTCAAGCGATACAATGGAAATGGATATAAAAATGATGACGACAAAGGAAAAATTCCTCAAGGAAAGGGAGGTTTTCGTCCAGGGGGAGCTTGGAAGAACCGCAATAACAATAGAAAATTTGACGGTGAATGTTACAACTGCGGGAAGATGGGTCACATGACAAAAGATTGTTAGAGTAAGAAAAAGCCTGTTGAAAGCAATACAGCTACTTCCAATTCTAAGGAGCATAGCGAAGATGGTTGGGATGCCGAAGCATTATTCGCTACAGAGGAAGAAGAATTAACTCTTACAGTGACAACATCAAAACATATTGACTATAAGAATTATTGGATCGTAGATTCGGGCTACTCAAATCATATGACAGGTGATAAACAAAAGTTGGAAAGCATGTCTGAGTACAAGAGAGGTCGTGTAGTGGTGATAGCTGAAAACTCAAGGTTACCGATAGCCCACATCGGTAAGATGATAGTTACGCCTCGATATAGTACTAACCAAGTACCACTTCAAGATGTTTATCATGTCCCAAGAATGAAGAAAAATTTGCTATCTGTGGCTCAGTTAACATCATTAGGCCACTATGTCTTGTTCGGTCCCCAAGATGTGAAGGTGTATTATGATCTCAAAATCTCAGAAACACCGACAATGGAGGGACAACGATTGGAATTAGTCTACGTGATGTCAGCAGAATCTGCATATGTAGACAAGACTAGAAGAAATGAGACAACAGATCTATGGCATATGCGGTTAGGTCACGTTAGCTATTCCAAGCTAAGTGTGATGGTGAAGAAGTCGATGCTTAAGGACTTCCTCAACTAGACGTGCGAACATACACGATCTGTGCATGATGCCAATATGGTAAAGCTCACCAATTGCCATATGTGGAATCGAAGTTTAAAGCAAAGGAACCATTAGAGTTAGTTCACTTTGATGTATTCAGTCCTATTAAGCAACCATCAATTGGCGGTATGCAATATATGGTGACATTCATTGACGACTTCTCAAGGTATGTGTGGGTTTTCTTTATGAAAGAAAAATCTGACGTATTCTCAAAGTTTAAAGAGTTTAGAGAGTTAACTGAAGGAGAAGTTGGAAAGAAGATCTGTTGCTTGCGCACTGACAATGGTGGAGAATATAACTCAAGCGAGTTCTCTCAATACCTAAGGGAATGTCGAATACGTCATCAATACACTTGTGCCAACACGCCACAACAAAATGGTGTAGCAGAGAGAAATAACCGACATCTTGTAGAAATTTGTCGAAGTATGCTACATGAAAATAATGTACCTGAGAGGTTTTAGGCTGAAGCGATGAGGACTAAAGCCTTTGTGATCAACAGACTTCCTCAACCAAGGTTAGAATTTGTTTCACCCTTTGAGAAACTATGGAACATGAAACCTACAGTTAGCTACTTTCGAGTATTTGGGTGTGTGTGTTATGTATTTGTTCCTGATCATTTACGGAGCAAATTTGACAAGAAAGTTGTTAGATGTATCTTTGTGGGATACGACAGCTAGAGAAAAGGATAGAAATGTTGTGATCCAATGAGTGGAAGATGCTACACTTCACGAGATGTGGTGTTCGATGAAGCATCTTCTTGGTGGTCATTAGAGAAGGAAGCATTGCCAGACTCAAGAGAATTTGGAGATAAGCTGCAACAAAAGATGGGGGAGCATACTATTCAATTCCAACCAAGTTTAGATGAATCCAAAGATCCAGACGATGATGGTGCCGAACAAAGAGTGGCTCAGAATCCTTGGCAAACTAGTATGTATCGACAACCAAACGAAGAAGGTGGGCCTAGTGAAACAGAAGAATCAACTCCATAATCTCAACTTCGAAGGTCAACAAGAACACGAAGGCTAAATCCTAAATATGCCAATGCAGCCATAATTGAAGAAGCAATAGAGCCTGAGATGTTTGAAGAAGCGTGATAGAGTTCTCAATGGATGATAGCTATGAAAGAAGAGATCGATACACTTCAGCAAAATCAGACTTGGGATCTCGTGTCAAAGCCAAGAGATGTGAAACCCATATCCTGTAAGTGGGTTTACAAGATAAAGCATTGTCCAGATGGTTCAATTGAGAGATATAAGGCACTATTGGTAACTCGTGGTTTCTCTCAATAGTATGGACTAGACTATGATGAAACGTTTAGTCCGGTGGCAAAACTTACAACTATACGAGTCCTACTTGCACTTGCAGCTAACAAAGACTGGAAGTTGTGGTATATGGATGTGAAGAATGCTTTTCTTCATGGAGAGTTGGATCGGGAGATTTACATGATCCAACCAATGGGTTTTTAGAGCCAAGATCATTATGAATATGTGTGTAAGCTACGAAAAGCACTTTACGGATTGAAACAGGCACCCATGGCATGGTATGGTAAGATTGCTGAATTTTTAACACAAAGTGGTTATTCAGTAACACCTGTAGATTCCAGCTTGTTTGTTAAAGCCAATGAAGGAAAGTTAGCTATTGTGCTAGTGTATGTGGATGACTTAATCATAACTGGTGATAATGAGGCAGAAATTCTTCGAACAAAAGAGAATTTGTCAGTCTGTTTCCAGATGAAAGAACTTGGTCAGCTCAAGCACTTCCTTGGTTTAAAGGTTGATCGCACACAAGAAGGAATATTTCTTTGTCAGCAAAAATATTCCAAAGATTTGATGAAGCGGTTCGGAATGCTTGAATGCAAACCAATTTCGACACCGATGGAGCCAAATGCCAACATATGTGCATATGAAGGAAAAGACTTAGAAGATGCGACAATGTAACGAAAATTGGTAGGTAGTCTGATCTACTTAACTTTAACTCGGCCTGACATTTCTTATGCAGTTAGTGTAATGAGTCGACGAATATTGAGATATGTGAAGAGTACAATTGACTATGGTCTTTTGTACAAGAAAGGTGGAGATAACAAGTTAGTTGGTTACTGTGATATTGACTATGCAGGAGATCATGACACCAGGAGATCAAAAATTGGGTATGTGTTTAAGCTTGGTTCTGGAACAATTTGTTAGTGTAGTAAGAGACAACCGACAGTATCATTATCAACCACTGAAGCTGAGTATCGAGCAGCGGCAATGGCAGCTCAAGAGTGTATATGGTTGATAAAGCTAATGAATAATCTACATCAACTAGTAGATTATGTAGTACCGTTGCATTGTGATAATTAATTGGTAATTCGTTTGGTAGAGAATCCGGTCTTTCATACAAGAACTAAGCATGCTGAAGTACACTATCACTTTATCAGAGAAAAGGTTCTGGAAGAAGAAATTGAAATGAGGCAAATCAAGACAGATGATCAAGTTGCAGACTTGTTCACAAAAAGCTTAAGCGTTGGCAAGTTCGAAATGTTTCGCCATCAACTTGACACAATAAAAATAATGAGAGTTGGTGTTGAGGGGGAGTGTTGAAAATCAATACCAACATAATAATTAAAGATGTAGAGAAATAAATGAAGTAGTTGAAGAAGTAGAGAAATAAATGAAGTGGTTGAAGGATGTAGAGAAATAAATGAAATAATTGAAGAAGTAGAGAAATAAATGAAATAATTGAAGAAGTAGAGAAATAAATGAAATAATTGAAGAAGTAGAGAAATAAATGAAGTGGTTAAAGGATGTAGAGAAATAAATGAAGTGATTGAAGGATGTAGAAATAAATGAAGTGGTTAAAGGTTGTAGAAATAAATGAAGTGTGTAGATAAGATTTGTGTGGCTAGGATTATTTCTTAGTTTTATATTTGTGTGGTGTAGATTGCATGGTAAGGACTATAAATAGCATACCTTGCATTTGGTTTAATCATTCCATCAAAAACAAATAAATCTTTGTATTCTTAGTTTTAATGTAAGTTCAGAGCTTTCTCTTTGAGTGTTTGTATTTCTCTTCAATTTGTGAGTTGCCTTTGAAAGGTGTTATAGTGAGTATAATAAAAGTAGTTTGTTTACTTGTTTGGATCTAATATTAGTAAATTTAGAGTTGTGTATTATAAATTTTACTCAACAAAATATGCATCTGATTGTTTTGATCAAAAGCACTACGTTTGGTGAATGATGAAAAATAAGAAAGGGAGGGAGTATTTTGACTTAAGGTTTAAAATCAAAATAAACGGTTGGTAAGATAAAATAAAGAGATCACACATATTTTACTTCCAATAATGGTTTATTTAAATCAGACATATATAATCTGACAATTTACTAAGGAACTCTTTTTCTTAGTGTTTTATGGTTTTCTCAATACAAGAACATAAACAACACTCCTAAACACAAAATATCAAGATTTTCATCTCCTCATTATTTGTTATTATGTTAGATTGAATGTTAATAACATGCATACGTTTTAGGGAGCTGAAGAAGTCTTCCCATATGTAGTCGAGATTAGACTTGCAGTATTGCATACATTGACATCAAGAGGTAGAATGCGGTAATCAATCTCCTGCTCCCGAAATATTCTGACAATCTCTTCAACCAAAGTTGCTCTCCGACAGAATCTCTCCCCCATGTCTTGGTGGTTCATTTTGTGAGTAAGCCACAATGACATCTTCACTTTGTTCAAGTCCTCCAAATCCTTCATAATCATCGTTGGAGCTGGGTGCCAGTGATCGCTTCTACTCTCTACAAACCTGCATATTTTTTTAAGGCACAACTCCATGTCAGATACTTGTTTGGGTTGTAACAGGAATTATGCTGTATCCAAAAGGGAAACAATATGGGTCTGTCTTTTTCTTTTGCTTCTAGGGTCTTGTGAAAGTGCTTCTAGCAGCAAACAAACGCTTTAGGATCAAACATGACAGAATTTGTCATCAGAGCTCATAAAGCACATTTTGTGCTTCTTCTTGAAACTGTTTTTTTCTAGTTAAAATCTCTTCTGTCTGAAATCATTTTTTAACGGAAACACTAGCAGATAGACCTTAGCCACCTTTCTACAACCTTGAGCTCTAATTCAATAGCAAAGTGTTATCATGATATGATATTTAGATTCAAACTCAATACCAAACTCGAAATTTACATGTGTTTCTAATCTTCCATCATATGCAGCAAACTAATAAACTCAAACAGGCAAAGCAGAAAAGAATTTGAATCTAATGATCTATACCGTTCTATTTTCTCTTTAATAATGGCCAATTTTTCCATTGGAGTTGCAATGTGAATGCAAAACTCAATAGCATCTCCCATGTTTGGACTGCGGTAATAATTAGCAATGGGCTTGGAAGCAAGAACACTGTTGGGGTATACAATCTTTGTATTATCATACCTCAAAAAGACTTGTCAATATATTCATCTCTTCAACTAACATCTGAAACCCAAAGAGTAACTTAGGGGATTATGTATATACATAATAAGCAAATATCTACAGCTGCACATATTGCATCAAGATTCATACCTGGACACCATCCACTTCGCAGCAGTCACCGACATCAAATGGATGCACTATAAATAAGAATATGATAGCTTCAAATATTGTCTTGCAGGTATTGCCAAAGATAAATACAACAAGAAGGAGCTGTGATCCCGTTACAAGAAGGAAATGGGAGATTGGAACCCCAAGTATACCAAGAGAGATTATCAAAGTGATAACAGACACAAGGATATTCAACATATTGTGAAGTTCATCCACTGCTGTTTTTGTGTCGTTCAAGGACAAAGCAAGTACTTTTCTCTCTCTAAATGCTTGGACCTAAAACAAAGAAGAAAACTATTTCACTGCATGTATTTCATTCATCAGAAAAATGAAAAAGGTATTTATTTGCTTGACCTTCTTATGCTTCTTAAATTTTTACCAATCCAAAAGGATTTTATAAAAATAAATCTTAAACAATAATTATTAGTAGGACTCATCCAGAACCAAAATAATTCTGTAGAGAGATACATTACCACCCAATATTTTAGAGCGGACTTTTTAATTCCCTCCTTTGTAGCTGTTTCTCCAAAGAGATGCATTGTCTTCAAAGCTTTATCTTCACTCATAAAGCGCATCAAATCCTCCAGATAAATATGTCTGACACACAAAATTACATTTTAACAAAACCAAAATTGTGCACCTAAAGAGAACCATAAAACATTAACATCCATGAGCATTAGCATGTTTCCTTTTCATTCTTTCATTTCTTCTATGTAAAAATCATCATTTTCTTTCATTCATTCTTTACTAAGCAAAGTTTCAAAATATCATGTTATGGAGCTCCAAGTTTTGGTTAGAAACAATTGAATCATTCTGCAGTCCATATAGATGAACAGAATGAATGAAATCGTAAGAAAGACAAAGCCTCATTTACGCTATGACATCAAATAGTATCTGAATAATATGGTAGCTATAGATAGGAACATACTGAGATCCTGGCTTGGCTACTCTTAGGAATATCTTCTTGGCTGCTGTCTTTGCTTCGCATTCTGTTCTGATTGTGAAAGAGGAATCGTCCTCGATATCTGAATCGAGTATATTCTCATCAAGAGTTTTCAAGGACTTGTGACAGATGGTATTTATCAACCACCTCATATTCGAAGTTGATATATTTGTCCTGCTCAACTTATTCAAGTGATCAATGGGGATTTTCTTTTCTTGCTTCTTTGACTGGACCCTAGAAAATCGAGGAGTCGATCCAACTGAGGGGCAATTTTTTAGTCCACTGCTAACAACTTTCCCGTTCTTTTGAAGAAGAGATTCCTTGAGCTCACTAGGCACTGAAGCCCCAGCTGTCTGAGATTCTATAAGCTCAGCCTCTTCAATAGAGTTATATCTTTCAATCAATGGAGGACCAGAAATCGTCTCAATTACATACTGATCGAACAATGCCTCCCTAATTCTTTCAAAGAAAGTGTTCACATGAAATGTCAAAGCAAAGGCCTTCACAAGTAGAGTTTTCAGAAGCCAAATCAAATTACCCAACAAAAAACAAACCAGAATTTTGGTCACATAAGGTAAGATCTTACTTTTAGTCTTCTCCTCAACTTTATTATCAAATATGCAATTCCAAATAAGTAAAACAAGACCCAACCCGAGGCAATTTTGAACGGCTCTTCTCAACCCATAAACAAAGTACGCAACCTTTTTCTGAAGAAGAAAAGTTTGTTCTATAAAGATCACAATAAGTCTAATAACCCCACCAGAGACTAAACGTCCACAGATTATCGCTAAAACCAAAAATTCCCATTTCCATAATGGAAGATCCCACACTATTTGCCTCTTTAGAATTGGAATCGAAACACTACAAATTAAGCCAGTTATAATTAAAACTAGACTTATCCATTGAAGCAATGTGAGTGTACTATACTTTCTTTTGCTATATTCTTCTGGGATGTCTTCAATATTGTTCTCATCCTCCAACCCATCATCATCTCCTTCATTACCCCCCTTTTTCCCATTAGAATTCAATGTATTTTCAGATTCCTTACTTGGTTCTTCTTGTGGGTCAATGATCCTTGACTTTGTTCTGCTTATAGGTGGCTTCCACGAGGTCTTTCCATGGAAGGAAGCGCTTGAGCTACACCTCATAACGTTTGCTTTTGGAGATTGTTGGGAATTCTCTGGTCCTCCTAAGTTTCTTCGTCGTATGCTTTCATTATGTATCTCTGCTGAGCTTTGAAATGTTTGTCTTGGAATTCTTGAACGAGTCTCTGTTTCCTCCCTACAACCAATGTTACTGTTAATTTCAACTATAAATTCTCGGTCTCTATGTGCCATTTCCAGTCAGTTTGGTCATGAAAGAGAGCTTGATTTTCTTTTTCTTTCTTTTGGGTAGCTTTGTTCTTGTTCTGTTGTTCTTAAATCGACTGGAGGAACAGGTTAGATTGAATAAGCTTCTCAAAGGTTCCATCAAAGTGTTATGCAATTCTGGAAATGGAAGATTTGATGCTGTTTAAAGAAAGAGTTCGGAATAATATACGTACAGAAAACGCTTTTGTTATTTTGGTGGGAAATAACTCGTAAAACAGTTTTGCATTTCTTGAGAAAAATAAATGCTTTTTATTATGCATCTTAGTAATTAGAATCTCCATATGCTGCAATATAATTAAAACTTGTTAATAAATCTATAATTATTCTACGATATAATTAAAAATTGTTAATAAATTAACAATTATTTTAAGATGTCATATTTTTAATTGGAAATTTAACATCTAACAAATAGTTTGTGGGCCTAATCTAGCATCAACCGATACAATATTTTATTTAAAATAATTTATTAATTTTTAATCCATTTATAATTTATAAATTATCTTATTTTTTATTTTAGATAAAATTTAAATATAATTTATTAAAAAAATTGAATTTCAAGAAATTTTACTTTAATCATATACATTAATAATTTTATTTTGAATTGATATACTTTAATTACTTTATTTTTATACATTTTAATTATTTTAATTACTAAAATTTTGATAATTTTAAACATTTTAATCTTTATCTCTTTCATTTTTTGAAATATTTTTATCTTCAAACATTTATTAATCACTTCTAATAAAGCTTAATTCAATTCCACTAAAAAAATTTCAAATAAAAAATGATCATAAAAAATCAAAAATAATAAGAAATGATTAAAGTTTTCAAAATGTAATAAAAAAATAACTAAAATGTACTAATTTTTTAAAAAAGTTAACTAATATATCTAATTTGTAAAAGTAAAATTATCAAAATATCATGATGCTCGTTCATTAACATGTAGTAAATGATTACAACTTATTTTTATAATGAGTAATGATTAAAAAATAATCACTCTATTTTTACATAAAAACTATTTTTTGATGTAAATTACATTTTATTTATCCATTAAATTTGTAAAATAAAATGATTGTATTTCTTATTATTTTGATTCTAAAAATTAAAAAAAAAACAATTTATAATTTAAATAACATATATAAAGTGGGTATTAAAAAAATTATACAATTAAATGTAATTTTAATTAATATTAATGATAATTATTTTTTTACATAATTTAATTTTAAATTAAATTAATTCATAAAATCTCTTAATTATCAAATATTATATTTTATTAATCTATTAATTCTTCTAATTATATTCTAATAATTATATTAAATATATATTAAGAGATTACATAAGAAATATTATTTGAATATATGGACAAAGGTTCGATTCAATTTACAACTCGAGCCATCAGACGAGTTAATTTAGGAAGATTAGTATGTGTTTACGCTTATACTAATCCGATCTATTAATCATCGACCTCGAGTTTAAAATGTTTTTATCTTACTGATTGTATTCTTCTAATATACCATAATGTGTAACTCTGATACATTACAATGTGTAACTCCTATATAATCGATATGTGTACATATAATATCTTATATATATATATATATACACATAATAACTTATTTTGTATTAAAAATATTAATATTAATTATAGTTAAACTCTATATAATTATAAATTTTATACAACTCAATTCATGCGACATAAGTTAAACTTAAATTTTAGGATTTTAATATGTTTAAATTAAATCTTATATTACTAAATTAATTTTTTTTTTCTTGGTATGGCACTGCACATGTGAGTGCATATAACAGTTTGATAATATAGAACCCCATTAATTAGGGAATAAGTTTAGTGGGTATTTAACAGTATTCTCCCATAATTTTTCCAGCTCGCATATGTTTGGTTATCCAGAGCTCCGGACTTGGGAGCAGCGGGTGTACGTGATAATTTTAAATTTATAGACAAATTATATCTAAATTTTAAACTTTTAATACTCAATATATCAATAAAATTCAATAATTTAAATATATTTTTATTAAAATAAAAAATATATAATATATTTTTAATTAAATTATTATTTTACTATATATATATATAATAATTCTTCTCCGTAATATAAATCCTAGATCATCATTTCCCGTAGCAAATGACATGAATACTAAGTATTAGTTAATATTACTTATCTAGACAAAAATCATTAATAAATGTTGAATAATACGAGCTTAACTGAGTCTATACGAACCTAACTCAAACGACAACTTTCAATAGTCAAAAATACGTTTAATATATTGTTTAGTGTTACGTATATATCATTTTCATCTATTCCATTAACAAAATTGACGTAACATATATGATTTCATTAAACCATTAATAAAGTTGAATATATATATATACATATATTTTGAGTACATATTTTTAACATTAATGAAAGTTGTGGTATATTTGCAAATTTTCATCGGTTGGAGAAAACAATTTAATATTTATTAGTATTTAACTGGTTGCTAAATTTAAGAAATTCAATACTATCACTATGGTAAAATATGGTATTTAAATCGATATGTAAAGTCGATTTTGAGAAAAAATCGACTTATAATTAATTTAAAGTTAGTTCGGTGAAAAACCAAAGCTACGTATAGTATCGATTGCCGTGTTAAATCGAAATTACACATAGGATGTAGCGTCAATCCTACGTGTCAATCGATGATATCCACGTGTATAACGTCGGTTGACATGTAGAACCGATGCTACGTCCTACGTGTTACGGTGGTTCAACATGTTAACTGACACTATCTACATGGATATTTCTTTTTCTCTTCTTTTTTCTCCATCACACACAACATTTTTAATTTATAGCACCCAAAAATCTCAAAACCGAGCTTCACCTCCTCCACTCTTTCGCATTTTTCGTCCACCTATGACCACCATTTTCAACGCCGTTTAGTGGGTTTTCTTCCTCTCCAAATTATCTTCCAAATACTCTATTTTTTGAGCGAAATACTCAAATTTTTTTATACCCATTTTCTCATTTACAAAATACCATTTTTTCTTCATTTTGTCACTTCATTTACTCTTTTATAAGTATTTATATTAATCCTATGCACTTATTAATCACTTTGCATTATTTTTTGTATAATTTTTTGTATTATGTATGCTTTGTATTATGCATGTTATTATTTGTTTGGATGATTTTTTAGGTGAGTTAAGGGAAATAATATCTGGATGTTGTGTGTTTGAGGGACTAGAATATTTACCGTATGTAGATAAACTTATTTACATATAAATAATTATATTTTATTTAGTAAAAGTAATATAATTTTAAAATGATAAATTTTGGTATTGTATATGTTTTGGTATATAGTCTAATAATTAGGGAATTCATATATAATAATACCTTAAATATATTGATTTGATATATATTTAATATGCTTAATGTCATTAATAGAAAATTGACAAATCTTGAATGTCAAAATGTAGAATTGAGTAGGAATACATTTTTAGAGTTGAAAGTTTCTTGGAATTTGCTTGTAAAATAATAATAATGAAATTAGTATGATTCAATGACCATGTGTTAAATGTAAAAATGAGCGATTTCATGAAGCTGACGAGGTTAAGTATCACCTTATCCATAGTGGTATTCTTTTGAGTTATAAATGTTGGTATTATCATGGAGAAAATATTGATAATACTCATGGAGAAGAGATAAATAAGAATGTGAGTGGATTATATACATCTTATCATAATGTACAGACAAAAAATATGTTTCATAGTATTGAAGATAAACTACATGAGGATGATCTCAAAACCTTTAAAAAACTTCTAAAAGATGCCGAAAACCGTTGTATACAAAATGCAAGAAATACACTAAAATGTCAGGATTGGTTCATTTGTACAATGTGAAGGCAAAACATGGTTTTTCTGACAAGGGATTCATAGAATTACTAAATCTACTAATAGATATGTTTCCTGAGAATATTGAATTACCATCTTCAATGTATGAAGTGAAGACATCTCTTAGTCGATTTAGCATGGAATATCATAAGATTCATGCTTGTCCAAATGATTGCATTCTTTATAGAAAAGAATATGAGAATGATTGTTCGATGTGTAAAGAATCAAGATGGAAGCATGCTACAAATGAGACAACACCTAAGAAAGGCATGGCCTCAAAGATTCTTTGGTACTTTCCTCCGATTCCTCCCTTTCAAAGGTTATTCAAAAGTAAAGAGATATCAAAGATGTTGACTTGGAATTCAAATAATCGATCTAATGATGGGGTACTATGTCATCTTTGTGATTCTCCAAATTGGAAAGTAGTAGATAATTTATCCCCTCATTTTGCATCTGATCCGTGAAATCTTCGTCTTGCCATTACTATTGATGGAATTAATCCATATAGTTCCCTTAGTAGTAGATATAGTTGTTGGCCAGTAATTATGGTAACATATTACCTTCCTCTCTAGTTGTGTATGAAAAGAAAATTCATGATGTTAATATTATTGATCTCAGGACCGAAACAACCCGATGTTGATATTGATGTATATTTATAGCCTCTGATAGATGATTTAAAGACATTGTGGAATGATGGTGTAAATGTTTATGATGCATATAAAGAATGATTTTCCTGCCTATAGGAACTTATCAGGACATGCAACAAAAGGTTACAAGGGATGCCCTATATGTAATGATGGCACTTCTACAACTTCTTGTTCATGGACAAAAGATGTCTTATAGAAAACATAGAAGATTTTTTTCCATCTGGACACAAGTTTAGATATCAAAAGAAACCATTCGATAGTGAAGAAGATCATGATCATGCACCCCGACCTTTGCGAGGTGTTAAGATATTAAGGCAATTGAATGGTATGACATTCAAACGATATGGAAAGATGAAAAAAATAATACTCACTAAGGAAGGGAAATGAAAGAGGTCAACTAATAAAAGGGGTGAAAATGAAAATGTTACTGAATTAGTAGACCATGATTATTGGAATAAAAAATCAATATTTTGGGAATTATCTTATTGGAAAGACCTACATATTCGTCACATCTTAGATGTTATGCACATTGAGAAAAATGTATGTGAGAGCTTGATTGGTACATTACTTAATATACTTGGAAAAAAGATGGATGAAATTAAAGCAAGATTGGATTTAAAGAAACTAGGCATACAACCTGAATTGGCACCAAGGGTGGAAAATGTTAAGAATCGAACATACTTTGCCACCAGCATCATATACAATGTCAATAAAAGAGAAGGGATGTGCTTTGTAAATGTTTGGAGGGTGTGAAAGTTCTTGATGGTTACTCATCCAACTTAAGAAATTTTGTGTTTATCACCGATAAGAAACTTTATGGATTAAAATCACATAATTGTCATATCTTAATGCAACAGTTATTACTAGTTGCTATTAGATCAATTCTTCCAAAACATGTTCGATTATAAATAATTTGTCTTTGTTCACTCTTCAATACAATATGCAAGAAATCTATATCAATTGGCGAGTTAAGCTCTTTACAGAAGATGTTGTAGAGACTTTGTGTCTAATTGAAAAATATTTTCCTCCTTCTTTCTTCAATATAATGATTCACTTGTGTGTTCATTTAGTTCGAGAGGTTCAATTGTGTGGTCCTACTTACTTAAGGTGGATGTATCCTTTTGAGAGAGATATGCAAGTCCTTAAAGAATATGTCAATAATAGAAATCGACCTGAAGGATGCATGGTGGAGCGCTACATTGCTAAAGAGGTCATTAAGTTTTGTTTTGAATACTTTAGTGGTTGCACTGAAATTGAGAATCCTATGCATAATTTGTTCTTAGAACGTCACATGATCCAAGTAGGTAACCCTATGCTTAGTGGAAGTAAGAAATTTTTTATTGATCGCACTCGATGAAAAAAGTACACCAAATCATTTTGGTAAATAATAATGAGGAACAACCATAGAGTAAGTTATGTTTAACCTTTCCATTTATGCAATAATTATTTTTTATTTAACTATTAATGATGATATCTATTTTATATATCTTTAATAACATTACATAATGCATTTAAACTTACTGATTGATCCTCGTTATAAAAAGAGAGAGAAAAATTGTTGTATGATCAATATAAGCGAGAGCTTATTAATTAGTTTCACAACCATGTAAGTGTCACATACAAGAATTCATTAGTACTTTTATGCAATGTTTTAAAAAATTTCTTTAAACACATTTCATGTTTTTGTATGCATAAATTTGAGTTGAACTCAACAAACTCAATCATAAAATAACAAAAAGTTTAGAATGGCTTACATATGGTCCAAAATTTGATGTCAAATCATTTTCTAGTTTCACAATTAATCGATTGAGGTTTACGAGTCAAGAAAGAGACAAAGTCCGAGTAAATTAGAATAGTGGTGTGAAGATGGTTGCACAAACTATGCAATTTGCCAATTCGAAATGGTAATCCTATACTTTCTGATAGAACATATTATGATATAATTCAAGAGATTTGGGAACTCGATTATGAGATCTTCCATGAAACAGTATTCTTATGTGATTGGGTCGAAAATGTTATCAATGTTGGATATAAAATAGATGATTTTGGATTTATCCTTGTAAATTTATCCAAGATAAGTCACATTGATGATCCTTTCACGTTATCACTTCATGCAAAACAAGTATTTTACGTGAGTGATCAAATTGACACCAGATGGTCTGTTGTGTTAATGCCTCCACAAAAAGAGTTCTACCATTGTGATGTTTTAGAAGATAATGACCCTATGCTTGATACATTATCCAATATTAGTCATTTTTCAAACAAATTTCCTAATGTATGTGATGATTTAGTTGATGACGATGATTCTTCATCATGGACTCAAAATGATTGTGAAGGAATATATGTATATGATCAATAACCTAATTAAACATAATGTATGTTCTATATTATTCTAATAACTCTTGGACGTTTATATATATATATATATGTATGTATGGACTTAAAATTGTCAATTAATTTATATTTCATCATGTTTGTAGATATTTCATGGATCCTAGGGTACCAGAGCTTGTAGATCCAAATGATCCATTGAGGAATTTGGAAATAAGGGGTTGGGCGAATATACCTGATGCTCCACTTAACCCAAATGATAGAATGCCCATTCTATTTGATGCTACTGGTAATCCAATAGGGGAAAATGGCCAACAATTGAAATTCTTTATTGGTAGACTTGTTATGTCAGCTATACCAATCAATATAAATGATTGGACTTAGGTTGACGAAGTTGAAAAGTACAAAATATGGAAAACCATTTGTATAAGTCTCTTATATTTTATAACTAATTACATATATTATATCTTTTTTGTATTATATCTAATCTTTTGTAGTGTTTTTTTTATAGAATCATTATAAAATTGATGACGTACACTTGGAAGAGCAAGTGTTATAAGATTACAAATAAGGTGTGGAAGGAATACAAAACTTCTACATTGGGCAGAAATGATGTGTTTCCATATTTGGAACCACTTGAGGAAGTAGAGCTCTACAAAATCCTTGGATTACACCTCAAGTTTGGAAAGACTTCGTGGATTATAGAGGTATGAATGAATTTCAAATTATTAGGGAAGAACATCAAAATATACAAATGTATAATATTCTTCCTAAACGTATTGAAAGGTCTTTAAATCCTGAAGTTAGATATAGAATGGTATTATTAATTTGTGTTAATTTATAAATATTTTTATATTTATTTTCCTCAAATTTAAGTTGATGTCATGGTTAATAAATTTATTTAATTTATGTAGGAAGCTAAATTGGGTAGACTGGTTACCCGATCTTAACTGTACACAGAAACAAAGACTCCCAAAATGAAAAAGTCAAGACTAATGACTAAGCGTGGAGAAGAACAACTAAATAAGTTGGTTAGTAATTTAACTTGACACAAAGTCCTTATGATTTTTAATAATTGATGTAATAATGTATGATATATTTGTTTGCTTTATTATTTGTAAAGAGCTATTCAAGAACAAATATGCAGGGGTGAAATAATCGAACAACCAGGGAGAGATGCTATATATCATGCATTCGGATGTGAGCATCCTGGTTGTGTTAGGGGAGGTAGCTAATAAGATGGTTATATGGAGTATTTTAATATTCCAAAACAAAAGCCTCAGATGGTCAGTAAGGAGAAATACAGTAAAATCGAAGAAAAACTCAACTCCTTTAAGGCCTCAATGTTAAGTAAGATTGCCACTTTAAAAGAATATCAATCACAACACATGTCAGGCATGGAATCATACTACAATCAGGGTATGCCATATTGGGCAGGCATGCAACCATCCATGCTAGGCATGCCACTATCCATGCCAGGCATGCCATCCTTGCAATCTCATAGCACCCAACCTATATCCAGTATGGGATATAGTCATCCTATTGGACCTCCATTTATGCCAGGAATACAGATGCAATCAGGTAGTCATTCATTTTCTCCAATATAATTTATGCATTCTAACCATCAATCACATCATGATGAACTTTTTGATGAGAATGTACTTCCAATAGTTACCCGCATGGGAGTCCTCCTCTATTTGATGAATCATTTGTGGTCAGATTTTAAGTTTATGTAAATAATCTATTATTTTTATTTTTTATTATATATAACGCTTAAATTTTTTACAAAATATGAAATGTTTGTTGAAACATTCTTCATCAACAGACTTTGTTGTTATTGGAACGGTACAATAATTGAGCGATGATTGGATGATTCATAATCAATATTTGCTAAATCATTAGCAAATAGTAATTGATCAATCATTGCTCTATGATTTTCCACTAACTGTGCCTTCTGATCCTACCATAGTCCAAGAGGTGGTTGGACAATATGTGGCTTTGCTGTTGATTCAAGTTGTAATAAATCTTAACGTGGTAATATTTTTTTTACTTAAAAGATAACACTTTTTCACTACTATTATGTTTTTATTATTTTATTGTTACTAACATACATAATACTTCTTATTTAGTCTATTATAGCAGAACTAGTAAATACGACATATTTAAGAGATACGAAACAGGTATCTCGTGGTAAATCTATGTCTAGTGGCCAATCATTGCACACTAAGTCATTCAATAAGGACCATTGGAAAAAGTATAGTTATGATTATGCTTTAAACTTCAATAGAAATCTTGGTCTTTTGATGACTACTATTGTGTGGGAATCTAGGATAAATAATGGATGGACTGTGCCACTTCCTATATAAATTTTTGGTGTAGACATCGGCCAAATATATATATCGATCGAGTATATATTGCAGCTATTTGAATATCAAATGATCAATTTAAGTATAATTCAAGTGTGGACAAGGTGAGTCCTCAATCAATAAATAACTTTCATTTATGTAGAACATATATAATTATATTTATATTATCTAATTATTTATATATATTTCTTTTATATAGGGCATGTTATTATCAACTTAACATAATCACTCATCACATTTAACAATGTTCTATGATTCTTCATTTGTCAATCAATATCAAGAGAAGGATGTTAGCATCAGAGCTAAACAATTATGTGATAGAGCATTAACGCTTAACAGAAATCAGAAATTGATAATCCCTTGGCCACTAAGGTTTGAACAAGGCCAAGATCATTGGATGTTGGTAATCCTTGATCTGTTCAATAATCATGTTTGATACTATGACTCAGCTTTCATAGAACTGAGTAAAGATACAAAAGCAGTTGTTGAAATGTAAGAGTTATAGCTAGTTATTTTTCTTCTATTGTTCTTTGTAATATTTAATAAAAAAATAACCGTTTTAAACTTTGATAGAGTATGGAAGTTGTGAAACAAGTTTAGGGGCATTGCCCTTAAAAAATCTCATAAACTTATATGGCACAAAGTTATGGTATATACAAGCGAATATTAATAATTTTATTATTGAATAATAAAAATGTTAGAATATGAAAAATCATGTACAGTTGTTTTTTGTAGGTTTCATAACAAAATGATGGAGTCATGTGTGGTTATTATGTCATGAATTTTATGAGCGAAATCATCAAAAATATCAAAATTCTAATTGAAGATGTGGTAATCTCTTTTACCAATATATATTTTTAACATATACGAGTTAATTTTTGTGAATTCATGAAATTAAATTCTTATTTTAAATTTAAATACATGTAGTTCTTTGATTGGAATAAGATGGGCTATAACTTGTAAATTTTTGATGATTTACGAGAGGAATGGACAAAACACATGGTTCAAATTATATCATCATAAGAAGAATCAGGAGAAGATTTTGATGATCTTGAATAATATATGACAACATAATGGTAATTTTTATAATGCTTTAATTTCTCTATTCTTGTGTCTGAAGTCCCTTGTTTGACGAATGTTTATGTGCTCATGTATTTAGGAGAATAAATTGTTTTATGGACCTATTGTTTTGCCCAGAATTCATTTCATCTCTCTTGCCTAGTTCCCTTATGATAACATCATGGTAGTCACTAGCCAGCCAAGTATTGGAAAACCACCAAGAATCATCATTCCAGTATAATATCATGAATTCACAAAAAATAACTTATATATGTTAAAAGATTAGTAGAAGAGATTGCCATATTGACACTCAAGTGATATAATAATAACCTTATCCTTTCGAAATCATATTATCATTGTATTAATCTTTTGTCTATAAATATGAAACTATCTAGAATCAAATTGGTATTTTAATGCTATAATGAGCTCTAAATATGAAGTGAAGTGTAACTCTGATTTGTTACTTGGGTTGGTTAAGTTTTGGTGCCCATAAACTTATGGAACAACTATTTTTTGCCCAACCAACCCAAGTAACAAATCGAAATTATACTTGACTTCATATTTAGAGCTCATTATAGCATTAAAAATATCAGCTTAATTCTAGATAGTTTCCTATTTATAGACAAAATATTAATACAATACTAATATGATTTTGAAGGGATAAGATTATTATTATATCACTCTGATGTCAATGTGGTAATCTCTTTTACTAATCTTTTAACATATACAAGTTATTTTTTGTGAATTCATGATATTACATTCTTATTTTGAATTTAATTATGTATATTTCTTTGGTTGGAACAAGTGGGCTATGATATGCATATTTTTTATGATTTACAAGAAAAATGGATAGAACACTTTATTCAAATTATAACATCATGGGAAGAATATGATGATTTTGAATAACATAGGGCAACACCATGGTAATATTTATAATGCTTTAATTTCTCCATTCATGTGTCTGTGATGTTTAGACTGCTTGTTTGAAGGATGTTTACGTGCTCATGTATTTAAGGTAATGAATTGTTATTTAGACCAACTATTTTTTGCCCAGTTTCCTTGTCACTATGCTGGTGATTCTAAGCCAACTAAGTTTGCTTTCCTTGAAATAAAGTGAGAATATCACAAAATCCATAACACTTTGACGACATCATTTTATTTGTAATTTAAGTTAAATATATATGTATTGTATATACATTATTTTTTTGTAATAAATTTAACTATCAAGTAATTAATTATATTTAATTTTTTAATTATTTATATTATTATTTAAATTTTGTTAAAGAGATTTTGATTTTTTTATACTATATGATCAAATACAGGTTATTAATAGAGTAGAAAATAAGTAAAATATGTAATATATATATATTTTTTTTTAAAGTTGATTTTTAATCGACTTTAATGTTCGATTTTGTAACAGTGTATAAATTTGGATTTTAATTTTCGAGGGAGGAAAATATATGATTGATAGAATACACAGGGAAAATGAAATAAAAACCAAACAAACAGAGGTAGTACTAGTAGAGAGGAATAATTTCGTATACAAAAGATATTTTAGAGGTTGTTCCTCCACCTGATCTGATAGAAGTGTCAACTGCAAGCTGAATCTTATGGTGGAAACAAAAGATCTAAAGAATCTTTTCTTCTCTTTCCATAAAGTGCCTCTCAGCAAAAAAAAAAAATTTATAAGATATTAGGCTGTTATCCGTAATTGAAATAAGTTGAAATGAAAAAATAAATAAATGAAATAAAATAAAGAAGAAAGACAATGTAAAATTATTTTTATTTTATTTTATGATTATTAAATAACAGCATGGAATAGTAATAATAAATGTTATTTTAAAAGTAATAATGAAAATATATAAAAAATATTAAAATAAAACATATTTTTTAATTAATTTTATAAATTTAAGAAAGGAAATTAATATCAAAGAAGGTGCAAGAAACAAATCAATGAAAATGAGTGTTGAATTTATTAAGTTCTTATTTTTTTCACCATAGTTTTAAGAAATAAACATGTAAATGAAAATTACTTCATTTTTTTCTTATTTTCTTTCTAAAAGTTCACAAGATCAAATAATCTAGAAGATTGAATAAATTATTTTTAATTTTATCAAATTATAAATTTATAAATTAAAAAAGCGATCAGACATATAAATGTGTGTAAATAATAGAATGTAAAAAATAAAAATAACACATAATATTTTTTTTGGTAAAAACTACTTAAAATACAGTCATGATTTAGGAGGAAAAGTCACGATTCATCGGACCGTTTAATTTTTTACTATGAAAATCAAATATTTAAGTATAAATTATGTTTTATGATACCCTCTATAGGATATTCTCAATGTATCTAACTTACGAGCCACTGTCCTATTTTCACGGTTTTCAATATTAACATTAGTAGTATTTAGACTAATGTTTCAAGTAGCTGCTCACCAATTAGATATATTTACATATTCACCTGCAAAAAAGTTAACACAAAAAGTACATGTATGTATTCTAGATGAATTTAAATAATAAATAAAGTCTAAGCTAATAGATTCAATAAATAATTCAATGGATGAAAATTTGTTGTTATCCTAAAACAATAATTTAAGAACAAGTTTAATAAACATGACTTCTATATACTTAAATGATCAATTCAATAAAACATGACCAGGAACTAATGCAAGTAATAGAAAGTCCTAAGAAGAAGAAGAAGAAATTGTATGATCGTAGAAAGTAATAAATAAAACCTATGAAAATCATGGAAAATAAAATCATATTATTTTTATGTGCTTGTGAGTTGTGTGGTCTCTTGAAACAATAAGTAATGAATTTAATTTATAAGAAAAATTAAAACCTTAATCCTAGGTCATTGTTAAATAACATTTTACTCTAAATAATATTAATAATATTCATTAGTCAAGAATACTTCTATTTAAATAAGATTTATTTATAGTAGTTTAATTAAGATTTTATGCTATATTTTAGCCTATGTTTTAAGTTATAATTTAGTTTATATTTTAAGCTATATCTTATCTAATATTTGAATTTATATTTTAGGTTATATCTTATTCTATATTTTAACCAATAATTTATACTATATCTTAACCTATATTTTAGGATATATTTCAAAAATATTAAAGCATATTAAAGAAAAGAATAAGCGATAATTTTACAAGTTCGCTCAAGTTTAAATAAATATTTTAAATCTATAAATCATACGCTCATTAATCAAGAAAAGTGTATCGATCGATCTAGCTAAGACTTGATCGATCCTAGCAATGATAAACTAGTTCCATAATTTTAACCCGAGAGTGCTCGATCGAATTCAATCAAAGTTTGATCGATCTACAACCTTCGATCGATCAACATAATATTTGATCAATAGAATAAATTAAGCATTAAAATAATTTTGTGTTTGTAAATGCATGAATGTAAATCTAAGTGTAATAGTATAGAGATTTATACCTAAAGTGTATCCATACAAAACTCGATTATTTACAAATAAATATTTTATTCACAACAATTACCAACCCTCATAATTCCTTATTCTTTTCTTGTTAGTTCGTAGAAAAGAAGGGATTTTATGATAAAACCTACGATTTATTTTCACAAAATATTAAAATTATTGTTTAGAAAAATGCAATGGTTAACACATAAAACTTGGTGAAGAGTCAATTTGGTACTTTGTTTAGACAATAAGTGCTATTTAGTTTCCAAAGTTCGAAAAAATGATTTTTAGTCCTTTTATTTATAAAAAAAAGCGATAAAGAAATACATTTAATATTTTTTATTATTAAAATTAATAATAAAAATTTATCATAAATATCAAAAGTTCTTACCTTTTTAACTAAATCATTTTTTCTTAATTTTACATAAAAAAGGATAAATGTTACATTTTATAACCTAAAGGACCAAAAACCACCTTTCACATGACCAAAAGATACCATAACATTTTGTAGAATTTAATCTGAGAGATATGATGGAGATATGTATTCTTTACTTCATTCTCTGTTAATTCTTCTCATTACAACACTATAATACAACACTATAAATAGGAATAAAACATTAGACAAATGTCCACTAATTCTAGGAATATAACAGCTGGTATCAATAATTAAAATACAGCTTGATTTACACTAGCTCTACAGCCTGTACAACACTAATAATATTCTCTGAGAGTCTACACTCCCCCTCAAGTTGGGTAATAGATATTAATCATTGCCAACTTGCAACTCAATTCTTCAAAAAAAATTCAAGGTAACGCTTTGGCAAGGATATCTACAATTTGATGTTTAGTAGATGTATATAGTAGGTTCACAATTTTTTCATCTATCTTTTCTTTAATGAAATGATGATCAATTTCTACATGTTTGGTTCGATCATGATGAACTGGATTTTTCGCAATTCTTATTGCAGCTTGATTGTCACAATGCATGCTGATAGGTTCAAGAGTTGTGAAGTCCAGTTCATTGAGTAGTCTTCTTAACCATATTCCTTCACAAATTCCATGAGTCATGGCTCTAAATTCAGCTTCTGCACTACTTCGAACGACTACTAACTATTTTTTACTTCGCCAAGTTACAAGGTTTCCCCATACAAATGTACAATATCCAGTGGTAGACCTGCGATCCACTATAGAGCCTACCCAGTCAGCATCTACAAAGACTTCAATTTTTCTAGTGAGATTCTTACTGAAATATAATCCTTTTCTTGGTGTCATCTTGAGATACCTGAGTATACGATATACCGCTTCCATGTGTTCTTCAGTGGGACTGTTCATAAATTGACTTACAACACTTATTGAAAAACCAATATCTGGTCTAGTGTGAGATAGGTAAATGAGTTTTCCCACTAATCTTTGATAACGACCTTTATCCACAGGTGTATTATTTTCTTTGATTCCGAGTTTTATTGTAGAATCCATCGGAGTTTCTGCTGGTTTACACCCCATCATTCCAGTTTCCTTGAGAAGATCAAGTACATATTTCCTTTGAGATATAGATATGCCCCTTTTTGTTCGTGCTACTTTCATCCCTAGAAAATATTTAAGATTTCTTAGATCTTTGATCTCAAATTCCTTGGCAAGGAATTCTTTGAGTTTATTCATCTCAATTGTAGAATTACCTGTTAGAACAATATCATCTACGTACACAATTAGGATAACTATTATGTCATTAGAGAAGTGTTTAACGAATAGTGAGTGATCTTTTTGGCATTGATTGTACCCATATCTCTTCAGAACTTTAGAGAACTTATCAAACCAGGCACGTGGAGACTATTTCAATCCATATAAGGATTTCTTAAGTTTACAGACTCTATTGGTTGGAACAAGAGATTCAATTCCAATAGGAATGTCCATGTAGACTTCTTCTTAGAGATCACCATTAAGGAATGCATTCTTGACATCTAATTGGTAGGGAGGCCAATCCAAGTTAGATGCTATGGAGAGAAGAACACGAATAGTGTTGAGTTTTGCTACAGGTGCAAAAATCTCCTGATAATCAAGCCCATATGTCTGAGCGAATCCTTTAGCCACAAGGCGAGCTTTGAGTCTTTCTACATTGTCGTCTGCTTTGTGTTTGATTGTAAAGATCCATTTACACCCAACAGTTTGTTTTCCCAATGGTAGTTTTGTGATCTCCCAAGTCTTGTTTTTCTCTAGGGCATTGAGTTCTTCACGAATAGTTGTCCTCCATTCAGGTATCTGAAATACTTCATGAATAGAATTTGGAACCTTTATCTGATCAAGGTTGCTGATAAATGCCTTATACCCTAGTGAGAGATTTTTATAGGAAACAAGGTGGTTTGTGCATGATCTTACACCTTTCCTTATATCAATTGGTAAATTCAAATCATTAGGAGGTAATTCAATAATATGAGGTTCAGTGGTGTTATCTTGTGAATTATCGGAGTGGCCTGTATTCAGGTTGGATTCCTAGATTGGCTCAAGATATGCTCAGTTCTCTACTCTTTCTTGAGTTTCTTTCCTTCTAGAGTAGACAAGGAGATCGTTCGGGACAAGAAAGTTTGGATCTGTTGGTAGAGAAGTTGATGGTTCATTGGGAGTAGTAAGAGTATTTATTTGAGATATTGATTCACTTTTTAGAAGTTACGGAATAGGATTTGTGGGAGACTGAGTGCTTATGATATTCGAAAGTTGGTATTCATTACCTATGTTCTCCCCCTGAATGACAAATTTGGAATAGTATGGATATTGTTCAAAGAATGTGACATCCATTGTATTATAGAAGCATTTTGTGATAGGAGAAAAATATTTGTATCCTTTCTGGTATGATGAATACCCTAGGAATATGCATTTGATGGCTCGAGGATCATGTTTGCCACTATGATTTACATGGACATAAGCAGAACATCCAAAAATTTTAAAGGGAACGTGAGACAAGATTTTGGTGTGTAGGTATTACTCAAGTAGAGTATTGATAGGTGTTTTAAACAAGAGGACACGAGATGACATCCTATTGATAAGATAGGTAGCTGTAAGAACAACATCCCCTCAAAAATGTTGAGGGACATGAGTTGTGAACATGAGAGATCTAGCTACCTCGAGAAGATGCCTATTATTTCTTTCAGCCACCCCATTTTGTTGAAGTGTGTCAACACATGAGCTTAGATGGACAATCCCTTGACTTAACAGATAATCAGTAAGGGTGGAAGTGAAGTATTCTTTAGCATTGTCAGATTTCAGTTGTTGGATTTTTGTTTGAAATTGTGTTTGAATCATGGTATTAAAATTTTTAAAAATTTGACATGCTTCAGATTTTTTGTTTCATTAGAAATAACCAAGTGATTCGAGTATGATCATCCACAAATGAAATGAACCAACGTGTCCCTATGATGTTTTTGATTCGAGAAGGTCCTTAAATATGAGTGTGAATTAATGAGAAAGGATGTGATTTTTTATGTGCAAGATGAGGATATGAAGTAATAACATGTTTTGAAAATTGACATACTTCACACCGAAAACTTCTGAAAACTTCTGAATTTTTATTTCTAAAGGATGAAGGAAAAAGTTTCTATAAATACTTGAAATTAGGATGACCTAAACGATAGTGATTCAACATGATTTCACCATCTTTATTGGACTTAAGGTTTAACAAAGCTTGATTCTGATTAGAAACTTTGGATACAACTTGGTGGGCTTGTTTTGCTGAAGATTCTTCATTGTTGAGGAGATAGAGTCCCGAGCATTCCTTAGCACTGCCAATCATCTTCCCCGAATCCAAGTCCTAAAATTCACATAGGTTATGAAAAAAATTAGCCATACAATTTTTATCACGGGTGAGTTTAGTAATTGATACAAGATTACAATCAAGTGTAGGAACAAGAAGGACAGAATCTAGAATAAAGGAGTTTGAAATTTTGGTTGAACCAATTCCTGTTACTTTGGATACTGAACCGTCAACAATTCGGACCGTGTGTCCATTCTGGTAGATTTTAAGATTCATGAGAAGAGAAGCATCACTCGTCATGTGGTCGGAAGCACCATAATCAACAATCCATGGTCTCATAACCTGTTTCACACTAAGAGCATCGAGGGTGTTACCTGATTGAGCTATAGTGGCAGATGATGTGGTCAAGGATTGTCCAAATAATTTCTGGAAGAGATCAATCTGTTCCTTGCTAAACAGAGCAGATTCAGGTGACTCAGTGCCTGGAGATTTAGAGGCAATTTTACCATGACTTTCTTTGTTGATGGGTTGTGCGAATGGTGGTTTCCAATCAATGGGATTTCCATGAATTTTCTAGTAGGTTTCCTTAGTATGCCCAGGTTTACGACAATGATCACACTAAGGTCGTCCACGACTAGGACGGTTGTCTATATTATGAGAGTGCTGGTGGCCTCGAATGGCAAGTGTAGATCCTTCTCCAGTCACAGAAATAGTAGATTGAGGACCCATCATTGTAGATTGAGGACCCATCATTACTTTCTTTCGACTCTCCTCTTGACGGACTTCAGAAAAGGCTTCACGAATGCTGGGCAAAGGTTTTGTTCCGAGAATTCTACCGCGCACATCATCAAGATCTTTATGGAGCCCTAGTAAAAATTTGAAAACTCGTTTCTTGTCAATAATCTGTTTGTACAAGATGCTGTCTGCTGGACAGGTCCATTCGTGAACCTCAAAGAGATCTAATTGCTGCCAACATCGAGTGAGAGAGTTAAAGTATTGTGTAACTGATAACTCTTCTTGACGAAGATCATGGAGGATGCTCTCGATCTCAAATAGTTCGGACATATTATCATAACTGGAATAAGTGTGTTTGGCTGCATCCCATATTCCTTTGGTATTTTTGTAGAGAAGAAAATTCTCACCAATTTTGTTTGTCATGGAATTGATACCAAGACATCACCATATTGTTTTTCAGATTTCCATGTTCTGTATTATAAATCGTCTTTGTTTGGAGCTGTGGCATCACCAGTAAGGTAATCATCTTTCATTTTTCCGCATATAAACATCATGATGGATTGGGACCACTGAAGATAATTATGCTCATTTAATTTGTGACTGGTGATGGGCATAAGACTATTGTTCATAAAACCAATAATTATAGGTTTTCCCGTGGCCATTTATTTCAATTGTAGATTATACGTGGACTGAAATTTGTGGGCTGTTTTTTTTTTTTTGAGATAATCTACTGGGCCAGGTCGAGTGGGTATGCTGAATCGGGTTGGGCAGTGTTTAATTGGGTTAGGTCGGGTAGGGTTTAACCGGGTTGGGTAGGGATATATTAAAAGGCTTACTGGTATTTGGAAACAGAAGGAAAGAAAAAAAAATACAGAATGCGACTATGACACTTACTGGGACTGAAGCAAACGACGATGATGATCGGCACCAACGATGAGGAAATGGTCGGCGACGATGATGACGATGATTGAGATGGCTCACCGCACCATTGAGATGGCGACGATGACTGAGATGGCTCACCGCACCATTGAGATGGCGACGATGACTGAGATGACTGAGATGGCGATGATGGCTCATCGCACCATTGAGATGAAGACAGAAATGATGGCTGGTCTGAGAAGGCCATTGGCGATGACGACGATGACTGGTCTGATGGTGGCTGATGGTGGTTGGTGGTTGGTGGTTGGTGGTGGCTGATGGTGGCGATGATGACAAAAATCAGACGTATTCAACAATGAGAAGAAAATAAATAATCAGTGTCTCCTGAGAACTATTTATTTCGGGGAGAAAAACAAATTCTTCCTCGGACAGAGTTGATATAACACAAAATTGGATTTCTGGATTTCAGAAATGCTTTGATACCATGTAGAATTTAATCCGAGAGATATGATAGAGATATGTATTCTTTACTTCATTCTCTGTTAATTCTTCTCATTACAACACTATAATACAACAATATAAATAGGAATAAAACATTAGACAAATGTCCACTAACTCTATAGCCTGTACAACACTAATAATATTCTCTGAAAGTCTACACTTTTTTTTTTCCTATTTAACAATAATTTTAAATTTTTAATAAATAAATAATTTACTAAAATAAATATTTCAAGAAGATATTAATATAAAAAAATATATTATATATTTAATTCAATGATCGAAGATATTATCACAATAGAATTTTGTATTTCTATTAAAATAATATATGAAATATTATATTATAATTATAAATTATACTATTGTTATTGAATAAAATTTCAATAATTTGAATAATAATTATAGAAATAAAAAATTTACATATTATTAACTAATAATAAAAAATGAAAAATTCTCAGACTATTAGTCTATTAGTTTTATTATTTAAGAAAAAACTCTTAAATTTCTTAAATAGTTAAATCAACAAATTTGAATTTTTTAATAATATTAATTTGTTTTCTCAATTAATTTAAATTATGAAAAAAACATTATAAAAATATATTTTAGTAAGTTTTTATAGGCATTAAAATTCAACAAAAAAGTGACTTATAATAGATTTTTATCTAATTTTTATTATTTATTTCTTTTTTATTTATTATGTAAATTTGATAAAAATAAAAACTATAATATCAATAATCATTTTTTGTTAACAGATGAAATTTAATTTTTTTTAAAATATTTATACTTAATTTTATATTTTGCATTAAGTTACAAAAGCCCTTGAGATGTCTTTGCTCACTCATTTACAAGAGGTCACCATATTTATAATATAACAAACATAAAGCAACCAATTAACTAGAAAGAAACTCTAATAAGTTTAGAGCAGGACAAACCTATTTGTATTTTTCTATTACACGAGCACTTTAACGACTTAACTCCCAAATTAGGGAAAATTCATTCCTAAATTATTAATTCTTGGATGATAATATGGAAAGAACTTGATTTAAGTGCAAAAATACCTTCCAACATTGAAAATCTAATGGATGACGCAAAAACATTATCCATAAACCTATTTGTATTTTTCTATTACACAAGCACTTTAACTACTCAACTCTCAAATAAACTAGGAAAAATTTATTCCTAAACTATTAATTCTAGGATAATAATATGGAGAGAACTTGGTTTAAGTGCAAAAATATCTTTCAATATGAAAAATCTATTGAATGATGTAAAAATACAATCCATGAATATGTTATTTGCATGCCACGTTAACATCTTTCATGTCTAATTACTTTTTAACATTCTTTTAAAAAAAAGTATTAGTGAAAAGTACCAAAGATGTCTCATTACTTTTTAACATTTTTTTAAAAAAATGCATCGGTAAAAACTACCAAAAATGTCTCGTTATTTTTTAACATTTTAAAAAAAAGTATCGATGAAAAGTACCAAAGTACTTTAGCCTACACTCCTTTTACTTTATTTCCATTTGATGTAGACTTTTAACTTGAAGTACCACTGTCTAAAAATTGAGTAGCATTTTGGTATTGTTTCATATAAAGGATACAATCATTTGGACAAGTGTGAATATTCACGTACTACGTACCAAACTTACTCAATATTTTTTTCCACTTCATACATTTTGGTATTATTTCATATAAAGGATACAATTATTTGGACAAGTGTGAATATTCACATACTACATACTAAATTTACTCAATATTTTTTTCACTTCATAAGTAGAAGTGAGCAACTTATTTATTATAGAGAACATTTCATGATTTAACTTTAATACATTGGTGAACCTAGTATTAAAGAAATCATGTTTCACTTTAAGGTTGTATAAATTCACCATTGTAGACAACTTGGTGAAATTTATGCAACTTAGATAAAGTGATTTCTCTACATCTTTCAACTTGTTAAATTCATCATGATTGATACTGAGGTTTATTTTATATTTTATTTATCATTCAATAGGAGAATTTTCCATATTCGTGGATGTGAACCAATGGTTTAGTGGTGTCGGTTTCATCATTCTCTTGAAATAGGGGCTCTCCATGCATATACTAATTTGTATACATTCAAATAATCTCGCTAGAAATAAGAAGATATATTATGTCATCAATTTTTTTGAAACTTTATATTTATGTAGTCATTGGAAGAATATCGAATAGACTCATCGTCTATGACATTGATCCAATTAGAATTCAAGAACACGTATACTCCTTCAAAATACTTATGAAAATCTTGACTTCGACATCAAAGATTTGTTTATTTTAAATGACATGACACAATATATGTTATAATCTAAAAAGTAATATTATGTACGTATTTGATACATGTTATAATCTAAAAAATAATATTATGTACGTATTTGACACGATAAATTCTTATATAAGACAATAACATTATTGTACGGATTATGACATGTATCAACAAGTCAATATCCTTAGTTAAATTTTGTTAGTACATGTTTGATTTTATCACTTGGATCGAATTAAAGCTACAATGACTCCGTTTACCAATCCTCGTAAAGCATCTACTTTAGTTGTTTAATGTCTTTGGATTTGTGATTTGATTATAAATACGTTCCGGGACTTAAATAACGTGTTAAAAATAAAATATTGCTAGAAATATAACTACATGTATGCTTTAGACAAGTGCTATTTTCGTCCTTTTAATTTATCCAATTCTAACCCATTTCAGCATTTAGCATCAAAGATTAGTTTAACAGCACACAAAAAATAATAATAAATAAAATAAAATAAAAGTATAACGTTAAGTTGATACTTTGAAATGATAATATAATAGCCTCTGAAGCAACCTTATATAGTTACAGCCACTTGAATATCAAGTGTTCTTCAATGACCTTCCAGGAAATGATTTTAATTCTATCAAGTCATTGCCTATTATGTTGTTGCTAATTATCTCAATCACAAACTTCTCTAACAAATATAATAGCTATGAAGCAACCCTATATATCTACTCTCATTGAATGAAGTTATGAAATAAAAAGAAAAGAGATTAAAAATACGATACAAAACAGTTCATAAGGTTGCTATGGCTAGTGGATGAAAGTAGAGGCTAGTGGACGGTTGAAAACTGGTAGTCCAATTGAGGTCGATGGACGGATGGGAACTGAAGGCACTGGGCTAAACTGGAGACGCGAGCTGGAGGTTTCTTGATTTTTTTAATTAGGGCTAGGAATGGATGAACAATAAACTGAAAGGGAAGAAGCAAAAATGCTAGAATGGATGAAACTGAAAATGATACGAAACATGAGAATGATATAAAAACTAGAAAAAGAAACTGAAAGGGAGGGAAGAAACTAAGAGGAAAAGCTAGGAAACGCGAGAAAGAAGAGAAAAAAAAAAAAAGAAAAACAATGTGAGGAAGAGGGAAAAATGAAATCGTAAGAGAGAAATTTCACCTAAAAAAGTAAGAAAAATAAAATTGTAAGAAGGAAATGGAAAAAATTATAAAGTGATATTTTGTTTTTTTTTAATAAATCACACACAATATATTATTTGTTCTTGGTTTTAAAAGGATTAAGACTCTATACTTTAATTAGATCACGATTATTTAATAACTGTGATTAAAAGTTTATTTATTTTTAAATAACTTGTGGTTAAAATTAGTGGTTAAAATTATTAATAAAAATCGAGGTTATATGTACACACAATGGTCATAAGTTTTATTGGATTGTGACCAATACCTTAAGGCATCGATTTTTAAAAAGATCATAGCTAAATTTCTGAGTTCAAATGTCACTCTTGTAGCAATGTTATATAGGCTACATCTCCTATGATTTATTAGGTTGTTCTCTTTGTTATCTTGTATTTGTTGTATTGGTTCTCAATTTATCTCCTACTCTTTAGTGTTCATCTTTTGTATGTTTTTTCTTATCTTTTGGTTAGATATATTTTTAAGAAAACTAAAGTGTGCTTTTCAAGTTTAAGTACTTAAGTGTTGTCTCATTTTTTTGAGTTTTTTTCTTGTTATGTTTTTCCATGTATATTTTTATGTCATATAAGTTATTTATCAATCTTTAGAACTCTTACATACACTATTATGATTTAACTATTATGTATAGTTAACAATCGTGTTGGTTTACTTTATTCACCATTTCTAAACATGTTTCTTATTTATTGTTTTGGAACCTAAGTCCTCTTCTTTTCTTAGATGTTTTAGTATCAAATAAATTAAAACCCTATGTTTTTATTGCAAAATCATCCATTTTCATTTGACTTTTCTTTCAAAATCATCATCTTCAACATGATTCGATTCTTTTAGGGTTTGTTTTCAAAACTCTCACTCAACTTCTCGTGACTTCATTTTATTTTTAAGATTAAAATAATTTTTTTATTAATGATGTTTTAATGAACTTTTTTATTTTTTATTATTTTAAAGATTAGTTTACTCTTAAATTTTCTCAACGTGTGGCACATGTTTAAATTTCCTAAAATTTTAATTTTACACCACTATGTGAAAGTTTATAATAATTATAGGCCTTACAATCCCAAAAGGTTAACCCAATGGATGAAGACATGCATAATTTTTATAAACTATATCATAGTATTTTACTTAATCAATGTGAGATATTATTTTTAACATTTTCCTTCGAAATGTAGGTCTTTGTATCTTATAAAATCCATCACTTTGTATTTTTAAAATATTTTATTATATTATATTCTGTTTGGATCACTTATTATTATTATTTTTTTTGCAAGGCTCATTACATTTTTTTTATAAGGCAAGGTCCAAAGTTTTTGGCCTAATCTATTGAAATTTTGATACCATGTGAAAGTCTATAAAAATTATTAGTCTTTTAATCTTAAAAAGTTAACCAAATGAGTAAAGACACTTATAATCTTTATAAATTTTATTATAACATTTTATTTAATCAATGTGAGACATCACTCTTAGCACACTAGTATGCCTAAAATTAAATACGATAACTACTAATATAATGATGTGAATATATGAATCTACATGTATATTTTTTATTAAATAGAGTTATTATTAAAATATAAAACTCTTTGAATATCACAATTATCACATAAATATCTTTTGGTTAAGAGAGTAACACTTAGATTAGGTGTAGATTAGTTAAGGAGTTAGGAGAGACGCATCTATCTCTCATTTTGATAAAGAAATTTTTAGGTGAAATATTTATATAATAATAAATTTTTTTATGTATAAGCTAAAAATATACCTTCTTTAGTTTTAAATTTTAGATTTTTATCACTTAAAAATTTATTATAAATTTAATAATTTAATCATAGTATAAATAAAAATAAATATAAATTTCTTTTTGTAAAATAAGAAATAATCGAAAAATATTTTTTTTTATAATACTCTCTTGACTTTTAATCCTAGGCAAAGGAATATACTTTAAATAATAATACGTAATCTATTAAAAAAAAGCTAACACACGTGTTAAATGATCATTGAAATATAGGTATTCTTATATATTAGCTAAGAAAAGAATACGTTTTTACGTAACAACAAAAGAGTACACAGTTAACCTCCACTTCTGTTGCTTTCTGAAAGTATTATTAGTCTCTTTGTGTTTGTAATGAAACGAATATACATGCCATACTTTGTTCTTAAGTAGTATTATCACCAACTCCATGAAAGATGTTAGGGTGTTCAGTAAACTTCCTCAAAACTAGAACACGAGTACGAGCCATTTTACACAGGATGAACATGTGCTTATTTTTAACATTTTCCTTTTTTTTTTTTGTCAGAGTATTCAACCTTTTAAAAAGAACATGTGTCTATAAATTTTACCAAATCACTACACATTCTAGCAATAAAGTAGAGGGAATGCAATGCATCCATGCAAAGTGAACCTTTTCAAACGTTAACAAAATGAGTGATTTAAATATTACTTTTCATTTTTATACATTTTTATAAGTAAGACATATTTGTCCTTTTCATTAATATTTTAATGATGACACAAAAAATAAAATATTTTAAGAGTACTCATGTTATGTCACAAATTATATATCTTTTTTATATCATTTTAATAAAAAATTATTACATATTATGTTTTTAACAATCAATTCAATGCATATTTTTCTTAACATTAAACATTTATTAATTAAAAAAAGAGAGAAACAACTAGGAGATTAACCAAATCTCGTACGTAGTAAAAAAAAATTGTAATAAATAGTCAAATAAATGAAAGAAAAAAAAACTAATAGTACTACAAAATGTGATATTTAAGTCGATATGTAAAGTCGATTTTTAAAGAAAATCGACTTATAATGAATTTAAAGTCGGTTCAGTGAAAAACTGACGCTACGTGCGTGTCGAACCAACACTACGTTCACCTGTAGCGTCGATTTGACACATTAACCGACGCTACAAACTACGTGGATAGCGTCGGTTGATACGTAGAACTGATGCTACATACGTGGATAAATTTTTTTCTGTTCTTTCTTCCCCAAATAGAAACTGTTTCAAGCGCTGCATATCTCAAAAACCCAAAACCTCATCCACTTCTCCTCCACTCTTTCTCATTTTTCGTTCACCTACGACCACCAATTCCAACGTCGCTTAGTGGATTTTTTTCCTCTCTAACTTATATTTTAGATCCCCTATTTTTTTGAGCAAAATACTCAAAAATTTTATACCCATTTCTCACTAACAAAACATCATTTTTTCTTCATTTTGTCACTTCATTTACTCTTATAAGTATTTCTATTAATCCTGCGTACTTATTATTCATATTTTTTTTGTATATTATGTGTTATTATTTATGTGTATAAATTTTGTATTATATATGTAGGTTTTGTATTATAACATCAGGAGAAGAATATGATAATCTTGAATAAACTAGAACAACATCATGATAATTTTTAAGTTATTGTATTTAAAGTCGATTAATAACCGATTTTAAAGATCTGTTTTATAGTAGTGTGGTTAACTACAACAGCAAATAATAAAAGGAAATAACAACGACAACAATCATATGAACATATATATGATAGATAAACGTACACATGGAATTATTTGAGAACATTAAATAATTTTGATTAACCATACATATCATGATAATATAACATGATAAATTCATATAAGATCTAACATCTATGTATAAATGTTCATGAATTTAAGGAAAATAAAATATTTGAAAATAAACATTTAATTTACTAAATAATAAATAGAGTTGACAACTTAAAGAAATAGATGCTTACACCTTTATCATATGGAGTATCATGTTCAATTCCATATAAACTGCCTCCACTATTATCTTCATATCAACTATTATCTTCGTATCAACTATTATCTTCGTATCAATTGCCAATGCTACAACCATACAAGTAATATAAGACGACCTCTGTCTTAAAGTGAAAAAAATAAAACGGTTATATGCAAATAATCATCTTATATATATGTTATATAGAATGCTTATTACGAAAAAAAAAAAATAGTAAGATTTTACCTGACAACTTTTGAACGTATTAATTTCTCTATGAACGGTTACTAATCATTTTAAAAAAATTCTTTTAAAATATCTATTGTCCCTCCTATTTGTTAATATTTAAGACGGTTAGTAGTTAACGGGAAAGTTTTTTATAGCTACTTAGGATTTGGTGTTATCGTTTTATTCCATATCTAGAAAACTCTCTTACCCCATTTTCTCTCATAGTCCACCATTGCCGTTCCCGGAGTAGATTGTTGTCGTCCAGCTAGGTAATTCGTCGTCGTTCAATCACCCATGGTTGGGATGCTATTTTTGACTGTTAATAAAGTGTATGTGTTCGTTTAGTTCGGAGTGATTTATTGTAAAATGAGCCTTTTCCGACATAATGCTAGTTCTTTGGAAATGTGGCATCAAGATAGCGTTTGGATATACATAGTAGATCCTTCATATCCCTCCATTGTCAATTTCCCAGCAATCTCCAAATTCTCTGGATACAAAATTGTCGTCAATATTTTGCTCATGTAAAAAAAATGATTTTTTGTTGGAGTTCTGCATATGTACAAGTACTGAGGAAAACATGTTTTTCACTTGGGAATCATTTTGATTATCTTGTTTTAAAGATCTGCCAATATTCAATGGATCCTAAAGCAGCAGGGAGATTAAGGAAGATGAAAACACCAAATTGCTTTTAGTTAACACAACAGGGAGATAATTGAACTGTAGGCAGTATGACAAGCTCATAATTAACTTTTTTCTTGGACAGAATTGAGTCTATCTGGGAATATTGTATCATAAATATTCACGAGATATTTGGTTTTGCTTCATGTTGGCACAAATTTGACTTAAATTACCACCTTTTCTTATCTTTTAACTAAGTTGATGCAGCATTCTTTTAAAGATAGGAATTTGTGGTTATTTTGACGGCTTTCTCATGTTTACAGATCAAGTCCGTGAAAGAATTGAGCTGGCAAAAATGTCAAATTTTTGGAGATGAGATATAGATTACTGTGGATGGAGAGCTCTTTGTTGCTGGCAAGGAATGTGCATTTGTTGTCGTTAGTAGGTTACTATGTGGCTGCTTGTAGCAGATTATTGTTTGTTAGTTACATTTCACAACAAACAATGATATGTACTTGTATCTATATAAAGCAATATGTTGCTACACATTCAATGACAGTTTTATCATTCTCTCTAGCTTTACACTCTGCATTTCTCCTTTCATTGTATGGTGTTAGAGTCTCATCTGTAGATTCCTGTAGAAGCTTCTGTGTTAGCTACAACGGCTACACCTCTAACTACCCCTAACAATGGAAAATCTATTGTTGAGAATCATAGCATTCAATCGTCTCTCTTAGCAATAGGAACTCCACTTGTCAATTTCACATTCTTCGCGAAACTCAATTGCACTAATTAATTACTTTGTGTGGCGTGAGCAAGTGTTGTCTTTGATCATTGCTTATGGTCTTGATGTGATCATCAATCTTCAAGCACCTTCTCCTTCTCAATTCTCCCATTCTCACTCATCTTGGATCAATCCTAAGTATACTCAATGGAATCGCTTGAATAGTGTGTTAAAAAGTTGGTTTTATGCCTCGGTCTCTTCATCTATGCATCCACACTTAACGCGTGGAATTACAGCAATTGAACAATGGAGCTCCTTAGAAAGAGTTCATTCAAGCTCGTCACATACTTGAATTATGGAATTCAAACTTTAACTTCAAACTCTAGGAAAACATGTTTTATCTACTGATGATTATGTGATGCGTTTGCGCACAATAATAGGAGAGGCCATATTTGATCGTGATCTAATTTTGCATGCGATTGCTAGTCTTGATTCCAACTATAATGCTTTTGTATCATAGTTCATTATAAGACCAGATGTTGTGTCATTTGATGAACTTCATTGTCAACTCTTAATATATGAAAGGTGTCTTGAGCAACAAAATCCACAAGAAGTGAATAGATATGTTCAAGCAAATCTGGCAAAATTTGTTGGTCTAACTTTCAAAGGTCTTTCTGAGACACATTCGGTACCTCGATCTTCTACTTTTGGCAATGGTTCATCATGGACTTTACATGATTTCCTTCAAAAAAGTACAAACTATCAACTTGAGAAAGATACAACTAGATGTTCACAGTACAAGAATAAAAAGAATGGAAGTGGTGGAGATGTCGGTGTCAAATTTATGGCCATGTTGGACATCCAACTAATAAATATTTCAAGCTCAAAGACATGCTTCAAGCTAAAGGTCTGGTAGCACAATTAGCTCCCTCTGTAATGGTTGCTAAAGGTTCTAGCACACCATCTGGTGACTCACGGAATAATGTTCCTTAGCTACTTGATCTAATGCCACACACCATCTCACTAATGATGCTAGTAACATTCTTAATACAAATAGCTTCTTCTTTTTCCCTAACATAGTAGGTAATGGCTCTTCCTTTATTCAACCTATTAACTACAAATCTGTCTTAGTGCTTACTCACTTGTTGCACACTCCTCATGTTTCACACAATCTAATGCTTGTAGAAAAGCTTTGTTTAGATAACAACGTTATCACAAAATTCCATACTTTGTGTTTATAAAGGATTTTTTGAGCAAAATCATCCTTGCTAGAGGGAAGGCTAATGGAGTACTTTACTTACTTAAAGGTCAAATAAAACCTATTTTTTTGGTCTATCTACTACTAGTGCACACTATTCTTTTGCTTTTGCTTTTGCTTTTATTGTAATAACACCTTGTGTTTGGTATCATAGGTTAGCACACCCTTTAGTAAGAATATTTAACAACTTGTACATGATTCTTTACTAAAATGTGACAAGTTTAATAGCTCTACTATTTGTTCTTCTTATTGTATGACAAAATCTCATAAACTTTCTTTTAAGTATAAGCACAATCCCTGTGATTCACCTTTTTCCTTTCTTTACATTGACTTGTGGACTTCACCAGTTGTGGCCAACACTGGTGCTAGATATTTCCTCTTAATAGTTGATGATACCACTAGATTTGTGTGGATTACCTTCTTAAAATTAAGGATGAAGCACACTCTTTATAAGTTTCATGCAAATGGTTAAGAGAATTTTTCCACTAAAATCAATCAAAGTTGTTCAATTTGACAGGGAAAAATAATTTTATTTCCTCACAAAGTTGGGAACCTTGGGTTTACAAGATAGACTCAATTATCCTCACACTTCAGAATAAAATGGATTTTTTGAGTCTAGGAATAGAAAAATTATTGAAAGGGAGATAGTAGTATTGTGTAGTCTGGTATGCCTCTTAATTACTGTGTCTATGCTTTTAGAACTTCTATTTTGATCTTAAATAGACTTCCTTCTAAAGATTTTGAACATAAAATACCCTACATTTTACTCCATCAGAAGCAACCTTACTTTGCTTATCTTATGTTCTTTGGTTCTTTTTGTTTTCCTTACCTTCGTCCATACAATAAACACAAGTTACAATCAAGGTCCATTCCCTATGTTTCTATTGGGTATGCTCTTTAATACCAAGGGTACTTGTACTTAAATAAAACTAGTTATAGACTCTATACTAGTCGACATGTTTTTGTTGAAACTTAGTATCCTTTTCTCGATTCAACTTCTATTGGTTCAAGTTCTTAGGATGTTGTTAAATGCTTCTAGCATGTATTTCCTTATGTTTCTTATCCTACTTCTATTTTGTCATTTCCTTCTCATGAGTCATTATCAACCCAGATTTTCCCTCTTTCTTATATGGATAATAGTTCTATTAAGCACCATGTTGACACTACTTTGTCTTCTTCTCCTAACCTTGTATCCCTATCTCTAACAAGTCAACACTCTTTTTCTTCTCTAGTCATTCTACTATCATGTCTCCTTTAGTTACTTCTACCACAGTCTCTTTGGACCTTGCTCCTATTTATCTTCCTATTCAACGACATCCTATGGTTACTAGATCATAAACTGGTAACTTAAATCCTCAATTTTTTCTTACTTTAGCCACTTCCACTAAACAATGCCAAAGACATTATTAAGTAGGAGACTACAATAACTAAGGAATTCCAAGATCTCTTAGACAATGGTACCTAGGAACTAGTATCTTGCCCTACAGATGGTGATCCCATTAGGTACAAGTGGGTGTTTAGTACCAAGCTCAAGAGTAATGGTGAACTTGAAAAGTACAAGGAGGAGTTAGTTGTTAAGGGTTACCATCAAGTAGAGGGGATTGACTTCTCTGAGACCTTTTTACCTATCATTAAACCTCAAACAATTGGGTTGATACTCTCTCTTGCTCTTTCTCATGGTTGGGAACTCTAGAAATTGGATGTAAACAATGTATCCTTGAGTGGAGGGCTTCAAGAAAATGTATACATGCATGAACCTAAGGGTTTTGAAGGCATTGAATATCCTCAATAGGTTTACAAGCTGAGGAACACATTCTATGGTCTCAAGAAAACCCATAGAGTTTGGTACCAAAAGTTGAGTTTAAGCTCGTTCAATTTAGGCTTTGCTAATTCTAAAGTTGACACTTCCTTAGTTTTCAATTTTAAAGGTATGTGTACCACTATTGTGTTGGTTTATGTTAATGATATAATCATCACAGGTAGCAATAAGTTGTATAGTGCTTCTCTAGCTCCACTCCTCAAAGGTTCTCTCTTAAAGACTTAGGTACTCTATATTTCTTTTTGGGTGTAGAAGTGGCAAGAATAGCTGATCTACTTCATCTATACCAACATAAATACACAAACCAATTAGAAATTTGAGCTAGTCTTATTTTATCCAAATATGATGGTCCACCTCTTAAAGACCCTTCGATGTATTGGAGCATTGTAGGTGGACTACAATATTGTAGTCCTTACTAGACTGGAGATAGCCTTTTCTATGAAAAAACTGTGCTAGTTTCTTCACTTTCCCATTGATGTGCATTGGAAAGTTGCAAAGACTTCATAGGTTCCTCAAGGGAACTTCCAATCATGGTCCACAATTTCATAAGATATACTTGATTGGATTAATTGTGTTTTTTGACTCTGATTGGGCTAGTGGACTAGATAATAAGAGGAGTACATGAGATTACTGCATATATTTTGGAGACAGCTTAGTGTCTTAGATATCTTCTAAGCAAAAAATTGTCTCAAGGTAAAGTGTAAAGGCCAAATATCATGCACTTGTCTTGGCTTCTTATGAAGTTATATGGTTAACCTCAGTTGTAAGAGAATATCATGTTGAGCAAGTTCATAAACAAGTTTTATTCATAGATAGATTATGTGTTAAATGTTTAATAGTAAATCTATCACATATGTTCGAATGAAACATGTTGAGATTGATTTTCATTTCATAAGATATTTAGTTGTTGAAAATGCTTTGGATTATAAGGTTTACATCCTCTCAAGATCAATTTGCTAATGCACTACTATGTGTTTAGAGGAAACAAGATTTTTATCTTTGAAATCCAACCTATAAATACACCTACTTCATATGAAACCTCCAACCAACTTATTGTTAGTCTGTAGCAATTGAAGCACATATAAAAAATCAGAGACATGATGATTAGTCCAAATAAAAATATAGAAAAATCACCTAAGTGCCTCAAACAAAAAGTTAGTTCAAGATCATAGCTGTTTTGTAAATTATTTCAATTAAACCTCCAAAATTGTGTTATGAACTAAGCTAATGCCTTCTAACCAGAAGCCACAACACATATAACCTAGAAAATTTATCAATGTAAAAGCCTAAACTCAATATTCTTAGGGATAAATTATTTTTAAGGGCTACGGAGTTTCCTCATGGAGTTGGAAAACATATAAGGAGAGACAAACAAACAAACATTGATCTAAAGATATATAAGTACACTGCTTATAACTCAACATTTCTTACCACATAAGATCATAGAAATATATATTTAGACTTCAAAATCCTTATGGCTATATACATTGAGCATCTATATTACCATAAAGCTTAGTAATATGCATAAAATATTTTTGAAGTTATTATTTAGTAATCAAAATAGAAAAAGCGACCCAAACCAAAAAGTTTAAAGTCAATACTTAGACAATAGTACAAATATTTTCACTTGAACATTTCAAACTTTAATGCGAACTTATCTTTTAAAACTACTAATATCTAAGCATTTTTATAACATTCTTTTAATTTGAATAAAAAGCATCAATGTATATGATCATAAGTGAGCATAAAATTTGTATAGGAAGAGCCACCATCACAACCTAATTTTGAGAGTGTCCTTAATGTCTCAAAACTAAATATGAAATAAAAGAGAAGAGGATAAAAGACACCTAAGTGATAAAATTTCACATGAAAATTGTATCTAATTGTGTAAGCTAGAGATGAGAAACATAAAAAGTAACAAAAGAAAGAAAATGAACTAAAAGTACATAAAATATAATAGAGAGAAATAAAACTAGTTTACAAAAAAGTAAAACTTGTCCAACATTGTTAGATAGGAGATACAAGATGAATCTCCTTAAAACACAAAATTATATACCATTCTCACATAATTCTTCAATTGTTGTCCATTTATTTTGAAAATTTTCCCATTGGTTGGATCTACAGAATATGGTTGTCAGTACATTATTTGCTTATCCTACTTGTCATCAGAAACAAATGAAACATTAAATGTATTAGGCGAAGGCAATGGTTCAAATTTAGGATTAAGAAGGAGATAATTTGAGGATTTATAATGATCATGCATGTGTACTTCCTTATGAATAAGTGTCTATCATATAGATTTGATAGCACTCATTCTCTTCTCATGGGTGTTTCTCAACATGAAAAATATTCTCCTCTTTGAGCTATATTCCCAAAAGATAAGCTTCATAAAACCATTCCTACAGTTGATAAGTGTGTTTTCTATTGCAAGGGAAGGTCTTCTAAGAATGAGAGTGATAATTGACTTCGTGCCAACTATAGATCAAGTATCCAAAAATATTCAATTGATCAAAAGCTTGAAGAATATATATGAAAACTTTCATTGCAACTTTAAAAACTTAAAAAATAACATATGTAAAGCATCAAATATGCTCCAACCCATAAAAAGGGATGTACCAAGAACATAAGGAATCCATTTTTCATAACAACGTGGGCTGTGACATGAAAATGATTGAGAATCATGTGTCCCAAAATTGATGTGGGCCACGATGTGGAAATGTTGTATGTTGTGGTGTGAGTGTAGTGGATCAAACTCTAAAATGTGTATGTCATGTGTATGCCACAACGTGAAAGAATTATGTGTCGCGGTGCCAATCATATGATCTATATTTTTCTCCTATCTTACACGTATTAATAAGACCTTAATTACATTGTAATTTTTATTACACAACTTCATTCTTAAGTTGATTTCTTAGTCTCTTGAGCTTTAAGTTTTTCTCTCATTTGAGAGTTGAACAATTTTAGTAATTCTAGTTTGAATTCAATAAATTGTGTTAGCAATTCTGTTTAGAGATTTTTCATAACATAAATGATATTGAGATTCTATTGAGTCATATTTAAATATATTCTTTTTCAATTATCTTTATGTAGTGTTTTACATGTTATGTTTAATTTATTAATCAATTTTTAATATATGTATGCCTGACTATAAATAATATAAAATATTAGTAATTTTGTTACATTTGTGAAATATTAAAATAGATTAAATATTTTTATAAAATAAATTAAGTTTTATTTATTCATCAAGATTAAAATGAATTTCGTAAAATAAAAATATATTGACGAAGTATTTTTCATAATAAACAAAAAATTTAGATTTATGATTTAATTATCTGAACCTAATTTAGAGTAAACTCTTATATGTTGGATGAAATATTATACATCTAATTTAGAGAATTTCATTTCAAAGATTTTTATAAGATTTATTATTAGAAAATATATTGATGACATATTTTTCATGATAGATTTAAAAGCAAAAATTTAGTTTCCAGATACTTAAATGTTAACCTAACTTAGACACCTTGATAAGAGCTTAAATTGATAGCTCTGTCAAAAGCATAAATTAAATGGTTTATTAATTTCTTGGGAATAAAGCATAACTTAGTTAACTATCAATTACTAATCACCACCAAAATACTTTAATTGATAATTGAATAATAAGAAACTAGATCGATACCTTAGGATAACTTCTTACAAAAAAGGAAGAATCAATAATCTTAATTCATATTTTTAATAACTTAATTAATATTGAACAAGTATAATTAACTAGCTAATATATTCCATAAACTCTCCACTGCATGATAAATGTTTAATTGCCTAAATATTTATTGAATTTATATTTATTTTTATTTCATTAATTTAGATCTGCAAACCCAAATTTGTGAAAAAATGTTTAGGTTTTATTTCTTGTTTTTAATAATTTTTTTAAATTATTTAAAAACTACATGATTCCTCTTTAAACCAACCTTGGAAGTATACTTATCATTTTTTATAAGTGATTTGTGCACTTGCAGGCTATTTTATAAATCATACAAAATGTATAGTTTAACAAATTTTGGCACATCAAGTGCTCTAGAACCTCGCCTTGGTTATCCATATTTGTGGACATTGTATAGTTGGTCCATTTATAATTTTACCACTTTAAGTTATGATGGCACTGACCACTTTCATATTGTGTTCATCGATTGTAGATTTTATACCATCTCATTATAAATACCTCTCATCTTACTGTAGGTTGGACAATTTTTAGCTAAGTGTTTTGATGAATGCTTAAAAAGCACTAAGTATTCTATAATTTTATGTACTTTAAATGGAAAAATAGATTTATAGTCGTATAATTTTATCATCATCTTAGCAAATCTATATTTTCATAATCATGGGTATGTTTTGTTATTTTTTAGGTATTTTTGGCTTCAAAACGATTCAATTGATAAACATATGAAGAATCATATCTAAAAGCTCTCAATTGCAAAATAATACAAAGGATAACATATGCAAAGCCTTACATATGAAATAATCAAGCTTGTAACAGGTTGAAACAAAAAAAGATGGAAAACACAAAGTTTGTTGTGTGTCATAGTGGAGTTTAATATGTGTAGTAGCACGAGTGGTTTGGGATAAAATTACAATGCATATGAAATCGTCGCATACTGTGGAGGGGAAAAAGTGCATGTCGTAGCGTCTAATCTAATGATTCACTTTTCTCTCCTTTCATTGTGTATTCCTAATCTATAAATACCCCCTAATTCATATGAAAATATCTATTACACCATATACTTAAACCATATTATTGATAGTGTCTAGTTCCTTAATGAACCTTTTCCATCCTAAAGCTAGTATCACATCAAAAATTCTCTCATATTGGGTATTTGGCCCCAAATCAAAGTCCATACCCCTTTCTACTATAAAATCTTTTTTTTATTTCTACTGTTTTATCAAATATTAACTTGGCCTCTTAACAGGAGAATTTGGCCCTACCATAATCAACAAAATTTGATGTCCCTTTTTCTTTATCAACTCTACCTCTTTTAGCTTCAAAAATGCAATTGTTTGGGAAACTTGCATGCAGTATAGTCCTGTATGGGCTGGCTGTTATTAATGCTTGTTATTATTTGATGAATTTAGGCTAGGATGAGTTTGAGATTTATTTAAGTAATGCCGATTATACTATAGTAATAGAAAGTCTTGCAGCAGAAGGTACCAAGTGGATAAGGTTGCCCACATATGGCAATATTTTTTTTGTTCAAGACTATTGCCCACTACTCATTATAGCTCTGTGGATAGATAGCAAGCAATATTATTGTATGTTATAAAATGTCTATAAATGTTGGAAATATAATTGTTCACAAAATTTAACAGTCTACTAACAACCACCAATTGAGTTATTTTTTTCCCCAGCTTGTTACTATTATATGCAAAAAAATAAGGGTAATTTACTCAAAAGGTGAAGTTATGCATCAACATGGTGAATTATTACATATGGTATATTACCATGAACTCAACTCTAGTGCAAATATTGTCTAAAGGTACAAAAGGGTCACTTTTTCGTCAAGAATGACTATATAGGATAAAATTCATCATTTAGGTGAAAAAATTACCTACATAAAAAATTTTAACCAAGCTTACACTACCCAATATTCTACTTTTGCAAACTAACAGTACCATGATCAAGTGACTTATAACCATTTATTTTATGAAATGAATAAGTTACAATTTAACCATCTCAGGGTGGATACAATCTATTTAAGAGAACCTGAGGATCAAGATTATAATTTTATGTTTACACCACTTGAATGGTCATGACCACATCTTAAAAAACAAGGACTGGACGACATAGAAGCTTAAGTTCCAAAATTTTATGAGTTCCTTTTGATGTATTTTTTTATTTTGTTTTTATATTACGTTTGTTTTTCATTTCATGTAATTTTTTTATTTTGTTTTTTTTAATTTCTTCTCATGTGAACAAGATTTATTTTATTTGATATTTTTGAACTATATAACTATTTGTTGAGATATGTAAAAAGTACATAGCATTCTATCTATATGGATTAATGTGTTTGAGATGATGGATGTACCTGCATTTCCATATCAATATTTAAGCACATTCAAAAAAAATGGGTAACTTTTTTCTTCTTTACTCTTTATCTTTAATTTTTAATTGTTATATTGAGGGTAATGTAAGTTCTAGATGTGGGTGAAAACATTTACGTACATACATTTGAGCAATTTTAAATTTTTATTAAACATGTTTTTACATTTTCACTTATTATTCTTTATTTTATTTTCATTTGTTTGCTTTTATTTATTTTATTGGTTAGGAATTTTTAGGTTTAATTTTAAAATTTTTCTTGCAATATTATCATGTCTTTTAGTTAATTATAAACAAATGATTAAGTCTTTGCACTATTGAATTAATTTCTTAAACATATCATGGATCAATGTGACAAATAGGTAGTTTTGTCATAATATGTGTTTCATAATAAAATATTAAAATTAAGATAAATTCAAAATTGGTGTTTAGGAATCAAATAATGAAGACTACCATGTCAGAATATTTTGGGCTTTTATCATTCTATTCTAAGTGATAATATTTTTCTACTATTTTAAAAACTCTTCATAAATTATTCAAAATGTTTATATATAATAAAATGTCATATGTTTATTTTCAGTACTTAAATCAAATTACTTAAGTAGAAGTTGAAAGCATATGCTCTTCTTTATGCATGCATGACTTCCAAAAAGAGATATATATTGGGTTACCTAAGCCAATACAAAAATAAAGTCAAAATTAACCACTCACCAAATCATACAAAATATGTACAAAATGTACATGTCTCCCCTCTCTAAAAATTACAAAGAAATATCTAAAAAAAGAGAAGAAAAAAAATAAAATAAGAGAAAAAAAAATGAATAGTATAAATGAAATACTATAACCTAAAAGTATTTGAAGTTGTGAGAAATGGTTATTGAAAAATAAAAGATAGGAAATAAATCCCTTAAGAGTCATTGTTTTTTCTTCATCTCTTAAAGGTATATGACTTGAAATTTTTATTTGAGGATTTTAATTGATGCATGAGGATATTATGTGATTTCTTCATAAATCATTTCATTTGATTCTTTTCATGAGATCGATGCTATGTATTACTTTGAGCATTTTATTTCTTGAATATATGCAAACCTATTAGTTTACTTCTTTGAATAAACTCTATTTGCTTATATCTTTAAATGATTGCTTGAATCCATAGGATCAATGTGATATTGAGAGTATGACATGTGAGGTTTAGAGTCAAAATAAATTCAAATTCTAAACACTAAAATTGAGTAAATCAACATTGATGTATTTTTGATGTGGGATATGAATATGATTTTCAACTAATTGTTATAATAAACTATGAATGTTTAGGATGTTAAAAATAATTTATACTTTGAATTTTAATTAAGAACTTAAAAAGATACTAGAAACTTGAGAAATTTTGTTATTTTATTTTTACTTTGTTAAAGTTAAGTTATTATTATTTGTTTGTTTGTTATTTGTTTATTTTTGTTATATCTTTTAAATCTTTATATTTTAGTTTAATGTTTGTGGGTATCATCTCTTAAAGCTCTCACAAGACTTAATCTCGTCCACTATGGCAACCTTGGGGTTTAAAAGCTTGTTGCATATGCTGATTGCAGTTGTACCAATCTACAAAAATGATTTAAGATAATTTTTTATTTTAGTTTTTGTTTTTATTTTTTCATTTTCCTTGCTAGAGACTAGTAAGAAACTGGTTGAGAATTGTTATGACTACTTGTAAAGCACTAAATATTAAGTCATTTTATGCACTGTAACTGATAAAATATTTTTTTAATTGTATAATTTTATTATTTTAGCAAATCTATGTTTTAGGAATCATAGGTATATTTTGTTATTTTAAAAGTATTTTTGGCTTTAAAATGATTCGATTGATAAACACATGAAAAATAATACCTAAAATCACTCAACTGTAAAAGAATATAAATGATAACATATGTATAGCCTTACATATAAACTAATCAAGCTTGTAAAGGGTTGAAACAAAATATGGAAAATATGTAAGTGCCATGGCACGAGAGATTAACATCAAGATTACAACACGTATGTAGTGGCGGAAAATTGTATGCCGTGACTCCCAATCTTATGATCCACATTTCTCTCCTTCACTATATATTTCCAACCTATAAATACCCCATACTTCATATGAAAACCTTCCCTTCACCGACATCCTTTTTTCTCTATCTCTCTTTCTCTCTTTCGCTCTCTCTTGAGCTTTCTTAAGATTTTTTAGTTTAAGTTTTTAGTTCTTCACTCATTTTGACAGTTAGATAACTTTAGTTAATATTTATATTATAAATAGTTTAGATTTTCACAATAAGTGGCAATAATAGAAGTCTTTTCAGATAATAGATTGGTGAAAGAGTTTATCTATAGAAATATAGTTGAAATATTAAACTTAATTATATTCTATTTATAGTTTTAATTTAATGTATCTTTCTGAATATTATATTTAATATATTGGTTATTTATCAAATCAAACATGTCTAGCTAATTGTGATAATGTGATTTTAGTTATGTTATTATATTCGTATAATATTAAAATAGGTAATATTTTTAATCATTAAACACATTATTTTATATTCAAGAACTTTATAAAATCTATTATAGATCGTAACATATTTATAATATGAAATTGGGTTTTAGAATTGGGATATGATTTAGAGTTAATGTCAAGATTTTGGATTTGATTGTTTGGATTTGAGTTATACTCTATTTCATAGATTTTTATAAGAATTACTATTTTAAAATATATTGACGATATATTTTTTATATTAGTTTTAAAATCTAAAAGTTAGTTCCTAGATCCATCTATCTAAAAACTAATTTAAAAAGTTTGAATAGAAGTTTAAAATTATAGGTCCACCAAAAATGGCAAGTAAAATGGTTGGATAATTTCTTAGAAATAACCATAATTAAATTAAAAATTATTTTTGGTCCTACCAAAGGTGACAAATTAAGATTTAATTAATAAATAATAAAGACCCTACCAAAACTGTTATTTATACATATGAGAAATAATCAATAATTTATATTTATATTTCATTAATCTAATTAAATTTACTAAACAAAATCAACTAGCTAAATATTCAATAATTCTCTATTGATAAATGAATTGCAGTTCGCTTGTTATTTGTGTGAACCTATCTATATTTCATGATTTAATATTTGTTTTAGTTTCTTTTAGCATTATATTTCCAATAAAATTATTATGTAGGGCTAGTTTGAGTTCTATTCATTTAAATTATAGTATTTATGAATAGTAACTATTTAGAATAAGAAAAATATATCCGATTTTTTCCTAACAATTGGTATCAGACCCAAAGGTTTCTACCAAAGCATTTGTTTGTATTTTTTATTGAATTGCTACTGGAATATAGTTGCTAGTTGTTGTAATTTGAAGTATTGATGGAAGAAAATTCCCCTTTAAACAAAGACCAGCAATCCGCGTCATCTATACTGGGTAGTACAATTGTGATGAATGCAAGGTACGAGGTGGAGAATTTTGATGGATTCGGTTATTTCGGCATAAGGCAAGGAAAATTTCTAGATGCTTTGTTTCAACAAGGTCCTGACATCGCCATTGAAGAAAAAAAACCAGATGGAGCAGATGAAACCAAGTAGAAATATATCAATCGATTTTCATGTGGTACAATTTATTCATGTATCTCAAGAGAACAAAAATATGAGTTCATGAAAGTGGCATGCGCAAGTAAATTATGGAAGGCGTTGGAGAACAAGTTCATGAAGAAGAATAGACAGAATTGGCACTATTTGAAGAAGAATTTGTTCCATTTTGATTACCTTATAGGTACCACAATAAACGACCACATTACTGTTTTTAATCAATTAGTTGCAGATTTATTAAATATGGATGAAACTTTCAAAGATGAAGATTTAGCCTTGATGTTGTTAGCCTCCCTTCCTAATGAGTTTGATCACCTTATTACGAGCTTACTCATTTAGAAGGATAAAATGTCTTTTGAAGAAGTTTGCACTGTTTTGTATAGTTATGAAATTAGAAAGAATGATAGAAATGAAAGCAAGAATGAAGCAGTAGAAGCATTGTCTGTAAGAGGGTATCTAAAAACACAACAAAAAGGAATGAGAGACAAATCTCATTCAAAAGGAAGGCTTGGTAAATGTGAATATTCCTTTTGTCACGAAAAAGGTCATTGGAATAAAAAATGTTTGAAGCTTCCTGAGAAAGGAAAAACTATGTCTCCTTATGCATGTGTATCCGAAAGTAATTCAGATTCAGATTTTACATAGATTGGTTTGTCAACAACATTCCATCCTAGTGATTGGATTTTTTATTCATCGTGCACCTTCCATTTGTATACTAATAAGGAGTCATTCTTTAACTTTGAAGGACTAGACGGTGGAGTTGTTTTCATAGGCAATGATTATCTGTGCAAAATTTTAGGGATCGGTACAATTCGTTAGAAAAATCAAGATGGTTGAACCATAATCTTGACAGATGTTTGTTATGTCCTAGATATGAAGAAGAACCTCATTGCTGCGGGAGTCTTAGAATCAAAAGGTTTCACTATGACCATGAAAATTATTAGGAATCAATACAATTCGTTTGAAGAATCAAGATGGTTCAACCAGAGTCTTGACAAATGTTCATTTTGTCCTAGATATGAAGAAGAATATAATTGTTGTTTGAGTCTTAGAATTAAAAGGATTCACTTTGACAATTAAAAATGGGAGATAAAAGGTTAATTTTGGAGTACTTATGGCAATGAAAGGTGTTCCAACGAATATTTTGTACTACTATCTTGGTAGTACGTTTATTGGGATAACATCAACAGTAGTCTCAAAGGAAGAAAATTATTCAGAAACTACCAAGCTGTGGCATATGCGTTTAGGACATGTTGGTAAAAAATATTTATAGATTCTGGTAAAGCAAGGCTGGTTGAAAGGCACAAAAATTGAAAAAGTTGGATTTCTTAGAGCATTGTGCATTAGGGAAGCAGAAAAGAGTGTGCTTTGGAATTACACTCCATAATACAAAATTCATCCTGGATTATATTCATATTAATGTGTAGGGGCTAATAAGAACTTAATCCATGAGTGGTAAACACTATTATGCCACTTGTTGATGACTTCTTGAGAAAAGATTAGGTGTATCTCATAAAGAAGAAGGATGAAATGCAGAGAATTTTTCTCAAGTTAAAATGGATGATCGAGACTCAGACTGGTAGAAAGATCAACCATGTGAGGTTTGATAATGGCATTGAATTCACAAATGATCCATTTATTAAAGTTTATGAAGAAGAAGGGATAGTGTCACACTTCACTATTCGAAAAACACCACAATAGAACGGAGTTGCATAATGTATGAACCAGACTTTGCTAGAGAATGTTCGGTGTATATTTTCAAATGTTGGGTTAGGCAAGTAGTAATGGGTTGAGGTTGTGACGTATGCATGTTATCTTTTCAACTGTCTACCATCGTCTACTCTTGAAGGAAAAATACCTATACATGTATGGTCTGGAAAACCTACTAGAGATTATGATTTCTTACATGTGTTTGGTTTTATTACATACAATCATGTCATGGAATTGAAGTTGGATTCAAGAGCTAAGAAATCTATTTTTTTGGGGATCCCCTCTGGTTCTAAGGGATATCGTCTATGGTGCCTTGAAATGAAAAAGATAATCTTCAACAGAGATGTTACCTTTGATGAATCTACCTTGCTCAGAAAGGTAATTGAAAAGATCGATGGTACTTTATAGCAGGTGGAGCAAACTCTAAAGTAGGTGGAGTTTGAAAGCAGAATATTTGACTCAATTGGTGGAGATAAAACAGAAGCTGATCCTCTAGATGAATCAAATGAAGAAGATGTTTTAACCCAAGAACCTACATAAATAATAACTTTGTGGTTTGCATATTGGAATGCCAACACGAAAACAACAAGACTTACAGCCTATATAGAGGCATCATCAAACATAATGCATTCATGCAAGATGACTCTATAGTATTCATTCCTATGAAAGAATTCCAACTCACAACCAAGACACCCTGAACACGCCTAACTCTAATGCATCAATCTTGTCATGCTCCATCAATCTTCCTAAATCAACACCTTCATCTTAATGCAATATTCCATTATGCATGTCTAATCTCTAACAGCTCCAAAAGAGCTCTAGAGTCTATAGCTACAATTGTATCATGCACACAAGAAAAAACACATACTCTTGAAGAGCATAATGTATAATTATATGTAGTCTAACTAAATACTATCACATATCCCAACACAGGTAAAAATGTTACACTAAGCATACTCAAACATGAAATATAGAAACACATTCCCCAACTCCATGCTACACTCCATCTAAGTATATAAATATCAAGAAACAATGGTGCAGTGCAACCTACACTCAACATTTCATTCAACAACCAAAATGAGTTATGTACGTAAACTTATCCTCTTTATGACACAAAAAGTCAAAGAAACATTCCTATAAGAGGGAGATAAAACATTCAAGATGTAGTAATCATAGTTACTCATGCACTAGTATAGAATAAATTAAACTTACAACAACATACGCACAACATCAAACAAATAGACACATACAACAAAATAATAAAAACTTTTCATTAATAAAATTGTTTTTTATTACAACTGAGTACGCAAGTCGAGAAAAAAGTAAATAAAAAATTCCAAGAAATCAATAATATACTCAATCTTTATCATCCTTAAGCACTGATTGACTAGTCCTTGTGCAAGACTCCCCACTGGTAGTAGATTAAAGACCTCCTCCAAAAGATCTAGCAAAGGGGTAAACAAGAGTATTAATATCAATCATACATATCAATGACTCTTTTATGAGGTCCATAAATATGGTCTCAAATTTCTAAATGATACACACCACCAAATTCAACACCAGTGATATGTACATAAAAAGCAATATCGCTAATCTAATATCAAATTGAATATTGAGAACCAGTAGACTATGGAGAATTATCCCAAGGAGTAGGATCCTTCAATCAAAAGACATGGTCACTGAGTTGTACCAAAGTTTGGAATTAGAAGGACTCTTGAGTAACTGTAGGAACTATTTGGCTTTGTCTTATATGATGGTTGCTAGCTACTGTCATGTAAGATAGATTTCTAAAGATTGATGACTTGAAGAAGGAGCAGAAGGACTAGGTGAAGAAGTAAAAGAACCCTAAGAAGAAGAATCAAAGTGTGAATTCTGTTGAGAATGAGAATGATGATGAGAGATATGACTAGAGGTAGTCAACATACTCCTACTAGAAAGAACATCTCTAGAAGGAAATAGTCTGAAGACAGACTCACCTCAATGGGTGATCAATGAAGGATAATGGAGAGTAGCATGAGATCATTAGTCTAACTATCAAGAATGGAGCCAAGAAAGTGACAATAAAGAGTTACCACTGAAGAAGTATGAGAACGGGGTGGACACAAGCATTCACAATATCACTATGATGGTGTCCAAAAGAGGTAGCACTAAAAGAGAGAGAAACTACACTAAACATTTGTTAAATACCAATAAATACACTAACCTTTAGAACGTGACAGAACATCCTTGAAGAGTGAAAGAAATAGAGAATTCACGAGTATGAAAAGAAGCAATAGCATAATAGAATTCTTGAACAAATCCAGAATGATAAGAATAAGCAAAAGTATAAAAGGATAGCCAAGCAAAATAAGAAAACATTTCCTACATGACTAGGAAGTCATCAATTTGGACTAGTCTCTTAGGAAAAAAAGGAACGGCTACAAAAGTAATGGCTTGCTTAGTAGAAACTGAAGTATTTTCGCGATTATCATTAGTAGAGGCATTTATATTATTTCTTGATCTCTTCGGGGCCATTTCTTTTGAGAAAGGTAGGCAAAAGTAGAAAGATAAAGTATTTAATATGTAAAAAAGGAAGTGGTTAAAGTGTATAAGAGATAAGGTATAAATTTTTAACAAGTGAATATATTTGAAATGAAAAGAGTGAGGGATTATATATATATATATATGGAGGAATGATGCCTCACTGAGCTCCTCGCTAAGGGGTCGAAAAGACCACAATAAGTGTTGAAATCACATGTTCAGCTAATACTCGGTGAGAGATCAAAGAAGATGAGTAAGATTGTTGGTAAGCATCCAAAAATGATATAGGAAAAAGAGAAAAAGAAGCAAATTGAAAAACAAAATTGTTTTTTTTTTCCTTTTTCTTGAAATAAGTCAAATAAAATATCTTAAATAACATAAAATAACAAAAATAAAATCATCAACGCACAAATAAAGAACAAAAATGAAAACATATATAAATACTACATAAAAAAGAGAAGAAAAAAGAGAACATCCCTATATGCTAATCACAACAAAATAACAGTTAAACTACATTCTTATTTTTTGAAAATATATTTTAAGGTTAATAGTTCAACTTGTAGCCATTAATTCACATTTTTCTAAATAGTATAGATTCTTTTGATTTTAAATACATAAAAAACCAACATAGATATCGTCGTACTGATAGCTAGGTGAGCTTTTAGAAAGTTCTTCCCATGCCTTTTATGCACTCTATCATTGATGCATAATGCAACAAAAAAAATGTTCAGGTGAACCATAGTAGTTACAGCTTAAGTAGTTAGAATGGAAGGAGTAAAGGGAAATTATTCTAGGAATTCTTCAAGAGTATCTAGGATACTATTTGGTAAGATAGCCAACAGTACACGCCTAAGATCGAGAGAAACAGTGTCTCTAACTCCTACTAGTAGTATGAAGAGGGGGAAGAACTCTCACATGATAATGAGTATTCAACCTCTTATAGTGTGATTTGATATGCCCACACTCGTCACTAGGGTGAAAAGTAGGTAAATAGTGTATAATCAGGGACAATATACCCTTACTAGCACGATGATAGGAGAAAGTAGAAGGTGAAGTGTTCACCCTGCTAAAATAGCCTAATTGAGACGTAACATGATTCTTACCTCTTGGAATGGCAACAATTATTTTTATTTTGGGGTTAGCAACCACTAGTTTGATGAAATTTGGAATAGAAGTGGAGGGGATAAAAAATTTTACAACATAACCCACACCCCTTCTGTTGCATTGAGTGTTGTTACAACTCTAAATCTCATCAAATTTTTAAGTACCTATCACAAATTTTTCATAGTTTTTTTTATGTTTCAACTCCTCAAACTCAACAAGCTTGGATCCCAAATTTTTTAAATGGTCATCCTTTTTCTATAAAGGATGCCTCAAGGAATCCGACAGAACAACACAGATCCTTTACCCTTTCAAGAAGAGTCTCTAACTATGCATATATTTTAGAACTAATATGCCTAAGATACTATTTGTAGCTTTCTATCATGGTCACCACCTTTCCAAGAAAAGTGATTTCATCAACTTGATCCTTGGATAAATTAGAGCTAACAACTAGTTGATTTTCTTGGCTTAACTCAAGGATCCTTAAGCTTTCTTCTAAAACCTTCATCCTGGATGAATTGGACGTACACTCAACCACCATGTCTTTATACTTTTTTTTCATAATCTCACAAATCTCTAGAGGTCATCATTTTCATGGTTTATCGAGGACTTTCTTTCCTCAAGAGTGGCTTTCAATTCGCTTTTATATCCTTGTGTTCAAGGATATCCAATGCCTTATTAAAAGGTGTTTTCAAACTTGAATTTCTCTATAAGGAGCTCATTGTAGATTTCTAGCTTATCTCGGTCTTCATCATCTTCATCGATAAATCTGGCATATTTGGAAGTAGTAGAAGAAGGAACCTTAGAATATTTTGATATCCTAAAGGGAATGAAATTGTTATATTATTTTTCAATATTACAACTACTATCCAAAAAAGTAACCCCAACACTGAGCGACAATGTGTCCAGACTTTCTTCTTTTGAAACATTTAATCTAGTTGGCATGCCCCTACTTCAATCCTTGTCTTTTTCCTCATCAAAATCTTTAGTTTTCTTTTTGCTCTTGAAGATCTTAGAAAACTTCTTAGTGATCAACTCCATCTCTTCCTTTTTAGGGCTAAAACTATCATCACCCGCCACTGAAGCATACATTTCTTTGTTGTTCTTACTCTTGATACACTTAGGATCCAAACTCTTTCCCTTTTTAGTATCAATTCTCCCTTTATTGGGTAACATATGATGAATCTCAAAGGCTTGAAGATCACCAACCAAATTATGGATCTTTAGGCCCTAAAATTGTTATGACTTTTTCCCTAAAATGAGATGGATTACTAGATATCACATTTTCCACTTGCATCTCCTCTTTGATAAGACAACCAATATTGTGTAAAGTGTTGACGATGTTTTAGAATTTGGCATAGAATCTATCAAAAGTCTCATCTTCTTTCATTTTTAAGAACTCATATATCGATCGAGCCAAATTAGCTACTACAGAGACACACTTATATGTAACTTCAATAATAGCCCAGGCCTTCTTTGACATTCGGGAGGTAGAAATAAATATGTACTCATTAAGTGTGATGGCTTTGATAATGACACATAACCGTTTACTACTATGTAGGGTACGTTTCTAATTGGCATATTTTTTCCATTAAAGAAGGGAGATCTACAAAAGTTTTCTCATTCATCAAAATCCATCTAGGTGAATGTAAGTCTATGTAAGCTAGCAAAAAAGTGATCAACATTTGAGTGATCAAACCCAATAAGGTGTACCTAATCTACCAAATGAAAGTTTGACACATGGTATACAACCAAAGAAGACATGAGACAGACACATTAGGAACACACAAGCTCTCACATATAATGGAAACAATAAACAATAGTAATAAATAGGCAAGTAAACAAGAAGAAAGGAACAACCAGTTAATTACAAAGGTAGATAATCAAAGGAAACAACAACGGCTAGATTTATACATGAAAGATAAGTAGGAAAGCAATAAAGATAGAAAAAGCTTTCTAATCATAATCAAATCCTCATATGAGGGAACATATTCAAAAAATAACTTTGATTGTATTAACATGTGATTCCCCAATCTCATTTAATGTTTTCTTAAAAGAATTTTTTCCTTTATTTAATTTATTAAAGTTTTAAAATAGTCTTTTTCTTCAATTAGCAAAATAAAATATTTTGAATTTACAAATTTAATTTGTGGATAATTTAAAATGATCTAAAGTATTTTTTTAATTTTTCTTGTATATTTTAGAAATTTTGCGTAATTGAGTGAACATTACCAAATTCCCCTAGTTGAGTAGTTCAGAAAGTTTCTAAAAGAATGGGCATTTTAGTAATTTGAAAATCTATATTTCCTTATATTTTATAGTGAGTTCCATTCTAATTGAGTGAAAATTACCAAAATGCCCTTATTTGTATAGTTTAGAAAGTTTTAAGGGAATGGCATTTTAATAATTGGACAACCCACTCAGAATTTCTTGAGCTCCACTGGAGCTAAATCGAGAGAGGGATGGTGAGAGAAAGAAAAGGAAATGAAGAGAAAGGAAGGGAAGGGAAGAGAAAAAAGAAAGGCCAAATGTTTTTCCATTTACATCACTAGGTAACATATTTCCCTTTTCCTTAGTTATATTTTGGTTTTTGGGTTTGATTCTTACATGAAATCTGAAACAACTCTTGGGTCTTAGGATAAACTTTGTGATGGAAATAGTGTTCTTTTTGGCCAAAACTTCTATGCTTAAAATTTTCTAAAAAATTGTGTTTTAAAGTGAAAATTGGTCATATTGAATTAGGTTTTGAGATATATCTCATTGTAAAGATATAACTGTCTAGTTTAAGATTAATTTTACACTTTGTTATGGGGAATTTTCTACACAATGATATGCATGTTTTATTGAATATGGTTTATAGAGATCATCCAAGAAATACTCTTTCAAATCCTTCGTTATTTTTGTTATTTAAAATGGTTTTACTAGTTGGAATTGGGTAAATTATATTTTTTAAAACAATCTTAGCATGTCTAGTTTTAAAAACATTTTATGGTTTTTTATTTGCAATTTTCTACAGAAAATGATGAATGTTTTTTTAAGGTATGGCTAAAGGATGACGAGTTGAAAATTCTATATTGAATATGATTGGTGTTTTAGTATTCTTGACCTATTTCTATGATAAACAATGAGTGGGTGATTTTTTTAAAAAAAATTGACGATGTCTAGTAATTGTGGGTTTTTACAAAACAGAATTTGGAGTTTTCTACAAAAAGTTATATTAATTTTACCAATACAAATTGAAACTAATAACTCTATTTTCAATCTGGCTTGTATTTTGTGATTTTGAAGTTGTTTTATAGATTTTATTTAGATGAGTTATATCTTATTTTAAAGTTATGATGTGTAGTTTTATAGATATTTTACGATTTGTCATTTAAAGTTTTTTAGACAATGTTATAGAAATTTAACTAAGGGTATGTTTTGTGAAGATTGCATTGAAAATTATTTTTTGAAATAAACCAGTATTTTATTATTTTAGAAGAGTTTTATATACAATAATTGAGTGTGCTATGTATTATTTTAAAGATTAAAATGTCTATTTTTGGAATGTTTTTACATATTGTAAAGTGAACATTTTCACTTAAAGATATATAAGCTTGAATGAAGAAGCTCATTTTGATCATTTCAAAACATGTTTTACCTATGTTTATGGCCAAATGACTCATTTCTATCTTGTTATTATAATGATGTTTTTAAAGGTTTTTAATCTATTTATTTGTAAGTTTAACAGATTTAAGTGAATGCTTGTTGATTTGAGATTATGAGTAAAAGAATATTAAAGTTAGAAGTGTGATTGTAATTTCTACCTAAGTATTAAATAAGATATTAGGTTATTTGTTAACAGTACATGTCTTAGAACTTTTAGAGTACCATTTGGCTTCTTGGTATACCAATTAGTTACGGTGTAATTTTTGTTTCTATCAAAGTGTGATGATATAGGAATGGATGATTCATAGACCCTGAACGAATAGAACAACATTAGTGATACAATACTAGTACTGTGAATAGCCACATCTTATTCAAATCTCATAAGTACTTGTTTATTATTAACATAAACATGTTCATAATATCTAATTTTGTTTTCTTAAGTTTTCACAAGTTTTAGTACTTTCTTATTAGAAAATAAGTATTTTATATTTAGAAAGTTGATAATTGATTTTTACACAAGTTCAAAAACTTTTACTCAGATTTACGATATAAATACAGACTTTGATTAGCACATAGAAGTTTTTATTTAACTTTTAGCATCAATTTTTTAAAATATTATGCATATTATTATTTCATTTCATAAGTTTTTACTCAATTTTATATCCAAATTTAAGTAGTAATTTTTCAGAATGATATACTTATTAGTAAGTATTATTATTTTTAAACCATCAAACAAGCATCATCCCTAGATTCAACATTAACATAAGAAATTATTATACATATATGACCAGCTTTCTCCCTGGTGTAAGTTTGGTGAGGTTTTTCTATTTCTTATACTTTATTTCATATAAGCTATTCACAGTTATTTTTACTTACATAAATGTAATTAGAATTATTTGTATTTCTCCAAACTACTAATATAGTTTATCAATATTTTTATATTATAACTCTTTTTTTTTAATTTTATAGTTAAATCTTTAAATTTATATAGATATATTCAATAATTACTATTTTTTGAAATTTGTTTACTCATTAAGTATTTTTATTCACTTTTTTCTTTTATATTTTTTTCCTCTCAAGTATCAATAGCTTTTGATTAAGGATTTGAGAACTATCATTAAAGGAGACTTAGATTAGTTTGTTTATATTATACCAAATGGATTTTCATTATTTTGGTGATAATAAGAGTTTTTTCATTTTCTTAAAGACGTCAATATATTAGAGGATGTTTGGTACCCTATTATGAATATAAATTGTATAATAAGTTAAAATCACTTATTAATTAGTATTGTTATTCTTTTATGATTTGTTGTATATTATTACATAATGTTTTATGATAAAAAACATAGAAAATTATACTAAATTTTTGATAGATTTTAATTATATCAAAACTTTCTTAAGGACTAAAGAACTTGGACATTTCTTGATATAACATCACACATAACACAACAATATAACATGTTAAACCCACATAAGATTCAACATTTATTTAATAACATCCACACATGTTGTTTAAGGGAACAACTTACAATAAAAAATTATGTAAATAACAAATCAATAATTCATAACTTAAAGAAATATATACTTATACTTTTATCAATTAGAGCACTACGTTCAAGTGTGCCTAAGCTGACTCCACGTGAACTGAAATACAAATGAATCTATCTTTCCTTTGGTTCCTTTGGAGCTACACCACCATGTGATATGACATAATCACCTATGGCTCAGTATAGTGAACAACTTAAGGTAATGAAAACTCTCATACACATATACATAGATAAAACTATGTCTTAGCATTTTAATAAAATTTTAATTAAACTCACACGAAAACAAGCTTTAGAAGAAAAAAATGTATCACCACTATAAAATCACACTCAATGTAATACTACTATATAACTAGAAAATATTTTTTCTCAAAAACTAAAGTTTTCAAATTGCGAGAGTATGCACACATTTTCTAATTAATTTGAAACTCAAAATGAGGGATTACTTATAGAAAACTATTCAACCCACCGCCACCTCACTCACCACCTTAGCAAAGGTAAGAACCTCCCTAGGCGAGGGTAATGGTTGCAATCCTTCATCAACCATCTCATCAACCCCTCACCAGCCACTCAACGTGGGACCTTGGCGAGCACTCAGTGAGCTACAAAAGTAGTCATTTTTATTTGAAAATTGCTTAATAAATTTTCCACAAATACAAAAAACAACAAAACAAAGCACAATGCAAACACATAACTTAAACATACCAACTATATGCTCTAACTGTCCAAATAATATGTATATCATGTAAACATACAAAGTATAAAATCTTTGTAAGTGTATGTAATATTGAATACCCAACACTACCTTACATATAGGACAACAATATACTAACTAAAAGTAAAATATTCTATATTTTACACACGAGAATGACAATACGAAAACAATAGGACTTACAACATAATTATATATATATATACAACATTATTGCATATTATTGATAGAATTAGAAAAAAAATGATTGAGAAAATTTGACAACATAAATATGAAATTGAAAAAAATATTCGTGTAGAGAAATAACTAAAATGATATAACTTCAAGGTAAACAAATGTGGTAAAAAAAAAAGAGGGTTAAAAACTTAATATATGAATAAGAAAATTAGGATACTTACAAAAAAAAAATCAAATTTTGAAGTTTGTACCATTAATTCTATTTTTCATATAATTTTTTTCATTTTTAATTAATCGATGTTGAGATTAAGAAAAAGGTACAACATATTAATGGGTAAGAAATAAAGTCACTTGACATTGAAAAAATAGGTGATAATTTTTGAGAGAAGGATAGAGAATAAATAGATAATTTTGTACAGAACATACAAACTCGTATTTAATTGCCATAGGGCAGTGTCAAGAATGAAACATCATTGGTTCAGAGGGTGGGCAATTAATTCTGGCCATGACTCTCGTTTATATGAGAAATTATATATTAATATAGGAGTAGATGGTGTGTTATTCTTACTAATTTTATTGATTGTTTTAAAAAAAGGTAATAGGCACTAATGTTTTCCCCAAAAAAGAAATATATATATATATATATATATATATATATATATTCATTTTTTTCACTTCATTGACCTGATTTACAGTATAACCAATATAATTTCTCTGTTCATATTTGGTAACCTCGAAATTATGATTTTATCTTCGTAGCTTATATGAGGATGACACTAATTTTATTTATAAGGGAACTCACTCAATATAGATCGGAGATCCCAATAATTTTATAATCTAACTTGAGACGTGTATGTCAAAATGCAATCAACTACACAGTAATGAAAAAAAAAAAGTTGTACACTTATCATTTAATTTTATAAAAAATCAAAAAAGATAAATTATTTTTTACCAATATTTTAAATAAAATAATATTATTTTTTTAATATTTTATTTTATTGATAAATACATAAAGAATAAAATTATTTTTTTATAGTATTTTATAGTAAAAATTATTAAAATATTAAATAAATAATAAAAAATTTATAATAAAAACTATTAAAATATTAAAAAATAATAAAATTTATCCTTATTTAATATTTTTTTATAAAATATAAAAAATTAAATCACACCTTTTATAATACAGGTACTACTTAACATAAATCTCTCAAATTTAAGGCTTTACGGAAACTCACTTTATTATAAAATTAGCTTATCTCAAGCCTGAACTCTGTGTTTTCAAGTATAAATTGAGAGTGTCCGTTAATAAATATGTATACCATTGGGCCACTACCCATTACTTAGATGCACACAAACAGTAACACTAAGAAAACCCTCAACCTCAACAAAGTTTACAGTAAGATTCATCTACACAACTTTCTAAATGACAAATTCGAATCACATTAAATAACAAACTAAAATCAAACAAAATTACAATGACAAATTATTCTTTCCAATTCTCCATGGTTAATCACAGATGTAACATAAGCAGCACGAAAATTTGCCACTTAAAATTTCTGCTCACCGTAAGAGCTGGTGCTATTCTTGACGAATTCTTCTTCTACTAGTGCTTTCTCCGGTCTGCAATCTGTTTCAATTTTCAAGAAATTAAAAATGCTATGGAATTGTATGGTGAAGAAAAGATGCTGTTGTTAGTATTTCACCCATACCTCGAAGCCACATTCTGCAGAATTTCTAAAATTTCAGAGAATTCGGGTCTTAATGATGGGTCTTGATGCCAGCACTTCTCTATCAGTGCCACTAACATTGGATGAGGGTGCCCTGGAATTGTAGGTCTCAAGCCCTGTAATTCATGTTGTCCTCGAGTTCTCAATGTTTCAGATCTTTATAATAAATCTTTGACTTTAATATATAACCTTAATCTGACATTGATATAGTCAACTCAGCAATAGGTTCGTGTCCATGGAATTTTTGCAGGAGTGCAACAGAAAACTGGTCATGGAGGGGAAATTGAAGAAGAAAGCAACAATCGGAAACAATTGATGTAGAATATGTTACTTGGACTTTCTATTTTCATAAAATATTCATGTCTAAGTGACATGACATAAACAAGAGTATGGATACTCCAATTCTACAAGTTGGTGTAAATTTAAATAAAATTAGAAAAATGAACGTGTCCGACACCTTAATATGTATCCAATTACGGCTTTCTACGTCTTAAAAGACTCCATGTAACATGGGATATAGAAGGTACATGAAAGATGTACCTTTTGAACAACACCCACTGCTGCTTGTAGTGGAGTCAAGTTCTCATAGGGAAGCTGACATTTAAGTCACAAAAACAGAGGATAGATAAAGTCTCTGCAGTCAGGAACTAGTTCAAAGAGCGCATAAACATGCACATATGTACTTAATTTCAAAATAAGCAATCGAAATTAAAATACCTTTCCTGTAAGTAGCTCCCATAGTACTATGCCAAAGCTGAAAATGTCAGCTTTCTGGTCATATGGTTTGTGCTCAATGACCTTCAATTAATCAATACTAAAAGTTGACATGCAGCGAGGGCTAGGTGAAGTAAAGGTAAAGCACATGATAACTAACATCAACAAATTCATGCAATCCATCAATATCATGTCATCGAGAACATTATCCATAACAGCACTTCATAGAAAATTTAAAATGCCTGGTACAGTGATGATTTTCTTGCATGTTGGATGCATACCTCTGGAGCCATCCAACGATATGTTCCAGTTTCTGCAGTCATCACACCACTTTGATCTTGCACTCGAGCAACACCAAAATCTGAAACCTTAACAACCTGTCAAGCAATAGTCACTGTCTTAGAAGACATTGAAATACAAAGCAGTTTGCTAAAGTGTTGTATAGCTCCTTAATGAGCAATTTGAAAAAATTCCACATGGATTAGGAACCAGGGTGGGGGTTGTATTTTGGATTATAACTAAGCCCTCTTCTATTTGAAAGCATCCCAAAATTTGTAAATATTCCTCTCTTTTGTAAGGATAATTGATTAGCTCAATTTTATCCAATTAGTTATAACTTTAGAATTCATCCGTTTGGAGATAGTGAAAGTGGTCAACGACACCCGATGACATAGATAACATATATACCGAATCTCGTTAAATTTATGATATTTTTATTTTTCTACTTTAATATCTGTTTTAGTTTTTTTAGCATTATATTTCCTATAATATTATTTTATCGGACTAATTTAAGTTCTATTCATTTAAATCATAAATAAATAGTAACTAATTATAATAGAGAAAGTATACCCGATTTTTCCAACAATTGGTATCAGAGTTGAAGATTTCTACCTAAACATTTGTTTATATTATGTTTGTTTGCTATTGGAATATAGTTACTAGTTGTTGTAATTTGAAAAAATGACGGAATAAAAATCTTCTTCAAACAAAGGCCAACCATCCACGTCAGGCAGAACAATGGTTATGAATGCAAGTTTGATGAAACCGATCATTTCAGCATGTGGCAAGGCGAAGTTCTAGATGCTTTGTTTCAACAAGGTCTAGACATCGCCATTAAAGAGAAACCAGATGAAGCAGATGAAGTCGAGTGGAAAAATATCAATCGATTGACATATGATATAATCCGTTCGTGTCTTTCAAGAGAACAAAAGTACACGTTCATGAAGGAGACATCCGTAAGTAAGTTGTGGAAGACGTTGAAGAGCAAGTTCATGAAAAAGAGCAGACATAATCGGTTTTATTTGAAGTTGTTCCGTTTTGATTACCTTCTAGGTACCACAATAAATGACCACATTATTCCTTTTAATCGATTAGTAGTAGATTTGTTAAATATGAATGAAACTTTTAAAGATGAAGATTTAGCCTTGATGTTGTTAACCTCCTTTCTGGATGAGTTTGATCACCTTATTACGAGCTTACTCATTGGGAAGGATAAAGTTTCTTTTGAAAAAATTTGTACTGTTTTGTATAGTTATGAAATTAGAAAGAAAGATAAAAAAGAAAGCAGGAATGAAGCAGTTGAGGCACTGTCTGTAAGAGGGTATCCGCAAACACAACAAAAAGGAAGGAGAGGTAGATCTCTTTCTAAAGGAAGGCTTACAGAAGAAAGGAAAAATTATGTCGTCTAATGCATGTGTAGCTGAAAGCAATTCAAATTCATATTTTGCATTGGTTGGTTTGTCAACAACATCCCATCCTAGTGATTGGATTTTTGATTTAGCATGTACCTTCTATATGTCTCCTAATAAGGAGTGGTTCTTTAATTTTGAAGAACTAGACGGTGGAGTTGTTTTCATGGGTAGTGATTATCCATGCAAAATTTTTAAGGATTAGTACAATTCGTTTGAAGAATCAAGATGGTTCAACCAGAGTCTTAACGGATGTTCAGTATGTTCTAGAAATAGAGAAGAAACTCATTGCTGTGCGAGTCTTAGAATCAAAAGACTTCACTATGATCGTACAAAATGGGGCATTGAAGGCTACTTATGGAATACTTGTGACAATAAAAGGTATTCGAAAGAATAACTTGTACTGCTACCTTGGTAGTATGATTATTGGGACAATATCAACAATAGTTTCGAAGAAAAAGATTCAAAAACTACCAAGCTATGGCATATGCATTTAGGATATACTGGTGAAAAAAACTTTACAGATTCTTGTAAAGGCCTGTTAAAATACGCAAGAATCGACAAGTTGGAATTCTGTGAGCATTGTGTATTGGGAAAGTTAAAAAGAGTAAGCTTTGGCACTGCACTCTATAATACAAGAGGCATCTTGGATTACACTCATAAAGATGTGTGGGGGTCAACAAGAACTCTATCCATGAGTGGTAAACATTATTATGTCATATTTGTTGATGACCTCTCGAGAAGAGTTTGGGTGTATCTCATGAAGAAGATGATAAAGACTCAGACTGATAGAAAATCAAGCATCTGGGGTCTAATAATGGCACTGAGTTCACAAATGATCCATTTATGAAAGTTTGTGAAGAAGAAGGGATAATGTGACACTTCATTATTCAAAAAACACTACAACAGAACGGAGTTACAAAACATATCAACCAAATTTTGCTAGAGAAGATTCGGTGTATGTTGTCAAATGTTGGGTTAGGCAAGCAGTATTAGGCTGAGAATGTGACGTATACATGTCATCTTGTCAATCGTCTACCATCGTCTGCTCTTGAAAGCAAAAAGCTTATGGAGGTATGGTCTGGAAAACCTGCTAGAGATTATGATTTCTTACATGTGTTTGGTTCTATTACATACAACCATGTCACAGAATTGAAGTTGGATCCAAGAGTTAAGAAAGCTATTTTTTTGGGGATCCCCTCTGGTTCTAAGAGATATCGTCTATGGTACCTTAAAACGAAAAAGATAATCTTCAACAGAGATGTTACCTTTGATGAATATGCTTTACTGAAAAAGATAATTGAGAAGATTGATGGCACTTTGCAGCAAGTGGAGCAAACTTCGAAATAGGTGGAATATGAAAGTAGAATCGTTGACCCAGTTGGTAAAGATAAGACAGAAGTGGATCCTCTATTGGCAGAAGATGAATCAGATGAAGAAGATGTTTTAACCCAAGAGCCTCTACAACAACAAAGAGAAATTGCAGTTGATAGGCCACAATGACAAAATCTCAAGGGGCCTGCACGATACAAAGATATTGAAGATCTACCTGCTCAGTTTAAGAATATTGTGGCCTGTGCACTTTCAGTTGTACATAATGATGTTCCCTCCACATGTAAAGATGTAATCAAAAGTCTTGAAGTTGAAAGATGGAAGGAATCCATGGATGAGGAACTACTATCCCTTCGAAAGAATAAGACATAGAAATTGACGCAACTACTTAAGGGCAAAAAGACAATTGGTTGCAAATGGGTATATCCAAAGAAAGAAGGATTTCCTAACAAAGATGGTGCTCGTTATAAGGCAAAGTTGGTGGCTAAAGGCTACGCTCGGAAGGAAGGAATCGATTATAATGAGTTATTTTCTCCAGTTGTAAAACATTCCTCTATTAGAAATTTGTTGGCCTTGGTAGCACATTTGGATTTGGAACTAGTTTAACTTGATGTGAAGACTGCATTTCTACACAGTGACTTAGAAGAGAAAATCTATGTCTCAGCCATAAGGATTTAACATTGCTGGTAAAGACAATTGGGTTTGCAAGCTAAACAATGGTACAAGCGATTTGATCAGTTTATGTTGCAGCAAAAGTATACAAGAAACACACATGATCATTTTGTGTATTTTCCTAAGCAACAAGATAAGTCTTCATCTATCTTCTATTGTACGTCAAAGATATGTTGATTGCATCAAAGAGTCAAGCAGAAATTGAGAGGTTGAAAGCTCAACTAAGTCAAGAGTTCGAGATGACAGATCTGGGAGAAGCCAAGAAGATTCTCAGCATGGAGATAAACAGAGACAAGAAAGGAAAACTTTGTTTGACCCAAAATCAATATTTGAAAAAGGTGCTACAACGTTTTGGTATAAATGAACAGACAAAACCTGCAAGTACTCCACTTATTCATCATTTCAAGCTTAGTACTCAATTGACTCTTAAGAATGATGTAGAACGAGAATACATGGCAAAGATACCGTATGCTAACATGATTGATAGCTTGATGTATGCAATGGTGTGTACGAGACCTGATATTTCACATGTGATTGATGCTGTAAATAGGTACATGCATGATCCTGGTAAAGGACATTGGTTGGCTGTGAAATAGATTCTACAATATATCCTAAATATTATAGATGTTGGTTTAATATTTGAGCAGGCTAATACTGTTGATCAATGTGTAATCAGATATTATGATTCTGACTATACAGGAGATTTAGATAAGCATCGGTTAACTACTAGTTATGTGTTTACTCTTGCTAGAGCACCAGTTAGTTGGAAGTCTACCTTGCAATCCACAGTTGCTTTGTCTACTAAAGAGGTAGACTATATGGTAATTACAGAGGCTGTAAAAGAAGCTATTTGGTTATGAGGATTGTTTGAAGACTTAGAAGTTAGTCAAAAGCATATTAAGGTATTTTGTGACAGTCAGAATGCTATTCATTTAGCAAATAACCAAGTCTACCATGCATGTACAAAGCACATTGACGTTCGTTATCATTTCGTGCGAGAGATTATTGAAAGTAGAATACTAATTCAGAAAATTAATAATACAGAGAATCTCGTAGATGTGATGACCAAGGTGGTGACAGCAATCAAGTTCAAACATTGTTTGGACTTGATTAACATCCTGCAAATTTGAGTTGGCACTGGCATCGCTGATCTAGATATTGAAGAAATTATTTAAGAATCATAAACCGCTAAGGTGGAGATTTGTTGTATAGCTCCTTAGTGAGCAATTTGAAAAAGTCCCTCATAGATTAGGAACCATAATAGGTGTTGTATTTTGGGCTATAAATAAAGCCCTCATTCTCTATTTGAAAGCATCCCAAAATTTGTAAATCTTCCTCTCTTTTGTAAGGCTAATTAATTAGCTCAATTTTTCTCAATTAATTTTAATTTTGCAGTTCATCCATTTGGAGATAGTAGAAGTGGTCAACGACACCCAATGACATAGGTAACATTTATACGGAACCTTCTTAAATTTTTGGTGTTTTTATTTTTCTGCTTTAATATTTCTACTTTAAAATCTGTTTTAGCTTCTTTTAGTATTATATTTTCAATAGTATTATTTTGTCGGGTTAATTTGAGTTCTATTCATTTAAATCATAAGTAAATAGTAACTACTTAGAATAGGAAAAATATACCAAATTTTCCCAACATAAAGCTATATACAGCCTTTGGAATAACCTGATTAAGCTCCTAAGAACAAGGAATTAGAAACAGGGACATGAATGCACACTCCTGCACATGCTTCCCTTTAGTTTCAATTGATGTATAAAGTGAATGTAACTTTGAAGGACAAGAAGCTAGGGAAAACACAAGTAATTTTTTTAGCTTTAAAAAATCAAATAGAAGTAACATATCTAGTGCCCTAGGGAATTTACACCATTGCTTGGAATCACCACAATATAGGAGTAGAACCAGAAAATATCAGAAACTTTTAAACATTTATATTTTTAGTAATTGTTAAAAGTGATGCTTGCCCTTTTTATGTACATTAAACTGCATATGGGGGTCTTCAGTTATGAACAAACCAAAATTAAGAAATAAAGAAACTTCCATTTCAAAAGAGGGCATTGTTGAAACCATAGAGTATGCATCTAGCTTGTAACAAACTTAGTGGAGATAAGAGCAATTAATACCACAATACAAATGATAACAAGTAGAGAGAAAAACAAAGCATATTAGATTTTAAAATAAAAGGCATACAAAAGGAAAACAAAACTAAAGAAAATCTTACTCCATGTTGATTGATCAGAAGATTAGCTGCTTTCAGGTCCCTGTGGACTATATTATTTTGGTGCAAGTAGTTCATTCCTTCAGTAACATCAATGGCTACTCTGAGCAAGGACTGGAGGGGCATAGCACCGTTTTGTCTCAAAAAATCATACATGCTTCCACCAGACATAAATTCTATGAAGGAAAGGATATACAAAATTAAAGGTAACTTATTTATAACATCTATCATAAATTTATTACTAATACACAAAAAATTTAGTATCACATGTATCTCGTATGTTATATACCAGTAATAATGCAAAGATTTGGAGGTCTTGTACAAGCACCAAAGAATTTGACTACATTCTTGTGCTGAAGCTTCCTACAATTTTCCGAGAAAGAAAGGTGACCAAGGACCAAAAAGAAAACAAGATAAATATATACATGACAAACCTCATCATATATACTTCTTGGTCAAATTCTCTCTGCACCATTTCATTTAGATGCTCAGCTCTAAGAACTTTAATGGCCACATCTTGATTATGGAGGATACCTTTGAACCTGTGTCCATAGCATCAGAATTCAGCAGCTACTCATGTACAAACCAAATAAGGTTTAGAGATTGACGTACTTACAGATCACCAGATGAGCCACATGCAATTTTCCTTTCATATTTCAACATGCTTGTGTCGATTTCCCAGATACCATTTCCATCAAGCGGTAAACTTACTTGGTTAGAGACAAATTTAATTCCAGGATTTTGCTCTAGAACAGGGGATTTCACATGGTAATTGACCTTTAGATATTTTAGCAGCGTTAAAAAGTGACAAACCAATAGATTATAGAAGGTTGCAGTTATTAGCCAAACTAATTTAAAAGAATGGGCATATCAGATGCAGCTAGAAGGTCACAGTCATTTTGCTGAAATAATAATAGTACAACAAGAAAGATACAAATTAATATATAGTACTATCTTTCTCTACTATGGATAAGGGGTGCTATAAAAGTTAACAAGAAATTTAACTTTGTAACCAATAAGTAGTATCTGGGGAATTACTTCGTTCCTTAAATTACAATTTACATAGGAGGTTTGGTTAAAAAATTCAGGGGAAGAAAAACAAGTAGTAGTACATGTGAAGAGCTACCTCAATATTTTGTATTTCTTTTGCAAGTGCATCTCTGAGCTGTTCAGTGTCCTACAAATTTGAACAAATCCACAAGGCAAGAAATTAATATGTACATATACTTATAAACAAGAAAAAAGGTGAAATTGAAGGAGCCTTAGTGACAGCTGATAACTAGCGAAGAAGAAACAGTCTACTTGCAATGGATAATAGTTAATAACAGAATTTATGAAATAGTGACAAATCCTTCGGCAAGCACTTTGCAGAATGGTTTTGAACCATGTTTAAGAGTTAAAGATAAGAAAGAAACCTCAGGTTCCCAGCCATCCACAACAAAAACATCTAAGGAGTAGCCATCACTTGTTGAATAAGCATGAGCCTCTTGAATGTTCAACCCAATCTCAGACATCAATGATGTCAACTGGTAAGGCAAACGGCAAAAAGAAACAGAATTTTCAATTGTTGTGATGAATATAAACCATACAAATCATAATAATAATAATAATAAGACTAATAACAGTGGTACTGAAAAGACCAATAGCATTAACAAGAAGCTACCTGACTGAGCAGTTTGGGCTTGTCAATTGTTGAAATTGTAATTTCATGCATTGCCCTATAGATATATTAAATGGTTGGATATTATTTCCAAAGAAACAATGTAAACTTCAAGAAATCAATTAGACTATTTCCTTCCATTCTGTTATGAAACTAAACCAAATCAAGAACTAGATGCACAGAATAAGAACCAAATGGCTGGACTGCAAAACACCACTAACATCACCAGAAATGCATCAGTTTTTTTGCTTCCCAAGAAGTAAGTTTGCACCTTCAAGTACATACAAGCAGTCATCACCTCTCTGTTTATAAACCAGAGTCTTACACCTTACACGATCTTGAAACCACTCTTTACACAAGATGATCACTTCTCACCTCTCTCTCAGTACAATCAAGGATCTCTACCAATATCACACGCAATAGCCTCATGTCTCAAGTTCTATTTATAGTGTAGTTAGTTGCTACTCTAAAGACTGATTTCCTAAGGCATACTCCTGAATTCTTTCATTAGTCCACCTATGCAAGTTAACTAATTCCTGTTCTTGGTGCCATGTCACAATTCTCCACCTTGGTATCAAGAAAGTTTTCATTCCTTGTTGCATCTCTACCACTTTTCCACTGGCTGATAACCATGTCTTCAGTCACATTCACCGAGTTCTTACTTAGTGAGAACTTGTGCAACAGTACCATCTTGGTGAGCACATCTGCCAGATTGTCAGATGTGTGTATCTTTATTAACTCAACTAATTTCTTCTCAGTAACACTCTCTTATAAAATGGAGTTTCACATCAACATGTTGTGTTCTCTCATAATGGTGAGGGTTCCTAGACAAATGTATTGCCCCTTGGTTATCACAGTACATCACTACAGTTCCTTGTCCATATCCCAGCTCCTCTACCAAAACTTTTGACCACATGCCCTCATTGATAGCCTCTATAGAAACTATGTATTCAGTTTCTGTTGATGACAAGGCTACTACTACTTCAAATATATTAGCTTTCCAGCTAGCTCTTCACCAAACTAGAACAGGTAACTTATTAGGGACCTTTTCTTGTTCACATCACCTACATAATCTGAGTCTACGAAGCTTATAACCTGCAATTTTCCTCTTGAGCCAGCATACATCACTCCTATAATAGCATTCCATTTTAGGTGAATACCCACTTTATAGCATTCCAGTGTTTCTTTCCTGGTTTGCTCATATATATGCTCAATAGGCTAGCACTATAAGCTAAGTCAGGCCTAGTGCATACCATCAAATACATTAGGCAACCTACTGCATTTATGACACTCTCTTCATACTCCACCACCTCTATTGTTTATGGTGAGCAACCAGCTAATAAAAAGTGAGGAGCCAAAGAAGTTAACACCGATTTGGCAAACTCCATCTCAAATCTTTTAAGCAATTTATGGTGAGCAAGCAGCTGATACTATGTTTGTGTTACCTAGAGTCTATTGCAACTACTTTTCCTATTGATCTCCATCTCTAATATTCTCTTAGCTGACCCAAGTTCTTTCATTTCAAACTTAGCTTTTAGAAGCTTCTTTATTCTTGACACCTCCACTTTACTCCTGCTTGCCATAAGCATATCATCTACATACAATAAGAGATACACTGCCTCATAACTTCCGGTATTTCTCATGTAAACACAAGAGTCAAAATCAGTCCTCCTAAAGAAAACTCTTGTTACATTCATGAAAGCGCTTGTACCAGCACCTTGTGGACTGTTTCAGTCCATATAACATACCATGTGTTCCTTTCCTAGCTCCACAAAGCCCAAAGGTTTTTCCATGTACATCTACTCATCCAACTTACCATGTCAAAAGGAATTTTTTATATCTAACTGCTCTAGTTCCATGTATAAATTTTCCACCATTGACAAAAAAAATTCTGATAAAGATATGTTTTACCATAGGTGAGAAGATCTCAGTAAAATCAATTCCTTCCCTCTGTGTATAACCTCTAGCCACCACCAGCCTTGATTTATTAAATCTAGGCAATTCCACTCCTGGTACGCATTTCTTCTTGTACGACCACTTACAAGCTATTGTTTTTATCCTATCTGGTTTTGGCAATAGCACCTAGGTTTCATTCATCCTCCATAAACTCCACCCACTTTTTAGATTCAGAGCAGCTGATTGCATCTTTATAGCTTCTAGGTTCAGAGTCAACTAGCTCATAATCCATAGTGAAAGCAAAGGCTATGAGATTGGTTCCATTATCAATGTCATCATCATACCTTACTGGTTTCCTAGTTTCTCTTCTCACCCTATCTCTAACTATACCACTAACATCCCCAGAAATGCATCAGTTTTATTATTTCCCAAGAAGTAAGTTTACACCTTCAAGTACATACAACAAGCACCACCTCTCTGTCTATAAACCAGACAGTCTCACACCTTACATGCCTTGAAACCACTCTTCACACAAGATGATCACTTCTCACCTCTCTCTCAGTACAATCAAGGATCTCTACCAATATCACAACCTAAAGCCTCATGTCTCAAGATCTATTTATAGTGTAGTTAGTTGCTACTCTAACAGACTGATTTCCTAAGGCATACTCTCTGACTACTTTCATTGGTCCATCTGCTCAAGTTAACTAATCCCCTTTCTTGGTGCCATGTCTCTCTAAGGTCTTCTTGATTCTTCTCAATGAGAGAGATAGCAACTTAAGCAGGAAAGAGATATAATTGAAAATAGAAATCATAAACAAAAGAATACATATAAAAGTGAAAAGACAGACTGAAAAAAGATTTTTTTTAAATTAATGGATCAAGACTAGTGAGAATTTAAACAGCTAAAAAAAAGGACAGAAAACAATTTACTGAGCATATCATTTTTCTCACAAAATATATAAGTAAATGCCTAAAATCAGAACCATATGTTAAAATCCCACATCGGCTGGGCGCTGAGCTTCTAATACACATATAGATGGGGACAATCCTCCATCTCATAATCTGGGTTTTGAGATGGAGTTAGACCCGAATTTAACATGGTATCAGAGCCAAGTGATCCAGTCCGGTGTGGTTTGGACTCACTTGTCACCCAGTCGGTATATTCCAAGGGGATAGACCCTTGTCGATGTGAGGGGGAGTGTTAAAGTCCCACATCGGCTGGGCGTTGAGCTTCTAATGCACATATAGATGGGGGTAATCCTCCATCTCATAACCTGGGTTTTGAGATGGAGTTAGGCCCGAATTTAACACCATATGCCAAGGATATACTTGCTTGGATTTCTTGTTGGAATCACAATCTTGAATATACAGATGGTTGGCTTCAAGTACAAGTTCAAGATCTGGTGACAAACCAAAAGCTGGAGGATGATGGATGCTGTAGGACAAGATTTTGCAAAGGTTAGGAAAGAAAAGAGTTAAACATGCAGGTTTCACGTTTATGCAAGTAACAAATAAGTGAAATTTGCATCAGTGATGAAAAAGCTCCAAACAGATATTCATTAAACATGCCTTTGTTTGCTGGAATAATTTGAACTTGGTGTTTCTACATGTTTCTTTAAATCTGGACCAAAAGCAGATCGAACCTGCATAAAATAGATATTTCCCAAGTTGAGTTTGACCGAGCAATGAACTTTCATACCTACATCCAGAATTTGGTAAAGGCAGTAACATAACAGAAGCAATTGGACAACAACATCCTATATATATGAATATACCATGCAGATGTTTTGAAAACTTTTTAAGTTAATGTGAGATAACCTCTCATGACAAAAATGTTATCTTAGATTCATACTACCCTGCCTTTGTTCAGTCATAAGAACGTCACGTTCATATTTAATCAACCGGAACAATTTCAAAATATATCTCTAAGCTGAAGGTCAACTAAGCTTGCAAATCTTTCAAACCTCCCGCAACAATATGAATCACTCCATATGAGAATACTTGTATTTCAGTGGGTAAGCTGTTCAAACTATTATATTATTTTTACATGTACTGCATATATACATGTGTATGACACCTGAAGGTAAACTTCAAGACTAATTGTGGATGTAGTCAGTGATTTCTTTAAGGATCTGTAGCCAAGAATTACCTGCACAAGACGGACATCAATTGCAGGTCTAGCAGCTGGACTATGAGCCATTTGCAATAATCTTCGATGCACAATAACATCTTGAGCCCTCTCCACATTTATATCCAATGCGTACCTAATACGAAAATTAGATCCATAAAATTGGTCAAACAGAAAACTCTAGAAATGTTATAATACGTAATTTACAGCAGAACTAGGGGAGGAATGAGTAGGGGCACATACCACCTCTAATTTTTTGATAAAGAAAATTATAAGTATAATATTTATTAATTATAGATAAATTCCTACATTAAATGGAACTGTGCATCTTCTAAATTTTAAATTTTTGGCTTATATAATAAATTTAATATTTTGAATATATTTACGTTGAAATGAGATATACAATATATTTATTGAATGAGAAGTAATTAATAATTAATAAATAAGTAGGACTATCTTACTGTTTTTATAATGCCACTCTTTACTTCAAATCCTAGACTAGATTCGCTACTGACTAGAACTATGTCCAGCGAAAAATTACTTAAAGGATGAACAGATCTTTCTACCATTTCAGGTCAGAGTACTTGTATCTAAACTTAAATCAAAACAGTGACTCGAGGAAGAGAAAATCTAATCTACAAACATTTTGAATTTACAAGTTAACTTGAAATTATATCTAGAAGCAGGGTGGATCTATTTGGAGGTAGAAGTAACACTTCTCACCCCAACTCTAACCAAATAATTTGTTAGATATAATATTTATAAAATTGTATATAAATTATATGGAAAAAAAATAAAAATATATCTTGACATTTTAAATTAAGTATTTAATCCTTATTCATAAAAATTAATAATTTGAATATATTTTTACTTGTATAAAATACGTATAATATATTTTCAAGTAATAAATAAAAAATAATTTATATTATTTTTTAACATGTATATAACATTATTATTGAAAATAAATCCTGAATCCGCAATGGAAAGAAGCGACTCTTAAGATCAGTTGAATAACAATTCAATTTATGTGAAAAAGTGAGAAAATAATTATTGAAGCATATAATAATAATAATAATAATAATAATAATAATAATAATAATAATAATAATAATAATAATAATAATATACTTCGTTGTAACAGTTGGCTTCTCGAGTAATCAGATCTAGTCAATTCTATCTTCTACCAAACATAATCCACTAGACGAACAAGAAAAAGGAGAAGAAAAAAAGGGACCTTGAAAGATTCTGTGGAAGCAATTGAAAGATTCTCAAGGTTTACTCAGCAAAACGAGAAATTCTATGCATTGAATAATTAATATTAGCGAAAACGTTAGCGCGAATATTCAAAGATTCGTATTAAGCATATTTACCAAGCAATAAACAGAGGATACAATAAAGAGAAAACGCAGCTTTTTCAGAAACGAATTCAATACAAACTACATAGTAATAGAATCTCTGATAAGAATTTTATGAGTTTTTGTCAGAGATTGAATACGAAACCTATATCTACTACATCTATACACGCTATAACAGCTAGTTTTAGGGGTTACCTAGTGGGAAGACGAAGAAAATGAGACCAAAGATTGTCTTCAAAGCCAGCAAGGTTGGATTCTGCAACATTTAAGTCCTTGAGTCGACGAAGAACTTCATTGTAAATATCAACTTTGAGCCTATGATTTCGGTTGAATATAGGCGGGAAATCAACGGCTCTGCTACTGCAACTCTCTGTATCACCCATGATCATACGCCGTCAAAAGCACGCAAAGTCAAAACACCAAAAAAACTGAATCCGTACTTGTTTGAATAAACAAACGAAGAATGGATTTTGAATTTCTATTCCTATGCATCAAACAAATCACAGAAGAAATACATTATGTTGTTTTGGCGCACAATTTCGTTCCCTCTCTTTGTTTTGTTTTTTCTTTTTTTCCTCTTTGTTTTGCTTGGAATTTTAAGAACTTAAAGTTGAATTAAAAGCGCTATGCGCACCCATAAAATGTCGGGTTGATGTCGACGTGGATTCAAACAATGTTTTTCTTGCTTTGCTGATATCACCGGCTTTTTAATCTTTATTAATTAAATCAAAAATAGTTTAAAACAAAATTTATAACTCTCATTGTAATGCTATTCGATTGACTGTGGCATCTACTCTATAAAGTTGTATAATATTAAATTTAGTATAATTTATATTAATTTATCAACATTTAATAGATGTATTTATATAAATATCATCTAATTTATATAATAAATATATAAAAATATAATCTATTCAATTAAATGTTATAATTTATATGATAATTAAATGTAATTCTAAAGTCTCAACAATAATTAAACTAAATTTATTATTTTTATATGTTATTAATATAATTTTATTATAAAAATGATAATACTTGTGTTACTTTTTTCTTCCCTTAAAATATGTACGTTATATATTTCAAAAAAATAAATAAAACACAAATTTACAATTTTTGACTTAAAAAAATAAATATTTTTTTAATAAACATTAAAATGTTAAAAAAAATATTAATAATTTTATTTTAATTAAAACTATAATATTATTATTATTTTTTAAAATTTTCAACATATAATTAATATTTTAAATAACATTGAACATAATTATTAATATATTACATATTAATAATTTATTATTTAATTAATAATTATATAATAATTAAGAAATTAAGATCGATAATAACCATTATTCTTAAATATATAAAAATCATACCCAAACATTTATCATATATAATTTAAATTTACATCTACATACACACATATTTACATTTGTTATGTACATGTAAATATCTCTTAAACATAATAAAAGTTAAAACTAACCAAAGTAAATAATAATGTTTCATAAATAAAAATAAAAAAGAAAATAATAGAGAACTAAAAAGTAATAAGAAATCAAGAAATATTAGAATTAGATATAAAAGATATCTCAAATTATTTTTCACAAAAAAATGGTAATTAGTAAAAAGAATTTGAATAAATTCAAAAAATAAAATTAAATCTTAAAGAAAATGATGGATTTAAAGATCCATCATTTTCATCTCTATGGAAATTATTCCCAAGAAATGATATAATTTATTAAAGAATAAGTAATAAAAAAATGAGCATTAATATCACAAATACAAAAAAATGTATGATATGCCATTAATTGACAAAAAAACTATAATGAATAAGCTATTAAAAATTTCCAAAAATGATAAAGAAAAAACTAGATATATTCATTTAAAAGGAATCTAAATATTAATACAAGCTTATTTCATAGAATAAATAGATACACTCATAAAAATAACATTGCTAGATAATAGAATAATAAATAAGAAAATTGTTTTACTAAGAATGATCCATGAAAATTTTGGATATCAAAAACTAAAATTTACAACATATTCTAGGTTTTCTATTAATATTCATGATAAGAACTTAAATCAAGTATTAAGTTTAGCTTATAAATTTAAAAGAGTAGATTTAATAAAAGAATAAAATTATTTATTTTCAAGACACTACATAGTATGGTATTTATTAACAAATATTTATAATAGTTTTATATATGGGCAAAACGAATTTATAAAAATAGATAAAATCTTTTAAGAACTTAGACAAATAATAAAATCATAAAAACCTCCAATACCACAAAGAAAAAGAATGTAGATAGAAATAATAATATACCAAGATTTATTTTTATACATCATTAAGAAGAAACTTCTAACAAAAAATAAGTTAAGAAACTAAAAGATTAAGTTCAGTTGTTCATGTAATGAAAGCATTAGTTTATGATGTCATATTAAGAATACAATAATGTTTAAAAACAAATTAAAAAATATACAGCTAGAAATAGATAGAAACTTAATAGGCATAGAAAAAAATCTAACAATATTAATGAAGGTTTTGAGACTTCTAACAAAGGAAATGAACTTAGTCCAATAATCAAATACAAAGTATCTATAAGGTATAATCGAAACATAAAAAGAATTATTAAAAGAATAAAGAAATATGGGTATAATATATTACAACAAAATATACATATGAAATTTACAGAATTAAGAAAATATGTATATAACATACATAAAAATAATGATATTATAAGTCATAAATATAATTCCTTAGAAGGATTAATCATGTAGGAGATCAGATGCATGCATGCCCTGATACCCAAGAGTGAGAAAAGGAAAAATGAAGAAAAATCTAATGAAAAAGATATAATTTTTAATGAAACATAGAAAAGAATTATAAGAACAATTCATAAATGCCAAAAATAAGAATATAGAAAAATTAATTAGTTTGTTAACACTAACTAATGAAAAATTAGAATAAAAAACTTTGTACAAATAAAGAGGAAGACTATATGACAATAATTAGTGAGATTGATTCTAAACCAAAAATCATGACCCTAAAAAGTCATATAAAACTAATTTCATTACTAATTCCTTACTAAGAATAAACAACTGACCCATAGAGGAAATATAGAAATAGACGAAGGTTAGGAGAACCTGACACTTCCAATAGAAGAAAACAACCACTTAAAATGGAAGAAGGGTTATATTGGTAAACTAGAGGTAGTATCCCACTAGAATTCAAGTCCGTAAAAATCATATATCTGATCTATTAGATCTAAATTATATAAGAGATAGGAAAAAAGTTTTAGATGAATAGACTAGTGGTATGAGTGTACTCATACAAACCTCTCAAATTACATAAACAAACTCTTCAATTTGTAGGATATTAGTAGCTCATAAAATAACAAGAAATGTTAAAATTTGGTTTTCAAACTTAATAAACCAACAATATTTATTAATACAAGAGAATGCTCCCACTGAAAGAAAATATTTAGATACAATAGTAAATAAAATATACAAGAAATTTATTGGAGAAGAAAAAGAAAGAACTATCATTGAATATAGTGAAAATGAAATCAATGAAGCCAATTGGCATTTAACAAATATGAAAATTTGTAACATGTGTTAAATAGATTCTTTTATTTATGAATATGAAATGTATTATCATAAATTACCACCCTCTATGCAAACAACTTATAAAAAATATTTTTTTCAAAAATTACTTGAATCATTACATAAGATCTTAACAAAAGGTTGGAATTAAACAAATACGAAAATCATACCAGACACCTTAGGAGGAAGAATAAGAAGTATTAAAAGCTAAATAATCATTAAATGCTAAGAAAGAAACAAATACAAACAAATAAGAAAAAATGATAAAATTTGTTGTAATACAAAAGATTTTAAAATACCAGAAAAACCAGGAAAATATGGATGTAATATAAAATCCTACAAATAGAAATATAAAAAAATTAAAAGATATAAATTTAGAAAACAAGATTTTCAAAAATATATTTTAGAAGAGAAAGGAATAAACCTCCTGAAAACAAGAATTATTGCCCTTTAGGGAAAATAAAATACATATGTTGGATTTGTAATGAGAAAAGACATTATGCTAATAAATATCCTAGTAGGTTTTAACATAAGAAAGAATTTAAAAAAAATCGTAGAAAGCAAAAATCTTCGAATAAGCTTTTAAGATGGAATTAGAATCAATTGATAAATCAGATATAAATGATACTTACAGTATTTATCTATTAGAGAAAACTGATGAAGAAATAACCAATTCAAAATATGAATACTTAGAATATGAATTATTTGTATAGTATTACAAATCAAAATAGTACTTATATTAAGATATGACTGAAATTTAAAGGTTATGTCAACTATCATTTACATGCATATATAAATACAGGAGCTAGTATGTGTGTAGTAAGTAAATATGTATTTTTAGAAAAACATTTAAAATAGGCACCAAAATATTTAATTATAAAAATTACTAATAATACTATAATAATATTAATAAGGTTTTAAAATATACAAATATAATGATAGGAGAAAAAAATTCATATTCCTACCATATATCAATAAGAAACAAGAGTTGATTTATTAATAGAAAATAATTTCCTAAATTTATGTAAACCGTTTATACAATATTTTGACAAAATAAGTTTAACAACATTAGATGGTAATATCATTTGTGTATCAAAAATAAGAAAAGTTTTGATTGTATCAAACCCAACTTTTATGCAACATAAAAAGTGAAAATGTGGTGAGATAGACATAAAGCAACAAAGACCTTAATTAGAAAATATTTCATTAGATATAGAAGAAAAATAAAATTATTTTCTTAATGAAATATAGAAAGATAAAGCCCTAGCAAGTATTAGAAAATTATTAAAAATAGTAAGCTCATAAAATCCTTTAGATCCAAAAATTAATAAATCTAAAATGATTGACAACATAAAATTAAGAGATCATAACAAGGTTATCATTTAAGTAAAATCAATGATTTATACTCCAGAAGACATAATTGAAATTGAAAAACAAATTCAAGAACTTTTGGAACTAAAAATCATAATACCAAATTATTTACCTCATTATAATCCAACATTCTTAGTCAAAAAATAAGCTTAAAAAATAAGAGAAGAAAATAGAATGGTAATAAACTTTAAAGCATTAAGTAGAGAAGCGATTGATCATGTATACTTTATTCCAAAGAAAAAAAGCTATTATCATTAATAATAGGAAAAAAATACTTCTCAAGTTTTGATTGCAAAAGTATATTGGCAAATAAGACTAGATGTAGAATTTCAAAAATTAACGGTATTTAGTTTTCCTCAAGGACAATTCCTATGTGTTGTTGTATCTTTTGAGTTAAAACAAGTTCTAGGTATCTTTCAAAGATATATGAATAACATCTTTAAAAAATTACAAAATATTTATTGTGTCTATATAGATGATATTTTTATTTTCAGTGCTAAATTAAATAAATATTATTTAGATATTATTAATATTCTATAAAAATATAGGAAAGAAGAAATTGTACTCTCTAAAAGGAAAACAGTAATAACTCAACAAAAAATTAAGTATTTAAGATTGAAAATTAAAGATGAAAAACATAATCTACAATCTTATATAATAAATAACATTTAAGGTTTTTCTAGTGAATTAATTGACAAAAATCAATTATAAAGATTTTTAAGTTGTTTGACACATACTGAAGCATATATCAAGAAACTTGCATATATGCAAAAATCTTTACAATCAAAATTGAAAAAATACCATATCTATAAATTGACATAACAAGATACTCTATATATGTATAAAGTAAAGACATAGGAAAAAAGATCAAGTAGTTTATTTGATTTGAAGTTTTTGTTTAGAGTTCTATTAAACTAGTAATTTATTTTGCTTAAAGTTCTATTTCATATATACTACTAAGTCTTACATAGAAGCTTTTATTTAGAGTTATTTTTTTGTTTATATTACTAGAGTCTCACATAGAAACCTTATGAACTATTCTAGAGACTTTTCAACTACAAATAACATCTTAACAAATAATCAACATAGTAATATTAAAGAAGTTATCTTCTTTATTTTTTCTCTTACTCCTAATATTTTAGAAATAGTTCTTCTTTATTTCATTTGAAAGTTGAAATCTTCTTATTCATGAGATATAAGAATATCTTTAGGTTAATCCTACTCTAGAGTTACTAGAGTGTTTGTTTAAAGATAGATAACACAATTAAGTTTGTTTTATTCTTGCCTAGATAATAGTTTTCTTACTTTTGTTTCATAATACAAATATGAGAAGCTATTGCCAAAGTATGAATCTAACTAGTCTAAACTTTGTTCATTTCTTTTTTATTGCCTAAATGTTTCTATATTATTGGTACATTCGTGCTTCCATCTTGCGTCAATCATATAGACTTAGATTATTTTACTTAAACTCAATTCTCTTTCTTATATTTCTATACAATGAGTTTTAAGTAGACGCTAATAATAAGAAATTTTATATTTTTATTTAATAAAATAAATAATAATACGAATGATTAAATAAATATTTTATTTACCTAACTTCAATCGTTCGTCAGGGAGATTTAGATCATTTCACTTAAACTCAATGCTTTTATATATATTTTTATACAATGAGTTTTAAATATATACGAATAATAAGAAATTTTATATTTTTATTTAATAAAATAAATGATAATGCAAATAATTAAATAAATATTTTATTTATTCTAATTAATTACAAATCACATTTACATTTTTTGGTTTTAATCCTAACACATCATATCTCAAGTTTGTTGATTAGTAGTTTTACTACATGAGATTGAGTGAGAGTGAAAGTTTGAAGTTGAGTGATAAATTGCATATCTGGATATTGAAAAACCATTATCATTTTAAGAGATCTACACACATTGGCTTGTTGTCAGATATCATGTATTGGCAGGATGCAGTGGTGACCGAGGGAAGGAATTAGTCTAAGGAGGATTGGCGCTGCAAGAAGTACCAAGGCCAACATGTGTAGTTGGTACAATCAGAGGCAGCTAGGGATAATGCGATGGAGGACGATAGTTCCTGCACGAAGAGATTGGTTGTATGAAGTACACTACACTTTCTTAGGGTGAGTTAGTGATACTGCTGCTAGGTTGCATAATTATTAATTCATGTAGTGGGTTTTGGATGCTTATGGCTGTGATGGCAATTCATGGAGATTTATACATAAGTTGACATATCTACATTTTTTCAAGTCTTAGTTATTCAATATATGAAATTTTAATTCCAATTTAAAAAGTTAATTTATTACGAAAAGTAACATATCTTAATTATATATCTAATTTATTTATTATATTTTTGAATTTAAGGCATACTTTTATGTTACTACTGTCATAGCAGTTTAATTATTTACCGTCTTATAATTTAAATATTGTTGAGCATCTCAGAATTCTGGACGGAGCTTTAGTAGCCACATCGATCATCTTATCTTTATGTGATGGTAGATTATATATTTATTTTGGGTTTTGTTTTTTCTATTAGCGTGTTTGTTATCCTAACATTGTCCAAGGTTGTAATTTGACTATTTTGTATATTGGACTATGTCCACTGTATCTATATATTCGTATTGGACATTGATGTTATATATATATATAATAATGTGTTTAATTTGAGCAAACATGTTTATATTTGTTATCTGTTACATTGTCTTTTCAATTAACGTTTCGAAATCATATTTGGCCGACTTATAATAAAATTTGCAAAAAATTCTATGAGTTTACATATTCACCCCTGTAGGTCAATACCCTCTTGAGGGCTTGAAATTTTAAATACGACATATTTCGCAATTAACAATGGACGCCGGAGGAGCCCTAGACAAGTGAGATAGTCTCCTTAGTCCCTATTTGGATTGGGACACAATTTTTTTAACATTTATTTTGCATGTAAAAGTAATATATTTTTTTAAAATAACTAAATTATTTATACAATTATAATGGACCTTAAACTTTAAATTTTTCACATATCCAAGTGGAATGGTTGAGTAATGTTTTATTAAAATAAAAACAATAAAAAAATATTATTTTTTAAAATATAATGATTTAAGACTTTTTTTTCTAATAGATTTAAGTGAATGTTATTTTATATGTTATTTTATATGTTATTCACCAATAATAAAATAAATGAACCACGATTAATTTTTTTTTCTAATATAAAAATAATGAAACTCATAGATTTTTTAAATAGTTAAATCAATATTCAACTATTTGAATTTCGTCGAATAAATTTGATTTGTAGTTCAAAAGTAAATTTTTAAAAATAAGGATATGATTTGAAAAACAATTTAAAATTTTGATAAGTTGCATTTAAAAAAAATATAAATTTGGGTTCGTGTTTGTTATTAAATTTAAAATCTAATTTTTAAATATTAGTTAATTTATATTTGGATAAAAAATTAAGAAAACATGAAAAAAAAACTTGAAATTTTCTAAAAGCAAACATACTTTTACGATATTATTCAAATTTTGGTTTCAATCTTTTTTTCTTTAAATAAAAATAATTTTCAAATCTTATACCAAATGGAATCTTATATTCTCCCATTTGTTTCTCAATTAATTGAGATTGTGAAAACAAAAATAAATACATTATAAGAAGAAAAAAAACTAATGTTTTAATATTCAGAATTTATTTTGTTTATACATGAAATTTTTAGATATATTTTATAAATAATTTTAAACTTTTTATTTTGCTACAAATTTTCTTAAAATGATATCTCAAATTTAATAGGTTCAAAATCAAATCAAATTGTAATTATCATTTATATGATTTGTTCATTAGGTTAAAAAGTATCTGATATCTCCATCTTATTTATTAAACTTTTTAAATTTGTATATTTTACGGGTGAGTGTTTGGAGCCTAATCTAACATATCATATTGCATAATTTAAATTAAAAATATAAATATTATTATAAATTTAAATTAATTATAACTTCAAAAATCAAATAATATAATCATATATTGACAGTAAGATAGAAATAATTCAAAGGTATTAGTTAATCTTATTATTTATGATCATTGTTAGAATGCTAACCCTTGTTCGATTTGATATTAATTTATATTAGTTTGAAGAATAAAAAAGCTTCTAATATACATATTTTTATAATGATAAATAAATTAAAACATTTTTTTATATCAAATATGAATTTGGATTCTCTCAACACTAGTATTCCACTTATATGAGATTTTTTTCTTTCTTATTAAAATGATATTTACCAACTACTTAAAATTAAGAATATTTGAGTGTAATATATATATATATATATAATTGAACCAATTATTGTGTTTTCAAAGAGCATATTCTATTGCGTACCAAACTTTGCCATATTAGAGTTTGAAAGTTTAACCAGGGACAGATCATGCCCCTCAACTGATAATTTTTTTTTTCTAATATTATATTTATAAACGTACCTTTTTATATTATAAAAATATAGTGCTCATTTTTAAATTTATTATTTGAATAAACTTTATCATATTAGAGTTTGAAAGTTTAAGCAGGGGCAGGGACAGATCATGCCCCTCAACTAATAATTTTTTTTCTAATATTATATTTATAAACGTTCCTTTTTATATTATAAAAATACATAATAGCACTCATTTTTAAATTTATTATTTGAATATTTTTTTCTTTTATTATAATATGTATTCATTTAACATTTCACGTATGTTTTAAATTTTGACTCTAATATTTTATAACTTCTACTAATTATACTTTAATAAAGTAATAAAAGTTTAATATCTTATCATAAATTTTATTAGTTTAATTTTCATACCTAAAGTATGGTTAAAAAATCATAGTTTTTTTCATACAATTTAAGTATACTTTGTTATACTATATTATATAATCATTTATTATTATTTATATTATGTAATATATTTTTCTTTAATATATTTAAATTTTTTCTATAGTTATTATATTTTATGTTGTTTAATATTGAAATGAGATTCATGATAGTGGAGGAACTAAATCTATATCGTGTCTTAGAATAGTCGTAGTTTTTACCTCTTATATAATTTAAATATTATTTATTATATTACATATAATTATATAACTATTTATTATTATTTATAATATCTAATATAAATTATATCTATTTTTTCACCTATTTAGATTTTTTGGTGTTTATTTATTTTGTTTAATATAAATGGGGTTCACGGTGGGTAGAGGATTGGATTTTTTTAATTTTCTTTGTTAATTTGCATAAATATTGAGCAATGTTATTTAGTTTGATTACATCTTAATTTTAATAGTTTTAAATTTTTATTTAAATAAGATAAAAATATACATTTGACATGTAATATTAATGGTTTAATATTCCAACACATTGAATTTTGATAAATTTTTACAAAATATACTACGATTGTTGTCACATTATTTTGCAATAACACGAATGAAGAATCATATATTTTTACTATTTTATTGGAGGTGGTGCAAAAATTATCAATTTTTCTTATTAAATTAATACATCATACTCCATAAAAATTAATCCTAACTATATTTTTGAGTTTAATAATGAATGGAAAATTTAAATATAATTTTTAATTTAAAATTATTTGAATATGAAAAATATTTAGAAGGCTCAATTTTTTATTTCATGTTTTTGTACTTTTTTAAATTAGAGAATATTTCCTCCATATATTATGTGTTTTAACACAAAACTCAAAGTTTCATACATATAAATACCAAAATTTTCTTGCGATATAAATTCAATAAAATGAAAATAATATTTGATCCCTCAAGATTTCCGACGACCTATCAAAGTTTCGACGATCATTGTTGGCAACTCATTAACATCCATATATATTTTTATATGTGACATATATTACATCTATCTATTCGTGCTAACCGGTTATATCTACATATACTTTGTATGTAACGTATTATATCTACTTTTATAAGTTGATTGATTCAGTATTACTCTGTAATTTATAAATCCAACTCTATTGTTGTATGTAATGTGTTATATTTACCTCTATCTTTAAAAATAAATTACATCTATCTTTAATAGATACTCTAAAACTTTAGTGAGGATGTAATACCATGTTATATCCACCTCCCAATATCATTTTTCCCTTTCTCACTCTACCACATTATTTTTAAGGAGAGAAATTACAATTTTATCCCTTCTAATATCTAGGTTCTTCTAATCATCATGCCTATTTTCATTAGCTTTGCCATCATCACTCTCTCTAGTTGAATTTGATGTCGTTATGTTTTTCCTAAATCATCACAGGGATGTGGCCATCGAGTTCCATCAATGAAGCTAAAAATGTCAATGTTGAATATGGGTTCCCTAAATATAAAGCTTGTAAGTCGATATTAAGTAAAACTTGTCTTAATGTAATTTCTTATTTACATATTGTGTTGTTTTTGGTTAAAGATTGATTATAGGTGTAATGAGATCATTGTTTTTTAAGTGATTTGCTTCATAAAAATAGTAAATATTTTGATTTGAATCTCAGTAGCCAAGATATGTAATTATACTAACTAGTGTTATTAAATTACTTAATTGCTTTCGATACTGCTAAGTGTCAACTACGTGTTTGAATAAATGCTTGAGTGAGTACATGTTAAGAATCCTCAATATGTGATCTTTGAAACTAATCAATGAATCTACATAATATGTAACATCTTACATCTACATCTATCTTTATGTGTAACTCGTTACATCCAATGTAATTCCAATAACGTACCAGATATAACATATTAATCCACATGTATCTTTGTATGTAATCTATTACATTTACATGTATCTTTATATATAACATATTACATCTACCTCTTTATATCTCAAAATTAATTTCACTTTAATCTCAATTAATTTGATTATAATATTAAGAAATTTAGTACTTTGGTAATAGATTTGTAGTGTTATTATGAAATTACGTTATTCATTTTAAGAATTTCAGTTGGACATACTGGTTATAAGGAATTACAATTGTTAAATAAATTCATGGTTTAAAGTTTCATAGAAAGTACTTCAACTTTATCATATTATATCTATCATTATATTTGTATGTAATATATTATATTTGCCTCTATTTTTTAATGTAAACATGATATATCATCTTTATCTTGATAAATTTAAAGTAACTTGAATTTTTTCATTTTTGTGATATATCACATTTAAAATGTTACTTTTATCTCTATATTTGTTGAAATACATTAAGTGTATATGCATTTATGTATTTGATAAGTTATATTTAGTTATATTTTTATATGTAATATATTACAACAACTTATGTATTTGAATGTAATATATTACATTCACATTTATCTTTGGATATAACATGTTACATTCATTTCTGTTTTTGTCTATAACATGTTACATCTATTTTTTTTTATAAGTAACATGTAACATCTACTTTTATTTTTATAAGTAACACGTTACGTCTACTTTTATTTTTATATGTAACATATTACATTTATTTTTATTTTTATATGTAACATGTTACATCTATTTTTATTTTTATATGTAACACGTTACGTCTACTTTTATTTTTATATGTAACATGTTACGCCTACTTTTATTTTTATATGTAACATGTTACGTCTACTTTTATTTTTATATGTAACATGTTACGCCTACTTTTATTTTTATATGTAACATGTTACATCTATTTTTATTTTTATATGTAAAATGTTACATCTACTATAACCTAGATAAGGTCATCATAAGAGTGGTTGGAGATTCAATAGGGTTACTACCGGGTAGCCTTAGATGCCAAAGAAATATTGAGTTTTATCTTGGTCCCATTTTACTGAAGTTATAAAATAAAAATATTTTGATATATTTATTAAATAGTTTGATTTAAAATTTTGGCTTTTAAGAAGTAATCGTGGTTTAAAAAAAATTATTAATTTATCAAAATTTATGCTATATAGACAAAAAAAAAATTAAAAAAAGCTTAGCAATGAAATAAGTTAAACAAAATATTATGAAGGATGGACCACGTGTACCAAGTACAAAGCGAGCAAAAAGAAGGAGATATTCCACACCAAAGTTGCTCAAATTGAAAGAGGAAAAAAAATGGTTAAAAATTTAAATATTTATTTACGAAGTTTTAAAAGTTTTAAAATCAAATTAAACATTTTAAAATTTTGTAGATTTATATATAAGTTTAGATACAAATGACATTCTTAAAAAAAAAAACTCATAAAATTTATTAAAGAATGTTCACTACACTGTTATTGTTGTTGCTTGCAAGGATGCAAGTGTTGGTCCCATTCTCTGCATCATCACTGAGAAGTATGCATTTGTTTGCCTTGTGAGTTGCCTCTTGGGAAACTATGCCATTGAAAATAATTTTGATGCTTTACTGTTAAAAACTGCATATTTATTGTGTTGCTAAAAACATACAAATTAATACTTAATTTTTTTATTAGACTACTTATAGCTTGTTATGTGATGAAATTATACATCCATAAAAATTATTCACTTCTTCATAATCTAAAAGTATATTATGTATATAAAAGTGCATATAAATTTGTATACCTTCCTTGTTACTACAAATGCATTCTATTTTGGTCACACTTCAACTCTTTTTTATTTATTTATTTTTTGCTAAGAATGCTTCAAAACTTACTTTTTAAGTTTTCAACGTTAGTTTTATTATTATTATTTTTTTAACATCAGTAACTCAAGTCGCACCAACTTTAATTTGTAACTTAAAAAGTTAATATTTTTTAGCAATTATATGTCTTGCAATAATATATGACAATCATTCTGGTTATAAATGAGCAGTATGTTCATATATATATACTGAAATAGGTTAATTGCATAATTATTATATTAAACCTAATCATATTATATTTTTATAATATCCAGTAAAGGAACGAGATGCTATTTCCGACAAAAGAAAAGTAAAAAAGAATTATATAAAATAAAACTACTAATATTTATAAAGGAATCATTTCATTATTCGTAATTTACTTAAAAAATTAATTTGAAGCACAAAGTTGCACACCGAGTCCTATAAGTTATTAGCCTATATTCTTCCATTCATTCCAATTTTTTTACCATTCATTACAAATTAGTTTGATTTTAAGGCTTAAATATATATGTTTATCACGTTATAAATAAATATATATTTATTTTATTTATAAAATTTGTTTGGTATTATTTATGTAACAAGTACGCGATCTCAACGACCTGAGATACCTTATTCATGTCAAGGATAATCTCTATAATAACAACCTAATGAATTTGAGAATCAAGACCTCGTGGTCAAGAGCAAAGGATATGGAAAAGACTTTAAATGACTTAGTACCTCGTCCTAACAACATGTGTCATATTTTATTGTAAAAATTCAAACCGTATGTATATAACAATATGTTTATGTAACGTTCATGATAACTAGATTTATTAAGAGTTAAATTGTATATATTTTGATCGTTTGAAAACTTCAACTTATATAATCTCAATACATGTTTAATAGGTGTTATTTATAACTTTTTAATTATGAAAATATACGATCTGTTCATTTTTATCAAGATAGTTATTTTTCTTTAAAAATCACTAGAATCCTAACACAGAAAATTCTATCCAAACAAAATTAAACTAAAAGAATATCAAATATTTGTATAAATGATAAAGATAAAAAGATGTAATCGTGTTAGATAAATAGTGATTCTTATACTCTTTTTACTATACATATAGGATAACCAAAGTATAAGCATCATTTGTGTATATCTTATAAATATAACTAATAATAATAAAAAGATATATATGATCAGGCTATTGTACTTGTGCCTACTGACTATATGTTACAGTACATTCCAACTTACGATAAGAATTGGGATATGGTACAGTACATACCAACTAACAGGCTAATATTAAAACAATATATTTATTAAGTTATAAAAAAAATTAACGTGTGAGATAAGAGTTAAAAATAAAATTTTAATTAAAAAAATATCCTGCTATCCAATTATTCCTCCATTAATTCGATGAAAATCTAATAATTAAGATACTTTACTTATAAGGAAGGTACTGCTAGGTTTATTTCAAAATCACTTCATCATGAATCATTAATCCATATGTTATTAAATGAGGAAACATATCCATTTGTATTGCCCCATCACCCACTTAGCACTGTTGGTGGGCTCGCTAATGCCTATTGACTGAGCCCTATCTTGGCTATATACTAATCCTATTTCTAGCATATATTTATATATATATACACACCACATATTCAATTCGAGATAGACAATATCCACAGATTAAAAACTCCACCTTTTGTATCTTTCTTTTTTTTTTTGTTTTTTTTAAATGAAAATAAAATAATATACTTTAATATACTTTAGTATTGAAATATGTTACTTAAAATAAAAAAAAATAACTTCTAATTATATCACATATAATTAATTAAAAATATAATTATATAATTATTTGAAACAATAGTAATTAACAAAAATTAATTTAATTCTCAATAACTATATTAAAATTGTACAACATATAAATATTATTTTAAATAAATAATGATTAACTTCAAATTATAACCTTATATTTAAATTCTTAATTATGATGTAATAGAATATATAGACATTTTTTTCTTTTTACGTATAATCCAACTTAATAATTATCAAAATGATTTATAAATAACTTAATAAAAAATAAATGTTAATATGTACCAAAATAATTTATAAATAATTTAATAAAAAATAAATGTTAATATGTACGTAAATTATAGAGTATATTTAATAAAAAAATCTAAATTATTAAATGTTAAAATTAATTATGTCATCAAGCAAAAAAAGTAGAAGTAAACAGTGGGTACCGAATGTTGTCCCAAATCGTCTAAATTTTTGTCACAAGCAGTTAATAATAAAATAGATAATCGCATGTCCTATTTTTGCCCTGCTCTGTCCCATCCTGATTTGAACCAAATAAGTTGGATATCCACGAAGCCTTGACCCATTGGGGCAAATTTACATCTCTAGTATGTGGTTGAGAGTTATTTTTTCTGAGGAAGGTCATGTATTTTTTACGTCAAACTTTCATAATTTTTGTATAATAATAATATTATTACCATTAATTAATTTTTGGGTAGTGTTATTATCTTAATATATTTTGTTATTATAATAAAATTAATTTATTAATGATAATTTTATTCAGAAATAATTAATATTAAAAATAATAATAACATTTTACACAATTTTATTACAATAATAACGACAAAAATTCCCGTAGCAATATCATTATCCTTAATTTTGTTATTATCGTTACCCTTAATACGAATTATATTATGATTGTCCCCATCCCATCCCATCCCATCCCCAAGCTATTGTCATAAAGTAAAGTAATCCTCATAATTGTCGCCGTCTACAAAACTTATTGGTTAAAAACTGAACCGTCAGTGCAATTATTCGCGGGTACCTAAACCCTATGATAAAATGTCATTCCTAAAAACTACATCAAATCCATTCTCCTAATCAAGTTCACATGTTTATTCATATTAATTTATTACTTATTTAATTAAAAAGTAAATTTTTTAAATAAATTATACAAAAATTAATAATTATAATTATTATTATTTTAAAATATATGTTTTATTTAAAAATTTATAAGATTTAATTTTAACTTTTACATAAAGGTATCTATTAAATTAGAACTTACACACATTCTATAATCATAGATACAAAATTACAGCTGTTTTCCACAAGTAGGGGCAAATGTTGCACTTATTTATTATTGCACCCACTAATATGTATTTCACCTCCATACAAGTCCAATTATTATTTTTTATTCGAACAAGTCTCGTCGTTCTAGTCTATACATCATAGGCTAATTTATAACTGAAACTAGAGTATTCATATTCATCACTAAGGTGATGTAGGGTGTTAGGTGAGAAAATTAACGTGGAAAAACTCTACTCATCCATTGTTTCATTATTTTCTCCCTTAAATAAGCATGCATTGAAAATATCCCACGATTATTATAAATAATAAATTTTATTTCTCAATTATTATAAATAATAAATTTTTTATTGTTATATAAGTATTAAAAAATAATATAAAAATAATAATAATAGATTATATCGTTTTATTTAACACGTTTTATAATTTTATTTAAATTTGTATAAAAAAATCATATAATTGTTCTTGATTTATATACAAAATTGAGAGTTATTATTCTCTAGTTGAAAAAAATATATAATGTTTACACATTTATGAAAATAATGGTTATAAAATAACAAACATATTTATTAAAAAATCATTTAAATAATGAAAAAATTTCTAAAAAATAAAGTATTATCACGCACACGCGCATTCGTATTTGGTTTAATCGGATCTAATAAGGACGACAACACGTGCATGTGTGAAATCATAATTAGCTAGATCAACTCCCCTTTTATAAAACTACTTTTCTCTCTAGCACAATTTTAATTATAAATCATTCTTTAATTAAACATCTTTTTAACATTTATTCTTATCAATTGTTTTATTTAAATTCATTACCAAACTGTTAGAAAATGTGTTTTAAATAAAAATACTAGATCAACTTATAGCCACTGTGATTTTAACAAGTGAATACAGTTGAATAACGGGCACTATTATACTCACCTATTATAACTACTGTACAAATGGGTTTTATAAAAATGGGTTTTGGGACCGTTAATGGTGCTTTTCCCCTACACAACTGCTCCACGTGAAAGTAATCTAAAATTATAAATAAATATTATTTATTATTTTTAAAATATACTCTTAATTAATTAAATTATTTTTTTATTCACCTTATATTGGATATATTTTTCCAAAAACAATTATAACCATCTTAAATTTTATTAATAAAAAATAACACAAAATAAAATACTCTAAAATAATAAATAATTTTTTGAATGAGATAATTATTTACCATCGTAATAACTAAAATGATTACTTGTTGCACAAGATAAAAAAATCCTTTCAAAAATTTTTTTATGACAGTTACAGGACATATTTTTTAGATCAGTTAATGACATAATTGTAAGTTATTTAAAACTCTTAGATAATAAATATGCATTCAAGAAAACTATTTTTTTCCGACTAAAATACCCAGGAAATCTCATAATTATAAAAAAAAACAAGACAAATGATTTATGATTATATGATTTATTAATTTCTAAAACAAAAAATAATCAATAAATAAAGCAATAATTAGTACATGAGTTTAAGAGCAAAGAAAGTCTTCATCAACAATCAAGTGAGCTCCTATACTGAGCAGAGCATCATATAGTAAGAAATTCTTTTTTTCAATCAAGTGAGCAAGCAATTAATAATTACTAAGTCAAACATGGTGTCCTTACAAACTAGAACACAACTATGTCAAGATGCAAACCCTTGATATGGTGTCCTTACAAACTAGAACACAACTATGTCAAGATGCAAATGATTACTAAGTCAAACATGAATATGAAACCTTTGAATATATAAACTTATACCTTGAAATTTACAATGGCAAAGTGTTGTGTAAAGATACTACAAATTCTCGTACATGTAGATATGTCTAAAGCTCCTACGTTCCAAATCAAAGAATGCTAATAATTTGAGAAGTATATCAAATAATCTTAAGATATCATAACGAACACAAGATGAAATAAGGACCTATTTTTATGATATATAAGTTCAAATGAAAAATACTGCTCAAATCTAGCTCTTAAGTTCTCACTACATTTGGAGGTTTTTGTAGGAAAATAAACAGTAGATGAACAAGAATTATTCGATGAATATAATTCAAAAAAATCAAAATTACGTAACTGAAATAAATTATAAATTATAAATGTGAGGAAAAATAAAAATTAATAAAAAATATAGTTCCTTATTACACGATATTTTTAAGATAACTTTTCTCATACTCATATGTTTGAGATAAAAGAAAAAATATCTTCTATAATAAAAAGATAAATAACATTTTATGAACACCAATATAAACATAATTAATGAAGTGATTTGTATATGTTCTCTATCAAAAATTGGACAAGCCTATTGAAATTGAATGACATTCGTGTCCGTAGGATGTGTTGGAACGCAATTGGGGTTTTGTATTTTTGGCCCAGTCATCCGAGGATTTTCACCCCATACGCACGTAAGTATAGAAAACCTTCTTGCTATACCAACTTACCTCTTATAGGAAAACAAATGTGATACAAACCATTTAATGTGTTTTTAGTTTTCATATGTGACAAAAATAAACAACATCATTTTCCTTTATCAATGAGTGCACTTCGAGACTCAATTTCTCATTCATCCTTATATTATGTTGAGTATGTAAATATATAGTTTCAAAGCTCTCGCGGAGGAGAACCCAAATCAATCATGACCACACATTTATATCAAGTTAGTTCTACTCAAAATGATACCTCAAATTGGCATATGACCATGGATTAAAAACCTATTTTTTCCAACAATCTTCTCACATGAATGAAAATTGATGAGTCTTTTAAATGAAACTAACTCAAATCAATTTGACGCATGGTGACAGATTTGAACGGTCTAAGACATGCATATGATAGGTAGGTGTCACCTTTTGAACCTTTCTTGAAATACGTTTACTTTACTAGCTAACAGTAGACGCAATGTCCTTCAACTATTATGTCATTTATGTAAATGATGACATATCTCACACATGAACTTTCTTGATATAATTTAGTTCTCATTGTTATTTTCATTCTGGACATGAACATATGCTTGGTTATGTGAGAGTTTCTATATAATTGAGCTCGACACAATTTTATTTGAAAACAACCCCGTTTTTCTCTCGCATAGGTAATCTCTTATCTATAAGAGTAATATATAAAAATTCACTCGATATTCTCTTCATGAGAATCATTGAAATTTTTAGCTTAACATATTTCCTACATATATCATTATTTTCATCATTGAAATGGACTTGATGGTAAATCCTTTATAGTAATCTTACTAAGTCTTTACAACTAGGTTGTCCCTTTGAACCTAGATCTTGGGATCTCTAGTCAACTAAGTTGGGTTTCCTTTAAAAATATTTATTTATTCATGGCTTTTAGTCTTACTTGAGAGTAGTTATCTAATGATATTATGTCTACAACGTATATGTCAAATCTTACCATTATACATATTGCTCTGTGTCCTACAAATAATCGATTGATAATCACAAGAAAAACAAATTGCAGGCTCAAGCTTCGCCCACTTAGGAATATTCTCTAGAAAATTACATAACTATTCAGCCTTTTTGTCACATTTATCCAAAGCGATGAATTTATATTTCATCATGGATCTAGCAATATACTTCTATTTAAAAGATTTTCATGATACAGTTTCATCATCCATTATGACCATGTATCCATTGGTAGACTTATGAGTCTTTTATATTAGATATCTAGTTTGCATCCATGTATTCTTCTAATACAAATGGGCATATTTTGTAATGCAACTCATAATTAAGAGTATATCTTAAGTATCTAAGTAGTCTTATAATACATTTTTAGTGATCAAATCATGGGTTGTTGGTATATCTACTTAGTTTACTTATTATGTAAGCTATATCTAGTTTTGTATAACTTATTAATTACATAAAAATTTCTACCATTCTAGAAAATTTCAGTTGAGATAGACTCTCACCTTTATTCTTAGATAGGTGTAGAATAACTTCTACATGTGTTCTGACAATTCTAGAATCACTATTTTTGAATTTCTCAAGTATCTAGTCAATATAGTGATTGACTTAGAATGAGATTTCTATATGTCTTTAATATCTTAATTCTCAAAATTACGTTAATTGGTCCCATATCTTTCAAGTCAAACTTAAAATTCAATATATTCTTAGTAGATTTGATCATTTGATCATTACTACCATTAATTAGCATATCATCAACGTAAAGACACAAGATAACATAATCATCTTTAGTGTCTTTGACATAACCATCTTGACCCTAGCTATCTTCATTCATAATCTCATAAGTTTGTCTAGTTGAACATGATTCCCTCTAGGACTTATAAGGAAATACATGTTCAAAGAATGATGACTATCTTGATTTCATTATCACAATTTTGTGTGATCTTTGACACATGCATACTGATGAAATATACATATCCAATAAAATACAATCTATTCTTTTCAGACTTAGATTTACTTTCTTAGATGTAGATACAGTCAATTTTGTAAGACATCACCACACTTGAAAGTATTTGTAGGAATATAATTCCTTTAAATAACTCATAAGGTGTCTTTGTGCCTTCCTATGGGTTACCTTATTTATAAGATATAGTTATCCAATAAAATGACTTCCACGTTTCTAAGATAACGCAAAACTTGATAGTATTGCATTCATCATTTATATCAAGGTATGACCTTTTCGCTTAATAACGATGTTATAGTATGTTATACATAGAATTCACTAAATTGTGCTTCATATTCATCACCATGATCACTTCGCAGTACCTTGATTTTCCCGTTGAATTGATTCGCAACTTGGACTTTATAGATAATAAAATTCTCTATAGCTTTATCTTTACTTTTATGCAAATACCTATAGCCATATTTTGTATTATTATCAATAAAAGAAATTAAATACTTATTGTCACTTCTTGTTCAAATAAATTTCAATTATCATAGATCGCTATGGATTATATTAAAAGGCTTTATGCTACTTTTAATTGATTGAAAAGATAACTTAATTATTTATTTTTTCTTCTACACCAGTCTCACACTTATGTTTGTAATCAACTTGAAAAAGGATATTTATTAATTAACCTACACAGATGACCTTGGTCTTCCATGCCACAGTTTAGAAGACAAATAAACAAGCAACTGAATAAAATAATATAACTAATCTTTAATTTAAAGGTCATTACATCGAGTTCGCTAGCCGCTCAATTTCATAGCCCTTTAATACAATGTTTTCATTCTTGGTCAATATGACCTTACTAAACTCAACATCCATATATTGTCCATGCTACTTAAGGAAGGAATCTCTCAAGGTTTTTCCAAATCTTTAGCATGTACAGTACGTTGTTTAGAATCATCTCTGTTCTAGAGGTCATCCTTACGATCACTTTGCCTCACCCTCAATCATAGAGGTTTTAGAGTTTCTCATTCATAACTTCTCTTAAATCTCAAATAGTTTGATATAAGTGAATAACTTATTATACGAGCATAAATGCCTAACATCACTAATATCAATCCATAACTCTTTCGAGTTAGACCCGACAAAATTCACATTAGCAAAAAAATTGCCAACATGTTCATATCAAAACCAATATGGCGATATGGACGTGATCATAGTCCTCCCTCTCCATTGGTAGCCCTAGAAATTTATCCAGGAATCTAGAGCGACCTGCATATAACGACTTTCTTATATATGTATGTAAGGACCTAACAATGTAACGCTTATGACGATCTACTTTCTATTTAAATTAAATTCGTATACAATTTTATCACACATGTAAACGTGTATCCATGTCGTATTACATGCCCTATCATGTATATTGGATGTTATGCATATATATACCCCTTAAATTGGAGAATACATGATCCAATTCAGTTATCTAAATTTCTATTTCTCACTACAAATCACTAAAATATTGAACACATGAAATTCTTTCCAGGAAGGATTCTGACATCTTAACCTCGAGATTCTTAAGTTGAGCCACAATGTCCCTTATTTTCATAACGTGCTAGTGCACACCTTTCACACTGGCGAGTCTTAAGGAAGAGAAATTCATAATAAGGGTGCTTGCTAAAGCCTTATCTGAAGTAGGGGTGTCCATAAACCGAACCGGATCGGACCAAACCGTAAAAATGGATCGAATCGTATTAGACCGAACGGTTTTACAAATCAAACGGTCCAGTCCGGTTTGTACTAATTTTAAACCGTTCGAACTGGACCGGACCGGTTTAATAATATATTAAAAATTTCACATTATTCTTCATTAAATATATAAAAAATCGAACCAAACCGGACTGAACTGTTTTATAAATCAAACGGTCCGGTCTGGTTTTTATTACTTAAAACCGTTTCAAACGGTCCGATCCGGTCTGGTTTGAGTAATATAAACGGTCTAGTCCGGTTAAAGTTTTTAAACCAAAATTGGACTGGATCGGACCGTTGGACACCCCTAATCTGAAGTGACTAACTGATCATCAATAGCCTTTAGCAAGTCCTAAACATTGTTATATTGATCAACAGAACCACGAATACCAGCAGATATCTTAGTCTAAATGAACATCATGCTAAGGCGATTAGATCACTCATATTGTTCATAAAGCATGATATTCTTTAGAGTGTTGGTTTCAGTAATTTTAGGTGGTTTGTTTTTCCTAATAACATAGTCAATATCCATCCACCCTAGATGAAAGAGAATTATTTCCTTCCATATTTTATAATTATCTCCTTTTAGATCGGGAATGTCACGGCAGGTATCAAAGAAATTTACAAGTTGAGAAGCTACAATTAAAGATTATATGCTTATTAAAATTTGAGACCTAAATTATAGTCATTCTTTACCAATGTAAATCATGAAAAATATGAATCTAGTGACATAAAACTGGTCCATGGACTAAAATTCTAATTCAATTAGATTCATTTTAACTTTATGATTAAACTATCAAATTATGTTCCTTTTCCTAATCTCTGTAGGTAAATTAGAAAATATAATTTGATATTTTATCATAATTAATAACACAAAATATAATAAAAATTCATGCGGGATAAGATTTATTATATCACATATGATTAATTACAATTAATATTTATTTTATAAATATGATCTTAAATAAACCTTATTATAGTTTTAATTAATTAAAAATGTTGTGGTTACTCCCTAATTAATTAAACTATATAAATTACTTAAATATTAGTTAAATCCTTAGCATCAATTATTGCATAAAACCATAAGTAATAATAATTTAATTCAAAATGTGCAAATATTATCTATCTTAAGATTGCATGTATGACAATAAAGCAAAAATAAATAGCACTAATTAAATACATAAAAAACCATTAACAACTAATTCCATTATGCATAAATTATTTAACCAAATTTCATATGTATAATTAATTAAAAAAATTATACATTCAAATACCAAAACAAATAATTTAAGCATAATGTATTTAAATAAATTTTAATGTGTTCAAAATTTATTTAAATAAATGTCACATGTATAATAAATATTCTACACATGACAAACCTAAGTTAAATAATTAATCACATTAAAATTATATTCAGATTTTAAAAAAAAAATTAAATTCCGAATATATATATAAATAAGCCTGGTACAAAATCTAACATAAAGTGTGTCATGGTCCAGTGGACAGCAAAATTCATACATAACAACGGAATTCGGGTTCGATTCCCTGCTAAAACATTCTTTGAATGTATATAAAATAAGTATGGTACATATAAACAGATATAGTGCCTTGGGGTCGAGTGGATAGGACTCTACAAACCCAACAATGTAATTCGGGTTCCATTCCTGGCAAAAACAAAAACAAAAATTGTGAGGGTCATCTTCAACCTACCTTGAGTCGAGTCAACCCAACCCGATTACAACTCAAATAGATATATCTTACTATTCCGACGATAAAAATCCTCATTTTTTTAATTAAAATTCTCAGAATTTAATTTTTAAATGATTCATGGTCTCAGTTTGAATAAAAAACATCATTTTAAATAAAAAGTTAATTAATACATTACAATGAATGCAAATGACAAATTGGATTTATTTTCTTCATGGTTTTGCAACTTTTAATTCACAGGAAAATTATAATATCAACACTGAAAAAATTTATAATTTCCATATGCATCAAAAACAAGCAAAATAAAAAACCCAAATTCTCAGTTCCTCATGAAATAGAACAAAACATAGGTGTTTTCAAAAATGACTTTGATACCAAATGTTAGATCATAATTCAATCTAGAAACGTTCAAAAAATTATATGAACGCAAGTTTAAACACAACAGAAGTAAAAAAAATGGATCGGAAACATACCTCATGTCATTGATCAAATTTCATCACTTCACAGGAATTCTAATAGGTTTTGGTTTGATGCTCTGATTGTTGCTCACACTTACTCTCTGTGTTTGATGGTGTATATGAATGATTAGTGAGTAATGAGAAGATCCAATACCTTTATAAAGGTTCTTCCATCAAGAACCTTGTATGGTTTCGTAATCAACGTACAGTTACGAAATTGAACCGTTACCACCATTGCACCATAAAAATATTACAACAAGATGAGGAATCCTATAAATAGCTAAAGAGTAACAAAGATCCAAAACACTTGGACCAAAGCATTGTATAGATATCTCACTTCTTTTTTATTTCACTTTTCTTTATTGAAAGAAATATTTAATATTTATTTAATGAAATATTTAATACTTATTGTAGTTTGCAAATGGGTCTACCGATCAATGAAGTAATATCTATGAGAGCTTAAACAACCAATTGAGGATTGAAAGGGTAAAACCATTAGTTATATTATTGGAATGTATTATTTTGAAGTTACTTATAACACGATCAACACTATTATGTTAATCTATGTTATAGGACTACAGTTGTAGGGCATGCCAACTATATGGTTACCTTGCCTACATGCCATGAGGTGTATCATGATGCATAACGATGATCCAATGGATTATATGATTCCACTATTCAAGAAGGATGCACTTGTACTGTCTTACACACTTATTTTCCCTCCTATTGATAGTTGAAAGTGTTGGCAAAGACCAAGTGGTACAACACAAGTGATAGGCCTAAAATATCAAGGTACAAGGCTACTAGGGAAAGACAATTATAAAAAATGAAATCAAGTAATGCTATTATACCTGGATAAGATGGCGCGCACCTTCAAAAATTAGAAAATTAGGTATGATAATCATTTGCATCATTTTTGAAATATAAGGTCATAAGAAAAAAAATCATGTTTAAGAAGACTGAATGAGGTAGCAACAATGAATACAACACAAGTAATATGTTAAATTTATTAATATTTAAAACTTTAACACATTCATGTATTCTGTCCAATTATATGATTTTATTTTTGAATGTCTTCATCGATTAAGCTTACAACACATGAACCTATGAAACTGTGATTATTCATAAAAATTCAATATTTTTTCTCAAAAATAATTGATAAGGTATGAGACGGTAACAGTTATTGTAATATAGAAACTATAATTAATCAAAATCAAATATATATTAATATTATTTTTTATATATATATAATTACATAAAAAATATATTTTTAATAATGAAACACACAATAGTTGGAGTAATTAGAATGAATTTTATTTATTTTACTTAGAAATATATGTTGAATAGTTAACAATGAAAATTAAAGTCAATAATTTAAGTAATGTAGTAGAGTAAGAATTATGATAGCATTTAATTTTTTAAACTAAATATATTTTTAAATAAATGATAAAAAATAAAAACGTGGTTAAACCGTAGAAAAACTACTACTTGCTTATAACCAACGGTTATTATTCGAATATACTCAAAAGTAATGCGTGATGGTTACAATTATTAACATAATCGTCATCGTCTATCCCAACACCCATTCCTACTCACTAGGAGTAGGGATATGAAAATTATTTATATACTTGATGTAGGTATTTCGGGTTAATATTCAGTTTCAAAATTAGGGTAATCTGACCCTCGTTGTGACAAGGGATATCAAAATTCCTCGTATGTTTGGATAATTGTAGGTAAAAATTCAAGTTGAGATTCAGTTTTAAAATTGGCGTAATCTAATCTGAATATTAGAAAATATAAATTTATATTTTATTAAATATTATGTTTTGCATATATGTAGATATAAACTTATAGCTTATTATTAATAAAAAATAAAACTAAATATATTAAATATATATAAGATATCATTATTTAATTTGTAAAGATACATTTTTTTAAATATAATACTCTTGAATTATTTTAAACTAAAACTATGTTAAAATTGGATCGAAATTTTAGACCAATAACCATATTTAGCATAAAAAACAATTCTAACAAAAAATAAGAATAAAATTAAATGATAAATAAATACAAAATCTACATATTCAAATAAATAAAGAGAAAGAGAAGGGACATAGCTCGTTCTCTCTCTATAACTACTCTCTCTAACTATCTCTCTAAGACTTTAGTTAATTTCTTTATTTGTATATAAAGAATTGCTACTAGATGTCTTCTTTTCATTTTTTTAGGTTAATAAAACTAAAGTTTTATTATAACATGAGAGACGATTCACTTGAACTAATTCTGTGAAACCAATGGCTATCTCATTAGGAGTAGGAAATTGTGGGTAAAATTTCAAGTTGAGGTTCAGTTTAAAAAATTTGGATAATTTGATTCGAATGGGTATTTCAACTATGGATAATTAAAGTTGTAATTATTATCAAAAATATAAGTTTCTTCTCCAAAATAACCATAATAGATAAGACGCGAGATGATTATTATAATATCGAAACTATGATTAATCAAAACAAAATATATACTAATATTATTTTTCATATATATATAATTGCATAGAAAAACATATTTTAATAATAGAACAAACAATATATGGAATAATTAGAATGAAATGTTATTTATTATTACTTTTATATATTTTTATTTTAATTAGAACTATATGCTAAATAATAAAAAATATAAAGACTAAAGTTAATAATTTAAATAATGTAGTAGAGTAAAAATTATATTAACATTTAATTTTTTTTAAACTAAATATATTTTTAAATAAATGTAAAAAAATATAAGGGTCGTTAAACCATAGGGAAACTATGACTCGCTCATAACCGACAATTATTAAAGAAAATGTACCCAAAATAGGTGCAAGTTAGTCATAGTTATTAGCATAACCTTCCATGTCCATCCCATATCCATTCCTACTCATTAGGAGTAGGGATATCAAAATTCTTTGATAAAAAAAGATAAGAGGAAGAAATACAATCAATCTCTTAAATTGTAATACCAATTTGAATTTTTTATACTTTCATAATTTTTTAGCTCAAAAAAATGATAAAAATTATGTTAATTTTGACTCATTAAAGTTTATGAGATAATTAAGGGGTTAAATATAGCTTAGGTAGAATTTAGACTATTAGATAAGCTTTAGATCAAAGGTTGAGATGAAAAGAGAAAAGTTTAAAGTGCCAGCCAATAGGGATGCAACACATGGCACACAATATTCACTGGACAAATCAGCACACGACGAATGGTACGGGGGTACTGGTTTGGCAATGCATGTTGATTTAGTACCATATGGCGAGACATGATTCGTTGTTACAAATGGTGTGGCGTAATAGTAAAGGAATGTATTTATCGCATGAAGACACATGTGAAGACCTTTGACAATGGGACGAAGTTGAAATGAACGTTGTGTTGACACATGGCACGATGTTGCATCACACTGCACACGCAATAATCTACAATTAGACCTCTCTGTTTGCGTAGTATCCGTGTAGCTTGTCTAGTCAACTCATGTGCTTACGTGGTATTTTTTAATTGATCACACTTTAAAAATTCATAAAAATCCATAAAAATTTTAAAAAAATATGTTTTATCTCTTTTTATTGAAAAAAAAATATTTTAATATTTTTATCCTTAAAATATTATTTATTGAATAAAATTAACAAATATTAACTAAATAACTCCACTAGAATGATCACTCCGTAGCAAGCCAACGACAAGCTGTACCACAGGACATAGCTATTTATCTCTCTCTAAATACTCTACCTAACTATCACTCAGTCATATTAGTTAACTTAATTATGTATATATAAAGAATGGATACTAGATCTCTTCATTTCGTGTTTTAGGTTAATAAAAATAGAGTTTATTCTGGCATGAGAAACGAATCACGAGACCTAATTTTTTGAAGTTAATGGTCATCATCTCATATGGAGCAGGGAACTATGGATAAAATTTTAGTTTGAGGTTTAGTTTCTCTCTCTAACTATTGCTTTGAGACTTCGGTTAATTTCTTTATGTGATATAAAGAATTGCTACTATATCTCTTCCTTTCAATTTTTTAGGTTAATAAAAATAAGGTTTTATTCTAAAGTGAGACGATTCTCAAAAAATGATTATTTGAAGTCCATGTTCATTTCATTGGGAGTAAAATTTCATGTTGAGGTTCAGTTTTCAAATTGGGGTAATCGATCCCTAATTTTTGAAAATATAATTAAATATTTTATTCAATTTCAAAATTAGGGTAATCAAAATTCTTTGTATTTCGGGTAACAACTAGTAAAATTTTAGGTTGATATTCAATTTTAGAATTGGAGTAATCCTACCCTAATATCAGAAAATATGAATTTATATTTTATTAAATTTTATATTTTGCATATACATGTAGAGATAAACTTATATGTTCATATTTATGAAAAAATAAAATTACATATATTAAAAATACATAACACATTATTATTTTTAATTTGTAAAATTCTTTATGTTAAATATAATATTTTTAGATTATTTTAAATTAAAAAGATGTTAAAATTGGTTTGGAGTTTCAAACCGATAACCATATTTAGCAAAAAATCACCAAAATTCTAACAAAAAAAAAGAACAATGTTAAATAATAAATAAATACAAAGCTACGTATTGAAGGAAAGAAAAAGAGAAAGAGAATGGCATGATGATATGAATATGAGGGTGAATCTTATGCCAGGTCATGATTAAATGAATGAATCTCAATTTAATCAATATACCCAACCTAAAACTCAAGAAGTTGAGACTGATCAATTGGAGCCTGAACAAGCTGCTGAAGTTGCTCTAAAAAAACTAGTTTCTGATAATGAGCCAGAACAAGAAAACCCTTATCCATAAGAAGTTAACTCAACCACCAAAAGGTGAACCAAAACAAGTATATATGTTTATGCAGTTTTGTGTCATATTTTTGAATAATTGTTAAGAAATTTTGTGAATCCTGAATTATGTGAATAATTGTAACTTATATATTGTGAATTGTGAAACAGATCAACCCTGTTACAACACCAAAAAAATAACTATGGACTAAGTCTAGTAGAAAGAAGCAAAGTTACACCCGTGCACATCAATAGTTCCATTTCAAGTAGTTGGGCTTGCATTTTTTATTTTGCTTGCTTGTGTTATGTTTTTTTATGCCAATTTTCGTAAATTTAAAACATATCCTGGAGAATCAGTTTGTGTACGTATATATGCATGTTTAATTTAGTTAGTTGTTTGTATTATTTGGGTTTAGGGTTACTAAACATGTTCTGATTTAAGCTGATTGTAATAGGTTGTGCTTTAGAGTAATTATAACAAGTTATGCCTGTATTTTATTGATTATAAGTAGGTTATGATTGTATTATGCTGGTATTATATTAGTATTATAAACAGGATATGAATAGGTCATAAATAGGTTGATTATAGTTGTGAATGTGTATTATCAAAGCAATGTGACCAAAATATCATAGTAATAAAGTGTCCTCGTGACGCAAGATAAGGGACTAATAGGGTACTAGAATTTGTAACTAAGAGATTTTATAATGAGCTTGTTTATAACATGTTTTGTTATCCATTTTAGGCTGATTATAGCAGTTTCTATACCTGCAGAAGGTGAATATGTATTTTGGAAACAATGTGACCAAATAGTGACACCATAAAAGTGACTATTTTGTTTTTTTATCCTTTTTTTGAAACATTTTTTCTAGTAATTCTTTTATGCATTTTGTGTTTAAACATTTTTGTAATTTTGAGGGAAAGCATGGTAAACAAGTGGTAAAAGTTGGTACAATATTAACATGGTAAATGATTTATAAGTAATAAACATGGTATTGTAATTTGATTCAAACTGCATAGATTTGAGAATAACAAGATTGATTATATATTAGCATAAACATGGCTTCAAACTTGCCTAAAAAAAAGACAATCTTCTTTGTCAAACACAAGGCAAAAGGCCTCATCATTTGTGCTTATAATAGAGGATATATCAACAAATTATAAAAAATAATTTCATCTTCTTTTCAACTTCTTTTATTTTTCTAATTTTTTTTAATAATCTATTGATTATAAAGGCACTTTTAGGATGAATTGGAGGGTCAACCCATTCAAATAATTGCATTCTTTTCCACTTCATCTATGTAAATAAACAAAAAAAGGGTTTTAAGGATGAAAATATGGAATAAAAAAAGGTTGCAAAAAAATAATAAATAATATAAATCAACAAATAAACCACCATACACACACCTTAGAACAACTAAAAAACCTCATTCTTGAATTTCAAACGGTCCATAAAATCACTGTTGGTGCTGCCTTGCAACATAAATACTTACTCTTGCTAAACTGCTTGATGGAAGGGTGCTGTCCATTTCTTGTTCTTTATATTTTAGGAAGAGTTTCTAGATTTCTACATGCAGAAAGATGGTATATATCAGCAACAAGAATAGGGTCGATATCAACGAGAAGAAGAGGGTAGAAATTTGCAAGTTGATCCCCATTTAGCTTTATAAAACATCTAACTGTTGGAGATTGCTATAAAGCTCCTTAATTTAAGAGCAAATTAAGGAGCAAAATATGGAGCAAAACAAAGAGTAAAACATTGAGTAAAACAATGAGCTTAATTCAAGGAGAAATTCAAGGAACCATTAATTTAGGAGTAATTAAATGGGTGAATTTTCCTATAAATAGATATGTAATTATAATGAATTAATCAACTAAGTGTTCATTCTAATTGAGAGAAAAGCTTAGAGAGAAAAGTTTTTGTGAGAGAAAATTGAGAGTACTTTTCTTGTGTGTAATTGGGTTGTGAGTTGTGAGTGTTGTAAACACCTTGTGTAATTTATCCCCTTTCAGTAAAAAGATCTACCGCAGGTCTGGAGAAGGTAAGCAAGATTGGCCGAACTCCGTTATCAAATTTGTGTGTTATTTTTCTATTCTTGCTTTCTCATAAATTTAGCTTATCGGAAATTTGCGTAATTTCTCAACAATTGGTATCAAAGCTTTTGGTGGTGATTTTTGTCAATTTCCTATAAGGTTACTATTCACGTGAATAGTGAAATTTATTGACGATATTTTTTCGTTGACGGAGGTGTTCTAATACATGGTGGTTTACAGAAATAGTTAAAAACGATCAAGAGGAAGTCAAATTTGAGTGGGAGCAATGGCCGTAGATAAATGAAGGGTGAAACTCGAGAAATTCGATGACACAAATTTTGGGTTTTGGAAAATACAGATAGAGGATTATCTATATCAAAGAAATCTATATCAACCTCTCTCAGGGAAGAAACCAGAGGCTATGAAGGAAGAAGATTGGAATCATCTAGACAAACAAGCCCTCGGAGTTACTCGATTGACGTTATCCTGCAATGTTGCTTTCAACATAGTAAAGGAAAAGACCACGGTGGGTCTTATGACAGCTCTCTCCAATATGTATGAGAAGCTATCGGCCTCAAACAAAGTGCATTTGATGAGGTGTTTGTACAACTTGCGGATGACAGAAGGCGCATCGGTAGCTCAACATCTCAATGAACTCAACACAGTCACAACCCAATTGAGTTCAGTTGAAATTGAATTCGATGAAGAAGTACGAGCATTGATACTTTTGTATTCTTTACCAAAAAGCTGGAATGCTACTATCACAACTGTGAGTAGCTCGTCAGGAAGCAATAAGTTGAAATTTGACGATGTTCGTGATCTGGTTCTCAATGAAGAGATCCGACGTAGAGAGTCGGGTCAATCGTCAACCTCTTTAGTTTTACATACAGAGTCAAGAGGAAGAAATTCAACTAGAGGGAATTGGAATGGTAAGACAGACTACCAAGGTAGATCTAAGGACAGGAGATCCAAATCCAGGAATCCCAATAATTCACATAGCTCGAAGACTGTCGAGTGTTGGAATTGTGGGAGAATTGGGCACTACAAAAATCAGTGCAAAAGTGCACCGAAGGACAAACAAGTGAAGACAGAGGCAAATTTTACTTCCACCTCAGGAGGAGATGGAAGAGATGATGCATTGATATGCTCTCTAGAGAGCAATGAAGAATCTTGGGTGTTAGACTCTGGAGCATTGTTCCATGTTACTTCAAAGAAAGAATTATTCAAGAAATATGTCCCCATAAATCTTGGAAAGGTATATCTTGGTGATGATCAACCGTGTGATATTATTGGCAAAGGTGTAGTGAAGATTAAGTTGAACGGATCTGTTTGGAAATTGAAAGATGTCAAGCATATTCTTGACCTAATAAAGAACTTAATCTCAGTAGGGCAATTGGCCAGTGAAGGCTACACTACGATCTTCCATGGTGATGATTGGAAGATTTCAAAGAGCGTAATGATAGTTGCTCGAGGCAAGAAGAGTGACACTTTTTACATGACAGTAGGGGCACGTTGTTCAATCGCAGTTATAGCAGGTAATGAAACACCAAATCTGTGGCACCAGAGACTAGGCTACATGAGTGAGAAGCAGATGAAGATTATGCACTCAAAGGGAAAACTTACAGGTCTACAGTCTGTAGAGATAGACATGTACGAAGATTGCATACTTGGAAAGAAAAAGAGAGTCAACTTTCAGACAAGTGGTAGAACACCAAAGAAGGAAAGGCTAGAGCTTATTCACTCTGATGTTTGGGGACCAACAACTATCTCATCCATTGGTGGAAAACACTACTTCGTGACTTTCATCGATGATCACTCTCGGAAGGTATGAGTTTACTTTCTAAAGCATAAGTCTGAAGTATTTGAGGCTTTTAGAAGATGAAAAAGCTATGGTGGAAAATGAGATAGGTTTGAAGATCAAAAAGCTCAGAATCGATAATGGTAGTGAATATGAAGACACCAAATTCCAAAATTTCTGCTATGAGCACGGGATCAAAATGGAAAGAACTGTGCCAGGTATACCTCAACACAATGATGTAGCTGAGCGTATGAACCGAACGTTGACCAAAAGAGCAAGAAGAATTCGTGTACAATCAGGTCTACCGAAGCAGTTCTGGGCAGAAGTAGTCAACACGGCAGCTTATTTAATCAATCGAGGTCCATCTGTTCTATTGGAGCACAAAATATCATAGGAGGTATGGAGCAAAAAAGAGGTGAAACTATCACATCTAAAAGTTTTCGGCTGTGTAGCATTTGTGCATATCAGTGATTAAGGTAGGAATAAGCTTGATCCCAAATCTAAGAAATGCACCTTCATCGGCTATGGTGAGGATGAGTTTGGCTACCACATTTGGGATGACGAAAACAAGAAAGTGATCCGTAGTAGAGATGTGATTTTCAATGAAAAAGTGATGTATAAGGACATACATAAAAAATAGCAACGACTCAAAGCAGAATGAGTCAGTATTTGTAGATGCAGATTATGTCCCAGATAGTTCCGTGAAGGAACCAATTGTAGCAAGTCCTCAACCAGAGAAACTCGTTGGACAGAGCAATGCGCAACAGTCCGACACATCACAGCCTCCTACTACAACTCCTATATTGAGAAGGTCTTCTCGACCTCATGTGCCTAATAGGATATACATGAACTATATGTTGTTGACTTATGGAGGAGAGCCTGAATGCTATGATGAAGCTTGTCAGACTCGAGATGCCAGCAACTGGAAGCTTGCCATGAAACTGAAGTTGTGCTCAACTTCAGTTGGTATGCTAAAGTAACAAGACTAGAAAAGTTGTTGCATTGATCTAGGTGTGAAGACAGATTGAATTCAGTTTTCAAGTGGGAGATTGTTGGAGATTACTATAAAGCTCCTTAATTTAAGGAGCAAATTAAAGAGCAAAACATGGAGCAAAACAAGGAGTAAAATATGGAGCAAAACAAGGAGTTTAATTCAAGGAACAATTCAAGAAACCATTAATTTAAGGAGTCATTAAAGGAGTGAATTTTTCTATAAATAGATGTGTAATTGTAATGAATTAATCAACCAAGTGTTCATTCCAATAGAGAGAAAAGTTTTTGTGAGAGAAAATTGAGAGTAATTTTTTTGTTTGTAATTGGGTTATGGGTTATGAGTTGTGAGTGTTGTAAACACCTTGTGTAATTTATCCCCTTTCAGTAAAAAGATCTACAGCAGGTCCGGAGGCGTAAGCAAGATTGGCCGAATTTCGTTATCAAATTTATGTGTTATTTTTTTATTCTTGTTTTCTCATAAATCTAGTTTATCGGGAATTTGTGTAATTTCTCAACACTAACTTGGTGCCAAAAAGGATTCCTAACATAAAAAATAAGGGAAATGATGTAACAACGGTTTATAATGGAGGAAAATGTGTAACAACTTCTAAGCAGAAAGGGATGGTTTGGGTACGACGATGGGTTCCACTTTAGCTTCTTGTGAGGTGGTTTTTTCTTATTCAAGCTGTTCATTTAGACTAGTTTCCCTGTCGTATGTAGCATTATTGGGAACTTGTTTGGGTTCTTATAGCTACTTACCACTTTTTAAGACAATAGCATTGATATTCTCTTTGAATTTAATACAATTTGTGAGGGAAGTTTGTTTTCCTACAATTGTGACTAGTTGACCAACCCTTAATGAAACTTGGCATTATTTATGGATAAAGTAATGACCAAGTCTTTTAGGGACTTACTTGGCGATGTTAGTAATTTAATGGTCTAGGTTGAGGGAAGCTTGGTGGAATAATAGAGTAGCTCAAGTTTGGATAATCATTTTCACCTGTATTAATTTATGAGCTTTTAGATAACTCTATAAAAGTATATTAATTTATCTATTTCTAAATCATTTATTTACATGTGTTAAAATATCATAAAAAATTTAATTTATTTTTAATATGATAATATAGGTGAAAATGTATCAAATAGATCAAAAATAGATGAAAATGAAGACAAATACCAAATTATAAGGTCGATCGATTGACAAGGAACTAGATCAATCAAATTTTTATAATTGGATCAATCAAAAAAGATGTGAATCGATCGAGGGTCATTACTTGATCGATTGAGAAAAGAATTGATTGATTGAGCAACAAGGATTAAAATGTGTGAACATAAAATTAAATCCTAACTTTCAGTCAAAGCACTTTCAATCACAGCCTTTGGATCAAAGTAATATGAATCATAATCTAATGAGAATCAATTTCAACCTATTTAAAGCATCATAGAAAGGTCATAAGAACACACAATTAAGATTGTAAACCTTAGTAGCTACGAAGAAGAGAAAAGAAGATAGGTTATAAGAACACACAATTAAGATTGCAAATTTTAGTAGCTACCAAGAAGAAAAAAAAGAGAAAAATGTTCAAAAAGAGATTAAAAGAGACACAGTTTTGTGAAGGATTTAAGAAAAGATTAGCGCTACAAGTTAAGAAATTAAGTGTAAATTGACATATGACATTAAAATTATCAAAATAGTCCATGACAATGATACCAAAATTTTCACCCATCCCAAAATAGAACATCAAAAGTTTAATTCCTTACTCCTATCAAAAAGGTGTCAATTGCAATATAACTAAAGTAATGATGATTACTCGTAGAGGATCGATAACAATTAATATTAAATACTAGTGATAAAAAAATAACAATAAAATGAATAAGATTTTTGTTTTGAAAATAGAAAATAACATTAACTAAAATAACTACAAAACTATAAATTAAAATCAATATGAGGCAAACATGCGATTAAGGGATGGTATTCATCCTAGATTCTGATTCAATTGAACTATAGTATAACTACTTTATTATTCTTCGAGACATAATTTAGAACCATTGCATTGGTAACTTTAGCTTTAGAATATTTATATTGCTTAAGACTTCCTACCATTTTTAGTTGTCTATAAAACAATCAATAATAAACCCTAATTGCAAAACAACACAATAAAATAATCATAGATTTAATTTAATAATAGTTTTAAGTTCTAAAAGAGTAATAATTAAATTAAGCAAAATTGATCATGCGTATTATTTTTAACCTAGGTGATTTATTCTATTCGTGTTTAATAAACCACAAATTGATACTTTTAAATTACAATAATTAACATATTTAAACTAAAATCATAATCTAGCAATAAACTTAAGAGATAAATAACTAGTAGGCCTCCTAATCATTCAAAAGCAACGTTTTGACATGCATAAATAAACCGATCACATCACCAACTTAATGAACTAAAAATAATTAAATCATAAAATAAACTTTCATATAATCATCATTTAAGCTCAAAAATTGATCTTAATCGTATATAATAATTTACCTATCCATGAACATGGTAAAAACTAATAAAAATTTCAAAAAGTAATCTAAAAAGAAAGAAGAAGTCATAGATCTTCAATCTCTATCTTCGTCTTCAACTTTCCTCTAAACCTATGGGTAGAGCTCTTGCTTCCTTCTTGATCTTCCTTGTGCTCTCCTCCAATTGATTATATTGTGATGACATAATATGATGTATAAATAGTATATTTTGAGTAAATCGTACATCTCTACTTGATACCTCATGATTCAATGGTTGTGATATAAAGTTTAGTGGTTGAAAAAATACAATTTTGCATGCATTTTAGAGGTCTCGATCGACCAAGAACCTCCTTCGGTAGATTAATCTAACCATTAAACAACATATGTGAAGATAATTAGTTACAAATGTAAGAATATTCAATATCGTCAGACCTATCATGACAATTAAATAGAACATAAGGATTTGAACATCTTATTTTATGGACACAACCAATCACAATCACTCCACAGCCCATAGACTCTTATTGAGAGAGCTAATTAAACTCTAATTCTCCTTCTTCTTGATTGTCAGAGAACCTTTGGCCACTAAATAAACTGATGGTCTCGAGTTTTGAGGAGTTTTCTTTATTGCCCGCGAGGTTTGAAATTTTAATGTCATTAAGGATGAAATATAAATATTACATAAATCTTTAAAATATTATTTTTATTTACGAAAACATTAAAAAAATATTCACGAAAATTATGAAAATTCTATTGAAAAAAATTTATAAAACATAAAGAAAATTAATTACTTATATTTTAAACTAATTTTTTATTTAATACATATATTTTTAAATATTTTAAATATTTATATTAATCAATAAGTTGATCAATTAATTAAAATATTATATAATAAAATATATATTATTTTTTGTTAAATGTCGTAGAATAAGTACTTAGAAGGTTTAAAATAATTAAGTATATTATTTAATTATATTAATTATTATAAATAGATAAATCTCGATAGTATGAAAATAAATTTAATTGATTATTTATTTCTAAAATTACTTATAGTTAGAGGGGGATATAATGAGCATTTTTCTTTACCCCACGTTTGGTTGAAGGGAATGGAATGGAATCACAATTGATTCCTTCCATTTTGTGTGTTTGGTTGGACGGAATAGAATTAACTGACATTAAAAGAGAAGGAATCACAATTCCTTCTCCCACCTTTGGTAATCATTATTCCATTCCCATCTAAATTTTTTTTTTCCAATTTTACCCTCACCTAAAGTATAACCTTAAATTCAAATCCCAAATTCTCAAACCCAAAATTTCAAAACCCTAAACCCTAAACCCAAAATTTCAAAACCCTAAACCCTAAATCCAAATCCTAAAATCCTAAAACCTTAAACCCTAAACCTCAAATCCTTAAACCCTAAAGCTTAAAACATAAATCCCAAAACCCTAAAACATAAATCCCAAATTCCAAATCCTAAAACCCTAAATCCTAAACCCCAAATTCCCAAATCCCTAAACCCCAAATCTCTAAACCATAAACCCCAAATCCCAAATCCCTAAACCCTAAACCCTAAAACCCTAAACCTTACAACAAAAATCGCAAAATCCAAAACCCTAAATCATAAATCCCAAAACCGTAAACCTCAAATTCCAAACCCTAAAACCAAAAACCCTAAAATCCTAAACCACAAATCCCCAAATCTCTAAACTCTAAACCCTAAACCTTAAAACATAAATCCCAAAACCCAAAACCCTAAAACATAAATCCCAAAACCCTAAACCCCAAATTCCAAATCCTAAAACCATAAACCCTAAACCCTAAACCTTAAAACATAAATCCCAAAACCCAAAACCCTAAAACATAAATCCCAAAACCCTAAACCCCAAATTCCAAATCCTAAAACCATAAACCCTAAACCTTAAACCTTAAAACCCTAAAACCCTAAACCCTAAATCCAAAATTCTAAAACCCTAAACTATTTTTAGAAAAATAATAATTTTAACCCTAAACCTTAACCTACAAATATAACCCCAAATCCTAAATCCCTAAACCCTAAATCACACATCCCAAACCTCAAAACCCTAAACCCTATTTAGAAAAATAATAATTTTAATAATATATTTCTTTTTAATTAAGTAATACTTATTTAGAAAAATAATGATTTCAATAATGTATTTTGTCTGACGAAAAAATAGTAATTAAATGACATTATTTGGACTTTACAAAGACGTAGGGTATTAAGGTCATTTACAGCTTTTTTCATTCCATTCCAGTGGCAAACCAAACATTATAATCCTGATTCTGAGCTTGATTCCAGTGGTCAAACCAAACAAAATTGTTTCCTTTCCATTCCGATTCCGATTCCATTCCACGAACCAAACGCCACCTTAATGTAATCTACATATTATAATATTAATATAAAATAGTAGAAAATAAAACATCCATACGACTCTTCGACAAAAGTGAGAAAAAATTAAATTGAAATGATTACTTAAAAAGAAAAAAGAGAAAAATAAATCGAGAATTAATATTTTTGATATTTTGTTCAATATTTTAATGATATTTTTGTGACAATATCCACAAAATTAAAAAAAAATTAACTAAAACAAGACATTTAAACGATATTTAAGCGATATTTTAATAATATTTTTGATAATTTTGCAAAAATTTAACCAAAATACATGACTATTATATTTTGATATCAGGATGTGTAAAAAAAAGATATCATCGTAACAATGTTAATAATGTTGTTGATGTTTTCATTATTGATCGCATGAAGCATTTTCAAGCTTACAAAAAGGGAAATCAACACCAAATAAGAAATTTGTTGCCGACTGAAGGAAACATTATTCTCCAATAAATGCATTGCAAACCAAGATGGGTCATCGTCAAATGTAACCCATTACAAACTAGAATTTGTAAGATTTATGACTAAATTACAAATAACACTTAATCTCCATGACTAAAATAGCTAGTCATACTATTGTGTGAATGAATGTTAGCAAGTTGAGATGTGATTTTGATTGGAGACAAATATGGTTTGGAAACTTGACGAGGGTTAAAACTTGAAAAGATTCTCGATGGTACTAGAAATGGGTTGCAAAGATGATCAATGACTAGAGAAGGTTAGTTGTCAAGCAAACCATTGCGAATCAAGCTAAAATAGGCGCAAACTTGAGGAATTAGGAAAGAAATATGACAATCGCCTAGAAGTTTTATAAACCCTAACAAAGCAATGAGGAAAGACAACTAGGCTTTTTTGTCGGTGCAATCTACTTCTGAAACATGCTTTTTAATTATTCTAGTTTAAAGGGAGGATGACTAGAATCCACAAAGAGGATACGAGACACCATGCCACTATACTACTCAATTCATATTATAAATTTTTAGCATAATTCTCAGTAAACGGTTTCACTCCTTGGATTCATTTGACTTTCTTGAGTTAATTTTATTTGTAAAAGAACTAATTCTACATCACAGAGGTCAATATTTATGTTGTTCACGTGAGAAAATTTTATATGAAACATATGCATGGATAACATAATGAACATTTGTATTAAAAATTTGATTTATTTGTACAAGAATGACCCATTTTAATTAATATGAATATTATTATCTAAAAAATAATAAAATATATCATATAAAAAAATTATATTCACATAAGGTATTTCGTTGATTTTTTCTCTCTAAGATTTTTCTTAAATTTTTATAAAGAATATTAATATTTATCACAAAAATATTACAAATATAATTGATTTATCATAATTTTATTTAATATAATTTTATGGATGTAATTATAATGTCTAATTAAATTTATATTTAATATTATTTAAGATTTATGATATTTTGAGTTTTTATTGTATAAAGTTGTCCTCGTCTAAAACTTGTCAAAGAGTGGAATAAATTAAGGTGGATCAACGAATTACCTTTTATTGGTATTTTAATATTGTAATACATAAGAATTCTTAAAACTATCAAAATAGATATCAAAGATTTAAATGAAATATTTAATATGTTATAATTAAAAATATGAATAAAAAAATACTCTAAATATACCGATACTTCATCATTGTTTCATTTCAATTCACACAAAACTACAATTCCGTTGGCTACCCTATAAGACAATCTGACAATGGCTGAAGTGTTCGGGATTTGGATAATACGAACCACATAACAAACGAGTGGATATAATCCTTAGTTTCTGATATTTCTTGATAGATTTTAAAACCTCTTCTCCCCTATGTAAGTCCTCTCTAAGTCTTTTCCCCAGTTCACTTCTTCAATGGCTTCCACAGTCACAAACTTTGCACCTAAACCCACTTCATTTCTAATACCCACAATACAAAACACCAACTCCCCTAACCCACTTTTTTCCTTCTCATCCTTCTTCCCTAAATTTAACATTTCAAAACAACCCACAAGACTTAGAATCCCAAAGCAAACCCAATTCTTAATTACAAAAGCAACAACAACCCCTGGCACTAAAACGAAGGTTGAAAAAGAAGAAAGAGTAAAGCGAATTCACAGCATAGATGAATTCGATGAAGCTCTTCGCTTGGCGAAAAGCAAACTCGTAGTGGTTGAATATGCTGCTAGTCATAGCTATCACAGCAGCAAAATTTACCCATTCATGGTGGATCTGAGTAAAACCTGCAACGATGTTGAATTCCTTTTAGTAATGGGTGATGAATCTGAAAAAACCAGAGATCTCTGTAAAAGAGAGAAAATTGATAAAGTCCCACATTTTAGTTTCTATAAATGTATGGAAAAGATTCACGAAGAAGAAGGAATTGGCCCAGATGTGCTTGTTGGGGATGTTTTGTATTATGGGGATAATCATTCGTCTGTGGTACAATTACATAGCAGAGGAGATGTGGAAAAGCTGATTGAAGATCATAGAGTTGATCAAAAGTTGATTGTGCTTGATGTGGGATTGAAGCATTGTGGACCGTGTGTTAAAGTTTATCCAACGGTGATAAAGTTGTCGAAACAGATGCATGATACTGTTGTGTTTGCGAGAATGAATGGGGATGAGAATGATAGTTGTATGGAGTTTTTGAAGGATATGAATGTTGTGGAAGTCCCTACTTTCTTGTTTATTAGAGATGGTAAGATTTGTGGAAGGTATGTGGGTTCTGGTAAAGGTGAACTTATTGGTGAGATTCTTAGATATCAAGGTGTTCGTGTAACTTATTAAATAATTGCTATCTAGGGGTATTTAAACTAATACCCCCTTGTTTTGAAAACTGTTTGATATTGAAAATTCAATGAGATGTATATTTAGATAAAAAATAGGGGCAATTCAATGTAGCCGGCGCCGGTGTCTGCACCCACTCCTGCACCGGAGGTAAAAATGAAATTATGTTGTTGATTAAAGAGTATATTATAATATTTTTAAAAAATTAATCTTTTAATTTTTTTTTTATAATATGATCATATGATCATTGATGCTAAACTGAAATTTGATAGATAGTAAACGATCATTCTTTCCTTCATGAAGATTTAGCAATATCATTAGCTATACTATTACATCTTCTAAGAACTCATAAAGTACTGAAATTATGTAGGATTGGCAAAAAAAAAATCTCTAAGTACTGTTTTGCTTGTCACGATACATCATTAGGTTTTTTCAGAATAAATTCCACTATATTACTGCAGTAACTTTCTACAATTATATTCTCAAAATCTGTAGCATTTGTTGGACCAATTGCTAAGCAAAAAGTGTATGCTTCACCTTCTTTAGTTGAATATCCTTGAATGATTTTAGTCCAAATACCCACATTGGATGAGGTTCCAAGTCAATGGGGCTTAACACCATATAATTATAGATAGAAGACACCAAATCACTTACAAGGAGATCCTCATATAAGTGATCATTACTTTACAATTTGAATGGCTTAAAAGACTTAATGTCAAGTAGCCAGTGATCTTTCAGAGCCTTAACTTGTTGACCATTTCCCAAACTGGAAATACATACATTCTTCTACCACATATTCCTTTCAAAATATGGGAATAACTATTTTTAACAGGCTCATTCATGAATTGAGTATTTTGACAATATTTAAATTTTAACACTTTTATCCAAAGTTTATATGCCTCAGTGGCCCTCATCCATCCAAGTTTTGTGAGAAGTGCTTAGTTTATATGGGGAAAACATTTAAATCCCAAACCTCCATAATCCTTTGGCAAGCAGAAATATTAATTCCACTTTCTTAGAGCTAAATAATATGACTTTTGATCATTTAAAATGGAGTTCTACCAAAATTTCTTAACCAATGAGTTAACTTTCTTACATATTATCACGAGAACTTTAAAAGTGCTCATAATGTAAATAGATAAGTATTGAATAACTGACCTGATTAGAGTTTCTTTCCCAACATGAGATAGGAATTTTTCCTTCCAACCCTCAGTTTATAAAGCCACTATGTTCAAGATTTTGTTGAATTCTCTTATTTTTATTTTTTTGAAAAAAGAGAAGATTGTCCAAATATGAAATGTTACTTTCACATAAGTTAATTCCTATTCACGTTGAAAGTTGTCTTTTAAGTTTTAAAAGGGATATTTTTGGAAAAGAACAATCCAGACTTATTGAGATTATGTTCATGACGTGAGACTACTCTTGTATATTGCTATAAAATTCTCATTAGTTCTTAACCTTCATTAGAATCAGCTTTGCAAAATAGTAATACAACATTAGCATACAAGAGATGGCTAAAAGGGATACTTTATCTTGAAATTTTTATACCATAAAGAAACCTTCTTGATTCTACTTTCATGATTAGTCTTGAAAGAGTTTCTAATGAATAAGTAGGGTAAGATGGGATAACCTTGTCTTAAACCCTTAGTTGGAGTGAACTTTTTAAATTTTGATTCATTTAAAATAATTAAAAAAGTGATTGTAGACAAACATTAGCTAATGAGTTTGCAAAATTTTTCAATAAATCTCAATTTCCTTAAAATATGTAGGATCAAGTTTCATTCTGTTTTGCATACATCTTATTCATATCAATTTTCACCCTATTAAGACTCATCTACCTTGTCTTTTCATAGTATTTAGCACTTCTTGGGCCAAGATTATATTTTCAAAATTCGAGAACAAAAGAAATTTAGTAAGGAGAAATCAATTTATCAAGTAAAGGTCTCAAACTTTCCACTAAATTTTTTGAGACAATTTTGTATGAAACATTACATAAACTGTTTGGCCAATAGTGAGAGATAGAACTTGATTGATTTCTCTTTTTACAAGAATAATTACTATTTCATTGATGCCTTCATGTAAAATTTCAATATTAAAAAATTTATGAACAAAATGAATTACCTCAAATTTATCCACGTACCATAGCGTCGGTTGACACGTGAAACCAACGCTACACACGTGGATAAATTTTTTTCTCTTCTTTCTTCTTAGACAGAAACTATTTTCATCATTGCAGAACTCTCAAAAACCCAAAACCTCTTCCACTCTTTCTCATTTTCCGACCACCTACGACTACCATTTCCAGCACCGGTTAGTGAGTTTTCTTCTTCTCTAACTAATCTTTTAGATCTCCTATTTTTTTGAGCAAAATACTCAAAAAATTTATACCAATTTCTCACTTACAAAACACCATTTTTTCTTCCCTTCTTTCATTTTATCACTTCATTTACTTTTGTAAGTATTTCTATTAATTTTACGCATTTTTTATTCATATTTTTTTTTTGTTATTATGTGTATAATTTTTTGTATTATATATGTAGGTTTGTATTATAACATAAGGAGGAGAATATGATAATCTTGAATAAAATAGAACAAAACCATGGTAATTTTTCTGCTATTAATTAATATTTTATTTTTTAAATATTTATATTATTTGAACTCTTTGCTAAACTAATTTTGGTTTTTTTTTCTGCTTGAATACATGTTTTTATTTGAGTATAGAAAATGAATAAATTAAAAAAAAATTAAAGTCGATTCACCGCGTAAACCGACTTTAAACTTTAGGTCGTTTCATTTAAAGTCGGTTCAACAAACCGACTTTAATGCCCCTTTTTGTAGTAGTGAAACATATTATTTGTTGTTGTTATAAAAATAATTTATTAATAATAAATCTATTTAAGAATGCTTACATTAAAATTGTTATTGTTATAAAAATAATTCATTAATAATAAATTTATTTAAAAATACTTAAAATATTTTTATAAATTTTTATTGTAAAAATAACAAAAAATATTATAATTATTATACCAATCCCTTTTCTAAGTTTTGCCATGCACTTAAAACAAACGTGAAAGAGATTCAAATTTACACTAGTGTTAATCTATATTTCCTTAGAAGGACTTAATAAGTGATATAATTATGCTATGTAAAATTAACATTATTTTATAAAATCCAAATTATCCTATCTGATTTGATTTAGCTAGAAACTTGATTAAGCTCTAATAAGTTTTACCTCTATTCAAATAATTTTAAGCCTTTTTAAGGTAAGGTTTAGGTAAAATATTTATATTATAAGTTAAACTCAAACCAAAATATGAATTAAATTTAAATTTATTAAATAAATATATCTTTAAGTATTATATGTTATTATTTTAAAAAATTTGTATGATTTAAACTCAATTATTGACATAAGCCAATTTAAAATTCAAAAAAGTAAATTTCAAATCTACCCGGATATTTAAGGATTCGATTTAATGCTTACATTTAATTTAAAAAAATTAATCAGATTTAATCTAAAAATATACATGGTCAGATATTATATGATCCAAGTTCGATCTAAATCCAAAATTTCTAGCTTAAGATAATGGATCTACACATGCAAATGAAATTAAATGGGTTCAATTACCTTGAATAGGATTAGATGTAGTCTCTGTTAATACTTTTTAAAGACCGTAGATAGAAATTATAAATTTTTTTTAATAATAAAAAAAATTCTTAAAAAAAGTATATAACACATACAATATAACTAATATTTATACGAATGTTTGTGCATTTAGTATTTTATTTTTCCCTAAAACTAACATTAGACTAAACAAAATTTGTCTAATTGACATAACACATAACTCTTAGAGATTTTAGAGCATTTGATCTTTTAAATTATTGTAACAAAAAAGATTAATGACTGGAAAATTAGAAGAGACTTACCTTTATGTGATATGTTATTTTATTTTAATGAAAAGATTAAGAAAAATATCATAACAATAGGGTTTTAATAATTATTTTAGAGAAATTAGTTCTTACTCAACGATATAAAATTTATTTGTATATTTATAAATTTAAAGTTTGAATTCCAATTATGGGACAGTAGCATAATTATTTAAAAAATAAAATCTTACGAAGCAAAGGAAATCGTTTTATATTTGAGTATAATCTTCTTCTTTTTTGATAAATTAAATTTTATCAACAAAGATCAAAGATATATATATATTTTATATCAAAACTAATTCATCTAAATACATCAATAATTAAATTTGATAAATTAAAACTAATGTCATTTGTTAGAACCTAACTTATAATAATTCATTAAGTTGGAAAGTTTTAAAATAAGTGTTTTATTGTTTCAATTGATATATTAGATGTTTTATAGAAGTAATTGAATCTAAATACAATCTTGTAACTTTTATGATCTTGAACACAAGATATTTAGAAAAAAAAATTAGACTTCTAACTGAACACAAACAAAACAAATATAAACATAACATAAATCATCTTAAAACAATCACCCTAAAACAAGATCTAATTGAAAAAAAACATACATGTGTATTTTTATTAGGAGCAATGGAAATAATGAAATGAGGAAGAACCTTTTGTTATAGAATTAGCACTTGCGGAAGCGAAGATCGGGTCCAATTTTGGTTGCACAAATTAATAATAATGGGTAACGATAAAACAATAACCAATAAGAAATTAAATGGTACACAATGATTTAAGTGGTTCAACTTTTCAATGTGAAAAGTCTACTCCACTGACGACGGCACACCGAGGAAAAATCCACTAATAATCAAATGAAGATACAAACACCAATTTCCAGAGAGCTTCACAAATTATATCAAAATACATAATCAACCCACAAAATATCCCCTCTAATTTATTGGTAATATATAGCAAGATAAATTAACAAACTTGCTATTAAATCAAATATTACCGTACAAATGAGAGAAACACCACAAATGGCAACTAAAAATACGAGTTTTTTCCTTGGATGATTTCCTACGCTTCTCTTAGTTGGTTACCTGCTTGTTTTCTTCTTCTTTGGTGGCTACATACAAAACCCTCTGCTTCTCAGATTTTTTCCAACAATGCTTCTCTTCCTTCTCACGCAAAGAATGAAAATATATATATATATATATATATATATATATATATATATATATATATATATATATATATATATTACAAAGGTGGGCTAGGGTTTAATAAATGGGTTTGGGCTTAATATTGTTTTGGGCCACTATTAACAAATCTCCACCTTGGCTCAAAACAGAAAACAAGTTCTTCAAATGAAATTTCTCGGATCATCAAATAATCGTCAGTCCCAAAACCCTAGGAAGGGTGATCATCATCGCAAACACCAATCAAGTCAAGCAATGCTTGAACTTGTTAAATGGAACTGGTTTGGTTAACATATCAATTTGGATTCTCTGTAAGTGACTATCTTATTGACAACAATAGCACCCTGAGAGACAATGTCACGAACAAAGTGATATCTGACATCAATGTGTTTGGTTCTTTCATGATACATAGTATTCTTAGTCAAGTGTATCGCACTCTGACTATCACAAAATACAACAGAAATATCCTGTTGTAAACCCAAATCACAGACCAAACCTCTAAGCCAAATGGCTTCTTTCACTGCTTCTGCTGCTGCCATATATTCCGCCTCTGTCGTAGACAAAGCAACTGTAGACTGTAAAGTAGCCTTCCAACTAATGGCACAATGAGAAAGAGTGAAGACATAACCACAGCCGAGATCTTCTATCCAAATCACCAAAGATAATCGAGTCCACATAACCAATAACACCGCAACCAAGTATAGAACTCCCATCATATACCAAACCAAAATTAGATGTACCTCTCAAATCAAGTATCCATTTCCTTAACGCCACAATGACCCTACCGGGATTACCCATATATCTACCGACAATACCAATCGCGTGTGAAATGTCCGGGCGAGTACAAACCATAGCGTACATCAAGCGCCAACTGACACTAGCATATGGAACCCGAGACATGTACCGTTCTTCTTCTTACATTTGTGGTGACAAATCTAAAGAAAGCACGAAATGCGGCAGCTAACTAAGATACTGCACGTGTTTAGAATCTTTCATGCCAAAACGTTCAAGAACTTTTTCAATATAATTTTTCTAAGTCAAATAAAGCTTGCCCATTGTCTATCCTGTAAATTTCCATGCCCAAAATTTTCTTCGCTGCACCCAAATCTTTTCATCTCAAATTCACCATTAAGTTGAGACTTTAATTTCTCGAATCTCGGACTTATTCTTAGAAGCGATAAGCATGTCATCAACATAAAGCAACAAATAAATTGATGAACCATCATGGAATCTTTTATGATAAACACAACTATCATAATCACTCATAGTAACCATGATCAATCATAAAAGAATCAAACCGCTTATACCCATTTCAGGAGATTACTTGACCATATAAAGACTTTTCAATAAACAAACATGATCTTCTTTACTTGGAATAACAAACCCTCGGTTGATGCATAAATATTTGTTCCTCAAGCTCGCATGTAAGAAGGTTGTCTTGACATCAAGTTGTTCTAATTCCATGTCAAACAATGCAACCATAACCAAGCAACACACGAATAGAGCTATGTTTCACAATGTGAAAATACTTCATTGAAGTCAATACCTTTCTTCGACAATAGCCCTTGCAAAAACATGTTTGGAACCTGGCTGCTTTAACCTCGTGTATACCTTCCTTTTCTTCAAGACCCATTTGTTTCCAACAATCTTCTCGGCCCTAGCGCTTCACCAATTCCCAAGTATGATTCTATGAAGTGATTCAATCTCTTCATTCATAAAGAACCGACCACCGAACAGGACTCATCACAAGTGACACCTTCATGATAAGCTAGAAGGTTCATACACTGTAGACTCGCCACGTACAATGCAAAAGAAACTAAGTCCGCATCTACTGCACTCGAGGCGACAGTCTCTCTATTCCTTTACCCCAGCAATACTATATGGTTGCTCATGTTGCTCTTCTGCTACATCATGAGCAGAATCATCTATCTCATCCACGGATGGGCGATCTGAAGTGCCCTCTCTCGCACTTGACTGGGAGATCTACTCTCAAGCTCCACCGCTCACTAACACCGTGGTCTTTATCCTCGCAAGAATAGACTCTTTTTTCTTTTGTAACATTGGAAACTCATCAAACTTAACATCTCTACTAATCAAAAATTTAGGTGACTTGGGTTCAACACACCATAATCTATAACCCTTCACCCTTTTGAAGGATACCCCAAAAATATGCATTTCAATGCCCTAGGCTCAAGTTTACCATCATTAACATGAGCATAAGGAGACAACCAAAAACTTTCAAATCGAGAATAATTAGCGTGAGTACCAAAGAATACCTCAAATGGAGTCTTCAACTCAATTGCGTTGATGGAACCAGATTCACCAAATAAACGGTGGTTACAAGCTTCAAAGCCCAAAAGGATTTATCCAAGTTAGCTTGAAAAGCATACATACGAGCTCTTTCTAAGAGAGTCCTATTCATACATTCCGCTACTCCATTTTGTGGTGTATGGCGACGCATGCGGTGTCTCACTATGCCATTCCTTTCACAGAACTCATTAAACTGACTATCACAAAATTCCAAACCATTATCAGTTCTCAAATGCTTGATTTTCTTGCTTGTTTGATTTTCTATAAAAGCCTTGAATTTTACAAATTTTGAGAACACATCATTTTTGTTCTTCAGAAAATACACCCAAACATGACGAGAAAAGTCATCAATAAAAGTCAACATATACCGAAGCACCACCCTAGACACAACACGAGAAGGACCCCAAAGATCCGAATGAATATAATCAACGTAAAGACCTTTCGTTTTATGGATGGGTGTCTTGAATTTGACTCTGCGATGCTTTCCATAAACACAATGCTCACAATCAAGCTTCCCGGTTTCTCGACCACAAAGCAAATCCCGTTTGCTCAAAATATACATCCCGCTCTCACTCATATGCCCAAGCCGCATATGCCATAATCGAGTAGTGTCCGAGATCTTGATCGGACAAGGATGAGCCGATACACGCCAATAACTGCTACCACGAAGATATGAGACCACGCGACAATTGCCCTTTAATAACAATGAGGAGAGCACCTTTACTAACCTTTAAAACTCCACCTTCGCCCTACATGCCTGCGGCCTTGAATCAAGAGTACCCAAAGATATCAAATTCTTTTTCAAATCTGGAACATGGCGAACATCTTTCAAAGTCCTAACAATACCATCATGCATCTTAATTCGGACAGTACCAATACCAATAACCTTGCAAGACATATTGTTTCCCATCAAGACAACACCCCCATCAATAGAATGATAAGAAGCAAACCAATCTCTACTGGGACACATATGGTAAGTGCAACCCGAATCAAGAATCCAAACATCTCCAGGAGAACCAATAGATACTGATAGAACATTTTCACCATCAGAACCAGAACTATCTGCAACACCAGCAACATCATTAGTACTAGAAGACGTTGTGGTAGATTATCCTTTACCTTTGAGTTTCGGACAATTTACTTTCCATTGCCCTTCCTGACGGCAATAATTGCATTTATCTTTTCTTTTTCTAGATTTGGATCTAGACTTGCCTCTATTACTGCTTGTGCCTTTTTCTTGATTTCTACCTCTGACAAATAAACCACTACTATTATCATTGTTGCTTGTAGACACCTTTTTCTTCAACGCTCTGGAATTCAAAGCTGCTTTGACATCTTCCAAAGAAATAGTGTCTCACCCATATAGCATAGTATCAACAAAATGTTCAAATGAATGAGGTAAAGAACATAATAGAACTAAGGCCTGGTCCTCATCATCAATCTTAACACCACCATTTTTCAAATCACGAATAATTTTAGTAAATTCATCAAGATGATCGTGCAAAAGTGTACCTTTTCCGACATTCTCAATGTATACAAAGCTTCAAATATAACCGATTGAGTTAATTGAACTTGGTCATATACAAATTCTCCAATTTAAGCCATAACCCTGACAGAGATTCTTCATCACCAACTTCGCGTAATACCTCGTGACAAGAGATAAATGAATTGACCGAGAGCATTTTCCATTAATGCATCTTTTTCTTCATCGATCAATTTTTCTCGGCAATTTATCCTGCCCTTCGTGTCTTAACGAGCCCTTCTTTAACTAATGACGGCCCGCATCTTCATACGCCATAAACCGAAATCATTTCTACCATTGAATTTCTCAATTTCATATTTTGCCGCCATGACGTAAAACCCAATATTAAATAAACAAGTACAACCTGAAATATAAACCAATCGGATAACTAAGCTCAAAATAAATCCAAAAGAGCAAACTTGATGGAGCCTAATAAATAACCGAATAACCCAATAGCTCGATACCAATTTGTTATAGAATTAGCACTATAAGCGAAGATCGGGTCCAATTTTGGTTGCACAAATTAATAATAATGGGTAAATCGACAAAACAATAACCAATAAGAAATTAAATGGTACACAATGATGATTTAAAGTGGTTCAACTTTTCAATGTGAAAAGTCTACTCCCATTGACGAATTGACACCGAGGAAAAATCCACTAATAATCAAATGAAGATACAAACACCAATTTCCAGAGAGCTTCACAAATTATATCAAAATACATAATCAACCCACAAAATATCCCCTCTAATTTATTGGTAATATATAGCAAGATAAATTAACAAACTTGCTATTAAATCAAATATTACCGTACAAATGAGAGAAACACCACAAATGGCAGCTAAAAATGGACAGTTTTGTCCTTGGATGATTTCCTCTGCTCTCTTAGTTGGTTACTGCTTGTTTTCTTCTTCTTTGGTGGCTGCACACAAAAAAACCCTCTGCTCTCTGTATTTTTCCAGCAGCTGCTCTCTTACTTCTCCACGCAGCAAAGGAAATGATATATATATATATATTACAAAGGTGGGCTAGGGTTTAATAAATGGGTTTGGGCTTAATATTGTTTTGGGCCACTATTAACACCTTTCTTGTAGAAAACAAACTTTGGAAGAGGGTGGAGAAAACAACCACTAAGGTTTTTGAAGAAAATGTTGTATTAGTGCTTTTAGTGTATAACCTTTATAATAAGAAATGAACATCACGGATAAGTGATAAAAATGAATTGTTTCATATGTTTAAATTTATTATGAGTACTTTATTTAATTTTTACAACGGGAGTTTATTATTCAAAAATCAGAACCGCATTACACATGCATATTATTGCATCAGCTGCATCCATAAGGCATCAACAAGTAGAAGAGCTTTACATATTTCCATTTTTACAATATAAAAGAATTTGAGAAATAAAGATTATCCCAGCGCCTCGTCCTTATCGTGTGTTCCTCTTCTCATCATTGCCTAGAATTCTTCATAATTAATTTTGCCATCCTACGTAACCCAATCTAATCAAAATCAACCTTCATCTTCGTACTCCAATTATTATAACGTCGAGACTTGAAACAATGTTATGTATCCACTTGATATAACTTCCAATATAGTGAGAATTTATAAATTATGTCCGCACAGATGAATTAAAAAAGTCAAAAAACCTTAAGAGGAATTCCGGTAAAAAATCTAAATTTTCGATCGACGATCAAAGTCAACCCTTTTTAGTCAACAATCAACATACTCGACTACTCGATCAAACGGCTTAACGGATCAATCAACAGTTCAATCAACTATGTTCCAACTCGACTGGACTCAATTCCAACTCGGTTAACTCGGCTCTTACTTGGTGAGTTACCTCATTTTTGGTTGAAAACTCCCAATAGTGTGTCTACACTCCGATCGAGATGATTTTGATAACGTCGTATTAGTCTTATTGAGAGCTTCAATTTGATATATAATAATATATATTTCTATTTACAATTTGATTCTAATATTACTTTGTTGGAATATTATGGATCAAAATTCAATAATACTCGATAGCAATTTTCCAACGATTTTTAGAAACTCTCAAATTCTTACTTCTTATTTTTTAAACTTAAGTGAGATATATTACATAACAAATTATGCAAATTATTTATAATATCATAAAATTAATACAAATCATATAATATAAAACTAATACTCACTCTAATCATTACACATAATTCATCTTTTTACCTACAATCCAACTCAATCTACGTTAACTGACTCACAACTCAACGTTTTACCTACAATCCAACTCAATCTTGACTGACTATCTCACAACTCATTATTTTATTTTATTTCTTGAACCATGATGAAAGATTCTTCGAATTGAGCTTCATTTTGGTTGGACACCTTAGACTTTAAATAAGTTTTATTTTTAACAGTAATAAGTTACTCAAAACCATACAGTAAATTAAATGATTATCTCTTGCATGCAAACCCAAAAGTGAAACTGAAACACTTTCACAATACTTTTGATACAATCATACCACCGTTTTTAGTTTTCTACACCATTTTACTTTACTTTATCTATCTAAAAAAGTATAAAATATTAGAGTTTATATTTTAAACCTCTCCCGTTAAAGTTTTGAAATTTGGGCATGGTTCTTATAACTATAAAATTGACACCCGGAAGATTATGAGTTATGAAAAATTAACTTTAATTATTTGAATAAAAATGGTGTCTTTTTTAAATTTGAAACATATTATGTTTGTTTAAGTTAACTAATGATATTATTATAATATAAATAATTTATCAATAATAAATTTATTTAAGAATATTTACGTTAAAGTGTAATCAATATTATAAATAAAATAAATATTTTATAAATTTTTATTGTATAAATAGCAAAAGGATATTGTAATTATATCACTCCCTTTTTAAGTTTTGCCGTGCAATTAAAGCAACGTGAAAGATATTCAAATTTACACTAGTGTCCATCTATATTTCCTTAGAAGGACTTGATAAGTGATATAATTACGCTGTAAAATTATCACTGTTTTATGAAAATCTAAATTACTTGATCTGATTTGGTTTAGTTATAAAAGTTTGAATAAGTTTTAACTCTATTCAAATAATTTTAAGGTAAGACTTAAGTAAAATATTTATATTATAAGTTAAACTCAAACTTAAATCAAAATATGAATTAAATTTAAATTTATTAAATAAATATATCTTTAAGTATTATATGTTATTATTTTAAAAAAATTGTATTATTTAAACTCAACCATTGGCATAAATCAATTCAAAATTCAAAAAAGTAAATTTCAAACCTACCCAAATATTGAAGGATCTGGCTTAATGCTTGCATTTAATTAAAAAATTTGATGAATTCAAAATTTGTAGCTTAAGATAGTAGATATGCACATATACAAATGAAAATAAATGGGTTTAATTATCTTGAATAGGATTAGACGTACTCTCTGTTAATATTTTTTTAAAATTGTATTATAAATTTTTTTCAATAACAAAAAAAATTCTTAAGAAAATTATACAACACATACAATATATAAATAATATTTATACGAATGTTTGTCCATTTAGTATTTTATTTTTTCCAAAATCTAACATTAGAATAAACTAAATTTGTCTAATTGACATAACACATAACTCTTAGAGATTTTATAACATTTGATCCTTTAAATTATTGTAGCAAAAAAGAATGATGACTGCGAAATTAGAAGAGACTTACCCTTTATGTGACATGTTATTTTATTTTCATGAAAAGATTAAGAAAAATATCATAACAATAGGGTTTTAATAATTATTTTAGATAATTTAGTTCTAACTCAATGATATAAAATTTATTTGTATATTTATAAAATTTAGAGTTTGAATTCCAAGGATATGAGTAGAATAACATAATTATTTTTAACAATAAAACCTTATAAAACAAAGTAAACAGTTTTATTTTTGAGTATAATCTTTTTCTTCTTTTTTATAAATTAAATTTCATCAACAAAGATAAAAGATATATACATTCTATATCAAAATTCATCCATCTAAATATATGAATGATCAAATTTGATAAATTAAAACTAATAGTATTTGTTGAACCTAAGTTTTAGTCCTTTACTATGTTGAAAAGTGTTCGAATAGAGTATTTTATTGTTTCAATTGATATATTAGATCTTTGATATATTAGATCTTTTATAGAAGTAATTGAATTTTAACATAACATAAATTATCTTAGTAGATGATTTCTAACTAAACACAAACAAAACAAATATAAACATAACACAAATCATCCTAAAAATAATTACCCTAAAACAAGATTTAAGTGAAAAAACATAAATATGTATTTTTATCAGGAGAAACGGAAATAATGAAATGAGGAAGAACCTTTCTAGTAGAAAACAAACTTTGGAAGAGGGTGGAGAAAACAGCCACTAAGGTTTTTGAAGAAAATGTTGTATTTGTGCTTTGAGTGTATAACCTTTATAATAACAAATGAACATCACGGATAAGTGATAAAAATGAATTGTTTCATATGTTTAAATTTATTATTATGAGTACTTTATTTAATTTTTACAACGGGAGTTTATTATTCAGAAATCAGAACCGCATTAAACAAGCATATTATTGCATCAGCTGCATCCATAAGGCCTCAACAAGTTTACATATTTCCATTTTTACAATATAAAAGAAAGTGAGAAATAAGGATTATCTTAGCGTCTCGTCCTTATCGTGTGTTCCCTTTCTCATCATTGCTTCGAATTCTTCATAATCAATTTTCCCATCCTACATAACCCAATCCAATCAAAATCAGAATTTACATAAAGAACACCAAAAACACCCATTAAAACAAAGAAATTAGGAAATTGGGATTCATAAGATAGTAATTACTTTATCAGTGTCTACATCTTCAAGGATTTCATCTACTGTAGCCTCATCCCCCATCCCATATTGAGTCAATGCTTGTCTTAGTTCCTCCCTTGTTATAAACCTGAAATCAATAACCCAGAGAGAACAAAATCAGCCAAAATATGTCCTCATGTGATTTTAATAAGCAGTTATCAAATTTGTAAAGAATGGTAAGTATTGACGATTTTTGTGGATTCAAAATTATGCTCAATTTCATGTAATCCAATATTCGAAATCTTTATTATGACAATATGCGAAACAAAATAAATTAATTCCGATTTCATGTTCATTAATGCATGTGCATTTTGCTAGGAATATATTCTACACTAACCCGCTATTATCTTTGTCAAAGTATTGGAAAGCCTTGTACAAGTGTTCTTCCTTCTCAAGTCTATGGCGGTGCATGGTGGCTGTTATGAATTCAAGGTAATCTATAGTACCATTCTGATCAACGTCGGCCTGAAACGAGAGAAAGAAAAATGTGCAATGCAACATTAAGGTTAGTTTTATCCAAAAAGACTTTATACCAAGGAGAAAAGAGAAGTTAATTGAAGAAAAAAAGGAGGGAAAGTTAATTTGTTTTATGAGACCACTCACAGCCTCCATCAGCTGTATTATGTCTGCTTCATTAAGTCTAGATCCCAGCCTGGTTAATCCACTTTTCAGTTCTTCATATGTAATTGTACCACTTCTATCAGTGTCCATGTTGTCAAACATTTGCCTCAGGCCTTTGATTTCTTCCTCTGAAAGATTGTTTGCTATCACCTTCCAATGAGAATTGAACAGTTTAAGTTGTAAACATTTACTAAATAGTGACATTCCTAGAGCATCCAAGAAAAAAAGAGGTTCATTCTTTCATACCTTCAGAGCAAGTTTCTTCATTTTGTTCATTGCTCTGAATTGCTTCATCCTAATTAGAACAGCACTGTCAATAGGTCTGTCAGAGGCATCACCATCTTTCTTCAGCCATGGATGATCTAATCAAAATATATAAAGAAAATGAAATTTAGTGTCAAACTCGGTCACCGTAGTAAAACTCTGATCAATTAAGATATGAACTAAAGATTGTTTTTTGTTGAACAGTTTGTGATCATTACGTGATGAAAATCTTAATTCGTCCATAGAATATTTGTCAGTTGGTCATATTGAAAATTGAAAACATTACAAGCAATTACCAAGGGCATCAGAGGCTGAAATCCGCCTCCTAGGGTCCTTTATCAACATTTTTCGAATGAGATCCTTTGCAGACTCAGATATAGAAGGCCATGGAGAGCTTTGCAAATCAAGTGGAGCGTCTAAAATTGCTTCAAATATCCCTTTCTCGGTCTCTATAACACAGTCCATCAATACATCAAAACCATGGAGCGGGTATCAAAAGATAATAACTAAGTTTCTTATTCTAAGCTCATCGGACCTTAAAATAAGAATTTAAACTTCCCTGGCGAAAGCCAAAGGGATAGAGCCTTTCCTCATTCAGATAACTTTCAATTTCAAGCCAATCATTTCTACAACATGCCAAAAGACTCTAGCCTAATACAATGGAGTTACAGATAGCTATCAACGTACAATAATGTTAACCTTGTGTTTTCAGTAAACTAAACTAAATGTGTATTATGCATTGAAATCCATGCTATGAATACCTAGTAACGGGCATTTTCCACAATCGTGAGAAAGATAAACGCTTCATATACCACCACTTCAATTTTAAAGTTAATCCACATAAATTATTTTAGATGACTGTAAAAAACAACAACCTACCAGCCCAGAATGGAGGTACTCCACTTAGAAGAATGTATAAAATTATTCCAGCACTCCAGACATCAATCTCTTTCCCATATTTCCTTTTCAACACTTCAGGGGCAACATAATAAGCACTTCCAACTATATCATCGTACACTTTTCCTGGAGAGTTACAAAACTAGTATCAGTAAAACTACAAAACTAGTATCAGTACAACGGATAGAGAAAATTAGGTCCTAAATGTTAATACCAACAGAATGACTTTCATAAATATTAGTAGCGAAGCTTATTTTCTATCATTCATGCATCTTTGATAATTGATCTGACTGCTAACGACTTGAATTTCTTGTGTAATCATCAAAGGTCAAACAAGCTAGAACCAACATATAGGAATGGTAAATGTGTGCAGTTTCAAATGAGTGCGGCACATCAATTATCAATTGTATATTACCTAGAGATGTAAAACGAGCTACTTAACCCAATTCAACTTATTTAAAGGTGGTTCATTGAACTCATGAATTAAAAAAAACTAGCTCACTTAACTCATGAACCTAAATGAATAGCTCACTAATACATTTGACAAAAACATGTTATATTAAAAAGTTAACAAATATGAGAGAAAATGAAAAAATTATCAAAATATAATTGTTAATTATTAACAGAAAGTTGACAAAAAATATTAGTTAAATTAATAAATAGAAAAAATAACATTTGATTTTTTGAAAATAAAATAAAAGATAAAATTAAATTAAACTTATATTATAATATTCTAATAAATACATAATTTAAAAACAAATAATAACTTAAAAAACATATGTATTATAATTGAGATTAAATAGATGATCATAGACTACGTTTTGAAATTTAAATTACAATAATTTATAATTAATATCTATAAATCGTTGAAAATATCAAATAGTTTATTTTATAAAAAATGTTACATTTTAAAATTTTGAGTTTTTTTAGATAAGTTGTGCTCATTTTATTGAATATTGTTCATATTTTATTAAATATTTTTTAAATATAAAATAAACTAATTCACAAAATATTATGATTCATTTCATATATCATTAGAAAATTATAAAAATCAAGTTTCTAAAAATTTTATGATTTATAATTTCGAGTTTTCTATAAAACATTATGCACATTTTGCTAATAATTGTTCGGATTCAGAAGAATATTTTTTACTCATATTTAAAATATAAATTGTACTAATTCATAAAATTTTATGAATCATTTCATATATCATTAAAAAAAAATCGAAAATTAGTTTCTAATAAATGAGTTTTTTATTAAAAATTATGCATATTTTACTAATGATTGTTTAGATTCAAAAAAATATTTTTCTTATTTTTAAAATATAACACTGCACTAATTTATAAAATTTTATGAATCATTCCATATACTATTAGAAAGTTATAAAAGATTAATTTTTAGTAAATTTTATAGTTTATGATTTCAAGTTTTCTATAAAAAGTTATGTTCAATCCAACCTAGCCCAGCTCAGCTTAAAATGTTAAAAATTGAAAATCTAGAATTAATTATCAAACAAGAAATATTCAATTTTCAATTTCTACTTTTCAAAATTGAAACTAAAAATTGGTTATCAAATAACTTTTATTTTTATTTACTAAAATATTTGCAATTGAAATTCAATTCTAAAACTCAAGAATTATAAATTTGAAATTTAAATGGTTATCATACGTAACCTAAATATTTAAATAATTTAAATGAGTTCAATAAAATAAATTTGATGAGTTATTCATGAGGTACCCAACTCAACTCAAATATAAATGAGCTTAGCTTAGCTGTTGAGCTAGCCCAAACTTATTTGACACCTCTAATACTATCTAGCAAGTTTATCTTTTAGATTGAATTAGTGCCTTCAACACTTATAAGGCATCAACAAACTAGTTATGTTTGGAATCAAATAATCATAAGAAACTAACAATCAACTTTAATTGAGAAACAAAGGAAGAATCACAATTGAATCTATGGAAGCTTAATAATTCTTGGTCTTGATTGATTGGTTTTGATCTTGATTGGGGATGCTTACCAAAAGAGAGGATAACTTGGCTGGAAATGCCTTTAAAGAATTGAAATCAGGGAAGTTGTTTTTGAATGCTCGAAAGAAAAGACTCATGGGTCTGATAATTTTACTTTGCTTCTTCTTTTTTCACAACAATTGGGAAATAGTTAAAGAGGATCTATCGGAGGTTTTTAGGGAGTTCTTTCAATAGTGGTATTGCTACTTTTGTTCGCCTAATTCCAAAGAAAGATAAAGCTCTCAAAGTCAAGGATTTTTAGACCAATTTGCTTAGTAACTAGTTTATTCAAGATAATTGTTAAGGTTTTATCTCTAAGATTGAAAAAGATGCTTGATTCTACTATTTCTGATTTGCAGTTAAATATGTCCGAAAGTTGTATCTTAGATATCAATTGTACCGAAGACAAAGTTGTCTCCTTCATTAACTCTTTGTACATGGCCATTGAATTATTTGGGTTTACCTCTTGGAGATAATCTAAGACCTGCATTTTTTTTTATCGCCAGTTATAGAAAGGTTTGAAAAAAGATTAACAGGTTAAAAAAGAACCTTTTTTTTCTTTAAAGGGGGCAGGTTAACTTTGATAAATTCAACTTTATCAAGTCTTTCAATTTATTACCTTCGATTTTCAAAATTCCAATCTAAGTTGCAAAGAGATTAGAAAAATTAATGAGGGATTTTCTTTAGAAAGGTGTTAGTGAAGGAATTAAAAGTCACCTAATGAATTGGGATATGGTATAAAGATCGAAGAATAAATGGGTTAAGTGTTGGGAATAGTATTGCAAGAAACAAGGCTTTATTAGGCAGGTGCCTTTGAAGATTCTCGCTTAAAGAAAACTCTATTTGACAACAAGTTATCATAAGTGTTAGGATATCCTCGTGGACCCATAGCTTTTATACAGTGGAGGGTCCTTAGACTCCTTTTCCAAACTGAGCTACGATGAGTTCCTTTCGCCTTCCCCAGGCGCGTCTCAGTTGGTACCAGCTTCTACGAATATGTTGACTAAAGGGCCAGGTCACAAGTTCGAAGCTGGGAAAGGGCAAAAGAAATGCGTAATAGCTCAGTTTGGAGCTGGAGTCCAAGGACCCCCCCTCCTCCCACTGTATAAAAGTTACGGGTCCATGAGTATATCCTAACAATAAGTAAATATAAGTTGAATAAAAATAAGTGGGTTGTGAGCTATAGTTTACGAAATAGTACACATCATTGAATGGTAGTTACTAAAGAATTTAAATTTTTTTCTTTTCTAATTTAAGTTACAAAGTGGAGAATTATTTTTGGGAAGATCCTTGGTTGAATGGTAGTTCTCTTTCAACAAAATAGGGTTGGAATATCATATTTAGGATAAATTTAAATGATTGAAAAGTTGATGATTTTGTAAGTTTGATGTCAGGTTTGAAATGACTAACTATCATAGTTAATGGTATTGATGAAAAGATATACATTAATGAATCATCTTTTTTTTATATAAATCTTATTTTGAGCTTTTTATGGATGATTCCAATTTACTATTTTTTGATCACTTTGATTCAGTGTGGAATTGTCTTAATCCAAACAAAATTAAGGTGTTAAAGTTATTTTGTTCTTGGTAAGGTAAACATAATAGATCAAATTCAATCATAATTTTCTAAGTATTGTCTTTCACCTATTTAGTGTGTTCTTTGTAAGAGATGTTACGAAGACATTAATCATCTATTTCTAAGTTGTTCAATTGTGTATAGTCTTTGATCTAAGTTAAAAAGCAACATGGGTGTTCAATGGGTAATCCCAAAATCCTACAAATCTTTGTTGCTACAAATTTTTGACTTATATGAGAATAGCACGAAAACTAAGAAAACGACGGTGATGTGGAGATGTAAGATAGGAGAAATTCTTTCGGTGATTTGGTGTGAGAGAAATGATAGAATTTTTGAAGAAACTCAAATGATAGCAATATGTTATGGGAGAATATTTTATTTTTGACTTTTTTTGTGAGTTTCTGTTACAAAAGAGATTAAAAGTTATTCTCAATTGCTTTTAAGTTATAATTGAAAAACTTATTTTAAGAATATGTTTTGAGCTATCAAAGATTAGATTTTAGTATTATTAAGTTTTTTTCAGGTAGATTACTTGCTTATATCTATGTGATCTATTTTTGTAATTATTTTTATATATAAGTATATTATGATATTTCTTACAAAAGAAAAATAAAATTGTGGAAGTAAGATCACTAATCACAATGAGAAGAATAATTAGCCATATTAATCGTAATGAAAACTTATTTTACAAAAATATTTTACAAGGCATAAATCCTATCAAAGGCCTAACAGAATAATAGCTAACTGTTCGACGATTTTTTTATTTTTTCAATATTCCCCATCATAGACTTGACGTGTAAAGTTATATTTGTTGGTGCTTTTACCTTTTTGGTGCCCGATTGGTTTGTGTTTAATGTATTACAAGCGATGTGATGACCTAAATAACGTGTTTTGTACGATCTTCCCTTTACTTCTTTGTGAAAATGCTTGACTTGGTTGACTTGACTTGACTTGGTTTACTAGTAATTTTCCTCATTGACCGGCATTTAGTGCCCTCTTAACTCATGCTAACTCACGTAGTAATTTCTAGATAAATATAATTATATAATGTATTTATTAATAATATTATAATATATTTAGGGTATATATCGGATCGAAATCGTTGATTTTATATTCATTCGATCGGATTAAAATATCCTAATCTACAACCAATTTGATTACCTTTCAAATTCAATGCAATCCGATCAATAATCTATTTGGATTGGATCGGTTGAATCCGATTAATCCGACTAATAAACTTAATTAATTCTATTTTTTATACTTTTAAATAAAAATTTAAATTTTTAAATAACATAAATTTATTTGAATTAAAAGAAATTCTAAAATATGAATAATATAATAATGACTAATAAAAATATGATTAATATATAAACTTTAAATATATATTTAAGTATTTTTGGTGAAATCGGATGATACATAATAAAATATGTTATTCGATCCGAATTTAACGGATTGAAAAAATTTTCATCTAATACGATCCGATCCGATGGTCAAATAAAAATCTTCAAAAAAAATTAACGAATCGAATTTTTTGCACACTCTTATATATCAATTAAGATATATAAATTTTTCCTTTCATCACTATTATGTGTAATTATCAGCTAAATTCACTATTCAAGTCTACTAGACGGAACTTATGCTTTCGTTTGGTGGATTCATATAAAAGTCAACTTAGCTTATGACTTTGTTAATACATATCCAACATTTTCCCTTGAAAGAATATAGTTATCTTTTTGACCGAAGAGAAGACCTCTGTTGCAAGATATAAAATTTGTGGTACTAGAAATGAGGAGACTAGTGAGAATAGTATAGATTTGGCTTTAATTGTGTGATATTAGAAACGAAGAGACTGGTTGGAATAGTTTTTGATTTGGCTAATAAAACACTGACATACACCTTATTTCATCACAGCATTTTTCAATCATATCAATCACATATAATATCATACAAATACACCAACAAAACAAATTGTGTACGAAGTACAGAAACAAGTTTCCCATGTAATTGTTCACACGAAACGAACGATAGGTTCTGAAATTAATGATTTAATTAAAGAGTTACCACTCATAACATTTGCAGGTAACAAAGTTGGAAAATGTTATTTTAGTAGCAAGACGTTTTCTTTAAATAACAAGCAGTAAGTTTTAAACTTTAATTTTAAAAAATATTTAAATATTAATAAAAGTAATTTTTAATCAAATAAATAATAAATATCATAAAAATAATAATTTAAACTTTAAGTTTAATTAAAATTAAAATATTAATATAATAATTAATCATAAAAATAAGTAAAATATATAGTATGAGTTGTGATATATTACTCAAATATCAATTTAAAGTTGAATGAAAAATAAAAATAAAAATAATCAAATAGAAGAGTAATGTAACTTGTAATGTTACAATTTAATAACCTATAAAATTTGAAATTTTTAAAAGAAAAAAAAATGATAGGTAAAGAAAAATGGAAAAATGTTAAGAAAAAACTCTAATCAATTTTATTAGTGAGATTATGATATTTTTTATTTATTTTTTTGTAAAAGTTATGGATATTACATTAGCTCACTTAAAAAATTAATTGTTTAAGACTAAGCCTAAGGTGTAAAATCTTTAAGGTATAAGCTTCAAATAAAAATAACCTAAGCTTTAATTTACCACCTGAAACTTTGGGTTGAAAAAAAAATTTTAAGCCTCCCGCCTTATACAACAATGGTTACTTGTGAGTTTTATAAAGAATGCTAAACCAAAACTCAAGAAAACCAAGTCCAACAATAAATGAAACAGAACATATGGAAAATTGGGACAGAGACAAACCTTTCTCAATGAAAACAGAGAGCCCAAAATCAGTTACTTTAATGGGTGATGCGTCGTCCTTATTGACGAGCAAAAAATTCTCAGGTTTCAAGTCCCTATGCAGAATTCCCATAAAATGACAAACATGAACCACATTAACAATCTGTCTAAAAGTCTTAGCCGCTTCACGCTCTGAATAGCTCCCTTTCGCAATAATACGATCGAAAAGTTCACCCCCAGAGCACAACTCCATCACCAAATGCACATTTTGCTTGTCCTCATAAGCACCCATGAATTCCACTATATTGGGTTGTCCAGACAGGTGTTCGAAAATCAAAACCTCCCTCCTAACATCCTCAATGTCCTTATCAGTCACAAGCTTTCGCTTGGATATAGACTTGCAAGCGTATTTTGTACCTGTAGCCTTTTCTGTACAGAGATACGTGATCCCAAACTGACCCCTCCCAAGTTCTTTGTCGAGATTATAAATTGAGGAAACATCAACACATGGTTTGCGTAAAATGGGTCCAATAAGAGACGCGTTTGAGTGAGAAACTGGTTTGGCAATTGGTTTAGTAGGCCTAAAAGTTTCCTGGGTTTCCTTGGGTACACGTTGGGAGTAATGAGGAGGAGAGTCAGAGGAAGATGAGGAGATTGGGATATCATGAGATTTCGACCATGAGAAGCAGAGTCCCATGTTGGAAAAGAAGGATCAGAGAGAGAGAGAGATAGAGACGAGATATACACAGAGGCCGTGTTTTTTAAATAAAGAGCGACAGAGGCTTTTGGTGGAAGACAAATGTTAATATTATATAGTTTTGTAAATATTTTGATACCAATATTTTTTTAATCTTATAATTATTTTAAAAATAAATTATTTTTTTAAATAATATTAACAATAAAATTAAGTTTTTTATAGATACAAAAATAAATATAAATTTATATTTTGATGAAAACATTTGGAAATGAAAGCATAGAGAATAATTATTGTTGTTTCTACTTCTGGTCTTTTTTATTCTTTGCTTTGCTTTCCCACCTTAGCTGGTACTCGACAATCAGGCATTATTCTTAGCTTTTTCTTTCAAGTTCGCTTTGAGGGGGAGAATGTGTTGCTGAAGGTTTCTTTTGTGTGTGTAGGCGTTACAAATGACCGTTTTCTTTTATTTTATTCGCCAATTAATGTTATTTGTGTAATTGCCTCATCAAAATAAGATTTCCGTAGAATTTAATGAACTGTAAAAGACGTTTAATACTTATTAAAAGTTTCTAAAAATCTATATAAAGTAAGATTTATTCGATTATTATTTTTTAAAGGTTTATAAAGATATTAAGTTATTAAAAATATTAATAACTTTTAAATAATAATTTTTAAAGATTCTAAATATTTTTTTATGTATAAATAAAATCTATTACAAATAACACGTTCTTTCATTAGATTTTTGAAGACTTTTTTTATTATCTTTACTTTTTGTTTTTGTTTCTTTCCTGTTTTTGCTTTCTCTTTTCCCCTAAGTTTTTGCTTTTTTTTTAAAAAAAATTCTCTTAGCTAAATCACAAACTTACATTTGGAATTTTTTTTATAGAATCACATAAAATTATCAAGAAATTCAATATTTAAAAAATATAAATTAATTTATAATTAATTAAAATTTATATATATATATATAATTCTTACTTAATAAACCTAAATAAATAATTTTTTTAATATAATTTTCTTTTAATAACTATTAAGGATTTATGAACTCACAATAGTTTTTTTAATTAATACAAATTCATATTTGATTTTATAAATACTTTTTATATTTTCATAGTTTAAAGAATAATGCATGTTTTATTAAATTTTTAAATAAAATATATAATAATATATTAAATATTTTTGATAATTGTAAAATGTTCATTAAAAAATTATAAAATAATTAATAATGTATTAAAAAGAGTGAGTATAGTAAAAAAAATTAAAATTTATTAAATTTTATAAAAGTTTCTAGAAGCAAATAAAAATTTATAAAAAAGTCATATAAATCTATTAAGTTTATATAGAGTTTTATCAATTTAATAAAGTATATGTAATATTAAAAGTCTATTGAAATCTATCAAATAACCTATAAATCTTAATTGAATACACTTTTTTTTTCAAATGGTTTAATAACTCTTGCACAATGGCATTTTAGACCAAGAATTGAAAAATCAATTATATTTTCAACATTGTCATGATTATGTTCTTTTTTTTCATCTCGACATCGAAACATGATACTCATATCTTTTAGCTAAAATGTCGACAATATCGTAACATTATCGATAAAATCTCATTATCATGAAAAATTTATTTTTTTCGAAAATATGGTGGATACTATGGATATTGTCATGAAGTTTTCGATAAAATATCGACAAAATATCTTTTCATATTAAATTTTTTATTTTTTTATTTTTTTATTTTCTAAATTTATCTATTTATGGTTTTTATCTTCAATCAAAAAATTATTTATTTTAATTTGGGATAATACTTTATAGTTTTTTTCATATATATTTTCTGTTTATACCTCATTTTTATATTTATTTTATTAGTTTTACCTATAATCCTTTTCATAATTTAAATTTTATTATGAACCGTTGAATTTTATTCATTTATAATAATATTTTTATTGTAATCAAAATAATCATTTTAGATTTTAATTAATCATTCTGTAATATTATGATTAATTAATTGACTTATTGATCAAATTGAATACCTTAATTTTTATAAATATATGTATTAAATAAGAAATTAGTTTTAAAATATAAGTATTTGATTGTTTGAAGGTTTTATAAAATTTTATAAACAAATATCATGATTTTGGTAGAGTTTTTATTATTTTCTTAAAAGAAATTAAAATTTTCGACGATAACAAAAATATTTTCTAAATTTTCGTAAAATTTAAATCTAACATTTTAATTGAAATCGATATTTTAAATCTTGTTTCGGTCATTTTTTTAAGGTTATTAACTTTTAAATAGAGATAATTAGGTCCAATGTTTTAAAAAATACTAATTTTTAAAGGTAAAATTGAATTTAGGTTAAAAATCAAAATCAAAAAATTATCCTTACTTTTTTAAAATTATCAATTTTCTTATTTCTCGTACTTTAATTCCAATGCTCTCATATTCTCTCAATTCACTATTTCTCTCTTCTTATTCTATTTGTATATCTTTAATTTATTTATATAAACATTATTTTTATCTTAAAAGTTATTTAAATTTATAAACTATTAGAGAAAAAAATAAAAACAATGAGATACTTTAATAAGTGAAAAGTTATTTTTACTTCTTAACAAAAAGAGAGAAAGTATATATTTTTGATTTTTTAATGTTATTTTTAAGAGTATTATAAATGCAATGTTTTTTTTAATAAAAATCTAATTTTATCATGAAAAAATATTATTTAAAAAAAATTGAACTAAATTGATTTTATTTAATTACATAACTAAACTTATATAACTTAAAAGAAATAAGATTAAAGTAGAAATTATCTTATCTAACTTAAAAGAAAAAAATATATCATTACTTAATAATCAGAGGATTATTTAATAAACTAATAAATTAAAATATTTTAGTCCAAGTCCCTTTATTAGGTAAATGTTCCTCCCTCACAATAAGTTTGACATTTAACTTCTCTTTTATAAAGTGATGATCAACCTCTACATGCTTAGTGCGATCATGTTGTACTGGATTTTGTGATATATCAATGGCTGCCCGATTGTCACAATACATCTGCATAGTATTTTTGAGTTCGAAACCCAAATCCAATAACAAAGTTCTTATCCACAGTAATTCACAAACCCCATGACCATACCTCTATACTCAGCCTCAGTACTAGATCGTGCCACCACTTTTTGCTTCTTACTTTTCCATGTAACCAAATTTTCTCCCATAAAAGTGAAATAACCCGATGTTGACTTTCTATCTGTAATACTTCCTGCCCAATCTGCATCTGTGAATCCACAGACTTCAAGAGGATTGTTGTGTTTAGAGAACATTACTCCCCTTCTTGGAGTCGATTTCAAATACCTTAAAATTCTCAAAACAGCATTCATATGGTTCTCACTTGGATTATGCATGAACTAACTCACCACACTTACTGTATATGCAACATCCGGTCTAGTATGAGCTAAGTAAATCAAACGCCCAACCAATCTTTGATAGCGAGCTCGATCAGTCGGTATCTGATCTGGATACTCTACTAAACAATGGTTTTGCTCAATAGAAGTGTCAATAGGTTTGCAATCCAACATACTTGTCTCAGTTAGCAGATTAATAATGTACTTCCTCTGACATAGATATATTCCTTCTCTTCCCCTCGCTATCTCAATTCCTAAAAAGTACTTTAGTTCACCTAAGTTCTTCATCTCGAATTCAGAGGTTAGCTGTCTTTGTAATTTATCCATCTTAATAGTATCATCACCAATGATTACCATATCATCAACATAAATGATTAGGGATGTTACCTTCCCTCTTTGATGTTTGAGAAATAGAGTGTGGTCTGAATACTCTGTCTGTAACCGACCTTTTGCATGAACTGTGAAAACCTTCCAAACCAAGCTCGAGGTTATTGCTTGAGACCATACAAAGACTTCCTCAATTTGCATACAAAATTACCAAGAGAATCAACTACATACCCAGGTGGAAGACTCATGTACACCTCCTCGGCTAATTCTCCATGACGAAACACATTCTTGACATCAAACTACCGAAGTGGCCAGTTTAGGTTAGCAGCAAGTGAGAGCAAAACTCGAATAGTGTTCATTTTGGTAACAGGAGAAAAAGTCTCATCATAGTCTACACCGTACGTTTGAGTAAACCCTTTTGCTACAAGATGAGCTTTATATCGATTTACGGATCCATCACCATTATGTTTTACATTAAACACCCATCGATAACCAACTGCCTTTTTTCCTTGTGGTGGTGGCACAAGTTGCCAAGTATTGTTCTTCTTTAACGCATCCATCTCTTCAAACATTTCCTTTCTCCATATTGGATCTCCCAATGCATCATGCACTTTATTAGGTACTGATACACCAGATATTTGATTCACAAATGATTTATATGACTTAGATAATATTTTAGTGGACATGTAATTGGCTATTGGGTATTTTGATTTTGCATGAATATTTGGTTCATACCTTTTGGCTGGTTGACCTCGAGTAGACCTATTTGGTAACACATATTGTCCAACATTAGACTCGATGCTATTAGTATCAGTAGGTGTACATACCTCAGATAAGTGACCTTCAGTACGAGGGAGTTGTTGATCAGGGGTAGGAGTAATGCCTAAGGGTACAATTGTGTCTTCAACTTCATTTACTGTAAGTGAATTTGCTGCTTGAATACTTGGAGCATCTACTTCTACAATGATTGGATTCAATGGATTAGAAGTCTCATCTGGTCTCATTGAAACATCAGTTGGTGATTCTCCTAATGCCTCCCCCTCACCATGATACAGTTCTTCGAAATATGTATTCTCCCCCTGACGAGCAGTATCAGGTGAGGAAAAATAACTCATGTCCTCAAAGAAGGTAACATCCATAGTGACATAATACTTTCTGGTCGGTGGATGGAAGCACTTGTACCCTTTTTGATAACTTCCATAACCAAAAAACACGTATTTAATTGCCCGAGCATCTAATTTAGACTGTTGATTTTTAGGAACATGCACAAAAGCAACACAACCAAATACACGGGTAGGAAGATTATGGAAGGATGATAAGGAGACGTAAGATGCGAGAATCTGGAATGAGATTTTTCCGTTAAGGACACTAGACGGGAGACGATTGATGAGATGGGCGGAAGCCTATACAGCATCACCCCAAAGATATTTTGGCATATAAGTACTAAATAAGAGTGCATGAGCCATATCAAGTAAATGATGATTTTTTTCTTTCAAACACTCCATTTTGTTCCAGTGTTTAATCCCATGTGTTTTGAAAAAATCTTGAAAAACATGATTAACATATTCCCCTCTATTGTCAGAACGGAGGATCCGAATGATGCCATTGTATTGTGTTTGAACGAAGGTATGAAAATTTTGAAAAACTGAAAAAACTTCATCTTTTGTTCTAAGAAGAGAAATCTACGATAACCTTGTACATTCATCGATAAACGAAACAAAATATCTTATACCCGATATAGTGGGCTCTTTAGATGGTCCCTAAACATCAGAATGAATTAATTCAAAAGGAATAGTACTTTTATTAGAAATACTAGGAGAATAAGTAATACGATTACTCTTGGCCAAAACATAAGTCTCACAATGTAAAACAGTCTCACTAACACCAATAAATAAAGTGGGCATGGTTTTTTTCATAAGACTAAAAGACGGATGCCCTAAGCGTCGATGCCACAACCAAATTTCACTTAGCTTATCGGAACTAGAAGTTAATACAGTGCGTGTCCGTGCTTCTGGTTTCTCCCTTCCGTAGTTCTGATCCAAACGGAACAATCTGTCTCTCAGATACCCTCGACTAATTATTTCCCTGGTAAGAAGATCCTGAAAAATCACATATATAGGATAAAAGGTTACAAAACATTTAGACTCAATATTCAACTGTGGGACAGATATTAAGTGATGAGATAAGTCAAGTACATATAAAACATTATGGAGCTGTAAAGATGGAGTGATATGAACTGACCCCTTTTCTAAGATAGGAAAGGCCTTACCATTAGCATTCGTAACATAAGACATTGGTGGTGAAGATAACTCATTAAAATAAGATTTATCATAAGTCATATGATCTAATGCACCAGAATCAATAATCCAAATATTAGACCCAATAGAGTGAGAAACATTTAAGGTCATACCAATCTTACCACGACCAGCTATTGAAGTTGTAGGGATACCTCCACATTCCATAGGATGATTCTGTCCATAGTAGTCTGGTTCTTGGACAATTTTCACTACAACTGCTTTTGCTTTAGAACGATGATGTTGTCGTTTTGCTCCATAGTAGTCTGCTTTTGGTTTCAAGTGTGGATACAGTTTCCAACAAGTCTCACGAAGATGCCCCTGTTCATTGCAATAAGAGCAGGAAGAACGAGGGCAATTGGTAAAACCTGGTAGAGGTCCCTACTGATGAAGTGGAATTGAATTTTGTTGCTGGAGGAAAGTGCCTTTGATTTAGCTTGAATGGATAGGCTTGATACCTCAACATGTGCCTAATGAAAACTCTCTTGCTAAGATTCGTCTTTACGGATGTATGTAAAGGCAGTAGTCAAGCTCGGAGGATCTGACATTCGAAGCAATTTGCCTTTAGCACTATTATGTTTTGTATCAAGGCCTCTTAAAAAGGCATGTACTCGTTCAAGCTCCTTCTCCTTCTGGTACCACAGAAGGTCTTCTGGATTTTTAATTTTGCACGGACGTTTCTGGTCAATTTCAGCCCATACATTTTTCAGCTTGGTAAAAAAAAGAGATACTGGTTGCCCATTTTGCTGCATACCAGTAGCTTTGTACATGAGTTCATGAACTTGAATAAAATCAGACTCATTTGTATAAAGACCGCTTAAGGTATTCCATATGCCCTCAGTAGTTTCACATTCCTCCACCATTTGTAATATATCATCAGTGATGGCTCTAAATAGAATTGATATGACAAAGCCATCATCATCTTCCTACCGAGTATAGGCTTCTATATCATCTTGACTAGGGGTCCTGATTGATCCAGATACATGTCCCATCTTATGCATCCCACAAAGATAAACAGACATAACTTTTTTCCATGTTCGAAAATTTGTACCATTAAGTGTAGTACCCCCCGAAAGAACCAATTTCTGAACTCTTAACAGAAACTTCAAATTTTGGAACTTCATGAATTCTGAAAACTTGATGTTGTCTTGAATCTTCCATTGAAATAATAAAAATAATATATTGTGCAGCGGAATAAGGATTTTGGATTTTGTTTTTGGGTCGAGTTGGGTTGATAAGTGGGTTGTCTGAATGTTTAGGCTGATGGGCTTGAATTAGGGCTGATAATTAGGACAGGGCTAATTAGGGCTTAAAAAACTGAAATAATTAAAAAATTGAACAGAAGTGCAGGAGTTGTGCGAACTCACAGAGAATGCAGGGGTGAAGCTAGACGTCGTGCAGGGGTGCGCGAGCTGGACGGCACGCAGGGGTGCGCGAGCTGGACAGCGTGTAGGGGTGCACGAGTTGGACGACGCGTAAGGGTGCGCGAGTTGGACGACGCACATGGATGCGCGAGCAGGATGGCCCGCAGTGGTGCGCGAGCTGGGCAGCACAGACTGGACGGCTCGGGTGGACAATGGATCTGCAACGGACGGATAGATCTACAGCTGCGGCGCGAATTGAACAGTGCGAGAAGATTAACGACACTGCATAAAAAACTGACTACGACGCTAGGTGGCACTGCTACTCAGAAACCAATAAGAAATTTTTTTTTCTTTCCTGCTCTGATACCAAATTGAATATATTGAATGTATTTACAATCACAATTATAATAAATACTGATACATATATAAATACAAAAAATAAGAATCTACTTTTTGAAAAAGTGCTTTTAGAAAAAGTATATTAATTACATACAACTAATATACATCTGAGAAAGTATATTAGTTGCATAAAACTAATATATTATTAATGATTTATTAACACAAATATCCACTACCCAAACCAAAGTAGTACATCACCACTACTCAGTATTGTCAATAATTGTTCTTTGTGTTTTCTTTTGTTATACACAATTTGTTGAAACTGATTTATATTAATTCGCGTTTTTTGAACACATAGATCTAAAAATCATTAAAAAATCACATAAGAGGGACGACATTTGGGATGTCATATCCACTTGAATATTTAATTTATATTCTAAGAAAAAGTTAAAATTAGAGGAAAATTAAAAAATTTGTAGTATAAACTTATAATAACTTTATATTTGTGAGTATTGGTTTTGATGGAGGTAATAATGATAAATAATTAATATTTAAATATTTAAAATATTAATAACTTTTTATAATTATAAATTATATTATTAATATTTATTTTAAATTTAAATAATAAAATATATATCTAATTATATATTAATTATATTTATTTGACTTTAAAATATCGTCTTAGACCGAGCATTTTCTATCCAACACAATTGTTGTTCAAAAGCACTCTAAGAAAAGATAGCTGCAGTGACCTCTATATTGTTTGACATAGCAGAAGTACGAAAAATAAGCACACAAGAAATTTATCATGTTAAGTAAATTAGTCTAATGTACGTCTAAAATCACAAATAAATCTACTAATTACTTCTTACTATAAGATTTCTAATTCAATATCTGATACACTTGTATCCTAAGAATAACATTAAGAATTTGAAATCATACTCAAACACAAAGCTACATTTACACTAAAATCTCACACATCTAAAATAAAGAACTTAAAATTATCAGTAATATTTTTTATTTTTTAATGCCAATCATTTCACACATAATCACAAAAGAACAAATTATTAATTTTCCTCGGGTGTTGTGAGTACATCACGAAATCAAACACCATAATATTATGTCCCCAAATACAAATATATATAAGTAAAAGAAACTTTTCACAGGCTTTCTTGATTCATATCATTGTCTATGCCTATCTAATTAATATTAATTAAAACTAGTCTTACTTGCCAAAATGTTTTGGCTTTTCCATTGTTCAAATTTTAGCCAAAACGTTTTGCTCTCTTTTCTTATTTATTAGGCATTAATTATAACAATCTTCAACTTTGCTAAAAACAAATTAGCAAGATCAAAGTACCAATCATGACATACCCATAAATACCTCCATTACATCTCATTTACGAATAGGATGATTTTACCACTTCATATTTAATCATATACAATTTTATTAAATATACAATTTTCTTTGTGATTGCTTAACCTTGAGAGCAACCATTTAATATTATACTTTTAACACTAAAAATTATAATTTTATCATTGATTTGATTTTTTTTTCTTACTTCATATTACCATTATTCTTGAAAGATTTCAAATTCAACTTTTTACCAACATTTATCTTATCTTTAGAGACGGATGTAACTCCACCTCAAAAAGGATCCCTACTCAACTTGAACTAGTTATTTTTACCTTTTCCTTTTATAATAACCAAAGAACCCTTACCGACCTTCATAAATTCATTTCTTGTGGAAAAATCATTATCCAAGGTATCTAACCTATTCAATGACACAAAATTCTTCCTTAAGTTGGGTATGCGTCTTACATTACCTAATGTCTGGACAACTCTATCAAACATTTTCATATTTACAGTACCTTTATTAATTATCTTACTCTTTGAACTATTTGTCATCACAAGACTTATATCTATCAAACAATTCCTTATTTGCACAAATGTAAAATAAGCAAGCATAATTCAAAATTCAATCATTATGAGAACATCGTTATTGATATCATAAGTTACAATCACCTTTGGCCCTTTACTACCTTGTATTTCTTCTCATGAAGGTCTTTTATGGCTATTAATCTTTCTTTGTAATATCGTTTTATCTGCCCATTTTTGTATCAATAGAAACACTTAATATCACATCTTTGACGAGGCTTGAATCATGTTCTATCTCTAATACTATATCTCCCGTAAGATTTGCTACTTACTTTCAATATTCAAGCTTGCTCTTAAATCACTCTTTATAGCCAAACAATCTATATATATATATATATAATTAGTTAATTGCTTCCAACTAGTTTCCAAGAGAACTGTTATCACCTCATCCATTATTAATATAATCTTTCCCTTAAGTAAGAAACATGCCAATACATCATATGAATTAGGTAATAAAGATAATAAAATCATTGCCTAATAGTCATCTTGTATCTTCACATTAATATGTAGCAAGTTATAAACACATTTTTTGGATTTATTTACATGACTTGTAATATCAGCACCTTCATCAGTGCTCTAGATATACAATTGCTTCTTTAAGTGTACCTTAAAAATCCTCTTTTACACCTCTATAACTTTGACATTGATATTGTCAATTTCAAACTTTCTTGTTTCCATATCTTCCATAAATTAGGAAATCTCAAGCATTAGTTCTGATATCATTTGTTGGGCGAAATGAAAGCACGCAAAATAAACAAGAAAATAAGTACACAACAAATTTAACGTGATTTAGAAAATTAGCCTAGTCCATATTCAAAATCACAAATAAATCACTAATATCACTTTTTGATACAAAAAATCTGACTCAATATTCAATACACCCTTATCCCAAGTATAATATCAGGAACCTGAAATTATATCTTAAACAAAATCCCCATTTATTCCCAAATCTCACACATAGACATAAAATAAGAACCTAAAAATGCCAATAATGTTATTTACTTTTTGCTACGAATCATCTCACACATATGTACAAAAAAACAAATTATCAATTTTTACATGTTATGGGTACCTGATCATATACCACCATATTATGTTCCCAAATACAAATATATATACAAGTCAAACAAACTTTTCACATTTTTGTCGTTTGGAGGCTTTTTTTTTATTCGTATCATTGTTTATGTCTATCTAATTAATATTAATTAGAACTATATTTACTTACCAAAATGTTTTGGCCTTCCAATAGTTCAAATTTCAACCAAAATGTTTTGATATCCCCTCTTTTTATCAGCCATTAATTCCAACATATATCAGCATAAACATCACCATTCTAGATACTGTACAAGAAACAAATATCCTTCAAACCATACCTAAGCCTCTTTCTAGTCTTGATACCTTAATCAATGCTACACTTCCGAACAACCTTGCTACTTGGAAGGAGTCTATATAAAAACAATCCATTTTCAAAACTTTATGAGGCCTTTTGAAGAACCAAATTCAATCTCAATCATTTCTTTGGAATAAAAGATGAAGGTATCAGTATCCACTACTTCGAGGTCAAATCCTCCAATTTTGGTCCAACTATTGCGATGGGAACAAAGTAGTGTCTCCAAATACATTGGCATTGTGTCATGAGTCTAGCCACTATCATGAGGTCAGGCGTTCCTTTTAATTTCCTTCTCAATTATATCGCCTAGATCAATTTTAAAATCTAGATTTTCCACATGAGTAAGCTTTAGGAAAATCAGTTGGAGTAAAGTTTAGGGATTTTCTCTATAATCATATCCCATGTAATAGTTAAAAATAAGAGGTTAAAGTGTGATTTAGTTTAAAAATTTATAAAATTTAACTTTTTAACAATGGACAAAACATAGATATTATAAACATAAAAAAATATTAATATCTTATAAATTTATAATTAATTTTAAATACATAAATCTCTTTTATCATATTATATATTAAAATTTTATTTTAATAAATAAAAATAATTTATTTTATAATAAAATAAATATAAATTTATACATATATTGAAAATGATATGCTTAATATTTTTATAAATCATTAATAATATAATAAATTATTATTAATAATAAATAAAATTATAATTATATTTACATAATTATATTTAATAAACAATTATAATATTAATTATAATTATGATATAAAAAATAATATTCATAAAAATAATTCAATTATTAAAAAAATTTGTGAAGCCTCTCGATCCAACTTTCTACAAAAAACAATACAAACATAGAATATTATATCACAAATTTTGGGTGAAAATAATAACTAATATATTATTATTATTATTATTATTATTATTATTATTAATATAATAAAATATATAAATTATATCTAATTAATTATATTTTAATACTTAAATAAAATTATTATTAATAAATATTTGTTTTTTTAGTAAAAATTAAAATTATAATAATATTAGAGATTTGTGTTACAATGTAATCTATTTTTTGACTTTTACAAATACTCTATGATATTAATTGAATATCACAATACATTATGATTTTCAGTTTTTTATAACTTCAAAAATTATTATAAAATTGTTTGATTAGAGACAATAATTGAAACAATAAATAGAATAAATAATGAAAAATAATATCTGTATTTTACAATATAAATCAAAATAATAATAATAATTAATTTTTATCTCATATTAATAAATATATAACTTATTTATATTTAAAAATTATAAACGATAACATTTTAAATTTAGATTAATCTTAAATAATTTATTTTTTAAAAATGCCAATAATTTTTCATAAAAATTATTATGACTATTTAATACAGTTTTTAATAATTTAAAATTTTATAATTTATTATTATTATTTTAAATTAATTTATAATAAATCTTTGATAATTTATTTGCAATAAAAAATTATATATTTATTATTAAATATATTTATTATCATATAAATATAAATTATTTTTATTATTTTTTATTAACTTAAAATTGTATTTATTATTTATTAAGTTTTTATAATTTTTTCATTTATAATAAAAATAAATTATTAATTTTTTTTTTGCACTTTGACATCGATAATGACACGACTTAGGTGCTCATTAAAAGTTGGTGGTTAAGGATTTTTTTTTTTGTCTTCTTTTAGAAAATAAGGAGAGAAAAGAAGAAAATGGGATGAGAAATTAGAAAAGGGGAGAAAAGAAGAAAATAGGATGAAGAGTTAGAGAATGAGAGAAAAAGAAATGAATTTTAGGGGTACCTTGTTTAGTAAGTTATAATTTATTTATTTCTAAACTAAATCACACTTGAGTTTTTTTAAACTATTATATGAGATATGTTTATTATAGACAAAATCCCTAAAATTTAGGACAAATAGGCAAAAACACCAAAAGAGTAACAATGGCAAAAGAGACCAAAGAATAGTAGTAGATAAAAGCTATGAATGATCGAGAGAGTAAGAGGAAACAGTCGCAATAGATGTGAAGAAATCAAACCAACATTGAGGTTGGAAAGGGAACCATAAACTATGTCTTTTAGGGAAAGTTGTTTAGGTAGTTTTATTTTGTTTGTCTTTATCTTGGTTTTTTTTTCATTTTTTGTTGGTTTTGTTGCATATCAATAAATATCAAATATTATTGTAATAAATACATTTTTTTATAAATAATTATTTTAGTAGTTTCATTGTGTATTAACTTTACATTATTACTTTTAGATAATTATTTTAATCATGTTAAATGTGACATTTCATGTGACTTATGCTTACCTATTTAATAAATGGGTTAGGTTTAATCAATTCATTTATAAGCATATTATATCTGTGTTAAACTAATAAGTTTGTATCTCATATCTAATATAAATTTAAATAAAATTCAACTAATAGATATAATTTTTATGTAAAAATGATTATAAAAACGCTTATTAAGTTTTATCATTATGTGTAAATTATGTTTATTTTGAATTTTTTATTAAATTATAATAAAATATTAAATAAATAAATTCATTTGTGTTGTCCTAATATATTTAACTTATTTATTAAATGGAGTTATGCAAGTTTCATCATTATTATGTCAAATGCTCATGTTTGTATTGCACTTGAATTGTATGAATGTAACAAACTAGTTGTGTTATGTTGCACTTAACTCCTATAGATGACGCAAATGTTGATTATGCTATTACGGTAAAGGATATGGTCTTGCTTTGTAACAACATCAATGTCATCTGTATTTTGAAAAACCTTATCCAATACTCAAGAGCCAAACACATCGATATATGACATCACTTCATTAGAGGTTTAGTGGAGTCAAACACTCTATTATTGCAACATATCAACATTAATCATCAATTAGCTGGCATGTTTACAAGATCATTAAAAGCTTTTAGATTTAAGTCTCTAAGGAAGTTTATTGATATCTGCATCTCTCTTTAAGATTATAATGTGTGTGTTTTTCAGGCTTATGGTTGCTTGAAACGTTTGGTATGTTAAGTGTGTTTGATTTCTTTCAATGTTTTCATTTATATCTTAGCATGTTTGAGTTTATGTTGTGATTTGTATACATGGGTTACACAGTGTTTATGTTTATTGATCTAATTTGTCTCTATTGAATGCAAGAATGGGTATGATTATTGCAAGTATGCATGTATGCATTCTTTTCATTATATAGGAGTGTTTATTTAACTTTATGTGTCAAAAAGATAGAGAAGTTTGTTTGCATAACTTGTTGTTTATTGTTTGCTTGCTACATGAGATGTGACCATATGATTGAAATGTATCATCTTTGAAACATCATTAAGTAGTACCCATATTCAAGAAAAAGGTATGTATGTGTACCCATATTTTTACATCAGTGCAATAATAATCCATAAACTTAATTTTACGTGCACAAGTGGTTTAAAATTAAAATTTAATTGAAGAATTCATCATGTGTGTCATGTACATAGTAAAAATAAAAGGCAAATTTGTCTTTAAAATTGTTTCTCGTCACTGAGCCACCTCTAAATATTTAACCTGTCATTTTTAAAAGCATTAAAGTTGTTATAAATTTTGTTAGGTGATGATTTCAAATAAAAGCCTATCTAAGTTCTTATAACAAAATTATCCATCCCTCTTCTGATTTTGGTTTTTCTTGCAAAACCATTATCTTCAACATGATTTGATTCTTTTAGAATTTGTTTAAGTCTCTCTTTTAGTTTTTCATGATTTCATTTGGTTTTAGGGTTAAAATGAATATTTTTTGTTAATAATGTTTTAATAATTTTTTTAATCTTTAATTATTTCAGAGATTAGTTTATCCTTTATTTTTACCCATGTGTATGACATATACTAAAATATCTACTTAGTTCTTAATTTAAAATCACTGGTGTACCTAAATTAAATGTAGTGACTACTAGCAAAATATTATGAATATATAAGGACAAATGCATACATTTTGTTATATAAGGGTAATATTAAAGTATTGAGCAAAAGTATCCATTATTTTATTATTTTATTTTATTTATATCTTTCATTATTATCTTTTAAATTTTTTTAAGTTAATATTTTTATTTTAATTTTTTATAGATATTTAGTAAACACAAAGAAATATATTGAATTTTACGAAGAAAATGAATTTTATACTCTCTTTCATTTCCAAACCAATTAATGTATTTTTATTTCGATTGATTAATATTACGAACTAGTAATGCACCCTTAATTATAACTATCTATTAGGGATGACCATTTTATCAATGGATAATAGAAACTATGTAAAATTCTAACAATTATTTCCAAAAATTAAACATAACTAATTGAACATGGTGGGAGAATGGAAATTTCAATTCCAAAACCAAATATATATTAATATCATATTCTTAATATACATATAGCTATGTAGTAAATGACATTTTTAATACTAAACACACGTCACTATTGAATTTTACTTATTCTTAAATATATATTTTCTATTTTAATTTTAAAAAGTTGTTAAATAACTAAAGAATTGTTATAAAATAAGAACAAAATAAGGATAACTACATTGTAAGAACAAGGAAAATAGATAGTAGAGAGATAAGTGAATGAGAGATTATTTTTTTATTATGTGTAATACATGTAAATTGAGGATTCTTAAATAGATAGAGACTCATGCATGACTAAGAAAATATAAACTTTAATTAAACTTAATAATGGCTCAATGAATTACATAATTCCATCTCAATGAAAGCATTGACTTGTAAAACTTTCTTCATAAAATTCCATGACCAAAAGGGAGTGATTGCATAATTTATAATTTCACTTGAATGTTAATCATACACAGAATATACATCATTAAAAACTTTGCTAGTAAAACCCATTAGGACAAAAACTTGTAAGGGAAAAAGTGTATATAATCCCCGCATATATATATGTAAAATCTAAATCGTTAAAACCTCTTCAATAAAATCGAGTTAGACAAGACCATAACAAAAAAAAGAGTACAATGAGTAAGTAATTATGCTCGCCTTGATGACAACAATTCTACATGAGATCTTAGGTAGAATTCTAATATTTCATCTAAATTTTCAAATATTGAAGTTGTACTCAAAATTATTAAAGATCCAATTTTAGTGATAATCGTGTATTCTATTTCAAATAAATGCAATCATCGTATCAATGTAAAAATTTAGCTAATATCATGTTCATAGCCATAAAAGTTCACTTTAGGGAATATGAACATTTAGAAAGGAAAAAACTTACTATATGTTTAATAATACTTATGGTCCTGGTCAAGGGTGTGGCAAGGCCCCTTGTCAAAAATCATATTTTTTTTTTCAAAAAATGTTGAATAATTTGCATAAGTATATGCATTCAAAACAAAACAAAAACATGAGCGACAATGTCGGTGAGGGAGCACACGTTCAACCTAGTATACATATTACGAAAACCAACTGTTGGGTGTTTTTCAACACACGAACTCGTGCAAGCATACACGGTCACAAGTAATAAAGATTTGTAAGTAAAGTATCGATCCCACGAGGATTTGTTACCATAGTTTGTCGAGTACTAAAATTATATCTTTCTGATTTTATCCAAAACAATCGTTGGTTAACAAAAAGGAAATAAAAGAAAATAAAAGAAATCTAGGATTGCAATTTTTCACCAAATTAATCCACTCAAACCATTTATTTTTCTTTTGATTTATATTTTAGTACATTTAATTTGTCAACCGAAAACTTCTTTTTTATTATTCATACATCTCTTTCGAGTTCTAGTATAAACACACCTCGTTAATTTAATTTACTATATCTCTATGAAAATTAAATTTACCGAGATTCATTACGTTCTAAATTTTCAAATGGCCACACATACAATTAGGGTATATCTACTATCCTTCATCATACATGTAATTCTATTTACGAGCAATACACACACAAATGCCTTTCTCAAGTTTATTCATGTGCCACGGATCGTTTTGATAAGATTCGTAAATAATCAAAAAGCATTACGCACAAAATAGAACAAACAAATCGAACGTCTTATAAATCTATCAAAAAATAATTAAAATTAAAAGCTTCAATTTTAGATTAAATGCAACCCTAGAAAAATTAAATTACTTCATAAAATTAAAATAAAAATTATAACAACTACAGAAAATTAAGATGAAGCAGAAATAAAATTAAAACATAATTTAAAACAAATATTTGGCACACGCAAAACACAACAAAAGCCAAAAATGGCTTCTGCGTGTTTTGCCGTCCAACACACAAATACAATAAAAATTACAAACTGAAAAACTAAAACACTCTAAAAACTTTCGAAAATTAAAACTAAATCTCTACTCCAAAAACTACTCCAAAAAAACTTTTTTACAACTAAAAACTATCTCCTATTTATAGAAAAAAATACATCAATAAAATATTAATTTAAAATCTACGCGGGGGACAAAATGGTGTGGCGAAAATATTAAATTAAACGCGTGGGGGGACAAAAAGTGTATCGAAAATGGGATCGAGGGAGTGGGTGGAACGCCGCGCGTTCGTTTTAATTTTCTTCCACGCCGCCACGTGTCGTTTCGATTCGCGGACACACCATTAGTGGGACACGTGGCAGCGTCTCATTCGTCTGTGAGGAAACGGGCGCACGAAGATTTGTCGCACGGGATTGGGGGCGCGCGCAACGTTGCGCAGCCTATAACGCGTGTGAGATTCCGTGCTTTTCGTCCCAATCGATATGTGCCACGCGTCCGCCGATGATTCGTTCAAGGGAAAATCGGGGGACACGTGGAAGACTTTGATTGGCTCGTGGGAAGATTGCACGTGGTTCGGCCGCACGTAACAACGCCGCACAGCGGACGTGTGGCCGACACGTGGGTCCCACCGCACGCCGGCTGCGGCGCAGTGGGGCCCACCGACACGCCGAGCCGCGTGAAGGAATCTTCCCCGCATCCACTCGCTTGGCGTCGGGTTTGATATACACGCGCCAATCCTAGCCGTTTATGATTCGATCGGACGGTCACGTTGCACGCGTGGATGATGGCAAGCGTATTCTTCTCTCCTTACGAATATTAAACTTTCTTTAATTATATTTTGACCCACAAATTTAATTCAAATTACATTTTTAAACTTTCTTTAATTACCAAGCTTTTGCTAATTTTAAATTAAATTTTTCAACTTTTAATAATTACAATTAAGCCCAATTTAAATTTAATTTATATTTTCAACTTTTATAAATTGTAATTAAGAACTCTAATATTTGAAATTACATTTGTGGACAAAAAATTTGAAATTAAGAACGTTTTCGATACAATTTATTTATTTTTCTTATAATATATAAAAAACAAGATAAATACTAATTTATTAAACTAAAATTAACTAAAAATGTATAGAATATGACAATTATGATAAATAAAATAGGTGAAAATAACTATATAAAATACGATTATCAACACCCCAAACTTAAGTTTTTGCTAAATCCATAGAAGCAAAAAGAAGGAAATAAAACAAAGATAACCGCATTTAAAATAGTGATTTTCAAAATATTTCTTTTCTCTTTTGAAATTACATAACTCGAAAAAGAAATAAAAGAATTTTATCTAAGTATCAAAATCAATTTAAAAGTATATCACTTTTTCACAATGAATTTTAGTGTGTGTGAAGTCTTTTCATATTTCATTACATGCAATCCGGATAAGTTTATACAAATATAAAATCAAACAAATTTTTAATGAAATCAATAAATCCCATAAGTTTATTTTTCATTTCTCTGCTCACTTTAATGTAGACAAACACAAAACACCAAATCAATAGGACTTTATTAAGCTTGTAATGTATGGCTTAGGTAAAGGTAGGGATGAAGGATAATATTTAGCTTAAACTTTTCCCGAGCATAACATTTCAGGATTGAAAAAGATAATTCTATCATCACAATAATTACTTCCCAAATTGGGATTTCTCATCACATACAATAACTATATTTTTTTTTTCAGATTCTATATTTTTTCTTCCTTTTTTTTTTTAGAATCTCTTTTTTTTTTCACCATACTCTTTTTTTTTCTTTTTCTTTTTTTTTTTTTTTCAATAACCCTTTTTTTCTTGATATAACCTTTCACCATTTACTAACAATTGCCACATGTTAGTGAGATAAGAACAATAGGTATATCTACACATATATATATTTTTAGATAGGCTTTTAAATTGAGAAAAATATATATGTAAACTTTGAGGCTCAAAAGGGGTATACTATGGATAAAGCATGTGAAGGTAGATAGAAAGGCTCAAACGATCCAAAGATGGCCTAAATCATTTTCTTAGTTACATGTCATCTATAATTCGCCTCGAGAAAAATCAAACAAATTCTAAAAATTGTGACACCACAAAATCAATCGAATTTCATACTCATATAAACCTTCTAAATTATCATAGCAACTCAAAAATCAAGACTAATGCTCATGAATATTTATTCTTGTAAAAACGAAACATACGTAAAAATTATTCATCACTTAGACAATATTCAAATTTTTCAAAGAATTATGCATCATTTAAATCGAAGAAATAAAAATAAATCACTATTCATAGCAAAATATCTTCAATAAACCAAACAAAACAAAAAAAAAAAAATTTCACAAGCAATAACATCCAGAAAGTATTTTAATTAGGTTCAATATATCCACCACCCCCAAACTTAATATACACATTGTCCTCAATGTGTGAAAGTTAAAGAACATATGAGATGGGATTAAAGAAACTTCCTGGTTTGTTTGATTGGTTAAGCCAAAATTGCTTCATTACCTCAAATTTGCACCTACGAAAGAAAAAAAAATAACATAACAAAATATAAAAACTAATACATGCGAAAATAAATTAAAATAAAATAACATAAACATAAAATAAAACACATGGGTGGCTTCCCTAGATGCTGTTGATTTATAGTCTTCACCTTGCCTTCACAATGTGTTTTTCTTTTTTTGTAGGTTAAGATTTGTGTATAACAAAATCTCAACTTACGAGAAAATTGAAAAATAAACTAAGAAAACATAACCAAAATTTTTTTCTTTTTGTGAATTAAGATTTGTGTTTAAACAAAATCGCAACTAACGAGAAAAATAAAAATAAAAATAAAATAAAACAAACAAGCAATAATAAGAAAGTAAAATTTTTTTTTTGTTTTTCTTTTCGTGTGTTAAGATTTGTGTGTCAAACAAAATCTCAACCCACAAGAAAATTGAAAAATAAAATAAACAAACAATAAATAAATAAATTTTTTTCTTTTTTGTGAGTTAAGATTGTGTGTCAAACAAAATCTCAACCCACGAAAATTGCATAATAAAATAAACAACAAACAATACGAAACAAATTTTATTTTTCTTTTTGTGAGGTAAGATTTGTGCGTAACAAAATCTCAACCCACGAGAAAATGGAAAAATAAAATAAAACAACAATAAGCAAATAAATTTTTTTTTTCTTTTTGTAAGTTAAGATTTGTGTATCAAACAAAATCTCAACTTACGAGAAAATTTTTAAAATAAAATAAACAAGAACAATAAGCATTAAATTTTTTATTATTTTTAAAATTATTTTTTTTGAATTAAAAATCAAATTGATTGGTATTAGTATCAACAATGAAAATAGTAAAACAAATCCCGACATGTGCGCTAAAAACTTGTTGGTGTTTTTCAACCGAACTTCGTCATGCAAGCATACGGCCACAAGTAATAAAGATTTGTAAGTAAAGTATCGATCGGACGTGGATTTGTTACCATAGTTTGTCGAGTACTCAAATTATATCTTTCTAATTTTATACAAAACAATCGTTGGTTAACAAAAAGGAAATAAAAGAAAATAAAAGAAATCTAGGATTGCAATTTTTCACCAAATTAATCCACTCAACCATTTATTTTTCTTTTGATTTATATTTTAGTACATTTAATTTGTCAACCGAAAACTTCTTTTTTATTATTCATACATCTCTTTCAAACTCATAAACACACACCTCGTTAATTTAATTTACTATATCTCTATGAAAATTAAATTTACCGAAGATTCATTACGTTTCTAAATTTTCAAATGGCTACACATACAATTAGGTATATCTCTTATCCTTCATCATACATGTCATTCTATTTACGAGCAATACACACACAATGCCTTTCTCAAGTTTATTCACGTGCCACGGATCGTTTTTGATAAGATTCGTAAATAATCAAAAAAGCATTACGCCTGAAAATAGAACAAACAAATCGAACGTCTTATAAATCTAACAAAAATAATTAAAATTAAAGCTTCATAATTTTAGATTAAATGCAACCACTAGAAAAATTAAATTACTTCATAAAATTAAAATAAAAATTATAACAACTACGGAAAAATTAAGATGAAGCGAAAATAAAATTAAAACATAATTTAAAACAAATATTTGGCACTGAAAACACAACAAAAGCCAAAAATGGCTTACTGCGTGTTTCTTAGTCCAACACACAAAACAATAAAAATTACAACCGAAAAAACTAAAACACTTTCAAAAACTTTCGAAAATTAAAACTAAATCTCTACTCCAAAAACTACTCCAAAAAAACTTTTTACAACTAAAAACTATCTCCTATTTATAGAAAAAAAATACATCAATAAAATATTAATTTAAAATCTACGCGGGACAAAATGGTGTGGCGAAAATATTAAATTAAGCAGCGTGTGGGACAAAAGTGTATCGAAAATGGGATCGAGGGAAAGTGGGTGGAACGCTGCGCGTTCTCGTTTTAATTTTCTTCCACGCCGCCACGTGTCGCGTTCGGTTCGCGGACACGGACACAATTACTGGGACACGTGGCGGCGTCTCATTCGTTGAGGGAAACGGGCGCACGAAGATTTGTCGCACGGGATTGGGGCGCGCGCAACGTTGCGCAATCCGCTATAACGCGTGTGAGATTCTCGTGCTTTTGCGTCCGCTGGAAATGTGCCACGCGTCCGCCGATGATTCGTTCAAGGGAAAATCGGGACACGTGGAAGACTTTGATTGGCTCGAGGGAAGATTGCACGTGGTTCGGCCGCACGTAACAACGCCGCACAGCGGGCCAGACGTGTGACCGACACGTGGGTCCCACCTCGCACGCCACCGCGGCGGTGGGAGCCAGTGACACGCCGAGCCGCGTGGAAGGGAATCTTCCCCGCATCCACGCTTTGGTCGGGTTGCCTGATATACACGCGTAATCCTAGCCGTTTATGATTCGATCGGACGGTCCCACGTTGCACGCGTGGATGATGACGCGATGTATTCTTCTCTCGCACGAATATTAAACTTTCTTTAATTATATTTTTGACCCACAAATTTAATTCAAATTACATTTTAAACTTTCTTTAATTACAAATTAAGCCACCTTTGCTAATTTTAAATTAAATTTTTCAACTTTTAATAATTACAATTAAGCCCAAATTTAAATTTAATTTATATTTTCAACTTTTATAAATTGTAATTAAGAACTCTAATATTTGAAATTACATTTGTGGACAAAAATTTGAAATTAAGAACGTTTTCGATACAATTTATTTATTTTTCTTATAATATATAAAAAACAGTAAATACTAATTTATTAAACTAAAATTAACTAAAAATAGAGAGAACACAGCAATTATGATAAATAAAATAGGTGAAAATAACTATATAAAATACAGTTATCACCAACCTTGTGGTGTATGTGAACATACTCGTATAGAAAGTGTACCTAATTATATGTGTGTATGTATTATTGATATTCAGTAACCAACCTTACACAGAGAAAGACACAAAATTAAGTAAAATAAACAAACTTTGTGTTCTATACACGAAAAGTCAACATAGACACAAAAATACAAAAAACTTACACTTTGGATTTCCTAACACAAAGTATTTACATCCATATGATATAACTTAATATTGAAATGTGCTATCAATGCCACTATAATCTTGAAATAATCTTTTGAAGAAACTAGAGATAAGGTCTTTTTATAGTCGATGCCTTCTTTTTATGTAAAGTCCTGTGTGACAAGAAAATCATTGTACCTTTCCATATTGCCTTTCGAATCCCTCTTAGTATTAAATATTCATCTACAACTAATGAGTTTTACATCTTTTAGCAATAAAAAAGGATCCCACATGTCATTGTCCTTCATGAACTTAATCCCCTCATTCATGGCATGAATTCACTTCTGAAAGTTAAACTTTTCTATGGCTTGGTAGATGTTGAGCGAATCTTTTTCCATCATTCCAATATCAAACTCATATTCTTAGAGAAATACAATATAGTCATTTGACATTGCACTTATTCTTTCATTTGTGGATCTCTTCAATGCCATGATCAAAGAGGATCGGCAACTATAAGTTTATAACAAGAATAAAAATTAATTTTAATATTTTAAATAATTTAATAGAGTAATTATTATGTTAACTTTTAAATTTTTCTAAACTAATTACATTTTTGAATAAATATTAAAAAATAAGAGTTGTTAAAGGAAATTGTTAATCACTCATAACCGATGATTATTTCTAAAACTACATAAATTAGGACGAAGCATTTATATTTATTAACATAATTGTCCATTTTCGTCCCACACCCATACAACCTTCAATCACCAACATTATCTAGAAAATTATATAAAAAGATAGGAAATTACATAAAATAATACATTTAAAACTTATAAAATAAAAATAGTACCCCAATAATATTGAACGAGATTGAACTAGATAAAATTCAACATTAAGCTAGTTTAAATGACTATAGTTCAATTTAACAAGGCCTAATTGGATCGTTTTCAATAAAAAATGATGGATTACATTTTTTTAATAATAAAAATATATGAGTTAGATATAAATAATGTTATTTTTTATATTTTAAAATTTAAGGAGTGTTATTTTTATTACTTTGAGTAAAAAGTTAATATTTAGCATGCTAATACTATCTCGTTGCATCTAATACCCCTACATTTATTCAAGCTTATGAAATGAAAAGCAAAAGCCTTTCGTGAAATTATATAAAATAACACTATTAAAATATTTTTTTAAAAATAACATCAATAGTATTGAATGAGGTTCAATTGAACAATCTAAATAGTCGTAGTTCAATTGAAACGACGCCTAATTGTACAATATTCAATGTAAAATGATATTTTAGACTTTTTTCAATTATAAAAATATATAAATTGGACATAAGAGATGGTATTTTTATGATTACAAGTTTTAATAACACTATTTTTGTTGTTTTATTCTCTAACAATAGTCAAGATGAAGTTTTATTTTGGACTTTGAATCCTCTATCTTAAATCATATTTTAATCTCAATTTTATTAACAATATCATGACATATTATTAAAAAAAACTCACCCAAGTTTCTATTAACTCTATATTATAAGTAATTTTTTAAACAACGTGTTATTGATTGGTCAAATACGAAGTGTATATAATGAATACACAAGTATATATATTACAATAAGTAAATATAATGATAAGAAAAGATCGTTTTTAAGGAGATTATTTTATTAGCAAATAATTTGTAAAACTAAAAAACTAAAAATCAATTTTTTATGTGTTTTTATATTTTAAGGAAGCAAAATTAAAATAACTAATAGTAAATAACAATAATTAATTAAATCAGATTTGGTAACTAATAAAATATATGAGAAAATATTTAGAAATACTTAATCTTTCAATTTTCTAAACATGTGAATCACTAAATTCTTTCTAATATAATTATCAATTAATTACATGATCAATTGAAACTAACTTAATATGTCTTCATCTCTCAAGTAAACTATACACTATATAATAATTAATTTAATCACTCTTATATCAATTAAATTGCATACTACTAATTAAATTCGTCAATTATGGATCACATAAGTAAGAATCATATATCTCTGCTTAGAAACTATGCATGTTATTTAATTAAGACAAATAATTAAATAATTCTCTCAAATTTATTTAGTTGCCTATATAGATCAATTTTTGGCCAAATAATTAATAGCATATGAATCAAATTAAATATTAAATTAAATTCATTATTGAGATAAAATATTAAATAATCACATGGTGAAAATTAGGTTCATAAAACTCCTAGATTAATAAATTAATTAGATATAATTTTGTCCATAAAATACATATTTTTCATAAAGAAAGATATAAAAATTGATAAAGAAAATAGTAAAAGAAGAAATACAATCAATCTCTTGAGTTATAATACTAATTTTCTCTTCAATCTTCACCAAAATTGTATCTTTTTTGAATTTTTCTATCTTCTTGGCTCCAAAAATTGATCAAAATTATGCTAGTGATGGCTCCTTAGGGTTTATGGGGTGATTAGAGGGTTAAATATAACCATGGTGGAATTTGGACCTTCGAATCAGCTTCAGATCAAGGGCTAAGATCAAAACAAGTAGAATTAACTACACCAGCCAATAACAACGTGACACATGACACATAGAATTCACTGGACGAATTAGAGTGCAATGCGTGGCAAGGGAGACTTGTCCAGGTCAACGCTTATTGAGTCATCGACACACGGGACAATGTAATTCATGGAAAAGGATGATGTGTCGTGCTAGCAAAAAGTGGTGAAAAATTACGTGTTGACACATGGCAAAAGGTTTGATCGCGCTTAAAACTCAAAATGAATGCTGTGTTGACACGTAACAATCTTCGATTGGTCATCTCTACTGGCGTGGCATCTGCATGGCTTGTCCAGTCAACTCCTCTTTCAGTGTGGCACCATGTGGTAGCTCTTAATTAGTCCTTCTTTTTAAATTCCTAAAAAATCTTTAAAAATTTCAAAAAAATCACAAAAAATTTCAAAAATTATATTTTCACTCTTTTCATTACAAAGTTTATATTTTAATATTTTTAATACAAAAATACTATTTATTAAATAAAATAAAAAAATATTAAGTAAAAATGTGGGCTAATGACTCTATTTTCATAGAACCATAAGTCATAATTTTACTAATAAGATAAAGGAACATCATTTAAGATAGAGTATCAAAATTAATTATTTTTGGATGCTTAGCTTAGGAGGTTGTATTTAATTATAATTTTAATAAATTTATAAAGAGTTATAAATTTAAAAGATTTTTATAAACTTTTAAAGACTTTTAGTAGATTTTAATAGAATCTTTTATATTATATAGTGTATTTTATTTTATTGATTTTAGTAAATTTACAGTGATAATCGTTTAGCATATAATACAAAGTGTAGGAGAGAAAAGATAAAAATAAAAATCCTTATAAATTCCTGAGAAGGATGAGCAAAGATTTCCTTGCATATAGTTTTAACAAAAAATTCATCAAAATCCATTAAAAATCATTAGTTTTTAAAATGAACAGATTTTTTAAATATAAGCATATAATTTTTTTAAAAATTCTATAAAATCTAAATTAAATACAAAAACTTTTAAAAATCCTAATTAAACACATTTAAAATTTAAAACTCTATAAAAATCATTAAAAAAATTAAATTGAATAATACACCATGTTGTTCTTATGTGGCAATAATCTGACTGGGCCAAAAAACGATAAGGCCGAAGGCCCGACCCACCGTGAAATAATCTGGATTAAGTTGACGTTACGGGGACATACACAATTACACGGGTTAATGAAGGTGGTTAGGGTAGTTTTGAAGAACCTCGCGGGTATATATAAAGCCGAAGAGACTCATAGTATTCGAATTAGGGCGTAAAAGAAGAAACGTAGCCGTCGACGAGGGCTGTTTTCTGAGCGGAGAGTATAACCCATCTTTCAGAACCAAGGTAAACTTTCAGATCGAATCTAAATCCTCAATTTTATTGCTCTATCTTTCAAGTTTTTCTTCTTTCGGAGCAGTACTATAACTCTCCTTTTGTGCTTGTTTTAGAGCAAAATTTACATTGCGATGTATAAATTCTCTCAGAGTAATTTTTTTTGGAATTTTCTCTTATGCTTATTCTTCTGGAATTTTATTTATTTATTTATTTATATTTTGAAGGAACGATGGATCGGTACCAGAGAGTTGAGAAGCCTAGAGCAGAAACACCTATCGATGAAAACGAGATTAGGATTACGAGTCAAGGGAGGATGCGAAACTATATCACATATGCAATGAACCTACTTCAGGTGTCTCCTTATATGGCCATAATTTTTTTTTGAATATTTTCTACAAATAATTATCTTCATTAGAATTTTATTGTCTGCTATCTGCCGACTCCGTTTTTTGGTTGTGAAACTTTTTGCATGTTATTGGGAAACTTCTATGTTGCAGACTCTGTATCATATATCGAACTATACACCATGCATGTTTTTTGGTGGTTATCAGATTTCAATCTTTTTTTTCTCAAATAAAGTTTAATGGATGAGGTTTACCTAGAAAAATTTAAAGCATTAAATTTGTGTGGGTCAGTTAGAATGACCAATATTAATGACTGGGTATTTGGTAAAGTGTTTGCATGCTTGTGTGGTTTTTGAGCTCTTCGTTTTCAAATATGAGGTTTAAACGATGGAAAATTATTTGTTAAATCCAATATAACATGCATTCACACTCCCACCAAAGAATGAGATTATAGGTAGCTGTCTTTAAAACCATTCAGTGGATGAGATTTCTTGAGAGTCAATCTATTATTTAAAAAGAAGGAATTTAACTTGCATTTGATGTGGTTAGAAAGTCCTTAAAAGGATAAAAGTTAAATAAATAATGTTAAGAATCATTAGGCGAAGTGCAGTGAATGAAACCAATTGCAGAGACTTAGTATTTTGGCAAGATTTTGAGAATGTGACATTGCAATTCATGTTTTCTGCAATTCAGATCATGATCATTGAATTGTATGCTGAAAATTTTCAAATGTGTCATGCTCTTGTGGTTTTGTTTTTGTTCATGTGGCATGCTACATTATTAGGTAGTTGTGTGTCTTGTAGGGGCTAAAAAGGAGCTCCTGAAAATTTACCTGATTGAGAAAAACTTGTATGTTGTTTTCTTCTCACCTTTGCTTGTTTTTTTAATGTCATGACTCTAAGGAGAAGGGATCGAATGAGATTGTGTTCAAGGCAATGGGAAGAGCTATCAATAAGACTGTGACCATAGTGGAGTTAATCAAGGTTCTATTACATTTATTCTTTTTTAATATTTTTTATATCAAACAATAGCCGTAGGCTTCAATACAACAATAGACATCATTAGATTTGATGGTGAGAATCACTAATTATCCATTTAGCCTTATGAAGTGTTCTATTTGTTTGAATTGTAGAGAAGAATTGTTGGCCTTCATCAAAATACATCAATTGGATCCACAGACATTACTGATATGTGGGAGCCCCTAGAAGAAGGCCTTCTACCGTAAGTACAGTTTAAACTTAATTTTTCATCTTCCATGTTCTCTCTCCATTTTCTTACCTATTTTATATATATTATTTTGTGTTTATTATCTCAGTTTGGAGACCACAAGGCATGTATCGATGATTGTAATAACCCTCTCAATGAAGGAACTTAATACATCATCTCCTGGGTGAGTTTCTAATAGGATGGGTGGCTCTCAAAGTTACTTTGATTGTGTCAAGTGAACATTTAAGTCATTTTACTTTCACAAGAGACATTTAGGTCACTTTCTCAATAAAAATAGGACATGTTAGTCACTTTTTGAACAGTAAAAGATTATTTTATTAATAAATTTTTTGAAAAAATAATAAAGTATATTTAGTAGGGGTGAAATTGTAATTTTAAAGTTTTTCTCCTTTTGTACTCTTATCTCATTTTCTGGTTCAGTTTATGAGCCATTTTTCAGTTATAAAGCTGAAGATATCAGTATTTTTAACCTATAATCTCTCCATTTTTTTGTCAATCATCTACGTTCTCTCTATAGCTGAAAAAGAAACTGAACCATAATATACCAGTCACCATACTAGTTGTTGCTCCAAACAACTTTGAGCTAGTATGTTGGTTGGTATTGTATTTAATTTTCTTTTTGAGCTATAGAGAGTGAAAGGATTGACAAATTTTTTTTATAAAAAAATGAAAAAGAATGTAGTTAAAAAATGCTGCTGATATTTTCAGCCTTATGGCTGAAAAATTGACTCCAAAACTGAACCAAAAAAAAAGAGTTAAAGGTGTAAAGGGGAAAGAACTTTAAAATGACAATTTTGTTTGATTAAATATAATTTATTATTTTGTTAGAAATTTTTAATAATAAAATAATATTTTTCTACCAAAAAGTGACTAACATATCCCATTTTTATTGAGAGGTATTCTTTGTGAAAGCAAAGCAACTTAACGTGTCCACTTGACACAAGCAAAATGATTATTAGGGTACATTATCATTGATAGTATTACCTTTCCATATCTTGAGCACTAGAATCAACATTTACTATCTTTGACATGGAAGATATATGTCAAAAAGCACAATGGCTTAAAGTTTCGTTTATGTATGGTTCTTTTGTTGTGTTGATGTACTTTACTTGAGCACTAGAATCAACATTTACTATCTTTGACATGGAAGATATTTGTCAAAAAGCACAATGGCTTAAAGTTTCGTTTATGTATGGTTCTTTTGTTGTGTTGATGTACTTTACTTTTGCTCAGGTACCAACCCCCAATACCTGCTGAACAGGTGAAAGCGTTCACAGAATTTGATTATGAAGGAGGTAATACCTCTTGTCAAAACCTGTGTTTATCTTTTAAACTAATTTTCTTTATGGAATTTGGCAATAGAGGTAGTATCCCGCATCAGGGACTGTATGTTTATCTATATTCTAATTATTTGTGTTCCATCTCCTCTGAATGCTGCAGAGAGCTCACCTAGAGGCCGAGGTCGGGGCCGTGGTGGGAGAGGAAGGGGAAGGGGAAGGGCCAGAGGTATATCACTGAGGATATTTAATGCTTGAATTTTTTTATTCTCTTCAGTTGTGCACTCTTGGGTCTGACAATTCTTCTAGCTATTCATTTATTTACCTAATCATAATGTCATAAAAACTTCATTTTGATTTTTTCTTGCTTTAGTAGTATGGCATGTGGTAATCACATTTTCTAACTTGTTGTCATAAAGACTATGTCAGGACATTGTTCACCAATGGTGAAATTTTATTATTAGTCTGAAAATTTGGATTATAATCTTGCTATCTTAGCCATGTGGAAGATTTTTGCTTCTGAATAAGTATTCTGAATCATCTGTACTATCGGCAGCAGGGATGATAGTATCTTGACTTCAGATGTGTATTGTTTCAGGCAATGCCTTCGTATCAGGTGAATATGAAGATGTAGGTTGGGAACGCAATCGAGGCAATGTTAGAGGTAGAGGTCGTGGAAGAGGACGTGGTTTCCGTGGTCGTGGTAGGGGAGGATACAGTGAACCTCAGGTCGATTCTTATCAAGATGGGGGTTTCCGTGGTCGAGTTAGGGGAGGATACGGTGAACCTCAGGTCGATTCTTATCAAGATGGGGGTTTCCGCGGTCGAGGTAGGGGAGGATACGGTGAACCTCAGGTTGATTCTTATCAAGATGGGGGTTTCCGCGGTCGAGCTAGGGGAGGATATGGTGAACCTCCATTTGATGCTTATCAAGATGGGGGTTTTCGTGGTCGTGGTAGGGGAGGATACGGTGAACCTCCATTTGATGCTTATCAGGATGGGGATTTTCATCAGGAAGCAACACGAGGACGCGGTATGCGTTACAATTACTGTGTTATAATTCATTGTGATTAACATACCTATATTTCATCAATTATTTATTTCTTCAATAATGTGTAATTTTTTAGTGCCTATGCATCCATTTGTTTTATTCCCTTATTGTTTGGTTAACATTTCTTTATCTGGAAGCAACACGAGGAAGTGGTATGCATTACAGTTACTTGTGTTATAATTCATTGTGATTAACATACCTATATTTCATTAATTATTTATCTCTTCAATAATATGTTAATTTTTAGTGTCTGCATTTTTTTTTCCTTTATTGTTTGGTTAACAGCTTTATCAGTGTAATTTCTCTTAAAAATTTATTCATAAATAATGGAAATTTTCTATAGGTCGCCGTGGAAGGGGGGGCCCTCGGGGAAGGGGCCGTGGCAGTAGATCTAATGGACTGATTCAGGCTGCCGCATGAGAAGATGATGGATTCAATACCAATGCCGCAATCATAGATGCTTGTTTCATTCTGTTCAAAGTATGTTTAGTCTATTTATTTTTTTAGTTTCCTGCACTAATTTTAACTCAGATAGGACTCTTCACTTAGGCCAGACTGTTTGCAGGCAATTTCTTTCTTTTTTTTGGTTGTAGATTTAGGTGAGGTATCTGAACTGTTTGTAATCCGTCTATTTGGATTGAGCAGTGCATTCTTTTATTTTTGTTTGAGTTCATGCGTACTATTAAATTTTATTAGTTCGTTTTGCTGTATTTTTTGAACAATAAAAAACACCATCAAGCATATCGGCTTACCCGTGAACCGATACAGCTGTGTGAAAAATCAAAATACTCTGCCTCTCTCGGGTTGGATTGGTCTTACGAAAAGTCTATTCATTATATGTTTGTTATAAATCATAATGAACTCGGTAAAATATTATTGGTAATTACATTGGATTTATACGACTGGATGCAATAAAAAGTTGACATGTTAATTGGGATATTTGTTATTTAATGTATATTTTTTCCAAACATAACTACTAGCCAAGTCTTTTAACCTATTTAATCTCAATAGTCCTGTTCTTTTTAAAAAATTAACTTATTCTTAAATTTTTAGGTCATACATATTATGTCCTATGAAAGCTAATTTGGTTTAATTTATATTAATTTTTTAAGTGTACGAAAATACCTTCGTTTTAATTGTTTGTTACAAGTCATGCTATTTTTGTGTTAATTTTGTTGAATTTAATGTTTAATTTTAATGCTTTAGTAATAATTTGATTAAATTAATAAATTTTATTAAATTATTACTTAATATATTGATATAATAATTATGAGATTAATGTATATTTTATCACATAATTTTGTAGCACATTTTTAAAATTTTTTCTTAGAAAATAGGCGAATAATCTATTATTTCTCACATTTGATAAACGATTTGTTGAAGTTTTTTCATAGCCCATTTTTAACTATCAAAAGCTAAATAATATATTTTTAATAATCAAAACGATTAATAGTTAAATTATTGAACTTTTATCCTATATTAATTTATTTTTAATTTATATGTAGGTTTTATTAATTTTTTTATTTTAAAAAATGATAGCATTGGTATTGACCTATGGAAAAGAAGTCAGTTTAGTCTCATATTGTTGTGTAGTAGTAATTTTATTCATGAAATTATTGAGATACATGGTTAAATTTGTCCAGTTTGTATAATATCATCAAATTTGAGTGTTATATATAACGAAAATTGTATGTGTTCAACATATACCTAATTAATTAAGGTCAATTTTGTTATTTCAAGTTATAATAAATAAAATATTTGAAAAAATATTCATATGTTAAAAAAACTATAAATATCTTTTTCATGTATAAAGAAAAAGCTTCTATTTAAAAATGAGAGAATTTAAAGATATTTGAACTTCTTTTGATATTAAAATGGTTAAAAGTTATGAAATATATATAAAGAAAAAAATAATATATCTTTCACATATAATTTTATTTTATTTAAACTAAATATTATAATTTAGATTTATTTGGTACTTCTTTAACACTTTTGGCACCAATTTGGCATAGTTTAAAAATAAAGGTACTAGTTATCCCTTCGCCCTTTGTCTTATATAGATATATTTTACTTCAATTTTGGATTTGCTTTTAGAGTGAACAATTCTTTACTTATGTTATCGATATTTAAAAGTTATTTTTTTTACAGATATAATTATCTAATTAACGAAAATATGATAAATTAAAACTTTATAAGCAATCAAGTAACTAATCATATATAAGTAAAATAAAGTGTAAATATAAACATATGATATTTTTAAGTGAAATTAAAATACATCACCTAAAGTATTTAGATTTATCGAATTACCTATCATCAAAACATAAGGTTTAAAGTTCAAACCATTCACACTTTAGAATTTTCTTTAATATTAAATAATTTTTCTTTCTTTATTTCTACTCAACTTTAAGTTTATTTGTATTAATGGACTCTTCATCTACCTTATTCATAAGTGTGAGAAATGGCTCAAAAAAATTGATGTATCCTTTGAAGTGATCAAAACATCAAGGAAGTATTAAGGTGGCTATTTTACTAGTGTGCAGTGTTGATGTACATTTGTAAGGATGACATATGGGATTACGCATTTCAATATATATGATATAAATAGATTGACCACCAGTTTTTAGATTGTGCATTCATTTGTTTTATGTGAGGGATTAGATTTTTGATTTTGTGCTTCTTGTATGTGAGGTGATCAATGACTACAAAAGTGTTGTCGAGAGAGTGTAATACATTGAAGATCATTGTGAATTGGTAGGGTGAGACCCCTCCCTTGGATTAGGCATTCATATGGAGTGCCAAACCATATCAGATTGTTTGATTTTTTTATGATTTGATTTTTTTCATTCTTATGTGAATAAACTTCAATAATTTAGTTTCAAAGCCTTGTGGCGTAGGTAAGGAAGGTAGTTTGTTATTAAGGTATGAGTGTGATCAACTCAAACTCCTGGTTCAACGAAATAATATTACTTTCTTCAAGTTGCCACGTGAAATCAAGCAAGATAGGGTATGCTAGATATGAAATTGACAAGTTTGATGGTGTTAAAGATTTTGAGTTATAAAAGCAAAAGATATACTCAATTTTGGTACAATGAGATGTGGTAAAAGGTATTTTTAGTCAACCTGAATACCCTGAAGAATTCATTGTACTCAATAAAAAGCTTTTTGAAAAAGCTAACACAATCATAATCTTGAAATTGGTCAATAATGTCATTAGATACGTGAATAAGGAGGAAAATTTCTTATTAGTTCAAAGAAATTGGATGAGTTTTTATTTTATGAAATCACTATCAAGTAAAATAAACCTGAAGGTCTAAAAATATTGAAAATAACTTGGATGAGTTAAAACATGAGTATAGAGCTTGTAGATTCTGGAGATGATTTGTCTGATGAAAATCAGGCTATTATACTTCTTAACTCAGTACGTGAGATGTTTCGTGAAGTAAAGAATGCACTTTAGTATGAAAGGGATGGCTTGAAGTTTGATATTGTGGTGGCCTTTCTAAGAACTAGAGATACAAAATTGAAGCAAGAAAAGAAAGAACTTGGAAGATCTGATAAGAAAGATAGTGGAAGTGGAGAATCATTGTTTATTAGAGAAAGATCAGTCAAGAGAGAAAATAGCTTTAGAAAAAGGGAAGGTCTCAATGTAAGAGAGGTCAAAATCAAGAAAGGGAGGTACTAAGTGTTGGGCTTGTCAAAAAGGAGGATCATTATAAGCGTGACTATCCTATAATGAAGAAGGGTTTTCAAAACAGTGGTGATGGTGAGAGTGATAGAGTTGTTGATTTAGTTGGTGCCTATGGTGTACTTGCAATTTCAACATGTAAATTTGACAGAGACTGGATCCTAGATTCAGGATATTCATTCTACATATGCCTTGTTAAGAAGTGGTTTATGTATCTTGATAAGGATGATCAAGGCAAAGTGTTTTTTATTATACACGAAAGATCCTTTTTTGGCTCTCTCTTTAGCACTATGTCTCTTATCCTTAGGAGGTCTTCCTCCACTAGCAGGTTTTTTCGGAAAACTTCATTTATTCTGGTGTGGATGGCAGACAGGCCTATATTAGGATAGTTAAGTTGAGTCTTAGTGATGGGTCACAAAAATTGCTAAGAAGTGTTAGATTTGTTCCTGAGATTAAAAAGAGTCATATTTATTGGTATGTTAGACTCTTCGGGATACTCAATTAAAATAGAAAGTGGAAAGATGAAGGTGTCTAATGGGTCTCTAGTTGTCTTGAAAGTAGTTAAACATAATCGTTTGTATGTGATGGAATGACAAACTAGTTTGTGTTATATTCTAACTAATAAAGGCGTTGAAGATAGAACATTGTTGTGGCACAAACGCATAGGACATATAAGTGATAATAGGCTGCAACAATTATCAAAGAGAGGACTATTATGTGGAGGTGAGGTCACATGGATTAACTTATGTAAGCACTGCATTGTAGGTAAATAAAAATGACTTAAGTTTTCAACAAATATACACACAACCGCATTTTGATCTTTGGGGGACAATAACCACATCAACCTTGGGAGGTAACAAGTACTTATTGACTTTAATTAATGATTTTTTAAGAAAAAATGTATGTGTTGAAAAGGAAGGATTAAGTGTTTACTAAGTTCAAGCAGTGGAAAGAACTTGTTGAAAATCTCACTAAAAGAAGAATTAAAAGGTTGAGGAATGATGAGCAGAATTGGCATTGTATTAGCAATATCGATTTTACAAATACTTTGGTTTTATATTTGTAAAATTCTCCCAAATGCATGAATCATTTTATAAAAAATGATAAGTATGCTCTTAAGGCCGATCTAAGGAAAGAATATATGTGGTTTTTAATTTATTATTCAAATTTTTAAAAATGAAATGAAATCCTAAAAATTCTATCACGATATTTTGTTTTTGTGTTTCCTAATCTAATAACATAAAAATAAACATAGATATGGATATGGATTAAATAAACATTTATGCAAAAATTTATCATTTATAATAGTGAAATATTTATGGATATAATAATTAAGTTAATTATGTTTGTTCATATTATTTAGGTTATTAAAGATATAAATTGATATTTATTGATTATCTTTTTTTTATAGAAATATCACATTTGATGAAGTTAGATATTCCTTATTAATTAAACAAGTCAATTAAAACCTATGGGTGAGATCGATAATTAATTTTGTTAATTAAATTAATTCTTTTTTTTTTCTAAGAGATTGAAAATGAATCATTTGAATGCCACCTTTGGTGGGATTAGACAGTTTAAACTTCATTTTAGGTGTCCAAATTAAATCTAAGAATCTAATTATTCGAGTACTAATTTTTAAGTTTTAAAACCATTGCTAAAAATATGTCGTCAATATATTTTTGAATAATAGTTCTTATAAAAACTTTTAAAATAGAGTTTCACTCTAACTATCAGGCAATTGTACTAATAAATAAAAGAGTATTACTCTAAATCAGACCGGATAACTAAACCTTAAAATATAATATTCAGACTTGAGTTTGTAAAGAAAAATAATATATTTCTTTCTAACATTCTTAATATAAAATTTTGAATAAAAACAAAATCAATTAATTTTATAGATATTTTTACCTATTTAATATTTTGCAATCTTGAATAAAAACAAAATCAATTAATTTTATAGATATTTTTACCTATTTAATATTTTGTAAGTATAACAACGTTGTTATTATATCATATTTATAAACAGTAAAACATGTTAAATTTAATCATAGACAAATTAAATATAACATATAAAAATAATTGTAAAGAATAAGAATCCTTATAGAACCTTGATGTTGAATCTGTTGTTGGAAAACCTCCAAACGGATTTTACATTTTCGTTTATTGAATAAAAAGCTATAAATTTACAAAAACATATATAGTTCTTCTCAAAAAGAGAAGAACTTTAAAACTAAAAACTAAGAAACTAAGAAAACTAGAGAAATAAAGAGCTAAGAAGATGTTTTTGAGATGTTATTGAGGTGTGTTGTGTAATGGAGGAAAGATGGGTATTTATAGGTGAGAAGAAGGGTAAAAAAGTGGAAAAAATGATAAAAAATGTGTAATAGATTGACGTTGACATAAGAACTGATGCAGAATGGATAGGTGCTAGCACAGGTAGTGGTATACGCGAATTCGACATAATAGGGTGCAAATGGGCGCAGATGGGTACAGATGCGACACGCTTAGGCGCAGATGTGCGCACAAGTTCGACATTGTATGGGAGGATGCGAGTAGACTTTGGTGTTGTGCAGCACGACTGAGTGTGGTGTGGTGCGGCTGCACACATTTCTCGGTGTGGTACGATGTAAATGGTTGGCTATGCACGAGATTTCAGACTTTTTGACATTTTTGACCTTTTGACTCATTTTGTCCAATTTTTTCATCTTTTTGACTTTTTCTCATTTATTTTCTCAATATATTTGTGATGTATAGCTTTTTAAGTTATTTTTTTGAAGCGAAAATACCTAAAAAAATAATGAAAATACTTGTGATTTTGAAAAGATAATTTTTTATAAAAATATGATAAATCATATAAATATAAATCTCTTTAATCAATTAAAGTATATAAAATCATGATAATTTTAGTGATTTTTAAGCACTTATCAGCTTCTCTTACCATTGTTTACTTAATCCCTCCTCAACAAATAAAAACTAGCCTTCCTCTTGGCCACTGAAATTGCCACCTTTCTTTTTAGTAGCATTAGATCGATTCTTAACTATTGAATTAACATTTTTCTTTGGCTCTCTAAGAGCACTTGTAAAAGACCCAGCAAGTAGGTTTTGTTCATTTTGGTTCCAAGGCTAGGAAGATCTAGTAAGTAAGTTAGCTTGATGAAAGTTCATTTGAGCTTGAAAAATTCTTCCTAAAACTTGAATGTCGATATCTTGTGAATCTAGAAAAAGTTCATTGTGAACTCCTCGAGCAATATAAAAATAGTGGTAGTCTTGAATAGAAAATTGTCTTTTGCCATGTCAAATTGTAACTCAATTCCAATAGCTTGTATGAGCATTTTAAACCTTATGTTTATGTCAATTGTACTATCATTGCCTTTAAAATACCAATTGTGAAAGAAAACATCAAAATTGATCAAATCTAGTATTTAAAACATTTGTATAATTCCTTGAACTTCAACATGGATTCTATTAGCTTTCTCAGAGATTTTCTCATGCATATTTGTGGACTCAAAGAAGTAGTCTCTCTTATAGGAGATGTGATTAACAGTCACTTGATAGGTAGGAGTACCAAAGCTTGATCTTGGTAAAGAAACACTCACCTAATTAAAATTAAGAAAGGAAAAGCATTTAATAGTAACTCCAGTAGTGTTATTCGGGCCATCCATATGCCAGAAAAAAGACATAGGAGATTGGACTTCATAATTAGCACGAAGCCATTCTCCAAAGATAGGAACTAGATTTGATTCATTGACCTAATGATGTATTGTTGTGTGAAGGTTGTAGTCCTTAGTGAAATGATCAAGAATACCACAGTTGAATCAAAATTTTGGTAACCTTTTGTATTTGAATTCTACCCACAATTTGGAGTCATTAGGTTGATTGTTGGCAGGGATTCTACAAGGGTTTTTACACCTAAGTAAAAGTGGCTCAGGTACATTTAAATCCACTATAAAATGCAAATAGTTTTTGTTAACTAGATGTTCTTCTTTATTGCTATCTATTTGAATGAGGTTGCCAATCAAATTTGCAATTTTTTCACCATTAGCAACTCGCATTCCAGCAAAAGGTAGACCTTGGTCTTGAACCCAAAAAGTGGAAGAGTTGGATTCAAGCTCTTATATTGTCAAATTGTGATCAAATTATCTCAACACGATACATGATCTATTTATATGCCAAATGTGCTTTACCCAGACTACGTCTCTATCTTCTTAAAAGGAAAAGGTGAAGAAGAAAACATTGTTTCTATAGTCTTTAGTTACCACAGATAAATATCCTTGTATGTCTCAGGTTTTGTGGATAACCATTAACTTTTAATGTTTTTTAACAATTTTACTTGTTAAGAATTTTCCAATTAGCATGATGGAAGAAGCTAGAAGAGCTTCAGAAGGGTCTGCAGCTAGTTCAATTTTAGGCAGAGTGTAGGTGAGTTTGTTTTGTTTGTTCTACTAAGTCTCTAATCTCTTTGTCAAGGATAAGTTGGGTTTTAGGAATCATGAGAAAGATGAGAGTTTACTTGGAAATAAAGATATAGATTCAATAAACACTTATGTAAATTTTTATCATTCATAACAGTGGAGTATTTATGGATATAATAATTAAGCTAATTATGCTAGCTCATATTATTTAAGTTATTAAAGATATAAATTGATATTTATTGATTTTTTTTATATGAATACCACCTTTGATAGGGTTAGATATTATTTGTTAATTAAACAAATCAATTAGCACCTATAGGTAATTTCTTAATTAAATTAATTCTTTTTTTCTAAGAGATTGAAAATGAACCATTTAAATGACATCTTTGGTAGGGTTAGACATTTTAAAATTAAACCTAAGAATTTAATTATCTAAGTACTAACTTTCAAGTTTTAAAATCATTACTGAAAATATATTGTCAACACATCTTCGAATAATAGTTCTTTCAAAAGCTTTTGAAATAGAGCTTCATTCTAACTACCCGACGATTATGCCAACAAATAAAAGAGCACTACTTTAAATCAGTTCGGATAATTAAACTTTAAAATCTAATTTTCAGATTTAAGTTTTTAATGAAAAATAATATATTTCTCTCTAACATTCTTAATATAAAATCTTGAATAAAAACAAAATCAATTCATTTTCTAGAAATATTTTACCTATTTAATATTTTGTAAGCATAACAACATTATTATTATATCATGTTTACAAGCAGCCAATCATGTTAATTTTAATCACAGATAAATTAAATATAACATATAAGAATAAAACATAAAAAATAACTAAAAAGAATTCATTTTAAAATTTATACCTTAAACGAATCTTTATAGCATTTTGATGTTAATTCTATTGTTGGAAAACCTTCCAATAGATTTACATTTTTTCGTTTATTGAATCAAAAGTTAGAAATTTACAAAAAAACATAGCTAGTTTTTCTTAAAAAGAGAATAACTTTAAAACTAAAAACTAAAAAAAAGAAAATTTCTAGAGAGAGAAAGCTAGAGAGAAAAAGAGTTGAGAAAATTGCTTCTTAAGGTGTGATTTTTACAATGGGGAGGGGGGCTTTTTATAGGTGAAGAAAAAGTTAATAAAGTGGAAAAATATCTTAAAAAATGAACATAAACGGGTAATGGATATGTTGGCATGCATGTAGGGTGAAGATGCGACTGACAATGTGCTGACACATGTGGGATATGTGACGTGACTGGGTACTGATGTAGGCACTAACGCACGCTTGGAATTACGACGTGAGATGATGCGGCTGTGCATGGACTTGCAGTGTGAAATGGGCATGACTACGCGCGGACTTACAGCGTGAAATAGGCGCGACTATAATTGGACTTGTGGCATGATTAGGTGCGACTACGAGCATGACTTTGACGTGATGGGCGTGGTTGAACGTGTGATTTGGGCAGTTTTATCCTTTTCTCCACTTTTTGACTTTTCCTCATTTTCTTTCAATATATTTGTGATGTATTACCTCAATTATTATTCTTCGAGTCTTTAAATTATTTTTGAAGCAAAAATATTTGAAAAATAATAAAAATACTCGTAATTTTGAAAAGACAAATTTATATAAAAATATGATAAAATTATATAAATATAAATCTTTTTAATCAATTAAAATACATTAAATTATGATAATTTTAATACTTTTTAAGCACTTATCAAGGACAAATAATGGTTTTGAATTATGCAGTGGTGAATTCATGAATATTGTAGTGAGAATGGCATAGAGAGACACAAAATAATGAGGATGACACCTCAACAGTATGACATAGCAGACAGATTAAACAAAACATTTTTATAGTGTGTAAGGTGGTTGCTCTAAAATGCAAAGTTACCCAAGAAATTTTGTGTGGAAGTCGTATATAAAAATCACTATTGATAAATAGAAGGTTAGCTAGTGCAATATTTTAAGACCTCATATATGGTGTGGTAACCCTTCTAACTACTCAAATTTAAGAGTTTTTGGGTGTGTTGTATATGTGCATATAAGTGAAGGCAACTTGCAGGCTAGAAGCAAAAAGGTGTATATTTCTAGGTTAGCTATAGGGAGTTAAATGATTTAAACTATGATGGCTAGATTTGAAGAAATTAAAACAACAATTAGCAGTGATGTCATTTTTAATGAAAATGCAGCTATAAGCAATATAGACAATTTAAATAGTGATTTAGTGCCCTCAAATGATAGAAATGTTGAAGTCTTGTCACCAGGTCCTAGAAAGACAACCATAATTGAGGTGGAGGCTAATTATCAGTATGATGTTTTACAAAATAATCAAGTAGGAAATAAACATAATAGTTGTAATGTGCCTAAAGTTGATGACACTGATCAAGTGTCACAACATGATGTATTTCAACAACAAGAAGTAGTAGTAAAGAAGCCAATGAGGGTTTCAGAAGCAAGTTTAGTTCACTATGCATTAGTAGCAAGTGAAGAAAATTGCACCAATGAACCATCAAACTATAGAGAAGTTGTTACATCCAAAGATGTCAAGAAATGGATAATGGCTATGAACGAGGAATAACAATCATTAATGGAAAATTGTGCATGGTTTGTTGTTCCTAAGCTTAATGATTCTTAGAATGTTGGTGTAGATGACTTTATAAGTTGAAGGATAGTGTAGAAAAGGTTGACCTCACGAAATATAAATCAATATTTATAGCCCAAGGGCATATGCAGTTAGAAGGATTCGATTATAATGAAATATTCTTTTATATTGTCAAGTATACTTCAATCAGATTGTTGTTATCAGTGGTGGCACATTTTAATATTCATTTAGAACAAATGGATGTTGTAAGTCCCATTGTACAATTGTTTGTATGTTGACTTATCGTGTACAAAACATGGTGTCTGTTCTTTTACCTAGTGTTTTTATCTTCCTTAATGTAAGGTTAGTTATTGCGGATCAGTAATGCACGCACGCATGTAGTTAGATATACTTTGTATGTGAGTATGTTTACACAAATCATGAGGTTGGTTTTTGTAGTATGCATGCTATGTTGAGAGTGTTGGTTTTTGATGAGCGAGCGGACTTTGTCACTTGTGTTTGGTTCATTTCAAGCGCGAGTATTTATGGGGTCTACTCAGCAATTTTTGGAAAAAAGTGACTTTTTAGCACCTCACCAACTAACTCGCCACCAAGATCGCTACCACCCTCGCCATCAACCTTGGCGAGGTGGTCGACGAGATGCCAAAGTTGAGCCTTATTAATACCCCACTCATTTCTCTCTTTTTTATCCCTCGTTTAAGAACCAAAACTCTGCCAAAATTCATTCTGAGATTTATAGTTATAGTTGAAATTATTTTGGAGTAACTATATTTGAGTGTGGGATTCTTAGTGAGTTTAGTAATCAAATTGTAGGTTGTATGTATAAGTGGTTTGATTGTGTGTCCCTCATACACAATTTGATTGTAATAGTGGAATGTGTGTCCCTTTAGAGTGTGAGTTGATACACTTCCAGTTACTGATAATTGGTTACCAATCACACAACATTGGGTGGTGTTGATTGTGGAGGATAGTTGGGTTTGAGTGTTGAATCCAATGGTTGCAAAAGTAGCAAGTGAAGAGCAACAATAAGTAGTTAGGATAGAGGTCCCAATTGATATAGGTAATATTGACTTTATTGTCTATTAGAGTTGTAACTGTTTTATTGTTCAGTGAATTATTTGCTGTTAAGTAGTTGTCTTAAGTAACTTGAGAATGTTACCACATAGATATGGTTTTTATGTGGATTTATCTTATTATATCACTTGTTATGTTTGATATGTTATTGTGTTAGTACAATCTTAGCTTGAGATGTGCATGTTATAACACACTAAAAGCTTAAATTCTAATTAGAAAGCCTTTATATTCAAGCCTATCTATTGAATTTATATAACATCTATTGTTCAAAGTTATCTACTTATATGATATTATATTGTTTATGCTTCTATTGTGTATACTGCGTAACTATTTGATTTCCTAGCTGCACAAGTTAGACATGAGTCGTTAAAGAGTTTATATCTCCCTACCCTAGTAGTGTACCGAGTCATGGAATTTTTTAATTGGTATCAAAATTGGTGCACCATTTTAGGTTTAACTGCTCTAGTGTTGATTTTGTTAAGTTGTTTGTTCATATATACATATCATTTTCTAAATTGCCCTTGAGGTTTGCTATATCTTCAGTTATGCCCCTAGGGTTTATAAAATGTAACAAAAGCCCTTGTATGATACCAATTTTTGTGTGTATTTCTGCGGATCGATACAATCTTAATCTGGAGTTAAAATTGACCTAGTTGAAGGTTTTTGTGTATTTATTGACGGTGATAAATTATTTAAAAAACTTATTATTTTATTATATAAATCTAATTTTCTTCTGTATTCATTACAATTGCATAGTATGTTATGTTCTTCATTATGTTGGTTACTTAACTCTAATCCTGACTCTATTAATTGTCTTTTAAAATTAAAAATTACTCTTTCATTTGTTAAATCTAATAATTCTAATTTATGCACTAATGATTCGATATTCATAGAGTATTATTTTAGTTGTTTATTTTAGTTGTTTATTTCTAAAATTAAATTCTATTTTCCTGTTTTAAAGATATTATACCTTGTTGTAAGCGAATATTTCAACATTCAAGATCCTTAATTAGCTTAAATCTATAATCACCATACCTGAATTTAATGGGTTTACCATGGTCTTCCCTTCTATTCGTCTTCTTTTGTTACACCTGTTATGCTTCAGCTTCGCTCACACCTCAACACCTTTCTGGTAATGGTGAGCTTTCTGCATCCGTACATGAATGGTGTCCAATAATTGACTTACTGGAGAAGAGTAATAAAACTCTATTTTATTCAAAATATAATAATTATTACAACTTAAGGCCAACTAAGAACCTTGAAAGGGGTGCTTAGCCGCTCATAGTTACTGGGTATTTCATTATTGGTTTCTAGATTTCTAGATAGAAAGGTCTTTCTATACTTGAGTGTTTCAGAGTAGAGAGCTATGGATTTCTATCTGTTCGTGTTTTTTGAAATGACAATAAGGGTTCATTTTATAGAATAAGGAATCTCTGTTTACAAGACTAAATTTATTATTTTACCATTACTTTAATAATTCATCTGTTTTTCCTTTTTTAAAGGATAACCATTACTTTTTTCCTTGGCATATGCTGCCGACTAATATGTGGGATCTACATCTTTATTTCTTTTGTAGTCTTCTGCCGACAGCTGCTTTTCTTATTTTTCTTTGTCATTCTCTGCCGACTGTTCCTTTGTCATTCTCTGCCGATTGTTCCTTTGTCATTCTCTACCGACTGTTCCTTTGATGACGTTGATGATGACACATCTTCATCTTCTCGATCTTTGATGCAGAGAATGCATCTATGGTTTTTGGTGGCTTTTCTAGCATAGAAGCAAAATACCTTCCTAGTTTCTTGACCAATCTCTAAGTTGTTGCAATTAAAATTGGTTTCATATTTGGTGATTTTTTCACCATCTTCTTCTGACAGAGCCATGTTGTTGTGAGAAATGATAATAACTTTACTAGTTGAATAATTTACTTTAATCTCAGTAGAATTGTCGATCTTTCTGAGTTCATAGTAAATTTGGCTTAACATTTGTCCTCTTAATACACAGAGTTCTTCTGTGTTGAATTCCTTTTCTGGAAGTGTCCTTGGTTTGGGAACCTCTCTGTTTGTGTTGAAAATCCCTATCTTGATGAAGTGCTCTTTTAAAATTTTTTGGGAAATAATTTAATTCACTTAAATTAATTCCTAGATATATATTTTCTATTAATCCTACATGAAATGCTTTATACACAAAAATTGGATCAGCTCCTTCGAATATATTGAATTTACTACCTGTAGGAAATTCCTTATCTGTAGTATAGAATTTCATATCTTCAATATGTTCTTGGGTAGATTTTCTGGCTAAATTATAGAGACTTAACCATTGTAGTTTGTTGAGGTTTCTGTATTGGTCTTTTTCATCTTCAATGACTGGAGTAGTTTTAGGAGATGTCTCCCTAGATAGTATTGAATGCTTTGTTATTTTTGATATCTCTGGTGGAGATGATTCTCTAAATAGCATTGGTGGCCTTTCTATTTTTCCAAGATTTGTCAATCTGCTTGGAGCTGTTGGTTGTTGTTGTAGTACTATAGAATAATTTCTTACTATCTCCTCTAGAGTTATTAGTTTTGGTGTTTTGTAGTTGACATAACTACCTTCAGCTTCTATTCTGTTGGTGAAGGCTCTATGAGTTACTCCACTAATTCCTAGAATAGATTTGCTAGCTTCTGCCAAGTTGTTATAAATTCCTGGTTTTGGGCCATTATAGACCACATAAACTTTTTTCTGTTCTTCTTTTTCTGCTTCATCTGCCCAATTGGGTTTAGAAGTTTTTTGTGAACTGTTAGGTTCTTCCTTTTTTAACAGAGATTCCTCATTTGAGGTTCTGCTCTCTAGAGGTTGTTTTGAACAATTAAGTTCTTCATGTTTTATTCCTGTCTCCGTAAGAGATTTCTCGAGATATAGAAACTCGAGTTGTTCCTGTAGGATTTTTATCTCCTTTTCTTTTATGTTGATCTTAATATCAAGATGTTCCATTCCTACAATCATAAAAATAGTTAGAGGTGCTAATTCTATGGTAAGAGCATTAGCTAAGCTATTTTTATGTCCTGGAAGATGTTCAACATCAAAATTGTAATGGTTGAACCATTGTTGCCATCTAATTAGTCTTCCTTGTTTATAATCTCCTGCAATATCTGTTCTAATAATGAATCTAGAACTTATGACATATATTGCAAATTTTTTAATAGCTTTTTTAACAACTAAATATTCTTTTTCATTACTATGATAATTTAATTTTGGCCCTTGGAAAAACCCTGATGTGTATCTGCAAAGATATTCATCTTTGTCATCTACTCTTGCTTTAAGGACTGCTCCCCAATATTCTTGTGAAGCATCTGTTTCAATTATCATTTTATCATCGGATCTTGGATGGTATAAAGTTGGTAAATTTTTTACTTTTGCTTTTACTCTATCCATATATAGAGTATCTTCTTCTGTCCATTTTTAGACATGATCTTTTTTTAATTTTGCTTGTAATGGTTTTCTCATTTCTGTAAGTTTCTTGATATAGGCTTCTGCATATGTTAAACATCCTAAAAATCTTTGTAATTAGTTTTTATCTTTTAATTCACTAGGAAAACCTTGAATATTATTTAGTATATGGGGTTGTAGATTATGTTTTCCATCTTCAATTTCTAATCCTAAGTATTTGATTTTTTGTTGAGCAAGTACTACTTTCTTTTCAGAGAGTACAATGCCTTCTTTTCTACATTCTTGTAATATATTGATAATATCCAAATAATGTTTATTTAATTCATTACTGAAAACCAAAATATCATCTATGTAAACACAACAAATATCTTGTAATTTCTTAAAAATATTATCCATATATCTTTGAAAAATACCTGGAGTTTGTTTTAATCCAAATGATATTACCGTCCATTGGAATTGTCCTTGAGGGCAACTGAATGCTGTTAATTTTTGGGATTCTTCATCCAATCTTATTTGCCAAAATCCACTTTTGTAATCGAAACTTGAGAAGTATTTCTTTCCTTTTATTAATGATAGTAGTTCTTCCTTTTTTGGAATGAAGTATCCATCATCAATGGTCTATTTATTTAATGCTTTAAAATTTATTACCATTCTCTTTTTTTCTCAGCTTCTTTTTTAACTAAAAATGCTGGACTAGAGTGAGGTGAATTACTTGGTATTATGACTTTTAATTCCAAAAGTTCTTCAATTTGTTTTCCAAATTCAATCCTGTCTTTTGGAGTATAAATCATTGGTTTTACTCTTACGACTTTGTTAGGATCTCTTAATTTTATATTGACTATTGTTTTAGATTTATTTATTTTTGGATCCAAAGGATTTTCTGAACTGACTATTTTTAATAGTCTTCTAATGCCTGTTAGGGATTTGTCTTCCTGTATCTCATTGAGAAAATAGTTTTGTTTTTCTTCTATATCTAATGAAATATTTTTAGACAAGGTTTTTGTTTTTTTTGGTCTTCTATCTCATCACATTTTCGCTTTTTATGTTGTTGCATAAAAGTTGGGTGTGAGACAATTAGAGCTTTTCTTACTTTAGAGACATATATTGTATCTCCTTCTAAAGTTGTAAGACTTATTTTGTCAGAATGTTGTGTGAAAGATTGATATAAACAATTAGAGCTTTTCTTACTTTAGAGACTTATTTAAGAAATTATTTCCTATTAACAAGTCTACACCTGTTTCTTGTTGATATATAGTAGGAATATGAAAGTTTTCTCCTCATATTATTATATTAGTATCTTTTAATACTTGATTGAGTTTTATTGTAGTATTATTAGCAATTCTTACAATCAAATTTTTAGGTGCTTGTTTCCAGTTGTCTTCTAGAAATACATATCTACTCGCTACACACATACTAGCTCCTGTATCTATATATGCATGTAAATGATAAGTGTTATAACCTTTAAATTTTAGTCCTACTTTAATGTAAGTACTATTTGGATTTGTAATACTATACAAATCATTCATTTTTTGATGAAGAATATTCATGATCTGAATGTTTATATTCTGAGTCAGTTATTTCTTCTTCAGTTTCTTCTAATAGATAAATACTGTAAGTATCATCTATATCAGATTCCTCAATTGGTTCTAATTCCATTTTGAAGGCTTCTTCTAAGATTTATGCTTTCTGTGGAAATTCCTTTTTAAATTCTTTTTTATGTTGAAGTTTGCTTGGACATTCATTTGCATAATGTCCTTCCTCATTACAGATCCAACATCTGCATTTTTTCTTTCCTGAAGGGCAATAATTCCTTTTTTAGAAGTTTTATAAATCTTTCTTCTAAAATATCTTTTCTTGTAGTTTTCTTTATTGAATCTCTTTTTATATTTTTGGAAATTTTGTTTTCTAAATTTATATTTTTTAAATCTTTTATATTTTTGTTTATAAGATTTTATATTACATCCATATTTTCCTTGTATTCTAATATCTCTTGTATCACAACAAATTTTATCATTTCCTCTTATTTGTTTATATTCTTTTCTTTCTTGGCATTTTATAATGATCCAATCTCTAAGACTTCTTATTCTTCCTCCTAGAGTATCTGGTATAGTTTCTCTATTTCTTTGTTCCCAATTTTCTGTTAAAGTTTTATATAATGTTCTAGGTAATTTTTGAAAAAATATTTCTTTATAGATTGTTTGTATAGAGAGTGGTAATTTATGGTAATATATTTCATATTCAGAAATAAAAGAATCTATATAACACATGTTACAAATTTCCATATTTGTTAGATGCCATTTAGCTTCATTGATTTCATTTTCACTAGATTTAGTGATAGTCCTTCCTTTATCTTTCCCAATAAATTCTTTGTATATTTCATTTATTACTGTATCTAAGTATTCTCTTCCCGTGGAAGCATTTCCTTGCATTAATAAATGTTGTTGATCTGTTAAGTTTGAAAACCAAACTTTTACATTTCTTGTCATTTTATGTGCTATAAGCACTCTACAAGTTGAAGGATTTGTTTGGGTAGATGGAGAAATTTGTATGAGAACGCTCATCCCACTAGACCATTCATCTAAAGCTTTTTTCCTATCTCTTATACAATCTAAATTTAGAATTTCAGATTTATAATTATCATGAAGTTTGAACTCTGGTGGAATACTACCTCTAGTTCCTCAATGCAACCCTTCCTCCATTTTAGGTGGTTGTCTTCTTCTATATGTAGTATCAGATTGTTCTGATCTTTGTCTATTTCTTTCATCCCTAGATGTTTCTTCTTGGTAAGGGACTGGTAATGAAATTGGTTTCATATGACCTTTTGGGGTTATATTTTCTGGTTCTGAATCAGTTTCACTGATTATTGTCATATAATCTTCTTCTTTGTTAGTACAAAGTTTTCCAATATAATGTTCTTCTATTTCTTCATTGGTTAATGTTAATAATTTGACCAATGTTTCTATATCCCTATTCTTAGGGTCCCTAAATTCTTTTTCTAATTTCTTCCTATATTCCATTAATTTGGAATTATTTCTTTATTCTTAGATTGTTCCTCATTTTTTCTTTTCTCATTTTTAGGAATCAAAGAATCTGATTTCTTTGGTGGTTCTTCTTTTAATCCTTCTAAGAGATCATATTTATGATCTATTTTTAGATTGTATACATCTTTCCTTAATTCTGAAAATTCTTTATGCATATTTTGCTATAGTTTATTATAACCATACTCTTTTATTTCCTTTAATAGTTCTCTTTGTATATCTATTATTTCTTGTAAATATTTTGTGTTTGATTCCTGGACTAGATCCATTTCCTCTGTTAATAATTGTATAGTTTCAAATAGTATTGCTTGATTTTTTGCCACACCTATTAGGCTTCCATTTATTTCTAAATGCATATTTTTTATTTTATCCTTAAACATGATTTTTCCCTAATATGCAATCATGAACTAATGTTTTCATTATTTTAACTTCATTTTCTAGTTTTTTAACTTCTTTTTGATTTGAAGTTTCTTGTTTATGATCTATAAAAGTAAATCTTGGTACGCTATTACTATTTCTTCCTATTATTAAGGGTTTTTTTAATATCTAATTTCCATTCTTCTCGTATTTCAAAGTCTGTTAGTATTTCCGGTTTTATTATTTGTCCTAATTCTTTAAAAGTTTTATCTATTTCTATAAATTCATTTTGTCCATATATTGAACTATTATGACTATTTGTTAAAGAATATGTCACTAGATAATGTATTGAAAATGGATGATTTTCTTCTTTCATTAAATCTCCTCTTTCAAATTCATAAGTTAGACTTAATACTTGGTTTAAATTTTTATCTTGTATATTTATAACAAATCTAGGATATGCTATAAACTTTAGTTTTTGGTATCCTAAATTTTCATGGATCATTCCTAATAAAGCATCTTGTCTATTTACTATTCTATTATCTAATAAAGCTATTTTTATTGGTGTATATATTCTTTCTCTAAAATGAGCTTTTATTAATATTTGGATTCCTCCTAAATGGATGTATCCAATTTTTTCTTTATCCTTTCGAGAAATTTTTGATAATTTGTTTAATATAGTTTCTTTATCTATTAATGATATATTATATCTTCCTTTTGTGTTTGTAATTTTAATACTCATTTCCTTATTACTTATACAATAATAGATTATATTTTTTCTAGGAAATATTTTTCTTAACAAAAATGATGAGTCTTTAAATCCATCTCCTTCTTTAAGATTTAATTTTGCTTTTTGAATTTCTTCAAATTTATTTTTACTTATTACCATTTCCTGTGAAAAACATCCTCAAATGTCTTATGTTTCTATATATAATATTTCTTGGTTTATTTTTTCCTTTTCCATTTTTTTTCTAATCGTAGGGGTATTTTTTATGAGTGTTAATTTTAACTTCCATTATGTTTTCAAGGGTATTTTTGAATTTTTTAAAACCTGAAGGGTATTTCTAAAGATTCCTTAAACCTTAGGGGTACTTTTGATTTTTTCCCACATATACACTTCTTTCTGATGGAGTCGGGAGAAGAAAATAATGTAGGTATTCCCTTTACTTTCCAATAGGCTGGACTATGCCTATTGAAAATCACAAATGAGACCTCACCAACTAGCTCACCATCAAGCTCACTACCACCCTCACCACTACCATTAGTGAGGTGGTTAGTGATGTGGCTGGTGAGGTGCAGAATCGAGCCCTATAAATACCCACTAATTTTTCTCTTCTTTACCCCTCATTTAAGAATTGAAACTTTTCCAAAGTTCATTTTGAGATTTATATCTATTGTTGAAATTATTTTGGAAAGACTATATTTGAGTGTGATTCGCTTAGTGAGTTTAGTAATCAAATCATAGGCTATGTGTATATGTGATTTGACTTCCTGTACATGATTTGATTGTGTGGTGGACTATGTGTCCCTTAACAGTGTGAATTGATATACTTCCAATTACTAATCATATTGAGTGGTGTTGGTTACGTAGGATAGCTGTATTCAAGTGTTGAATCAAACGACTGTGAAAGTAGCAAGTGAAGAGCATCAGTAGGCAATTAGGACAGAAGTCCCAACTAGTAGAGATAATAGTGATTTTATTGTCTATTAGAATTGTAATTATTTTATTATTTAGTGAATTATTTACTACTGAGTAGTTGCCTTTAGCAATTCAAAAATGTTACCATATAGATATGGTTTCTATGTGGGTTTGCCTCGTTATATCACTTGTTATGTATGATCTGTTGTTGTATTAGTATAATCTGAGTTTAAGATGTGTATGTTACAACATACTAAAAGCTTAAACTTTGATTATAAAGTCTTTATATTCTTGCATGCTTTCTATTGAATTTATATAATATCTATTGTTAAAAGTTATCTACTTGTCTAATATTATATTGTTTGTGCTTCTACTGTGTATACTGCGTAAGTGTTTAATTCCTCTTTGTATGAGTTAGGGCTAAATCCTTAAGAAGTTTGCATCTCTTTATCCTGACAGTATATTGGGTCGTGGAAGAGAAGATATTAATGAAGTAACCTAAAGGCTATGAATGCAATGGGAAGATAATCTTGTTTGCTAAAAATATCTTTGTATGGTCTTAAGTAGTCACTTAGGCAATGATACAAAATGTTTGACAATTTTATCACTAAGGTGGGGTTTGAAAGGTATGAATTTGATCCCTACATCTATATCAAGGTGGAGAAATCTAAACCATATGTGTTTTTCTTACTATATGTGGATGACATGTTAATTACAAGCATGGACATGTTGATAATCAACATATTTTGATATAAATAACTTTGTGGTTGTTAAGAAAATCTTGGCTATGAAATAAGAAGAGATAGAAGTATGCACAAGCTATATTTGTCTTAAAAGGGTTATTTATTGAAATTTTTGAGAAAATTTAGAATGAAAGATGCTACAACTATCTCAATTCTTTTGAGATCACATTTCAAACTGTCTATTGTACTTTATCTATAGGATTATAAATAGAGAGGGTCTATGAGTATGACTCCATATGTAAGTGCTGTTAAGAGCCTGATGTTTGTAATTATTTGCAGTAGACTAAACATGTCATTTTCATTGAGTTTAGTGAGTAGATTCATGGAAAATCTTGGAGATGAGTACTGGATTGTTGTCTAATATATATAGAGATATTTATGTGGTACTTTGAATATGGGTTTGGTATATGGTAGAGGCTTGATAAATAGGAACTCAATGTGTGGTTATGTCGATGTTATTACGTTGGTGACCTTGATAAGAGGATATCACAATCAGATTATGTACTTACTATGCTTGGGTATATAATGTCTTGGAAGTCCACTTTGCAAAATGTGGTAGCTCTTTCAACAATTGAGGAAGCCATATGGTTGTCTAGTTTAGTAAAGAATTTTGGACTTGATGTAAAGGGAGTTCCTATCCGCTGTGAAAACCAAAGTGTTATCTACATTGCTAAAAAAACCTATGTACCATGAACGAACGAAACATATTGATGTAAAATTAAACTTCATAAGAGGTATAGTTCGTGGTGGAAGTATACATATGGTTAAGATCGTTAAAGCTCATAATCTAGTAGATATGCTTACGAAAGTAGTTCCTACGAGCAAATTAAAGTTATGTCTTGAATTTTTTTCGTGTGGATGAAGGTTGAGCATGGATAAGCTCAGGTGAGAACCTACGTTTGATATAATTTGTAATTTTATTGAGTTGAGTTAAGATGAAGATTTATAAAAAATGACTCATAACATTGATATACACTCAGAAGTGATCAAAGCATGAAGGAAGTACTAAGGTGGCTATTTTATTGATGTGCAGTGGAGAGTGTAAATGTATCTCTATAAGGATAACACAGAGGATTACACATTTATGTAAGGAGTCATACTATATGATATAAATAGATATGAATACTAGTTGTAAAAAAAGAAAGATTGTGCATTGATTTTTTTTTTTTTAGTTTTCTTAGAGCTTCATTGCTTGTGTGAGAGACTAGATTTGTGATTGTGTGCTTATGTGAAGTGATCGGAGACTGCAAAAGTGTTGCCAAGAAGGTGTAATACATTGAATATCATAGTAAATTGGTAGGATAAGGCTCAATACTGAACTACATAAAACTGCTTGTCTTATTCTTAATTGTTTTATGATTTTTTTATGACATTCTTGGTGAATAAAATCTAACAATAAGTTTTTACTAATCTTCACTTAACGAGATTTTAAAATTATTTTCTTAACCAATCTTATTTAAAGGAGATTGTTAAAATTCAAATAGTTAATTATCTTTATTCGTAGCCTTTGATATCAAAATAAGTTTATAAGGGTTAAGTGAGATCGTAAAAAGAGAACGAATTAATAAAAATAGTGACAAATAGAATGGTAAAAAAAAATTTAAGAGAAAATCAGAAAGAAAAATATTTATATAACTAAAAAGATAATAAGAATGTAATTATCACTTGTTTCCTTAATTTTGATTATAAAAATAGAATATTATAATAAAATATATTTTATTTTTAATTATTTATCAATACACCTAACCAATAATATAATTTATTGGAGCAAGTCTTATTATATTTACTTTAAATTTTATATTTATTAAATTTTAAATTTAATTGTAAGTTTTTTATATTTCACTATTTTTTTTGTTTTATACATATTATCTATAAACACTCGATCTATATTATAATTAATATAAAAGTTAATTATATATTAAGTTGTAGTATCATTATAATTATTAATATAATAGTTAATTACTTAATTATATATCTAAAAATATATATTTTAAATTTATATTTTTTTGTTAGTGGAAATTTCTTAATCACGCAAATCTCCAATTTTTTGTTAAAGAATCTCTATCCTGTTCTCGTAAGCATTTATCGTTGAGATGATCCCATCCGTGCATCACCCATTGACAACACTGCTTGAGGCAAGCAATTGATCTCCTCTTAACTTCAGAGCATATTTAAAAAAAAACACAGAGAAAAAAGAACTTTCAACATTTCCTATATTCTGTAGAAGATTAGTGATTCTAAAGGTGTAATGTGTATCACAGTACCAGATGCAGACATAAAAATTTAAAAAATACTAAAAGATTAAACATTTTAAGATATTTATAATTTTGATAATAATTTAAAATCATATTTATTAAACGGAGTAACATAAACCCGTTATCGCGTAAATTCATTTTGTAAAGATAATAGATTTATGTTATACATTTTTTTATAAAAACAAGATATTATAAATTTATCGTCTTTATAAAATAAATTTATGAGATCATTTTTGTTAACTAAGTATATTTATAATATATTAAATTATAATAACTAAAGTATAATTTAGATAAAAATACATAAACAATGTTACCATTTTTACTTATTTGAACCCATCTATCTGAGTACTATTCTCTTAGTTTCTTACGAGTAAATGAATCCCTTAAATATAATTTAACATTATAGCCTCTAATATGAGATACTAGCTAATATTATCAGGTATATATATACACTCATGCCCAATTACCTTAATATGCCTATTAAAAAATGTGTAATTTTACCTGACAGACATTAACTAATATCACAAATAATAATTTAACATGAGAAGTGAATCACACTTTAACATATGATTTTATGTCGCACCAGCAGCAAACATACAAATAAAATAAAATCTTTTATTAATAAATAATAGAGGAAAAACTAAAGGATAATTTTTTTTTGTTAACATTTTAAATAAAATAATATTATTTTTCTATAGTTCACTTTATAGGTAAATAAGGAAGGATAAATGTGATTTTTTTATAATATTTTATCATAAAAATTATTAAAATATAAAATAAATAATAAATTATTTATCATTAAATTATTAAAATATTAAATAAATATTACAATTTATTATCTTTTGTAATTTTATAAGATATAAGGGAGATATCTTTTCCAATATAAGAGTTAATTTACACAGATATCTAGTAACCTTCCGTGCAAGTCATCCTAAATAATATATATAAGCCCATGGGTTGTCATCTCTATTTCGTATGCTGAGTCGTTTGACGGTGATAAAATCACATGCAAAATATTACAAAATTGTTGATTCAGACAATAGAACCAAATTTTTAACCAGTACTTGTCTTGGATTTAACATAAACAAGACGTAAAAGATAAGATTATGCTGCTTTTTTCAAATAGATTGATAATAAAAATCTATTTGGACAAATTTGATTTTATATCCAAAATTAGCTATGCATCGATTCATCATTCTGTAATTTAAACACAAAACAAGTCATTGCCATCTAAAGATGAAGATGGGTCATGTGCAGCACACATGGAAATCAAATAACGCCAATGAACCAATAGATCAAGCTGATATTGCATGACAGGTTCAATTTTCATGAATTACTAGTGTATATATAAATAACTCACTGCTACAAAAAGGAGCATTAAAGTCGGTTAAAATGAAACGACTTAAAGTTTAAAGTCGGTTCAAGGTGTGAACCGACTTTACGTTTAAAGTCGGTTCACGGGATGAACCGACTTTACGTTATAATTTTTTTTTTAATTTATTCATTTTCTATTTTACTCAAATAAAAACCTGTATTCGAGCAGAAAAAAAAAAAACAAAATCAATTTAGCAAATAGTTCAAATAATACAAATATTTGAAAAATAAAATATTAATTAATACCAGAAAAATTACTATGATTTTGTTCTATTTTATTCAAGATCATCATATTCTTCTCCTTATGTTATAATACAAACCTACATATATAATACAAAAATTTATACACATAATAACAGAAAAAAAATATGAATAATAGGGGATCTAAAAGATTAGTTAAAGAGGAAGAAAACTCATTAACCGGTGCTAGAAATGGTAGTCGTAGGTGACCGGAAAATGAGAAAGAGTGGAGGAGAAGTGGAGGAGGTTTTCGGTTTTTTAGAGTTCTGCAACGCTGAAAATAGTTTTTGTCTGGGAAGAAAGAAGAGAAAAGAATTTATCCACGTAGATAGCGTCGGTTCCACGTGTCAACCGACTCTATGTTAAGTGGATAGCGTCGGTTCACCACATCAACCAACGCTACGCTACGTGGATAGCGTCGATTCACCACGTCAACCGACGCTACGTGGATAGCGTCGGTTCTAGGTGTCAACCGACGCTACGCTACGTGGATAGCATCGGTTCACCACGTCAACCGTCTCTACGTAGCGTAGCGCAGTAGAGTCGGTTGACGTGGTGAACCGACGCTACACATGGACGTAGCGTCAGTTGACGTGGTGAACCGACGCTATCCACGTAGCGTAGCGTCGGTTGACACCTGGAACCGACGCTATCCACTTAACATAGAGTCGGTTGACACGTGGAACCGACTCTACATCCTACATGGATAGCGTCGGTTCTACACCGAACCGACTTTAAACCAATTTAAAGTCAGTTTTTTCTAAAAACCGACTTTACGTATCGACTTAAATACCCATTTTTGTAGTAGTGCCCGGACATGGACACAAGTGTTGTACTTGATAATCTAATTCGGTAAAAATTATAGAAAATTGAAAAAAAAATGACAATTTCGACCCGACATACGTATCCAAAATTTTAAGACATGAAAAAACTGTCAAATATTGATTTATACCCAAGACCATCCTATGAACGTTTGGAATTATTGATGTTGATTTATCCAGAGCTAGCTCTAATGTTGAGCAAAATGTATCATATGGGTGTTGTTGGGTTTCTCTCTTATTTGGAGAAATCCAAATAAAGTTCATATGGCTTAAAAACTCATGTAGTAAGAAAGTGTAATTGTGTTATTTTATTACTTTATTAATAAACTCATTTAGGGTTTGTTTAGAGTATATTTTGAAGAGAGAAAATTAAGAGCAATAGCTAGAAAAATTTGCAGAAAAAGAAAAGTAGAAAAGCTTTCAGTTTTTCCTCTCGACCAAGCCTTTATCAAGTGCTCTGATGGAGGTCGTTTGTGGTCCTATTGAGCTGAACTTTTGTATGCAGGTTCACGACTCAATACTCTTTAATATGTACGGTGGGATTTGTATTTGTCTCACCGATTTGGAAAAATCTGGGCTGTGAACAGTGAATACGAAATTGGGTTAGATGTCTCCATTTTTCTTGAAATAATTATTAGTTTCCAAGAAGTGTATTCTTGATGATGTTGTTGATTTTATGCCTCTAGTTTTATCAAGAGAGAACTGTTTTATAATTGTTTCTTGATAATGGAAGTTTTGGAGAGGAGTGTCGTGGTTGTTTTCTTCCTACACCGAGAAGTTTTCCACGTAAATTATTTGTGTTGATTTTGTGCATGTTTTTGTGCATGTTTTTCATTTTAAACTCTATTTATTTGTTTCCTAAAAGATTCACACAAAGAAGGAGAATAGGATTAATTCTGTTATTTAGAGCTTGATTAAGTTCATATTGAAATTGTAATTCTCCTAACAAAGTGGTATCAGAGCTGTGGTTATTATTGTTGAATTTCTTGTGTTGAATAATGGAAGCAAAATTGAGTTGAATGATTACTTTGAATGGTTCTAATTATCACACTTGGAAAGGAAAAATGGGAGATTTCTTTTATGTCAAAAATAATCATTTATCGGTGTTTGCTTCTGAGAAGCCAGAAAAATTGTTTGAAGAAAGATGGACTTTGTTACATCGAAAAATATATGGGTATATAAGACAGTGGATAGATGATAATGTTTTGAATTATATTAGTAGAGAAATACATGCATGGTCACTATGGAATAAACTTGAAGAGTTGTATGCTCGGAAAACATGAAATAATAAAATGTTTCTTATAAAGCAATTGATGGCTTTAAGGTACCACGATGGAACTCCGTTGACATATCACTTGAATATATTCCAATGAATAATCAATCAATTAGCTAGAATGGGTATCAAGTTTGATGATGAGATTTATGGGTTATGTTTATTGGGTACGTTGTCAGACTCTTGGGAAACATTTAGAATATCATTAAGCAACTCAACTCCAAATGGTGTAATCAGCATGGATCTGGCTAAGAGTAGTGTTTTGAATGAAGAAATGAGAAGAAAATCACATTGGTCTTCTCAATAGTCAGAGATTTTGGTTACAGAAAGAAAAGGGAAGAGTAAAAGCAAAGGTTTCAAGAGCAAATAAAAAGGAAGAAATAAGTCCAACAAGTTTTTTAATGTTGAGTGTCATCACTGTGGCATGAAAGGGCACATTAATAAATATTGTAGACAGTTGAAGCGGGATAACAAGAAGAAAGACAAAGAGCAAGAGGGTGATGTTGGCAAGGAAAATGATTGAGTTGCCACCACTAGTTCAAAAGACTTTCTCGTTGTTTATAAAGAAGATGTTGTCAATGTTGCATGTCACGAGATTAGTTGGGTTATTGATAGTGGAGCCTCCATTCATGCTATGTCTCGAGAGGAATTCTTTACATCTTATACAACAGGTGACTTTAGGACAGTGAAGTTGGGTAATAATGGCTTGGTTAAAGTCATTGGTATTGGAGATATGTGTTTAGAGATGAATAATGGCACGAGGTTACTTCTTAGAGGGGTAAAACATATTCCTGAAATTTGTTTGAACTTGATCTCTGCAGGTAAACTTGATGATGAAGGATATTGCAATACCTTTAGTAATGGTGAATGGAAACTTACTAAAGGTGCTATGGTTGTTGCTCGTGGGAACAAGCATTCTAGTTTCTATATATTGCAGTCAAGACTCTTCAAAAGCGTTATTAATGTTGTGACAGATGAGCTCACAACAGAATTGTGGCATAAGAGACTTGTTCACATAAGTGAGAAAGGCTTGACAGTATTGACTAAAAAGAATCTTCTTTCTAGAATGAATGATGTTTATTTAAGAAGATGTACTCATTGTTTGGCAGGGAAGCAAAATAGATTTTTCTTTCAAGAGTTCTCCTTCTTCAAGAAAACAATATATACTTGATTTGGTACATTCAGATGTATGTGGTCCTATGAAGACAAAAACTTTGGATGGTGCTAGTTATTTTGTGACCTTCATAAATGATTGTTCAATAAAGTTATGAGTGTACACTTTGAAAAGCAAAGATCAAGTATTAGATGTGTTTAAACAGTTTCAAGCCTTAGTGGAGAGACAGATTGGGAATAAATTGCGGTGCATCAGAACAGATAATGGGGGAGAGTATTCAGGTCCTTTTGATGAGTATTGTAGGCATCAGGGCATTCGACATCAAAAGACACCTCCCAAGACTCCTTAGTTGAATGGGTTGGTTGAGAGAATGAACATGACATTGGTTGAAAGAGTAAGATGTCTTCTTTCGTAGGCTCAGTTGCCAAGATCTTTTTGGGATGAGGTTTTGAATACAGTTGTATATGTTCTTAATCTCACATCATGTGTTCTTCTTCAGTTTGATGTACCAAACAGAGTTTGAAATGGCAAAGATGTTTCTTATAATCATCTTCGCATTTTTGGTTGCAAGGAATTTGTGCATAGACCAAAAGATGAGAGATCTAAGCTCGATGTGAAGACACGACAGTGTATCTTTGTTGGTTATGGTCTGGATGAATTTGGCTATAGATTTTATGATCTAGTTGAGAAGAAACTGGTAAGGAGTCGTGATGTTGTGTTTATAGAAGATCAAACTATACAAGATGTTGAAAAGATAGAAAAAGGAGTCCATCAGTATAGCAATGATTTGATTGACCTAGATCTGGTTCCTTTATCAGTACAGATGGAACAAAATGCTCAAGATGACCAACAAGGTTCAGATGATGCAAATATGGAAGCTGAAATAGATCACCAGACTACTGATCAGTTGCCAGAACTAGAAATTCCACTCAAGAGGCCTACTAGAGACCGACGTCCTTCCATACGGTATGATACAGATGAGTATGTGTTATTGACAGATGAGGGAGAACCTCAATGTTATACAGAAGCGATGGAAGATGGAAACAGAGCACATTGGGTTAGTGTTATGGAAAATGAGATGCAATCACTGTATGATAATCACACGTTTGAGCTGGTAAAGTTTCCTAAGGGTAAGAGAGCTTTGAAGAACAAGTGGGTCTACAAGGTGAAGCAAGAAGAACACAATTCACAACCACAATACAAAGCTAGATTGGTCATCAAGGGATTTAGTCAGAGAAAAGGTATTGATTTTGATGATATTTTCTCTCCTGTTGTGAAGATGTTTTCCATACGTGTTGTTCTAGGTCTAGCAGCAAGCTTGGATTTAGCAATTGAGCAAATGGATGTGAAAATTGCCTTTCTTCATGGTAAGTTGGAGGAAGAGATTTATATGGAGCAGCCAGAGGGTTTTAAGGTTAAAGGAAAATAGGATTATGTATGTCGGTTAAAGAAAAGCCTCTATGGGTTGAAGCAAGCACCTAGACAATGGTATAAGAAGTTTGAGTCATTTATAAGGGAGCATGGTTACAAGAAGACTACTTTTGATCATTGTGTTTTTGTGTAAAAATTCTCTGATGATGACTTTATCATTTTATTACTCTATGTTGATGACATGTTTATTGTTGGCAGAAATTTTTCAAGGATTGATAATTTGAAGAAGCAGTTGAATAAGTCTTTTGCCATAAAGGACTTTGGGCTAGCAAAACAAATTCTTGGTATTCGAATTTGTCGAGACAAGAAAAGAAAGAAGTTGTACATGTCACAAGAACGGTACATCAACAAGGTACTTGAAAGGTTTCATATGGATAAAGCTAAAGTGGTTTCTTCTCCTTTATCTAACCACTTTAAGTTAAGGTTGAGTCAAGGCCCTTCAACAGATAAAGAAAAGGAAGATATGGAAAAATTTCCATATACCTCAGCAGTAGGAAACTTAATGTATGCAATGGTGTGTACGAGGCCAGACATAGCTCATGCAGTTGGAGTTATTAGTCGTTTTTTTAATCCAAGAAGATAGCATTGGGATGTAGTAAAGTGGATTATGAGATATCTTCGAGGTACTTCCAAGTTAATACTTAGCTTTAGAAGTGGAAAACTAGTGTTAGTTCGATATACTGATTCAAATTTGGCAAGAGATGAAGATTCTCGTAAGTCTACTTTAGGTTATCTAATTACTTTTTCTAGTGGAGCAGTTTCTTGGCAGTCAAGATTGCAAAAATGTGTTGCATTTTCTACAGCAAAGGCGGAGTTTATTGCAGCAACAGAAGCCTATAAGGAGTTGTTGTGGATGAAACAGTTCTTGAGGGAACTTGGTTTCAAGCAGTAGAAATATATGTTATTCTGCGATAATCAGAGTTTTATTCACCTAGCAAAGAACTCGGAGTTTCACTCAAGATCAAAGCATATTGATGTGAGGTATCATTGGATAAGGGATACTCTTAACAATAAGTTACTTGAACTTAAAAAACATTCATACTGATGAGAATGGATCTGACATGCTGATAAAAGCAGTGTCAAGAGAAAAACTTGAAATTTGTTGTTTAATTACCAGGATGACGGATCCCTCCATCTAATCGGGAAAGGGGGAGATTTGTTGGGTTTCTCTTTTATTTGAAGGAGCCCAAATAAAACCCATGTGGCTTAAAAGCCCATAGAGTAAGAAAGGGTAATTTTGTCATTTTATTGTTTCATTAATAAACCCATTTAGGGTTTTTTGAGGGTGTATTCTGAAGAGAAAATTAAGAGCAGCAGCTAGAGAAATCTGTAGAAAAAGAAAAGCCGAAAAGCCGAAAAGCTTTCAGTTTTTCCTCTCTAGTAAGTCTTCATCAAATGCTCCGATGGAAGGTCGTTTGTGGTCCGATTGAGCTGAAATTTTGCAGGCAGGTTCAAGACTCAAGACTCACCGATTTGGGAAAATCTGGGCTGTGAACAGTAACTACGAAATTAGGTTAGATCTCTCCATTTTTCTTGAAATAATTATTAGTTTCCAAGAAGTGTATTCTTGATTATGTTGTTGATTTTATGCCTCTACTTTTATCAAGAGATAACTGTTTTATAATTGTTTCTTGATATTAGAAGTTTTGGAGAGGAGTGTCATGGTTGTTACCATTTTATACCAGGAAAGTTTTTCCACGTAAATTGTTTGTGTTGATTTTGTGCATATTTTTCATTTTGAATTCTATTTATTTGTTTCCTAAAAAATTCACACAAAGAAGTAGAATAGGTTTAATTCTACTGTTTAGAGCTTGATTAAGTCTATAATGAAATTGTGATTCTCTTAATGGGATGGACGAATGGACGAAGAAGGACGAAGAAGAGTAAGAGAACATGGGAATAATTGAATAAGGCTCTGAAATCTGATACCGTTTCAGACTTTGTCATGTAAATAACTCATTTTTACATGCATTTATTTTAGTTGTCTGTTTTTGCAGAGCTCCCATGTGAGGTTATGTTTCATCAGTGAGTATATAGTACTCTCTCATTTAAAGAGACACTTCCATTCTACTAGGAAACAGCAATAAATGTAAATAAATACATTCCCGATCCTCTCTCTCTCTATTTCCTTCCTTAATTTGCTCTCCCCTTTCATTATTTTTGTCTTCTTGAGCTTGCATTTGAAGAACTTATTAATTACAAAAAAATGATAAAATTGATCTCTTTTGCATTAGCAGTAGTGTGCATTGTCTTTATCAAAGTTGATGCATTTTCACCATCTGGATGGACTAGAGCTCACGCCACTTTCTATGGAGGAAGTGATGCCTCGGGAACAATGGGTATGTAATTAATTCGCATTGAAGCTCAAAAGAGCAAGTATATAATGTACATAATTTGATATTAAAATATCATAACTTATATACAGTGGCTATATATATACATATTTAGTTTATGTATAGTGTGTAAATATAATTTGTATAACTAAATTAATTTCAAATCGATTAAGTAACACCTTTATATGCTATTTAAGGCTTGAACTAAATTAATTTCATGAAAATCACAGTGAACCTTTTCAGAACTGGCTTTTTCTTCAAAACCGAGAAGCCAAATTGTTGTTGACATTGACAAAGTTTCAATCTTTATTATGTAAATTAGTTAAATGGGTTTTAATTGCAGGTGGGGCTTGTGGGTATGGTAATCTATATGGAACAGGATATGGTACAAATACAGCAGCTTTAAGTACTGCCTTGTTTAATGATGGAGCTTCTTGTGGGCAATGCTATAAGATCATTTGTGACCATAAAACAGATCCTCCATGGTGTATTTGTTGGGACAAATATGTTAAAATAGTATTGGAACAATATTACCGATAACCTGAAATGAACTGCTTGGGTTGAGTCGCGGACTAGATCGTTCTCTTTAAGACATTTCGCGGCTCTGCCCAAATTTGTGCAAGCAAACACAAATCTGCCGTCTCAGGATAAAACAAATTTAATCTTTTTTCTGTCTCGGAACTTCACTGCACTGATGAGGTTCGGAATACTACACCTCTTAAATATTTATATTGCTCGGAAATCTAAGAAAATAATTCTGAATTTTCTTTTCTTTGATTTGCTATGAAAAACCATAGAACTGTTTTTGAGTTGTTAAGTTGTATTCTAAACTGAGGGCTATTGTCCCTATTTATAGTTGAAAAAAATGTGTAACGGTCATATAATTATGAAAATAACGGTCAAAAATAACGGACACATAATTATGAAAATAACGGTCATAAAAGTAACGGTTGCATAATTATGAAAATGACGGTCATAAAAGTAACGGTCACATAATTATGAAAATAGCATTCATAAAAGTAACGGCCACATAATTATGAAAACAACGGTCATATAATTATGAAAATGACAGTTATATAATTTAGGAAATAACGGTCATAAAAGTAACGGTTGCATAATTATGAAAATGACGGTCATAAAAGTAACGGTCACATAATTATGAAAATAACAGTCATAAAAGTAACGGCCACATAATTATGAAAACAACGGTCATATAATTATGAAAATGACAGTTATATAATTTAGGAAATAACGGTCATAAAATAATAATAATTTTTTATTTAAATTCATTTCCAACAATCCCCCACTTGAATTTTAAATAAAAATAGTTTCATCGAGCAACCGATCAATTAAAAGTATAAGATTGTGCATAAGCAAAAGGTGTCTATCGACTTGAATCTTTGCATAGTATTGATGCTTTAGAATATACTAGAGTAACTCGTAGTTTTGAACTCTATCTCTAACAACATCACACACACAACCTTTCCAAGGTGTAGTTCGAAAACTTGGCTTTACTACTACGACGCACGTATCCCAAAGATAGTGAATGCTCTAGCAAATTTTGCCCAAAATTTTCATATAGCGCCACACTTCCACATTCACATAGGTGAGTCTATCAAGAGTACTCTTGTAGCTACTTACTCCACCCACGTAGTATAGAACTCATTAAGAGTTTAATAATTAACTCATCCTTTCGCCGTCAGACTTACGTTTAACAATATAGAATGGGACTTCATAATAGCATGATTCATCTCATATCACTTCATGACTTGTTATTACCCTTTGAACTTATTTCTCAGTGATCTCCGCCTATAAGTTGGGTTACCATCATGAGTGACTCTTCATTCTATGAACTGGGCCACATTCCTTTCGAGGTTTTTGAAAACCTTTTCTCTTGTTAATCCTTTCACAAAGGATCACCAAATTTTCATCAAGACATATATGATCCATTCTTACAGCCTCCTATAGAGAGAATTTCTCTAACAAGATCGTGTATCCGTTTTCTTCTTGTTTGTAATAACGGTTCTAAATCTTTGCAATAGCCACTTATCATCGCAAAGGGATCAAGATAGTCAGGTATCGATCTTTCCCATAAAGGATCTCAACTGATAGACTTCTTAACTAGCCTCGCTTCTTCACTAGCGTAGTTAGTGCTATCATTTCAAACTCCATCATAGATTGAGCCAATATTGTTTATTTCTTAGACTTCCAGAAACAACTCCACCAACTATGTTAAATATATAGCCACTTGTTTGCTTGAGTCTTATGATAAAAGTTGTTCCAATCAGACGTTGTATCCTTCTGTAATGGGAAACTTTTTATAATCTAATCCAAGGTACATAGTTCTCATAAGGTATCTCATAACCCTTTCAATAGCATTCCAATGCTCTACACTAGTCTACTTGGTGAACCTACATAGTAGTCCCACAACATAAGCTATGTCTAACGGCAATCAAAGGTAGCATAACGTAAGCTACCAATGATGCTCGATACCATTTGTCTAACACCGTCTCCGGTGTTCTTGAACAACTTTACACTAGGATCATAAGGAGTACATGCAGGTTTACAGTTAAAGTAATCATATTTCTTTAAGATCTTCTCAATGTAGTAAGACTGATTTAGAAAAATTCCCTTTTCAGACCTAGTTATCTTTATACCAAGGATTACACTCGCTTCTCTAAGATCTTTCATATCAAAATTAGCACTTAACAAAGTTTTCACATTATTCACAACATGAATATTTGACCCAAAAATAATCATGTCATCCACATATAAACATATAATAGTGCAAATGTTATTTTTTTATTTATAATAAATGCATTTGTTACTTTCATTCATTTTGAATTGATGTGGGATTAACTATATTATCAAATTTTTCAAGACTTGCTTAGGTGCTTGTTTTAGATCATACAGATATTTATATAGTTTACAAACTTTATTTTCTTGACCTGGGATAACAACGCCTTTTAAGTTGGTCCATATAAATCTCTTCTTCTAAGTCATCATTTAAGAAAGAAGTTTTGACATCCATTTGGTGCACTACTAAATCATGGATAGCAGCAAGAGAGAAAAGTACACATATGTAATTTATTCGTGTGTGATTGGTGAAAAGGTATTAAAGAAATCTACATTTTCTCTTCGCCTATACCATGACTACAAGACGAGCTTTGTACTTTTCAATAAGTACTATCGGGTTTTAATTTCTTTTTTTAGTATCCATTTACATCCTATGGTTTTACAACTAGGAGTTAAGTCAAGTAAATGCCAAGTTCTATTATACTCAAGAGAGTCCACTTCATCATTTATGGCTTCTTCCCATAAGTTGGCATCTAAAGAAGATAAGGCTTCATTAAGAGTTTGGGATCTTCCTCTAAGGTATAAGCATAAAATCGCACTCAAAGTCCTTAAGGGTTCGAAAGCTCGTTTATTTCTCCTAATTTCATAAAAATCGGACCCAAAGTCCTTAAGGGTTCGACTCGTTTACTTCTCCTAATTTCTGTTTAATTTCGCATTTTTATTTACTAGTTCTAAGTTATGGGTAAACAAATGTAAGACGAGCCCCCACTATTCTTCAATTTAAATTGAAACATATGTTCATGTAGTCAACATCATTTGATTCTATAACTATGATCATTTAAGTCATATAATTTATAAGCTTTACTATTCACAACATATGCTATGAATACACATTCGTATGTTCTACTAGTAAGTTTTATTTCTTTTAAGGATCTAGATCCTAACATAGACTAAACAACCCCAAGTTTTAAAATAAGTTAAGTTTCTTATTTTTCAAAATTTCAGATGGTGAAATTTTACTAGTAGATTTAGGCACTCTGTTTAGCACATAGCAAACAATTAATAAAATTTCCTCCTATCAACGGGAAGCGACCGTAGTTTAATAAAATTGTAATAACGGCTCAAGAAAAGTTCTAATTTTTCTTCAAATTTTGCCATTCATTTCAGAGAATAAGGTCTTGATTTTTCATGAATGATTCCATGAGTTTTATAAAAATCATTGAAGATATTGAAATCATATTCAATGCCTCTATCACTGAAACCTTTTTATTTTTCATTAAGTTGATTCTCAATCTTTACCATAAATATTTTAAAAATGTCAAATGCTTCACTTTTATTTTTCATTAGATATACATGTGTAATCAATACTATCTATAAAAGTTATAAAATAGTGTTTCCTATTTCTTGTTAAATTTCCATCAAGTTCACATATGTCATAATGTATTAATTCTAAAGGTTCGTATTCTCCGACTCTGACTTACCATGTGAAGTTTTTGTTATTTTAGCTTGACTATAAAAGTCACATTTTTCCAAAATCATTCAAAGATAGTCGAGGAATTAGTTCTAAGCTACTCATGTTCTTGACATTATGCGTTTATTAACATGACAAAGTCTAGCATGCCAAATATTAAAGGAACTCAACATTCAATTTAAACATGCCATTAGTGGCGTACCATTTCCCAACAAAAATATTATTTTTAGTTATCAGATATAAATCACCCTATAGTTCGAGTAAACCCAGCTTTGTAAATAAGATATCCTAAAACTAAATTATTTCTCATCTCAAGTACGCAGACATCCTTCAAGCATGATGCCTTTCCGAGGTAAACTTCAATACCATATCACCAAGACTAACAACTTTAGTGAGTAGAGTCGCCCACAGAAGACTTTCTTTATCCTCGACTCGCATAGGACTTAAACATATCTCTCGATCATACAGCGCATACGAGAAGCACTAGTGTCCACCCACCACCCCTGGATCCATCAACAAATTGACTTTAGAAATCATAACAATAAGTTGATCTTCTGTGAAGGTTCGCTGTGGGCAAGGTGACAATTCCTGCTTCGCAGCCTCTAGCCAAGTGGCCGGGGTTCAGCATTACAACTATAACACATGAATGTGTTATTCCCAAGGGGTAAAGGTCCATTTTAGGGAGGATATTTTTTGTTTCTATTTTGGTGGTCATGCGGTTTTGGTTATTATTACGATTCCGAGTTTTCATATTTCTACCTTTAGGTTTCAACTGCAAATACGGGTTTCTTATTGGTACCATTGTTTGAGACAACGAGTACTTTATCTCTTTGGTTTTATTTTCGGGCTTTTTCTTCTATTCTTAAACGTTATAAGACTTTCTAAAGAAAATTCCTTAGTTTTATGTCTAAGTGTATTCTTAAAATCTTTCTAAGTACTGGGTAATTTATCTATAATAACAATTACTTGAAAATGTTCATCTAAAGTCATACCTTCAAGTTATTTTGTGTGCTATCTTCCTCAGCATTTCGTGGTGATCGAAGCTCTACAAATTTGTCATCAATTATTTGATACTTCATGTATCTACTGACATCATACGTCTTAATTTCAATTTTCCTCAAGATCGCATTTCTTTTGAAGTACTTCCAAAATTTCCTTAATAGACTTATCAAAATTATAATAGTCATACAAGTCATTAGCTAATCCATTAAGAATAAAATATTTTGCATAGAAAATAAATTTCTATCCAAGTGTTTAAATCCTTTGTTATAGCTTGATGAGAATTAGGTAGTGTTTGTTTTTCAATAATAAGAACAAAGCGACATTTTACATGGTTAAGAAAAATAACATTTTTTCTCCATTTTTTAAAGTGTAGTTTCTAAAAACAAAATGGTTTGTTGAAATCGATTAATATTTGAGACATGACAGATAATAAAACGTCTTAAAATTGTTGGGACAAGTTTGTTAAAATAGTATTGGAATAATATTACCGATAAGTTGAAATAAACTGTTTGGGTTGAGTCGCGGACTAGGTCGTTCTCTTTAAGACGTTTCGCAGCTCTGCCCAATTTGTGCAAGCAAACACAAATTGCCTCGTCGTCCTCAGGATAAAACGTAATCTTTTCGTCTCGGAACTTCATCGCCTTGATGAGGTCCGGAATACTACACCTCTTAAATATTTATATTGCTCGGAAATCTAAGAAAATAATTCTGAATTTTTTTTTCTTTGATTTGCTATGAAAAACCATAGAACTGTTTTTGAGTTGTTAAGTTGTATTCTAAACTGAGGGCTATTGTCCCTATTTATAGTTGAAAAAAAATGTGTAACGGTCATATAATTATGAAAATAACGGTCAAAAATAACGGACACATAATTATGAAAATAACGATCATAAAAGTAACGGTTGCATAATTATGAAAATGACGGTCATAAAAGTAACGGTCACATAATTATGAAAATAACGGTCATAAAAGTAACGGCCACATAATTATGAAAACAACAGTCATATAATTATGAAAATGACAGTTATATAATTTAGAAAATAACGGTCATAAAATAATAATAATTTTTTATTTAAATTCATTTCCAACTTAAAGGAGCAGCTGTTACTATTACAGCTACAAATTTCTGTCCTCCTAATTTTGCTCTTCCAAGCAACAATGGAGGTTGGTGTAATCCACCTCTTCAGCATTTTGATATGGCTCAACCTGCTTGGCAAAAAATTGGCATTTACAGGGGTGGTATTGTCCCTGTTCTGTTCCAAAGGTATTACTATTTAGTTTGTCATTCTTATGGTATGTTTGCTTCTGCTGCTGTGTGATTATGTAAAATTGCTTCATGACTAAATATGAAAAAATTAGCTAGTAGTGTTTTAAGACTTAAAAAACACGTTTTGTGCCTACTGAAAGAAGAAGATTATACGAGCCTCTTTCAGAAAATCAGTTTTTTCTTTCTAAAACCGCTTTTGTCTTGAATAACTTTTAACAGAAAAACAAATAAACGAACCCAAATTGGGTTTTAGTGATCATTATGTTTCTCAGTTTCTCCAACTTGATATAACTAGGGGTGTCCATAAACCGGATTGGATCGGACCAAACCGTAAAACCGGACCGGATCGGACCAAACCGAACGGTTTTACTAATCAAACGGTCCGGTTCGGTTTGTATTAATTTTAAACCGTTCAAACCGGACTGGATCGGTTTAATAATATATTAAAATTTTCATATTATTCTTCATTAAATTATAAAAAAATCGAACCAAACCGGGAACCAAACCGGACCAAACCGTTTTATAAGTCAAACGGTCCGGTCCGATTTTTATTTCTTAAAACCGTTTCAAACGGTCCGGTCCGATTTTTATTTCTTAAAACCATTTCAAACGGTCCGGTCCGGTTACATTTTTTTTAGGCAAAACCGAACCGGATCGGACCATGGACACCCCTAAATATAACTTACCAATTAGAGACAGAAAAATGCTTAAAACAAAACAAAATCATGGTAGATGTGCGTTTTGGACTAAAATGTCATGAAACATAGATTTGCCACTAGATGAAGACACTTCAATCTCAAACTTAGGATCCATTTCTTTAGTTTGTGAGATACTGTAAATCCGAGGCATTTGTCTAAAGGGGTCAAAAGTGGTGAAAAACATCACTTAATCTCCAAAAAATGACTCTCAACAGATTGTGCATATGATCCGTAATAACCGATCATTGATTAAATATTAAATTTTTATTAAATCATTTTTTTTTGTTTATTTTTAACATTTAACCCTACATCAACTATAATAGATGACTTGTTATAATATGACACAACCTGGTGAGAGTTAATATTTAATAAAAAACCACTTATGAGATATCAAGTGATATTTTGCACCACTTTTGGTCCAAAATATCGGTAAAACCAACTCTGATAAATAATAAAATACATTTCTAAACCAAACATTAAAAATTTACAGTAAGTGGTTTTAGAGCACATACAAAATTACAACTAAACACACCATTAAACTAAACTAGATGAAATATTAGCATCAAATTGAAACTTTAGGAACTCAATAAACAGAACATTAATTCATAGTTTGTAAATGTTGAGTACTAATGGTATGGGATTTGGTGGTGCAGAGTTCCATGCAAGAAGCATGGTGGAGTAAGATTCAGCATTAATGGAAGAGACTACTTTGAGCTTGTTATGATAAGCAATGTGGGAGGAACTGGATCTATTAAGTCTGTGTACATTAAAGGATCAAGAACTGATTGGATGGCAATGTCTAGGAATTGGGGAGCTAATTGGCAATCAAATGCATATCTCAATGGTCAGTTTCTCTCCTTTAAGGTTACTACTAATGATGGAGAAACCAGACAATTCATCAACGTTGTTCCATCAAATTGGGCTTTTGGCCAGTCTTTCTCTGGTAGACTACAATTCTGAGATATTAAAGAAAAAACCATTTTGGGGATTCCGCAGTTTTGGTTAAGAATAATCAATTTTGATCTGATAGGCAGTGGCGTGCTTCTTGTTTTTCTAAAGCAGCCTGCCACTTTTGGTTTCCGGACTCCGGTTATTAAAATCAAGTGGTCACATTAATGTTATTTTTGGTTGACGATGAAGATGAAGATAAAGAAGTAAAACCCATGAGCTTTAAAGGCTATTATTGATCCAGGTGTATTATGTTGATTCGGGGTGGCATGTAAATATTGTAGATTTATTTGATAGTCGTGTTGTATCAATCTATTAATAATTTTTTTATAGTATGTTTTGGGATCAGTTCATCACTCAAAAAAATCAATATAAAATTATTATTTTAACTAAATATGATTTATTAAATTTATTTTTATCGTGTTAATGATTTACTTTGATTTTAATAGATAAAATAATATTAAAATATTAATTAATTGAATAATTTTTAAATATTTAATTATATCTTTTTATATTTTATCTTTTTAATAAATAGATTAAAATAAGTTTTTTCATGTTGACTTATTTCGTATAAGTCGATTTTGTGTAATATTATCATGTCATATCTTGTTTAAAATTATCACCTTTAGTATTAATGTTGTATTTGTCACTACATTATAATAAGTAGTGGATAGATTTACAGATTCAACTTATAGAAACATCATTTCTAAGTCTCAGAAATAAAAATTTATTTATCAAAAAATTTATAATAAAAATTTCAAATGACATGGGAATGCATCGTCGATAAGTATATTTATACTTGTGCTCACATAATAATACTTTTCAATGATAAATTGCAATGTTATTTGTGAATATCACAAATTTTATAGTATAAAATTATGCTCTTGTTACAATATGTATCCGATAGCCATTTAAATATTCTTGTAATTGGTTACCTAGTAAAAGTACCTTTTTATTTGAGTTTGTTTTAAAAATATCGATTAATCCAAACTTTTGCATCTTTTTTAAGTTTTTCATTTTCAATTTCTATATATATCATAATTATAATTAAAATAATAATTTTTTATTAGATATAATTACATGAACTCTACTATAATTACTAATAATAATGCACCATATTATTTGTAATTTATTAAAATATATATTTAAATAAATTTTTGTTTGTATTTTATTTTATTTATCACTATTAAGAATTCGTGTTAATCGCATTGTAATTATTTGATAGTTAATAATAATATTTTAAATAAAAAATCATTAAAATAATATAATATCTTCTCATTAATATTTTTACAAAACTAAATGATTAAATGATATTATTCTTAATTTGAGTGATTAAACGACATAAATAATTTAATCTAAAATATTTTTGTAACATCTCATCCTTAAAAATATTATTTAACTCTATAACATATAGTAAAACTTGACCGAAATATGTAAACTATACAGTCAGGTTTATTTGTAAAACAAAATGGTTATAAAAGTTATGGTATTAGATATTTAATCCCAAAATGTGTTATAAAAATGACGGATCAAGATAAAATTCTACCCCGCCCTATAATATTTTATTTAGTTAATAAAAACTAAAAATAATATTTGTAAAACAAAGCATGTTATGAAAATTATAATATCATATATTTAATCCCAAATATAAAAATGATGGATCAAGGTTGAATTATACCCATTTAGCATTTTCTTTATTTAATAAAAAATATAATTTTATAGGAGATTAAGAGTAATGAAACTCTAGATAAGTGATATGGAGGTGTAGAATCCTTTATATACTTGAGTGGCATTACTATATGTCATCTTCCTATTGGGAGCTTGTAAGTGGTACATGTATGTGAGTAGTTTTAAAAGAGTCTATGGTATGGTAGAAAGCTAAAACCTTATTGGAAATATATAGGTGGTAGTCATCAAATGGTGGTCTTCAATCATAAGTCCAAGGTCTAAGGTCCTCTAATCGGTTTCATATTCGATACAATCATTGATTATTGGGTTTTTTAAAGGAAAAAAAAGAGCCTATAAGTAAGAATGAAGGTCCTTGTTACAATCTAGATCCCCTTAAGTTAGTATCCTTGTGTAGCTAGAGATGGGGTACCCAAAGTCTAATGATAATCGTAGGTAACAATACATACAATAAACTATTTTCATAAAAATAGTTTCATTTTTAACCTATCTTTCTTACGTTGAATATATATCTAAGACATTAAACAAGATTTTCAAAATGAGATTAGTTAACCATGCTGATCATATTCAATTTCTATATGCATGTTTACATTTGGTTAATTTTTTTTTACAATAATCAATCTCTAAAGGCCTTTTTTGTAACTAATTCTGTCTTCAAGTTTCACTTTTGATCCAAAGTTTTCATAACAATTTTTTTAGATAATTAATTCCATTTCATGTTCAAAATTAGGCTTAAACTTAGTTCCATTTATACACAGTTCTTTATTTTTTGGAAATTTAGAAAAAATATTTAAAATTATATATATTTAAAATTCACTTTTCATTTCATTAGTTGATTTTACTCATTTTTTGTTGTGCATTAAAAGAAAAGAAAATAAGATTACCAAATAAGTTTTTGTTTTCTAAATAAATTAGAAAATAGAAAACTAATTTAAACAACAAAAAATTGAAATTGTTACAAAATAAGCTATAATTAACTCAACAATGTGTGTTTCATGATGAATTTATTTTCATAGTTAATTTACAAGCTCAAAATTTTTAATTTTAAATATATTATAAAAATAATAAAATAAAATATTAAAAAATATATAACAATTTAAGTGTAAGAAACTTTTATTTTTTTGTTGTTAAAAAATCCTTTTATCTTTAAATAAGATTGGAAGAAGTTATCTTAATAGTAGGATTTTATACTATTTCAACTACTAGGAAAACCTAAGGTGTTATAATTTTATTGTAAAATTATAATTTAAGAAGGAAGGGAAAAAAAGGCTTCAAAGTGGAGCAAATGAGTGCCATGTAGAAGCTCAAAACTATTGGGAAATAGATATAGTATTATTTATCTAAAATAGACTAAAAAGGAGAAAAAAAACGTAACTATTTACCTAATTAGAAAAGGACAAAGTTTTATTCCATATGAAAATATCATTTTATCCTTTAGTAGATTTAAAATTTAAAATTTTTTTATGTAAGATTTTACATATAATAATGAAAAATTTGTAAAATATTACAAATAATAAAATAATGACAAAAATAGGAAAAATCTAGAAATAATAAAAAATTTAGAAATAATGAAAATAGAAATACAAGATATCTGAGGATATTTTTCACATGAAATGATGATAAGTAAGAAGAAATTTAAAGAAATACAAAAAATAAGACTAGATCTTAAAGAATGATTTAAATACTCATCATTTTAAAAAATAAGAAAAATATTTCTAGTAAAATATATAATTAATTATGAAATAAGTAATAACAAAACGAATATTAATATTACAGACGTAAAAAGAAAGTATAGTATATCATTTATTGAAAAAGAAAATATTATGAATAAATTGTCAAAAATTTCCAAAAAAATAAAAGAAAAATTAAACACATCCATTTAGGATGAATCCAAATATTAATAAAAGTACATTTTTGAGAAGAAATTGATACATTGATAAAACTAACACTCTTAGATAATAGAATAATAAATAGGAATCATGAAATCTAAGATATCAAAAATTAAAAATCATTCATTCTCGGTACATTACATAATAGGATATTTATTAACAAACAGTTATAATAGTTAAATATATAAACAAAATGAATTCATAAAAATAGATAAAAATTTTAAAAAAATTGTACAAATAATAAAACTATAAATATTAACAAACTTTGAAATAATTGAAGAATGGAACCTATATATTAAAAAAAACCTTTAATACTAAGAAGAAAAAATAACGTAGTAAAAAAAAGTAACATATTACAAATAGAATTTACAAATGATCAAATAGAAATAAGGAATGAGCTATAATAATAAAAACTAATATATTACAAACTAAAAATATCTTAAAAATGTCAAATGTACAAGGAATAGAATTAGAAAATATTGATTCCTTAATAAGCATATCAAATAACCAAGGAACTATAATAAAAGTCTTAATTCTTTTAAAAGAAAAAAAGAATACTTATAAAATATAAAAAAAAATTCATGAAGAAACTCTTAAAGAAATAAAAAATTAGTTATGGCAAAATATTATAACTAGACGACTAAAAATAGATCCATTAGAACGATTAAAAGAATGACTATAAAAAATTTGATGAAATTATTCCCTAAAATGAAAAAAGAAAAAAATGAAGAAAAATATATAGTTCTAACATAATAGAATATAGAAAACAATTTTAAGAACAATTTACGAATCTAGAAAACAAAAAATATAGGAACATTAGTAAGTCTATTAACATTAATAGATGATGAATTAAGAAAAAATTATACTCTAATAAAGAAAAATATGATATAATAGTAATTAGTGAAACATATTATAAACCAAAAAACTTCAAAATTATTATGGAAAGAAACATAGTAATGTCCCCTATAATTCAAGGAGAAATTTCTGATCCTCATATAAATGAAAGGAATAGGCAAAGACTAGAATAACCTAACCCTCCAAATAGAAGAATACAACAACCAAAAATAGAATAAAGATTATAGTGAGATACTAGAGGATCTATACCAAAATTCAAGCTTTAAAAAAACCTGATTATCTATACCTATATTAGAGATAGAAAAAAAAAATTAGATGAATTTGCTAGTGCAATGAATATACTAATCCACACACCAGGAACTACTAGTACAAACATATCAATTTGTAGAGTGTTATTAAGCCATATTGGGAAATGTTAAGTTATGGTTTAATAATCTATCAGATGATATACATATTAAAATGTAAGGAGATTCTTCAAGTAGAAGACAATATTTAGATAAAATAGTAAATAAAATATATAAAGAATTTATAGAAGAAAATCATATTATTGAAACAAATGAATTAAAAGTAAATGAGGCTAAATAGTATTTAGAAAATATGAAATATATATGATATATATTACATTAATTCTTTTATATATGAATATTAAATGTATTATCACAAGATACAAAAAATACAACAATAATTTAAGGAAATGTTTTATCGAAAGTTACTAGGAACTCTATATAAGACTTTTGAAGAAAGTTAGGGAAATAAAAATATTGTATTACTGAAAAAATGAACTAAAAATAAATGAGGCTAAATGAAATTTAGCAAATATAAAAATATATGATATGTACTATATTAATTCTTTTGTACGTGAATATAAAATATATTATCACAAGATACAAAAAATACAACAATTTAAGAAAATGTTTTAACAAAAGTTACTAGGAACTCTATATAAGACTCTTGAAGAAAGTTGGAGAAATAGAAATATTGTAGCAGTATTAGACACTTTAAGAGAAAGAATAAAATAACTAAAATCTTGAATAATTTTACGATCTTAAAATTATGCTAAAGGAAATTCTAAAATATGTTATAATAGTAGTAATTTTTAGATTCTATGAAAATATAGATGTAGTATAAAGTGATACAAACAAAAATATAAAAAATATAAAAGATCAAAAATATAAATTTAGAAAACAAGATTTTTCTAAATATATGAGAAGACATAACAAGTAATGTTATAGGAAAATATATTTTAGAAGAAGAAAATTTCACAAAAAATAAAATTATTATCCATCAAGCAAAAAACCTGCAGATATTGGATATGTAAATAGTAAGATTATTATGCTAATGAATATCTTAATAGATTAACCCATAAAAAGGAATGTAAGAAAAACTTAATATTAGAACAAGTCTATAAGATTGAATTAGAATTCATAGAAGAATCAGACATTGATAAAACATAATTAATATATTTAATAAGTGAAACTAAAAAAAAAGAAACAGATTTAAGTAAAACAACTAAAGATAAATGATCTATACAACATAACTAATCCTAATAGTACTTACATAAAAATAAGATGCAAATTCAAAGAACAACATATATCATTTACATGCTTACATAGATACTGAAATTAGTATGTGTGTAGCAAGTAAATTTGTATTTTTATAAAAACTTTGGATTACAACTTGAAAGGAATTGATAGTAAGAATAGCAAATAATAAAATAACTAACCTTAACAAGGTTACAAAGGATATTGATTTATAATAGAAGGAGAAAAGTTTCATATCCATACCATATATCAATAAGAAATATGAGTTAATTTCTTGATAGGAAATAACTTTTTAAATTTATATAATCCATTTACACAATATATAAATAAGATAAGTATAAAATATTAGAAGGAGAAGCAATATTTATTTCAAAGGTTAGAAATGTCAATAATGTATCATTAGAAAAGTTTATTTAACAACATAAAAAGTGAAAACGTTGTGAGATGTATTAAAAATAGAAACCACATTTAGAAAATATAACAAAAGTGCAATATGAAGATAATTTAGAATTTAATAATCAAAAATCCATTCTTAAAGGAAATATAAGAAGATAAGAGATTACTAGAAATAAAGAAATTACTTAACGGTAAGCTCAGAAAGGAAAGAAGAGATAAATATAAAATGTAATCTTTATTCTTCCAATCATCTTTAGAATAGATATATAAAATAATTGCCCTTGTATAATAAAGGAAGGCATAGCAAGTTCAAACCACGTAACCAACATCTTTTCTTCTTAGAAAATGTCTATGCATACTTTTATGGAGTAAATTAATAGGAAACTAAGGTTGTAATAATCTTATTTCCTTTAATAAATAAAAGTATCAATTCTTCTAAAACCTAGTATTTTTTTTTATCTAAAGTAGAAGTACATATCATATTCTTGGTTCAAAGGCAGAAAGTCATTACTCCCGATCTAGAAAATGAGGCTTCTAATAAGATTACTAAAGATAAGATATGAGGAAACGAAAGGCGAATGTGGACCCATATTCATTAAAACAAGGTAAGATTAAATACAACTATAGATTTCATTTGTTAATAATAATATTTATTTTTTAAAAATCCAAAAATAAGAAAAATAAATCAAAATTTTAATCAAATTCATGAAATTAATAAAAATAAGGAATATATAAAAGAAAAGAGAGAAAATCTTTAATTAGTAAGCTTTACAAACCATAAGGATTTATAACCCTTACATACTTATAAAACAAAGATAATAATGAAAAAGATAAAACTATCATTTGGTTTAATAGAAAAAATCAAAAGTGTTCTATTTAGATAAAAATGACTAATTTTAGAGAATATGATCTATATTGGTCATTTTCTCGATAAGTTGTGATATGTTGCTAAATACATTCACTTCATTTTTAAGTTAATCTAACTATCAAATAAAAATCATTAAAATTCATAAAAAAAATCCAAAAACTAATATTTTTCTAATAAATAAAAATTAAACATTTTTAGCACATTACAATTAAAATATATAGAAAGGTGAAGACATTGATATTAAAAATGTGTATAAAATAATAATTATCAATAACCTTGTCAAGGTTCTAATCATTATTTTGGTAAATAAATAAGGCTTATATTTGTTTTAAAAAGGTATGTAAAGTTTGTATACATATTCTTGAAAGAGAATATAAACTTACATACTTTTGAAATAGTATATAAGCTTTGCTACGTTTTTTAAAAAGAGTATTTATGCTTTACATGCATATTTTTTAAAGAATATGTAAGATTCATGTGCATATTTTAAAAAAAGTGTAAGTTTTATATACATATTTTTGAAATAATATTATAATTATGTAAGATTGCTAATAGATAAGAATAAAATAAGATTTTAAAAAATCAATCAAAACTAATAATATGAGTGAATTAGACGAAAAAAATTACATCTAAAAATAAATAAAGACAATTAAGGATAAAAAAGTAAACTCTAAAGCTCAAACATAGTCATATTGTTATTTAAATAAAATATCTTTTAGTGTATAAATAACTCAATTATTTAACATGATTTCACTTTTAACTTTATCCGTAAAAAAATATATGTTTATTTTCATATAACGTTAATAAATATATATTCATTTACCTTGTAAGAAAAATTAACATATTTGTTCACAATGAGAGTTAAAAATAAAATTTCATATATAAATATAATTATATCATACAATTAAACTAATAAAAGATACATTATTATTTATTATGCTACTATTTCGTATAATTAATATGGGTAGTAATTCATTCATGTTAGGCTTGAGTTGATCTTAATCGATCCAATTTAAATTGAGTTTAATTCGAGTTAATAAAAGTGAATCTGAATAATTATAAATAGGTTAGTATAAATTAACGTAAATTATTAATTACATATTTTTTAATTAATTAAATTTTTTTTAATAATATAAAAATTTATCCGTACAAACATCATTATATAAACTAACAAAAATAAGAGAATATTATTAAAACAAGTAGTCATGATAAAAAAACATGCATTAACAATATTCTATTATATCATCGTTTAAATTCAAAGTAATTTATAATATATTTTAGATTTATAATTTTAATCCATAATATTATCCATAATTTTAGGTAAAGATAATAAAATAACTAAATTTTTAATTTGATTTCATTATAACAGTTCGAACACAACTCAAGTTTTTTTCAAATTATTTTAACTAACTTGAATTTAATTCGAATTTTTTTATTGGATCCACCGGCATAAATTGCCACCCCAAATTAATACGCACCTGCTTCGTTTGTTTAGTGGTGAAACCGAACCAATTTGAAATACAGAAGTCGTAGGTTTTCAGATATCAGAGTTGTGCTTCAAAACCGTACATATTGCGAAGTCAGTCAAATTAGTCATATAATCATGTCGATAGAATCTGAAATAAGGAACCAAAACATCCCCGATTCTAACGACAATTTAATTTTAGAAACACAGAACCAGCAAAACAATTCAACCAACGTAGAACAAGGAACAGAGGATGAGGAGTTACGCAGCCTTCTCGTACCCGATGCTCGGGACCTTCCTCTTAGGCCTCCATCAGCTGTTGAATCCAATTTCGTTTCCTATTTTGCCCCAGGTTATTACCCCTACTTCTCAAATTACATAGAAAAAATAACGAATTGTTTAAACCCTAAACCCTTTGATTTGGCAACTGTTTTATAAAGGTTTTCAAATTGCAGATTTTTTGAAGCCAGGACATGATCATTACGTTTATCGTCATGCTAATGGGTAAATTCTCAACCTTTTTCTTCGAGGTATTCTTTTTTTTAGTTTTGGACTTTTAATTGTGAAATTTGTTTGTGTTCATTAACGGGTTCGCGATTATTTTAGGAATTAGCATTTTAGTTCTAATTTTAAGGTTGTGAACTTGTAGTCACATATTTATGCAACTTGACCATTTCAATATAAATATTGGTATTTGTATGAGAATAATGTGCTCATTTTAAATAGCTGAGGGATTGCTCATTTTTCATAATTAAGAAATTAGAAGTGCTTTTCCATAATTTTGGGATAGAAGTGCCAACAGATCGAAAGTGCTCATTTTCACATTATAACGGCACTAATAAGACCATTTTCCCGTTCATTAAATATATTAATTTTTTTTTTTTAATTACTAAACAGACTGTGTGTGATCGGTTTGGCTCCCACACATGTTGTTTTTAAGGACAAAGGGGGTATCACTGCAGTTGATTTCAATGTTGGGAAGTCTAATCGCAGTGAGATTAAGGTCAGCGGAAAGCGCAAGAAGGTATTTCCAATCCTTTTCCTTTTTTCCTAATACTGTTTTAGAGTGTCAATAAGTTAAGACACATTATTAACTTTCATTAATTTAGGAATTAATCATGTCAAACAAGCTATTTGGTGTTGTACTTGTAATTATAGTTTTAATAAAGTTGCAACTTGGAAGAACCAAGTATTTTTGTGTTTAGTTTTCGTTTTTGATTTTGTGTCGGAATGATTTTCAAGACATTTGCAGAGTAGTAGTTATGGTGTTTATTATAGAATTTATGAGATTTTTATAATTTTAGAACTATAGAAATGTTTTTATTATGCAGAATGCACAACATTTCGAGTCCAATACGGCTATATGTAAAGTTTGCACCGAGGATGCTTCTTATATTGTGAGGTGGGACTATTATCCTTTAACTTCCTTTTTTATCTTACATTTAGTTTCTAGTTTATGCACATTTTGAATTCTGAAAGTTGTGGCTTAGACAGATGTTGTGTTAAAGGCTCCCTGTTGGAAGTAAATGATAGACTAATAAAGCAACCTGAATTGCTTAATTCACAGGTAAGAATTGATTCGTACTGTCACAATAGCAGTTTCCACTTTTTATTTATGTTTTTGTTTTATTTCGTGATTACACAGAAACATACTTTTTGATAAGCTAATTTCTTCACAACTTCAATAACATGTAAAGATGAAAGGAATACTAGAAGTATTAATATTGATGATTGAAGATAGTAAAACTACAATACAATATCAGTAGCTCACAGCTGCTACTTATATTAGTGAAATAACAAACTAACAGACTCTACACTATAAGTAACACATGTCCTCACTCTATTGATAGTACAATAACAGCCTCTACACATTACACCTAATACCCCTTCAAACTGATGGCCTGGGAAGGACCAACAGTTTGGACCTTAAGAACAAAAATGAGGCAAATGGTAGAGGCTTGGTGAGGGAGTCTGCTATCTACTCTGTTGAAGGAACAAAATCAACTTCATGCACCCTTGAGCCACTTGATCACAGATGAAATGATGATCAATCTCCACATGCTTGGTGTGTGCATGTAAGACAAGATTATGAGCTAGTGCTTTGGCACTCACACTGTCAATAAGAAGGGAAGAAAATAGGGCCAAAGAAACCTAGAGATCTGTAAAAGAGAATCCAACCAGATCATTCCAACATAAGCCATAGCCATGGCTCTATACTCACTCTCAGTGCTACTCTTCAACACCACCTTTTGTTTGGAAGACAACCAAGACACCATGTAATTACCAAAATACACAAAATATGCATTAGTGTTACGCCTATCATCAAGGTTGCTACCCCAATATGCATCATAATAGTATACCAAATCCAGCAGAGTTGGTTTATAAAATGTCAAGGCAAAATGCAAACTAACTTCTAAGTATCTCAATAACCTCTTTGTAGCTAGCAAATGCACATTAGTTAGGGAGGTTATAAATTGACAAAACTTATTAACACTACTGAGATATTTAGCCTAGTGAGGGTAACATATTTGTAGGAAATCAACCTAGGAGTATGGCCAGTTTCTTGATTTTTAGGGTGAAACTAACCCCTGATTTTAAGAGGATAGTTTCCTGATTTTTAGGGTGGAACCAATCCTTGTTTTCAGGATGTTAGTTTCCTTATTTTCAGGGTGATTTACAGATGTATACTAATGACTTCCAACAATATATTAGACAAAACAAATGTATATATAAAGGGATATGATATTAAGAAATAAATGAAGTAATTTTTTTGTAAAATACATAAAATTTCATGGTATCAGAGCTTTGGGCACAAAAATCACTACTTTTATCTATCTCTTTTATTTCCAAATAACAGCTCACCATGGAAGAGCATTCCTCTGCATCTAATCCCTTTTTTAATACTCTCACTGCTCCTCGGTTAACATCAGGCAACACAGATAATAATCTCGCTCCTATCACCACACACAAACTTAATGGCCAAAACTATCTTCAATGGTCTCAATCAATGATGATGTTCATAAGCGGGCGAAACAAGGATGAATATCTCACTGGAAATATCCCAAAATCCGATCCCAATACTACTGATTTTAGAATCTAGAAAGCAGAAAACAATCTGGTTATGTCTTGGTTAATCAGTTCTATGACAACCGAAATAGGAGAAAATTTCTTGTTGTACACCATAGCAAAAGAAATATGGAAAGCTGCACGAGAAACGTTCTCCAGTAGTAAGAACACTTCTGAGTTTTTCTATGTGGAGAGTTCTCTCCAGGACCTACACCAAGGCGACAATTCTGTGACTATTTATTTCATAATTCTTACTCGTCATTGGCAATAGTTGGACTTGTTTGAGATACATGAATAGAAATGTCAAGAAGATCGTACATATTTTAGAAAAATTGTGGAGACTAAGCGTGTCTTCAAATTCTTGATGGGACTCGATAAATCCCTTGATGAAGTAAGGGGTATAATTTTTGGAACAAAACCGTTACCAAGTCTACGAGAGGCATTCTCTGAGGTGCGCAGAGAGGAGAGCCGAAAACGTGTCATGTTGGGACAATCAAATCCTTCCACGATTCCTGAAGTCCCAACATTTGCAACAGTCAAAGGCAATTCACCAGATTTTGGTGCATGTATTGCACGAAGCAATACTGAACATACCGACACTAATCGAATAAGGAAAGGTCGCACATGGTGTGACTATTGTAGAAAGCCTGGGTATTTTAAGGAGATCTGTTGGAAATTACATGGAAAGCTTGTTGATTGGAAAACAAATCGAGACCGGGAGGCAAAGGGAAATGCTGCAATTACTGACATATCTCAATCTGATAATCATGTCCCATTCGCTAAGGATCAGTTGGATCTCCTCCAACAACTTATACAAAAAGCAAGCATTAATCCCACTCATAGCTCTAGTAATTCAGCAATGCATGCAACCAAATTTCCCCCTTCATCTTGGATAGTAGACTCAGGTGCTTTCAATCACATAACAGGTGATCAATCACTTTTCACAACTTACTCACCTTGTAACAGACTTCAAACAGTGCGTGTGGCCAATGGTACTCGTACCACAGTGGTCAGAATAGGAACCATCTGTCTCTCGAACAACCTCACCCTCAAATCTGTGTTATTTGTGCTTGATTTTGACTACAATCTCATATCAGTTAGTAGACTTAATCATGACCTTAACTATGAAACTAAATTCTTGGCTAAATCTTGTGTTTTTTAGGACCTGAGCTCGGGGAAGATGATTGGAAGTGCTTCATACGGGCCTTTATGTTCTTGACGTCAACACTCCTTCAATCCATTCTGTTAGTCATCAGTGTCAATTGAGTCACAATTTTAAGTCTAATAGTCGTACTGATAAAGAAAGTGAAATCATGCGGTGGTTTTCGCCTAGGTCATCCAAATTTTCTGTACTTGAAACGTTTGTTTCCATCCTTATTCATCAATATAAATCCAAATTTATTTCGTTGTGAAGTTTGTTAGTTGACAAAATATACTCGAAACACTTTTTCACCATGCACGCACAAACCAAGTCACTCTTTTTCTCTCATTCACGGTGACATTTGGGGACCATGTCGCGTTCCCAGTATTATTGGTGCTAGATGGTTTTTACTGTTAGTTGATGATCATATTCGATTGTGTTGGACATTTCTTATGAAAGACAAATCTGAAACCAAGCACATATTTTCACTTTTTCATGCCATGATCCAAACTTAGTTTAATACCCATATTCAAATCCTAAAAACTGATAATGTTAGGGATTTATTTAATTCTGATCTTAGTGGATATCTTAAATCACATAGTATTGTCCAACAAAGTTCCTGCGTTGATACACCACAACAAAACGGTATAGTTGAACGTAAAAACCGTCATATACTTGAAGTTGCCCGAACTTTGCTCTTTCAAATCAATGTTCCTAAATTTTTTTGGAATAAAGCCATTCTTACTGCAACACACTTGATCAATCGAATGCCTTCTCGAGTTCTCAAATTTCACTCACCTTTACAAGTGTTTCAGGGTCAATATTCTACCTCACAACTTGTGTCACAAATTCCTTTCAAGATTTTTGGTTGCACTGTCTTTGTCCATATTCATTCACAATATCGTGGTAAACTTGATCCTCGTTCCCTTAAATGCATCTTCCTTGGCTACTCAGCCAATTAAAAAGGTTACAAATGTTTCTCTCCTATCACCCATAAGTTTTACAATTCCATGGACATTATTTTCTTTGAAGAAACTCCATTCTATTCTAATTTTGCAATTCAAAGGGAGAATCACACTAATGAATTGTAGAATTGGGATTAGTTATCGCTCATTGAACCGAACCTATCATCTCAGTTATCTTCCACTACCTTGTCCTCTTCCAACCTGGTTCCCATTCCAGATTCTCCTTCCAAACTTGATCAATCTCTCATTGTCTATCCTAGACATCTTTTCCTTTCTAATGATGTCATAAAAGTCTATGGAAGATAGAAAAACTCTGACTTGCCCACAAGAAATCAGTAAAGCCAAGAATCTCTCCCGTACCAGACTAAATCTGAGAGATTACAAGATGAAGCAGAATCTAGTTCAACACTAGGTTCTAACCCTGAGTTTGATCTTCTTATTATGCAGAGAAAAGGTGTTCGATCATGCACTCAACATCCCCTTCGAAGTTACATTTCTTACGCAAATTTGTTCCCAAAATTTCAGGCATTTATGACATCCCTAGACAACATCAAGATTTCTAATTCTATCAATGAGGCTCTAAAAGTTTCTGAATGGCACAAGGCAACCCTAGAAGAATACACTACACTTGAAAAGAATGGTACATGGATGTTAACAGAGCTACCACATGGAAAGAAGACAATGGGTTGTAAATGGATATTCTCAGTTAAACAGAAGGTAGATGGAAATATCGATAGATATAAAGCTCGACTAGTGACTAAAGGGTTCACCCAATCATATGGAAATGATTATCAAGAGATGTTTGCTCCTGTAGCAAAACTTAACATAGTTCGTGCCTTGCTGTCTATTGCAATTAATGAGGATTGGCCACTGCTTCAACTCGATGTCAAGAACGCATTCTTAAATGGAGATTTGATTGAAGAAGTTTACATGGATGTGCCTCCTGGCTTTGAGACTAAAGATACACAAGGGAAGGTATGCAAGTTGAGAAAGACACTATATGGACTTAAACAGTCACCTAGAGCATGGTTTGAAAAATTCACCAAGGTCCTCAAACAGGATGGATACTCTTAGACACATGTAGACCACATTTTATTTGTCAAACACTTCACAGATGGGAGAATCACAACTTTGATTGTATATGTTGATGATATAGTTCTTACAGGAAATCATGTAGGAGAAATGAAGAGACTTAAGATGCTATTATCCAAGGAATTCGAGATTAAAGACTTGATATTTGAAATATTTCTTAGGGATAGAGCTGTCACGTAGTACCAAAGGAATCTCAGTTTCTCAATGCAAATATATTCTAGATCTCTTGCGTAAGATTGGCATGAGTGGGTGTAAGCCTGTTGAAATACCTATGGACCCTAACACCAAACTAATGTCTCGAACTGATGAATTGGCAACTGACAAGGGGTAATATCAACGTTTGGTAGGTAAGTTAATTTATTTGACTCATACACGTTCAGATATAAGTTTTTCAGTCAGTGTTGTTAGTCAGTTTCTTGGTAACCCATCAGTAGATCACTTGGAGGCAGTAAACTGTATTTTAAGACACTTGAAGAAGGATCTTGGAAAAGGGCTCATGTTCAAGAAAACAATTAATAAGAGATTGGAAATTTATATTGATGTTGATTGGGCTAGATCTCTTAGTGATCGAAAATCTACATTTGGATATTGCTTATTTATTTGGGAAAATTTGGTGACATGGCGTAGCAAAAGGCAAGCAGTGGTAGCATGTAGCAGTGTCGAGGTTGAGTTCCGTGCATTGGCTTTGGGCATCTGTGAAGGAATTTGGCTAAAACGACTGCTATACGAACTCAAGGTTGAACATTTAGAATCTATTAGAATCATGTGTGACAACCAGTCAGCAATTGCAATTGTCAAAAATCCAATCCACCATGATCGAACTAAACATGTGGAAATTGATAGACACTTCATCAGTGAGAAAATTGAGGGCAAGATAATCTCCCTCAACTATGTTCCATTTAGGCAACAAGTAGCAGATATCTTAACCAAAGTTTTGTTTCGACCTAATTTCACAGAGTTAAATGTAACACTTGGTTTGGAAAACATATATCGCCTAGCTTGAGGGGGAGTATAGGAAATCAACCTAGGAGTATGGTCAGTTTCCTGATTTTCAGGTGGAACCAACTCCTGATTTTGGGAGGACAATTTCCTGATTTTTAGGGTGAAACCAACCCCTGTTTTCAGGATGTTAGTTTCCTGATTTTCAGGGTGATTTACAGTTGTATACTAATGACTTCCAACAGTATATTAGGCAAAACAAATGTATATATAAAGGGATTTGATATTAAGAAATAAATGAAGTAATTTTTCTGTAAAATACATAAAACTTTAATATTGCAAGGAACCAATAAGCTTCCTATAATAGAAGGATCTACAAGAGGACTTACATCAAACCAATTTTCTAGAGTCCACAGGGGTGGACATAGATTTGGATTCTAACATATCATTTTGTCCTTTGGCCTTACTTAAGCCCAGACAAGGCTTTTCTAAGCTTACAAACAAGATGACTATTTCGAACCTCCAATCAAGAAGGCTATTTCATATACACATCCACTTGCCTAATCTTTTGGTTATGAAACAAAGAAATGGTAAGACAACACGGCTAGTAGTGGTTTTTATAACTGGATTGAATGTCTTTAAATAGTCCACTCTAAAGGCTTGCAAAAAATCTCTAGCAACAAGTCTAGCTTTGTACTTATCAAGAGCACCATCGGTAAAAATTTTACTATTAACACCCACTAATAGGTGATAGATAGAAGTATGTCCATCAGGTAAAGACACCAAATCCTATGTGCCATTTGCATTAAGTGCATCAATTTCTTTTTACATTGCTTCTTTCCAAACTAGAATTTATAATGCCTTTTTATGGTTCCGAGGCTCACACAAAGATGGAACAGTGACAACAAAAGTTTTAGGCTTAAAATGTCAACTTTAGAACGAGTTGTCATATGATGCTTAATAGGTACCGAGGAAGATGTTAGATCTAAACAACACACGGTGTCATCTATGAATAAAGAATACAAGACATCAATAGTATTACCAGGAACATTAGATTGAAGAACATAAACTATTTCAGGATCATGAGAGACCTCAATACCAGGAAAGGAGATAGACTCTAGCATAGGAGACAAGGAAATCGAATCAGATGCAAGAGATTTTGAAACAACTGGTAGTAGACTAGATGAAATAGAAGAGACAGGAACATCAGGAATATCACCACCAGACACAATAGGCGTAAGAGTGGAAGAAGGTAGAATTGGTGCTATCCTAGGGATAGATGACAACACAGGAAGTCTAGTAGGAGCACAGACTGTGACTGCAGAAGAGTTTCTAGAAATAGGCAAAACTGATGAAGAGTTTTGAAAGGGAACACAAGTTTCATTAAAACCTATATGCCTACTTACATAGACCTTACCAGTGAGATAGTGATAGCACACATATCCTTTCTAATTTTCCCCATATCCAAGAAAGACACATTCAATTGATCTAGGTTGAAAATTGTCCTTAGTATATAACTCTCCTGGAAGGAAAGCATTGACAAACAAAAGTCAGTGTAATCAGGAATCTTGTCAAAAAGCTACTCAAAAGGGGAAAAACCAAAGATGATTTTAGTAGGTAGTCTATTTAAAAGGTAGGTGGCAGTTTGCATAGCGTAAGACCAAAATTTTATTGGGACACATGTTGTAACTAACAAAGCTAACCCTCTCTTCACAATTCTTCTATATCTACACTCCACAACTCTATTTTGCTTAGATATATGAGGACATGTGAGCCTATGAACAATACCAATTTTAACTAATTGAGACTTGAGAGGTTGAAATTTAGATCCTTCATCAGTTTGAATAGCTTTAAAATGAGCACTAAATTGAACTTCAATCATAGTTTTGAAATGTAGAAAAACAGATATGGTTTGATTCTTGGAATGTAACATAAAAATCTAAGTAAAATGAGAAAAATCATCAGCTATAAACAAGAGTATTTAAGCTCAGTACACTTAAAGGTGCAGTCCATAAATCCATGTAAACAGGATCAAACAAATTATCTACCCTCTGATGAACACTCAAAAAGAAGTTTGTGAGACTTGGATATAGCACAATGTTTACAAAAAGGAGACTGAGAATTTGAATCTAAAGAAGCACTAGAGATACCATAACTTTTCAAAGCTTCTCAAATAGTGGGAAAGGATGGATGACCCAACCTCTAGTGCCAATCAAGAAGAGAAATTGAAAACATTGTAGGTGAGACAAGACAGGTAGAGGTTCTTGTGGAAGGACTTTGAACAACATACAAGCCATGTCTATTTTGACCCTGAATCTTTCAACGGAAACTTTATTATTGCAACAAAGCTTGTTAACATAAATCAAACTTGTAGCAGGAGTGTGAAGCATATTATTTAAAGCTAAAGAACTAGAATTGGAAGTTTGTAAAGAACTTGAACCAATGTTAGCAATAGGGATTTGGGCATCATTACCTAAGACAACGTTATCAAAACCTGTGTAAGGCATGGATTGTGTAAGATGAGATGCATCAAATGTTATATGATGATTGGCACCAATATCCAACTACCAAGAAGAACTAGATTGACCATTTGAACAATCCTCCAAGTCATTAGAATTGATATTGAGCTATCATTGCTGATGGAGCTCCAGACTTACTAGTAAGCAAGTCATGCAAGACAAAACAAGATTATGCATTATGACCTTTTCACTCAATTGGCACATAGGTCTATCACCAGCATTTTTCTTGAAGGAATTCTTGTTATCAAAGGAATTTTTATTGGATGCAGGCATCCCATCATGAGATTTCTGATTTAAAAACTCTCTAAGATTCCATCATGAACCATTTGATCCAGCTTTATTATTATTCTCACTACGATAGTGTTGAGATTTAGAGTTATAAATCTTGCTTGAGAATCTTGCTGCACTTGCTTGATACACCTGATTCTTTTTCACACATATCTTGCTTCTTTAAAATTCTCTCATGACCTTCTAAAAGATTGTGAAAACATTGATAGATGGCCTAATTTCTCTCATCTGAATATTAGAAATGAAAGACAACGAAAGCCAAGACTATCCAAAAGATAATGCAACAGACTGCGTTCATCAACAAGATCACCTACAGATGTTTATTGTCCAGTAATCATGATCAAGTTTTACTGAGAGACATACATTCATTGTAGGAGATGATGAGAGATTTTAAGTAAGAAAATCTATTATGCTGGAATTTGGATTAAAGCCCAAAGAAAAGTTTGAATATCCAACACCTAGAGGAAAAACATTAGGAAGATCATGAGGAGGGATACTAACTGGAGGAACAACACCAGAAAACTCACGTGATATAGAAGGAATCCCTGTAGGAATAACACCAGGAAAATCTCGAGAGGAAGGCATTTCTAGAGGAATAACACCAGCAACAACTTGAGAAAGAACCCCAAAATTTTGAGGAATTGAAGATGATTGAATCTGCAGAGCATCTTTTTACCTCTGCCCAGTTGGATTTTTATTTTTCCATTCACAAAAGGCAAAGATAGCTCTAATACCATTCACAACTTCAAGAACATGTAAAGACGAAAGGAGTACTTGAAGTATTAGTATTGATGATTGAAGATGATAAAACTACAATGCAATATCAGTAGCTCAAAGATAGCTCTAATACCATTCACAACTTCAAGAACATGTAAAGATGAAAGGAGTACTTGAAGTATTAGTATTGATGATTGAAGATGATAAAACTACAATACAATATCAGTAGCTCACAGCTGCTACTTATAGCATATTAGTGAAATAACAAAATAACAGACTCTTCACTATAGATAACGTGTCCTCACTCTATTGATAGTACAATAACATTCATATAACTTCTACACGCTACACCATAACATTCATATAACAACCTCTACATGCTACACCATATAGTTTCACATGTGTACTATAAACAAATGCATTTGATAGATGATAAAACTATTAGTATTTCTTTGTCATTGTTAACTAGAGGCTCCTTTGATAACCATTTCAATTCCTAATTTTCAATTTTAATTTTCAAATTTTAAAAATTATAAAATTAAGTATATTTGATAATTCATTTCCAATTTCTATTTCATAAATTTTGAAATTAAAAAAAATTCAGTTTTGGAATTGTATTTCTATTTTTTTGTTTCTTGACACTAAAAGTAATAACCCAACTATACTCAATTATATACTCATATTTTACTCAATTATTAGAATGCCAAAATTTAATGAAAATTTGTCAAGAATAAGTTTGGAATTGAATTTTAAAACTTACAAAGTTGAATATTAAAATTAGGAATTGGTTATCAAACAAGTAATATCAAAATTTCAATTTTATATATTGTTAGAATTGAAACTAGAAATTGATTATCAAATGATTTTTTTTTGTTTCCTTAAAAAAATTTTGAAATTGAAAATTCAATTTTAAAATTAGGAATTAGGAATTAGAAATTGAAATGGTGATAAAATATTTTTTAATTTGCTAAGATCAAGGAGGTAAGAGGTTGAGAACTTGTGCCTATTCACGGGGTTGGAATTCTTGTATCTAATTAAACGAATTAATATTTTGCTCTATCAATCTACACCCTCATGTCGATAGTGACAGTGAAGGCTCCATCCCATATAAATGAGAATATCACTTATAACTACTGGAAAGTGATGTTCTCATTTATATGTTACTGTCATACTTAGAATCTCCGACAATTTATTTTGTTTGCTTTGTTTTTTTGACTCTCGATTCCAACTTTTCAGGCCGATAGAGAAGGGTATATAGCTATTGTCATGCCCAAACCAACAGATTGGCTCAATGTCAAGAATTCATTGCTAAGTTTGGAGGAGTACAGAAAACTGAGACACGCTTGTTGAGTCTGCAGATTAGTTTCTTTCATTTTCTAGCAAGAAAGAGTACACACCATTCATTGGAATCTTCCTTCTCTTCATGAATGTGAGAGTCCAACATCATTTGGTCTCTTTGATACCCCACCAGGTTAATCTTGTGATTGGTGATGAAGCCAATGATGTGTTTGTTTAGAAAATGAGCCATTGATTTATTTATGCGTTTCTTTTAATTCTTGCATTCAAAATTTGTATGAGGAATAATGAGTGTCGAAATGTTTTATTTTTTATGTATCATGTTTCATGTAATAGAATAAGTTATCATAGATCTTATAAAATAAAAGCACTACAAGAAAAAAAATGGATTTTTGGGACAAAGACGATTGTCCTTGAAAGTTGCGATTTTATTCCAAGGACGAAAATTTATGTCAATTTCTTTCTTTCAAAGTGAGGGTCACCGAACGTCTTTAGGGAAAAAATTAATTGTCCCAGATGATTAATAGATTGAAGGGCAAGCTTTTTGTTCTCAATAATATTAATTTTGTTGTTGAAAGTAAAGATATAACATGCTCAAACAAAATATTTGTCCCTAAAAATAAAAAAAGTTGTTCCCAAAAATCTCTCTAAAAATCATTTTCTTAGACAAACTAACATGTCCCAATTTAGAATAAATCTTACCCAAAAATATAATTTTCTTCCTTTTATTTTGGGACTGACTTTTGCTCATCTCAAATTAAAAAATTGGGACAAAATTTGTCCATATATATTTAAATTGAGAGGAATTTGCAATAAGTTTTTATCTCAAGATTTTTTTTAATGAAATTTAAGAATAGACAAAGTTGTTGAGGATTATAAAACAAGACCAACAAAAACACCATGCAGTGACATTATAGAGCCTTTTATAGAATCTTGCTTACTGATTAAGGTCCATGTAGATTTGTGATATCTATTTTTTAAGACCAAGTCAAATTCAAAACAGGTCCACATCCCAAAGTCATAAACATTGCTCCAACATTCACTATAGTACCGATACTTTGGCCAAAATATGCAATCTTCTAATGTTAATCTTCTCAAGCCTGCAGTTTATACCAATATTCAAATTCTGAATCCAAATTTCAGTATAACTCTATATTTTACTTCTTAGAGGCTTCAAGACAATGTGCATGAAGAACATAGAACATAACTGTTGTAAAAGAAGTTGATACTTTCTTTATCACTATAGTACAAATTATGATCAATAACTAGCGTGCAAAAAAAATACATAATTGGTTAGGCATCTTTATCTTTGACGGTACGAGAAACCACCTTTCATGAATTTTTTTTTAAATTAAGTACCTTTTATTTTGATTAACGAACTTAATATTATTTTTAATCAATCACAACAATAACAATAGTTACAATGACGTATCGATTTATTATATAACTACATATAGCTAAAATGAAGTAAAATTAACTATAGTTAAAATTTTCTTAGTAAAAACTTTGAATATCATACAAGCAAAACGAACAATTATACCTATCAAAGTGAACGAAAAATGGCAATCAAGGAGTACCAAACGAGCATCAAAGTGATAATGGTTGAACGAGAAAATAACTACCACCAGACAAGCTCCCAAAATGTCACACGTTGTCGTATGAGCAATGAAGGGTGAAAAAAGCATGGTTGAAGAAGATTAAGCACTAACAAAGGCGAAAATAGTGATTGAAATAGATATCAACAAGGATGGAAATTATTGTTATTAAACAATTATAAGCAAGCAAACTAAATTATAATCGAAAATGAATAAATATGAGATATTAATATGCATTTTCCTCCATGGAAACAAAGAATTAAATGATTTAAGTACATGTTAGATTTAATGATTTTTTTAAATAAAAGAATCTCCATAGTCACGTTGAGTCCCCATAATTTTTAATTAATCAATAACTTCATGGGTCGAACTTGAAATTGATTAATTGATCAACTAAAAGTATTGTATAAACCAATAGTTTCTCAATTAATTAATAACTACATTTGTCGAATTTGAAATTAATTAATTTGTAAACCTAAAGTAAATATATTCTTTAATTATAAATCAAGATTTGATCCATTATTAATTTATAATTAAGAATATTTTTAACCATATAATTTAATCTCAATTAATTAGCAACTTTCTTAATCGTACTTGAAATTTATTAATGAAATTAAATTAAGCTTTCATTCATTAATGCATAACTAATCACAAATGATTTTTCTAATTCTTAACTCCAAAATATTTTTTTTAGTTATAAATCAAGACTTAATCAATCATTAATTTATAATTAAAGATTTTAAGAACATAAACAAGAAATAAATAAAAAATTTATTTATTCAAACTATAAAATTATTCTTCCAATCACTAGAAACAATCATAAAATCTCATATTATAAAATTAGTCAATCATAGTTACAAAAGACGATTTATTGATGAAATATCCCTTATTGATGAAGACGATTCTAAATATCTGAATAAGTTGTCATTACTTTTTTTAAATCTTTAGAATATGGGTAGGGGTGGATTAATTGATTTTTATTTAAGAGAGATTATGATTATATTTATACGCTAAAATTAGGGTTAAACATATTTGGAATGCGTACTATGATTTATGGAAGTTTTGACTATCACATCGTGCATGATTTATTATGCACTACGACATGCCTTGATTTTTGGTTCTTCAGTTGCAAATCGAGAGTGTTACGTTGCAACATGAATTAAATTGGGCCTCAGAGTGCACATAATTTCAAAAAATACAAGTTGGATCCGAGAGCAATTCACCGTGATATGAATATGTTGGCATGATGACAAGTGTAGAATTTCTAATATTTGACATTCTCGTTCGTTCCTTGAGCCATTTTCTGAATGTGCTTTAAAATATATAGTTTCTCCCAAAACTTTCATTATTAGACTTTCATTATAGACATCATCAATTGTCTTAGTTGACACCATGAATGACCTAACAAGAAGTACATTGTGCTTCTTGTCCATTTGTGGGGTCTCATGTACATTTGATAAGCTTATCTACCTATACTAATAAGGTCCATCACGACCTTTGTATATATTATAAAATTATCAGCTAATTGTATAAATATAGTTATAGGTTTTGAACCTACTCCTAGTTGAAAGTATAATAAATAAATAATTAAATTGATACTTGCACCTAAATCTAATATAGATTTTATATCCTTTTATCACCCACAATGATGTTGACATGAAATCTACTATGATCTTTGGTGGGTTGCTTGGAATTCACTTGTATTCACTACATCATTAGAAAAACAATCAGAAAAATTAGGAAACTCATTATCTAGCAACTTACCATTGTGTGGGATTGTAATAGCCTTTACTTGTCCATGTTTTCTAGGCATCTTCTCTCTTACTTACTTGCACATGCTCATCTAGTTGCCCCTCTTGTACTTTCACTCTTTATTGATGTCTCTTGAGAATCAATGCTTTGATTGTCTTTTACATGGTTGTATTTGGTTACTTGAATGAAAGCATTCAAGCTTTCCTCTAAGGTTGATGTATTTATAGGATTATGTGGCATACATTTGGTTAAATTCCTAGCCCTCCATGTGGTTTTAGTTTTAGGCATAGGTTGGATTGTTTACCTTCTAAGAGAAATTGGGATGATTTATCCACCCTTGATTGTAAGGGTTTGCATAACGGTCATTCCTAGGTCTAAGTTGATAACCCCTTCATTGCATTCACTCATTCACTCATTCATGAATAGGACCTGCAAAAGTTTCACTTTGAAAAGGACAAGTGCTACCGCCATGCCTATAATTGCTACCCATTCCATATACCTCTCTATTTAGAGTGTTTTTGAAGGCGAGAAGTGCAATTTACTAGGTTAATTGTGCAAATTGCATAGATATTTCAATGTTTGGAGCCTATCTCATGAACTTAAGCTTTTCTCACACTAGAGCTATTTTATTGGGAATTAACACCCAATATTTCATAGAGATCATAAGTCTCTATAACTATTTTTTCCCCATAGTACCACCTATAGTATTGTCAACTATGAATTGACACTGTTGTGTTCCCCATAAGAGAACAATTGATTTTACAACTATAATAGGTAACTATGGTGTGGGCTTGAGTGAGAAAAAAATATAAACCTATCACAAGCTTTATGAAATGGCTCTCATTTCATTTATTCTATTTAATAAAATGTAATAATTTTAGTTCTCAAATTAGAAGTCCTCTTATGGATTAGAATTTTCCCATAACTTATTATAGACTTCATCCCAAGTTATCAGGCAACCTGGTAGGAGAGTCACTAGCCAAGCCTTAACCCTATCTTTGAGCATGTATGAGAAAAATCTCATTTTATATTGATCCTTAGTAAATCCTTACAAAGAAAATGTTTGTATAGTTGAATAAAAATACCTAATGAAATACAAAGGTTCTTTATTAGGAATTCAATAAAAGAAAAATAACATAAAATAATGAATAATTTTCAATTCATAATTCCTTACTACATCCCAAAAAGTATAATAGTAACAATGTCAATAATTAGGCTTGCATAATACCCCTTAATAAAGCATCTTCGTGTTTAATGTTTCTAGTGAAGGCTCTAATGGTGGGTCCAGTAAAGGCTCTAGTGATGGCTCTAATATACTCTTAGATTTCATTATCCAGCCTTTTAAAGTGCTTTTAGATCTATTAACGTCATTTATGAAAGGTACGAGTTGATTCCCAAGAGATCTCATACCTTGTATGTACTAACAAAAACAACAAAGTATTCAAAGCATCGAAAAGTATACCACAAATAGTAAATAAATTAAACAACTATTGTAAAAATATATAAGAAATAAAAATAAATAAGAAATAAATATAAATAACTAAATAACTAAATAAATAAAAATATAAAAAAATTACATAAATAAAAATATATAAGAAATAATTAAAAATAAAACAAATAAATAATTTAAGATGCTAATTTCTCATATGTTAAAAACTTTATGCATAAATTTTAATTAGTCACAAGTGTAAGAGTCACTAGCATACTAAGGATAAATTATCCTAAGGTCGATCTTTAAAGAAATTAGTCGATTGTTCTAAAAAATTAAGTTATTTTTCAAATTAGTTAAGAAAAACAATCATAAACATTCTATCAATTGTTGGTTAGTAGAAAAGAACTATAAATTTTAAATAATGAAATAACTAAGATTGCAAGTAAACCAAATTATAAGCAATAAAACTAAATCACACTAAAAAACGAGGATGATGGATAAATATGGGATATTAGTTCGCATGTCTCTCCATGGAAACAATAAAAAAATGATTTAAATATAAGTTAGATATACTAATTTTTCTTTTTTAAATAAACGAACCCTTATAATTATGGTGAGTTCACACAATTCTTAATTAATCAATAGTTTCATGGGTCATACTTGAAAATGATTAATTGACAAACTAAGAAAAATATATAAATCAACATCCTTAGTTAAGTAATAACTTCTTTGGTTGGACTTGAAATTAATTAATTGATAAAATTAAGGTAAATATATTCTTTAATTATAAATCAAGATTTGATCTATCATTAATTTATAATTAAAATATTTTTTAACAATTTAATTTAATCTCAATTAATCAACAACTTTCTTAATCGGACTTAAAAATTATTAACGAAATTAAATTAAACTCTCATTTGTTAATGCACAATTAAGCATAAATGATGTTTCTAATGCTTAATTATAAATAAAGAATTAGTCCTCGTTAATTCATATAATTATATATTTCAAGAACATGAACAAGAAATAAATAAAATTTTATTTATTCAAATCATACAAATATTCTTTCAATTACTAGAAGCAATCCTAAAATCTCATATTATATAATTAACCAAAAAACATTAGATGATAGAAAGAAAAAGAATATAAAATAATAAAAATAGCACTTCTTGATGAAGATAATTTCAGATCTCTAAATAAGTTATCATATCATCTTCAAATCTTTAAATATTCTTCATAATTAGGAGGTTTTCTCTCTGTATCTGTATATAGATAGTGGAACAATAATGGGTAGTTGGTGGCTTGATTATTTTGGTTTAAGAGGAGATTAAGGTTGTATTTATAGGTTAAAATTAAGATTAAACATGTTTGGAATGCGTATTAGGCTTTTTGGTAGCTTTTGACTATCACACTACGACATGATTTATTGTGCATCGTGGCGTGCCTTGATTTTTGGTTCTTTAGTAGCAACCTGAGAGTGTTAAGTCATAGCATGATTTAAGTTGGTCGCAACATGCACAGAACTTCAAAAAACACAAGTTGAATCCGAGAGCATCTCGCCATGGTATGAATATGTTAGCATCGCGATGCACATAGCATTATTGGTATTTGACATTATGGTTCGTTTAGACTTATGTGAATTGTTAATAATTGTCCCATTTTTACTCTTTTTGTTCGTGTTTGTCTAAGATTCTTCTAAAAACAATTTAATCAATAAAACACGAAAATACCCTCTAAAACAAGATAAAAGTAAAATAATACATAAAATAAATATTTAAAAACATAGCAAATAATAGGTCAAAATAATGTTAATCATAGGATACTAACCAACTACTACCTCTTTTGTTTGATACACTGTTTTTTGATCCTTTGCCTCAAGGCTTGTACTTTGAGGATTATGGTTATTATAAAAATTAGGAACAATTTTCCTTGCATGTTTTTTGCTTCAATATTGCTTATCTTTTTCGACTTCTACCTGCTACTTTTGGTCTTAAGAAACTCTCCTAGTTATATTAGATTGTTCTTTCCATTTATTTTCTACTCACTTGGAAACTTAAACAGTGCTTTACAAGTTTAGCTAATACTCATTTTCAATAGACTTTTGGACAATTGGCACTGTGTATTTGGGTGATTATTTGCTTTTTGAGAACGCACATCAGTGGCTTGAAAGTTTAATACTAATAATTGCCTGAAGCCTTGAGTCGTTTTTCGTTGATTGGGAAGGATCTATAAGAGAGTATAACCCTTGTCTTTTCATATCTAGATGAAACATTTCCACTTTAGCATCTGGCTTTGGATACAAGGAAACGGGCCTATATATATATCAACCATCTGTTTATAAGGCTATTGCTTAATATAAAACAAACAAAATGGAAATTCTTTGTCATTGAACCTATGGCTACAAAAGCACCCTCGATTTATTCCAGATGATGTTATTGGAAATCTGATTCAACAAGCACAACAATTAACCTACACAAATCCTGATTTGGATATTAGTGATTGAAGCTAGTAAACGCTATTAATAAGGCTTGGAAGCAAAAAAGAGAGGTTGTTATGGCTATTATGGATAAATACAATAGCATATTCTCCTTTTCATTCACTTCCACTGATGATAGAGATCATGTCTGGAATGCAATAATTTGGCATGTCAACAATGCGTTATTAGTCTTGACGGAGTGGGATCATACTTTAGCAACTCAAGAACATGTTTTTGCCTCTGCTACTTTCTAGATTCGGGCTTATGGTATACACTTTGTAGGGATGAAATCCTTTAATGCTACTACGCTTGCTACATTGGCTTGCAATGTGATTTAAGTAGAGAGCATGGATGATGAGTTGATTTCGAGTCATAATTTTCTACGATAGGTTGTTTGATTACCAGGAAATTCTTACAAACTTCAAAACCTTCACAATAAAAAATTTGGGTGGAGTAAAAGTGTGAGCGTTTATGGAGATTTTGTACTTCATGTGGAGTTCTCCATCACTTTGTAAATGAATGCACTCTCTCTGAATCAAAGAAATTTCAGGTAGCTGAATTTTTTATTCCAATCTATGGAGACTGGCTTCGAGTAGGCTTTCATGCTCAAGCACCTATCACTCCTTTCTCGTCAACTAGAGTTCTAAATTCCAACACTGACTCATTTAAAAGGGACTTACCACAAAATGATCATATGGCTGCTGGACCTTCTCGTAGGGCACCTTTACAACTGCCTAACTCTCAAAGTTCATCCCCTCTGTTAGAAGATTAACAAAGTCAGTCTTCATTTGCTGTGGTTCAGAAAGAACGTTTTTCAATGATGGCAGAAGAAATTATAGGATTATTTCAGGTGGCTCAAGTAGCTGACATTAACAATTTGTTTAGTTTTTATGCAGGATTAGTTTTCAAAGTTTAATGGTGATAATTTGAGATAAAAATGATACAGTAAGAAATGGTTTTATTCTCTTATTGAATGAATGTTTATAATCTAATTTATACAAAATAAAAGAAAAATTATAATGATTAAAAATAGACATAATTATGGTGGAAATGATCTTAGATCTTTATTGCCCCTTGCTTTCGATGTTAGTTGCTTGCTTTCGATGTTAGTTGCCTCCAACTAATTCTCGAGTTCTTATCATAAGAGTCTCAATTATCTTTTCATACAGAAGGATCTCAATTTGACACAGAGGAGATGGGTGGTCTATTTCAAGGATCATGATTTTTTTCTTACAATATCACCCATTAAAGGCAAATATAGTGGTTGATGCATTAAGTCAGAAGTATAACTTTGTTTCATAAATGGTTTTGGATACGTGGTGTGGTGGAGTATTCAAACAATTGAAGGTGTTAAATTGACCCAACACAAATTTTAAGCACAAAACCTAATATCTCTTAAACCCTATTCTTGTCTTTATTATATATATATATGGTTTCTATTAAAAGAGTTACTGCCATCTACTGAAAAGAACAAAAGAAATCAAAAGAGAGAGCTGCATGAGACAGAGAAGCTAAGAAAACTGCCGACTGTAAATTCCATTTTCAGTCGAGGAATCTCCCATTTTTTCTTCTCAAATTTTGCAAAGCAGATCAGAAGAAAGACTATATGCAGTAAGCTCTTTTGTATAGTAATATTTGATTAAATAACATGTTTGTTAATTTACCTTTTTGTATATTACTAGTAAATTAGAGTGAGTTATTATGTGAGTGTATTTGGGTTTTGGTATATTTTGTGAAGCTCTCTGAAGATTGGTATTTGTATGTCCATTTGATTATTAGTGGATTTTTCTCGGTGTGCCGTCGTTAGTTGTGTAGATTTTTCACATTGAAAAGTTAAACCACTTAAATCATTGTGTGTCATTTATTTTTCTCATTGCTTATTATTTTATTGTTATCCATAATTATATATTTGTGCAACCAAATTGAACCCGAATTTCGCTTTCACTAGAGCTAATTTATAACAAATTAGTATCAAAATATTAGTTTATTCTATTATGTATTAGAACTGATCAAGTTTACTCTTTTGGATTTATTTTGAATTTCTGATTGTCTGATTGGTTTCATATTTTTTGGGTTGTGCTTCTATTTATTTAATATTGAGTTTTCTACCATGACGGTAAAATACAAAATTGAAAAATTCAATGGTAGAAATGATTTTAATCTCTGGCGAATGAAGATGCGGAAAAAATGGCTTGTTAAGACACTTAAAGACAAGGATAATTTTTTGGAAAAATTGACTGATGAAGAAAAAGTTACATTGATGGAAAATGCTCTCAGTTTAATTTAGTTATCCTTGTTCGATGAAGTACTACACGAGGTTGGTGATAAGGAATATCCCGTTAGGTTATGGCTTAAATTGGAAAAATTGTATATGACCAAGTCTTTGACAAATTGGTTATATTTGAAGCAGCGTTTGTATATATTCAGAATGTCAGAAGGTACACCTTTACGCGATCATTTTGATGAATTTATTAAAATTATTCGTGTTCTAAAAAATAGTGATGTTAAAATTGATGATAAGGATCAAGTCTTAGTTCTATTATATTCTTTACCTCATTCATTTGAACATTTTGTTGATACCATGCTATATAAGCGAGACACTATTTCTTTGGAAGATGTCAAAGTAACTTTGAATTCTAGAGAATTGAAGAAAAAAGTGTCTATAAGCAACAATGATAATAGAAGTGGTTTATTTGTTAGAGGTAGAAGTCAAGGAAAAGGCACAAACAATAATAGAGGCAAGTTTACATCTAAATTTAGAAAACGAAAAGATAAATGCAAATATTACCGTCAAGAAGATCATTGGAAAGTTAATTGTCTAAAACTCAAAGGTAAAGGAAAATCTACCACAACATATTTTGGTACTAATGATGTTATTGGTATTGTAGATAGTTCTAGTTTCGATGGTGAAAATGTTCTATCAGTATCTATTCATTCTCCTAGAGATGTTTGGATTCTTAATTCGGGTTGTGCTTACCATATATGTCCCAGTAGGGACTGGTTTGCTTCTTATCAGTCTATTGATAAAGGTGTTGTCTTAATGGAAAAAAATATGTTCTGTAAGGTTGTTGGTATTGGTACTGTCCAAATTAAGATGTATAATGATATTGTTAGGATTTTGAAAGATGTTCGACATGTTCTAGATTTGAAAAAAACTTGATATCTTTGGGTACTCTTGAGTCACAAGGCTACAAGTATGTATCTGAAGGTGTAGTTTTAAGAGTTGATAAGGGTGCTCTCGTTATTAAAAGGAAATTGTTGTGTGGCCTCTATATGTATCAGGGTAGCACTATTATTGGTAGTTTTTTAGTTTCATCCTCGTCAGATCAAGATTCAGATACTACTCGATTATGGCATATGTAGTTAGGGCATATGAGTGAGGCAGGGATGTTTATTTTGAGCAAACGGGATTTGCTTGGTGGTCAAAAAACTGGGAAGCTTGATTTCTGTGAATACTATGTCTATGGAAAGCATCACAGGGTCAAGTTCAGTACAATCATCCATAAAATGAAAGGTATTGTTGATTATATTCATTCAGATCTTTGAGGTTCTTCTTGTGTTGTGTCTAAGAGTGGTGCTCGATATATATTGACTTTTATTGATAACTTATCATGTCATGTTTGGTTGTATTTTTTGAAGAAAAAGAATGATGTGCTCTCAAAATTTGTAAAATTCAAGACTTGTATAGAAAATCAAATAGGCAAGAAAATCAAGCATTTGAAGACTGACAATGGTTTGGAATTTTGTGAAAATTAGTTTAATGAGTTATGCACATGTTAATGATGGTAAACTTGAGCCTAGGGCATTGAAATGCATATTTTTAGGGTATCCTTCTTGGGTGAAGGGTTATAGATTTTGATGTGTTAAACCCAAATCACCTAAATTTTTGATTAATAGATATGTTAAGTTTGATAAGTTTTCCATGTTGGATAAGAAAAAGGAGTATTCTTGTTGGTAAATACCATGGTGTTAGTGAATAGAAGAAGCTTGAGAATGGAGCTCCTAGTCAAGTGTAAGAGGGTACTTCAGATCAACCATTTATGGATGAGATAGATGATTCTAATCATGATGTAGCATAAGATCAACATGAACGACCATATAGTATTACTAAGGGTAAAGGAATAAGAGAGATTTAACGCTCTTAAAAGTACGTAGACACAGACTTTGTTTCTTTTGCATTGTCTATGGTAGAGTCTATTGAGGTGCATGAACCTTCCAGCTATCATGAAGTGTCACTTGTGATGAGACTGTTCAGTGGCTAGTTGCTATGAATGAAGAGATTGAATCACTTAATAAAAATCATACTTGAGAATTGGTAAAACTGCCTAAGGACCAAAAGATCGTTGGAAACAAATGGGTTTTCAAGAAAAAGAAAGATATACCTAAGGTTGAAGCAGCTAGGTTCAAAGCACATGTTGTGACAAAGGGTTATTGTCAGAAAAAAAAATGGTATTGATTTCAATGAAGTATTTTCACCTGTTGTGAAACATAGCTCTATTTGTGTGTTACTTGCTATAGTTGCATTATTTGACATGAAATTAGAACAACTTGATGTCAAGACAGTCTTCTTACATGGTGAACTTGAAGAACAAATATATAATGAAATTGGTTTTATAGAAATCAAATGTTAAGTGTAGCCTATAAATTTGAAATGGGAGATTTAATGAAATAAGAAAATCATTAATTTTAAGTATACTACATAATAAGATATTCATTAACAAACAACCATAATAGTTCAATATATGGACAAAATGAATTCATAGAAATAGATCAAAAATTTCAAGAAATTGAATAAATAATAAAACCAGAAATATTAACATATTTTAAAATACCAAAAGAATGGATCTTTGATGTCAAGAAGAAACCTTTGATACCAAGAAGAAGAAATAATATAGCAAGAAAAGGTAATGTATCAAGGTTTATATTTATAGATCCTGAAGAAGAATCCTCTAATAAGGAAATAGATGTGATAGATCTAAAACAAGAAGTTGAAGTAATAAAAACATTAATCCATGATGTAATATTAGGAAAAAATAATATTATTATCTCAATAATGTTTAGAAATAAACTACAAAATATAAAATTATATTTTAATGTAAGCTTAGCAAGCATATCAAAAAACCAAATATGAAAACTTTGATTATTTTAGCATAAGAAATAGATATAATACAAAAATCAATATCAAGTCCTTATAAGACATAAATTAGACACAAAAAGAACTCTTAAAAGAGATCAAACATACACAAAGAATTTACATAATTAAGAATGGATGTAAATATTATACATAAAATAAATGAAATTATAGGTTATAAGTTTAATCAATTTGTAGGATTAAAAGAAGAATCACTTAAGAGATCATATGCATTGATACGTAGGAATGAGAAAAGAAAAAATAAGAAAAACTCAAAGATAAAAAAAAAATCTATAATCCCACTTTAATGGAATATAGAATAGAATTATAAGAATAATTTATAGACCCTGGGAATAACGACATAGAAAAATTAGTTAGTTTGTTAATCCTAATAGATGAAGAACTAGGAAGATATTATGATAAAAGCTTTATACAAATAAATAGGAAGATGATATGATCAATGAAACTATATCTGAATTAAAAAATATGATTTTAAAAATAATATGAAACCAATTTCATTATTAGTTCTTTACCAAGAAGGAACATATGCATAGCAAGTAAGGGTATGCAAGAGATCACATAAAAGCTCAAATAGAATTCCAAGAATGAATACTACATATTACTTACCATGGTAAATTTAGGACTAATACCAGAATATCAAACAATAAAGATTGTGTCAAACCTGTAATAGTTATGCTGAAGCTCTCTTGGCATATTCAGCATGATGCTTCCCCAATTGAGTTCTTCATGTCACTGAAGAAAATGGAAAAAAGAAGAAGTTGGTCATACGTAGGTTACAAACATACAGAAGTTGTTTACTTGTTCATGTGCCATACACATCAATATTGGAATCATAATTTTCCACTGCTAAATTAATTTGAAACACTTCAAGATAAGAGTCCTTGTCTGTCATCCTAATGGTATCAAGACTCTTTCCTAGGAGGAGGCTTAGCTTTGGACTTCCTCTTCCTCATTGCTCAAGACTCTTTCCTAATATCAATTCCTTCACAACAAATAACCATTGAGATAATAATAAAATATTGTCTGACAACTATGTATGAAATCCAACAACAAATCCATCATCTATGCCTTACAAATTGTTAAAAATCACAACTTCCAACTCAGAAAAGAAAAATGCAAAATGCAAAAACTCAAAAAAATTACAAATTGTTGCCCCATTAGTTACAGCCATAACTTACAAAACTTAATCACAGAGCAAAAGATAGCAAGCAAGTTGGAAATATGACAAAAGTATGATTGGAAATTGTTCAACAAGAAGTATTTTAAATGGTTTGACTACAAATTCATGCAAAGTTAGAATCTTACCTTTTTATTTCTAGCCAAAAAAAAAGTTAAATGTGTCAGCAAAGCAACTTACAAGAGTTCCAAGAACTTAATATTGCCTATCTCCTTTGGTATGCTCCCACTTATATCGTTCCACATAAAATCCCTATAATAAAAAGAAATGTTATCATAATGAACTAGAAATCATATGCCAACTGGGGTCTGTGGATTGGAGTATAAGGAAGCATTGTTTGTTGTATCTTACAATATTTTCATAAGAGATAAACGGCCAATCTCATGAGATAGAGTTCCAGATAGATACAACGTTAAGAGTTGCCTACAACAAAAAGATGAGACAAAATCTGATTATTGAGAAATTATTTTTAAGTCCGACAAGTTTAGTATGTTAATACATAACGTTGTGTAAAGAAAAGCACTCTCTCAAAATACTAAAGAAACACATAACAGAGAATAACACAAACCAAGTATGAATACTAATACATTACCATAACATACTTTGAATTTTTTTCCTAAATTTCAATGGAAACGGGCGAACTAATATGTTTGCATCCACTAAACTCTTTACCAGAATGTACTAAAAATCAGTGAAGAAAACATGTAGCTTCAAGTGGATATTTCCTATTTTCCAATGACATCTAAATATACAACAGCACAATTTATGTAAAAACCCACCTTCATTTGAGGTTGAAATTTAAATGAGCATACCTTCTCAAGAAAGCATAGTGTACAAAGCCCTCCTAATTGATTGAAGGATATGTCAATGACAATGTTCTGTACAAGGCACTTTACAAGTTTAACCTGCCACCCAAAAGACCAAAATTTTCTATGAAACATGGGAAGAAATGGATGAGTGAATTAAAATGTCAAAAAATAAGTTTAAATAATAAAAAAAATTCCTAAAAAGTGCACAAAAATTAAAGATTTGAAAAAAAATTGAGGTTAAGTACTATTATTCAGAGAGAACAACACAATTAAGCAAAAAATAAAAAAGCTGGCAAAAAGGCAAAACTCCAATTTCACTCCATCAAAGCGGCATCGACAACATTGCTATCAAAGCCCCCATCCTCCTCAGCAGTACTGAGAAAAAGGAAAGTGAAGAACATCAGTAAATGAATTTAAAACAATAAAATCGATGAAACTATGATCAATCATAAGGAATGTAAATACTTAAGAACTATTGAAATCACTTTATCATTGTCAAAAGCTAAAACAATAAAGTGATAAACAAACGTCATAGATGCATATAGACAAAGAAATAATTGAGTAACATAAAACAAAACTGAGTAGTTTGATGACATGGTTAGATTGAAAGAAACACAATTAATATGCTAAAGATGAACTTCAAACAGATCAAAAACTGACCTTGATGAAACCAATTTCTTTAGCATTGTTGCAAAAGCATTGTCTACAGCACATGAAACCATATTTCTTGATTATACCATGTGAGTTTCTACAAACATGGCTGATTATATTTGGTAAGCAAAGCACAAAATAGATAATCATAAAGTGAAGTACTAACAAATTAAACAGGTATGGAGAAAATAATACCAACAGGTTTCCTGTTAATTTTGATATCAAAATAAACTTTGTGAATCACCTATGTTAAGCTCAAATCGTCCTTCTACTAGACAACAAATAATAATTCTCCAATCATTGTTAAAACAGAATGAAAATGGTTCAGGGAAAACAAAATTCTAACCTGATGGGGATCGATTTCAACAAGAGATGACTTATTTGTGATTCTTTCATCTTTTAATTTAGTCTGAGATGAATGATACAAAAAAAAATATTATGTATTTTGTATAAAATCGATAATATACGGGAAGAGAAATAGTTGTCCAAATGGTGAATTGAAAGGATCTAATTACCAGAATGAGAGCTAAGGTTAGGAAGAGGAACAAAACCCACAAAAGAGCTGCTGAAACCATCCTCCTTCTTGTAGTCTTCGACATGTCTTCCCGCGACAGTATTATGAGCAATACTCCCCTTGTGCTCTTCTCGTTCAGAAAAATAACGCAAGTCCTGCCATCTCGTGCAGGAAAATTTTGAAACATATCGATTTTTAGTTAAAGGAAGAAGAGAGGGGTGGTGCACGAACCAACACGAGTGAGCAGGGGAAAGAGAAAAGAAGAGAGAAAGAAACTAGCATGAATGAGCTGGGAAAAGGGCGGGGAAAAGAGAAAAGGAAAAATTTCGAGAAAAAAAAAATTGATACAAAAATTTAGTAGGTACTATAAAAGATAAATTGCATGAAATTAAAATAATAGAGAAATAAAAAAAATTGTAAAATAATTTTTGTATTTTTTTTAAATAAATAACACACTTACATAATTTATTATTTTATTTTAGTTTTTAAAAGACTAAAAATTTTATTATTTTAATTAAATTACAGTCATTTAATAATCGTAACTATATAAATTTATTTATATTTAAGTAATTTTTGTGATCTAACTTATAGTCACGATTACTGATAAAAAATAAGTTATATGTATTCAATATAACCTCAATTTTTATTAAACAGTAACCAAAACCCCATGATCTCGATTTTAAAAAAAATTAAGGTTAAATATCTTAGACCATAGACCACTATTTTAATAGTGTTATGGTTTAAAAACCGAGACTAAATGTCCAAGATCATATATCATTATTTTAATAATGTTATGATACTCACAACGTTGAACGATCGGGTAGTATAATACACTCTACATGAGGTCGTTTTTTATGTTCATATATATATACATGATTGATATGTTGGGAGATATTGTAACTTATATGTTTGATGATAATTATATATTTTTTTATTTTAGTGTTTAGATTTTAAGATTTATAATTTATAATGTAAATTTTAATATTTATAATTTAGTTATTAAAATTTAAAATTTACATTTGAAAATTAACTTTATAAAAAAATATATAATTGTTAGCTAATATATAGTAGGGAATTTAAATATATATATTGAAGGAGAGGATGGATAGAAGCTTTGGTTATCGATTCTCCCACTCTACATTTGATGAATGGTTTCCCTTATGGGAAGGAACTGAGGTAGGACTCTAAAAGTTTCTATCTGACGTGGCTATATCCGTATTACATATTTAATGTTAGGATTGATGAATATCCACATGTCATATTTCTAAGAGTGAAGCATTCATCATGTTCAGATTTGTAGCGTCAATTAAAACTTTAAAAAGACAACAAATTCTACCCGCAATTAGCTTTCGTCGAAATAATATTTCTATATTTGTTATTGATTTGCTCACGTATGGATTATATAATATCTAACACATATTAAAATTTAAATAAACCAGTTATGAAGTTAAATATAAATTTATTTATTCTTAATATATATATTTTTTACTTAGAATCAAACCACATATATTATTAAAATGAGTAGTTGATTATTGATTACTGATTACTCAATGTATCCATACACATTTTCTGCACTGTTAATCATAATTATGTATTAATTATGATAAAAATTTCATTCGGTATTAAAATATCTGTATTAATTAACGCGTCCTTTTTCTTCTTTTGGTATTGATCATCTTTCAATTTTGCATGCTATCTTTTACGAGTAGTGCAGTTTTGATACTTGCTTGTATTACAAACACAAGAGAAAGATGCAACGCGGCTCAAGGTTGCGGAAGTCTAAATATAAAATAGATATATTAAATATTTTTATTTTAAAATAATATAAAATAAAAAAAATTATGGGAATTGAAGTTTTTTTTTATATATATAATGCATACCAATAAAATATATTTTTCTTTATATAATGCACATATACCAATAAAATAACTTTTAAATATTTTGTTTTATTATTGTCTCACGGCACAAATAACGAGTGTATAATTTTAATCGAGCTAGATTTAGAAAAACAATATTAAGTACAAAATTTAGACACTTGATATATAAACTAGACAAATATTATAAATGATATACCGAATTAGATAATGATTGGTATTATATTTTTAAAAAATTAATATAAATGATAAAATAAAAATAAAAAATTAAATTTTTTCAAACAATAATGATAAAATATTAAAAAATAAACCATGTATAAATAAAATTATACAATTAATTAAAAAAATAAAAAATGTATAAACAAAAATATGTAATTAAACTTTGCTATAAAGTAATATGACCAGCAAATTGTACAAAACAAAGTTACAATTTTCTTTTGATACGTATAAAAAAAATGAGATTTAACAACGTATTGGTAATTATTTTATAAATATTTTGAAATAAAATGAAAAAATTTAAATTATCTTATTTATGAATAAAACAAATATATATACACGAGATAAAATTTGAAAATATAAATAAATTTTTAACAATGAACACGAGTTACTAACTAGCTATGGATCAAGTACTGTAGTCCATTTGGACTTGACTCCTAGCTACTTTATGTAGTTATTAAAAAAAACATGAGCTCTTATAGGTGTTTTACAATCTCAACTAATTTCTAAAAATGAGAGAATACTAAGGAATAATTAAATATAAAAAATATATATATGAAATTTTTCGCTTAAAGAGTCTTATATATATTGTATTGCATGTAGTTTTTATTTTTTCTTATATAAGAAAAAATAAGCCAAGTAACATGTAGTAATTGTTATTTAATTAGTTAATAACATTTAAACTAACTATCAATATTAAAAAAAATAATTATTTAATTATTAATATTATGTGAAAATTTTTAATTTATATTTTATTAATATTATTGAAATAACTTTTAATAAACTATTCTAATCAAAACTTGATAAATTTGATTAGAAAATTTAAATCATGTATATAATATGTAAAGTTATAACTTTATCATTTTATTAGTAAAATGTATGTTGGTTTTGTACATGCGGTATCTAAGTGAGTTACTTAGAGTTTGTTAAAACAAACTCTTGCACTCTTGCAGGCAAGTATGAAGTGCATAAAATACGTTTTTATACTACTAAAATATATACATTTAGTCACGGTTTTAAAAAAAATCGAGGCTATAAGGTTTTGATCACGATTTTTCTAAAATCGAGACCATAGATATACTTTATCAATTTTCTCTCTTTAATTTACACTAAACACTAAATGTTTTTATCAAATTTTTTTTCCTTTTTTTTATTTTTCCCTTTCAATTTTCTCTCTTTTACATTAAACACCAAATTTTTTATCATTTTTTTTATTTTAATTTCCTCTTTTTTTCTTTTCCATTTTCCATCTTTTTTTTCTTTTTTTTTGCCGTATATATATATATATATATATATTACTCATATAATTTCTCTCACTACTCACGTGAAACCCTAACATAGCTGTATATTCTCTTATATGCTTGAAACCCTAGCGCCACCGCGTTCCAGCCTCTGTTCTACTCTCGCACCGCATTCCAACATCTGTTCCACTCTCACACCACATTCCAACATCTGTTCCACTATCGCACTACGTTCCAACCTCTGTTCTACTCTCGCCATAGTAGTTCCTTGGCCACTGCTTGAATCTTTCTAGTAACATCAACTCATATTTTCCTTTATAAATGACTCTTGGTACCAAATCTCGATCGGTACGTAGAGGTTATTTCTAGCTGCCTAAAAGCTTGCTTACGTTGAGAAATTTAGATGCTGGATATTTGTTAGATGGGTTATGAAAATTTGTTAGGAAGGTCGCTTGGTATGGTTTGTGGAACGTGTGATGGCCTAGTGCTTGGCTTAGTACTGGTGCTGGTTTGTTGGGGTGGTGCGCTAGTGCTGGTGTGCTATAATTGGTTCGTTGGGGTGGTGCGCTAGTGCGTGGTGCTTGGCCTGATACTGGTGTTGTGCATGTTTCACCCTAGCATTTCTGTAACAATAAACAGATAGGACCAAAAACAGTATTTTTAGACATTTTTATTGATATACTATTTACCAATTAACTTGCAATGAGTAATTGTATATTTTCCTGTTTTTGTTGTAGAGAAATTTCATCAAAGAAGTTTTAGCTGGCCATTGTGGCTATTATGAATGTAATTTGAATGGGTTTTGGATGATTAGAATTGAAAACATAAATGAACGTCTTAATTGAACAAACATTGAAAGCCTCGTATAAGCAAGATAATTCCATTTGGGTCAGTGCTATTAAAATTTATAATTGTCTATTTCTTTTATCAGTGTCTCCTTTTGCTATCTTACCATAGTTGTGCTTAATTAGCTTCATTAGTGAGAGAATCGCACAAGCTGTTGATGATAACAATTCATTTATGGTAATTTTTGCTTGAAGTCTCTTGTTAGATTATTTATATAGTTATACTGCAGATTGCTGTTGTTATATTATTTTCTGGTAAGTACCTATGTGCACTTTGTTTTGAGCATATAGTATTTATTTTTATCTATTTTGTTGTTGATTTCTTTTTCCTGAATCAGAATGTAGTGTATGGAGGTATCAAACCTAAAAATCTTTTCGTAACTTGAAATGACAATGTGAAGATTACAGATTTCAATGTCAGCTAGGTTTTTGAGGTAATCATATTTATCAAACTTTTGCCACCATATAATAGCATTGTGTTGAGTTCCTTCCAGTGAATGTTTAATTCATATGTATTGTTGATTTAGATGTTTTTAGTTGTACCTTGCTTTATTCTTGGTTTTCATTGTATTGTCTGATAATGCGTGAAAATATTTTTGTCAAAGTTGATTTCTTAACATTTGCTAACATTGTCTTACAGGAAGACGAGGACACACTTAGGCGATCCCCATAAACTCATGCAATCACTACACGTCTATGCCTAAATTTTGTGTAGGTTTGAATTTAGTCTGAATTAGAAAACTTCCTTGAGTCCTACTGTTTAATACTTCCATTATATATGTGGTCTTTCCTATATTTTTCTGGTAAGAAAAGTCAATTTGTTTCTATTGTTTCAATTTTGTTAACTAAAACAATGGAAGTACTCATGTGCCTATTTCCAAAGCCTTATATGCACCCTAACCAATAGATAAGAATAAATACATATGTAAGTACCTATGTGCACTGTGTTTTGAGCCTCAAAATAGATAAAAATAAATATTATGCTCAAGTTATTTCTATTGTACACTATGTTTATGGTTCATTCTTATTACTTGTTTGCATAGCCTTATAGGTACACCAGGCACCAACGCACCAAGCACCAGGCACCAGCACACCAACGCACTAGGCACACCGGCATTAGCACACCAGCACACCAACGCACTAGGCACACCGGCATTAGCACACCAGCATACCAGCATAGTAGGCACCGGGTACTAGCACACCAACATACCAAAGACAACAGTATCGGCACTAGCACACCAAAGATACCAAAGACAATGATCGGGCACTAGCACAACAAGCACTGACACCAAGACACTAGCACAAAGTGCACCAAAGCACCAAAGACAAGAGTGCACCAAAGACACCACAGGTGTAAGAGGCACCAAGACACCAACAGAAGAGCAGTATGCACCATGCAAGAGGCGAAATTTGTGTTTTGAGTTTCAAAATAGATTAAAATAAATACTATGCTGAAGTTATTTCTATTGTACACTGTTTATTAATTTTTAGTGTATAATAAACTCAATAATATAATTATACTTTTAATTTTAATATAATATACTTTTTAATAAATTTATTGTAATTTATATTGATTTTTAATATTATAATTAATATATAATTGTATTTTTTTTAATTTATGTATACCATATGACCTCGGTTAGCACATAATTGAGGTCATAGGTCATTACCTACGGTCTCTCTTACTTAGGCCTCGGTTTTTATAACCGTGATCATAGACCTACAATCACGATTAAAAAATGAAATCTTATGTATATTTTGTAATAATGTTTTAAGGCTTTCAGTTAGTTTAATATTCTACCGTAAGACTCAATAGGTGTATGGTTTAAATCTTGTATAAATAGTGTGAGTTCATACTAATTCTGGTAATCAATTTTCATTTCTCATAATGATAATTCAAAAGTATTTTTGATTCTTGGATTTCTCGTATAAGTGAAATCTTGTACTTATTCTTATAACTTCATATTATATATATGATTTATATATTTTAAAAAAATTAACCTAATTTTGACCAAATTAATTTATTGAAATACATTTCAATAATAAAAAAAATCAATTGAAATAAAAAAATATTAAAAGTATCAAATTGAAATATTTTTCATAGCATTAATATCTAATCGGATGTTACCCTGAATTAAATACATAATCTTTTTTATTTTTATTATCTTTTATTTTTTTTCTATAATATTATGGTATCATTATTGCCCATTTCCAAAGTAGAGAAATAAACTGCATCAGTAGTCCAGTACGGGAAACCAAACCCTATTTGGTTTCCTACTTTACTGTGTACATTTATTTTTTTCAACCTAACTAATAAAAAGAAAAATATAAATATTACATAAAATAATATATATATATATATATAATTTATAATAATAAAAATAATACAATATAATTAAATTAAAATGAGTTTAACATTAAATTGATTCAAATAATCAAAGTTTAACTTAAATAGTATTCAATTGAAATTCATTTAATGTTAAAAAAATCACATGATTTTTTTAATGATAAAATATATGAGATGAGAAACTTTTGGTAAAGTTTTAGTTGAGAAAATGACCTATATAGATCATATTATCTAGAATTGATATTTTTAACTAAATAAAATACTTTTGATTTTTTTTATTAAACCAAATGATAGTTACATCTTTCCTTTTATTATCTTTGTTTTTTAAATCTACCAGGGTTACAAATCCTTTTATTAGGATTTGAAAAACTTATTAATTAAATATTTTTTCTTTTTTTTTAAATATTCTTTATTTTTATTAATTTTATGGCATTGATATCAAATAATTTTTTGTTTTGATTAAAATTTTAATTTAACATATAAATATTGATTAGTTTTCTATTTTTTGGATTTTTAACTATAAGGATTATAAATGTTGGTTTTTTTCGTAGACAAAATATTTTCATGTAAACTTATTTTTAAGCTCGTTATCAAGTTTATTAAGTAGAGTTGAAGACATGTCAGAATTCCAGATAATCGTACTTCAGGTATATCTTTTATAACTATGACACATAAAATTGCACTCACGCATTTAATAGCATATAAATCTAGAATTATTTTTGCTACTAAAATATAGAATAAGATATGTGCTAAAATATTATATAAGATATACCCTAAATTATAGGCTAAATTTTAGCCTAAAAGATAACATAAAATATACTTCAAGAACTCTTATTTAAGTATGAGTCTTCTTGATTAAAGTGTCTACTTTAAAAACTCTTATTTAAATAGGAGTCGTCTTGATCGATAAGTCTATTTTAAAATAAGTCTATTTTAAAAGAACTCTTATTTAAATAGGAATATTTTGATTAGTGAGTATTATTAATCTTATTTATAATAGAAAAGATATTTACCAATTACATAGGATTAAGGTTTTAATTTTCCTATAAATAAAACTCATTTCTTATTGTTTCAATCAACCACACAAGAGTATTATTTTCTTCTTCTTAATTTCTCTCTCTTGTTTTGCAAATATAATATCATAATTCTTTAGGTTTCTTTATTTAGTTAATCTATCAAATATTGATGGTTATGTTTGATTGATTGATAAACCTAATTAGTTTATGATATTTTGATCATATGTTCTTATAACTTCTTCTTTATTTTTGTTCTTGAACTGTTAGATCAAATAATTATGTTTGTTATATCATAATTATTTGATTTGATTATTAATCTTTAAAAAAACTATTTTTATTGAACTTTTGCTTAATCTCTTTGCTATAGGATTTACTAGCTGATTTTATTGAAGTGACATATGTTTTGAATTATCTAGTTAGGATTATTCATTATTAAATCCTTTCTAGAACACATATGGGTACTTGTGTTTTTGTGCTAACAATTTTATAGTTAATTCTGGAACATATCTGATTGGTGGGAAGCTTATTGGAATGCTGGTCTAGAAACCGCTTATACTAATATTGGAAATTGTGAAAATAGAGCAGGGGCTCATGAGTAAGGTACATTGGGGCAGTATCCTAGGGAGGGTAGCATAAAAATGAGTTTGTACTTGAACATTTTTTTTCATAGTGAAAAGTTAAGTGGTTAGGTGGTTAGGTGGTCCGGTAGATCGGTAGTTTTACTCTTAGGTCATGGTTATGACCTAGGTTGTTTCCACCTAAAAATATCATGTATTATTCTTTTATTTTGACAATTTATTTCTACACATGACTACATATTTGGCCTCTTTAGTTAGGTTATTAAATTATAAATTGATAAAAATTAAAAATAACTTATTCACCCCCCTCTAGGTTAATTAGGTCTCTATCTTATAAACTTTTATTAACAAATAAATATTATTATTAACAAACAATATCTAGAGTTACATTTAATATTATCTTGTTTAATAAATATGGGTTCATCTCAGTATTTCCTTCCTAATATCTGATCTTTAGTTATCTTGTTAGAAGTCTTACCTTTTGGATTGGAAGTAATAGCTTTTTGCCTTCAACCAAGGATAGGATTTGTACTTCTATGTAACATATAAGAAAAATATTGAGTTCTGGAGAAAAAAAACTTTTATTCATTAAGAAAAATAAGATTATTACAATCCTAGTTTTTTACTAATTTACTCTATAAGAATTTGCTTAGATATAATCTAATAAGAAATTGATGTTTGTGTTCTATGGTTAGAACTTGTTATACCTCTTCTTCTTATACAAGAGCCATTTTATAGACATGAGAGCAATTATTTTACATATTTATCTTAAAGACATATAGAAGGATAAAAATTACATCTTATCTTTATCTCTTCCTTTTTTTTCTAAAATAAATACACGTTGAAGAATAAGGATTACATTTTATTTTATCTCTTCTTTTCTTTTTAAAAATTCCTACCAATACTTATTTAATAAAAATAATTTGTCGACATGCTTCTTCTTGATACTAGAGATGTAGATCCCTCGTTTTCCTTTGTATAATAAAGGTATTTATGGTCTTCAATTGGCTTTTTTACTAGTTGGAAAAATTCTTGTTAGGTTTCTTCATCTACATCCAACTCGTTGTAGCTGAATGGTACTTCATAATTGACAATTTTTTCAATATCTTCTTAAATTATATTCAAGTTACTGTGTGAAATCGTTATGGCCCTTCTTATGGAGTAATTTTCACTGATTTTAGAGAATGTTTCTATTTTTTTGGTTTTATGATATATCTAACTCAATATGACAATTCTTTTCTAATTAAGAGCTTCTTCATCAAACTTTTTTTCTGGTAAAATCTTAAATTTATCTATTGTTCCTCATGAAGATAACATTTATATTTTAAGAAAATGATAAAGACTTATAAGCCTTTGTGTCAATTTATTATAAAACTGAAAAATCTTAAAAGATTAGACGATCATTAGCTTTTACTCTTTTTCTAAAAAAATTAATAGCTTTTTTAAAATTTTTACAAAAATAATTTAATTCCATTTTATTGTTTCTTAAGTAAATATTTTCAATCAATACACAATAAAATAATTGGTAAACAAGCTTTGAATGTGCTTCTTTAGTTATTTTGAATATGGTGCATGTGATTGGTCTTTTTCCTAATATATGGACATTTTATGTTGTGAAAATTAAATGGTTTCAAGTTGATTTTTTTTTTGGCTAAATTATAAAAATTCAACCGTTGGTCTGGGTTTATATTTCTTTTTCTCTCATTTTCTTCCTTGGGGATAAGAAATGTATCATCTATTTTCCTGAAGATTATTGGTCTTGGTATTTTTTCTAGCATTATCATCTTTCTTTTTGCAGCTACTTGATTTTTGAGTGCTTGTTTATAGTTGCTTTCTAAGTTGGCTACTATATCACTGGGTCTGAGAAGCTTAGAGACTTTGAAATTAGCAAAACTTCCTTCTACTTTAATCTTATTAGTGAATGCTCTATGTATTACACCGAAGAATCTTGTTATTGTTCTACTTCTAAATGCATATTTTTTATTTTATCTCTAAACATTATTTTTTCCTAATGTACAATCATGAACTAATGTCTTCATTGTTTTAACTTCATTTTCTAGTTTTTTAATTTTTTCTTGGTTAGAAGTTTCTCCTTCATGGTCTATAAAAGTAAACCTTGACATGTTATTATTTTTAACAACATTACTTTTTCTTCTTGTTATCAAGGGTTTTTCTTTGATATCTAATTTTCATTCTTCTGATATTTCAAAGTCTGTTAGTATTTCTAATTTTATTATTTGTCCAAGTTACTTAAAAGTTTTTTCTATTTTTATAAATTCATTTTGTCCGTATATTGAACTATTATGATTATTTGTTAAAGAATATGCTACTAGGTACTGTATTAAAAATGGATGATTTCTTTCTTTCATTAATTTTCGTTTCCCAAATTCATAAGGTAGACTTACTACTTGATTTAGATTTGTATCATGTATATTAACAGGAAATCTAGGATATATATGCTATGAATTTTAACTTTTGGTATTCTAAATTACCATGGATCGTTCCTAATAAGACATCTTGTCTATTTATTATTCTATTATCTAATAATATTATTTTTATTAGTGTATTTATTCATTCTCTAAAATTAGTTTTTCTTAATATTTGAATTCCTTCTAAATGAATATATCTAATTTTTTCTGTGTTTATAAGAAATTTTTGATAGCTTGTTTAATACAGTTTCTTTATTAATTAATGATATATTATACCTTTATTTTGCATTAATAATCTTAATACTCATTTTTTATTACTTATGTCATAATAAATTATATTTTTTCTAGAGAATAATTTTCTTAATAAAAATGATGTGTCTTTAAATTCAAATTTATTTTTACTTATTATCATTTTCTGTAAAAAAACATCTTAAGATATCTTCTGTTTCTATATCTATTATTTCTTGTTTTATTTTTTTTCTTCTATTTTAGGAATGTTACTATTTATTTTCGTTATATTTAATTTTCGTTATGTTTTAGGGATATTTTTAAATTTTTTTAAAACTTTAGAGATATTTACGAAGATTTCTTAAAATTTGGGGGTATTTACAATGTTAATTCTTTTTTTGGTTTTTTTGATAAATAATACGTTTTAATCTTGGGACTCAAGTAAATTGGTAATTAATTTTTTAATTTTTTTTAGAACGTAAATTTCGTTATTCGACGTAATCTCCAGCTAGATGTTAATTGATATGATCGAACTACAATTATTAACTAGATGACATTTTGGGCCAAGATGAAACTCCAAGTCAATGGATTTGTAACTGAAGTCAATATATAGAGAAGACAACTTGTAAGACCTAATATGGAAGTGTAGAATTTGTAAAGTCTAGAATCTAGATAGCTCTGTAGGTTTTTTTTTTATATATTTTTTTTTGCTAAAAATCATTTATTTTTTATTGAATAAATAAAACATTATAAAAAGTTATCAAAATTTAAATTTATAAAGATAAAATAAGATTTATAAATAAATTTTAAATGATGTTTATATTGTGTTTTATATATGAAAATAATTCATAAATAAATTTAAACATTAATACAATTTTATTTAATCTGGAAAAAAAATTGATGTGATCGAATTTAGATTGATTTATATTAATTATATCATCGAATTAAATTTATATTAAAAACTTTTAAATCCAATTCAGATCCCATTGAATTCAACTTGTTAAAAAATAGATAGTTTGTATCTACTAGTGACTCTTATATACAAAGACAAATAACATATGAAAAAAATAAATTAATTTAATATTATTATAATTTAAAATTTAAAATTAATTAATACCTCTTACAATTAAAAAAATCAAGTCACATTTAATTTCTGATGAATTAAACATGGTTCATTATTTATTTATTTTAGATTTAAACTATTGAAAAAAATATATTTAACTTTCATAACTATTTATTATTTTTTTAATTATCTTAAGAAATATGAAAAACTGTAAGTTATCTTATTTTCACCTCCATCATCTTTTAAAAATTTGTTAATTATTTTTTTATGTCATCTGATTTAAAAACGAATTTTATTTTATAACAATAAATAAAAATAAATACATTTACAACATTCGATTTTATTATATATATATATAATAAAGTTGAACTATTCTAAAAATAAGAAAAATATTTTTATAATGAAATTAAATCAATCATTATAATCCTATTTACCTTAGGTACGCAAAGAATGGCATATAAAATCACTAATGAGCATGATTGCTTAAGAACGGGACACGTTGACAACTGAAGCCAACTGTGTTTGGGACGCTAAAGTACTAAACGTGTTAACAAGAGCCTTAATATGATTAAGGCGATGGAGAAGTCGCCAGCTGTAGGCTTAATTTCTTCTGCTTTTCTTCACAACTTCTTTCCTTGTCAGAATAAAATCCTTTAAATACTCCCTCATGCTTCCTCAATTTCAACTCAGTTCTAAGCTAGCCTAACTAAAGCCTTCTTCTTTCAACTCATTTTTCCAAAAAAAAAAAAAAATAATAATAATAATAATAATAATAAAAAAGACTCCTTTATATATATTAATCGATCATTTTCAGGTATATATATATACACGATGAGAAGAATTAATTTATGGCACAAATCCAAATTATCTTCGGCGAAATTGGATGGTGAGTTAATAATTTCTTCATCGATCAATCTTTTCTTCAATCCTCTGATCAATAATTTGTTTATATATGCTTTCTGTCGGCTTGTTTGTAGCATAGTTGTACTTAAAGCTTTCGATCCCAGCATTTGTAATGTTATTTTTCCTTTTATGGGACTCAATATTCCTATAAAATTAAGATTCATCTTGTTTGGACTAAAATCTTCTTTGTGTTTCAACTGATCTCGTGAAGAAAGAGAGGGGGGAAAAATGAAGCTTTTTCAGTTTATCATGTAAATTTGTACAAGCAATTATTATATGAATATATAATACTGTTTTTTCATATCATAATAATCTACTTATTAATTATAATTATTTTAAACTTTTAATCAATAGTTATTAATGATTGAAAATTATCAATAAAAAATCATATTTAATTTTTAAATTATCTAACAAAGAATATCTTATCTTATTTTAATTTGATTTTATAGTTCCACAGTTATTTTATCTTCTTACGTTTTAATTATTGGTTATTTATTGTATACAAATCATTTTGGATTTGTATGTTTTGATGACGTGTTTACTTCTTAATTATGACTCTCAGGTACATCACGCAATTGCTTGTCCAATAAGTTAAGCGTGAATGAAGAATACTTGCAAACTTTCAAAACACAATCTTACAAAGAAATGTGGGATAAAGTTCAAATCCACCTCGAAGTATCATCAAAACATTCTAATAATTTCTATTTGGATCTCTCCAAGTCATTGCTTGAACCACATGAAGATACACTAAACCAAATCATTAACGAAAGCTCAAACTTCCATCAACTCCTTCTCGATTACTTCGAAGCCAGCTTAAAGGCAGGTAACATATGTCAATTGCTCCTTCAAAGCATCCACCAAATACGTTCAACCAATAACAAAATGAAAAAGGTGTTCAAGATTATCACCAAAAGGTTACTTGTTGTTGATCAAGATTGTGAAGAATATCAACAATATTATTGTCGTGTTATATTTCGAGAGCTTATATTATTTTCAATGCAAAAAAATCCTCTATCCATTTTTAGTCCAATTCAATTTCATGAAATTCATGATGGGTATTTTTCATTATTGTATCGATTAACATCAAAACGAAAGAAGATCGAGAAAAAGGCAAGGATTTATAGATTTTGGAAGAAGCTTGGAAGAGTTGGTCTTGTAATTTCATATAGTGCATTATTGGTTACTTTGCTAGTGTTTATATTTCATAGCATGTTTGGAATAGTTTTCGCAGCACCGGCTATAATGACTTGGACTTTTGCTATGTTTAAGAAGAAGAAGAAGAAGGAGAAGGAAGTGGAGTTGTTAAGTAAAAGAGGGCTTGAAGGGTTAAGTGAACAACTTGATGCGGCTGCAAAAGGGGTTTTTGTTATGATAAATGATTTTGATACAATGAGTAGAATGGTTAGGAGATTAAATGATGAGATAGAGCATAGGAAATTAATAACTGAAATATGTGTGAGGAATGAGAAATGTGAATTGTTAAGGCAAGTTGCCAAGGAATTTTGTGTACATGAGTCAAGCTTTTTGGAGCAATTGGAAGAGCTTGAAGCACATATTTACTTGTGTTTATTAAACATGAATAGATCTAGAAGGCTTGTTATTTAAGAGATAATCGCAAACCAATAATTGAAGATGTATCAAAGACTCCTTGTAAGGCATATAATATAAGATTAGAGGTTTGATTCCAGTATGTGTAAAAAATATTAAATAAAAATAAATTAATCTGAGTTTAAATACCAATGTACTCTTGATGTCTAAACATCATATAAGGACTATGTACATTACTCGATTATTGATGTTCTTTTATTTGTTTTTGATTTCATATGTTTGCAAAATTTGACTCTTCAAAAGAAGCATTTGTATTGTTTTGTTTTTTTAGTACATATTGTATATAAATAAGTATATGTAAAATTTGTGTATATAAGTTATTTGTATAACAATTTTATATATATCATAATAAAATGTTTCCATGGACATTTATAATATGTATATAAATACATGCAAAAAGTTATATAATGTAGATATATATAAGATAGATATTCAAACAAGAAGGTTGCATGGTAATTAAATTATAATGAGAAATAACCATGTATAGTGTATTCTTTGAGGTTTTCTTTCTTTCTCTTTTCATATATAGCAAATAAAAAAGGATTTCGTTCTTTATTTTAAGGTTAAACGATAATCAGTATGGTTTGAACAGAGGATTTCATTCGATATTTATAAAATAGTGCGAATATATAATTTAAAGATAAACTTTCTACGTATACATCAAAGTTTTGATAAACCAAATTTAATAAGCTATTGTAATGCATTTATTTTCAAGAAAGAATACTCTTAATTAGTCTTCCTTTTTATTTCTATATATTAAAAATCCGCAAACAATTTGTACTTTCTTCGAAGCATCTTAAATTTATTTATTATTATACCCTTATTTAGTTCATCTTGTACCTTAAACTTAGCAATTATACTCTTGTTTTTTTAATTATTATTTTTTATAGTCTTATGTCATATGCATAACATACTCTTATGTTTTAGTTTTATTACTTCATTAAATATCAAAATGTCTTATATTCAATTCACCATAATTTGGATACCTTCAATTAAAGGAGGAGTTACAATCATCGAGGCCTATGCTTCCCTTTAAGATACGACTATCTAGGCCCCTTACATACCACCTTTAGTGTCCATTTTACTCTAACGTATTATACAGAACAAACTTCACACTGATTGTTAAGAAAAGAAGAGAGAACATTCATTCCTTTCTAGATGTCCCTTATGTGGCCTAATAGAGAAAACTATCTCTACGTGGCCTAGCAGAAGAAACTATCTCACACTTTTTTTGTGTTATCATTTTGTAGGTACATTTTGGGACCTTTTATGCTTCTTTTTTGGTAGGTGGCCTTGCATAGATTCTTTCATCCTCAAGACAAGCACAATGACAACTGACTTTGGGTCACATCTTGTTAATTTATAAAAAGTAAGGATTGTTTCAATCATCTAGATGATATGGATAGCTAGAAATGATTATCAATGAGTGGATAGACAATTGAATTTGAGCTCTGCATTTCCCATAATTTGATAGTTTATTCACATGGGTTTTTCACAATGTGAATCCATGCAAATATACAAATGGATGATCTTCACGTTCTTCACCATCTACGATTACAAATCATCCTAAGACAAGTTCCACGGATTGTAGAGTTTAGTTAGAGGGTACCATTTTTGAATGGATCAAGGCTAATAAAGGTAGTGTTGCTTTTGGATCACTATGATTATCTGATTGTGAGGATGTTTTTCGGACATGTAGATCCTTTCATTAAGGAATGTTTTTATATCCCACTTGGGGTCTCATTTGTTTTTGAGGCAAAACTAATTAGGAGCATTCATGGGGTGATTTATACTATTATTTTTGGATAGAAACTTTGGTTAGAATTATACTCTATTTTTGTTATCACTTTGTTTTGGACTCAATCCCTTCATAGTCACGGAGATGATATTCTGCTTAGGTTGAGAGTTAATTGATATTATAACTTCTAAAATACTTAATATTTATATCACGATTTGGAGATAGGATGTCCCGATTATTTGCTAGTCTTTTTTGTATATTTGGATGTTAATATCAAGCTTAATTATAAATTATGTTAAGATTTAATTTGTATATATATTTTTCTCTATTTAATAATATTTTTAACTGAGAGATTAGATAAAGAGGATGTTATAGAAGTATTAGCCTAATTAAAATGACTCAGTTTACCTACATAGATCTATCAGTTACATTCTTTCGTTAAAACCAAAAACAAAAGTTTCTTGGTTGTTTTCACATTTAAGGGATGTGTACAAAGGCAAAATATCCAAGGTGTTACGTGCGGGTTTCGGTCAAACTTTTACAAAAATTAACTATGCATACATTTGTTTGGGTAATAATATTGCAATGATATAATTAATTACACTTTAACGTAATTAATGTTAAATAAATTTGTAATGACAATATTATCAATAAGCTTTTTTTTTAGATAAGCAAGTATATTCACCAAAGCACGCAGACATGTACATATATAATTTACCGAACTCGAACTGACGTGTCTTAGTGCTCATGATAAGCACATGCTATTCCATTATAAAATAATTGGCAAGAAAAGAAAATAAACTTGATGACATGCTTAGGACCAAAGCATTCAAGATTTTTTTATTCACCTAATCAAATTTTAGAGAATATATTTTTTTCTTCCCCTTTTTTATTATATGATATTATATATTTTTCTAATAACCCTTTTAATTAATTTATTTAAAGTCATGTATATATGAAAATTATACTACTTTTAGGGCACGGCTACTATTATCCTAATAAATAAAAGGTATCCCTTTGTCCCCTTGTTATTAAAGTGATATTTAATTGGTTCCCTCGTATAATTTAAGATATGCCAATTGAAAATTATGTACAATTTAAGTCATGCATATATGAAAATTATGTGGGATTTCAAAACTATGTTACTTAATTTTATTGTCTTTTAATTATATTAAAATAAATTTTCTAAGCTTTGTGTTTGTAACATGATATGAGTAAAAACTCAAACTAACCCCTCTTAAAAATTCCTGGTTCAGCTCCCGGAGGTGTAGGCCATGGCGTTTGTTTCCCATGAAAGCATCATCTGTACATATCCACCTACAAGGCTTGAAAATTTGAGACTCGCAGAAGAGAATATAAAATGTGTCTCAAGAAGAATATTATCAATGAACATGCTGCCAAATTAAAGGTCTCGCTTGAGCGAGAATAATTTGGCTATCTAACTATTTCTAGGGGAAAAAATCATTGAGAGAACGTTATAGTTCATCTATTGTAATAATATAATACACAGAAAATCAAGGAGGAAAAATTGTGAGACTGAACATTATATAGAGTCCTAAGATTGCCATGATTGTTAAGCGTTCACCTTTGCAGTTGTGAAATGTCATTCTCGATCAACCAAATATATATAAACAAACAATTGTAAATGTGTTTTTGACAAGTTTATAACACGTAATCGTTATAAATTATAAGTAATTTTGAAAATAAGAATTATATTAGGAAAGATGATCGATAACAATATTTATTTTTAATTATTAATTTATTAGTAAATTAATTAAAATTAATAAAATAATTAGAGTTTTGTTTTTCTAAATAAAATAATAAAAATAATAAAATAAATTACACATGAATTATGAAAGATGTATAATTATGAGACTATTATATCTACTATCCTACAAACTAATTAATCACGTCAGTAATATAAATTAATATTTTAAGTTTTAAATTATTTTTATAATTTTAAATTATTTTTTAATTTTATTAAAATTTAAAAAAGTGATAACTAGGCTTTGTAATATTAGAATAATCATTTAACTTTTAGCAAAGATATTCAATCTTATTTGTGACAATAGTTATAAGGTATTATCACTTTGCATAAAAAATAATAGCGATCATATACTAACATCTTGAATTAAATATAAACATATTCATGAAATAAAATAGTTAATTGATGATTCTAATTCATGACATTTATAGTCATGTCATTTAAATATAGAATCTTAAACATTAAGAATTAAAATTAAAATTATATATGATATTAAATTAAATAAATTATAATCTAGGGATTGTAATTACACACATCACATTGAATATTTAGGTAGATATACAATTGATTAAATCTATAATAATAAATGAATATTTCATCATAAAGAATAAAGAAGCATAAAAAAGAATTTGATTTGGATGAATGATTGGAGACAAAAAAATCAAAAATATAAATCTTCATTTGTTTTTCAAGAATTTTACAATATTTCAACAAATATGAAGTTTTTCTATTTTTCTCTCAATTTTATTTATAATTCTAATACTAATTAATTTTTATTAATTATAATACTATCTTTTTAACTCTACAGAGTATGTGTTTTATGGGTGTTGTTTAGTATTTAACGCTTGGTTATAATTGCGAAGAAAGTGTCATCACATGGCTTGCTATGCGTCACATTCCGTCACTTAGATGTCGACTCTATTAAACTTTTTTAAGTATATCCATGAGTTTTTTTTAAGTTCATCCATCTATTCTAAAAAACTTCAAAATAATCTATAAAAATTCTAGAAAAATCATATAAAATTAAAAAAATTTATATATTTTTAAATAAATATAAAATAAATAATTTTAACTTATTATAATAATAAAATATATGTAAATATGAAAAAAAATACAAAAATATATATAAAATAACACTTATCAAATCTTATTTGTAGAAAAAATTCTATTGAATTCCACTATATATATACAAATTTAGCCTCCTTTGTCAGCCTTCAAAATCAAAAGAAAATATCAAAAATATAAACTAGGATAATATGATATTCAAAATTAAGTTTCACTAAATTTAATACATATATACTAATCAATAATGATGCTTCCATTGAGAAGAAAAATAAGAACATAATACATAAATATACTTTGTAAATTTGTGAGAAGCTTTCCTCAAGTAAACTGTCTGCCACACCAAAACACATTTGCTGAGCGCCAGGGTACCAGTGGTCGCTGAAAACTCAACCGAAGGGGACTCATTTAGATCAACGGCGCTAGTGAAAGATGCATGCTCACGGATATAAAAGCAATCTCGCAATAAAAAAGACAAAATGAGAACGGTAAATTTTAGGTAAACCAAACTTGCTCTCGTTGAGAGTCGAACTCAAGACCTCCCGCTTACTAAACGGGTGCTCTAACCAACTGAGCTACGAGAGCTGGTTGCCTGGGTCACTTAATAGTATTATAGATCCATTTGTTAAAGATGTCTGTAAGTTCCACAACTGGCGGCTTAAGGTGTGAAGACCTTGGACTAAATAAGAAATTGGCACCTTAACTATTTTTATATTAAAATAATATAAAAAAAATTACTTTTATTTTTCACAATTTAGTTAGGCATATATACGTTGCATACGAAACAAATAAATAATATACTATACTTTGCCATTACCAATGGAAGTTTTTTCTTTAAGCCATACAAATAAAAACAAGTATACAATTTTAATTAAATATCGTAAAAAAAAAGTAAGAAGCTTATACACTTAATATGTAAAACTATAAAAATTGTATAAAAACTTACATTTTGGTTCATTTATGTCACAGACTTGTAAGAGTTACGATTTCATTATCAAATAATAATAATAACAATAATAATAAAATACTAAAATTAAAAATGAAGTATTATGATAACTTAAATAATATATCATATCAATATTTTAATTTTATTTGGTGTTTGAAATAAAGATTAATTTATTAACTTTATTTGATGTTTGAAATAAAGATTAATTTATTAATTTTATTTGATGTTTTAAACAAAAAATTGATTTCTATAATTTCATAAATTTGTATTCAAATAAAGATTTGATTTCCATCCTATATTTATATTGTATCTTAAGATTTATATTTTATCTTGAAAGTATTATTAATAACACATATGTCATTTTATTCGATGTAAACAACAAAAAATAAGAGATAAGTAATCCAAATAGAAAATATAATAAAATAAATTAAAAATACAAAGTGATAACTTTTGTAAGAAACATTTTGAAGGGATGTTAAAAATAGTATTATTTATTGATTAAATATAATGATATGATAGAATTTATAAAGATTATGAATTTTTTCACCTATTAAGTTAGTATTTTAAGATGCAAAATTTTATTATCTTTTTATACTTTTACAAAGTTTACTTAATAATGCATCACATGTTTGGAAACATTATGGGTCGGTGTGAACGTGTGATATAATATGATATTTAAAATAAAAACAATTTTAAAAAAAGGTTTTTTAATTGAAACACTAAAGCCTTAGCTATCATATATTTAATATTTATAATTATTTTATATAAGTTGGATGTAAGTTGTTTAGGTTGATTATTAGGTTATTTTACGAGTCAATCTTATCTTGATTATTTTTCAAAATTTAAAATCTTAGATGATTAATAATTCTAAAAATTGACTTTCAAGCTAACCTATATGGTTAGTTTGAAGACGGTTAGTTTGACGGGTTTTGGATCTATATACAACTTCCTTTAATTGAAAAAAAAAAAAACATAGAATATAATATTCTAAAAATCTAAAAAAAGTAAAATAAAGAAAATATTATGATTCACTTTGAAGAGAGCTTCACTCCAAGTTAAAGGTATCTTGTAACTTGTTAATATTTTTGTAGAATGTTAGAGTTAAATATTCTTTAGATAATATTTTTAGTTATATTTTTATTTTTAAGTAAGATTAGATAAAATGTTAATATAATTATATATATAATTTAATAATAATAGATATTATAATATATAAGTATATAAATAATAGTTAAAAAATCAATGTATTAAAAGAGTAAGTTTGATTGTTGTTTCGATCGTGTCATTTTTAAAACCTATAACCAAACCTAGTAAGTCCATTTAAATAATTTTTAGATCTATTTGTGTTAAGAGTATAGAGAGATAAAAAGAAAGAATGATTTAATGTTGTAATTGATGTGTCTTAGAATGTACAAGTGTAGTAGTACAAGTGAAGTATAATATCAAATATAACTTAACATCCCCTTCAAACTCAAAGAGGAAGAGAAACAATTAACTTGAGTTTGAAAACTAAGTCTTGAAATCTGTTTGGTGGATGAGATTGGTAAAGATGTCAGATGTTTGATCTGTGGAAGATATTGATGTGAGACAAATAATGTCTTGAAGAACATGTTGATGAACAAAATAACAATCAATCTCGATATATTTTGTTCGTTCATGAAATACATTATTGTGAGCAATCTAAATAGTACTATAATCATCATAATATATGATAGTTGTGGTTGATTGGAAAACACCTATATCAATAAGTAGCCAACAGAGCCAAATAAGTTCTTGAGTGGTGTCAACAAGAGTATGATATTCAACTTTAGTGCTGGATCAGGAAGTGAGAGATTGTTTCTTGCTTCGCCAAGATATGAGAGAGTTTTTAAGAAAGAAACAGTATCCAGTGGTAAAACAAAGATCAATAGGGCCACCTACCCAATCAACATCAGATTAGGCAGAAAAAAGAAGGTTAGACTTGTTGGAGAATTGAAGACCATGAAACATGGTGTCTTTGATATAGCAAAGAATGCGAATAACTGTAGTATAATGGGTGTGTATAACGTGGCATCAAAGAGAATAGTATCATCTAATGAAGTAAGTTTGACATTAATTTTTAGAGGTGTTGATGCAGTCTTGCAATCAGTAAGGCCAACCCGATTAAGAATATCGGAAGAATACTTTACTTGAGAGGGATATTATCCTTGAGAATCACATGAGATTTCCAGGCCCAAGAAGTAATGAAGGTGACCAAGGTCTTTCATTTCAAATTGATGGCTCGGAAACTTCTTGAGATCAATAATGCTAGTAGAGTCATTCCCTGTTATGATCATATCATCTACATAAAGGAGTAGAAGTGTAACATCAATAGAGGTCTTCCGAATAAAGAGGTTGGAGTCATAAGAACTAGAAGTGAATCCAAAGTTAGTAAGTGTAGAGCTAAACTTGGCAAATCAAGCCCTAAGAGCTTGTTTGAGGCCATAGAGAGCACGACAAAGTCTACATACTTAATGAGGTGAATGAGTGTATCCAAGAGGAGGTTTCATATAAACTTCCTCGGTTATATCTCCATTGAGAAAAGCATATTTGAATTCCATTTGAAACATGTTTCAGTTTTGGGTAGCAGTAACAACAATGATACTACGAACATAGGTGAGGTGAGCTACAAGTGCAAAAGTTTCTTCATAATTGATGTCATATTCTTGTGTAAAACCCTTTGTAACCAAACGAGCTTTATATCGTTCCACAGACCCATTTGAATGAGTTTTGATTTTGAAAATCCACATACAACCAATTAGAGATTTATTAGATGGAAGATCAACAAGATCCTATATATGTACTTTTGTTAATGCTTGTAATTCATCTATCATAGCTTGCTGCCAATGAGGATTAGAACTAGCTTCTCGGTAGTTTTGGGGTTCATGATGAGACAAAATAGTAAAGAAACATTGGTAATCATGAAGATGAGAGGGAAGACTACTTACACGAGTAGAATGACAAAGTGATGATGCTTACTCTCCTAGTCTTTAAGACGATCAGCTAATAAGGATTTGATTTCAATGGTTTCTTTTATGGGTATAGAGATATCACCAGTTATGAAACGACATAGTTTGTGTCTTTTAAAGAAACGACATAGTTTGTGTCCTTTAAAGAAACGACATAGTTTGTGTCCTTTAAAGAAACGACATAGTTTGTGTCCTTTAAAGAAATGACATCATTAGTTGTTTAAAGAAACGACATCATTAGTTGTGTCAAGGCTAGGTAGTTAGTATCATCAAGAGTGATAGAGATTGGTTTTAGGACATCATTTCGGTCCATTTTAAAGGAATAATAGAGAAAATATAAAAGAACAGTATAAATGAGTTTATATAGGTCAAAAATAACCTTAAAAATGGAAAGAGGAGTCGAAAACAATTCTGGAACCGGTCTGAACCGATAGAGAACCAACTGGAATGGTGCTAAACCGGAGATATGAAGAGAAAAAAATTTGGTGAATCGGGTTTGATGAATCGGGTTGGATGCAGCTGGAACGCGGATAAGGCATGGGTTGCGGTACAGAGCGGATTCAAAACGAGTTAGGCTTGAGAGTGGGTTAGTGTGTGGGTTCTAGGAACATATTCTTTGGGTGGCGCGTGAGGGCATGTGAGGGTTGATTTTGGTGGCTCTAGAATTTTTGGATGAGACGAGTCTGATGATGATATTTTGGCTTTGATTGGATTAGTTTAGGTGATAATGGTTTACTGTGACGAAGAGAGGCAAAATTTTGAGAAAAATTCTAGAGGTATATGAGAGGCTATGATATCTTGTTAAGAGTATAAAGAGATAAAAAGAAAAAAAATGATTTAATGTTATAATTGATGTGTTTTAGAATGTACATAAATAATCCTATTTATAGGGTTGTAATAAATGTAGTACAAGTGTACCACAATTGCAATAATATAAGTGTAGTACAAGTGAAGTGTAATATAAGTGAAGTTAATAATTTAGACGGGCCAATATTTGAAAAAAACTCGATTTGATGACTAGTTTGTTATATTTGCTATACATAAGCGCAAGAAATGGTAAGAAAAAATGAAGGAAAAGCAGAAAAAGAAGAAATGGAATCTACATGCTATAAATTACTTGAATTAGTACTCAGAAAAAGGATATTAAAGTTGTATAGGAATGAGTTTCAAAATCTTGTGATGGCTCAAACAACTCCAAATCACACACAAGTTGTTTCTGGTTGGGCAGCTCATGATTCCTCAGACAAGATTACTCCATATATTTTCAAACGAAGGTACAATATCTATCATTAGTGTTGTGTTTCTGTAAGGGTAAATATATTTACCATGAAAATTTTCAATTTTAATTCAATTTATTATTTAACCTTTTCTTATTCAATTTGGCATTTTGACTATAAGTTTTCCCTTGGTTCAATTTATCTCTCAATTATTAATTTCTTTGTTGCATGTTTGCAAAATAGTAAATTTAATCAAACTAAAGGTTATACTAACATAATCTTCCCAACCAAGAACTTTTAAAGACTAGACAAACAGATTAGACTAAACTTTATATGCCGAGAAAATGGAAGCAAGGATGTGACCATAAAGGTATTGTGTTGTGGAATATGTCACACTGACCTACACCATGTTAATTAAAATGATTAGAGCATCACCATGTATCCAGTAATACCAGGGTATGTATCTTGGTATGGTGTTTTCTCTCTATAGACTCTTTCAATATTCATTTAATACACAAATATGGAAATTAAGAGAAGTTTACTGTTGTTTGACAGATTAATTTAAAAACAGTTATTAAAAATTATTTTTAAATCATAATTAAAAATAATTTTTAACAACTTTACAAAACAATGAATTTTTTGGTCATTATTTTTAAAAATTATTCTCAAAAATTAAAAACAAAGAATATAGTTGCTATGGTATTTGTAATTGTTTTTAAAAAATATTTTTTAATCTTAAAATTAGTCTATTCCATTGAAAAAAATCTCAATAAAATTCCATGAATGAACCTTTAGGATATTGTTGGAAAGGAAAAGAAGTGAACATTATGAAATCCCACCTAAAAATGTGCAACAATTTCATTAGAGCTCCCACAAAAAAGGCACGCAGTCACTACCTTAAGGAGACATCTTTGTTGAAGAAGAAAGTGTCTAACAACAATGGCATCATGAAGGCATCTCCATGAAAAGCGATGAACTTTAGGAGGGGCCTTAATATTCCACAGACTTCCAAAGCAATTGATCTATGATGCACAAACTCCCTATCCTCACTATCGACTGACCAATGACATCACAAGCATGAGTATATCTTCATCCAACAGTAAATCCCCCATCGATTAAATTTCTATATTTTTCTTTCCCCTCTAACCTAGAGGAACATTGACATGAAACATACGTGCAATATCAAGTAAATGCGTATATTTTTCTTTTAATAATCCTATTTTGTTAAGAAATATTAACACAAATGGTTTGATGTACTATGCCACATAATTAACAAAACTAAAAAATTATAAAAGAGTAATATTCTAAAGAAGTATCAGATTGTAGTATTTTAAGTAGTACACTAAATTGAGTCTTAATTTCATGATAAAAAGAGTCGAGTACAAAAGAGTATCCTAATCTCTCTTTCAAAAGATAAATACAAGTAGTACTAGAATGATCATACATAAAATCTGCAAAATATCCAATACCAAAAGTATTGAAGCTCCATATAGGTCTTCAAATATCATAATGTACCAAAACAAACATAGAAGGATTAACTTTGGTGACTATTAAAGAAGAAATTCTATGATGTTTTCCTAACTAACAAGTTCCACACTCAAATGAAGTAGAACTAGTAAAAGATAAACCAAGATGACACAAAAGAGATAAGATAATGATGCATTCTTAGTTGATAATGCCCCTGAGTAAGAGTAATATTGAAAGATAAAACATACTAAATTTGACTCGCTTATTTTGACAAAACATAAATGCCATTGACTTCATGACCTCCACCAATTGTCTTCCCAATTAATAGATCCTTAAAGATACGATGTGAAGAAAAAAATTACTTTGTAATTTAAGTATTTTGTAACTTGACTTACATATAAAAGACTCATTGTAAAATTTGAAATATAGAAAACAAATGGAAGGGTGCAACTGCCATTCAACTTGACAGTTTCTTTTCCTTAAATAGTTGATTTTGAATAATCAACAAGAGTGACAAAGGTTGACTGAGCAGGTGAGTCAAGGTTAGAAAACATTGACATGTCTCCAAACATGGTCTTTGTAGTACTACAATCAATATAATAAAGAGCAGCTTGAGATGAAAACACTACAGAATTAGCTAAATGAGCAGTGGAGACTAGGTGATCAAGAGGAACAATGGGTCAGTTACTTGGAGGAATTGAGGAAGAGTTAACAATATTATATGCATTGAAACTAGATGAACCAACACGAGGTAGAAAATGGGAGAAGGTAAGTTGTGAACTCTCATTTCTAGAACATACTTGATTTTCCTACTCAGGCTTTCCAAATTCATCTCAACATTTATTTGATGGATGATTAGTACGCTAGTAGTGATGATAATACAACTTTCTTCTACAACAACCTCCCTCTAGGCCACGAATTCATCCAAGATAACATCTATGTCCTCATCTATAACTATAAGTAGAAGGAATAACTACATTATTACATTTAATAGGAGGATTATTATCAACATTTTGCAATCTAGCATAAGTTTCATCCATAATTAGAAATGAAGAATAAGTTAACATCAGATATTTCGTGGACCAATAAATAATATCTAAGTTAAATAAGGACTTAGCAGTTTGTAAGACCTTACATTGCTTCTTCATTTCATTCATATTGGTAAAAATAGGTTAAAGAGTATTTATTTCTACCCAAATAGTATCCAACTCAATAAAATATTCCACCAAAGGTCTTCCAGAAGATTATACAACTTGTAAACACATGAGTGATTCTTTTTTTGACCATACATGAGATTCAACTTTTTCCAAACTAATTTTGTACTCTTTAATTGAGTTATGGTAGACAAGAGTTTAGGTTTAATAGGGTGCCATAGCTAAAGTGTGATTTGAGCATCTTCTTGTACCCATTTTGAATATTCAGGTTTAAAAACATTGGGAAGATTTTTTTGTAAGATATTGACTTCAATTTTGGTCGATAAGATAGTTTTCGACACTGAAGGCCCACAAATGATAATTATCTCCATTTAATTTAACTATTATACTATATAATCCAATTTGAGGAGGATTTAAGTAAAGAGGAAGCCATAACGCTTTATCAAATGAAGGCTTGAGTAGTTTAAGAGATTAAAAAATCACCATAGTCAATTATAAAGAAAACATAAATTTCACACATCTGATTCAACACAAATCCCATAAACTAGATTCATAATACATAGCACATCATATTTTGAAGAACAAACCCAACACTTTATTGTTCTTCTTTCTTTGTAAGTGTTACTCTGCGTTACAAATCTCACATCCAAACTTTGTTAGTCTTGAGGTTCTTCAGTACTTTGTCATATTATTCATTTTAACTTTTGGTTTTAAAGATTCTAGTAGGCCCATTTAATAATCTCTTGTCAAGTATCAAAGCTTTCTCTAATATACCATCAATGGAATGGACTAGTTGTAGAGTAGAGGATGAAAAATTAAGTGAATGGTCGATGGATTTGTGTTGGTACATTGAGTGACTACAGATAAAAGCTAGATTAGAGGTGGTTGTTTATATAGGCTAACTTTTGAGAGGTGGAAGAAGTTGATAATGATGACTAGGTGTTTTAGTGGTTGTTTTGATACCATGTTCTTGAATTTTGTAAAATCTATTCATCTCATTTAGAAAAGTTTTATATGAAAGGAGCCAAAAAGTAAAAATAAAAGAAAACATTAAAATGTCCTTATATAACTAGGAGATTAATTCGAAGTATATATTTTAACACTATAAATATAAATTCATAATATTTAAAATTAGACTTATCTTCAATAAATCCATGAAAAGAAATATTATTATGGCTTCATGTGAGACTTACGACATTTATGATTGAAATGAGATTTTGTATTTTAGGGATTATATAGTTACAGTTTTTAGGAATTAAATAATGTTTTTTTTAGCAATTAAGAAAAAAAAAATTCTATTATGAATTAAATAATTTTTTTTAATATTTGTAAATTATCCCTTACAAGAAATAACATGATGTATCATGTGAACATACTAAATAAACTTTTGTTAGTACACTATCATTTTGGATTTAAGTAATCAAATTTTTATAAACAAATATATCAAAATAATCAACTTGATAAGAAAGAAGATTAAAGTGATCCTTTATGTAAAGTAATAGGATCCTTGGCATCCTCCACCCCAAATTTAAACAAAATGTTGGAAGCTGTTACAAAGAAATTATTAAATTTTATTCTTAATTTAATAAAATTATTAGGGAAACTAACAAAAATTTTAATCTTAAAATTTGTTTATAAAAATAACACCATTATATTCAACAAATATATTTTTATTATTTATAAAAATATTATAATTTTATATTAAACGTCGTTAAAATAAATATATTTTTACTATTTATAAAAATAACAAGTTTATAGTTTTATATCAAACGTCGTTAAAATTAAACCATGATAATTGAAATCTTATTTAAAATTAAACTATAATTATTTTGATTCGTTAATTATTAAGTACATTAAATTGAAAATCATTCTAAAATATTAAGATATTATTTTATTGTTATAAGTTTTAGAAATTATTTTATATAATTTTTTAATTATTTTTAATTTAAGAAAAAAAACTGTAAATAAATACATTTAATTAAACTTCACTTAGTAAGGAGTCCCCTGCCCTACATTTTTTTGTTAGTTTCCCCAATCCTATGAAATATGTTTGGAAAAATAAAAGGAAAAGTAATATAGTTTTAGCCCTAAAATCACGTTTATTGAAGGCTGAAGCTAGACTCCTAACTAATTTTAATTTTATCGGGATAAAAATTTATACCGAATAAGGACACCTAGGGAACCAAAACAACCTCAAACAACCTAGGCACGATAGAATATAAAAGAGTTTCTAACATTCTTGCATTCCAAGCCAGCCATGGCCTTCCTCCAAGAAGTCTTTTTTCCACAAGAGATTTGCCCACAGGCTGTTGTGGACTGGTACCAGCATGGAAATAACTTGAAGGAGATGAAAAAGTTTGCTCCTTTGAAAGTCAAAGCAAGGAATCATCTTTCTGCAAAAGGGTGGGTATTTTACTACGTGAAGAAAGGACAATCTAGAAAAGAATTGAGGTATGGTTCTACTTCTGGCAAAGTTTACGTCTCTCTTCGTATGGCATGTAAAGGTTTTATTGATGAACAGTATTCAAGTTCTGATTTCAATACTGTTTATAATCCTAAATATGGGCATTGTTTGGTTCCTGAGAAAAACAAATCTGAAGAAAGTTTAAAACATTTTACTGACTTTCCTAAAGAATGCTCTGCCAGTACTACATTTCTTAGTGTCTCAAAGAGAAGAGGAAGAAAGAGGAAAGTTGATGACTCTGTTCATGACTCTGTTTCAGAAGGAAAACCCAATTTGCATGTCGTGGAAGAAGATGGGTCAAGAACCAGGTTAGTAGGATATGAAGAGGAAATAAACGTTGAAGCTTTTTCTAAAGTTGGCCATTGTTTGTTTTCTGGGAAAAAAAATTGGGAAGAAAGTTTAAATCCCTCTACTCTAGTACCCATAAATGAAAAAAGAGGAAGGAAGAAGAAAACTGACCATTCAGTTCATCAATCAGTTCTTGCGGAAAAACCCCTTTTGAATGTGGTTAGAGATGGAGATTTGAAACATAACCCAGAGGAAATCAAAATTCCAGAAGTTTCTAAATTTGGGTGGTGCCTAATTTCTGGGGAAAATAAGTCGGAAGAAAGTTTAAAGCTTTTTAACACATTGCCCAAAAAGCCTTGTAAAAATATACTGCAGTATACAAGAAGTGCAAAGAAGATAAAGATACATGATTCAGAGAAGCAACAAAACTGCAATAGAATTAACCCAATTGATGTGCATGGAGAGCCTACGGAGGAGATTAATCAAAAGCCTAATACTTCATGTGGAAAGCTTATAGCAGATATGGAGAACTTAAAAGACAAGTTTCGTAGAGAAAAGAAACAAACAAGCTTGCTTCTATCAAGAAAAAGGGTGAGAGAAAGTCAAAAGTCTAATTCAAAACCGAGTACAGTTCTCTCTATGTTGATAGAAAACGATGTGGTTCAGCCAGGCAACAGAGTACAATACCGTGGTAGAGAAGGGAGTGGAAAGATTACCTCATATGGGATTGAATGTGATTGTTGTTTCAAGATGTTTACACTTGGTGGCTTTGAAGCACATGTTGGTAGCACAAACCACAGACCAGCCGCATATATTACATTAGAAGATGGAAGATCTTTGTGTGATTGTCAAAAGCAGCTGAAAAGTAAGAATGAGTTAAAAAGTTTTAGTAAAAGGGTGATTCAGAAAACAAACAAGACCCCTCCTTTTCAAAATGATGATATTTGTTTCGTTTGTCATTATGACGGTACATTAGTTTTATGTGATGCTTGTCCGTATTCTTTCCATGTCAAGTGTCTAGGTTTGAAGGCTGTTCCTGATGGTAATTGGTTTTGTCCCTCTTGTTATTGTGGAATTTGCGGGCGTAGAGAATTTCAAGAAGCTAATGAACATGTTATTGATGTTAGTTTACAAACCTGCGATCAATGTGAAAGAAAATTCCACATTGGGTGCCTAAGGAATGAAGAGGTTGTTAAGTTGAAAAGGAAGCACAGAGAAAGTTGGTTTTGTGGGAGCAAATGTGAGAACATCTTTTGGGGACTTAGAAAGATTTTGGGCAAACGTATTCAAGTGGGTTCTAATGATCTTACATGGACCTTATGGAAAAGCATAAACTTTGATAGTCAATATCTTGATCCTTCTGATAAGGAAAAGTTAGCAGAAAGCTACACCAAGCTCAATGTTGCTCTCAGCGTGATGCAAGAATGTTTTGAGCCTTGTAAAAATCCTAAAACCAACACGGATCTTGTTAAAGATGCTATTTTCTGTAAAGAGTCAGAGCTAAAACGTTTGAATTTCAAAGGGTTTTACACAGTAGTTTTGGAGAGAAATGATGAAGTAATCTCTGTAGCAATTGTGAGAGTTTATGGAGAGAAAGTTGCTGAAGTTCCTCTAGTTGGTACAAGGTTTCAATATCGTAGAATGGGGATGTGTGGCGTTTTGATGGGTGAGCTTGAGAACCAGCTTGTGAATTTGGGAGTAGAGAGGCTGACTTTGCCTGCAGCTCCTAGTGTTCTAAACACATGGACTATGTCTTTTGGGTTCACAAAGATGACAGATATAGACAGATTGAAGTTTCTTAGTTATACCTTCCTGGATTTCCAAGGTACTTTGATGTGTCATAAGCTCTTAAAAAGGACAAAAGCAGAAAATTCAAGGCCATCAAAAATAAATTTGAGCTCTGATTGTGTGAACCCTGATGCTTCCAGTGGCATCTCAGAGGTGTCTAATGACGCTCAAGGAATTGCCGGATAGTGATAGAAGAAAGAGTTGTAAATATTTGGCTTTATCTTCTAATGCTTTTTTTTCTTTTTCTTTTTTCTTTAGCTTGTAACCTAATTATTATACTTGAATATATTTTCCAGCTTGCCTTTTTGGATACCTTTCCTAGGCCATTTGGAACAATAGAAACCAAGTTGTCCGTAGAAAAAAGGGAAGAGGAGTTACTCACCGAAGAATTTTTCAAGTTCCAAAACAGAGAAGACAGGTGTAATACTAATTAGTGTGCAGAAAGCCCAAATCCGTAATAGGTTTTGGGAAAGACCAACAGATGGAGTTTTCAAACTATGCACAGATGCAGCGCTGAGGAAGGATAGTGTTAAGGTAGGTTTGGGGGTGGTTACGAGGGATTGGATTGGTGAGATGGCTTGGAGCCTCGCTGTTTCTAAGAAAGGCTTACTGTCAGTTTTGTGTGCTGAGCTACAAGCTATCTTGGTGAGTTGTATTCTGGTAGTGGAGCAAGGTTGGGATAAACCGTGTCTTCAATCAGACTCCTTACAGGTTATAACTCTAATAAATAATAAAGACTATCTTGTAACTGTTAGGGTGGTTATTAATGAGATTGGAGGGTTAAGCCAAGGAAAGCATTTTTCTTTTTAGTATAGATCAAAAGTCACGAATCAATTGCACATGCAGTAGTAGTTTATGCTATTAATTTAGATGAGGAGATATTTTAGATCTCTGTTATTCCAAACTTACAATTAAGACACTGTTTTTATGGGTTTACTTTATTCAAAGATTTCAAGATAAGTTTCAGTGAAATTTAATTATATATATATCGAATCTTCATATTTTGAATAGTGTGGTATTCTTTTATGTCAATAATAAACAATACTAAATATCTGATATTCTTGAATATATTCAATCATCTACTTTTATTTTATGTTTAGTTTTGGAAATACTAAACATGCTAGTAGTAGTGGTGGTTATACACAAATTCTCTTTTAGGTCATCGAGTTTTAAATTTTTGTTTTGATACGTATCTCTAGATGTTGGATATGTTTAGATTGAAGTATTTGAGTATCCGTACTTATGTCTATATCATATTGTTTAGACATGGTAAAAATGAATATGTAACCTAGCTTCAAAGTAGAAAACACAACAAACTCAAAGAAAACACAAAAAGGTGGTGGATGATTTGAATGAGAGGAAAAAAAAAATCCAGTGTTGATCTTCTACTCCAAAAACAAAAATCTGATATAATAAAACAAGGATATATGTTAACCAAGCCATTGAACAACTGCCTCGTACATAAATCAGTTTTAAGAAAATTTAAAGAAAGAAGAATAAGCTTGTATAATAGAAGCCTGCATTGAGCTCGTACACCAATTAAATGTTTGTTTAATGCAAATATTGTTTTGGAAAGTGTTGTAATTAATATACTTACAAAATTATTATCATGGTCTGAGTATACAAGTCACTTATTCTAATAACAATAAATAATTTCTCAACTAATCAAACTTGATTCAGAGCCTAAATGCATAAACCGAGAGGGAGAGAGTACATTTTCCATTTTATATTATATTAATAGTAAAGGTAGAGTCAAATGCAACTCCTAGTTACCTCAAATGCTTGCTACTAAATAAAAACAGACTTCATCAGAAAAGGAAGGAAAGAAGAAGTTAAGATTTCCATATAAACAACGAATAAGGGAAGGAAACAAAAGTACTTTAAACAAAAACCCACATATACAGGCCATCTTCAGTCATTCTTAATCCATTAACAGCACTATAATGAGCAGTGGCACGATCGTGAGTAGATAAAATCCCAGAATGTAAAGTATTCTGCTTTAGAGATCATTAGATCTTTTCAACCTATGGAGGATGCTACCTGGGTAGCCATGTTAGAAGGAGATCGGGAAATGGTGTTGTTCAATTTGGCCCATTAGAAGTGTTAAAAAAATTACTTAAATTCCTGATAAGTTAAATTTATGAGAAAATAAGAATAGAAAAATAACACATAAATTTGATAACGGAGTTCGGTCAATCTTGCTTACGTTTACGGACCTGCTGTAGATCTTTTTACTGAAAGAGGAGAAATTACACAAGGTGTTTACAACATTTACAACTCACAACCCACAACCCAATTACACTCAAGAAAATTACTCTCAATTTTCTCTCACAAAAGCTTTTCTCTCTAAGTTTTTCTCTCAATTGGAATGAACACTTTGGATGATTAATTCATTATAATTACACATCTATTTATAGGAAAATTCACTCCATGAATTACTCCTTAAATTAATGGTTCTTTGAATTGCTCCTTGAATTAAGCTTCTTGTTTTGCTTCATGTTTTGCTCCTTAATATGCTTCTTAAATTAAGGAGCTTTATAGCAATCTCCAACAATTCTTCCACTTGAAGACTGATTTCAATATGTCTTCACACCTCGATCAATGCAGCAACTTTTCTAGTCTTGTTACTCTAGCAGACCAACTAAAGTTGAGCATAACTTCAGTTTGTCAATAGTCACCACCTTTGTTAACATATCCGTTGGATTTTTGCTTCCTTGAATATTTTCCAGTATTAACATATCATCTTTCAATTGGGATCTGATGAAGTGATAACGAAGTCCAATATGCTTGGTTCTAAAATGAAATGCTGAATTCTTCGCCAAATGTATTGCACTTAGACTATCACTGTGCAAAACATTCTTCTCCTATTTGAATCCCAGCTCAGTTAACAAACCTTGAAGCTATATCATCTTTTTATTGGCTTCAGTCATTGCCACATACTCAACCTCTGTAGTGGATAGAGTGACAATTTTTTGTATTTGTGACATCCAACTAACAATTGTAGTTTCAACAGTAAATATATAACCGATGGTGCTTCTTCGGTGATCAACTTCACTTCCAAAGTCTACGTCTACGTAGCCTTGTACTTTTAACTCTCCTTTACTAAAGTACAAGCACTTTTCTGTGGTGCCTCGCAGATACCTCAAAATCCACTTGACTGCTTCCCAATGAGTTTTTCCTGGGTTTGACATAAATCTGCTAACAACTCCCACTGCATGGCCAATGTCTGGTCTCGTATAGACCATTGCGTACATCAAACTTCCAATGGCTGAGGCATAAGGAACCTTAGCCATGAATTGTTTCTCTTCCTCTGTCTGAGGGGATTGATCCTTAGATAGGCGAAAGTGACTGGCCAAGAGTGTGTTAACTGGCTTGGCGTCGCCCATGTTAAATCTCTACAAAACACGATTGATGTACTCTGCTTGAAATAACTGTAAGGATCCTTTATTCTTATTTCTTGTGATTTGCATTCCAAGAATCTTCTTTACTAGACCCAAGTCTTTCATGTCAAATGCCTTTGACAGTTGATGCTTCAACCTTCTAATATCATCCATATCTGAACCTACTATTAACATATCATCAATATAAAGTAGTAAAATGATATAACTAGACCTATATCTCTTGAAGTAGCAACAGTGGTCGGTATTGCACTTCTGGAAACCTTCCTTGTGCATGAAGCTATCAAACTTTTTGTACCATTGTCTCGGGGCTTATTTCAGGCCATACAAACTCTTCTTAAGTTTACACACCATGTTCTTCTTCCCTCTTTCTAAGAAACCTTCTGGTTGGTACATGTATATCTCTTCATCTAAATCTCCGTGAAGGAAGCAGTCTTCACATCCAAATGTTGAAGATGAAGATCTTTAATGGCTACAATACTCAACACTGATATGATAGTATTGAGCTTCACAATGGGAGTGAAAATGTCAATGTAGTCAACTCCTTCCTTCTATTGAAATCCTTTGACAACTAGGTGGGCTTTGTATCTCTTGGAACCATCATGCTCCTCTTTCACCTGGTACACCTATTTGTTATGAATTACCTTCTTTCCCATAGGTAACTCAGCTAGTTCCCATGTATGGTTGGAGATGAGAGATTTCATTTCTTCTTTCATGGCAAGCTCCCACTTGCTAGAATCTCGAGTCTGACAAGCTTCATCATAGCATTCAAGCTCCTCTCCATCAATTAACAACATATAGTTCATGTATCTTTCATTAGGCATATGAGGTCGAGAAGACCTTCTCAATACAGGAGCTGGAGTAGGAGGTTGTGGTATGTCGGACTACTACGTACTGCTCTATCCAACAAGTTCCTTTAGTTGAGGACTTGTTACAATTGGTTCTGTTGCTGAATTATCTGGGACATCATTTGCAAATACTGACTCATTCTGCTCTAAGTCATTGGCGTCTATTTTATACATGTCCTTATACATCACCATTTCGTTGAAAATCACATCTCTACTACGGATCACTTTCTTGTTTTCGTCATCCTAAATGCGGTAGCCAAACTCATCCTCACCATAACCGATGAATGTGCATTTCTTGGATTTGGGATTAAGCTTATTCCTACCTTGATCATTGATATGCACAAATGCTACACAATTAAAAACTTTTAGATGTGATAGTTTCACCTCTTTTCTGCTCCATACCTCCTCTGGTATTCTGTGTTCCAATGGAACAGATAGGCCTCGGTTGATCAAGTAAGCTGCCATGTTGACTACTTCTGCCCAGAATTACTTCGGTAGACCTGACTGTATACGAATGCTTCTGGCTCTCTCTGTCAACGTTCAGTTCATATGCTCAATTACACCATTGTGTTGAGGTGTGCCTGACACAGTTCTTTCTATTCTGATCCCGTGCTCATAGCAGAAATTTTTGAATCTGGTGTCTTCATATTCACCACCATTATCAGTTCTAAGCTTTTTGATCTTCAAACCCGTCTCATTTTCCACCATAGCTTTCCATTTTCTGAAAGCCTCAAATACTTCAGACTTATGCTTTAGAAAGTAAACATATACCTTCCGAGAGTGATCATCGATGAAAGTCACAAAATAGTGTTTCCCACTAATGGATGAGACGGTCGTTGGTCCCCAAACATCAAGTGAATAAGCTCTAGCCTTTCCTTCTTTGGGGTTCTGCAACTTGTCTGAAAGCTGACTCTCTTTTGCTTTCCAAGTATGCAATCTTCGCACATGTCTATCTCCACAGACTATAGACCTAGAAGTTTTTCCTTTGAGTGCATAATCTTCATACCTTTCTCACTTATATGGCCTAGTCTTTGGTGCCACAAATTTGATGTTTCATTGCTTGTTGCAACTGCGATTGAACAACGTGCTCCTACTGTCATGTAAAAAGTACCACTCTTCTTGCCTCGAGTAACTGTCATTGTGCCCTTTGAAATCCTCCAATCATCACCATGGAAGATTGTAATGTAATCTTCACTGGCCAATTGTCCTACTGAGATTAAGTTCCTTCTTAGGTGGGGAATATGCCTAGCATCCTTCAGCTCCCAAACATACCTGTTCAAATTAATCTTCACTACACCTTTGCCAATAATAGCACATGGTTGGTCATCACCAAGATATACCTTTCCAAGGTTTTCGGGGACATATTTCTCGAACAATTCTTTCTGTGAAGTAGCATGGAATGATGCTCCAGAGTCTAACATCCAAGATTCTTCATTGCTCTCCAAAGAGCATATCAATGCATCATCTCCTCCTGAGGTGGAGGTAACATTTGCCTCTACCTTCACTTGTTTGTCCTTCGGTGCACTCTTACATTGATTTTTGTAGTGCCCGGTTCTTCCACAATTCCAACACTCGATAGTCTTCGAGCTATGGGAATTATTAAGATTCCTGAATTTAGACCTCCTATCCTTTGATCTAACTTGGTAGTCTGTTCTTCCATGTCTATTCCCTTTGGTTGAATTTCTTCCTCTTGACTCTATATACAAAATTGAAGAAGTTGATGATTCACCTGATTCTCTATGTCAAATCTCTTAACTGAGAACCAGATCACGAACATCATCAAATTTCAACTTATTGCTTCCTAACGAGCTACTCATAGTCGTGACAGTAGCATTCAAATTTTTTGGTAAAAAAGACAAAAGTATCAATGCTCGTACTTCTTCATCGAATTCAATTTCCACTGAACTCAACTGGGTTGTGACTGTGTTGAGTTCATTGAGATGTTGAGCTACCGATGTGCCTTCCGTCATCTGCAAATTGAACAAACGCCTCATCAAGTGCACTTTGTTTGAGGTTGATGGATTCTCATACATATTGGAGAGAGCTTTCATAAGACCCGTCGTGGTCTTTTCCTTTGCTATTTTGAAAGCAACATTACGAGATAGCATCAATCGAATAACTCTGAGGGCTTGTCTATCTAGAAGATTCCAATCTTCTTCCTTCATAGCCTCTGGCTTCTTCCCTGAGAGAGGTTGATATAGATTTCTTTGATACAGATAATCCTCTAGCTGCATTTTCCAAAAATCGAAATCTGTGCCATCGATTTTCTTGAGTTTCACCCTTCCTTCATCTACGGCCATTGCTCCCACTCAAATTTGACTTCCTCCGGATTGTTTCTGACTATTTCGACACATGTATTTTTGCGTTTCTATAACTTCCTCTTTAATTTAACTTGGTGGTTTTATTAGTTTCTTCCACTTTCCTATTGGCTCATAAGTGCTTAATTATTGAGAATACATGTGAGATCTCATACTTGTTGTATAATTCTTTTAACTTTCTATCAGTGAATTGATTCATGTTGTCCAAAGTTAGGGTGTTTGGGAGTCCGAACGTGAATATGATGTTCTTCCAAATAAATTAAATTATTTGGTTCTCTAATATCTTACTGAATGGGCTCACTTCCACCCACTTGGTGTAATAATCAATTGCAACTATTGTATACTTGGATACTTTCAAGTGGTAGTGGTTCGATGAGGTTTAACCCCCATTGAAAAAATGGGCAATGGTTGTAGAGGCATGGTAGTTGTTCTTCAAATTTCCTAGATATTGGTGAGTGACACTAGCATTTGTCATGTCTTTTGAACCATTATATAGCATCCTTTACCAAGTTAGGCCAATAATACCTTTTCCTAGCAACTTTGGTTGCTAGACTTCGATGTCTCAAGTGATTCCTACATATCCCTTTATGGATTTCTGAGAGCACATATTCGGTTACCTCAACCTAGAAAGCACCAACTTGGCATGCATTTTTCCTTCCTAATATGCCCTACACACGCCCAACACATGCTCGACATATGCCTCACTTACTTCCGAGACCACTAGCACTAGCCCGTGCTACATCGCGCCTATGCCACCATACTCCTCATTGTGTCCTATACACACCTACACACGCCAACCGCTCATCTGTTGAAATTTTTGCACCCCATATACTTGCCAACCTGTCCAAACGTGTCTAAATTTAAATTTTGAAATATTTTCCCCCTCTTTGATTGGCCATTTCCTCACCTAAAAAAAGACTTTCTCCCCCATTGTAAATGACACAATTTTCTGAGCTCTTTCTCTCTCTAGAAAGTTTTCATTTTTTTAGATTTTAGCTTTTAGTTTTTCAGTTCTTCTCTTTTTGAGAAGAACTAACTATGTTTTTATAAATTTTTAGTTTTTTTTATTCAATAAGCGGAGATGCAAATCCGTTTGGAGTTTTTCCAGTGACATAATTAGCATCAAACTATTGTAAGGATTCTTTTAAGGTATAACTTTAATGGATTCTTTATAGTTATCTTTTTATGTTTTATTTTTATATGTTATATTTAATCTTTCTATGATTAAATTTAACATGATTGACTGTTTCCAAATATGATATAATTATAAAATTGTTATACTTACGAAATATTAAATAGGTAAAATATTTCTATAAAATAAAATAAGTTTTTTATTCAAGATTTTATATTAAGGATGTTAGAGAGAAATATATTATTTTTCATTACAAACTTAAATCTAAAAATTAGATTTTAAGGTTTAATTTTCTAGTCTGATTTAAAGTAGTGCTCTTTTATTTGTTGGTACAATCGTCCAGTAATTAAAATAAAACTCTATTTCAAAATTTTTTATCATAACTATTATTCGAAAATGTATTGACAACATATTTTCAATCATAATTTTAAAACTTGAAAACTAGTACTCATATAATTAAATTCTTAGGTTTAATTTGAACACTTTTAATAAAATTTAAAATATCTAATCCCACCAAAGGTGGCATTTAAATAGTTCATTTTCAATCTTTTAGAAAAAAAGGAATTAATTTAATTAACCAAATTAATTATCGACCCCACTCATTGGTGTTAATTAATTTTTTTAATTAACAAAGAATATCTAACCCAACCAAAAGTAGTATCCATATAAAAAGGGAGAATTAATAAACATCAATTTATATCTTTAATAACCTAAATAATATGAGCAAATCTAATTAACTTAATTATTATATTAATAAATACTTCACTGTTATGAATGATAAAAATTTACAATATTATTTATTGAATCATATATATGTTTATTTTTAGCATGTCATTATATTAGAATTCAAAAACCAAAATATCGTGACAGGATATTTAGGATTTAATTTTATTTTTAAGATTTTGAATAATAAATTAAAAACCACATATATTTCTTCCTTAGATTGACCTTATGAGTATACTTGTTATTTGCTATAAAATGATTCATGCATTTGTGAAAGTTTTACAAATTATAAAACCAAAAGATTCCACAAGATCAGTATTTATAATTCTGGTCCTTGTGGCTCAACATTAGCCACCATAGGAAATTTTGCATTCTCTTTTATGGATGCTTACTTAGGGTGTAACTAGGTTAAGATGTATAAGTTGGACATAAAATGACTAGCTTTATGACAAATAAGGACTATTCTGTTATAAGGTAATGGCTTTCAGATTGAAGAATGTTTAGGTTACTTACAATCACCTAGTCAATAAGATGTTCACTTATCTCATCGATCACACCATGAAAGTATATGGATGATATATCATCAAGGGTGAGAGCTCTAATAACCATCCAAACACTTGAGGCTTACCTTTAACACCTAAAGGGAGTATAGAATGAAGTTGAATCCCAATAAATCTTCCTTCGAGGTGGGATATGGGAAGTTCATAGGCTTCATGGTATGCCAAAGAGGTAGTGAAACCAGTCTAAAGAAGATCAGAGCACTCCTGGACATGCATCTACCAAGAAATGTTAAGGAAGTTGATAGGTTAACTAGGAGGCTAGCAAGACGCAGCCATTTCATCTCAAAGCTACCAAAATATTCCTCCCAATCTTTAAGGTACTTCGAGAAAGCCATAAGTTCGAATGGAACTAGGAATGTGAATATACCTCATCCTTTATACACTATATCTCCTCGGGTCGAGGACCCGTAACTAATACACCTCTTGTCCTAGCATACTAACTAAAAGAACCATAGTTCTCTGCATGGCATGGAGTCCAAAAAGGCTCATAACCTCAAAAAGGGATGAGATCAAGGTTAGGTTCTAAAAGAATATGACAAGTACAAGTAAAAAAAAAGAAAATGCAAAAAACAATACAAAAATAAGGCCAAATATATATATCATATGTTTCGAGAATATCCATAAAAGAAAGTAATGTCTACAAGATAAAATTATAGCCCACCATAAATTAAAGTATGACCTACTGATGATTGCTTAGAAGTACTTAATATATCATGATTTTATATACTTTAAATGATAAAATATATTTATATTTGCATGATTTTATTATCTTTTAAAACAAATATATCTTTTCAAAATCACAGATATGTTTTGTCAATTTTTTGGTATTTTAGCTTCAAAAGGATTAATTAATCAACACTCAAAGAACAATACCTGAAAGCACCCCATTACAACATTGAAGCTTAAAAGATAACATATGTAAAACTGACATATGTTGCAAACCATTAAAAAGGATGTAAAACAAAATAGGGGTTCCAATTGTTCAGAGAAAGGCAAGTTGTGGCATGGAAATAATGTGTGTTGTGATGTGGGTGAAGTGGATCGTGGCCAAAGCATGTATATTCTGTCTCATGCCACGGCATGGAAAAGAATTGTGATGCGGCACTCTTCTATCTAATCTAATATTTTCTCTTTTCCCTCACATATAAATTAGACTCAAATTTCTCATTTGTAATAATCCTTTTCATCCCTTTCAACTATCTCTAGCTCTCTCTTAAGCTTTCTTTAGCTTTTCTTTTCTTTTAGTAGTTCTAAAGTTCTTTTCTCAATTTGAGAGTTGAACAAATATAATTTATGTAGTTATTTTATTTTCAATTCAATAAACAATATTGTCAATTCTATTAGGAGGTTTTCTTGAACATGAATGATACTGAGATTCTATAAGGATACAATTATGGTATAATTTAAATATATTCTTTTCAGATTATCATTATTTGTTGTTTTGCATGCTATGCTTAACTTTCTGAACATTTATTAAATTAAGCATGTCTAGCTATAAATAATATGATATAGTAAGTAATGTTATTATCTTTGTGAAATATTAAAATAGATAAACATTTTTATAAAAATGAATTGAAGTTTTATTTTTTTTATCAAGATTAAAATGAAGTTTATGAAAAAAAAAGTATATTTACGTAGTATTTTTCATAATAAACATATGAGTTAGATTTATAATTTAATTATCTGAAGTTAATTTAGGCTTGACTCTTCAATTTTGGATTTTATTATTAGGATCATTAGAGAACTATATTTCAAATATTATTATTGAAATATATATTAACGTCATATTTTTCATATTAGTTTTATTAGCTTTAAAATCTAAAAGTTAGTTTTCTATATTTAAATCATAAACCTAACTTTAAAACCTTGAAACCTTGACGAAGGTTTAAATTGTCAAACCCTACCTAAGGAGACAAATAGATGGTTTATTAAACTATTTGAAAAGAAAAATAATTTAATAATTATTCAATTGGTAAGCCTCACCTAAGGGTATTAATTGGTTCATTGTTGATAATGAGATTGATCCCTATCCTAGGATATTTTCTTAAAAAAAAAAAAGAATCAATAATCTTAATTCAAATCTTTATTATCGTAATTACTATTAACTATCATAATTAACTAGTTAATCTATTCCATAATTTCTCCACTGTAAGATAAATATTTATTTACCTAAATGTTTGTCAAATCTATCGTTATTTTTGTGTCGTTAAATTATATTTCTAAAATGATTAATTTTTTGTTTTTAAGAATTTATTGAATTATTTGAAAATTATATAATTTCTTTTTAGACCGACCTTGAAAATATATTTCTCATCTTTTAAAAATGATTCGTGCACTTGTGAGTTATTTTATAAATTTTATAAAATTTCACAATCAAATTTTTGTGTATCAAGATTTTTGGCGTCGTTGTCGAGAAATAATAACATTTTTAAATTTTTATTGTCAAAATCTTTAAAAAAAATTGTATTGTAAATATTGTGATTTTTATTTAAAATTTTAAAATATCTAGGTTATCAATTAATTTTAGATATTTTAATTTAAAAAAAAATGATAAAATAAAATATTTAAATTTTAAATAAAAATTAAAAAAATTAAATAATAGTAATAATAATATTTTTAAATCTTAAAACATTTAAAAAAAGACTATTAAATAATAAAAAAGATATCTTAAATTTTAATTTAATTTTATTTTTATTTTATTTTCTTTTTAATTTAATGTTCTTTTCTATTTATTTCAAAAAACAATTTCTATTATTTTAATTTTCTTTTCTTTATTTACTAATTCTTTTATTCTTTTACTTTATTTTATTAATTTTTTATATTAAATTATTTATTGTATAATTTAGTCTCGTTTACAAACATTTAACATGTTATATGCTTGTATATTTTTTGTCTTTTTTTATTTTTCTACTTGATAGGTAATTTTAATTTCCTTTTTATAAAATTTGTGCGAGGTAGGAGGTCCTTAGAGTGCCCTCTTAAATCATATAAAAATAATATAAATAAATCCAATGAATTGTCAAGAAGGTTAGACTTTTAGGTTTCACAATCTTTAGTTAAACAAATTTGTGAACTAAACATTGACCCTCTATCTTAATTATCAAATATATAGGAGAATCCACCATTTAGGAAAACAACAATGAAGGAGTACACAAGGCGAGTACTTGGCACTACTATTGCCTAAATCCAACTAGTTGAGACTTCTTAAAAATATGAATCAAGACACAGTCATTTTTTCATATTACCTTTCTTTAATAGATTGCCTAATGAAGACTTGTTGTTTTTCATTAAGGAATTTTACTCAACAGTCCAAACTTTCTCCCTCGATGTACTCACTGATGGCTAACTCAGAATGTAGTGTTTCTCTTATACCTTAAAGATAGGGCTAAGGCTTGGCTAATATAACTTCCCCCAAGCTCCTTAATGACCTGGGAGGATATATATAATAAGTTTACAGGAAAATTCTAATCCCACCAAAAAAATCAAAACTGATGGCGAAGATTATTGCAAATTTCTCTTAAATGAAGAGAGAACCTTTCCACGAAGCATAGATAGGTTCAAACTCTTTCTCACTCAATGACCTCATCACAGCTATCCATTGTAGCTATAGAACCAATTTTTCTATAATGGATTAACATAACAATGTCAGTTCATTATTGACAATGCTGCTAGAAGAGCGATTGGATAAAAGACTACTTTAGAGACTTATAATCTCTTTGAGATATTGGTTGCTAACTCCCAGTATAAGAGCTCCTAAATGAGGAGAGCCATATTCCATGAAATAGACTCCTATACTGAAGTACAAATGTAGCTTACTCAACTGACTAAGAAAGTTGTGCTTTTCACAGCACATGCTACAACAAATAAAGAATAATATAGCTTGTGTCGTACTTTGGAAGATGGTACTGATGCATGTCCTTATCAAGGGGAAGCAAATGCTAGACCTAGAAGGTCAATGTATTGAAGGGTTGCCAATCAAGACCCAGGTACGATCCTAATTCAAATACCTACAACCTATGGTAGAAGAATCATCCCAATTTCCCTAGGAGGTATAACAACCTTCTATTCGCCTAGAGTTGAAACTAATAGGGCCAACAATTCCACCAACAAGTGCCCATGAATCCTCTTAACAAACCAACTTTGGAGATAACTTGAATGCAATCATTCAAGTAAATGGAGACAACCAATCACAAACTAATCAAAGGTTGGAATCTATGAAAGCTTCCATTAAAAAAGTGAAAGTATGAGTGGAATAGATAATTAAGGACTTGTAGAAGCAAGACAAAGAATAGCTATAAGGCCAGAAAAACAATATTACTCAATAAACGTGGAAATATTGTGTTTGCAAAAAAAGTGAAATCCTCAAGCAGCGTCTTACAAAATATGATAAATATAGTAATGGATTTAAGGTAACCCCTTATTTTATTTTTGCTCTAATTTAATTTATTTTTATTTGTTATTTTATTATATTAATTTATATATGGATTTTTGCGTGATTATTTTTTTATAACAATATAATAATATGATAATACAAAAAAAGTGAGTAACATAAAACTTATTATAAAGAACATTTGGTTTCATGCTGAAGCATAATAGTTTTTGTTAAAAATGGATTGGAGTTCAAATTCTCGTGTTGTGACATATTTTTTACTGCATCGCAACCCACGTACAATTTAAACTCCCCCACATGAAAACACCATTATTTTCTCTCATTTTCTCTCAAAAACCTCAAAAACCCTAAACTTTCTCTCCCAACAAACACCTCAATACCCTAAAAAATCACTTTCTTAATCATTTCTTACCCATTTCATAAAGAAATTTTAAAAAACCACCAATAATATCAAGAAATCTTCATATTCAAAAATGAGTATTCTTCATTTTCTTCAATCCATACCAATATAAGTAAGTATTTAAAAATTTTAGAAGTTAAGTCTTTAAATTAAATTCCCTAAAATTCGTGGATAATTTTGTGAATTTTTAAGGTTTCAATCCCTAATTAGGACAAATGGGGGTAAGGAAATTTTTTGAATAATTTTAAGTTGTTATCTAGATTATCTATGAACCTCTGAATTTTAGATATTGTTAGATTTTTGAAATGGTACTAAAAAGAGGTAAGAATAGTAAAGGAAAAAAATTTCAACTTCTGAAGAGTACAATAAGGTCAAATTTTTCAGTTATAAGGCCAAAATATGCTTTGAAAAAGCTACAGAAGTGAAAGAAGGTTGTATACCTAAGATGAGGATGTAATTTGATGCTAGACCTAAGGGAATTATGGATGTTATAGTGGTTCTAGGATGAAAAAAGTTCACAAAAGAACCTGATGTTGCTATTGAATCCATTGTTTAGGAATGCTATGCGAATGTTCCCGATGCTATTGATAATGTAATAAAAGTATGGGATGTACTAGTCCCATTTAGACAAAAATGAAATAAATGCTCATTATTATTTGGTGAATATTGGGTAAGGTGAGTATGAAAATTATTTAAGTAATGTTGATTATACTATATTAATTAAGACCTTAACTATACAAAGAGTTGAAGCAAAGTATTTAGATATGATTACTCTTATTTGACAATACTTTGTGTGTTCAAGATTAATGCCCACCAAACGTTACAATTCTATTAATAGAGATAGGGTAACTTTACTGTATGAAATTGCATCCAAGATGACTATGAATGTAGTTAATATAATTGATCATAGGATAAATGTACAAACAGTCACCATTTGAGTTTCTCTTTGCCAGTTAATCGATGCTTTATATAAGAAGGCAAGTGTACCACAATCAAGTGCATTAATAAACCTGACATATTATGATGAACTCACTTCTAGTATGAGCATTTTTTAAGCCATTCCTTCATCATAACTATCTATGAAAGATCAATTTTATAAATTTGGTGAAAGATTGAGCTACATAAAAGAATACTAGCAAGCCTATAGCACCCAATAAGCTACATTCCCAAATCAACAGCATCATGATCAATTGGATCATAACTATTTGATGTATGAAATGGACTGATTGTAACTATGTCATCTTAGGGTGCATACAAGCCATTTAATAAAACCCGAGCCTCATCATTATGATTTCACATTTACACCTTTAGAAAGATCACGACAATAACCTAAATAAAAAAATTCAAATGACATGGAAGAAGAGATTTAAATTTGATCTAGAGTTTTTATATATTTTTCTTTGTTTTATTTCATTTTGAGAACTCTTCTTTTATAGTTTTTGGATATTATATTTACATTTGTTTTATGTTAATTATTTTGTTTCATGTCATGTGAACATTGTTTAGAATGGTTAATTTTATAATTATTTGTTGAATTTGAAAGAAGTACACAATATTCTATCCGTGTAAATTTAAATGCTTTGATTGATGGATGCACTTACAATTCCACATCAATTCTTGAGCATGTTCAACAAATGGGTAATTCTCATATTCTTTACTTTTTATCTTTAATTTACAATTGTTACATTAAGACTAAGGTAAGTTCTAGATTGAGAGTGGAAGAAGTTACATTATAAAATTGAGTTAATTTGAATTTTTTAATTAAAAATATGTTCATATTTTTACATTTTTTACATTTTAAATTATTTTTATGTGATTTTATTTATTATTATTATTATTTTTAACAATTTTAATTTAGTTTTAAATTTTTCTTGCAAAATTATCATGTCTTTCAGTTAATTTTAAGTAAATAATTAAGTCTTTGCATTGTTATATTAATTTTTTTAACATTTCTTGGAGTAATGTGATAATTAGTTAATTTTTGTAATTATTTTTATTTTATTAAAAATATTTAAATTACAATAAACCCAAAATCAGTGTTTAGGAATCAAATAATAGAGATTATCTTCTCAGGATATTTTGAGCAATTATCTTTCTATTCTAAGTATTAATATTTTTCTACTCTTTTAAACACTCTTCTTATTGAATTCAAATTGTTAGATGATCTTTATAGGTTTTGCATTGAATGCTAGGATTTTTACATCTAATAAAGTATCATATATTTATTTTTATTGCTTAAATTGAATGACTTAAATAGAAATTGAAAATATATGTCCTTCCTCATTCATGTATGACTTCTAAATATATATATATATAGAAAACAAAAGGAGGAAGGGATTTTGATACCTTATTAAATTTGTTTTTATAAGGTTTGTTATAAAAATTCATTCTTTTTTCAAAGAATGGTTTTTATAAGGTTGATGACCTAGGGTTTGTTTTGAATGGTAAATCCATTGATGAGAAATCTGAGGCACTCGAAGAGTATCTCATTGATGAAGATCTATTGAATCCTATTTCATTAGTACATGAATATGACATTGATCAGAGTTGGCTGTTTTTTAAGAACACATGCTTAATAAACATTCATAATATATTGATAGATTAGGCGGCTTAGCCAACCATATATGTTACAAACTATAAATAAAATAAAACTTAAAAAAATATAATATCAAAAATAATATCAAACAAACTTACTTATAAATAAATAAATTAAGATTATAAAACAATATCGGAGTAGGAGAGTAGAGGGTTTTGGTCTAGAGAGAAAATTGGATGAATTTTTGAACAGTGGAAATGTTTGAATTCCACACTACCAGTAATTTCCAAAATACTCTGATAGTATTGAGGAGTTTTTGATAATAATGAAGGCCTGTAAAAAATCCATTTTCCAAAATAATTTTGAATGGCCAGGTAAGGGCTTTGGTTGAAAATTGTTTTTCAATAATAGTTACCACCTGAGTTGGTTGTTTTTTAAAATACTCAGATGATGTTTTTGTTTTGGGAACAAAATCCCTTTCTCCTTTTGGAGGAAAATAAGTTGAAGATGTAACTCTTCTTTCTAGAATAGAAATTTTTCCAGATGATTTTTGTGAATTTTTTTTTATTTGGAAGGTATGATTTCCGAATTTGATGAAAGAGTTGGTCCCCCAATTTTTGGGATACAACGGAATGCAGTTCTGATTTTCTTAGAATTCATATTTTGCAGCCATTGTTGGATGCGACTATTTAATTCTAAATCCTCAGGGGTAAGTTGAGGTGGTGATTGTTCCAAGGTTTGGTTGGAAGATAATGATTGGTTATAGGTAACCTGAGACCAGGTTATTATGGGTTTAGCCGATTAGAGGCTGGTAATGGTAAGGTTTGGAGGTTGACTCTTCTCTTTTCCTTTCTTTTTCTTGTTCATCTTGATACCTATTTTGAAGAAATTCTCTATTAGAAAATCTGGTAATGAATTGTTTTCTCCTTTGATAAATTCTATATCAAAATAAAAAATGCTTAATAATGCTTGCCATCTCGCAAAAATTTATTTTGATGCAATGTTTTTAACATATTTTAATAAAATTTCTTTTGCAGATTTACAATCAATCCTTTGTAAAAAATTTGATTTAATAAATCCGATTGAAATTTAGAAATACAAAGTACTATGAAGAGTACTTCTTTTTTGACAGTGGAATAATTCTTTTGACAATCATTCCAATGGCCAGAGATAAACTAAACAATTTGTTCATTATTATCTTGGAATTGTTTTATAATCCCACCATAGCCAAGTTCACTGGCATCGGTTTCTACTATCTTTTGGAGTGTTGGATCCGTAAGATGTAAACAGGGAATGTTTTGAACTTGTGCTTTTATTTTTTGCACAATTTTGGAATGTTCTTCTGTCCAAGGCTCAAGATTTTTCTTAAGCCTATTATGTAAAGGTTTTGCTAACCTATTAATATTTGGGTAGAAACTTAATACGTAATTTAAGCTACCTAGAAATCTTTGTAGCTAGGTTTTGTCAATAATCCTATCAGGAAACTTAGTTGTAAATTGCAGGGATCTATTGATTGGAATTACTGTTCCCTTGGATACATTGTGTCCAAGAAACCTAATATTTGTTTGGAAAAGAGTCATTTTTTTGGCTGATAATGCCAATCCATTCCTCTTTATTATATGGAATAAAGTTTTGAGATGTCTGATATGTTGTCTGACATCTTTTGAGAATATGAGTACATCATCGATGTACACGATGCAGAATTCTGAGTAAGGATTGAATATATCATTCATAATCCTTTGAAACTCAAATAGTGCATTTTTTAGCCCAAATGGCATAACATTCCACTCAAACTATCCAAATGGAACAGTGAATGTAGTTTTTTACCTATGTTGAGGCTCGATTTGGATTTGCCAAAAGCTTGATTTCATATCAAACTTGGAGAATATGGATGATGAATATAATTTTTGACGCAAGTCTTTTTTATTGGGGATAGGGTACCTAATCCATTTTAAGGCTTGGTTCAAAGGTTTATAGTTGATGACTAGCCGAGGAGTTCCTTTTTCAATCTCAACTGATTTGTTGACATAGAAGGCCGCACAGCTCCACAATGATCTGGATTTTGAGATCAATTTCTCAGATAGGAGATCTTCGATCTCTTTTCTACATAATTGTTCAAGATCACCATTCATTTGAATAGGCCTTGCTTTTGTAGGGATGTCCTTTTCCCTAAAGGATGACTCATATGGTACATCTACCATATGTTGTTTCCTTTCCCAGAATACACTAGGTAATTTAGAACATACCTCCTTTTCAAAAGAGGTTTGTAATTTAGAGATCTTATCTTTAATCTCTGGGATCTGAAGCTCTTTCTTAATTATATGAGATTGAACCTTGGTTTTGAGATAGAGAAGGTCATTTTCTCTATGATTAATCAGAATAGAAATCTCTTTTGGGGAGATTGAATAGGTTTTGATGAGATAAAGATCTCTGGTTTTTGGTTCTTCGATGAAAGGGAAGGTGGAGGCTTTTCTTCCAATTTTGAAAGAAATTTTGTCATGTTTAACAGAATATGGAGTAATGATATCCATAAATGGAGTACCTAATATGACAGAGTAGCTTATAACAGATACTATAACGAATGGAGTTTTGATAAGGCATGATCCTCTTAGGATAGATACCTCAGTTTTTCCAATAATACTCATTTGAGATTTATTGGCCGAATTAAGTCGCTCTTCAGTTGGTTTGTAAAACCTCCTAGGGACTATTGATGGTGTGATACAGTTAAGATCAACTCCTATGTCAAACAAGGCAACTGTCTCAAGTTTTGAATCATCATGGAAAACTAAGGTTATCTTAATTTTATATTTCTTGGTGGTAATTTTTCTCAAGTTTTGGATTTCTTGATTATTTTGAGTAAGATCATCGTCAGAATCACTCACATATGTTGATATTTTATCTCCATTATTAAGTAATTGAAACTTAATATCATATTCTTTTAATTTTTCTTTAAGTTGGTGGAGTTCCAGTTTAATAGTTTTGATTTCAATTTTTAAGTCTTGAATTTGACTTTCTGGTTTAATACTTTTGTTTTTACGTTCTAGAACAGCAGTGAGGTTATAATAGACTGTGCTGATATTTGGAAGTTTAGAATGTTTTAATGGTTTTATTTTATCCAAAGATGTAGTTAAGTATTCTACATATAGTTTGGTTATTGATGGGTCGTTTAACTTAAGGATTTTATCTTGAAGTTGTTCATCTTCTTCCTTAGTTAATACATTAATATTTTTATTTGAGGAATCTGAATTGCTTGTTGCAAGTTTTTCATCCTAGGGATTTTATTCTTCGTCTGTCCATTGTTCAGACTCAAATGATGAGGATGTATCTACCATTAGGGAAGATATTTTGACAAAGGTGTCTTCTTCAAGTTTTATTCATGAAGTTTTCTAGACATTTTGCAGTAATTTACAGTGTAACCTTTCTTGCCACATTTATAACATTTAAACTCTTTAAATTTTTTAAAGGGTTTTTATGATGTTTTGATACCTTATTAAACTTGTTTTTATAAGGTTTGTTATAAAAATTTATTCTTTTTTCAAAGAATGGTTTTCTTGATTTTGAATTTTTTTTTATAATTTTATGTGATTCCTTATAAGGTTTTGATTTGGTTTTTCTGCAAGTTCCCTCGCAGGTTTTATCAATAGAGAGATTGCCATCAAAATGTTTGTAGAATGATCCAATTTCTCTTTTGGAAACTTTCAATTCCAATTTCATTTGTTTTTGGATTTTTAAATCTTGACAAATTTAAAGACCCTAGTTTTGAGCAAAACTGATTAATTGACCATAGGTTAGTTGATCATATGGGATAATGTGATTCCCATAGGTTTCGTGGATTTTGTTTTTGGTTTTCTCACCTAAGAGGGGATAAAGTCATGCTAGGAATTTCTCCTTCTAGAATGGTTGAATAGAGTCATCTATTAACATAACTCTAGACAGAAATGTAGTTTTATAATTTTGAAAATGATTCATCTTTCTACATTTTATGTTGGAAAGAAGATCAACGTTTTTATCTTTTAAATGGGATGAATCCCCCATAAAATGATGTGATATGGTGAAAAGTAATGTGGAGACCGCATCCTGTATATGAGCACCTTGATGGGAAAGTATGAGTATATGATAGGGGCAGAACCGACATCGCCGATCCTGCCGATACTTTGGTTTTATCTATTTATAAAACTCTCGCAAGTGCACGAATCATTTCGTAGAAAATGATAAGTATACTCCCAAGGTCGAACTAAGGAAGGAATGTATGTGGTTTTTAATTTATTATTCAAACTTTTAAAAACGAAATTAAATCCTAAACATCCTGTCACGATATTTTGGGGTTTTGTGTTTTTAATCTACTTACATAAAAATAAAATAGATTCAATAAACATTTATGCAAATTTTATCTGTTAAAACAGTGGAGTATTTATGGATATAATAACTAAGTTAATTATGCTTGCTCATATTATTTAGGTTATTAAAGATATGAATTGATATTTATTGATTCTCTTTTTTTTGTATGAATACCACCTTTGGTAGGGTTAGATATTCTTTGTTAACTAAACAAATCAATTAACACCTATGGGTGGGGTTGATAACTAATTTGGTTAATTAAATTAATTCCTTTTTCTAAGAGGTTGAAAATGAACCATTTAAATGCCACCTTTGGTGGGGTTAGACAATTTAAACTTTATTCAAGGTGTCCAAATTAAACCTAAGAATTTAGTTATCCGAGTACTAACTTTCAAGTTTTAAAACCACTACTGAAAACATGTTGTCAATACATTTTCAGATAATAATTCTTATAAAAACTTTTGAAATAGAGCTTCACTCTAACTACCGGGCGATTGTACCAACAAATAAAAGAACACTACTCTAAATCGCAGGATAACTAAACCTTAAAATCTAATTTTCAGATTTAAGTTTGTAATGAAAAATAATATATTTCTCTCTAACATTCTTAATATAAAATCTTGAATAAAAATAAAATCAATTCATTTTAGAGATTTTTACCTATTTAATATTTCGCAAGTATAACAACGTTATTATTACATCATGTTTATAAACAGCCAGCACAGTTAAATTTAATCACAGATAAATTAAATATAACATGTAAGAATAAGGCATAAAAAATAACTGTAAAGAAAATAAAATCCTTACAAAACTTCGATGCCATTCCCGTTGCTGGAAAACCTCCAAGCGGAATTTGCACTACCATTTATTGAATCAAAAAGCTAATAAATTACAAAAACATAACTAGTTCTTCCCAAAAAGGGAAGAACTCTAAAACTAAGAGAAATTAACTAAGAAAAGCTAAAAACTAAGAAAAACTAAAAAAATCTAAGAAAAGAGAGAAAGAAAGAGAGAAGAGAATGTGTTTTGAGGTGTGTTTAGAAGTGAAGAGAAGGGGGGTATTTATAGGTGAGGATGGAGAGAAAAAGTGAGTGAAAAAATGTTAAAAAATTGTGAAAACGCAGAGTGCAATTGTTGAGGTCATTGATGACGTCAGCATGACATCATGGGGGTGGCTGCGCGCGAAAATGGGGCGAAATGGCAGCGGTGCGCAGCTAGGTGTGAGCGGGACTAGGTCTTGCGCTTAATCTGTAGTCTGGCGCGGTGAAGCGGCCTTGTGCGATTTTCTCCTTTTTGACATTTTTGACCCTTTTGACCCATTTTGTCCAATTTTTCCATATTTTTTGACCTTTCCCCATTTATTTATTAATATATTTGTGATGTATTGCTTCCAATATTCCTCTTTGAGTCTTTAAGTTACGTTTTTAAGTGAAAATACCTGAAAAATAATAAAAACACCCGTGATTCTGAAAAAGAAAAATTTATATAAATATATGATAAAACATATAAATATATATATTTTTAATCAATTAATGTGCATAAAATCATGGTAATTTTAGTGCTTTTTGAGCACTCATCAGTATACCACACTTATCAGTCAATATTGCATTGCAAATATCTAACTGTTGTTGTTTTGAAATATGATGATCCCACCATCTTTTTAGTTGGTCTAAAAAGCCATCTATTAATAATTCAACAACTATTTTATCAGATGTACCAATTTGGGTTTTATAAGTATTTGACGCCATAGTCATTTGCTGTAAGATATTTAATATCCCATGATCAATCATACCATCTATGTTCCAAACATAGATCGAAGATGTGTTATACTTAGTTTGGATAACCTGACTATTTTGGGTATCTATGGTGTGAGGATACCTAACTGGGCTAGGTTCTTGCCAAGCTAATTTTTGAATGTGAGGAGTAGGTTCAGAAAAGGTTTCTTGGGAACTATCCTCAGATGATATTTTAGATCCTAGTTTGCTCAGAATACTAAGATCCTGTAATGGTTTCTGGGTTGATTTTGGGGTCATTGGTGACTCATGAACAACTAGTCCTATTTTGTTTGAAAACTGATCTTCTAATTGAGACCTAAGGGTATTATTCCAATTTTGAAGTTTTTCAAATTTTGATGTTATTTCTTCTTAGGCTAGTTTGGAGACCTAGAAGGGTTTGAAGATAGGGTTCTTAACTATCCTATCTGTTATCTGACTAGAGGTAGAAGGGATATCTATTTTTAGATTTTTCTCTATCCTGATTAATTGTTTACCTAAAGTATTTAGGCTGATGCTTGTATAGTTATTCTAGGTAACTATGTTTTTAAGGTTGGCTACCTGGTTCTCTTGAGGGTTCTTAAGAAGAAAGGCTTCTACCTGACTATCCTGGTAAGGGATGGTAATAGGTCGTAATGGAAGATGTTCAGCTTCAATTGAACCATCTGGAGTTTCCCATACAAGTAACTTCTTTTTTGTTTTGATCATATTAACCTCGTTAATGAGATCATCTGTTTCTTCTAAAAACTCATCGAAGTCAGCTAATGTGATTTCGCTAGGTTTAAGTTCTGAAATGGTTTTGAGTTATGGAGTTGAAGCTATTGGTGTGCTAGCTAAGGACTCTACAGGTTCAAAAAGCATATCGAAGTCAGCTTCCGTGACATCCGAGACACTAATTGATGGAAATGTTTTGTATCGTGGAACTATAGCTATATGTTCTATGGCTATTGGTTCTACTATAATGTTGACGGGTTTAGGGTCAATTTGAACTATAGGTTTAACTATTGGTTCTGGTAATGGATCCTGAATAGTAATTGGTAGGTTACCTATTAAGACCATTGATGGTTTGACTAAGCCAACATGTTCTACTGTTTTATTTGACTTAAGGTTAACTGATGGTATTTTGCTAATCTGTTCTGGATTAACTATTAATGTTGATCTAACTATGCTATCCTGGGTTTAGTTAACAATGTGATATGGTAATGTTTCTAATTGTTGGTCCATTGGTAATATTGAGCTAATTGGGTCAAGGTTAACTACTGGTGATGATGATGATTCTGCTATATCTTCCTGGCTAAGGTCAACAATGCGATCTATTAATTTTTCTACTTTGTCAATTTTGTTAACAAAGGAATATCTGGTTTGATCAATGATTATAGATGCTAGTCCTTTTGATTTTCTATAGATTTTTAGCCAGCCTATAAAACCTATATCTTTGTTATGTTCTTTAATATAACGCTCATGTTTTCTATAACAGCTTGCCCTAGATTTTTTTGAGTGTGTATTATAGAACCAATATTTGATTTTTTTATTATGTGGTTGATATAAATCCATTCTTAGATCTTTTGTAGTCCAAGGTTCCTCTTGATCATGGTCAACCATTAATACATTTAACTCATTTATCCTAACATCCTGGCTGGGTGCTAATGATTGAGTTGGTGGTATGGGTACCTGGGTACTACAGTCTACTCCTTTGAGTTTTGTTTTTCTAAGTAAACTCATCTCAGAATTTCCACAAGTTCTGCATTTTGTTCAGCTACTTCCAGTTGATGAGTTTCAGATGTTGGTTGGGAAATTCCTTTTAATAGCCACTTATCTGGGTATACTACACTATCCCAACTTATTGGTCTAGGTATTGTAATGTTGGATCTAGAAAAGTCTGTCTGTAATAATAAGGTTTCTCCCTTAGTAGAGTTATGAATGTTTTTAATGTCCCAAGTGGACGTCAGAATCTTATAATGAACTCTAAATAATAAAGCTACCATAATTGTTCCCGGTAAAACATTAGTATTATGAGTTTGGATTTGAAGAGTTAATGTTTTTAATATTTGAGGATCTCCTTGAGATACTACTATATTTGGAAAGTAGTTAAAAGATATAGGTCCTAAACCTAAACCTGTTTCTACCGTTCCTAATAAAGATTCCTTGAAATCTGTTAATCTAGCATCTCTTAAGACTACTAGTATTGATGAGCTTAACCCTAATCGGGTTAAAGGTCTTAATCCAATCTGGACTTAGCCTATATGGATATACTTGAATTTTTTATCAAAATGCTTTTGTAATGATTCTTTTGAAAGAAGTTGGATTGATTCAAAAGGTAATGAAAGTTGAAGATCTCTTTCTTCAGTTTTAATGATGTAATATGTTTTAAAAAGATTCATCATCTTTGTTTGATAAATTTGATTTTTATTGATCTTTGGAAGCTTCCAATGATCAATAGATTTTTCAAAATTTTCAATAGTAACTTTGTTACTATTGGTAATATAAGACTTCTTTGAAGAAGATGATGAAGTTTTATGTAATAAAGGTGATGATGCTAAAAAGTTATGTTTAGACATCTTAAGTTTAAAATAAAAGTAAATAAAAATTTGTAAACAAATATGGTAAAACTAATCTATCAATATAATATGAGCAACATGGTAAATATGATTCTTAACAGATAAATTGCAGTCTATTAATAACAAGCAAGATACAGAGTATAAGTCATGAAATTTGAGTCATGGAATTATTTTAAATAATCAATGCATGAAGTATTTAACATTTAAGTTCTTGTTCTCTTTATTATAAGAATACTTATAACTTATAACACTTACCTAATAGAATTGGTCGTTTGCTAAAACCATTGGTATTTATAAGGAATTATTGCCCTAGACACCATTTCCTCATCTTTAACGAGACTTATAACCCTTCACCTAGATCGAAGCATTTCTGTAGCAACCTTACCTCTTCTACTAGAGTGAACAACTAAGTTATACCTATTAGTACAAGCTAGTACTGAAAGGAGAGATGAGACTATGTTTGAAGTCAGAGAACAATACTAATGAATATATATATGTGTGTGTGTGTGTGTGTGTGTGTGTACCTAAACCAATACAAAAGGAAAAGCCATAAATTAACACTCATTATATCTACAAAAATATGTACAAAGTGTACATATATTTTCTCTAAAAAAGAAAAAAAGAGAAAATGAATAGTATAAACTAAATACTATGATCCAAAATATCTTATAAAGTTGTGAAAAATGGTTAAACACAAAAGAAAGATAAAAAAATAAATCCCCGAGAAGTCATTGCATTTTCTTCATCTCATAAATACTATGCATTATTTGTTTGTTTTTATTATTTATTTTTAATTTTTACATTTTAAATTTAATGTTTGTATGTATCATCTCTAAAAATCCTCACGAGACTTAAACTAATCCACTAAGACAATCTAGATGTTTAAAAGCTTTTTCCATATGTTAAATGTAGCCTTCTTAACTTATGAAAATGATTTAATATAGTTTAATTTAATTTAATTTTTTATTAGCTTCTCACCTTTCTTACTAAGAGACTAGCAAGAAGGTGATGAAGGGTCGTGATGAGTGCTTAAAAGTACTTAATATATCGTGTTTTGATGTACTTTAAATAATAAAATAGATTTTTATTTGAATAGTTTTATTATCTTTTGAAATAAATTTATCTTTTTTAGAATCATGTATATGTTTTGTTATTTTTTAGGTATTTTAGATTCAAAATGATTTAATTGATCAAAATTTGAAGAGTAGTACCTAAACATACCATTACAACATTGAAGCAGAAAAGATAACATATGTAAAACTTATATATGTTGCAAATCATTAAAAGGGTATATAAGAAAACATGCATTTCTATTATTATAAGGAACGCATACCGCGACATGGGAATAACTTGTACCATAGTATAGGTGAGGTTGTTCACAGCCAAACCATCCGTATATGGAAAATAATTGTGTAATGACCTGGAAAATAATTGTGCCATAACGTCTGCCTATCGAATCCATCATTTTCTCCTTTTTCTCACCTATAAATTGAACTCTAATTTCACATTTGTAATAATCCCTTTCACCCATTTCAGCAATCTCTAGCTTTTTCTTGAGCTTTCTTTAGCTTTTATTTTCTTTTAGTAGCATCAAATTTCTTCTTTGAATTTGAAGGTTGAACAAATATAATTTACGTAGTCATTTTAGTTCAATCCAATAAATGATGAGTCTATGAAATTAGAGTTATTAGTGTACTTTTCTACTTAATATTTGCTCTTTTATTTAATAAGAATCATTTTTAGGATTAACAATATTAGAATATGAACTTTCTAGTGAATATGGATGAAAATATATTTTTTGGGAATTGTTTTAGATTTTTTAATACAATACCAATCAGAAGATCCGACATGGATGCCACACAAGAAGAGAGTTGACCATGCATGCCACTAGATTCCATTCAAGAAAAAAGGACCAATCACACAACCCCGCGTATACTAGGTGACATAAGTCATGCCATATGTCAGCACAAAATTAGTTCTGAGTTTCATTGTGTGATCAATAGGCGTGCTATGCATTGTCACCTGATTTGTCCAATCTTCCCATTAGGGTACCACGAATCATAGCATGCCACGTGTTGTTGACTCAACAACGTTGACCATGACCAGTCCACCCACGCTATGCCTAGTAAATCTCATATGCCACATGTCCCACTCTCATTGGTCAATGTTATTAATTTTCCCTTTTTTCATCTCAACCATTGATCTGAAGTTGATCTGACAGTCCAATTTTACCTAAACTTAATTTAACCCCCTAATTGCCCTATAAACCTTAATTAGATGAAAATTACATATTTTAATTAGTTTTTGGAGCCAAGAAGGGATAAAAATACATAAAAATTCAAAAAGAGATACAATTTTGGTGGAGATTCACTATTACAAAAGGTGGTATTTAAGTCGAGATTTAAAGTTGATTTTTAGAAAAACCGACTTATAATGAATTTTAAGTCGATTCGTTGAAAACTGACTTAAAACACATAGATTATAGCATCGATTGATGTATTGAACCGACGCTACACGTAGGATGTAGTGTCGATTCTATATGTCAACCGATGCTACACGTGGATAGCATTGGTTAACACGTAGAACTAACGCCATGTTCTATGTGTAGCATTAATTCAACACATCAACCGACGCTAAGATGTAGTGTCGGTTGACACATAGAACCAATGCTACACGTATGACATAGCATCGGTCCTACGTGTCAACCGATGCTACACACATTTTTATTTTCCTTTTTCTCTTCTTTCTCCCCCATCCAGAACATATTTTCTAGTGATGTTAAACTCAAAACCAACAAACCAAACTCCACTCCCTCCTCTACTCTTTCTCATTTTTTGACCACTTTCGACCACCAATTTCACCACCGTTTAGTGGGTTTTCTTCCTCTCCAATTTCTCTTCTAGATCCTCTATTTGTTTGAGCGAAATACTCAAATTTTTTATACCTATTTTTTTTCTTACAAAACACCATTTTTTCTTCATTTCATCATTTTATTTACTCTCGCAAGTATTTTTATGAATCCTACTCATTTATTATTCATATTTTTTATTTTTGTATATTATGTGTTATTATATATGTGTATAAAGTTTTGCATTATGTAGGTTTTGTATTATATATGTATGTTATTATTTTTATTATGTAGGTTTTGTATAAATTAAATAATTTTGTGATACATTCGTAATAAATTTATATATTTATACCTTTAACCTATTTTATTTCATTATGTTGAAAATGACTGCAATTTAAGGTTATTTTTTAATTTATTTATGTTGTTAATATGAAATGGGAAAGACATGATTCAACAATATGATGCTCGTAAAAAATTTAGGTTTTAAGTAGTGTAGTTATTTTAAAGAAATATTAATCATCACAAAATTGTTATATACTTTTTTTTATATATCTTAAATTTGAAATTAACTTAAATGATATGGCTCATTATTATTAGTAATTACAATCAATCTCATATAATTATATTTATATGTATATATTTTTTATGTTTGGTTTTTATGTATTTATTTTTATATGATATTTTGATAGATATTTTAATAGTTAGGGAATTCATATATAATAATATCTGAAATATATTAGTTGCATACATATTTAATATGCTTAATATCATTAATAGAAAATTGACAAATCTTGGATTTCAAAGTGTAAAATTAAGCAGGACTATATTTCTGGAGTTGAAAGTTTCTTTAATGATTTACGTGAGAAATAGGCAGAATTCATGATTTAAATTATATCATCACAAAAAGAATCAGGAGAAGATTCTAATGATCTTGAATAGCATATAACAATATCATGGTAATTTTTATAATGCTTTAATTTCTCTATTCTTGTGTTTGAAGTTTGGGCAGTTTATTTGATATATGTTTATGTGCTTATGTATTTAAGGGAATGAATTGTTAAATGAACCTATTTTTTACCCAAACTTCATCTCATCTGTCTTGCATAGTTCCCTAGTATGACAAAATCATGGTAGTCATTAGCCATCCAAGTACAAGAAAACCACTAAGAATTATCATATCTTCAAGAGAAATTATTGTTTCAGCCCAAGGAAATACAAAAGTATTAGTTTATGGGCACCAAAACTCAACCAATACAAGTTAAAAAAAATGAGTTACACTTGATTTCATATTTAAAGCTCATTATAGCATTAAAAATACCAGCTTGATTTAAGATAGCTTCATATTTATAGACAAAAGATTAATACAATGCTAATATGATTTCGAAGGGATGGGGTTATTATTATATCACTCTGGTGTCGATATGGTAATCTCTTTTACTAATATTTTAACATATATAAGTTATTTTTTATGAATTCATGATATTACATTCTTATTTTGAATTTAATTACATATAATTCTTTGGTTGGACCAAGTTGGGCTATGATATGCAATTTTTTGATGATTTACAAGAAGAATGGACAGAACATATGGTTCAAATTATAACATTACAAGATGAATTAGGAGAAGAATATGATGATCTTGAATAACATAGGACTACAACATGGTAATTTTTATAATGCTTTAATTTCTCTATTCCTATGTTTTTGAAATTTGAGCTACTTATTTGATGAATGTTTATGTGCTCATGTATTTAGGAGAATGAATTGTTATATGGACTACTTGTTTTTTTCCCAAACTTCATCTCATCTCTCTTGCCAAGTTTCCAAGTCACTATGTTGATGATTCTAAGCAAACCAAGCTTTTTCTCCCTGAAATAAAATGAGAATATCACAAAATATATGACAAAAGAGATATCATTTTATTTGTAATTTAAGTTAAATATATATAAATTATTATTTTTATAATAAATTTAATTGTCAAGTAATTAATTAATATTTTATTTTTCACTTATTTGTATTATTTAAACTTTATTAAACAAATTTTGGTTTTTTCTGCTATTATGTGATCGAATACAAGTTTTGAGTATAGTAAAAAATGAGTAAAATCGGTAAAATATGTAAAAAAATACATAATTTAAAGTCGATTCAACAAGTGAACTGATTTAAGTTTAAAGTGGGTTCAATGCATGAACCGACTTTAAATTTTAAGTTTGAAAATTTAAAGTCGATTCACCTAACCAACTTTAATACCTCATTTTGGTATAGTGATTCAATGGTAGATTGGTACTATAATTTAAAATATTGATTGTATTTCTTCTTCTCTTTTCTATATTATTTTTTATATTTTTATTTATAAAAAATATAAGCTTTAGAAATAAATTTATGTCTAACTATGTATTAATCTATGTGTCTTATAAACCTAATTTTCTACATGTGATGATCTAATATTTTACACCAATTATGATTTTAATTTAATTATATTATTTCATCTAATTTTTATATTATTAATTGTTTGACCAATAATTAATTTATTGAGGCAATTAAATATATTTGAGAGAATTATTTAATTGTTTGGCTTGATTAAATAATATATATAGTTTCTAGGCAGAGATATATAATTATTATACATATGATCCATACTTGATAAACTTAATAAGTAATATGCAATTTAATTGACATTAGAGTGTGATTAGATTAATTACTATATGATGTGTAGTTTACTTGAGAGATAAATACACGTTAGGTTAGATTTAATTAATCATGTAATTAATTGAGAATTATATTAGGGAGATTTTAGTGATTCACATATTTAGAAAATTGGAGAATTAAGTATTTTCAGATTTTTTCTCATTTGTGTTAATTAATTACTGCTATTTATTTTTATGTCTTTTAATTTTTTTTCTTAAAACATAAAAACATAAAAAACAATTGATTTTTAATTTTTTAGTTTTAAAAATTAGTTTATAATAACATAATCTCCATGTAACGATATTTTATTATCATTATATCAATTGTTGTGATACATATATTTGCATATTTATTATACATAATTCATGTCGATTAATAAATAGTGTTGGTAATTCTGTTTGAAATTTTTCCAAAACAAGAACAATAATGAGATTCTATAAGGATATAATTGAGGTATAATTTAAATATATTCTTTTCAAATTATTATTGTGTTTTGTTTTGCATGTTATTTTTGACTTACTAATCATTTATTAAATTAAGTATGTCTAGCTATAAATAATATGGGATATTAAATAACTATTATGCTTGTGAAATATTAAAATAAGTAAACATTTTTATAAAATGAATTTAAGTTTTATTTCTTCATCAAGATGAAAATAAAGTTTGTTAAAGAAAAGTATATTGACATAGCATTTTTATAATAAATATGAAAGTTAGATGTAAGTTTTAATTATCTGAATCTGATTTAGAGTCAACTGTTCGATTTTGGATTTGATAAACCGAATCATTAGATAACTCTATTTCAATTATTTTTATGAGAATTATCATTGAAATGTATATTAAAAATATATATTTTATAATAGTTTTAAAATCTAAAAGTTAGTTTTCAGATATTTAAATCATAATCCCAACTTTGATACCTTGATAAGAGATTGAATTGTCGTCCTCATATAAGGAGACAAGTAGTTGGTAGGCACTACCTAAGGATATTAATTGGTTTATTATTAACAAAACAATTGTCCCTGCCATAAGATATATTCTTATAAAAAATAGAAAATCAATATTCTTAATTTATATCTTTACTATCCTAATTAATATTGAGCAAACATAATTAACTTGCTAATATATCTCATAAATTTTTCATTGTATTATTAGTGTTTATTTGTCTAAATGTTTGTTTAATCTATCTTTATTTTTATGTCATTAGAGTATATTTCTAAAACCCCAACTTTATGACAGATTGTTTATGTTTTATTTTTGTTTTTAATAATTTGTTGAATTATTCAAAAATCACATAATTCTTCTTTAAATCGACCGTAGAAGTATACTTATCATTTTTTATAAGTAATTCATGCACTTACTAGCTATTTTAAAGATTTTACAAATTTTGATAATTAAGTTTTTGTGTATCATCCACCAGAAAGTGTCCAACCATAACATTTCATTTATAGGTGCAAACCTCCATAGAAAATATTTCCAAAAGAAATATGTGAGAGTATCCTAGGAGTGTACTCTATAAATCTGCCTAATTCTCTTATGAGAACACTTGGTGGGAGAAACATAATCAACCAAGTCTCAACATAGACTCAATAAATGAAGCAACATGTCCTCCCAAATGCATCCAATCCAACCATGGGATGAATCATGTGTTCACTCACATACCATAGTCCAAAACATGTTCCGACTCCTCCTATATTATAGAGATTCGCATAATTCCTTGAAGGCACACAACTAAGAGTTGAACATGGGCCAAGAAGGCCCCACGATAGAAGTTCTAAAAGGTTATTTCTATATACAGTTAGGGCCATTTCCCCAATGTATCATCTCATTCTAAGGATCCACTCGCAATATTAATCATGAAAGGACAAACAGTAGCATATGATGCTATGCACAAGGAATCTACATAGGTGATGAGTGCTTAAAAAATACTAAAATTACTATAATTTAATTTACTTTAATTGATTAAAAATATTTATATTTGTATGATTTTATCATATTTTTTATATAAATTTGTTTTTTCAAAATCAAGTATATTTTTATTGTTTTTTTAGGTATTTGGCTTCAAAAATAATTTAAAGACTCAAAGAAAAAATAATGGAGACAATACATCACAAATATGTTGAGAGAAAAATGAGAAAAAGTCAAAAAAAAAAAGAAAAAATGGACAAAAGTGCCCAATCACGTGCACATCATGCATGTCCTGCACGCAGCTGCGCCCATTTACACAGAGTCTCACACATGCACATATCGATCACATGCCCGTGCGTAGAGAACACATGCCCATCTGAGTCATACGTGCTCCAACACATGCCTGCGCATGTCCCACACTCTCCAAACACCCATTTGTCCCAAATCTCGCCATCCATACACGTGCCACCCTGTCCAAACGCGTTGAAAATCAATTTTTGAAATATTTTTCACACTTTTTTTGGCCCTTTCTTCACCTATAAAAGGAACCACTCCCTCATTGCAACAAATACACAATTTTCTCAACTCTTTCTCTTTGTAGAAAGCTTTCTTTTTTTAGTTTTTTTAGTTTTAAAGTTATTCTTTTTTTGAGAAGAACTAGTTATGATTTTATAGATTTGTAGTTTTTGATTCAATAAATGAAAATGCAAATCCGTTTGGAGGTTTTTCAACAACAAAATTAGGATCAAAGTTTTGTAAGGTTTTTTTTATGTATAATTTTGAAATTATTTCTTTACAGTTTTTTTTATGTTTTATTATTATATGTTATGTTTAATTTTTTTGTGATTAAATTTCACATGATTGACTGTTTGTAAATATGATATAATAATAACGTTGTTATGCTTGCGAAATATTAAATAGGTAAAATATTTCTATAAAATAAATTGATTTTATTTTTATTCAAGATTTTATAGTAAGGATGTTAGAGAGAAATATATTATTTTTCATTACAAACTTAAATCTAAAAATTAGATTTTATGGTTTAATTATCCGGTCTTATTTAGAGTAGTGTTATTTTATTTGTTGGTATAATCGCTAGATAGTTAGAGTAAAACTCTATTTTAAAAGTTTTTATAATAACTATTATTCAAAAATGTATTGACAACATATTTTAAGCCATGATTTTAAAACTTGAACAAAGTTTAAAATGTCTAACCCTACCAAAAGTGACATTTAAATGGTTCATTTTTATTCTATTAGAAAAAAAATTAATTTAATTAACCAAATTAATTATTGATCCTACTCATAGGTGTTAATTGATTTGTTTAATTAAAAAAGAATATCTAACTCCACCAAAGGTGATATTCATATAAAAAAGGGAGCATTAATAAATATCAAATTATATCTTTAATAACCTAAATAATATGAGCAAGCATAATTAACTTAATTATTATATCAATAAATACTCCATTGTTATGAAAGATAAAAATTTGCATAATTTTTTACTAAATCACATCTATGTTTTTTTTTGTTATTAGATTACGAAACACAAAAATCAAAATATCGTGACAGGATGTTTAGAATTTAATTTCGTTTTTAAAAGTTTGAATAATCAATTAAAAACCACATATATTACTTCCTTAGATCGACTTTGAGAGTATACTTATCATTTTCTATAAAATAATTCGTACACTTATGAGAGTTTTACAAATATAAAACCAAAGTATCCGCAAAATCGGCATTGTTGATTTTGTTCATCAAGTTTTTGGTGCCATTGTCGGGGACTTAATTTTGATTCATCAAGTTGATTTTGATTCATCAATAAGCTTGAAAGAATGCTCTACTACAATAGAAGAATGGACAATGCTTCATGAACACTTTTATTCTAATAAGTATTATGTTTGTAGGTACTTAGGCAATATATAACTATAACTAAAAGATTTGATAGGACAAAAAAATCTAATAGCAAATCAACAAGTGGATCTAAGTTGCCCCAATTCTTGCAAGTCTAAGGCCCTCAATATGACACTACTAAGACTTTAGTAGCATGAGGCCTTCAATGCCTCAACAGGGCATGTGCCCTGGTAAACATATTTTTGACCTATAATTTACTATCTTTTCAAGCATCAATTTCATATTTTATTCTAGAAATTTTGTTACTTTGTAATAGATTTTTGTGATGTGCAAGTTCATGAGCTTTTGGAGGAATCAGTGACTAAAATGAGCAAAAAGAGTGAAAACATGGTGAGAAATGAAAACTCAACAAGTTAGGACGTGTTAGAATCAAGCCACCATGAAAACCAACATACATCGTGGCATAACATCTCCAAGTCACGACAGACGAGCCACTAGTTTTTGTATCGAAGCTCAAATATGTCTTGCGTCGTGGCTTCACTAATTACATGCCATGAAAAACTAGCCTCGGGTATTTTTTGTATAGGTCTTGCATGGTAGCACAACATTTATTGGTCGTGGTATACTGGCCATAGTTTTTTGTATGGGAGCTCAAATATGTCTCATGTCGTTGTACCAATAATTCCATACCATGACCCACATTAATTTTCTTACCTTTATAAGAATTATCATTAATGGTGACTTTATGAAAGTGGAATCACTAGTGCATTTTTTACTTAATATTTGCTTGTTTTATTTAATAAATATTATTTTTAGGGTTAAAATATTAAAATATAAACTTTTTAATGAAAAGGGGTGCAAATATAAAATTTTAAATTTTTTGGGATTTTTTTAGAATTTTTGTAAATTTTATATGAATTTTTAACACATGACTAATTAGAAGCTACTGCATGGATGCCATGCAAGTATAGAAGATTATTGGGCAAGCCACACAAACATCGCGCCAATAGAAACACCCAATCATTGATCGCTACGTGTGCAATGTGACATAACGCTAAACCACACGTCAGCGCAGTGTTCAATCCAAGTTTGGTGCTTAGTTAGCGAGCCTGCCACACATCAATACCTGAATCGTCCATTCTTTTCACATGTGTGCCACACCATCCATTAGAAAAAATCACATCGTATCGCGTGATGCTGTCATAGCATGCATTGACCAGACCAAGCTTCCTTTGCTATGTGTCACGCTCATATTTGTCCAGTGAATTCCTTATGCCACGTGTCACTCTGTTATTGGTTGGCATAGTTAATTTTGCTTGTTTTGATTTGAATCCTTGATCTGAAGCTAATCTGATGGTCTAGGTTGCACCTGAGATATATTTAACCCACTAATCACCCCATAAACCCTAAGAAACCATAATTAACATCATTTTTATCAGTTTTTGGTGCTAATAAGAGATAAATTATAGAAATATTCATAAGAAGATACAATTTTGGTAGAGATTCAATAGGAGATTGATATTACAATTCAAGAGATTGATTGTATTTCTTCTTCTACTCCTTACTTTATCAATTTTTATGTCTTTCTTTATGAAAAATATGAGTTTTATGAATAAAATTACGTTTGCTTAATTTATTAATCTAAGGGTCTTATGAATCCAATTTTCACTATATAATGATCTAATACCCTCAATTTTGTTTTTAATTTAATTATATTATTTAATCTAATTTTTATACTATTAATTGTTTGGCCAACAATTAATCTATAGATGTAATTAAATAGATTTTAGAGAAATATTTAATTATTTGTCTTGATTAAATAATATGCATAGTTTTTAGGTAGAGATGTATGATTCTTATGTGTGTGATGCATAATTGATGAACTTAATGAGTAGTATGCAATTTAATTGACATGAAAGTGTGATTAGGTTAATTACTATATGATGTGTAGTTTACTTGAGAAAGGAATACATGCTAAATTTGATTCAATTCATCATGTAATTAATTGATAATTATATTGGAAAGAATTTTAGTGATTCACATGTTTAAAAAATTGGGAAATTAAGTATTCCTAGATATTTTCTCATGTATCTTCTTAGTTTTCAAATCTAATTTAATTAATTATTGCTATTTATTTTTAGTTATTTTAATTTTGTTTTCTTAAAATATAAAAACATAAAAAATTTGATTTTATTATTTTTAAAATTAGTTTCTAATAGCATAATCTCCGTGAAAACGATATTTTTTTTATAATTAGATTACTTGTTGCGAGACGTATATTTGCGTATTCATTACACACAATTCGTAAGCCGATCAATGTTTTGGCGTTATTTCCGGGGATTATAAATATTATAAATTAGTTTTTTATTTTATTTTTTTAGTTATTTTTCTATTTTAATTTTAATTTTGAACAAAGTGACTATTTTAGAACTAGACATTTGATACATCATCCATATTTTAGTTGTGCAATTATGAACAATAGGCTAACTTAATAGTATTTATTTGTGTTAAATTAGATGGTTAAATTATTTTTTTTAAGATTACTAATTAATTAATTAAAACTTGATCAAAGGAATTGATCGGTTAATTTATATTTTGAGAACTCACCATGATCATCGGGAGTTTTACTTAAAAAGGAAATAAATCAATAATTTTAACTTTTGAAGTCTATTGTGAAAAAAATCATTTAAATGGTTTTACCCATAAGTGGTTAGCTAACTAATCTCTCATACTCATTCAATCATTCAATACAATTATTTATTCCCTTTATTTTAATTTGTTGAAGTACTTTAGAATTTACGATCATTCTTCTAATCAATATTGTTAGATTGTATAGGATTATTTTATTACTTCATTAAAAGAACAAGTTAAGTTTAAAATCATTGTATATTCCTTTAAAGTTTGACTTCAGGTAAACTTATTGATAACCTATTAGGGATTTGTGCACTTGTAAACATCTAAAATTTGCATGTAGTTGGAGAGTTTAGTGTTTTAAATTGTCTATTTGTTTTCTCAATTTCTTTGTTTTTGTGATTTTTTTAATAAGGCTACATCAATTATTTTTATCTATGTCATTTGTCCTTTAGTGTTGCTTTTCTGATGCTTTGATCTTTCTTGATATATTTTTTAGTTTATTTAAGGTAGGAGATCCCAAGAAAACAAACTCATGTTCTTCATAAACAACATCAATAGGGCAAAAGAGCACTCAAGACATTTGAATATTGAAAACCAAGAAGATAAAGAGCTACTTTAAGAACCACTAGAAATGAGGGACGTGGAGGCCCTAAGGGAAATGGCCATAAAAGAGTATGTAAGGCCAATCATTGGATGTCATACTAATGTCCCACCCAGTTTCTGCATTATATAGAGGATAATAAATAAGATAAGTAGTTTTCTAACTTATTTAACATGCTTTTTAAAGTTAACATAGACTTACCTCTCTTGGATGTCATTAAGAAGATGAGGTATGAACTTAATGAAAGAATAGTTATGTTAGAAATTGCAGTATTTAACAAAAATTACCATAAAAATTGAAGGATTTGGGGAGTTTTAATATCAATATTACCATGGGTGATAAGAAGGGGGCAAAGGCTATGTTGGATTTAGTTTGCAACTGTCAACATGATGCATAGAAACTTGATTGTCAAATTTTGTATTTTAAAAAAAGTTTGTAAGTGCATGAATTACTTATAATAAGAGATAAGTATACTCTCAAGGTCAGTCTAAAGAGGAATTGCATGGTTTTAAATAATTCGTCAATTTTTTTAAAAATAAACACAAAAATAAAACCAAACCATTCTATCATAATTTTTTGGTTTTAAAAATTCTAATCTAATAACATATAATTAAAATAATAAAAGATTAAGATAAGTTTTATTCAAACAAATCTAAACAGATATGCAATTAACAACCAGTGGAGAATTTATGAGAATAATTAGTTAATTAACTATGCTTGCTTATAGTTAATTAGGTCAATAAAAATATAAATTCATGTTATTGATTTTTATTTTTATGTATGAAAATATCCTTAGGCAGGGATAAGATTCTTTGTTAAACAAATAAATTAATATCTTTATGCGAAAATCATTAACTGATAAATTAAATTATAACTTATTTTTAAGAAAGTAGCAAACTATTTGAATTAATGCTTTAGGTGAAGCAATTAATAACTTTTATTCAAGGTGTATGTCAAAATTAGATTTAGATGGTATTTTTGAAACCTAACTTTCATATTTTAATTTTATTATGAAAAATATATCATCAATATATTAATAATAAATTTTGAAAAAATCTTAAATAAAAAATAACCTCAATTTATTTTATAAAAATGTTCACCTTAATTAATCCTAACAAATATAGGAACAAAATTAAATTTTCATAGTTAAAATCAGCCATATATGCTCATATTTAATAAATGATTAGTATATTAAAAATAGGATTCAAAAAATATAAAAAGATTAATCTGTATATAAAATTAATAAAAATAAATAAGATCTACAATACCAATTAAAAATAGATTGATAAGAGTCAAATTATTGCATTTTTGTTATGATTTAAATGTTGATATTTGTGTGAAAATTGTGTTTATTTGATTATTTAATCCACAAATGTCATTTCACGGGTATTTCGTGTTTAAAGTGAAATTTCAGGTAAAATCATAATTTTGGAGAAGTTTGGGACAAATTTCAATGATCGGGAATGAGTGCAAATAAAAAGAAAAGAAAATTTCAAAATTTGGAATTTTGCCGCCGGCGAAAACCTTAGAGAGAATACGTTGAAAATCATGCATGAAGCACGAGTTTTGGCAAAGCAATCTCGCTGCTGGCCAACTTCACCTCGCCACCGGCCAAGTACATCTCGCCATTGGCCACATTGATCTCGCTGCCGGTGAGATTTAGCGGAACAAAAATCGTAACTTTTCCAGAAATCTCGTCGTGGCGAGAATAATGTCACCGCCAGCGAGTTTCGTCCGAAAACACATTTTTTATGTTGTTTTGTTCCAAAATTGCCCCCCAAACCCTAGATCTATATATACAATATGATGGAGAAAGAGGGGGATGGCACAAAGAGGAGTTCAAAGACATTTTTGGAGGAGAGAAGGAAATTTTGGAAAAACTTGAAGGATTTTCACCATTGTTGCTACCAAGTCTTCATCTTCTAGAGTTTTTCATCTATTCTCCTTAGCTTTTATATTCTGCAGTTTATTCAGTTTTGTTATTCATGGATTCAATTGAAATAATGGTTGTTCTTATTTCTATTATGAACTAATTCGTTTTTGCTAAGGCTATGATGTAGTTGAATCAAGGAAATCTAATTTCTTTTGTTATTGTTATATGAGTTCATTGTTTTCAAGTTGAGTATTTATTTCCATGCTTAATGTTTTTAAATTTTTGGCCAAGATTTAGATGATTAGTTGCATTATATTGAGACCGAGATGAGATATGTAATGAATGCTTCTTGTAATAAATACCGTATGTTGAATGCGAGTGTGAGAACTAAAGCATGATGTATGTGGTTATTCTAGAAATTCCATAAATCGTAATGTGCTTGTTTGTGATTAAATCTTCATAGAAATATAGTTGGTTTTCATAGATAAGTAATTCTAATATAACTCGAGAGAGAGTATTAGGTAAATTTGGGGTTTTCAACCATCACTTTTAGCTTTGATTCTCATATAACATGACTTGAAATCGGATTGAATTGATTTAGCGAAATCAAATGCCTTAGCGTTTTTAATCATTTGTGAACAACATTAAATTTTGTTATTTGCATTTAGTTTTATGTTAATTTTGCTTTTAAAACAATTTCAACAATTCAATTTTCAAATAAAATTAGGGTTAGTCAATTTCGGTACTTAGTAACGTCATTTCTTGTGGGTTCGATATCCGTAATTTTGTACACTTTATTACTTGAACGATTCGTACACTTGCGAAAATAAGCATCAAGTTTTTGGCACCGTTGTCGGGGAATGATTTGATTTTATTAATATCGATACTACCTAATCTTAGTTTTAATTTGAAGTTAATTTTCTTTATCATTGTTTCATTTTTAATTTTGTTTATTTTGCTATTTTATTTTATTTATCATAAAAAAAATAACTTTGTGTTGTTTTTGTGCTAGTTGATTTTCTCGTTGTAGGATTTTTGTATGAGACGTACAAGAAGCCTTAACCTTCTTCCATTTGATCTGGAGATTGATATAACATATAGGCGTCTAAACCGAGAGAGAAGACGTTCAACTTTAGCTCCTAATAGACAATCCGCCATGGATCCACCATTTGTTGAGGGAGGTGGAAATCATAGAGCTTTGAGGGATTATGATGCGCCTAATATTGCTGGAACTACTTTGAGTATAAGGAGGCCAACTGTTCAAGCCAATAACTTTGAGATAAAACCATCCTTTATCCAAATGGTTCAAACAAATTAGTTTGGGGGAATGTCAAAGGATGATCCAAATGCACATATTGCTTACTTTCTGGAGGTGTGTGATCTTTACAAGATAAATGGTGTGTCCGAAGATGCTGTAAGATTGAGGGTTTTCCCTTTTTCACTTAGGGATAAAGCCAAGGAGTGGCTAAACTCATTACCACCAGGATCAATTACAACATGGAATGAATTGGTTCAGAAATTCTTGTCCAAGTTCTTTCCTCCTACTAAGACGGCAAAATTGAGGAATGAAATCACATCTTTTACACAGTATGACCAAGAATCATTGTATGAAGCTTGGGAAAGATTCAAAGAAATGTTGAGGAAGTGCCCACATCATGGTATACCAATTTGGCTGCAAGTCTCTACATTTTATAATGGGTTGGTTTTAAACTATCGTGCAATGATTGATGTTGTAGTTGGAGGGTCTTTAATGGGAAAAACATCGGAGGATGCTCATGAGTTGTTAGAGATTATGGCAGAAAACAACAATCAGTGGCATTCGGAGTGGGTAATTGCAAAAAGACCAGTAGCAGTGCATGAAATTGATTCAGTGAATGCTTTGTCGGCTCAAGTTGCTGTTCTTTCAAGGAAGATGGATTCTTTGTCATCTAAATTTGAATCCAAACCAACTGCATAATGTGATTTATGTGGTGGAAATCATGCTAGTATCGAGTGCCAAGTTGGAAATCCATTTGCTTCACCAAATGCTGAGCAAGCAAATTATGTTCAAATTTCCAAAAACCTCAACATAACCCATATTCGAACACCTACAATCAAGGTTGGAGGAATCATCCAAATTTGTCATGGGGAAATAACCAAAGGGGATTCAAATCATCATCATCTTCCTACCAACCCCAAGAGAAGAAACAAACAAATTTGGAAGAAATTTTAGGAAAGTTCATTGATGAGACAAGAGCAAATTTTAGAAATCAAGAGGCAATCAACAGGGACATCCAAAACCAACTGGGGCAGCTTTCAAAGCAGATTGTAGAAAGGTCTCAAGGATCGCTGCCTAGTGACACAATAAATCCCACAAAGCATGCAAAGGCTATCATACTGAGAAGTGGTAAAGAACTTGAATGGTAGAGGAAATCGGAGAAAAAGATGGAAGAATCTAAAGAAAATCCATCAAGATCCTAAGATATTCAACCTTCCCCATATGCGAAATATGAGCCTCCTATCCCATATCCTCAAAGATTGAATAAGAAAAAGCTTGATAATCAATTTGATAAATTTTTGGATATTTTTAAGAAATTGCATATTAACATTCCTTTTGCAGAGATGTTGGAACAAATGCCCAAGTATGCAAAATTCATGAAGGAAATTCTAACAAAGAAGAGGAAGCTGGGAGATTATGAAACTATCATGTTAAATGAGGAGTGTAGTGCCGTTCTTCAAAGAAAACTGTCATAGAAATTGAAAGACCCTGGGAGTTTTACTATACCTTGTACTATAGGAAGTTGCAATTTTGATAAAGTCTTATGTGATTTAGGAGCAAGCATTAATTTGATGCCACTTTCTGTTTTCAGGAAACTAGGCCTGGGAGAAGTGAAGCCCACTTCAATCTCTTTACAATTAGCAGATTGATTGGTGAAATATCCTTTAGGGGTAATTGAGGATGTTTTAATTAAAGTCGACAAATTTATTTTCCCTGTAGATTTCGTGGTGCTTGACATGGAGAAAGATAGAGAGATACCGTTGATATTGGGGAGACCGTTCCTTGCAATTGGAAGAACATTGATTGATGTTCAGCAAGGAAAGCTCATTCTACGGGTGCAAGATGAACAAGTGACTTTTAATGTTTTTGAAGAAAAAATTTTCAAGTGACGTACATTCTTGTTTTCAAATTAACACTCTTGACGGGTTAATCTTGGAAACTTTTGAGGAGAGAACTCTATTGCTACCACTCGAAGCTTGCCTTGTGAAATCTGCAACAATTGAAGAGGAAGATGAGGGGATGAGACAATGTTGCGAATTACTGGCAGCACCTAATGAATATTTGTGCAGTGATGAAACATTTAAGGAGTTGGGAACAAATGAAACTCCAATCTCAGTGGTAAAGAATGGAGCCAACAAGATTGAGCTAAAACCAATGCCATCCCATCTAAGAAAAAAAAAATCTTACCCTCACCGCCGGCGGAAAGGAGATCTCTCTTTCCTTTCTTACATTGAGGACAATGTAAGGTTTTGGTTGGGGGTGCGGTAAACGGTAAATCTTTTCTTCCCTACATTTTTAGTAGTTTTGCTTGTGTGTTTAGTTGTGTTTAATTTTGATTTTCTGTTTATTTTTCTACAGTTTGATTTAATTTCTTTTATTTCTTTATTGTCTTATTTTTATTATTTTTATTATTATTATTATTATTATTATAATTATTTTATGTTTTTTTCTCATTTGCATTTTACTCGTTTTAATTTGCACGTTGATGATAATAATATGATTGTGATAACAAGTAGCTTTTAGAAGACATTAAATTTTGCTTCGGTTTAAAGATGGTTTCAAATGTTGATTTTACCTAGTTGATGACTCTTTTGGTATGTGGTATGATTTGGTTGATTAGTCTAAATGCTTAGAGAAGTCTTATGTGCAAATTTTTCATGGACATTTTTGTGATCTCAACAAACTCTAGAACTCATTTGAAAACCTCTTGAGGCGAAATAATTTGGAATTGCACTGTTTAGGATATGATGTAGGCCATTTTTGGATCGATTGTGCCATTTTAAGCCTACCTTGTTATCCTTATATCACTAGTAACCTCTTTGAGCCTATTTAAATATATTGTTAGCCTTAGTTTTCTTTCTTTTTGCTTTATATAACCTACCTTTTATTGAGCCAAATATATATATATATATATATATAATTCCTACCTTATTTGTTAAGAGCACTTAATTTTGAACACAAACTTTTCAAGAGCAATTGGAGAAATCTTCCACATATATTGGAAGAAATTGGTTGGGGGTTATGTCTTTTCAAGAACAATTGGAGTAAGGATGAAAAAAAAATCCACATATATTGGAAGAAAGTGGTTGGCTTTTCAAGAGCAATTGAGTAAAAAAAAAAAGAAGAAGAAGAAGAAGAAAGCCTTCACATTTTAATAAATAAAAGAGTGTTAGTGATGGATGTACCAAGGAGAAAAATTGAGGAAGAATTTTGTTTATCTTTGGAAAAATGGGTTATGATCGGAAGAAATAATTTGGGTTAAATGGTGTTACTTTTTTACTTAATTGGTTGTGTTTAATCTAATAAGTGCCTTTATTTGTATTTTGACACTTCCCATTCTTTCTTAACCAAATACCTAAGCCTAACATTACAAGCCTCGTAAAGTCCTATTGATCCGAAGTGGTGTATTTTCCTTCATTAGTGGAGAGAGGTTTGAAAAGTGAGCCTATGGAGTTTGAGCCTATACACATTTTTGATATCAATTCTTATATATATATATATATATATATTATAATAAGATAAAATTATTTATTTTATATTTATTGAAAGAATATTGATTTTCTATATTTTTTGAATTTTTTTGGGATTTTTATTTGATAGATTGATTAACTTAGAAAGGAAGTGAATATATTTTATAGTTTATCCTATCCTTTTAACTATCGCAACTTATCATATCTTTTTGACATGTGATGCACATTAATCCTATTTCTACCAAAATACTAGCAATCATAGTTACATTTTGATTTGAATTATATATCTTATAAATACAAAACAACACTATACAAAATAGAGAGAGAATATCATAATATAGATTTAGAGATATTTAGATACAGAATTTATAGAATTAAGCTAAAGGTAAGAACTAAAAACAATATTCAAGATCAAATTCAAGATAACAATTCTAAGATTTATTCTTCTTCTTTTATTGCTTTCATGAATAATATTATTAATTTATTGTTTTCTATGAATAATTAATTTTATAATTGATAGTGAGTGATTTCAAAGCCCTAAACATGGATTACAATATTTAATAAGATCTATAGTATTCTATTCATATATTCTTTTTGATTATATATTAATTCTTAGTTTTAATCTTTGTATGAATTTTCTTAATTATTTAAGTGTATAATTAAATAATCAATTTAATTTATTGTTAATCAACTTAGTTGATTGATATATAATTATTTGATTAATTTAAATAATTAATGATAAATTTATTGCAATGAGAAGTAATACTCAAGATCATTAAATCGAACTTGTTGTATGTTTAATGTTGATCCAATTCGTTTATTAAAATTAAATGCTTTTGATAGATTAAATTTAAAGAACTTATTTTAGCTTGTATATTAAAATGAGTTTAAATTAAGAGTTTGTTTAATTCAAAGAATATCTAAAAATAGATAAAAATTATTACACTTGTAAATTTCTCCAAGTTAATATAATCAAAGAATAAAAGATTATGCTTTTGTTGAATTGCATTACATGCTAGTGGTGGAAAATGATCTTACAATTATTCTTTTATTATATTATTTATATTTTATTAGATAGATTTAATTTTCAGTTTATAAAACCAAAATCCCTTTCTTGCTACTTTTAATTAACTTATTAATGAGGTAGTAATTCATAGTATATATTGTTATTAATCATCCTGGATACAAAAACATTATTCTTAAAATTAATATGATCACGTGTTTTCAATCGTATCAAATTTTTGACACCATTATTAGGATTGATATGACTGATTTAATAATTTTTCTAATAATTACTAATTTTATTTATTTATTTATTTCATTTGTTTTTTTTCAAATTCATTTATTTTATTATTATTATTTTAAATTTATTTATTTATCTAATTATGATATATGCATAATATTTAAATTTAATATATTATAAAATAAAATATATATTTATTTATAATTTAATAGTAATTAGGTTCGGATCAGATATAACATATTATAAAAATTATTAATTCGAATAGATTATATAATTTTCATTTTAAATTTGATTCGATTATAAAAATTTCCGATGATTGGATCAATTTTTTTTAATTTAAATGAATTAATCAAATTATTTAAAGTATATTATAATAAATAAATAAATTAGTTTAATTTTTTTCCTCATAATTTTAGAGGTGACATTAATTGTATTGTGTTTATGATTTAATTGTTTTTTTTAGTGAATTTTAATATTTATATTTTTAAATTTCGAATTAGAAGCTTTCTCCTTACAGTATTGTGGTATATAGTATTGTGGTATATGTCCTTGGATTATATCATCATTAACTTCATAATTTAATTGTTATATAAGAAAATTAATTTAACATCATGTTATTTTTATATAATGTTATTATTATCACCTCTAACTCAATTATCACATTGCTTTACTAAAATAAAACTCATGTGATTCATTGAAATTTAATTTTTATCATAAAATTAAATTAATAAAATAAAAATATATTCAGGAGTAAATAAAAATCAGAAGTAACCGGCTCTTGATATTTGGCTCTTTTGCAAGTTAATAGCAAATAACATCACGCCAGTTTATTGTGATATAATTTTGCTCAGATCTTTTTTATTTAATTAATTAATTTAATTTTTATATAATCTGATTATTTGTAAAATTTTTGCTATGTTATAAAAAATATATATTATAATATATTTTTAAACATATAAAAATATATATATTATATTATGGAAGAAAAATTTAAAATGAAACTTTATTAATATATTTACTAATAATAATAATAATAATTATTATTATTATTTATGTTTTCCATATCAAAAATTTTCGTTCCTCCTTTGGGCAAAAACCCTAATTTTGGAATGGCTATGGCTGCCGATTCTTCCTCCAACCACCATCCTCCTCTTCCTCCTACTTCTCAAACTCCTCATGGTCCAGAATTTTCGGGGAGCGATGGAAGTGCCTCTGACAGTCCTCAGTTGCGGAGAGGTAATCTATCGTCTCCGTGGGCTCAAATTGTTCGAGGTGAGTCAGATCATCAATCTCCACCGCTGCCGTCATCTTCTCTAGCCATGCCTGTGCTGGAGCAAGCGACATCCGAAAATTGCTCTACTCCAAAGGCAGCTGTCTCTGCTGCTTCTTCTTCACCGCCTTCGAGTAACTCTTTAGTCGTTGAAAGTTCCAATGCTAACAACAACCAGAGTTTTTCGGCTAGCCCTAAGAAGGTGGCTTGGAACAAGCCCACAAACGGCATCGTTGAGGTTGGCTCTGTAATGGATGCTGATACTTGGCCTGCTTTATCTGAATCTACTAAGGCTTCACCCAAACCATCAGTTGATTCATCTTCCAGGCCTACCACAGATGGATCGGTCTCCGATTCTCAGGTTTCGTGATGTTTGTTCACTCCTTATTTATTATTTATTGTTCTTTCTGCAATAACATTACGGAATGAGTTTTTAGAACGAAGAATGTGTCTTAGGCTTAATGTTTTCCACATTGTTTTAGTATACGAACTATGATAGCATTTAAGTTGCCAAACTGTGATTATTTTGATTGGACAAGTACTTAACTTTGTTTTATCATACTCTTATCAGCAGCTCTAATAAGTGTAAGAATATATTAGGAAAAAAGTATAAACACTCACATGCACAATGTCGTTTTTGATGACAGGGACCTTTGATAACTAACTCTCCGAAGAAACAAGCTGATAGTAATTCAAACCCTAATGCCACACCAAACTATGCCTTCGCAGGGCGACAAAGACACTCAAGGCGTAGTAGTGGCAGTGGGACTTCACATGGCTCTTTCCCACGCCATCCTCCATCGCCGCCACCTCCTCCACCATCACCACTTTATCCTGTCTATCAAATGCCTCCTCCAAATGTTTATGGTAATTTGGTACCACCTGTCCCTGAACCTTCTTCGAGAGATCCTTCTTTCCGAGGTAACCATTGGGAAACTAGACCTGTGGGCGGTTTCTTGTCTCAACCACGTGTAGTGCATGATCATCACAATTCGTCACGCAGAGGAAACCTAGCTCCCAATCACTATGGAGATGGTGCATACCCTAACAGTCATGGCTCTAGGCGTGATCAAGATCGTGGGAATCATGGAAATTCCAGGGATATTCACATGAAGCCACAAAGAGCTCCTCCAAGGGGCTTTGTTCGGCCACCACCACCCAATACCACTGCTTTTGTTTCCCCACCCCCCATGAGACCCTTCCCACCCCCCATGGGATATCAAGGTATCATTTCTTGCAAGTATAATTATTCGTTTTTGTGGATAAGAGCTAAAGTTGGAATTGTTTTTCAGAGTTTATTTATGTTCCCCCATTGCCTTATGAGCCCATTAGAGGTGTTATGCCATTCATTAGTCATGCTCCAACTCCTGGAATGCTTATTCCTGTTGCAGAACCTTCTTTGCCTACCTTGATAGTTAATCAAATTGATTACTATTTCAGGTACTTGTGTTGGCTTTCTATTTATTATGATTTGTGTTGAATCCCTGTTGCTACTTGTTTTAGTGCTGAAGAGTAAATGGTAATGTAGTTATTCCTTCATTGCAGTGATGCTAATCTAATAAAAGATGAATTTCTGAGGTCAAACATGGATGACCAGGGATGGATTCCAATATCTTTAATAGCAAACTTTCCTCGAGTAAGTTATTTAGTTGAAGTAACTATGTTTCTCCTTTTCTTTTAATTGAAGTGAGCATTAGGGTGAATCTGTATCCAACAACTTGCATTATCACCTAAGCTCTTTCTTGATGTGCTGGTGGAACCGCCCAAAATATTTCAGGACATCATTGTCGAGTTATGCTTAGAAAGGTAACTGAGCCATTGAACTAGTTGCATAATTGTTCTCAAGCGTGGCGCACAGTCCTTTTAACTTGAGTTGGAGTATCAAGTGGAAATCTTTCTTTTATTTTATGTCAATTATATTCTACTTTTGTGGTAGCTTTTGTAGTCATGTAAGGTGATCCACTCATCAGCTTAGCCGCATTTGTGCGCTAACCACATTCACTTTAATTTTTTCTGCTTATTTTCTGATCTTCACAGCTGATAGTGTCAAATTTATGAGTTTCATGATTGCTAAATTCATATCATAAGTCAATTGAAGCAGGTTCTCCCCCTTTTAATATGTACCTAGTGTGATTTGCCTTCCCATTTGGCAACGCTAGTAACTATTGTTGGGTTAACTTGTGGGGTTAAGGTCTCTACAAGTCCTGTACTTCTTCAAAAGGTATACTTTAGTTCTCTATTTTTTAACGCATACACCTAGGGTCCTGTAATTTATTGAAAGGTACACATTAGTCCTCTATTTTTAAGTTATACATCTAGGGTGCTCTAATTTTTTAAAAGTTCCAATCAAGTCTAAATAGTGTTTTTTTGAAGGATAAATTTGGAATTTTGTAAAATAATACCCAAAAAGTAAAAGCAATCAAAAATTTCGAAATTAATAAAAAAATGAATTTAAAAAACATATTCAATTTATACCTAGAATTAAAAATTAAAGTTTTGTATTTTTGTATTTTTAAATTTTTTTGCGTTTTCAATTTTTTTCAGATTTTTTTTAATTATTTTAAACTTCTCCATTTAAAAAAATTCCTTGATTTTTTACATTTTAAATCTAAGTTATTCTTTTTTAAAAAATACTTTTTTATTTATTTTAAAAATCAAACTTTTAATAGGCATTTAGAAAGATATTATTTTTTATATTTTATTTTTCAAGATTTTGAATTTACCCTTTGAAAAAAAAAAGGCTATTTGGAGTAAATTGAAATTTTTAAAGAATTAGAGGACTCTAGATGTATACTGTAAAATATAGATGATTAAAGTATACTTTTTCATAAATTACAGCCTTACAAGACCCTAGATGTATCCTTAAAAATTAAAGGACTAAAGTGTAGCTTTTGAAGAATTATAGGACTCGTAAAGACCTCAACCCTAACTTGTGTATCAAAGAAGTCTTGGGTTTCAAGGATGTCCTTGTAGGGGTTTGAGGGCTTTATATCAGCAGCAACATTATTGGTAGCATTTATCATTGTTGGCATGGTAGGTAATGACAAGGGAACAAAACTCTATTCTTCCTATCAGCACAATCACATAACTGGTGGTAGTGTTGTAGTACTGTTTACCAAAGTTCTGATGTAGTGGTTTAGTTTCATTTGTTAATTTTGTGTTGCTGCTTATTTTCTCTTCCCTGAACTCATGTCTGGTATGTGAGCCTTTAGTTTGTTTTTCTATTTTGTCTGTATGTGTGACGTGTCTTATTGTCCGTTGAGAGTGGCATATCAATTGTGTTGTTCTTATGCTAGTGAGAAGCTAAGTGAGACTTAGTTTTGGATTTACAGAATTGAATTGAGAGTTGTAATCTCTGAGTAAGGTTTTCTGGGTTTAATCCATAGTTGATTAATCCTTTTATAGAGTTGTATTCCTCTGGGGTATTGGCTTCTATGCTGGTTTGGGTCTAAGTTATAAATTATAATAAATATGCAGCTTAAAATTTATAAAGGTAGAAAATTTAGCTTTATGAATTAGAAGTCCTTTATTGCATTCCACGTATTGGTTGATGGTTTCAACTCTATCTTAGTTTCATCTTGACAAAATCATTAATTGGTGTTACATTGCTTGTTATCACAACATCAATCTATGATATTCACTTTGGGGACAATGTTTAGTCGGATTACCCCTTGATAGAACTAATTGTTACCACTTTACTGTCTTTAACATCTTTAGATCATACCAATAAGCTTGATGGTTATACTACAGGTTTGTACATATACTTTTTATTTACATCCCTAATGATTTCTTTGCAATACCTTTTTAAGCTCTAATGTCAAGATTGGGGTCATCAGTGTAATTTTGAATATAATGATTTTTTTCATTGATCTATTTAGCTGGCCTTGCATGATATCTGATGCTATTGTGCTGTGTTACCTCGACTCAGCCCTTTGCCCCACCATACTAGTGTTGACACGACATGAAGCCGACACCGGTATGGAATACGTGTCGGACATGGCTGTTGTTCATCTGACTCTGATGGCAGATCCACTTTGGTGGAGGACAATAAGAAAAAGAATAAAGGAGGTGTCGGGTCATTTATGCTATTTTGATTTTATTATCCTAGGGCATCCTAGGGCATCACTGGAGATTTAAAGATTCAAAAAAAAATTGTCATTGCATATTGGGCTATGTTAGTGCGGGCCTTATAGATTCTAGCATGGGCTGCATTTGGTCTCAACACATTATACTAATTTTGATTGGAAAACTAAGAGCAATCTTTTAATCTTCAACAACTTTAAATATTCACATGTTTATATTTAATGCTATCAAGGAAAATTCACTTATTATTAAACATGATTTATGTAGTAATTTATCGTGTCTAAGTACCCATGTCCAATAATTTGGCACTTATTATCCATGTCTCTGTCTTAAAATTTTTAAATTTACGAGTCTGATCTTTGGATACATACTCATACTCATTTATGACACTCGACACTGAGGTCATGTAACATAGATATATTGTGAACTCTGTTATTAGCCCATACACCTTATGATTCTATGGAGTGCACTATTCTACATTTCTTATTCAAGGTTTGTACTGCTTCTATATTTTGGTCCCCTTAACAAGAAATCATCTTCCAACTTAAGTGTACAGGGGTTTGGACTCTCAATGAGTAATGATTCTCCGAGCTTCAATGCTGGTCTCTTTATGATATTGCTATTGCTTATCTAAGCTTGGTGGCACGACATATTTTTATCTCTCTAGTAATCTGTGCATTTCCTTTAGTTTCTCAAAAAATAAAATTTTGAGACAGTTTATCTGTGGACATATTCCGTGTTTGTTTTGTTTCTTTTTCTCATTTTTTGGAATTGTTTCTTGTAGCGTCAATGCTCTTTAAGCTGTTCCAGGGAGTTATAGTGTTCCATTTTTGTCATAAACTTGCCGAGCCAATCCTATCTCTAGCTATATATTTATCTTTATTGATAAAAATGTCACCTGTTGCTGAATAATTGTCAGTCTTCTTAGTACCATGTGTCCTCATAGTAGTTAAAGTTTGTCTTCAACCTTTCTTGCCTGTTAATATTGAAGCTAAATATTGTTGTGTAAGTCCTGATTGAAGCTACTGTGGCCAATGATTCTGCAAACTGAAGTGTTAAGTTTCCTACAGAACTTGTAATTTCTCAATTGAGTCTCCCCTATCATTTGAAGTTATATGCATGTTGCTGCATCCTGTGTGGCACCTAGTTTTTTTTACCAAAATATGATGCAAACTGATGGGGCTACTTATGTGTTTTAGTACAAAGTCCAAATGCTTTTGTGAAGCCATTTTTCCGCTAGTTTCTGGTTCCTATCTAAGGATCCAGCTTCTCCTTTCTTATTTCTTTTATCATATCAAAGTTATAAGTCCATATTTGGATTTGATACTCTTTTTGTTTTTATATGCAGGTTAAAAATTTGACAAACAGTGTTGAATTGATACTTAGTTCGTTAAGAGCTTCTACTGTTGTGGAAGTACAGGTAAATTTCCTTCCATGATGGTTTCACTTTTTAGAGGATCCTGCAATGCATTGTTGGAAAACCTGTATATTCTTTATCAAACATAAATGTTTTGTGATCTAGATTATATTTGAGAGTTAGAGCAGTTACCTAGTTGCTACTTGCTTGAAAATAAAAGGAGCTGAGACTTGTCAAAATTGGTAATTTTTATGTGTTTTCTACCCTATTTTTGTACTTTACAGGATGACAAGGTGAGGAGGTGTATTGAGTGGATGAAATGGCTACCAACCTCGTCTCGAAGTTCAATTGAGCCAGGTTCAGTATCTCCTTGCAATTCAAACTCTGATTCACTTTATTCATCGCTCGAAAAGATCACGATGGAGAAACCAGCTGCTAGCCATAAGAGCATAGCAAGTAGGACAGATACTATGCCTGAGGTTGGTTCAGAAAATTGTTACACAAAATCAAGTACCCAGTCAGAATTTCCCAACGGGGAAATTACTCAGAATGAACATTCAAGTTGAAGATAAAGCATCCACGCCCCTTGAAATTCAAGGATCCTTGATAATGATTTTGTGAACTTGGAGAATTTGGAATGGTTATGTTTTCATCATACTTTTTGATCTCGGGTTCTTCTTGCCATTGCCAATTTCGTGGTATTCTGATGAGGCTAACAGGAGAAAAAGAAGAGGAATAATAAGATTCATTGTTTGAATTATAAAGAGAAGAAAAAAAGTTAGACGAAACAGGCTTAGTTTATTTATTGAGCAGGATTTTCAAGTTTTTGATTTGTATAGTCTGTTCTTTGGTTTGACATTTTTTTTTGGGCTCTGGTGTAATCTGGTGGCATTCTGTTGGCTCTGGTTGTACTACATTCCCATCAGCTATAAGGATGCATAAGCAGGTTTCTGGCTCCACATATGGAGCCTCCTCTCATACTTGACCTCCGAATTGCAATGTTTTGTTTGCTGCAAATGCTAGCAAATCCACATGAGTTTTTTCTTTTGGAATTTTGTACTTGTGACTCTGCTCTGATAACACTTTTTATGTTAAAATTTCTATCTCCAATTTATAGTTGCATGCATTCGTTGCAACTTGCATTATGGTATGAGATTTTTGTTATGATGTTTCGAGTTTCGCTGGGAATTTATATTCAAATTATGATTGTCTTTGATTGGGTTCTTTTTAGCCATATATTACCTGTAAGTGTGTAAAATAGAATTTCATCAGCCATGCTGTAGGTTTCGGGTAGTTCAGAAAGCTGATTGATGCATCGTTGTAGGTTATTCAGGTCTGTTTTAACCTAGTTAGTATTTTTTTTATTTAAGTTGGTAGTATTAGTTTGAAATTAACTTATGGGAAGAAATATTGGTATTGGTCCCTCTTTTAATATATTTTGGCGAGTAAGGTTAGAACTAGGAAACTTGTGAAGAAATGAAGAAATGTCAAGCTTTAAATATAACATTGAAGTTAAGGGCAAGCTGCTTTATTAAGATTTATGGGGAAAACAAATATATCCTTGATGTTTGTGATATGTTGAGGTTTATAAAAAAAAGCTACAATATTTCTAATATATGAGATATTTTCACAAATGTCCTTGATAATTAATAGATGTTATCTTCTTATCGTTAAAAAATATCCTCTCTCCTACAATTTGACAAAGGGAAGTTGAAATTAGTTTTTTCTCTGGTTTGTTTTTAAAATTTTGGTAATGTGCTTTTACTTAATAGCTTATTGGACTCTAAATTAATTTATAGGAGATGGTGGATTTTTTTGGTGCATGTATGACTAAGATAGCAAGCATATAAAGTTAAAAGGAAGAATTACTATTGGTATTCATCCCAGATTTTTGGAAAACTTATTTACTTTTGTTGAAATTTTTGAAGCAAAATAAATGCTTGTACATCAATTGTAACATTAAATAAATTAAACAAATTTAAGGGACTTGTTTTCTCCATTCACCTAAATGGCAAATCTTGCAAATGATTAGGCTTCATTACAATTTTTTAGTATTAGTTAAAAATCTCAATGTTTTTCTTTTTTGACAATTGACTAGCCCCATGAAAAAAAAATAAAGAAAAAAGAAAATAAACAAAGCAAAAATCTTTGAGAAACGCTAAAGTACTGCAGTGATTGATACGATTTTTAGAGTTCTTGTGCTTTTACAATTTTGCCCCTAAATAGACATATCTGTTAACATCAAATATATCAGAGGGTATCTTTGATATTTTTACAACATCAAGTGTACTTTTGTAGATATAAAAACCTAAAGGATACTTATGAACATTTTCCATATTTATGACTTGAAATTCGAGTACAGATTAGATTAGAAAACAATGTAATCTATTTAGTTGAAGAAATCGTAAGGCTTTTGTGAAACGGTGATATGGCTTAAAAACTTACTAACTAAAAATAAATAACAAATTGGTATAATTGTACTATATAAACATATATATATATTTTTTAAAGGGAAAATGAAATCATAAGAATACGTTGATCATATAGTGATAAATAAATCTTATTCAACTTACCATACAATTAAAGGATAAATATAATACGGATTAATGATATGTTTGGTGCTAATTTCCACAACAAATTAACCAAATAATAAAACATTTAAGCATCAAACAGGGAAAAGCCTTTCTATCGAGAAAGGAAAAAAAAAACGAGAAAAGAAAACTTTCCCAATTTATCTCGTATTAAATAAGAGGATTGCTATTTTTAAAACAATAAACATTATTATTAAAGAAAATAAATATTTATTTTGGAAACAAGAAAGAGTTGTAAGCAAGAAAATCTGCTTATATGAATTGCTCATAATAGATCGATATATTTGTCTAAGATCTGTTGAACAAGAACTCTATAGCCTGTTTCTGTAGGATGAAAACTATCCCAAAATACATAATTAGTATCATCCACACAGGTATTTGGATTTAGCTCATTACACAGTAACGATACCTCCAAATTCCCAGTTCCACAGCACCCTTTATTCGCTACCTTAAAACCTGAAATTCAACACCAAAATAAAAATATCAACATGTTTCATTATTAATGTGTTACATATATACTTTAAAAATTACTTATCACATGTACATTCTTTTAAATATTTTAAAAATTTATAACAAATTAGAAGATCCAATTACTTATATTTATGTCTATTTCGATTCGTTTGGACACGTATAATTCACGAAATATGAAAATTACTCACCGTAATTATTGGCATTCTGTATGATATCAATTAACGGATTGTAGATATCAATATAGACAATGTTTGCGTCAGGCAGGGTATTTTTTAGCCTGTCCACTTCAACAGAGAGTTTAGAGTTGAACAATATGGCTGCTTGGTTTTCTTCATCATCACAATCTCTTTTAATGCCTCCTCGAATTGTTCGTTGTGATGGTACACAACCAATTGGTGGGGTACTAAATATAGATATTCTTCTACCACCCAGCTCATACAATTCCTTTAACAATTTTTAACATAATATCAAATATTATTCATAAAATAGCCATAAGTCATAATTCAATATTAAGATATTAAGATATTGAAAAGTAATTACTTTGTATTTCCCATTAGAATAATGTTAAAATTTGTCCAATAAAGTGTTGAATTGCATTATGTTTTAGGGTGTGGTGACGTGAATGTCCTTTGTATTAAAAGATTTATATAATTTAATCTATTATATTATAAAAGGTAGCAAATAAGGATAAGTTTTACTATTCATTTAATATTTTAATAGTTTTTATGATAAAAATTTCATTATTTACTTAACATTCTAATAATTTTAATTATAAATACCATACCAAAAAATCGCTTTTATCATATTTACCAATAAAATAAAGTTATTCCGTACAATATGATTCACTATAAACATATCTTAATGGTATGTTTGGTGTATTATATCGAATATATTAAGTATAATTGGATTGGATTGAAGTGTATCGAATTATATTATATTTAATATGTATAATACTTGATGACAAGTTGTATAATATAGTTGGATAAAATTAATCGTAAATATTATAATAATTTTATTATAAAATTTAATTAAATCAATTTTTAATCTATATTTATATTTTAAAATAAAATAATAATATTTTTAATTTAAGATTAAAAAAAATTTAAAGAAAAAATCAAAACACATAATTTTATAATTAAAAATTCAGTCAGATTAAGTTACGTGTTCAATACTATCTACACCTACCTCTCTTCTTCATACTATAATGTATAAATTATATAAATAATATCTTTAATATTATATACAAATCATATAATCAATATCTTTAATAATATAAATCAAGCATGGGTCAAGTGTTAACTATTGTAATAGAAGGCGACCCACTGAATTAGTAGAAAGTAAAAACGAAAACATTATAGTTAATTTTGGGGATAATTAAGTTAACCCAACAAAGCTAGGTAATTGTGTTGAGCAGTTCTATTTGCATCTAATGATTTTATATAGTTTCATTGGGAGCTTCAACACCACTATGTGAAACACATTTAATGATTGATTAAATTTTATCAAATATACAAGAGCTTAGATAGTATCTATAAAACATACGTATTAATATTGAGTGATTAAGGAAAAATTACACACTTATATTTTTTTTTATTAACTTAAAACACCACATTATTAATAATCCAAAATTAAGTGGTGATGTAAAGAGTTTTTCATTTACATTAAGTTTTTATAAAACAACAACTGCATGCAATAATTGTTAATGATAGTTGTTCGATCATCTTTTATAACCGGTAGAAATCTATTGCATTAATAGGCATTGTTGTAGAATAAATTGATGCAGATATATTTTAAAATTGGTGTCATGTTAAAATGGCTGTTTTTATAATAGTGTTAATTTTCATGTGATAAGACAGAACTTGGTCAATTAAGAATTTAAGATTATATTTAGGCCTAAATCATGTTTAAAAATAAATTCAGTACTTAATTAAAATGATCGAGTTTATCAATTCTGAGTTAAATCTCCGTTAATTTTGATTTGTATTCTAATTTATATAAAAACACTAAAAGGTATTAATATCTCATATATTTTTTAATTATTTTTGAGATATTAATTTTAAAAATTATCTTTAATAATAAATAACAATAATTAAAAGATTAATTAAATAAATAAATAATCAGAAGTTGTAATTAAACGATATTAAGCTCATTTAGATACGTAAAAGTTTTAAAATTTGAGTTTTTAATATAATTATTTTAAAAAGTAAATAATAAATAAATAATTAGAAGTTACCATCAAGAATTGAGAAGCGTAATGAACCATAAGTTGAGTGTAAGAAGGAACGTCATAATGCAATCTTCTAACACCACTTAGGAAATAGGTGGTTGCGATGTCATTACTGCCTGTGACAACAGAAATCAAGCTGTTGGCTATGATAAAGTTGCTTCTTTCTACTCCCACCATTTGCTTCAGCTTTCCTATGTATTCCTTGAAATAATTTATTTGGTCTCTTAGTGATCCAACGCTCTGTTTTGCCAAAAGTAATAATTAAATATAAAATTAACATATATATATTATTAATAATTTTACTGTTTTATTCCTAATTAAGGATACTTAATATATATATAATTAAAATAAAATACATAAACTAATACATATTAAAATAGTTTATAAACAAACTTTTAGGCATTAAGTTTATATACCCTAACACTTAACTTTGTTATTAAAAAAAAAATATTATTGGTTAATCTTAAATTAATTAATTAATGTGATAGTTTGATGTAAGCCATACATCATATCAGTTAAATATAATTGATTAAATAATTTTATAATAATAAAAGATTAAAGTTTAAAATTTTAGTTTTAATTTAATTATTTTAATTATTAATTAATGTATTAAAATTTATGTTTTCATTATATCTAGATTATATTTATACATACCGCAACTTTTGACGACAAAGGATCAAAGCCAGAACCACCAATAGCAAAGCAAACACCTGTTAGAAGATCATTGGGTTTTAGATTTGGATCAAGATATGCTGGCAGGAGCTCTTTAATTCCCAACGCTTCCACTGTCAAATTGAAAGATTCATTTAGTACCCGAGGAAAAAGTCAAAAGTTCATTGCTTAATAATAATAGTTTTTTTTATATATATTAATTAACTTTTTAGAATTAAAAATATGTCACTTTTATCTTTTAAAAATTCAAAAAATAGATTTTTTTGTTCTCTTAGGATTTAAAAATCATAGGATTTTTTACAAATTAAATTATCCCTTTTGAATTTCATAAAGATTAAACTATTCCTATACTCAAAATAAAAATTTAGGGGTTACTTTGATTATAGTAAGTTATTGTCTATAATTAATATTTAATTGAGATAAAATTAATAGGCTAGAAATATTAAAATATTAAAATAGGTTAAAAATTTGTACACAAAAAATATATATTATATCGATATTTTTTCATAAAATTTATTTAAAAAATTATATAAAATAATATATTTAAAATTTAAAATAATAAAAATAATATATTTATTAAAATTGAGAAATTTATAATTAATATTTAAAGATATTATTTTTATTATAGTTATGATTATTTTTATACATTATTGAATTATTATTTTTATTTATCGTGATAAAATTATTGTAATATTTTATGTTAAATTAAATTTACAGCTAGATTTACTGTTGAATTTATCATATAAATTGTTACCCCAATTTCACAATGAATATATAGCCAGCAGCTTCTACATACTTATTATTTCAAATTTCTAGCTCTAAAACATCTTCAGCAATCATATTTCAAATCATAAGAAGGAAATTTAGTAACTTTATTAGGTTATTTTAATTCTTAGTTTTATTTTTATTAATTTTGACCTCTTAATTATAGTGATTCTAAGTTAGATACTTATCTTACTGGCTCCTCCATTAAAAAGAGAAAAATACTGTCAACATCACTTATTGTGAAAATAGAGCTTAGAATTTTTCACTTATTTTATTTAACAATTTATTCTTCTTATTATTAAAAATTATCTCACAATGACAGTTTTTATCCTTCATTTTTTATAATTTATTTTTCAATTTCATTAGACGGAAATTCTTTTGACTTTAATGAAATGTAGTTGAAAAAATTAAATAAAAATATAAAATATATAAAAATAATAATTATTTTTCTTATGCTTTCATATTTTAGTAACAATAAGATTAAATTCAAAAATAATAAATATAAATATAATTAAGTACCAATTTTATAACAAATATGTCACTCAGCTAGTAAAAAAAGAAGTTAAATAGCTTATTATTTAGCCCGCATAAACAGATGTTATTAATTATATATATATATATATATATATATATATATAATTTAAATTAAATATTATTTTTTATAATTAAATTTGTTTTTTCATTAATTTAAGTTTATCTAATATATACCTTTAAATAATTTTATCTAAATACCACTATAATTTCTCAATATTATTTTTCTAAATCATTTATTATCAAAACATGGTCATATATTTGTATATATACCATGTGAGTATATATATTTATAATTTTGAAAAATAATTTATAATGGAAGCAGATTAAGCAAAATTGGTAAGTATATTCCTAAGTAAAAAAAATCGAGTAGGATAGAATTAGAAAATATATTAACTGGTAATTTTCTTAAGTTCTAATGATGTGGGGTTTGGTTTTTAACTTCAATTTCTTATTACACGCACCACAATATATATGATAATTAAACCAATTTTATAATCACCTAAATTTATACTTATATTAATTAAAATATAATATATGTTTAAATTATATTAAAAAATAAATAACTTTTTTTTAAAGTTATTTAACCATGTCTTACACTAATGAACGTAAATTTAAGTACAAATAGTCGTGTAATCCTAGCATTATTCTATCATTTTTATATTCTAGGAAAGAAAAACAACTCTTATAAGTTCAAGCCATGATATCCATAAGTTTAGCCGAAATAAAAGCCATGATATCCATAAAATTTGTAGCTAATTAAATACATTTGTTTGACAAAATTATCTTTCCATATATTGACTTTTGATAGAAGAACTCGTTTCTATTTTCAACGCAGTATACTTGTATTGTAATTATATATTAGTTGTATAGCATAATGTAAAAAAATTAATAGACGGAGTTTTATTTTTGTATATTTTTTTTTATGTTTTGTAAGGTGTATTAGTGTTGGTTATTTTCGTGAATAAAATATTTATCTATAAATTAATTTGTAGGTATGTTATCAAATCTATAAAAAAAACCAAATAAATACTCTAGTTTCAAATATTCGTATTCCAGATATATCTTTTATAATTACGACATATAGGATTACATTCATGCATTTAATAACAAGTATTCATAAATATAAATTTGTAGGTATGTTATCAAATCTATAAAAAAAACCAAATAAATACTCTAGTTTCAAATATTCGTATTCCAAATATATCTTTTATAATTACGACATATAGGATTACATTCATGCATTTAATAACATGTATTCATAAATATAAAATTATTTGTGTGCTAAAATATTTATTTAAACTTGAATCAATTTATGAAATTATCAATTAGTTATCTCTTAGATAGATGTGTTTAAATATTTTTTAGATGTATCTTAATATTTTTAAGATATTTTTTTTAAAAATAATTTTTTATAACATTAAGATTTTTAATGGAATTTGAAAAATTAAATCCAAAATATATTTAATCTAAATACTGCTAGTTTTTATATATATTAATCAATAGTGTTTTTCAGCAGGGCTATTTCTCATTAGTCAGGTTTAGCTTCTATATATATATTAATCAATAGTGGGGCATTCGATGATAGAATAAAAAAGGAAAAAAAAGTTGAGTAGTATACGGCATTTGCATAAAAGAAAAGCAATCAATAATGGTGGCAGTTCATCCAAATAAAGTCAATAAAATGGTATTAAATAGATTAATTAATATAAATTAATATTATAAGTATTTTTTAATAAATTTATTTAATATATTTTATCTTTCAAGGACTTATTTTTTATTAGATTTTTACTTGTTTAGATTAAATAATTTTATTTGATCATAATTATTTGATTTGATTATTAAATTTCAAAGAAGTTATTTTTATTGAATTTGTGCTTAATCTTTTTGTTTTAAGATTTGCTAGTTGATTTAATTTAAGTGATATATATTTTGAATCATATAGTTAAGATTATTTATTGTTAAGTTCATCTTAAAACACACACTGATACTTGTGTTTTTTTTGTGTTAATCATTTTATAATTAATTCGAGAACGTATATAATTGGCGGGAAGTTTATTGAAACATTGGTTTGGAAACCGCTTATACTAATTTTAGAAATTGTGCTCGTAAGTAAAGTACATTGTGACAGTATTCTAAGGAGGGTAGCATAAAACCGAGTTTGTACTTGAACATTTGATTTTCATAGTAAAAAGTTAGGTTATTTGATGGATTGATAGTTTTCCTATTAGGTTATGGTTGTGACCTAGGTTGTTTTCATCTAAAAATATCATGTATTATTCTCTTATTTATATACTTTATTTTTACACACGATTACATATCTATTATTTTGTTTACGCTATTAAATTATAAATTAATAAAAATTAAAAATAACATATTCACCTTTCTTTAAGTTAATTAAATATTTATCTTATTAACTTTCATGTTTTTTGCGTGATAAAAATGAAATACATTTTTTTTTCTCATAACATATAAAACACATGTTTTTTTAAAAAGGTGTTAAAATAACATTACATACATAATTAAATTATATAAAAACTGACAAAGGAAAACAGAAAATATAGAGTGAAATTAATAGTACCTAATAGGTCTGAGGGGACCTTGCCATTAGAATATCTTCCGGTAGGAATTCCACCTTTAAAGTCACGGCCATAGGGAGGAAAATCGCATCTCGTTAACGGCGACAGGTTATTGTTGTTGTTATTGCCGGTATCCACAATTGAATCTCCAAACATAAGTACCGCCGGAACAGTTTTATTGGCCGGTAGCTTAATAGCACCTTCTGTTCTTGTGCATACTATTACTACTATTGAAACAACAAACAAGTATTTGGAGAGAGATGAACTATTCGTGTACTTCATCTCTCGTTAGGATTAAGCCAATTGAGATATGACTTTTTGTGTGTGGAGTACTTAATTTCTATAAGAAGTTCTATTTAATATGAATTTAATTGAACTCAAGCTAGAATGTTTCATGGATGCACCTATCACCACGTATATATATTATAAATGGATAATGGTTTTTATCAGAATTTGATGGAAAAGTATAGGTATTCCAACAACAAAAAAAAAAAAATGCTTCATTAATTGATGTGAGTTCCACTTAACAGTGTTAAAAATTATTAAAAACTAACTTTTTAAAAAATTTAAGTTATAATGATATGCTATTCCTATACATGTAGTGTATCTCACGTAAAAATCCAAAAATTAAAATTACTTTGTCTCGAAAACATAACTAATAAGCTTAATTAATTTATGATATTTTTTATCATATATTTTTATAGTTTTTTTTCTTAAATTATTAGATCAAATAATTAGTTTATCATATCATAATTATTTGATTTAATTATTAATCTTTAAAGAAATTATTTTTATTGAATTTGTGTTTGGTCTTTTCGTTTTAAAATTTACTAGTTGATTTGATTTAAGTAACATATATTTGAAATCATCTAGTTAGGATTATTCATTATTAAATCTGTTCTAGAATATACAAAAAAATTTGTGTTTTTGTGCTAAATATTTTACAATTAATTCAAGAACGTATCTAATTAACCTGAAATTTATTGAAACGTTAGTCTGAAAATCATTTACGTTAATATTAAAAAAACGTATAATAAGTTTGAAATCATGTTAAATTTTTTTCGGTGAAACTAACTCAAACAAAAGTTTAAATTATTGAAAAAAAATATCAATTACTCTTTTATAGAATATATCAAGTGGAACCTAAGTAAATAACAACCAATTGCATGTGGTAATAGAGACACAGTACGTACAAATAAAATTACTTCCACTTGATGCATCCATTTATCCAAAATAATCTTAATTGATATATGTAATATCACAATCATTTTAATATCTTATATTTTTAATTTAATATTATTATATGTCACTGATGACATTACCCATATTCAAGGGTATAAAGCTAGCCATTAATAACTTCAACAACTCTGGGGAGAATCGCTCCTTATCTAATAACAAATCTATTAAATGTGCATATGTAAGCTATAGTGACGATTATTAGGTTATAGAAAATCTGTTGTATTCTAAGTAAGAAGAAACATACATGATTTGTTGAAAAACATTTATTACACAACGACGATGATTTGATCATACACAAAAATAAATAAATATATATATATTTTTTCCTTCTTTATTATTGCTCGAAAATTAAAGGCGGCTAATATAGGCTTGGGTAAACATTTGATTGCTTACTAAAAGTTTTAATTCATTATCTTATATTTTTTTCTCAATCAATTTGATATTTGATATTATTATTTTTAAATCAATTAAATATTTTTAATTGATATTAAAATTAAATTTTGAAAATTTGATGTGATAAATCATTATGAGTGATTGAATTGAATGCTTAAATTTTTTTTTGTCTAATTAGATAGAAAGGATTGGTCTAAAGTGAAATCTTGTAACTTATTTAGCTCAAATTTAACTTTAATATTGAAATACTTAATTGATATATAATTGAATATATATAGCAATAGATTGTCAGAAAAAAAACTTAAAATTATACATTGAAAGTAAATCAAATTTTTAGTAGGATATAACGTTTACCTTATCCACTTTCGTGCCATTTTGAGCTTGTTTACGTTGTCTATACATCATGTTAATTTATGTGATAGTGTTGATAATCTATGTATAATATGATATAACAAAACTATAGTACAATTTATAAACTGATGTGTATTAGTCCACTGTAGTTAATGTGTGACTGATGTAATATATATAGTACAACTTTAAGGATTATGAATGTTGGTTATTTTTGTGGACAAAATATTTACATGTAAACTTGCTTTTAAATTTGTTATCAAATTTATTAAGTAAAGTTAAAGAAACGTCAAAATTTTAGATAATCGTACTTCAAATATATCTATTAGAACTATAACACATAGGATTACACTCATATATTTAATAACATATATTCATAAATCTTAAATTATTTTTGCGTCTAAAATATAGAATAAGACTTTTTTAATTAGAATCTTCTTAATTAGTGAGTATTACTAATTCTATTTGTAATAGAAAATATATTTATCAATTATATAAGAGTCTTCTTAATTAATGAATATTACTAATTCTGTTTGTAATAGAAAAAATATTTATCAATTTCATAAGATTAATTGTTTTAATTTTTCCTATAAATAAAACTCATTGCTCATTGTTTCAATCAAATGAATATTTCTCTTTCTTATTTTACAAATATAAGATCATAATTCTTTAGGTTTCTTTATTCAGTTAATCTATCAAATATTGGTGGTTATGTTTGATTGATTAATAAGTCTAATTGGTTTATGATATTTTGATTATATGTTTTTATTGCTTCTTGATTTTTATTTTTAAATTGTTAGATCAAATAATTGTGTTTATCTTATCATAATTATTTGATTTGATTATTAATCTTTAAAGAATATATTTTTATTGAACTTATGCTTGATATTTTCGCTCTAAGATTTACTAGTTGATTTGATTTAAGTGACATATATTTTGAATAATCTAATTACGATTATTCATTATTAAATCCGTTCTAGAATACACATAGACACTTGTGTTTTTGTGCTAACTATTATGCAATTAATTCGGGAACGTATCTGATTGGCAGGAAGCTTATTAGAATGTTGGTTTGAAAACCACTCATGCTAATATTGGAAACTATGAAAATAGAGTAGGAGCTTATAAGTAAGGTACATTGGGGCAGTATCCCAAGTAGGGTAGCATAAGACCGAGTTTGTACTTAAACATTTGTTTTTCATAGTGAAAAGTTAGGTGGTGTAGTGGACCGATGGTTTTTCTTTTAGGTCATGGTTGTGACCTAAGTTGTTTCTACCTAAAAATATCACGTGTTATTCTTTTATTTTCGCACTCTATTCTTACACACGATTGTATACTTGACCACATTGTTTAAGTTATTATATTATAAATTGATAAAAATTAAAAATAACCTATTCACCCTCTAGGTTAATTAGGTACGTAATTTATAAACTTTCAACAACTAAGGTGTAAGTTTGTTTCAAGATTCTATCTAAGTTCTTAGGTTGTTACTAGCACTCACATTCATGAATAATGATGAGTCTTCACTTTGCTTCCTTTTTGCTTATTTCTTCAACCTTCTCTTTCTCATCTCATTTCTGAGTATGTATGGCTCATTTACAAGCTTTCACAGGCTCTATTGGAGTCATCTTCTTCGTTGAGTAATTTCTCTTCGATTTTTATCTTATTCTCTTTCTAGTATACCTATCAACCCTTATTTTTTAGTTAAATTAAATGATACAAATTTTCATAAATAGAGGGAACATATCAAACATGTGGCTATTGTATATGGATTATAAGGTCTTCTTGAAGGTACTAAACTAGTGCCTACTAAAAAGATTAAGAAAGTGATTCAAAATAAGTCTAGTGATGATGGAAATTTTGAAGAAGTGTTGCAAGAAAATCCAAAGTATGAGTTTTGGGATCGAAAAGATAAAATAATAATGAGTTGGATATATAACTCAGTATCACCTAACAAACTTAAATTCTTGTATGGAAATTCTTCATCATATGGCTACTAGATAGCATTAACAAGAAACTTCCAAGATAATTTAAACTCTAACCTAATGAAGATGAGATGGAGATTGGAAAGATAATCAAACAATGAGTGAGTATATAGAAAATTCAAATGAATTATTTGACTTAATGTCAGCCACTAGTGATCATACTTTAATTAGAGAATAAATTCAAAGTGATTGTGAAAGAATATATATATGCTATTGACAACCAAATTAAACATAATGTATGTTCTATATTATTGTTATAACTCTTGTTTATATGTTTGGAGTTAAAATTGTAAATTAATTTTATTTCATCATTGTTTGTAGATATTTCATGGATCCTAGAGGCCAGAGATTATAAACCCAAATGATCTATTGGGGCATTTTAAAATAAGGGATTGACCTAATATATATGATGCTCCACTTAATCTAGATGATAGAATACTTATTGAATTCGATGCAACTAGTAATCTATTAGGAGACAATGGTCAATATTTGAAACTTCTATAGGTAGACTTGTCAAGTTAAGTATATCAATCAATATAAAGAGTAAAGTTAAAGATATGAAAAACCATTTATGTAAGTCTCTTTTGTTTTATATTTAATTACATATTATATCATTTTTGTATTATATCTCCTTTAAAATATTTTTTTACAAAATCATTTCAATGTCCCTGATAATTGGTTTAATAAGTGTTACAAAATTGCAAACAAGGCATGGAAGGAATACAAAACTTCTAAGTTGGCTAAAAATTATGTATTTCAATACTTGCCCCTTAATGAAGAAGAACTGTATAAAATCCCTGAAAATCACCTATGGATAGAACCCTAAGTATGAAAAGAGTTCATGGATTATAGGCATATTGATAAGTTTCAAATCATTAGGAAAGAACACCAAAATATACAAATGAAAAATATTCTTCCTAACATACCGTGAGGTCCTCAAATTTTGAAGTTAGACAAATAGTGGTAATATTAAGTTGTTAATTTATAATTATTTTTATATTTATTTTCCTAGAACTTAAGTCAATAAATTGGTTAGTAAATTTATATATGTGGGAAGCTGAATTGGGTAGACCAATTACTCGAATTGAATTGTATATAGAAACAAAGACACCAAAATTGAAGAAGTCAAAACCAATGAATAAACAAGAACAACAACAACTAAATAAGTTGGTTAGTAATTTAACTTGATATAAAGTCTTTGTTATAATTTTTGCATATTCATATAATAATGTATGATATTCCTTATTGCTTTATTATTTGCATAGAGTGGTCAAAGAACAAATAAATATGGGTGAAATAATTGAGTAACTAGGAAAAGATACTATATATTATTCATTTGGACTCGATCATCTTGGTCAAGATAGGAAGGAAGCTAATATGATGGCTACTTGGAATTTTTCAATGTTTCAAAACAAAGGTCCGAGATGGTTAGTAAGGATAAGTTGAATAAACTTGAAAAAGAATTGAACTCCTTTAAGACACTTATGTTAAGCAAACTTGCAATTATAAAGAAATTTCAAAGTTACTAAGGTAGGGCATCACAACACATGCCAAACATGCCACCATACTACAATTAAGGCATGCCTTTTTGGCTATACATGCCACCCATGCAATCTCATGGCCAACCTGTGTCCTCTATAGGATTTAGTCATCTTATTGGGCCCACATATATGCTAAGAATGCCCATACAATCGCATAGTATTCTAATAAATGTAATATGTGCACTTTTACCATCATTCACAAGAATATTTTGATGCGAATGTTCTTCCAATAGCTAACCATATGGGAATCCTCTTCCATTTGATGAATCTTTCATGGTAAGATTTAAAGCTTATAACACTAATATTATTTTTATTTTTATTATATATTTTGTTTATTGTATATAATGCTTGAATTTTTAACAAAATATAAAATGTTTGTTGAAAGATCCATCATTTACGGATTGTGTTGTTATTAGAACGCTACAACAATTGAGCAATGATCGAAATATTCACAATCAATATTTGTCAAATCATTGGATAATAGTAATTAATCAACCATTGCTCCATCATTGTCCACTACCAATGCCCTTTGATGCTACCACAGTCCAATAAACGGTTGGATAATATGTAACTTGATTGTCAAATCAAGTTGTGCTACATTTTGACATGGTATTATTTATTTTTACTTAAAATAAAACATTTTTACTACTTGTATTTTATTATTATACTTTTATTTGTACTAGTATAATAGCTCTTTTTTAGTCCAATATACCAAAGTTGGTAAGTGTAGAAAATTTAAGATATGCAAAGGAAGTATCTCATGGAAAATCTATATCTAGTCAAAAATCATCATGCATCAAGTCATTCAAGAAGAAACCATAAAAAAAGTATAATTATGAGTATACTATAAACTTCAGTAAAATTGTTAGCTCTTTAATGATGATTATTGTGAGCAAAAATAATATGAATAATGGATAGACTATGCTACTTTCTAAAAAAATATTTGGTATAGACAATGGACAATCTTATATATTGATTGAGTAAATATTGCAATTATTTGAGTTTCAAATGGTTGACTTAAGTATAATTAAAGTATGGATAAGGTGAGTTCTCAATCAATAAATAGCTTTCATTTATATAGAGTATATAATTATGTTTATATTATCTGATTAATTATATATATTTATTTTATATAAGGCATGCTATTATCGACTTAAAGCTAAGCACCTGTCACATTTAGCGATGTTTTATGATTCATCATATATGAATCAATATCAAGAGTAGGATGATAGCATAAGAGCGACACAATTATATGATAGAGCATTAACGCTTCAGAGAAATCAAAAGTTGATAATCCCTTGGCCACTTAAGTTTGAACAAGGTCAAAATCATTAGATGTTGGTAATCCTTTATCTTTATGGTAATCATGCTTGATATTGTGACTCGGCTCCCATATAATTGAATAAAGATACAAAATTAATTGTTAAAATGTATGAGTTATAACAAGCTATTTTTCTTTGTAATATTGAATAAAGATAAAATATCAGTTCTTTTAAACTTTGATAGGGCATGCAAGCTATGAATAAGAGTAAGGACATTATACTTAAAAAATCACAGAAGCTTATATGGGATAAAGTTATGGTATGTGGAAGTGAATATTAAGAATAAATTTTATTAATTTAATGAATTGTACGATTGAATAATAAAGATATTCAAATTGATAAACCATTTATACTAGTTTTTTGTAGGTTTCACAAAAAAATAATAGAGTTATGTGTGGTTACTTCGTTATGAAATTTATGAGCAAGATCATCTCAAATATCAATATATCAATTAAAGATGTGGTAATATCTTTAACTAATATACTCTTTTAACATATAAGTTATTTTTTAATGAATTTATGATATTAATTATGAAATAAGTTTTATTCATTTACATTTCTAAAATTGTAATACTTGTTAGGTGTTATTTGATGTTATCACTTTCATAATCATACTTTAAACTTGTTAGCCTAAATACTTTAGATTTAATATTTCAAATACTAAACTATGTTGGTTTTTAAGCGTTTTTCATTTGAAGCCATGAGAAAATTAAGGTAATGATCTATGTATACTTGTTAAATAACTAATATTTTGATCTTTTGATATATATAAGTTATTTTTTGTGAACTCATGATGCTAAATTGTTATTTTGAATTTAAATACATCTAGTTTTTTGGTTGGAGTAAAATGGGCTATGATAGGTAAATTTTTGAAGATTTATGATAAGAATGGGCAGAACACATGCTTCAAATTATAAGGTCATAAGAAAAATCTAAAGAAGAATATGATGATATATAATAGAACTAGTATCTTATTATTATGTTCTTCTTATCTTGTAAAATTGTATATAGTAATGGATATATGTACTTTTATATCTAATATATCATGCACATATATTTGCTTATCATATATAGTGATATTGTAATTAAGATAAATTTGTATATATACATTGTATGTAAGTAATTTTTTTTTTGTTATAAGTTGGTTCTTAAGTAATTAATTAATACCTAGTTTTTAAATGAATAAAATATTTTAAAAACAATTTTGAACATATTATGATTTTTTACTATATGTGATTTAAAACATGTAGGGAGGCTAGCTGAATATGAGCAAAATATGTTTAGGGGTTATAAGAATCAATTTAAATTTTAAGTTTGTTCTAGGGTAGAAATGACTTAAAATTTTAAGTTGGTTGACACATTGTACCGATTTAAAATTTTAAGTCAGTTATCATGTATGATTGACTTAAAATGTAAAGTCGGTTGACATGTAAGACTGACTTAAATTTTAAGTCGTTTCAATGATAGAACCGACTTTGTTGAACCTACTTAAAATTTAAAGTTAGTTCTATCCTAGAACCAACTTAAAAATTAAAGCCACCTCATTTTAAATCGGTTCACCTAACTGACTTAAAAGTTCTTTGTTATAGTAGTGAAATAGTGACTTCGGTTAGATTTACTATTTGTTATTAATTAAAATCACTTGATGCATTTGATTGGGTCTATCAATTAATTTTAATTACATGATGCTTCTTTTTCAAGAGATTAACAAACTATTCAATTGCGGTCTTCGGTTAGGTTTAACAATTTAAACTCTCATTCAAGATATCAAAGTTAGATATAAAATTTAAATATCTAGTAACCAACTTTTAGATTTTAAAGTATACTACAAAAAATATGTCATCAATATATTTTTAAAGAGTAAGTCTTAAAAAAATCTTTGACATAGAGTATTACTTAAGTCCAAATAATCAAATCCAAAATAAAAAAGAATTGACTCTAAATCAGATTCAGATAATTAAATCATAAATATAACTTTCATATTTTAAGTTTATTATGAAAATATTTTTTCAATATATTTTTCTTTAACAAGCTTTGTATAAATCTTCATGAAGAAATAAAACTTAATTCATTTTATAAAAATGTTTACCTACTTTAATATTTCACAAGCTTAACAACATTACTAATTTCCATAAAATTTTCAGCTAGAAATACTTAATTTAATAAATGATCAATAAATTAAAGATAACATTTTAGTTTCTTAGTGTGTCTTTCAAGATTTTTTTTAAGCCAAAGAAATTATCGACCTACAACGAACATAATTTAGGTATATTTTTGTTCTTATACACGTTAGAATTCATATTAGACACGTAGGAACATTTTGAGACTAGGTTACTTGATCATTCGAGCTATGTAGATTGACTAAGGATTGATATACTCAATTTAAAAAGTCTTTAATTTTTTTTTCATTGACTGGATCAATCAAGAATTGACTGAATTTATCGAACTAAGTACTCAATCGATTGAGCGACCAGGGCTTTTATTTTAAAATCTAATTCTAACTCAAATTGAATTGGATTTTTACTAAATTTTTCTTTTTCTTTAAAACTCTTTTGATTGATTTTATGGACAAATAGTAATTTTATTTTGACCTAATGCTTCAAAATATACTATATATACAAACCTAAGCCCACAATTTTATTTAATGATGCAAGAGAATTATTCTCATCTTATTCCTCTATATTGTTTTGCAAAAACTATTCAAGTTGGCTTTTTCATTGAGTTAATTTTTTAAACATTTGTGATTGTGTTTAATGAATTAACAAGCCTACAATATTTTTGATATTGTGCTTCAGACTAATTGTTCTAGAGTTGTTAGTTGATTTTTATTTATCTGATATATTTATTAAATCATCTAGTTAGGGTTATTCATTATTAAATATACTCTTGGACACACATTTGCACTTGTGTTATTGTGCTAACTTTTCAAGTATTAGTATAACTGGTTTGATTGCTTGTGTGGCCCAAGTTATTGGAACATTGGTTGGATCCAAACACCTTTTTTGTAGAGAATATGATGAAAGTAATAGCTTTTAAATAGATTACTTGAGGGCTTTATCTAAGTGGGTAGTATGAGACTTGGTCTTGTCATTGGATCTTATTTTCCATAGTGGATAATTAATTGATGCAGTGACCAATGGTTTTTTTCTTAGGTAATTTGGGTGACTTAGGTTGTTTCCACCTACAAATCTCATGTTTCATCTTTATATTTCTATAATATTTTATTTACAAGTGATTTCATGCTTGGCCATCTACAAAAAATTTAATTTTTTGTAATGCCGTTGATTTTCTATTTACCCTCTCTAGCTAACTAGGTCCATAACTAAAAAAGAAACTTTCAATTGGTATCATAGCTGGTCACAAGATACACTTATTGTGCCATGGTTCTTGTTATGGATCATTTAAAAGAGGATTCTTTTACAACCCGTGCTTCTTACTATGATGGGTCTAATTAGCCATATTGGAAGGCTCGTATAAGAGCTTTTCTATGTTGTATAGATGAAATCGTCTAGAACTCTACATTTTATGGTTAGGAACCACCTACGGTTACCAAAGATAATGTTATTACTCCTAAACCTAAGAAAGATTCTACCATTGGAGATAGAACTCATAGTAATTGGAATTAAAAAGGCATTAATGCTATTTTTATTGCTATGTTTACTGATGAGTTTTGTCATATTTCTCATGTTGAAACTACTAAGAATGCTTATAATATTTTGGAGGTTACCTATGAGGATACCTCACATGTTAAATGAACAAAACTTTGCATGCTTGGCACTCAATTTGAGAATATTAGGATGAAATGTGATAAGACGTTTTTTTGAATTCTATGCTAAATTATGTGATATTACTAACATCTCTGCCAATCTTGGAGAGAAAATTGATGATTTTAGGATAGTTATAAAGATTCTTTACTCACTACCAGATTGTTTCCATGCAAAGGTCACCCTTCAAACATTTGAGATGAATTTTCATCCTTCTACAAAGAACAAAGGTAACATCCTTCGAAACTACTATGATTGAAGAAGGTCACAATGAAGAAGTAGAATTGGCTCTTTTGACCAGAAGATTGAATAGAATCTTCAACAAAAATAATCCTTACAATAAAGGATAACCAAGTCGTCAAAATGATTAGAATATGAGACAACTTAAATATGTGATTTCTAATGGTAAGAAATCTAAACCCACTAGACCTCAATGCTTTGAATGTAGGGGTTTTGGTCACTTTACATCTGACTGTGCAAAGAAGAAGAAAAAAATTGGAATAGTTTTCAACACTTCACTTACTGACTCTAAAAGTGGAAACAATAATCCAATTGAATTAGAAAATAGTGACACCAATTTTCTAGCATTTGCTGCAAAAAGTGATGGAAACTCCTATAAGTCTGATATTAATTCAGATAATGAGAAAATTGACTCTGAATTCTCACTCAAATATTTTAATGTCACCTGTATTAATGAAGTATTTAGAGAGTTCATAATATACAAAAGAGATAAAAATAAGTTGCTTGTAGAAGTAACTAAACTCAATAAAAAACTAAAATCTTATGGAATAAATTCATTGGTACTAAAAAAAGATAATCTTGATCTATTTGAACGTTGTAATGTTTTGAATTCAATTCTTGCAAATTTAGAATAGGAGAAACAAAATCTGATACAGGAAATTGAACAATTCAAAGAAGCTATAAAAAGGTTATGAATTGAGCTAAAAGGTTGAACAAAGTTCTTGATGATGGAAAACTAGTAAGAGAGAAGAAAATGCTAGGATATGTAGATGAGCTCAGTATGCCATCTTCTTCAAAATCAATTGAATTTGTAAAGCCTTTAGATATGTCTTTCTCACATGCTACACCTTCAACATCAAGAACTAAGTTGGTACGACATTCTAATCCTACCTCTACTATTACAAATTATACTTAAAGAATAGTTGCATATGTGATTTAAAAATATAATAAATTTGTACATGTTTGCTATAACTATAGTAGAAAAGGTCATATTATACTACATTGTAGATTTTTTTTGATATATCCTTATTTTAACAATACCTTTCATGCAAAATATTTTGGAATTAATTTTCATCATCTATACATGTATGCTAAATCTCCATCAATGATAAAAAATAAAAATAATAAAGGAAAAAAGAAAAATAAATCCAAGATCAATTCAAAAATAATTAAATCAATTGAATCCAAACCCAAAAATATTATGAAACCAAAATTCAAGAAAAATTGGGTTAGAAAAGATTGCATTTTTCAGTTAACTGATTGTATCTCTCCTTTACCTAGGAATTTTTATTGTGTACTTGTTTTATCCTAAGTGAGCATGTTAATTTGATTAGTTTAATTATTTTCAATTTTGAATTTAGTACTTTATTCTTGATTTTGTTTTAATTTATTTAAATTAGTTATTTAAAAAAATTAAAAATTCAAAAATAATAAGGGTGGTATAATTGTCCTACCATTGAAATAAACTCAATTATTATTTTTTATTAAGAAAATAAATATTTTGCATGATCTGACTTACTTTGGTTAATTATTCATTGTATAGTTAAGTATCTTATTTTGTATATTTATATTCTTCCATACATTTACTGATTAATGTTTAATAAGAACTCACTCATATACTCACTGGACACATAAGTACATCATGCTTTAAGTTTATAATCAATTATGTGACATTTTAATACTTGAGATGACCTTGATTATAAAAAATTATGGTTAAACTCTATCTTTCACTGTGTAAAATGCTGCTATAAAGATACACTTAGTTTTGAGAGGATTATCTACTGTGATGTGTGAAAGCCACTACAATAAGTGGAGAGGACTACCTTACAACTAGTATGAAAGTCATCATACTAAGGATATTGGCTTGTGCATATCTCCTTTATAAAAAAAAATAACATGAAAGAGGAAATAACTACAATTAAATGCACCAAAAGAAAGAGTTACAAATGGTTATGCAAAAAGAAAAATAAATAACCAATCCCTCATATAAATCATGATAATAAATAATGAGAGAGAATTCAAAAAAATAATTATTAATTAATAAAGTCATCTCTTAGTAATTTTTTTTATAATGTGTAAGTATGAATTTAACTGAAATTTTTGCATAATTGGTGATTTTTTTTACTACAAAAGTTTTTATAACTAATCATAAATGGACAAAGTGACATACTATTGTAGTTTAATATTTATTTCACCTTGAGAAATTATCAATATGTCACCATATGTGTTGAGAAATATATGTGTGTTTTATTAGAATACTTATATATGCTGTGAATAATCTAATATTGTTTAAGAATGATTTTTATTTCAAAATTGATTATTTGAGTGATATTCATGTTTGAATAAATATACTACCTTTATTAAAAAAATTGAAATAAAAATAATTTTTTTTATAATTTTTGTTAGTATATCTTTATTTGAGTGCTTATTTGAAATGTTTGGGTAAATATAGGACTTGGGGGGAGTTTGCAATTTTTAGAAATTAAGAATGTCGATTGATCGAGTATGAACTAGATAGATCGAGGTATGATGTCAATTAATCGAGTGAGTTTAATTTATATATGCTTCTTCTTTTTATTCCCCTTTATAAGAAACCTAACCCCCATATGTGGCCCATTACATTTTTAACTCAAAATACTCTAAATCCACTAATTAATGTCTCTAAATCACTTAGAATTATTGTTAATCTCTTTTCTAGCATCAATCCTTACAAAAAAAAAATATATTTGAGTAGAAATCAATAAAACTCAATTTCCCCACTTTTTTTTACTTTCTCACCAATCAAACACATTTTATGAGGTTTTTTTTGGCATTTTCTTCCCAACATTATTCCACTGATCTTGATTATGTAATTTTTTGGGAAAATTTCAATAATTTGGATAGTTTACAATTTAAGGGTGTTTTTGTCATTTTGGATTTTGTGCTCAATTTCTACAATGGCTATAAGACATTGTGAACTTCCTCCTAGTGCTCCAACCCCTCATTCCATTTAATCATGGGATGATGAATCATAATCGAGGTATCCATTTCTTTCTCTAAAGGTCCTATTTTACTTGAATATGGGATAACTTGGATATAATTTCATAAAATTAAAATTATCCGAGCCATTAGGAATATAATTGGCAATCCCTATTCATATCAGCCAAATTACATTACCTATCCTTTTTTGTGATCTTATACAAATATTGATCCTAAAATCTGTCACCCAGACCTATGAACTACAAAGTTTTCTTGCAAAACAAAGTTGTTGACATTTCGGCTTAGAGAATCAACACCTTTTTAGTCATTTCAAACATTAGAGATATTGGTTTTAAGTTAGAGTGGCATAGCATAACTAATGAAGATTTTTTAAATGAACTTTCTAATTCACCTAATGTTGGCCTCAATTTTAAACGATTGTTTATCCCGGATGTGTTCATACCCTTTTATTAGGTGTTCAACAAAATGGTATGTGCAAACTTATTACCCTCTAAGAACTCCTCTAAGATAGAACACTTATATGCAAAGATATTATAATGTATTGGAAAATGTATTGCATTCAATATAGGTTCAGTTATTCAAGATGAGATTATAAACTAATCTTAAATTGTTAACTCAAGGATTAGGCTTCCTTATGGTTGCCTAATCACCTAAACCATTCTATTTATTGGTGTACAACAAATGAAGGATTATGATACCATTTGCTTGATGGATGACATAGGAAAGTCAACCATCTTAAGATCATTTTCTCAAACATCAAAGAGATAGAGATCTATTGATGTTCAAATAAGTGACAGATGAGTTGCATATGATATTTTTGGAGATGAGAAAATGGAAAATGTACATACTTCTGAACTATCTCATCATGATTTATTTGAAAATGAGATACAAAAAAGAATGAGAATGTTACATCAATAAATGAATACTATGAAGAAGTGTCAAGAAGTAACATTTTCCATGATTAAAGACGAATATTTACATTACAGGTTTCCTCCTTTAAGAAATCTATTTACTTTTGTTTTATTTTGTTATTTTTTCAAGAAGTAACATTTTTTATGATTAAAGACATTCATTTACATTGCAGGTTCCTTTCCCACGATATTGATTTACTTTTGTTTTATTTTATTATTTTATCTTAATTTTATATTGTGTTTTAAGTCAATATATTTTATTTTTTTCATATTTTAAAATATAATTGATATTTATTTGAGCTGTATTCGAACCATATTAATCAATGCATTATATTTTTTTGCATACAATAGTTTGTATTTCATGACTATATTACTTAGTTTCTTAAATTTTTTATAAGAGTTCGCATATATTTTAATTGAATACAAAAAATTTATTTTATTAAAAATTTAAATTATTAGATAAAATAAAAAAAATATTACTTTCTTATCATTTATCATTTGAAAAACCTGCAAAACAAAACTATATTGTATATTGTGTGTGATGTAGTTATTGTTATGTTTGGAACCGTGTCATAATCGCATCATCATCATCTCTGTATTTTTTTTAATAATATGTGTGCTGGTTTAGATATTAAAATATTTGGTAATTTCTTGTATTTTATTTATTTATTTATTATAAGATTTGAATGAATGTTAACGATGGAATCTCTAAAACTGACTTTTTGACGTATCATATTTCGGTTATCGATAGAAAATTAGCATTTTATTATAAGATAACACAACGTAAATATAATATTGTTTAAAAATTTAATAATATTTTATTTTTTTAATAATTTTATTATTTTTTATTATTATAAAAATATGAAAATATTAAGTAAATTTTTTATATATCAATAAAATTCAATACAATTAATATTAAAATACGATATAATATAAAATAAATACAAAATAAACGTGATATTATCAGCCCCCAATAATCGTAGTTACTGACTTAAATTTCATTTTAAATCCCATTCAATATCTGAATTTTGAATTTTAGAACTGTGTCTAATCAATTTTCAGATTGGATATTTTTTTATGAAACATTTATAATCGTCTTAAATAAAAATTAATAATATTTTAAGAGATCAAAAAACTAATTAAATAATGATTTTAATAACTTTTTGAATAAAATTATTTAAAAAACAGGAAAAATATAAAATAAATTAAATATTATTTAAATAAATTATTTTATTAAAATATTATATCAATTTAAATACATTATACATATTATTACAAAATATTAAATAAAATTATTATAATATAATCTAATATAATTTATGGTGAACACCAAACATATCAATTTTATGTTAGTTTGATTTTGACCCATATATTTCATATTAATTATAATAATAGTTCATTAATTTTATGGTTGACACCAAACATATCACGTACGTAATATTATGTTAGTTTGACTTTGATACATGCAAAATTCACTTTTATTTCATATTAATTATAATAATAGTTAATATGAAAGTGTTTAAGAATGTAAACAAAATTATTAAACAATTTTAACTAAAAATGTTTTATTTGATGTCTTACATGTTCTTTGTTTTCGTACATCATGTTCTAAATTTCAATCCAAGTTGTTCCTATATAATCATGTTATTTGTGCTTTTCCATTTCCATTTTTTCTTTCTTCAAACAAATAGTATTTATTTTTGAAAAAATGATAGTACTTATCTTTCATTTAGATAAACTAATCACACAAACTAAAAATTAAGGATTTGATTTCTGTATGTATGAATCATGTAATAGTATTTCATAGCCACTTTAAATTACTAAGTAGTAAACAATTAAATTTATATTAAAGGAGATATAGTAGCCGTCCTTGAAAAAAAAAGCACATAATTAATTTTTCTTTTTGTGAAATTATATAAATAATACCTCTAAATTTATAACAATAAAATAATATTTTAATAATATTAAAAGTATTAAATAAAATATATTTTAATATTAAACGAATTTAAATTATTATATTTTAAATTAAATAATAGTTAATTTAAAATGATAGATTTAACACTTTTAATAATAAAAAGATATGAAATTTATTTTTATTTTTATTATTTTCTAAGAAATGCACATAAATAATACAAAAAGTTTTCTAGGTGGTCCAAAATTTAATATGAAATTATTGTTGATCAAGACTTGAGAGCATAATTCATCTTTATAAGGTGATGAATTAAATTCATTTCCTTTTTATTAACTTTTCCTGCTTTTGCGATTATGGTTGGAACTGTCCTTGAAAATTATTTAATGGAATACTCTACAAGCTTGTTTAAACTTTATTTTACAATGATTTATTTCTCAAAAAAATATTTATGATATACAAATTTAACATTAATTGTAGTGTTTTTTGAGTATTTTTAATTAAAAAATTAGTTAAATTTATATCAAATTATTTTGATTAAATTTAAATACATTTTTTATCATATAATGTGCTACTTTGCGGATTATATAATAAATTTTTTATTGAAATTGTTAAAGTTTGAAAGAAATAATTTTTCTAAAATATTTAAGTATTTTTTTAACTAAATATTAAATTTTTACTTATATACATATAAAAAATATATACATAACATATATACTATTACGTTATATTTAATAAAAAATTAAATAAAAATTTCACTTTATTATTACAAATCACTTATTTAAAAAAAAAAGAAAATGAAATTAAATGGCATTTTTCATTAAAAATATATTTTTTAAATTAAATTACTAAGCTGTACATTTCTTCGGATCATATAAACACTTCACCATTCTTATACATGAACTGTGATGCTGTGTACGAATTGCTCAACTACTTTCAATAAACGTAGTTTCCAATTATATATTGATCTTGGCAGCCCTCCCCCAACAAACTAATAGAGTTAAAATTTGCAATTTGCCGTATATGGATCAGACAATAATTTTTAGGGATCATGGGAAATTAATTATTGCCTCGGTTGAGATTTTCTGGAGTGCAAAAATGACTTCATTATAATATATTTTAGGATTTTAATAACTTCATTAAAAAATGTATATATATATATATATATATATATATGTGAAATATAATAATATTATTTAATTAACGTGATTATAAAATTGTTATTTGATTAAGGTTAAAAATAGAATTATAAATAAAAAAACAGTGTAAAATGTGAAGAAAAAACATGTAAAATGATACATCTTCATTTAAATCAACCTATATAATTATCACGTTATAATTTTAATTAAAATAATATTAAAATATTATATTTGTTCTTATTGAATCATTTAAAAAAAAGAATAAAAAACAATTATTTCTAATACATGAGATTAAATGACGCAAATCGTTTAGCCTACTGAACTATCGGTGCTCTTCTTCTAATAAAGAAATTATGATGGCACGCAATTAAGTTTATTTATTTATTTTTTTCCTAAGAGTCATTATATATTAACGTTCAAAATATTATACTTATATATGTTAGGATTCTAATTTGAATATACTACAAATGTGTAGGAGATTATGGAATTGAAAAGAACCGTATAGTGGATCATTCAGAATCCAAGAAGCTATAGCATCCGAACCTTGATTATATTCTTTAGGAATTCATTTTATACTTAATTATACAAGATAATTATGAAAATAAAGGGATAACTTCACCTAGATATTAATGAGCATTCAAAGATGTATTATGTTTATTACCAAGAATGTAATTTATAACATTTAAGCAATCCCTTACAATAATCGCATTCTTCAACCCCATTGATTTCGCCAATCCAATTGCTAAAGAAAGCGAATTGCCTCAATTCCCATCTCTAAGAAGTTAAGTAGCATCATTTTATAAACATAATTGTACATCAATTCACATATATTTATAATATATTTATTATTTTCTATATATTTTATGTGTTTATTTTACTATATAGGTATTTGGGGACAAAATGAAGAAAAAAAAACAAAAATGAATACTTAGAGCAAAACTAGGATACTAGATCGATCGAACTTCATTTCAGGTCAATCAAAGGGAAGCTACAAATATAGAAAAATTGAAAAATGGATATCGTTGCTAGGTCAATCCAAAAGAGACTCGATTGATCGAACAACTACTAGATCGATCGAGCTTTGATCAAGGATTGGTCGAGAGCTCTTGAGTTGAAAATCGACAAGGTTAGATCGATCGAGCTAGGGTCTTGATGGATTGAGAAGCACATTCAACTCGCAAAGTTGACACTTTGCATCACCAATTTTTAATCCTAATCATTGGATCAAGAAAAATAGAATCATATTTGAATTAGGGTCTAGAAATACACTATAAAAACAACCTAATAGGTTATCAAAGCATACATAATTGATAAAAGGAAAAAGAGAGATCAAAGAGTACACTAAGGGTAGCTTTTGGAGGAGATTTTGGATAGAAGATTGAAGATTGGGGTTGCATTATTTCATCCTCTACTTTTTATAAGCTTTTCGTAATCATATTCTTTATACTTTTTCATGAAAATAATATTAATTCTTATAGAATCTATGTCTAGCTAACTCGATAATGTCATTGTGAACACTTTTAAGTCTTAAACTATATTTTAATTAATTTAATGTCATGAATAAATTTAGTTTCAATTCTTGATTCTTGATGTGTGATAAGAGCCAAATTATTGCATTTTTGTTATGATTTAAATGTTAATATTTGTGTGAAAATTGCGTTTATTTGATTATTTAATCCACAAATGTCATTTCACGGGTATTTCGTGTTTAAAGTGCAATTTCAGGTAAAATCATAATTTTGGAGAAGTTTGGGACAAATTTCAATGAACGGGATTGAGTGCAAATAAAAAGAAAACAAAATTTCAAAATTTGGAATTTCGCCGCCGGCGAGAATATTCTCGCTGTCGGCGAAAACCTTACGGAGAATACGTTGAAAATCATGCAGGGAGCACGGATTTTGGCAAAGAAATCTCACCGCCAGCGAGATTTAGCGGAACAAAAATCATAACTTTTCCAGAAATCTCACCGCGGCGAGTTTTGTCCGAAAACACATTTTTTATTGTGTTTTGTTCCAAAATTCCCCCCCAAACCCTAGATCTATATATACAATATGATGGAGAAAGAGGGGGATGGCAGAGAGAACAAATCTGAGTCATTTTTGGAGGAGAAAGTTTGGAGAAGCTTGAAGGATCATCACCATTGTTGCTACCAAGTCTTCATCTTCAAGAGTTTTTCATCTCTTCTCCTTAGCCTTCATATTCTGCATTTTATTCAGATTTGTTATTCGTGAATTCAATTGAAATAATGGTTGTTCTTATTTTCGTTATGAACTAATTCGTTTTTGCTAAGGCTATGATGTAGTTGAATAAAGGAAATCTGATTTCTTTTGTTATTGTTATATGAGTTCATAGTTTTCATGTTGAGTGTTTATTTCCATGCTTAATGCTTTTAAATTTTTGGCCAAGATTTAGATGATTAGTTGCATTATATTGAGACCGAGAGGAGATATGTAATGAATTCTTCTTGTGATAAATACCGTATCTTGAATGCGAGTGTGAGAACTAATGCATGATGTATGTGGTTAATCTAGAAATTCTATAAATATTAATGTGCTTGTTTGTGATTAAATCTTCATAGAAATATAGTTGATTTTCATAGATAAGTAATTCTAATATAACTCGAGAGAGAGTATTAGGTAAATTTGGGTTTTTCAACCATCACTTTTAGCTTTGATTCTCATATAACATGACTTGAAATCAGATTGAATGGATTTAGCGAAATCAAATGCCTTAGCATTTTTAATTATTTGTGAACAACATTAAATTTTGTTATTTGCGTTTAGTTTTATGTTAATTTTTTTTAAAACAATTTCAACAATTCGGTTTTCAAATAAAATTAGGGTTAGTCAATTTCGGTACTTAGTAACGTCATTCCTTGTGGGTTCGATATCCGTACTTTTGTACACTTTATTACTTGAACGATTCGTACACTTGCGAAAATAAGCATCAAGTTTTTGGCGCCGTTGCCGGGGAATGGTTTGATTTTATTAATATCGATACTACCTAATCTTAGTTTTAATTTGAAGTTAATTTGTTTTATCTTTCTTTCATTTATAATTTTGTTTATTTTCCTGTTTTATTTTATTTATCAAAAAAAAAGTAACTTTGTGTTGTTTTTGTGTTAGTTGATTTTCTGGTTGTAGTATTTTTGTATGAGACGTACAAGAAGCCTTAACCTTCTTCCATTTGATCTGGAGATTGATAGAACATATAGGCGTCTAAACCGAGAGAGAATACGTTCAACTTCAGCTCCTAATAGACAATCAACCATGGATCCACCATTTGTTGAGGAAGGTGGAAATCGTCGAGCTTTGAGGGATTATGCTGCGCCTAATGTTGCTGGAACTATTTCGGGTATAAGGAGGCCAACTATTCAAGCCAATAACTTTGAGATAAAACCATCCTTTTTCCAAATGGTTCAATCAAATCAGTTTGGGGGAATGTCAAAGGATGATCCAAATGCACATATTGCTTACTTTCTGGAGGTGTGTGATCTTTACAAGATAAATGGTGTGTCCGAAGATGCTGTAAGATTGAGGGTTTTTCCTTTTTCACTTCGGGATAAAGCCAAGGAGTGGCTAAACTCATTACCACCGGGATCAATTACAACATGGAATGAATTGGTTCAGAAATTCTTGTCCAAGTTCTTTCCTCCTGCTAAGACAGCAAAATTAAGGAATGAAATCACATCTTTTACACAGTATGACCAAGAATCATTACATGAAGCTTGGGAAAGATTCAAAGAAATGTTGAGGAAATGCCCACATCATAGTATACCAATTTGGCTGCAAGTCTCTACATTTTATAATGGGTTGGTTTCAAACTATCGGGCAATGATTGATGCTGCAGCTGGAGGGTCTTTAATGGGAAAAATACCAGAGGATTCTCATGAGTTGTTAGAGATTATGGCAGAAAACAACAAATAGTGGAATTCAGAGCGGATAATTATAAAAAGACCAGCAATAGTGCATGAAATTGATTCAGTGAATGCTTTGTCGGCTCAAGTTGCTGTTCTTTCAAGAAAGATGGATTCTTTGTCATCCAAATTCGAATCCAAACCAATTGCACAATGTGATTTATGTGGTGGAAATCATGCTAGTATCGAGTGTCAAGTTGGAAATCCATTTGCTTCATCAAATGCTGAGCAAGCGAATTATGTTTCAAATTTCCAAAAACCTAAACATAACCCATACTTGAAGGATCATCACCATTGTTGCTACCTAGTCTTCATCTTCAAGAGTTTTTCATCTCTTCTCCTTAGCCTACATATTCTGCATTTTATTCAGATTTGTTATTCATGAATTCAATTGAAATAATGGTTGTTCTTATTTTCGTTATGAACTAATTCGTTTTTGCTAAGGCTATGATGTAGTTGAATAAAGGAAATATGATTTCTTTTGTTATTGTTATATGAGTTCATTGTTTTCAAGTTGAGTGTTTATTTCCATGCTTAATGCTTTTAAATTTTGGGCCAAGATTTAGATGATTAGTTGCATTATATTGAGACCGAGAGGAGATATGTAATGAATTCTTCTTGTGATAAATACCGTATGTTGAATGCGAGTGTGAGAACTAATGCATGATGTATGTGGTTAATCTAGAAATTCCATAAATCTTAATGTGCTTGTTTGTGATTAAATCTTCATAGAAATATAGTTGATTTTCATAGATAAGTAATTCTACTATAACTCGAGAGAGAGTATTAGGTAAATTTGGGTTTTTCAACCATCACTTTTAGCTTTGATTCTCATATAACATGACTTGAAATCGGATTGAATGGATTTAGCGAAATCAAATGCCTTAGCGCTCTTAATCATTTGTGAACATTAAATTTTGTTATTTGCGTTTAGTTTTATGTTAATTTTCTTTTAAAACAATTTCAACAATTCGGTTTTCAAATAAAATTAGGGTTAGTCAATTTCGATACTTAGTAACGTCATTCCTTGTGGGTTCGATATCCGTACTTTTGTACACTTTATTACTTGAACGATTCGTACACTTGCAAAAATAAGCATCAATGTGTTTAATTTTACTTTTTAATGTCAAAACTATGCATGTTATGAATTATAATGTATAAGTAGTTCATTGATAGTCTAAGGTAGTGGTATATTTTGGATTTATATTTAGAAAGAGCACTATATACATAGTAAAAAACAATATTAGTTATTATTTTAGTTATTATTTGTTTTTAATTAAAAAAATATAGAGAGAGGGTACTATATGTATCTCATTTTAGTAAAATATGTTCAAATTATTAAGTTTTTCTAAGATATTGAGTGTCAAAAACTTAAAATATAAAACTCAAATAGGGATATGATTATATTTTATACATATAATTTCATTATAATTTATAAATATTACCTTTAAAATTTTATTTATCTAAAGTGTCACGCCTCACCCAAATTTACCTCAACCTCTTGTCTAAGATATTAATATGTAATTGCTAATGCCCTTATTCGAAGTAGCACATTGTTGCTTTTGTTATTAAGAGGATTAAATACTTAGGTTATTAATGGTTTTAATCCTGCCTACTTTAGTTATTGTTAGGAGATAGAGATGGATTAAATGGGCAATAAACTATGAAGACTTTAGGTCTTTCATTGGGTATATATTTACATGTGGCGTTCATTTAAGGGGTCCACGTGGACTTACAATGATAAGCTTGAAAACATACATAAAATAAGCATAAATGTCGATCTATAGCCAATCTTGACAACAATCATATAGATATTTGTGTCTTCACCTTGACATTAGTATTTATACTACATCTAAACATCAAGTCCACCATTTTTTTAGTTCGGAGGCAAGGATCATGGTGAGAGAGTGCACCTACCATCTAGGCTTATAGTGCCCATTCATAATGCTTCAAAACTACGCTTTGGGACATGCATTCTCACTTGTTTTTTTTGAATTTTGAACATTAGTGATAAATGAATAGGTATATATATGGGGGCAATAGTCTTGAGAGTCCCATTAACTTTCAATTTTTCTCAACTTTTTATCTTAAAAAATGCTCTATCGCTTTTTCCCAACCTCAAATCGCATTAGCCTAGTGTTAATATTATATAGCCGAGAGCTTTTGATTTCAATCTGATGGTAAGCTTTTACTAGCTTGGTTCTTCAGAATACTGTCCAAATAATTTTCCCATCAAACCAACTTTAATAGTTTTCTTCTATTTTAGGTATGTTCTTTCTTCTATCTCCCTACTACTTCATTTTCACAGAGGTACTTCTTTGCAAACTCACCTCCTTATCATTTTCATGCTTTATTTTAGGTTTAGCTCATTATTAGAGATTTAGAGTCACCAATAAATATGTCTAGAAAGAAACTTATGAACCTTCCAATGCTAAAAAGTGTACTTATATGTGATAGTATGGAGGAGTTCGTTGACTCTAGTGGCTCCGAGTATTTGAAAGACTCGAGCTTGACCTACAGCTCAAGCTCTTCGGGGAGTTTTGAGAGCTCTCACAACATAACCATAATATTTCCATCAGTAAGCAAAGCTTGGCATGCTTGTAAGCAAGGAATCAATACTTCTATTCACATTCCCATGCCGATCGATGTCACAGTCCCTTAAGTATGGTGCAAGAAGACTCGAGCAGGGAGAGGTACAAGTAAACCCATCTATGGGACTAAAGCATGAAGGCCTAAGTCCAAAACCTATGAGTTTGGACCAGATTATGCCTCCAAACTCAGGAAGGCTTATGATATTCCTGAGTCTATACAAATCCAAATCCCTAGCCTGACATCTTTCGACAGTGACCCACTTCACGAGGGTTGGATTGTGTTCCACGAAAAATCTCTTTGGAATGAATTACATTTCCCTTGCCCAAATTCATCAGATACTTCTTAAGGTATACTCAAATAAATCCTTATCAACTTTTCTTCAATGGATGGAGGTACTTCCTGTGTATCACATTACTAGGGAAAGGGCTCGATGTTAGAATGGGTATGCCTAAGTTCAATAAGGTATACGTCCTAAAATAGATCCCATTAGACCTATAATGGATTTATATATTGACCAAACAAGATGGAGGGATGAACATCTAGCTTTTGAACAATGACCAAAACTGGAAGCAATTCTTCTTCTATGTTTCTAGTCGTTAGGAGTCCAAGGTCGAGAGAAGCCTAATTTATCTGATCTAGGGAAATGTAAAGGTCATTTTAAAGAGGTCGAACATATTATTTACCTGACCTGACTCTATGGAAGGAGGTTTCATTGGAGTCCAGGTTGGAAACCATGTGAATGATTGGACTGGAGCCAATGTTATTATAAATTTGGATTGTGCATAATCCATGCTACACTATAAAAAAGAACACAAAGCGTAAAAAGTTCTGTCAAAAATTTGACTATAATTTTGAGCTGATACTAGAAGGTTGTAGTTTTTATTCAAGATACCTATATTGAATTATTTTATGTGGAAACTTGACTAATATCATTTTGTGTTTTCGTTATGCAAATATGGACATCATCAACGTATCCTTGGATGACTTCATCTAATTTCAATCGAGCAAGAAGAGCATGGCCATCACTGTCTCCAAGTTCAAGAAGAGGAAGGTAGTGCCTCGAGATCATAGGGCATTAAGGATACAATCACAAAAATTACCAAATCCTTGAACCATTTTTGAGGATTTTATTATCCCTTGCATCCTATCCCAATGCCATCATTTACACCCACTTCACCCTAATCGGGTAAGGGAAAGTCCATAAACTTCATGGAAACACTTGGCTCATTCAATAAGACCATCATTGGCAATACCATAGTGGAAGAAGAGTTCATTAACATGAAATTGATGAGGCCAAATGAAGTAATCCTAGTTGAAATAGGCAAAGAGTTCGACACCTTGAACCTGGCGTATAGGAAAATTATTAAAGTAAGATTGACAATCTATTCTTCATTTATTCATATTTTCATATGACCAAGATGATTAAAAACTTATACATATTTTGTTTATTATAGCAGATGCCTCTCATCCATTACTAAAAAGTTTGAAAGGTAGAATAGATGAAGGAAAAGATGAGAAAGGAGAAAAACGACCACCAAATCGTATTGTCTAGAGTGACGATCCTCCACGTGTATACAATGGATCTCGCAAAGAGAGAGGAAGTCACTCTAAAGGTCAAGGAAAAGGTGGAAAAGTAACTTGGAGACCTCAAGGAGGAGCTTATTTGGTCTAAAGCGTTGAAGAGAAAGTATGCCAAGATTTAAAGGCCTCTAAGGTTTAAGATTACTACCAAATACTTGATCTAACTCCTACCTTAACTGAGTCACCTCGAACCATTATTGAAGATGACGAGAAAGAGGCCAAAGTAAGAGATGAGGCTGACACAAACCTACCATACTATCAAAATAATGCAACTAGTATGCTCTTAGACCGGTCACTCCCTTTTGTATTAATTGATGTTTTGTAGAAATTTGTTTTGCATTATAATTATGTAAAGAACAACTACCTTTTTTGAAAATGTTAATGAATATTAATTTTCTATTTATAATTGTCATTATGCACATTTTTATTTTTGTGAATGAGTTGTTTTGTATGAAAATGAAAACCCTCTTCATTTTTGGGAGACATGTGGGACACACTACTTGTTCGATAAAAAAATGAATTCTCCCATTAGATTTGGAATTGCATATTTTATCTCTTTTGTTCTTTTTCTTGCCTTAGAGGAACTCTTCATCAATTATGATCACTGATTGATCTTCACATTTTTGAGCTCATTCATTTTAGAAAGAGAGCTCAAAATTGATGAGTGAGGTCAAATAATTGTAGCTCAAGGTGAACGTACATAAGCGAAGGTTTAAAGTTACATATCTAACTAACCTAGAAAAGAGTGAATAGGTAATTTTTTAAAATATATTTAATTAAAATTCACAAGCCATCAGATATGCAATCATGTGTAATTAATATAAAATGAAAATAAATCAGAACTTGATAGACAATATTTTAGGTGTAAACAACCTAGACCATAACAATAATCTAAGAAAAAATCACTCGTCCATTAGACTACCTAACTATCCATTATGAAAATCAATATTTAATTACACGATCTTCTCTTAAACTACCCTTAATAGATAAAGCTCACAAAGTAATCTATTTACAAGCTATTATTTCTTTCACAGTCTTTACAAGATAGGCGTACGAATTCGAACCAACATTTTGATATCTCGAGTCATATGATCAATCGAATCAATTCAGTAAGTACTTGAAAAGTTAGCACAAATAGCAAAAGTACAAATTGTGTCCTAAAGTAGATTCAATAATGAAAAACTCTAGCTAGAAGATTCAAGACTTAAATCAATTAAAATAATTCATCTAGAAAATCCTAGAACAAATTGACTAAGCATAAATTTAATAAAAATAACATCTTTGAAATTGAATAATTATGATCGCCAACAAAATTATTTAATCCAAACATGCAAAAACCTATCAAGAAAAAACTATATGAATATAAAATCACATTATCATAAAAGAAATAAGCTAATTAATCAATCAAACATAACCACACAAAGTTTGATATATCAATTCAAGAAAGAGCCTAAAAAAATATGATTCAATTTTCATAAAATGATTTAAGAAAGAAACCACAAGATGAACAGAATAAATTTTGTTAGTCAAAATACAAACAATTAGGTTATTTATATAGGAAAGATAAAACCTTAATACAAGGTTAAAGAGAAATTACAATTCTATCAAGTTGTAATCCTACAAGCTCGATCGATCTAGTCCTGGCTCAATCGATCAAACCACAAAGGTCAATCAATCAAAACCCTTCTTGATCAATCCAACAACAGTTAAAGTAAACCCAAGATCAGATAGATTGAATATAATCCATTCTCAATGGATCCAGTCCCTTGATCAATTGAACTCAACTTCGATCAATCTACTCCATTTTGAAAATCAACACGAGAGGACATAGATTGTACAAGATCACTCCTCGATCAATCTAAACATTTGATCAATTGACCTACCACTTTGATTGATCAACCAGTATATATATCAAAGTTCTTAAGTGTATAATATGTATTCTAACATGTTTAAGAACATGTATATATTAAAACATGTTGATTGAAGTTTGAATGTTTCTTAGGCTTGAATAGTGGACAAGAAAATGCACTTAGAAATTAGTTTACATTTAAATGTATTATTCATGAATAACTACAACAATCATATATCTTACAATCTCTCTATTTGGTATATTTGTGTGACAAAATCTTTCCCTCTCATTACATGACACTCGTAGGAAAACTAAAATTTATATAGTGGTACTATCCTATAATTCGATGAAGCCAGCTTCACTTCAATCTTGATAGCTCATGTGTATACAGAAAAAAATAATAGATATGCACACAATTTATCTCGTATGACTCATTATTTATTAGTTTAGTGTATATAGTAACAGTTAAGCAAAAAATCATGTATAAGCAATGAGTAATAACAAGTAGAACATTTTTAAATATTAAAATTACTCCTCATATGTGATATATCAAAATGAACAGTTAATCATTAGGAGTTCTCCCCCTACGTGCATCAACAAATAATAAATAGAGTACTTAATTAGTATGTTCTCCCCTATGTGTTATCCATCCCATTAATAACCACTATTAATAATGATGCTCTATAAAAATCGAGTGATTAGTGCACTTTTTACTTAATATTTACTAGTTATATTTAATAAGTAGTATTTTTTAAGGTTAAAAATTTTAAAATATGAACTTTATAGTAAAAGGGGTGAAAATATAATTTTTTTTGAATTTGTTTGGATATTTTATGAATTTTTTAATGCATGACCAATCAGAAGTTTTCATGTGGACGCCATGTAAGTAGAGGAATTGACCAAGCATGCCACGTGAATGACACATAAGTAGAGAGGGCCATTCACGCAATGTCGAGTGTATTGTGTGACATAGCACCATACCATGTGTCAGCATCGCGTTCTTTCCAATTTTCGCCTCTTGGTCAATGCGATTGCCATACGTCATCATCTATTTTGTCCATTCATTATACCCAAGCACCACACAATCTATAGCCGCAAATCACAATGTTCCATGTGGCATTGAGTCTGCATGCATTGAATGAGACCAATCACCTATGCCATGCATCGAGCGGTGATTGGATCCACTTTTTTCTCCATGCCACGAGGAATGTTCCTATTAACTGGCACTATTATATTTTCATTTTTTAACCTTAACCTTTGATTTAAAGCTGATATGATGGTCTAGATTCCACTTGATAATCCTGTGAACCCTAATAAGTGTGAATTAACATAAATTTTATCAGTTTTTGGGGCCAAGAAAAGAGAAAAATAAGGAAAATTTAAAAAGGACATGATTTTGGTTAAGATTCAAAAGAAGATAGGTACTACAATTCAAGAAATTGATTGAATTTCTTATTCTTCTCTTTTCTTTACCAATTTTTATGTCTTTCTTTATGAAAAATATGAGATTTATGAAAAAAATTATATCTAGTCAATTTATTAATCTAGGGATCTTATGAATTCAATTTTTAACATGAGGTGATCTAATATTTTACCCTAATTATGATTTAAATTTAATTATATTATTTTATCTGATATTTATGGTATTAATTGTTTGGCTAACAATTAATCTATAGAGACAATTAAATAGATTTGAGATAATTATTTAATTATTTTTCTAGACTAAGAAGAATACATAATTTCTAAGTAGAGGCGTATGATTCTTAGGTATGTGATCAATAATTGATTAACTTAATGAGTAGTATGTAATTTAATTAACATGAGAGTGTGATTATATTAATTACTTCATGGTGTGTAGTTTAATTGAGGGAGGAATACATGCTAGGTTAGATTCAATTGATCATGTAATTGGTTGATAATTACACTGAGGGGATTTTAGTGATTCATATGTTTAGAAAATTAGAGGATTAAGTATTCCTAGATATTTTCTCATATATCTTTTTAGCTACGAAATTTGCGTTAATTAATTATTACTATTTATTTTTAATTTTTTTAATTTTGCTTTCTTAAAACATAAAAAAATTGATTTTTATTTTTTGGTTTTGAAAATTAATTTCTAATAACATAATCTTCATGGAAATGATATTTTCTTACGTGTTACGATAAGTATACTTGTGTATTCATTGCACACAATTTGTGTTCGATCAAACCACTCCTTCCCCATTTTATCACACGAAAAGATAATTTAACTTTAACGTATAGATAAATAGTATGAGAAAACATGCTATGTATTTCAAAAATGAATGAAGTCCCGAGTTCTATGACTCTCCTAAATAAAGTAGAATAAAACAAAAAATTATAAAAACTAATGTATATAAATTTTTTTCTTTTGAATTGAGGATAGTATATTTATTAAAACATAACTAGAATAGAACACTCAGTTAAAAAATTAATTTTGTTCAAATTTTGGATATCCATTGAAAGCATATTGAAAAGATACACATACATACTATTACACATAGTGACATATTGATAATCACCGAAAATAAGATACAAGTTTGAACTAAAAACGTATGTCACTTAATTCATTTATGATCACTAATGGAATATTCAAAGAAAGAAATATCACCTATCATTGAAAAAATGCAATTGAATCCTAAATTTTACAAAATAAAAAATATATATCTTCCAAGTGATAACTTAAAAAATTTTATTCCCTTTCTTTTTATATATATATATGGTTTGGTTATTTATTTATTTATTTTCATTTTATATAACCAACTTATGACTCTTTCTTTTTGTGCATGCTAAGATTTTTCTATTTTATTTCTTTCTTTCTTTTGTTAAGGAATCATGCACGAGCCAAAAACCTAATATGATGATTTTCACACTAGTTGTGAGATAACATTATCTATTCATTACATTAGTTACACACATCACAGTATGTATTCCTTTCAAAAATAAATGTCTCTCATAAGATTTGTTTATAAAGTGAAAGATAGAGCTTAAACACAATTTTGCAATCAAGGTTAGTTCAAGCCTTCAAATCTTTCAAAAGAAATCACCAACTTTAAATATGATATACATGTGAGTTTAATGAGTGTGTGAGTAAGTTTTTGTCAAAATCAATCACCATATGTTAAAAAGTATGTAAATACACAAGTTAAAATACTCAATTTGTAAATGCAAATTCAATTTGAATAAGTGAAGTTTGGAAGTGAAAGTTGTATGTAAAGTCTCTCTTTATTTTTTTTAATCTAAATAAACATTAATAAAAAAACCTACTAAAGATACTCACCTATGGTTAATTAAGAACTTAAAAAAAAGTACATAAGTAAATAATAAAGAATGGTCTGGTGATCGAAAAAATACATTATTTTCAAACACAAACTTTTTTAAATTTTGGTTTTTCTATATCTTTGAATTGGAAATCAACTATTGTAGTTGCCATTGGCATGTTCTTTGAATTACCTCTAGATTTCACATTTATCCTAAATAAATATGCAATATGCATTGTATGATGATAATAATTAGTCCAATAACTAGAAATCGAGAAAGAGTTATTAAATATTTTGAGTATTTATCAAAAACTTACATTTTAGTCTTATATGATCTTTCCTATCACAATGTTGATAGATAGGCACAAGCTTAATAGTTTTTCTATTATAGGTGCAATGGTTCTTTATGCATAAGTAGCAACAAAATGAGTAGATTTAGAAGGTCTGACAAATGTGGTTTTTGAAGTTGTAGGTATGAAGTTCTCATCCCTATAACTCATGACTCTATGAAAGTAGAGTCATTAGTGTACTTTTATACTTAATATTTGCCTATTTTATTCAATAAGTGATATTTTTAGAGTTAAAAATATTAAAATATGAATTTTCTTATGAAAAGGATGAAGCTATAATTTTTGGAAATTTTTTGGAATTTTATGAATTTTTTAATCGAGGATTGATGAGAATAGGCTATGTGGATGCCACATAAGCAATGGCGTTGGAAAAGAAAGCCACGCAAATTCCATGCAATAAGAGAAGGCAAATCACACATCTCCATGTGTTTCCAGTGATGCTATACCGTGCATGTTAGATTTCATACTAGTCACATAGGTGATTTTCACTTAAAAATCTCGTGTGTTAATTTTTATATTACTTTATTTACACGTGATTGCATGTTTGGCTATTCTATAAAATTTTAGGTTAACGTTATTCAATTGATTATATATTCACTCCCCACTAGCTAATTTGATCCGTAAATAAATAAAAAAATCTCATTAAGATACATTTCATGCTAGATATTCTATAATTAATTTTCATTATCCATATATGTATGCTGAATCTCCACCAATGATGAAAAATAAAAATAAAAAAAGGATAAACCCAAGATCAATTCAAAAATAATTAAATCAATTGAATCCAAACCCAAAGATATTGTGAAACCAAAATTCAAGAAAATTTGGGATAGAAAATATTGCATTTTTTCGGTTAATCGATCATATATGTTGTTCACTAAGAAATTTTTATTGTGTGCTTGTTTGATCCTTGGTGAGCATGCTAGTTTGGTTAGTTTAATTATTTTTAATTTTGAATTTAGTATTTTGATTCTTGATTTTGTTTTAGTTTATATAAAATAAGTTATTTAAAAAAAATCAAAAATTCAAAATTCAAAAATAATACATGGAGTAGAATTGTTCTAGTATTGAAATAAACTTTAAATATTATTTTGAATCAAGAAAATAAATATTTTACATAATTTGATTTACTTTGATTAATTATTCATTATACAATTGATCATTTTGTTCTATGCATTTATATTCTTCCATACATTTGGTGATCGATGTACAACAAGAACTCCCTCACACATTCACTTGACACGTAAGTATGTTGTGTTTGATGTTTATAATTAATTATGTGAGATTTTAGGACTAGAGATAACATTGACTATAACAATTATGGTTGATCTCTATTTTTCACAGTAAAAATGATTCTATAGAGAGACATCTAGTTTTAAGAAGGCTATCTATGTGATGTGTAAAAGATATTACAATAAGGAGAGAGGGATACCTCACAACTAGTGTAAAAATCATTAGCTTGTGCATATGTTTTTTCATAAAATAAAAATAATATGATAAAGGAAATAGGTGTATACAAAAAAATAATTAGATGCACAAAAAGAAGAGCGACAAATGGTTATGCAAAAATAAAAATAAATAACCAATTCCTTATATAAATAACGATCATAAATAATGAGTTGGAATTAAAAAAAAAGTTATTTAAAGTTCTCTCTTAGTAAGACATTTTTTATTATATGCAAGTATAAATTCAACGGAATTTTTTACATGGTAGGTGATGCTCTGTTCCTTAAATCTTTCATAACTAATAATAAATGAATTGATTGACATACTTTTGTAGTTTCAATATTATCTCATCCTGAGCAATTGTCAATATATCACCATATGTGTTGAATTATTATGTGTGCTTTATCAAAATACTTCTCCATATTGTGAATAATATAATTTTATTAAAGAATGATTTTTATCATAAAATTGATTATTTGAGTGAAGTTCATGTTTGAATAAATCTACTACCTTGATTAAAAAAATGGTATTTTTATTAAATCTTTGTTTAAATTTTTTATTTTTATTTCTTAAGTGTTTATGTAAAAAATTCAAGTAGAAGGAAGGCATAGAGCAGTTTTTAGAAACTTTGAATAACTATCCATCAAATATGAACTAGATCAATCAAAGTATGAATTTTGATCGATTAAAGGGATTTAGTTTATTTACTCTTCTTCTTTGTTTTCCCCTTCCCTCAAATCCTAACCCTCATACACAGTCTTTCATTGGACACGAATTGTGTTCAATGAATATACAAGTATATGTATCGTAACAAGTAATATAATGATAAGAAAAGATCGTTTTCATGAATATTATGTTATTAGAAAGTAATTTTTAACAAAGTTCTTAAAAACGAAAGTTAAACCTAAACATCATTTTAAAAAGTTTGAGTTCTATAAATACCTAAACTAATAACATAAATTTAAATATAGATTTAAAAATATTAGGAAAATAAAATTTAACACTTAACGGAGAATTTATAGGATAATTTAGTTAGTTAATCATGCTTATACATTACTAATTAGGTTATTAAAATTTATAAATTAAGATTATCGATTTTTTCTTATATAAACAAATATCACCTTCGGTCAGGTGTACTATTTATTATTAAATAAAATCACATAATACTTTTGATAAGATCTATCAATTAATTTAATTAATTATGCTTCTTTTCTAATAAATTAACAAATCATTTACTTGCCACCTTCGGTCGGGTCTAACAAAGTAAACTTCATTCAATGTATCAAAGTTGGATTTAAGATTAATGTACCTGAGAACTAACTTTTAGATTTTAAAATCTAGTACAAAAGTATGTCGTAAATATATTTTTCATAATAATTCTTATAAAAATCTTTAAAATAGAGCATGACTCTAAACCAAATTTAGATAATCAAATCAAACATATAAGTGTATTACTCTAAATCAGATCCAAATAATGAAATGTTAAATCTAAGTTTCATATTTTAAGTTTACTACAAAAATTATGTAATTATCATATTTTTCTGTAATAAATTTGTAGAATTCTTGTATAGAAAATAATAATTAATTCATTTTATAAATTTTTTTACCGATTTTAATATTTCATAAGCATAATAACATTACTAATATTTCATAGTATTTTCAGCTAGATATGCTTAATTTGATAAATCATTAGTAAATTAAATAACATTTAGATGAACACATAAAATTACTCTAAAAATAAAATAATATATTTAGAATTTATATCTCATGCATATTCTTTGAAGTTCATAATTTCAAAATTGTTTTTGTACCTAGAAAGCCTTGAGACATATTTTTCAATACTATTTATTGAATTGAAAGATCTACTACCTAAACTAAACTTTGTTCAAGAAGAACTTTGAAACTAAACTAAAGAAAAGAAAGAAAAGAAAAGAAAATCAGCTAAGAATATTGAGCTAATGGGATGATAATTACAAATGGGTTAGAAGTTTATATAGTGTGGAAAGGCATGGATTAGGAGAGAAAAATATGGATCATAAGATCGGGCATCGCAGCATACTCCAATCTGGAATGCATTTGAATCATGATTAGTTTGTCCCATGTTACGACAAACATAAAACTTCACTACGGCTTGCGTTGATATGATCTTCTAGAATCTCTTTTGTATTTCACCCCTTACGTTAGGTTGAAACATATGTAAGGTTGGCATATGTTATTCTTTTGTTATTCATGTTTGCAATTGAGTGCTCTCAGGTACTATTCTTTTAAGTGTTTATTAATTAAATCAATTTGTAGCTATAAATGCTTGAAAAACAACATAACATACCCATAATTTTGAAAAAATAGATTGTTGAAACGATGATAAAATTATGAAAATATAAATATATTTTAACATTTTAAAGTGTATAAAATTACATTATATTTAGTGTTTTCCAAGTACTCATCACCAAAGCATGGAAGGCAACAAAAGTATTACCTATTGGGATTTCATTTTTGATAGTGTCCTCTTTAGGCCTATGAAATTGTTATCGACGGGTTTGAACATAAGGTCTAGTTATGGATCTTTAGGATTTTCTATGACAAGTTTTTGTAACTATTTGGAACATGATTTGTAGAGGACCATAGGCTACAAAAGTCAAGAACATTTTAATGTTATAGGTCAATAAAGACCTTAATGAGCCCATCTACACCATTACTATTGAGTTATGAGCGAGGTATATATGGTTCAGAAGTTTAACTTATGAACCCAATTCACCATTAAGTGTGGCATAGTAAACTTTAAGAGAGACTCCAATTGCTTAGGCAATTTGTGTGAGAATTTTTTATCCCATAATTCTAGGAAACATTGTAAAAATGGACCAATACTTGGGGTTGGTAGCTTTTTGATTATTAAAGTTGAATTTGGGTGTCAAGGGAACCCAAAAAATTCTTGGCTTAATAAGAATTGGTTCATTATCTCGCACTCGAGTTTTTTCTTGGAGCAATGTAAAAACATGCGATAAAATTCATAACCAAGGGTAATACTTTTCCAATTGGTGGATATATTCCACACCAAGGTTATTCAAGTTTTTAGGTCTCCTTGACTTTAGGGCTTGTTCCTTTTAGATAGAATTAGTCAACCAATAAGTGAGAGTTTGTTGCTTAAAAAGTGTGTAAAGAGTGCTACATAGGTATACGTATCGCAAATAAGTAATACAATGATAAGAAAATATCATTCTTATAAAGAATGATTTAATATAAAATTATGTAAAAATTAACAAAATAAAAATCAATATTAAGTGTTTTGAGTAATAAAATGAAATAACACAACAAAAGAAAATTAATGAGTAGCAAGTTATAAGATTAAGAATGCTTAAAAATGAGATACAAAAAAAAAAACATCAAAGACTTCAAATGATTAAGTTACATAGGATTGTAGATGAAACACAATAATATAGTCGAAACACAATTGCTACAGCTATGTTATAACAATGCTATGTCAAAATGCACCAGTAACAAGAGTTCGTGAAGGAATTCTTGCAAATTTGTGATACTTATATGTCATAAAACTCAATAAAATATATTCCTATGCACATTAGAGTTTTGAACATCATTTTATGCACCAACTCTCTTGGTTTGTGCGAGCCAAGTATATATTCCTATATTAATTGCAACTTTAATTTTCGTCCTTAGAATTAAGTTAAACACACATTATCGAATCTTCAACCAACTTCAACTTATCTTTCCAACATTAATATTAGTTTATTCTCCTATTAATTGATCATCAGATAACATATAGGAATCAAACGTTAAAATAAGCTTGAATAACTAGCACCATTTTATCAAAACATATCATAAACTTTTATAAATAAAAGAGAGACTATATTATCTTTCTCATCTATAAAGCAAACTAAGAGATAATTAGTTCCTCGTATTCATAAAATCAAATACAAATTCAGAAATAATAAAATCCATGCCTAAATTAATTTGAGTTTATAAAATATTAAAATAAAAAATAGTGAGAGAAAGAAAGCTTCACACGAAGCCTCTTCTCCACTAATGTACTTATATATGAAACCAAAAATCTAATACTCTCTTGTTTCACTCAGATAATATGTACTCTTCTCAGCCTCTATTTTACTCTCTTCAAGAATGTTCGAATCCCTAGGCAACTTCTTCTTGTGTCAACACTATCTCATTGTATAGCTAATGTAAAGCAGAATAAATACTCTATTCACTATTACAAAAATGAGTATTTAAGTCGATACGTAAAGTTTGTTTTTAGAAAAAACCGACTTTAAATTGGTTTAAAGTCGGTTCGATGTAGAACCGACGCTATCCACGTAGGATGTAGAGTCGGTTGACGTATCGAATCGACGCTATGCATGGACGTAGCGTCGGTTCACCACGTCAACCGACGCTACGCTACGTGGATAGCGTCGGTTCCAAGTGTCAACCGACGCTACGCTACGTGGATAGCGTCGGTTTGCCACGTCAACCGATGCTACGGTTGACACCTAGAACCGACGCTATCCACGTAACATAGCGTTGGTTGACACGTGGAACCGACGCTACACACGTGGATAAATTCTTTTCTCTTCTTTCTTCCCAAACAAAAACTATTTTCAGCGTTGCAGAACTCTAAAAAACCGAAAACCTCCTCCACTCTTTCTCATTTTTCGGCCACCTACGATTACCATTTCAAGCACCGGTTAGTGAGTTTTCTTCCTCTTTAACTAATCTTTTAGATCCTCTATTATTCATATTTTTTTCTATTATTATGTGTATAAATTTTTGTATTATATATGTAGGTTTGTATTATAACATAAGAAGAAGAATATGATGATCTTGAATAAAATAAAACAAAACCATGGTAATTTTTTTGGTATTAATTAATATTTTATTTTTCAAATATTTGTATTATTTGAACTATTTACTAAACTGAGTTTGTTTTTTTTTTCTGCTCGAATACATGTTTTTATTTGAGTAAAATAGAAAATGAATAAATTAAAATATATATATATATAAAGTCGGTTCACGCGATGAACCGATTTTAAACGTAAAGTTGGTTCACGCCTTGAACCGACTTTAATGCCCCTTTTTGTAGTAGTGATTTATAAGTTGGTCCTAGATTTAATTTTAAGGTGAGATTCTAGTGCTAACTTTCCGGTTTGCCTCTTAGAAAATGAGATTTCAATGGTCTCTTTTTTTTCCTTTTACTAACCCAAGTCTAGCTATCATTTGTTTTTACTTTTTTATTAATTACACGCTGTTGAATTTTTGCACATGTTTGCTGAAGCAAAGTTATGACAACCATAGAAAATGCTAGTTTTTGCTATTTTTGTTTCCTACGAAGGCAACACATGGAATTTTTACGAGCGAATTTTAAAATATAAATATTTTCAATGAAATAAAGGAAAAATTTATATTTAATATCAAAGAGTTTAATGTATTTCCAAAAAAATCACAATCAATATACATTTGTGTAGAATAGGTACATTTTCTCAAAAATTGACTTAAAAATCAAAACAAATACGATATCTATCGATTTCATCCCTTCTTATATAATTTTTTAATAATTTACATATATATATATATATATATTGAGCAATAAACAATAATAATAGAGCACCTGTATTAACTAGTATTATAAATATTGAAAGAAAAAAATACACAGAAAGACTTAAAATAATTTTATTGCAGGGACAACATTTTTTTGGTTTTGTCATTCATATTGGGGCTGTATCTGAATTGGGTAGGAATATTGTTGTTTGGGTCTCTTTATATATAAAGTGGCGTTTGGTTCGTGGAATAGAATCGAAATTGGAATCGGAATCGAAATCGGAATGGAATGGAATAGAAAGGAAACAATTTTGTTTGGTTTGACCATTGGAATCAAGCTCAGAATCAGGATTATAGTGTTTGGTTTGCCACTGGAATGAAATAAAAAAAACTGTAAATGACCTTAATACCCCTACATGCTGTAAAGTTCAAATAATGTCATTTAATTACTATTTTTTCGTCACACAAAATACATTATTGAAATCATTATTTTCTAAATAAGTATTACTTAATTAAAAAAATATATATTATTAAAATTATTATTTTTCTAAATAGGGTTTAGGGTTTTGAGGTTTGGATGTGTGATTTAGGGTTTAGGGATTTAGGATTTGGGGTTATATTTGTAGGTTAAGGTTTAGAGTTTATGGTTTTAGGATTTGAAATTTGGGGTTTAGGGTTTTGAGATTTATGTTTTAGGGTTTTGGGTTTTGGGATTTATGTTTTAAGGGTTAGGGTGTAGAGATTTGGGGATTTAGGGTGTAGGGTTTTAGGGTTTAAGGTTTAGGGTTTAGGGATTTGTGGTTTAGGGTTTTAGGATTTGAAATTTGGGATTTAGGGTTTAGGGTTTAGGGTTTAGGGATTTGAGATTTGGGGTTTATAGTTTAGAGATTTAGGGATTTGAGGTTTAGGATTTAGGGTTTTAGGATTTAGAATTTGAGATTTAGGGTTTAGGGTTTAGGGTTTAGGCATTTGGGATTTATGTTTTAGGGTTTTGGGATTTATGTTTTAAGGTTTAGGGTTTAGGGATTTGAGGTTTAGGGTTTAAGGTTTTAGAATTTTAGGATTTGGATTTAGGATTTAGGGTTTTGAAATTTTGGGTTTAGGGTTTAGGGTTTTGGAATTTTGGGTTTGAGAATTTGAGATTTGAATTTAAGGTTATATTTTAGGTGAGAGTAAAATTGGAAAAAAAAAGTTTAGATGGGAATGGAATAATGATTACCATATGTGGGAGAAGGAATTGTGATTCTTTCTCTTTTAGTAATCAGATTCCATTCCGTCCTCCATTTCGTCCAACCAAACACACAAAATGAAAGGGATCAATTCTGATTCCATTCTATTCCATTTCATTCCCTCCAACCAAACGTGAGGTAAGATATTAGTCTAATTTTTTGGGTCCAAAATTTATTTTAATTGTAAGAGACGTGTAAGTGCAACCAACCTTGTCCGTTAACCATGAAAATAAATAAATAAATTAAATTTGATATTGACTTTTACTTTCCTTTTCGGCTTTGAATTCATTGGACTCGCATAAGTGCTTAATGACATGACCAGCTCATTCTCAACCTGTAAAGCTGTAACCCAACATTTAGCCCGCTGCATTGGGGTGTAATTAATTTCTAACATAATTTCATAAAAGGATGGAAGATTGATTAGAATATCAAAATAATTCAATATAATATAATAAGATATATTTTAATTTATTTATTAAACAGTAGAAGATGGTAAGATAAAAAAAGATAATTTAAAATTAATATTTGAATATTATTTTATTTATTATATCTTATACGAATATAATCCGAATAGAATAAATTTATCAAATCATATTTTAATTAAAAAAATTTGAATCTATCCTATCATAATCAAACTCAATATTACTCTATCAAAATGATTTAACATAATAAAAATAATTTTATTAATAAGTTAATCCGACTTGACCTATTTTTTTAAATGAGTCAATACTATTAATGCGACTTATCACTCCTGTTATGGCATAATGATATTAGTTTTGTCGGAAAATTTGGTCATACTCATTTTAAATTTTAAGTTTCAACGACTTGAGATCGAGACCTGTAGAGTTCAAAGATGAAATATGAAATTGGGGTTTTAAATATTTTTGATATTAAAATAATATTAAATTTTTAATAATATATTTAAACGCATACAATGTATATATCAAACAAATAATTATTATATATTTTGCATTGTTATCGATAATTGAAGGTTTTTTTATCAAACCATATAACTAAAAACAAGTATATATTATTAGAAGAAAATAATGATCAATTACAAATATATTCCTCCAAGTTTTATTAAAATAAAAAACCCACAATGTTGAACGATCACACATCTGCTTCCTTTCACTATTTTAAATTTTTTAGGGATGTGTCCGCAAAAAGATCTATAAGAATAAAAAAATTTAAAGAAAGAATTTGTATTAAAAATAATAATTGAGATAATATGATTACCTATTTTTTAAAATTAAGAGATATTTTTGCTATTTTTTGAAAATCTAAGAAGATTATCTAGTAATATTTTCAAAAAATAAAAATATAAAAGCAATGACTATCTCATATAAAATTAGACAAATATTGAAATAAAAAATCTATGCGATAGATAATTATTGATATTAATTTTTTTTGTGAAATATAAAATATAAAATAAAATTGAATGGATAATTAAATATATTTATTAATTATTAATGATAAATTATAAAAAAATGTGAATAAACAAAGATATTTATTTAACTTTGTTATAAAATAAAATGGTAATCAAATTCTGTAAAACATAGTTACACTTTGCTTTTGAATGCCATTAAAATAAGATTTTACCCTAACTAATTTAGAAAAACTTTGAAATAAAATGTAAATTTAAAAGTATTTTATTTCTAAATAAAATAAACACATACATATGATAAAATTTATAAGTTAAAATATATGTTTTTAGTTATAAATATGAGCTCTTATTTTTTACCATATCAATTAATTAAAAAAATTGATAACTTTAAGGAATAAATAAAGAGAAAAACATTTTATGAAATTTATTACTTAAAGTCACAAATTGTTCTACATAAAGTTTTTATTTTTCTATAAACAAAATGTTATGTAAGTTCAATAGTCTTTTGTTTCCATGCTGTCTTCCCATATGTAAGCACAATATTTAATGTATATATTTTTTTATGTAAGATTGGATACTGATGATTAATAATACACACGTACATAGTTAGATATACTTTGTATACGAGCTTGTTTATACACATTATAGAATTGATTTTCGTAGTGTGCATGCTAGGTTAAGCCACTTATTTGTCGATGTTGTTGCTCTTATTTTTGTTTCGTTTTGAGTGCTGATATTTATGATAATTACTTAGCAATTTTAGAAACAAAAATGGGATTTTTTGGCACCTCAACAAAGCCATCATGGGACCCTCATTAAACACCCAATGAGGTGGTTGGCGAGGACCTTCAACAAGGTTGGCCGTGAACTTGAATGATTTCTATAAATGTCCCACTCTCTTTATGTTTGGTATCTAGAAAAATGGTAACATAGTTCTATCAAATTGGCATCTTATTTTATATTTTTGGATCATTATCACTTTGAATGTTGTTTAATATTAGTGATTTATGACTATGTGAGTAAATCGTGCTCTTGAGTGGTGAGTACTCAAGGTAGTGCTTGTGAATGAGTTTTATGTGAGAAACCTGTGTGGTTGTGACTTGTGTGTCGGTAGGTAGTTGTTAGGATGCAACTTTTTCTTAGGCGAGGAGCATGTGTGAAAGTGAGTCGTGTGTTGGTTGGTGATGCAACTTTCTTAAATTTTTAGTTGTGTGTGGTACGTGATTGACTGTGTGTCTCATGAAGATGATTTGTGATTCATGATTGAATATGTTTTCCATTATGGCTATTGGTTGTTCATGGTTGAGGGTGGTTCTTATGTTTGGTTGTTCACATTCTAATTCACTTCATTGATCATCGATTACTAATCACACTACATCAAATTGTGATAGCTTTGAAGGAAAGTCAGATTCGTGTGTCGAACCAATACATCACGAAAGTAGCAAGTGAAGGTAGTAACATGCAATTCGGAAAGAGATCCCAACTAATAAAGGTGACGATGGTTTTATTACTGTCAAGATTGTAACTGTTTTATTACTTAGTGGATTTGTTTGCTGCCTAGTAATTACTATAAGTAACTTGAGGATGTTACTATATAGGTAGGGGTTCTACGTGAGCTTATCTCATTATATTTGGTGTTGTGCATACTCTAATATTTGACTAGTACGATCACAATTTAACTATGTATGTTTCTATGTATTGAAATTTAAACTTTGATTAAAAAGTTTTTATTATATACTACTTGCTTTCTGAATATTGCATAACATATCTATTGCTTATTTTTGGCTATCTATGATTAATGTGTACTACATTCATTGTTTTCTATTATATGTTTTATTTACTCTTGTTATGTATTTGGGACAAGTTCTTAAGAAGTCAGTATCTCTTAACTTGATTATGTATTGGATCTTTGACTCCTTTAATAACATTATACATGATTAGATTATGTGTTAGGATAATCTGAGTTTATATCGTGTATGTAATAACATATTAGATGTAGACTCCATTTCGAAAGCTTATTTGTTACATATTGTCATATGCTTTCTTTCATTTCTATATAGTATGCTCATAACTTTCTATTTATTGTTTTTGTTCTATTAAATTAATTTACCTACTTCCTGATTAATTTATATTGTTTTAGTGTTGTATATGTCTACGAATTTGGTGTGAGTCTTTAAGGAATCAATATCTCCTTACCTTTGTAATGTAAGAGGTATTAGACTCTTTGTTATAGTTTGCTATGTTATGTATGATTGTATCTTGTGAAAGTACAATCATTATTTACCAAATATGTTACCACATATAAAGTATTTAAGTGATTGAAAATCCTTTATAGTTTTTCAATACGTATAATTATTTTGTATAATATGTAATGTTTGTTATGTTTATGCATGTTGTTAGCATGAACAGAAGCCTATGAGTCACATCATCATTGTGTATTAACCATAGTTTGTTTTTTCTTACCGTTAGTTGATTTTGTTGTGTGTTAAATTGAGCATATTGTTTTATAGTTACGTTGTGTTATTTGCTTAATTTACATTTGTGAGTCCTGTTTGATCGAGTTGAAATATAATTGGCAAAAATATTTCATAAATTGATGTTTTCACCTCTTGTATAGATTTCAATTGTTTATTTGAGTCGGAAGAACAATTTACTTTTATGTAATAATGTATAAAATTTTTATATTCATTTTTTAGTTAATTAATAACATGTAAAATAAAGTTAAATTAAATAAATATTTTTATATTTTAAAATTTAATTATAATGTTATATTTTAAAATTTAATTATAATGTTATATTTTTAAAAATATATATAATAGAATATATTTACAAAAAGTGGGGGTCTTGTACGCCTAAAATTGCCACTTCATCTGCCTAAAGACAGACCGCGACTTATCAAACTAAAATTCATTTTATATATAAAAATAATAATAATAGTGGTATTGTATAAATTATTTTTTATTAATAATAATTTTATTTAATAAAATAATAATAATAATGTATAATTAATTGTAAAGATAAAGTTAATAATTTAAATATTTTTATTATGATAATAATAAAAATAAATTATATAAATATCATTACCTAAAACAAAATTCATACCGATCAGTTTAAAAAATAAGTAATAATATTGAGTTTATTAATATTATATCGATCCGTTTAATAAATATCCGATTCATTAGACACTTCCCATCTCAAAATAATAAAAATAAGTAGGAAAAAAATCCATTTATATTGATGAATATGCATTATTACACTCACAACTTGCACAAGAACTGATAAAAGTACATGAATTTCAAGTATTACAGTGGAATTTGGATCTATAGGATTCTAGCTCATAAGTCATAACTTATAAGTAAGTATATTTGATCCAACAACGACTCATACTTTTAATTATTTTTATAACATTATATTAAAAATAATTAATACAGAAGAATAGGACTAGCTATTTATGAAAATTATGGAAACTCGTGAGCAGAGTTAATAATATCCTTATGAAATGGATTAAAAGAAGCGGTACAAGTACTTGCCTATAATTTGTGTAACAAGAACACGGTAAGTTGCTTCAGTGGGATGATAACTATCCCAAAACACATGATTTGAGGCATTTGTACAAGTTGGTAACGCTGGGTTGCACAATATTGCTACTTCAATTGTCCCTGTTCCGCAACACCCTTTGTTCACTACTGTAAACCCTGCATTCAAAAATCAATATTCAAATTATTTAAAATTGCCAAAGAGAAATGTTCTGTCTCAAGTTAAAAGATACTCATTTGAGAGGTGTTAAACGAGTTGAGTTGTTATGTTAAATTATTTTTTCAATCCATTCGAGTTAAAGTTAATTTAACTCCGTTCAAAATTATTTTTAAATAAATCTAATTTTTAAATAAAGTTAAATATCTTACCATATTTTTTGGGATTGACAATGATCTGAAGCAGGGGTTTATAAACATCAATGTAAACAATTTTGCTATTGGGGAGTTGATTGGTAAGAAAGTTCAACTTGTGAATCAATTTAGAGTTGAATAACTTAGCAGCGACATTGTAATCCTTAGCACATTGTCTATGTAATCCACCACCTAAAGTTCTTTGAGAAGGTACACATCCAATTGGTGGTGCATTAAACACTCCAATCCTTCTAGCACCAAGTGCATACAATTTGTTGATAAAGTCCAAAGCATTATTCAACATTAGATCTGTGTAAGAAGAAACATCATATTGTAATCTTCTAGCACCAACAGTGAAATATGTGTTGGCTATGTCATCACTTCCTGCCACCACCAAAAATAAGGCATTTTCCAATATGAAGTTTGTTTTGTCCTTTCCCACCATTGATTTAAGCTTGCCTTTGTACTCTTCGAACATTCTTAGTTGATCCGATAGTGATAGGACTGACTGTTTCATCCAAAACAACTTAATTTTCAAATTAAAAATATTAATATTATTATATTTGTTTGAATAATATAACAGTTACATTAAAAAAAATATTTAAATAATTTTCATTGTTATTCTTGTTGTTATTAACTAAACATAATTTAAAAATTAAGTAAACTTAGAAAGAAAAACCTCTTTCACAATACAAATAAACACGACATAAATACGCACAATATGACATCATTAAAATCGTATTCATTTTTCATCAACTCAAGCATGCTTACCACTATTTTGGGAGTCACGGGGTCGAAGCCTGAGCCACCGGAAGCAAAGCATGCACCGGTGGGAAGTTCTTCGGGCTTTAAATTTGGATCTGTATATGCAGGCAATAGCTCTTTGATCCCCAATTCTTGAACTGAGAACATGAATAACAACTTTAATAGAGCTAACAAGAAAAGTTACAACATTTCTCTTTTACTGATGCCAATAAAAAGTGAACTTTTTTTCTTTTAAAAGGAAAAAAATAAAATTGTATAAGTCTACACATCATTATATATTTAATAAATTTATGATTATTAATATATTATATTTTTAAAATATTATTTAAATTAATTAATATTGTTAGATTAAATAGGATAAATAAGGAGTGAATGAAGTATTATCTCAATAAATACAAATAAAATGACTCGATAATTAATAATCTCTTTTCGAGGAGACGGCAGACAGCATTCGACAAACTCTACTACTTTTATTTATTTATTTTTTTAAATTTCTATTATTGTATTATTATTGATATTTTTATTCTATATATTGATTGTTATTAATTATTATATTAAATACAGTTGAAATTGAATAGAATTTATAATAATTAATAATATATTTAATTTATATTTAAGTGAATAATAGGATGAGTAAGGAAGATATATATATTTTAAATAGTTTAAGAGTTTAAGAACTCGTACACTCTAACTAATAATAAACAAGTTGATGAATCTTTTCTCTTTTTTTGTGTTTTTGTTGCTAAACTATTTTGGCTAAGTTATTGATACTAAAATTTAATTAAATTTACTCATAAATATTTAAATTTTTAGAACGTATTATTTGATCTTAAATATTTTTAAAACTTTACATATAAGTTTTTAATTTTTTAATTCTATAATTTATTTCTTAAATTTTTAAAATATTATAAATAGGTTATAAATTAGTTATTAAAATACATATTTTTAAATAAAAAGTTTATATATATACGAAGTTTTAATAGTTTGAGTATTATATTATATAATTTAAAAATTTGTGTATAAAGTTTTAAAAAATTAAGAATTAAATAACATGTTTTAAAAATTTCAAAAATTTTAATTAAAATTTAAAACTTATGTTATACTTCCAGCTATCAATTTTTAAGTCCTTAACTTGCAAACTTGAATCACTTTGATTCCCAAATTGCACAAGTTCAAATTTTTTTTCTAAATGTTACACCATGCCCTATTTTTGCTACTAGAATATAATTAGCAAACTAATCTTCACACATATAATAAGTTACACATACGATGATATATTAAATTTAAGAAAATGTGTAATAACGTGTATAACTTATCCTACATGAATTAGATTAATACGATAATTACTTTTTATTAACCTAAAAGATCCTAGCTACGTGCAGGGCATACGATAATGGGGGCTGGATTAAGCTGAAGCTTAGTACAAAAAATTTCAAAAAATGTTATTATAGTTGTATATTTTATAATATTATTTGAAATTTAAATCTCTTTACCCAACGTATATAATTAATGATAACTATTTTTAAAAGTATTTTTAGAATGTTTAGAGATAATTTTTTCTCTAAACCTTTTAGATGCAACCAGTGGCTTACTTATAATTTTTTGCAAATAATTTTCTTCAGTTGTTCTCTTTTAATTTATACATTTTTATTTTTTCCTCATTTCTTATAAATCATTATATTTTTTATTTATCCTAATATCTTTTCTTTAAAGTTTTTAAAGAAAAATATATGCTATTTACGTAGTTAAAATTATATAAACTTGTAAATTATTAAAAATATAATGTTTATGTAAATATTCATTCAATTTTAGCTTAGGTAAGGAGAGTAATCTGGCTATCCTTCTGTTTATCTGTATTCTTTTAAAATTTTAATTCGTGATCTAAGTAAACCAAGTTAGTAAATATATATATAATTTTAAAAAAAATAATAGTTTTTTTTATTAAATGAAGTAAATAATCAACATTTAAAATTAAAATTTAAATATAAAATAATAGAGTTCTTTATTTAAGTGGTACTATTATTTTATTTTTGATATTTTTTTATCTAAAATTTTGAAATATTATCTTACTTTTGATATAATTTTTCATTTAATTAAATTTTTTTACATATTTATTAATATGCGTGTGATATTTAAATTATATTTTTAAATAATAATATAATTAATTGTTATTTATAAGATATTTTGAAACAATCAATTAATTATGTATCTAAAAATACATTTTAAATATTACATTTATATTAAGACACATATTAAAAAAAATTAATTAAAATAATATCACTTTTAAACAAAATTATCATTAAAATATCACTATTAAAATTTAAATAAAAATATCAAAAATAAAATAATAATATTATTAAAATGAAAAAAAATCAAAAATAATAAGTGAAGAATAATACCCACTACCCCCACACATCAATTTCAAAGTAAGTTAGTAAACTTAATATCTTAAAAGTAGTTTATGTTTTTTGTTTTTTTGTTTTTTTTTTTGGCATATTATTTCCCATCCATTTCGTACACTCATCTTCTTTTCTTGCATGTTCTTTCCCATCCATTTCGTACACTCATTTATCTTTCGTTGATTTAGGGTGCAGAAGACAGTGGCATAGCTCAACCAAGAAACTTGTGACGCATTTTGCCCCCGTGAAGACAATTGTAAACATAACACGTAAAATCTTTGAGTGAGATTTTATCAAATTCAATATATATTAAAACTTACATCTATTTCCTAATTTTATAAAAAAACTAATTTAAAAATTAAATAAAATATCATTTATAAAATTTATAATAATAAAAATAATTAATTAAATGAATTTTATAATTAATTTGATTAAATTTTAATTCTTTTATAATTCTTCAACTATTTTTATTGATAGATTAAATTAATCACAAGAATAATTAATGGGTCCCTACAATCACCCAACCATCCAATAAATAACAACATTATTATATATTATCATAAAGTTTGATGTGAAGTGAGAATTTAATTGGTTCATATATACAAGGACTCACATATTTTTATTATTTATCTATATTAAATATTTGAGAAGTAAACCGAATGTGACACGTTATTTAAGATTAATACTTGATATAAAGCATTTCTCAATAAATAAATGTTGGAAAATTAATGTAATAATAATGAAAATATTTACCAATAAGATCAGTAGGAACTAGTCCATTGCCAAATCTTCCAGTTGGAACACCACCATTGAAGTCTCGACCATATGGAGGGAAGTTACATTTAACAACAGATTTGAGATTATTGTTGTTGCCTGTGTCTATTATGGAGTCCCCAAATCCAATAACAGCTGGTATCACCTTACCTGGTGGTAGTTTTATAACAGCCTCACAATAATAAGGTTGACAAAGAAGAAACAAAGCAGTCACACCCAAAAGATATATATTCTGTAATTTAAATAAATAAACCAAACTTGATTTCTTCATCATGAGCTTAATATGGATAAGAGAGAGTATTTGAAGAACAGGGAAGTTTTGTTTGGTCTCTTTCAGGGCTGTTCTCTGATGCTTTTATAGACACACAACACGGGACTGACTCTCCTTTTTCCTCATTAATACTCGCACAAGAAGCCAAAGGATTGATCTAATTAAACTTTCTATATCATATATAGTTTAAAAGGAAATTTTTACAGCACCAAACTCTATTTTTTATTTAAAAAAAATACTATCACAGCCTTATAAAAATGATATTTAAATATTACATTTTTTATAGTTTAATTTTATTATTATTAAAAAATAATACAAATTTACAGCACCAAACTCTATTTTTTATTTAAAAAAATACTATCAAATCCTTTTAATTATTATAAAAATGATATTTAAATATTACACTTTTTTTTATAACTTAATTTTATTATTATTAAAAAATAACGTAATTTTATCTTAAATAAATATTACTATTAAAAATAATAAAATAAAAATAGAAAACATATTTTAGTTTTTTTTAAATGCTTATTTGTAGTTGTGTGTAACCTTTTAATAACAAATAATTAAATTACTACAAAACATAAAAAAAAATGTGAGTTAAGTGTCACATTTGTAATAAATAAGTGACCAATAGATCAATTTTTTTTTAAATAATTACATTAACCAATAAAAATAAAAAGTAGGTTAATACACCTTATCTCATGTTTCATTTATTTTTCTAATGGATTTATAGTGATATTGTTTCATTTCATCTTATTTATATGATAGTCCTAATGTGCTTAATTTTAAACATATATTTTTTTTTTCTTATCAAATTTATGTTTTAAATTATTATTTATTATATGCCAAATATAAGGGTTTACATTATTTTAATCAATATTGATGCCTACAAAATCTTTAATGAGTAAATCAAAACAACACTTTATTTGTGATTATACAAACTTTTAGAGCGTAAAGAATACCGAAAACTTAAAGAAGTCGTGAAAATATAATAGTGAATTTCTTATTAAATATGCACATTGATTAGTATCTTTTATATTACTAATTACATTGCTTCTATCGACTAATACAAGTAACCAATTGCAAAGCTTTATCACTAAGTATCTAATAACATCAATTTGATCACTAGAAGACATATGCTAAAGAAGTAATTGAACTGAGGAAGTAATTCATCCATTACAACACTTGATCCCGAATAAAATGTTAATCAAGTTCAATATGCTTGATACGAGCATGTTGAACAAGAGTTTTAGCAAGACATTAAACACTAATATTATCACAATAAAATGTTGGTAGAGTAGGCAAATGTAGTTTAGAGAAAAAGAAAACGGAGTCATAATCGTTCAATAGTAGCACAAGTCATTATATGGTACTTAAATTCAGTGCTTGATCTAGACATCATCTTTTGTTTCACATATGCCAAGTTTGTGCCTAAAAACACATAATAGGCTCTATAGAGCAACAATCATCAATAAAAGACACCCAATCAATATCGTTATAGATAGATAGAGTAAAGGGATAAGATGAAAAGAAAGTTAAGCCATGTGAACTAGTACCCTTAAGGTACCACAATAGTCTCTTATTTACAGCCCAATGAATATCAAAGGATTGAGATATAAATTGGCACAACTTATTTACCCTAAACGATATATCAAACCTAGTTAGGGAACAATAATGAAGACCACCAATAATTCTATGATACATGCTAACATCATTGGATGATAAAATGGAACCATCAATTTTGCTTAATTTCTTTCTAGTGGACATGGGTGTGTTATATTTCTTAGACTTTAACAGCTCCATCAATCTAACAATTCTTTGGCATACTTCTGTGGATTTAGACATAGAACCTTATTGTGGAAAATAACTTCACAACCCAAGAAGTAACTAAGGGTATTGATCAACACGATCAATCCATAAGTATATGGATCGTGCAAGTAATATAATGTACCTAAGTAGGGATATCGATCTTATAGGAAGTTGTGTAACTTATAATCGAATACCAATATAATTGTTATGAACACTATTTAGATAATAGAAAATTATAAAAATTGAAAAACTAAATGACAAATAATTTTAAATGCAAAACTCAACAGCTTCGAAGATATATTAGAAAACAATCTAGGAGTCTTTAATCCACCAATTTCCTAAAATATGAATCACTAAAATTTCCCCCATATAATAATCCATCAATTATATGATCTATTGAATATAACCTTGTATGATTTTCTCTCTTAAGTACAATACACATCATATAATAATTAACATAATTACACTCTCATGTCAATTGGATTACATGATACCAATTAAGTTCATTAATTATGATCATACATATAATAATCGTACATATCTGCCTAAAAACTATACATGTCATTTAATCAAGAAAATAATTAAATAATTCTCTCAAATCTAATTAATTTCTTCAATAGATCAATGGTTGGCCAAATAATTAATAGAATAAAAATAAGATTAAATAATATAATTGAATTGCAATAACAATTAGAGTAAAATATTATATCACCATATGTAGAAAATTGAATTCATAAGACCCCTAGATTAATAAATTAGCTAGACATAATTATGTTCTTAAAGCTAAGATTTATTTATAAAGAATGACAATACAATTGATAAAAAAGGAAAAGGAGAAAAGATACACCAAATCTCTTGATTTGTAGTACTAATCTTCTCTTAAATTCTTCACAAAGTTGTATCTTTTTTAATATTCTCTTGAATTTTTTCTCTTTTTGGCAGCTGCTAGGGTTTGTAATCTTAATTATGTGTTGTTTATGACATCTCTATGTTGCTTTAAATAGCCTAAAATTGATCCTCATTAGATTAGGATTCATATTACTTTGATCCAAGGGCTACGATTGAAAGTTGAAATTCAATTCAAGGCTATAACATTAAAATTCTTGTCGCTCAATCAATCAAGCCTATTCTCAATTGATCGAGTGGCCCTTGATTGATTTACTCCTTTGTTAATCGATCGAGTGAGGAACGCTCGATCGATCTATTACCTTATTGATCTTGTATTTGTCATAATTTGTGTCCTATTTATGATCCGTTTGATATCTCTTCACATATATTGCCATATTAAACACAAATTAAGCTTATTCATTATATTTAAACATAAAAAAGACAAATAAGTGGTTCAAAAGTGGTCAAATAATTCTACTCTCGTAGACATATCACACCCCTAAACTTAACTCTTTATTTGCCCAAAAGCGAAACCAAGTATAATTAGCTAAAATGATATGGACAGAATATTCATAAATACATATCTATTAATACATGTAAGTTTGGTAAAAACTATCCCTTTCAAAATTTGTAAAATTCTATGATAAGAAAGTTTACATATCCTTCAATCAATGTTCCATTAATATAAGGACATGTAAGGTTTTTGATGAATTAATTCATGTGTGTATTGCACATCATGCCATCCAAGCACTCATGAAATTAACGTATATGAGCATGCCAATCAACTAAGTCTTAGAACAATTTTCAAAGGTTAATTCTTCACACCCCTTTTCACTAATGGAAATATGCACTTAGTTATAGATCAATAGGGTTTTATATGATCATAGTGTAAGGCTTATGCGAGAGTAGATGAGTGGATATATTTAGACTTTTTCCACACTTTAGCTTTATTTTTATTCATCATGCAATATTTAACTTCAATTGAATTTTCATTTGATATTTTTGTACACCCTATCTTATCATTCTTTTCATTAGTTATTCCACATCTCTTATTCACTTTTTTTCTTTTTTTTTAGCGTCACAACACCCCTAAGCTTATTTTTAATTTTATTCTTTTTGTTATTTGTTTAGAGGGATAATTATATTATGAGTTTTTTTGGATGTAAAGAAATAGAGTGCATTTTCATTTCACCTCGCTCTATAGCATAGCACATAATTGCATTTTTTATACAAGCTAAATGTGTAAAGGTAAATTTAATACTTATTGGATAGGCTAAAAATATGGCATAAAGATATGAATGGTTTTTAGTAAGGCTCAAAAGGGTGACTAAGGATATAAACCATGGTTAGCTTGAAAGGCTTAATCGATCCAATAAATGCATAAATCATATCTCAAGTTAAATTAATCGACACATATTATGTGCAATGAGTATACAAATATATGTATCGCAAACAAGTAATATAATGATAAAAACTATCATTCCCATGAAGATTATGTTGTTAGAAATTAATTTTTAAAACTAAAAAGTAAAATTAAGTTTTTTTGTGTTTTTAGAAAACAAAGTTAAAATAACTAAAAATAAATAGCAGTAATTAATTAACTCAGAATTGAAAACTAAGAAGATATATGAGAAAATATCTAAAAATACTTAAACCCTCAATTTTATAAATATGTGAATTACTAAAATTCCTTCAATATAATTACCAATTATTACATAATCAATTAAATCTAACCTAACATGTACACCTTTCTCAAATAAACTACACATCATATAGTAATTAAACTAATCACACTCTCATATCAATTAAATTGTATACTACTCATTAAGTTCATTAATTATGGATCACATACATAAGAATTATACATCTCTACCTAGAAATTATGAATGTTATTTAACTTAGACAAAAAATTAAATAATTCTCTCAAATCTATTTAATTGTTTCTATAGATCAATTATTGGCAAAACAATAAAAATTATATTAAATAATATAATAAAATTGAATCATTTGGAGTAAAATATTAGATCATTACATGTAGAAAATTGGGTTCATAAGACCATTAAATCAATAAATTAACTAGACATATTGTTCATAAATATCATATTTTTCATAAATATCATATGTTGCCTACACAACAAATGATCCAAATAGATCCAAGTTCGTCCACAAAGCTCCATCACCACTTAGTGTGATATACTATTAATGGTAAAACTCCTAATATGCATATACGTTATGACCCATAACACCCAACTGGCATATGGTACACAAACACATAGGCTCATCACCTATGCATCACATTGTAACCTTACAACACCCAACTGACACATGACAATATATCACATAGGCTCCTCACGTATGGGAACTCTTGCATCCTTACAACAACTTGCTAACTCACTACATACCATCATACCATCATACCATCATACCATCATACCATCATACCATCATACCATCATACCATTATACCATCAAACTTTACTAGAAAACACCATCTTAAGTGCATATAACTCAAGAACATAATTTTTCTCTAACAATGATGTGGCTCTCTACTAGTAACCATACATTTTACCTTTTATCAAAACCTCACTCAATCTCACATTTTTTACACTCAACCCACTGTTTGAGAAATATGATAGAGACTCCTCTCTGATGTCTTACATTACACATATGCTAACTTTTTTCGGAACCCAATACTCAGAAGGAAAATGGACCGCTAAATAATCAAGGAATTCTGCTACCAAACTTGCAGAGCTTTTTCCCAATTCTGGTCAAGAAAAGAAGGAGGGAGAAAGGATAATTTATATAAAAATGTAGGCTCTCAAATCCTCACTAATCCCTATGCCTACCCCTTACCTACTTAGGATTGATGAAGGGACAAGCTATTAGACTTTCCATTACATACTCGCCGAGCTCCTTGATGAGAGGCAATGAGCACTCATCGAAGCATAGAAATTCAATAGAGATGATGTCAGTTCATTCTCTAGCTCCCTTATCAAAAACAAGAAAAAATGGAATTTCTAATAAGGAGAAATGCACAGTACCCATTGGGACAACCCAACACAAACAATATCCCCGATGTGACACCACGACAACAAAGTCCTTAATGAGACACCATAACAACAAACGCCTAATAATGCAAACTATATGTAAACTAAGAAAGTTAATATGTATAATAGACAAACACATAATTGTGTCCTAAGTGATATTGAGTCACCCAGTAACTAACCTTATAAAAGTCAGATAGGAACATGAAATAAAATATAGACACCATATTTTACACATGGGGTTGCCAATACCAAAATGATAGGACTTACAAAGGCGAATGAAAGAAATAATATAATAAAAATGTTGGACTCAAACTTTTTCATTTTTTTTATATTCTCGTATCAACAATTAAACTCTCATTTATTACAATCCATAAATTCGATTCATTTGAATAAAATCAAATATCATTTGATATATATGATCAACAAATAATCTTACAATAAATTTGAAAAAATAAAAAAATCATGACTATATTATCATGTAAGCTAAATATAAAATAATTATTGGTGTTGGGCTAAAAGTAGCAAAGATATATTAAAATATGTGATCTCTAACCATTTAAATTTTTTTAAAAAAGTTAAGAAAGTGCAATTAAATAATCAAAATTGAAGACATTTGTAATTCTAATTTTTCATTTTTAACTAAATGATTATATATGTTATTTATTATTCTACAAATAATTAATTTTTAAGAAAATGCTACACAGGTCCTTTACATTAAACTAAAGAGGTCATTTATTCCCTTGAAAAAAAGATGTCATTTGGTTACTTTTGTAAACAAATCCAAATAAGAACAAAAATTATTTTTTATTAATATTTTGAATAAAATAATATTATTTTCTTATTTTTTAAACATTTTATTTTAATGATAAATAAGAAAATGATAAAGATGAATTTTTTCCATAGCATCATATCATAAAAATATATTAAAATATTGAGAGAATATTTAGAATCAAGTAAAAAAGGTAAAAAAAAAATGCTTGTTATCATGCATATGATTCTTTTGAAGAAGTTAAGCAAACTTTTAAAGTATAACAAATAGAGTCTAATTTTGATCATCTTATGTCTAAACAAGACATCAAATTTTTTTGTAATCTTGGTATTCCATACGACATTCACGAGAAACTCAATGGAATACGAAAAACCCACATTCTAGGTGAATTACACATAAAATAGTTTAGATAACACATGACTCAATTAGCAGAAGTTATAGCCAGAAAAAAAAAACTATACTATCAGATCATTAAACAGACGAATTAGGGTGATGATATATTAAGATAATTTACAAAAAATATTAAAGAAAATTTGATAGGAGAAGTAGTAGAACCAATAGTTCAATAAGATGCTAACTATGCTCTATCAAAACTAGAATTATGCAATATTTTTCAATTTGAAGATTATGTAAAATTATTTAAAAAATATCACTTTCTTATTGAACCTTCCCAAGACATATTGGATACATCAATTTTTCCATAAACTACCAAATCATTGGGATGAAATTAATTATTAAAAGTATCTAGATTGGTTAAAAAAGCTAAATAAAGTAGATAATATAGGTTTTAGGATAAACTATGTCCTTAGATTGATAAATAAACAATGCTTATTAGTTAAAGCAAAAAGTAAAGTTGAAAACCAAATAAGTAGTACAAAATATAGTCAACAATGTTGTGATAAAATATTGAAAGAAAATTTAAAAATAGGATATCTTATGCTGCGAAATATAAAATCCTACAAGAAAAGAAAATTTAAATGAAAACCCTTGAAGAAAAGAACAAACTTTTCTTAAAAGAAAAAATATATTAGAAAACAAAAACCTATCAAAAATATCTTCAAAGAAAAAAAATACAAATGTTATATTTGTAATAAATAAAATAATTATGCACTTGATTATCCTAAAAAAGGAAAGAAAGCGTAAAAAAAATGACGATCAAAACTTTAGAAACAAATGAATTAGAAATTCTATATGAGGAAAAAATATCTGATATAGAAGAAATAATATATAAAATAGAAAGTGAAGACGAGTTATCTGAAGAAGAAACTTAGATGATATTTATGATGCAAGAACAATCAAGTTTTACAATAAAAATAAATGAAACTCCTATTAAAGAACTACCAAATATAAAATTAAAAAAAATGTAATGGGAGAAGAACTAGCTTATACTTAAGAACAACTAGAAGAAATAGAACGAACCAAGCAAAATGTTAAAAATAAATAAGACATATATGAATTGCCCACATTTAATGTGTTCTCCAGAAGTGTTTTTGAATAATTTGTTGGAAACTTTGATGCTAAATATATAAAATATGAAGAATTTGAAATAAACTGTTTGATAAAAATAAAGTAAAAATATGGAAGAAAAAAATCCAAAAATAAAATATATTCACATAGATCTAATACAAATCTCACATGCAGGTATATATAGGCAAGGAATATACATTCCTTTACTTTTAGTAATTTTAGATGGAAGAATAAAAATCCATTACAATTAGCAATTAATGTTTCATTTATTTTTATTATCCTTTTGTGGTACCTTTTAAAAAATGTAAGGGACTAAATGACAGCTTTTAAAATATATGAGACTAATTGACACAAATCTTCTTATGTAAAAGACCTTTATGACACCTCACCTTATAATATTAAAATCTGGCTTCAAAAAAGACTTTAGTTAGGACTATTTAATCATATTTTCTTTATTTTCTTTTTAAATGTAAGGTTTATTAGTGTTGGAAATACACATGAACAAAATGTTTAAATGTAAACTAGTTTCTAGGCACATTTTTATATCCGCTATTCAAGTTGAAGAAAATTTTGAGCATCAAATTAATATGTTTTAGTTACATACTTGTTCTTAAGCACGTTAGAATACATATTATACACTCAAAAACTTTTGGTATATGTACTAGTTGATCGATCAAAGTGGTAGGCAAGTCGATCAAAGTGGTAGATCGATCGAGAATCGGTTGTGTACGATCAATATCCTCTTGGGTTGATTTGCAAATTAAGGTAGATCGATCAAAGTTAGGTTCGATCAATCGAGAGACTAGATCAATTAAAGATCGATCATGTTTGATCTACCTGGTCTAGATCTCAAGCTATTTATAATTGTTGTTGGAACAATCAAAAAAGGGTTTCGATCTGTCGACCTTATTGGTTTGATCAAGAACCTAGACAAGATCGAACTAGTGGCTAGGATTTCAACTTAAAACCTATTTGTGTACTCGAGCCATAATGTTCTTTTACAATGTTTTCTCGATTAATTATTACTCTATGATTTATTTAATAGAAAGAATGGTAGTTGCTCTTTAACTTAGCATTAAGATTTCATCTCCTCTATATATGAAACCTAATGCTCCTTGCTTTAATTAACCATACTTATTGTATTCTTCTAACTGTTTTGTACTTTACCTCCCAAATAGTTTTATAAAAATTGAATCATATTTTGTTAGGCTCTTTCTTGAATTGATATATCAAAAATTGTGTAGTTATATTTGATTGATTAATAAGCCTATTTGTTTTATGATACTATGATTTTAAATTTTTTTCTAGGATTTTCTAGATGATTTAACTTAATTTATTTGTTCTTGAATCTTCTATCCAAAGGTTTCCATTATTGAATTTGCTCTAGGATGAACTTTGTATTTGTGCTATTTATACTAACTTTTTAGGCACTTGCTAAATGAGTTTGATTGCTTGTGTGACTCGAGATATCAAAATATTGGTCCAGATCCATGCCCCTATCTTGTAGAGATTGTGAAAAAGTGAAGGATCTTAAGTAGATTGCATTGGGGGCTTTATTTGTGAAGGGTAGTTTAAGATCTGACTTTGAAATCAAATTAATTTTCATAGTGGATAGTTAGGTGATCCACTGGAACGGTGGTTTTTCTCTTAGATCACTATTATAGCCTAGGTTTTTTTTTGCCTAAAATATCATGTTTCAAGTTATTATTTATTTTCACTTTATATTAATAACATACTATTGTATGTCTGGCCGCTTATGAATTTTTAATTAAATTTAATTCAAAACATTACTTATTCACCCTTATAGGTTAATTAGATTAGTAACCTTAAACTTTCAATTGGTATTAGAACTGGTCACTAAATATACTTAATGTCTACCTAGGATCTTATTATGAATTATTTATGAGAGGTTCATCTATAACCATGCTCTCTTCTATGATGGATCTAACTATCTATATTAGAAGGCTCGTATAAGAGCCTTTCTATGTTTTCTAGATGAGAGTATGTTGAATTCTATTATTTATGGTTGAGAAATACCTACGGTTACCAAAGATAATATTGTCATACTTAAGTTTATGAATGAATAGACCACTAAAGATAAAACTAGTAGTAACTGAAATCAAAGAGAAATTATTGCTATCTTTAGTGCTATGTCTACTAATGAATTTCTTCATATTTCTACTATAATACTGCTAAGAGTGTTTCGGATACTTTAGAGGTTGCCCATGAAGGGACCACCTAAGTTTAAAGAAATAAACTTTGCATGTTAGGCACTAGGTTTGAAAACTTTAGGATGAAAGAAATTAAAACCTTTTTTGAATTCTATATTAAACTATGTGATATTACTAACACCTCTTCAAATCTTGGAGAGAAAATTGAAGAATTTAGATTGATTCAAAAAATTATTTGATCATTACTAGATCACTTCCATGCAAAAGTCACTTCCATTGATGAAAGCAAGGATGTGAACACCATCGAAATTGAGGAACTTGTTAGCACACTTCATTCTTTGAGAAGAGTTTTTGAACTCCTATAAAGAAAAAAAAGGTGTCACTTTTAAAACCATTATGAATAATGATGGTGATAATGATAATGATAAGGGTGATAAAAAGTTGGTACTCATAGCCAAAAGACTCAAGAAAATCTTCAACAAGAACAACTCACGGCCTAATAGGTAACCAAGTCGTCCAAGAGAACTTAAACCTTTGAGTTCAAAAGGTAAGAAAACCAAACCCATTGGACAATAATTTTTTGAATGTAATGGGATTGGTCATTTTGTAGGTAAATATGTCAACAAAAAGAAGAGAGCTAGAAGAACTTTAGATGCTACATTTAGTGACTTAGAAAGTGACAACGACAATTCAAATAAATTAGAAAAAATTGGCACTAACTCTATTTGGGATTTATTGCAAGTATTGGTGGACATTCCAGTAAGTCTGACATTGGTTTAGATGATGAGGAAATTGATTCTGAATTTCTCTCAATAAATTTAATGCTAATAGTCTTTATAAACTATTTATTGATTTAGTAGGTTGTAAAAAGAAAACAATAAGTTATTAGTAGAAGTAACCAAATTAAATGATAAACTCAGATCCTATAAAATTAACTCTTTAATTATAAATCAAACTACCTAAACTTGTTAATGGTTTGAACTCAAGTCTTGTAGATCATAAATAGGCAAACAAGAAGTTAGTGCATGAACTTGATCAATCAAAGGATGCGATGAAGTGCCTAATAATTGGCGCTTAAAATTTTTATAAAGTTATGAGTTATGGCAAGTCACATGGTGATACATGATGAATGCTTAAAAAACACTAAAATTACCATGATTTAATGTACTTTATTTGATTAAATAGATTCATATTTGTATGATTTTATCATATTTTTATATAAATTTGTCTTTTCAGAATCACATGTATTTTATTTCAAAAATAACTTAAAGACTTGAACAAAAATACTAGAGACAATACATCACAAATATATTGAGAAAAGAAATAAGGAAAAGACAATATATTAGCGTTGAGTTCCGCACATGCCAGCACACGTTGTCACACGCCCATCACATGCCCGCACGCAGCTGGCACACCCCTGCATGCACGCAGCCCCAACACACGCCGCTATGATTTCCGTGTGCACCAACACACGCATGCTTTGTGTTCCGCTTGTGCCAGCCTACGCTTGCATCGTGTCATACACATGCCTACGCACTAAAATCGAAACATTGGTATGGATCCATGCACCTATCTTGTAAAGATTGTGAAAAAGTGAAAGATCGTAAGTATATTACTTTGGGGGCTTTATATGTGAAAAGTAGTTTAAGACCTGAGTTTGAAATTGAATTAATTTTCATAGTGAATAATTAAGTCGTCTAGTGGACTTATGATTTTCCTCTTAGGTCATTGTTTTAACCTAGGTTGTTTCCAAATAAAATATCATACATCAAAATCTTATTTATTTTTGTTTAATATTAATTACACACGATTATATGTCTAACTTCTTGTAAATTTTTAATCATACTTAATTTGAAAAATTATCTATTCACTCTCTCTAAGTTAATTAGATACATAATTATAAATTTTCATTATAAAATTTAAAAAAGCATAAATTACATAAAATTATTTTAATCATACTTCTTCATAACTTTAATGTTTTAATTAAAATTAATTATTTGTGAAATAATAACTAACGATCATTCAAAATTTGAATTCATAAAGAATTCAGTTTGGATTAATTAAGGAGGATTGCATAACTTTCTTTATATTACATTTTGCTTATAATTATTATGGTTAAATTTTTTTCTAAATTTTAATGCTTTCAATTGTCATTTATTATTTCAAAAATAATTTATTTTAAATAAATTAAAATTTTGAATAATTATGACCAAAATAAATACATACAATCTATAACTTTTTAATTTTATAAAAAATATAAAATTATAATTGGTGATTATATAATGATAACTAAAGCATTTTTGATTTCTAGTTTTAAATTTTTAATTAATCATATGTCTGTAATTTTTTATCCCAAATAATTAATTTTATTTAAAAATATTAAAAATAAATTTATAAATGGGTGATTAAATAGTCATAACTGAGGTTTCTTTCCTAGGGTTATAGTTTTTAATTCATAATTAATCATTATGTTTATTATTTATTATTTCAAAAAATTAATTCTAATTAAATATATATATATATGAAAAGGTGGTTAAATAATCTAAATTGAAATATTTTAAAATTTTAGTTTTTAATCTCTATGTCTTATTACCTATTATTTATTATTTAAAAAAAATTAATTTTAATTAAAAAATATCAAATTTTTGGAAGAAGTGTTACCAAAATAATTATATACAATATACAGTTTTAATTTTATAAAAATTAAAATTAAGAAAATGCAACTAAATAATTTTATAAATTTCTAATTAAATCATGTTTGTTATTTATGATTCTAAAAATAATTAATTTTAATTAAAAAATATTAAAATTAAAATATCAAAATGTATGATATAGATATATTTAATATATAGATGAATGGATTAAATTCTAAAATATAACATATCACTTTTAGGATTATAACGATAATTTTTATAAAAAAATTCAAACAGTTACAAGATTTTTTACAAAATGATACATATTAGGCCCCTTTTTAGGAAGCTACACACGACTCCTTTTTCTCAAAATATGGAAACTTAAGTCTAATTTTTAACATTCCCTACAAATTTACATTCTAATTTTCAAAATGTAAAATCGTATTTTATCTTAAAATAAAAAAGAAAGGAAAAACAGATAGATAGAATGAAAAAGAAAGAAAGAGAGAATGAAAAACGGTGAGAAAGAAAGAAGGAAAGGAGACAAACTATAAGTGTGAAAATGAAAGAAGATGGGAGAAACAGCGACTGAGAAATGTGGGAGAGAAATAAAAAAGAGAAAGAGAAGAAGGAGAGTCAAAGAATATTAGAAAGGGATTAAAAAAAAAAAGGAAGAAGAGAGAGATACTGGAAAGAAATGTGAAAAAGAGAAGCAGAGAAAAATAGATAAAGATAGGGTTAATAAGAGTAATACTATTGGTCCTGCAAAAATTTCACTTATATGTAAAAACTATTTTAATATATATATAGAAACAAACTTCCATATTAAATCATATAACATCCATAAATGTTTATAAATTAAATAATTTATTTTTTACTAATAAAGCATTTTAATAAAATAGTTATTTTTCTTCTAATTTCAAAATATTGTATGTATACACAATAAATATTTTTTTATTTTTTAAAATAACTATATTACCCATGTAATTGTAATTAGGACTTAAACCTCACATCTTCTAAGTATCAAAATAAGCTACATATCGATAGTAAGATTCAATACTCATCAATTTTAAATCATAAATTCAAATCATAAAAATTATAATTTAATATAAAAAATATTAATATTTTTTCCATGCATGTACTATGGTTTTGTAGTCTAGTTGATAAGGTTATAATGTACTTAAAGAAGGTTTCAATATTTAAATCTCAATTCCTACTTTTCACACTCAAAATAAATGCTAATTGGTCAAGAAGATGCGTTTTATTATAATGTAAAATATTTGTTTGCAGAAAAAATAATAATAATAATAATAATACACAAATGAAAATTGTTATCTCTCTTTTTCGAGCTTTCATTAGCTCCCAACATTTCTATCATATTTAATGCTGCCTTTATTACTCAACTGTAAACTACTATATTCAAATAATTTTGGATTATAGTTAAATGATATATAACTTATTTGGTTTTTGTAGATATCTTAAATTTGAGTTCTATTTAGAACGTGTAAATAATGTAGTTATTAAAAAAATTATAAATTAATTATGATTAAGATATTTTATAAAGGTGATCATATTTACACCATTTAAATTTAAATTTTCATAATAATTAATTTTTCACTAATGATAATATTGATTTAATATTAGAGACATCAATAAAATATAATTAATTATAAGGATAAAAAGATAATTCTTATATTTTTATATGATAAAAATAAGAATAGTTGTTATAATATCATTACACATTTATAATTAAATCATTCTTTTATTGTGTAAATAATAAAAGTAATATGTGTAAGGTTAGTATATGTTTTTTTGTGTTATGATATTTGCAAACTGTGGTGACAATATAATGTTTTTATTTGTTATCGTAGCAACAATATACAAGTTTTCTGTTCTATACTTCAAATTATTTAAATTTTAGTAGATTAATTGTTGGTTAAAATTTTGAGTTTTGTCAAAGTAAATTTCATTTTTTTTTAAATAATATAACCATTTTTGAAGAGTGTTTGTTATAAAGTTATATGGTAGCTTGTACCAGTTGCCCATCTGATCATATCAAGCATAATAATTATGATTTTGCAGTTTTTTATTTTAAAAGTTTAGATATTAATTAATTTGATTTTATTGAACATCGTTTCTCTACTAATTATTTTGGTCACAGGCTCACAAATCCATCCCACGAAATATTTCCAATATATATATATATATATATATATATATATATATATTTAAATTTGATGATAAATAATAAAAAATAAAAATTATTTAAAAAAAAACAGGTTATGGACATAGATGCTCTCTTTTTCATTAAACAAAAAGATTTTCATTCGTATCTTTAATTTTTTTAAGATTTTGGTCTATTTTTAAAAATATTTTACTAATTTTAAAAAATTCGTATAGTAATACAATGTATCATTGTTATCATAATTTTAATTTATGCATTGAAAAATGTAAATTATATTGTTTTGGTGTTGTTATTTCAATATATAAAATATAAAATTTTTATTTTTATTTAATATATTTATCATTTTTTATGTAATATCGATTAGTAACGGTTTAATATTTCAGGCATTCAGATAGATTATATTTTATATGTTTATATGATATATACTATTTAACAAGTTGAAGCATATAATTGGTATGTTTATAGATTGTGTATTTGTATTATTATTTTGGTTATATACGTGAGAAACCTATTCAACATTTTTAAACATAATATATGATACTAGTTTTGGAGGCTTATTGGGGTATTCATCAAGTAGTAGACAAGAGTTCATCGAGGTGGTTGGTGATAGATTGCTGGCATTACATTCGGTGAGGGCTGCTATTATCCTTTGCGATCGAGGTGATCGACAACAGCTCGTGGAGCTAGTTGGTGCTACCTATACAAGTTTTCTGTTCTATACTTATAATAATTTAAATTTCAGTAGATTAATTGTTGGTTAAAATTTTGAGTTGTGTCAAACGTATAAATTTCACTTTTTTGTTTTTAAATAATATAACCATTTTTTAAGAGTGTTTGTTATAAAGTTATATCCTAGCTTGTACCAGTTGCCCATCTGACCATATCTAATTTTGATTTTGCAGTTTTTTATTTTAAAAGTTTAGATATTAATTAATTTGATTTTATGGAGCATCGTTGCTCAACTAATTATTGTGGTCACAGGCTCACCGCTCACAGATCCATCCCACGAAATATTTCCAATATATATATATATAAATTTGATGATAAATAATAAAAAATAAAAAAAATTATTTTTTTTTAAAAAGTCATGGACATAGATGCCCTCTTTTTCACTAGACAAGAAGATTTTCATTCATATCCTCAATTTTTTAAGATTTCGGTCCATTTTTAAAAATATTACACCAATTTTCAAAAATTTGGGTAGTTGTACAATGTACAATTTGTTGTCATAATTTTAATTCATGCATTGAAAAATATAAGTTATGTTGTTTTGGTGTTGTTATTCTTGTATATAAAATATGATATTTGTATTTTTATTTAGCGTATTTATCATTCTCTATGTAAGATTAATTACTAACGGTTTAATATTTCACACATCACTACTACAATAGTTGTCTTTGGTTTTGAAAATTTAGCCTCGATTTTTTAAAAAACCGAGGCTATAGTGTATATATATAGTCTCGGTTTTATTAATAACCGTGACAATAAGTTAAATTATAAAAATTATTTAAATATATATAAACAAATTTATATAATCACGATTATTAAATGACTATGATTATAATTAAAATAATAGAGTTTTTAATATTTTTAAAAACAAAATCAAATAATATACTGTATGATATTCATTTAAAAGAAATATAAAAATTACTTTATAATTTTTTTCATTTTTCTCTATTAATTTAATTTATTGTGTTTTATTTCTTTTATAATACATATATAACAAATTTTTATATCAATTTTTTTTTTCTCTTTCTTCTTTTTTCCGCTCATTTTTTTCTTTTTTCTTTTTCCCTCGCTCTCTCCTTTTTTTTCTTTTCCTAGCACCAGCTCTCTCTTTTTTCTCTTTTCTTTTCTTTTCCCCCCACTCACTCTTGTTTTCCCTCTACCCGAGCCAACGTTGCGCCCTCAAAAATTTCCCTCTCTCTCCCCAGCAGCTCCATTGTGTCTAGTACTAGAAGTTTGCTCGCTCGACCGGTACCAATAGCTTCCTTTCCTCTCTCTTCTTCCTTTTCTCTTTGTTTTTTTCTTTTCCTTTTCCCTTGTTCGCATCTCGTCGACTGACCGTTTATATTGTTGTCACTCGCGACCCAAATCTAGGTATGTATTGTTTCCAAAATCCAGTTCGATCTTAGATTTCGTGGTTAACTTGATTTGATTTTGTAAGATCTAAGGTTCGTTCCGTTGCCCATTTTTTCTTGTGTTTTACTTTTGTTTTGTATTTTATGGTTAACTTGAGTTGGTTTAGGTTTGTAGGATCCCGGTTGTTGCTTGTTTTTGTTTGGATTGAAAATTTCTATTTGAGGTAACTTGTTCTATGGCTTGTTTAATTTCTTTTATTTTATGCTACAATTTTCCCATACTTAATAAATATCTCTAAATTATGGGAACAAATCTAATATAATATTACTTTAGATCACAATATATTTTTCTTATTTATCTTTTTAGTCTCTTATTGTTTCTAAATGTGGTCAAATTTCACACTTACCTTCTTAGGTTGCTTTTTTAATTGGAAAAAAATATCAACTCTAATTTTGAAAGGATTTTCTATTTTCTTGTCATTGCTATTTCCCTTTTTAAGCTTGATTCTCTATTTTTCGGGTTATGAATGTAAACGCCTCTGTTTATGGATTGATTTAGATGGATTTTGTGGACTTCGTGCATCAAAACTACCCTTTTGTCAACTCATCATGATTATCCAATTTCTTCTTCCAAAATTATTATTGAATTTCTTGCTATTCATAATCCTTAATTGTATGACTAATTTTCTCTTTTTGTTGGATTCATTGATAAGAGAATCAATAATTTTTCTTCTTCTTTGTTATGTTCTTTATTCTTCCTTTTATCTCCAAATTGAAAGTTTAGTCTATTGTGGGCTTGTGGCCCAATGTTTAAAATAGGCTTTTCATTTCAACGTTTGTATTAATCATTTTATAGTGATTTTATTGTAAACTTTTCTAATTTTAGATTTATATAACCGATGTCAGATATCCATATGGACATGAAATCCCAATGGATATAACTTTGAAATTTTTTATTGGTATATGATGTTGAGAATTGTGTTTTGTGATTTTTCTAATGCTTGTGTTTCCTTTGCTTTCATGGATCACATGCAGTAAAGAAACTCTAGGATGCATGTATTTTCTGTAAAATTTACTTTATATATTGTAGCCTGCATCCATTAATTTATGTTTTCTCTTTCAATTGCTACCTATTTAAGAGTTACTATATAGACCCATAAAAACATCAACATTTATTGTGTATATTTTCTAATCAATGTTTTTTTCTTGATCATTTCATGGCATATTCTTGTTTATTTCATCAATATTTGTTTCAAAGTTGCATAATTTTACCTAGATTTTTGTTTGGGGGTAGAATTATGTTAACTGATAACAATGGAAATTATGTGTGTCCTATTTTCCTAGATGATAGCCATTTTTCCTATCCAACAAATGATTCTAATCAGTTGCAGTTATTTTCAAATGGTGACTTCCAATTCACCTATTATGAGTTAGTTAATTTTGTTTATATTCATGTTAGCTATAAAATTGTTTAGGCTTCTAACTCTTCATTCTGGTGTATATCTAGCTGGATGTAATATCATTCCGGTAAATTATTTTGGTAACGAGAATATCACTCCCATGATTCGGTCTAATAAAAGGAGTAGAGAGATATATGATATTTCAAGATAATAGAAGCTACAGATTTCTTTGAACTATGATGTTTGTCCTGATGAAGCTGATCGGTCAGCAAGTATTCCCAATGCAAACCTAGTATCAATAGGTATAAGGTTATCATATGATGATGATGAGCGTAATTCATCCGTTACCTTTTTCAGTGGAAGCATGACTGCACCATATGATTGTTTGGCCAACAGGTATATAATTTGAGATTCATAACCTAACTTGACAAAGTAGGTTATTGAGTTAGTTATATAATTATGATTGCATGCATTGAAAGTACAATAATATGGTTGATGTTTGGGTGGCACATTATATGTGAGCTTAATTGGTGTGTAAATGAAAAAGGCATGACAATGTGATTGTTTGCATATAGTCGATAAAATGCTAAACAAAGATTTGTATGCAAAGTAAAGCATATAGCCAATTAACAAGATAGAGAAATGGTTCAACGTTATATGATATTACATGTGGATTGGTTAGAGGATTCATAGATCCAAAGTTCTCAAACACTGTTTACTTGATTATTATTTGTTGCTTTGAAACAATTTTATTCTAATTCCTAGTTTATATTTTTTCTCTAATTGCTCAGCTAGATAGTTTTATAATTTTTGTGTATTGATACTTAATTATAAATTACAATCGCTCTCTATATAGCCAATCAACAAGGTAGAAGAATGGTTCAACGTTATATGATATTGCATGTGGAGTGGTTAGGGGATTCATAGATCCAAAGTTCTTAAACACTATTTACTTGATTATTATTTGCTGCTTTGAATCAATTTTATTTTAATTCATAGTTTATATTTTTTTCTCTAATTTCTTGCCCAGATAGTTTTATGATTGTTGTGTATTGGTACTTGATTATAAAATACAATCACTCTCTATGATACGATAATTATGCTTCACCGTACTATATTAGTGGCACTTCCCGTATACTTTTGGACCATGTTCCAAGTATTTGGTGCTATTGTCGAGGAGTGTCAATATATTTTTAGAAAAAGAGATGCAATAGTTCTAGAGGTTAGGTTAGGTCATTTGGAGAAAAGCAATATTTTAACATTATTTTAATTGAAGCTATTACATGACATTCACATGATTCATTTAAAAGGAATAGTGGTGTCATTTTAGTAGTCCTTCCCTCCATTATACAACCACCAAAACATGTTTGGTATAATTTTTCAGTTGTAATTTCTTTTTTAACCTTAACCAAACAAAAATTTTATAATCATATTAATTTAATAGTAATATTATATTTCATATATACATATTTTTCTTCCTATTTTTGTTATTTCCTTGGCCCCTTTTGCAATAGGAACATGACTAAAACCCCCTTTTCTATTCTAAAGGATTAGTCATCACTTGAGCCTCATCTTATAAGACATTTACGACTATTCTTCCTATATTTTATAATTAATATCAATATTAGTATAGCAATACTAGTTTAGGCAATTTAATTTTCTATTTTAGTGTGTATGCCTAGTGTGACAAGTACTAATCTTGAAACTTTGGACAATGAGCTACATATGTCTCTTTACAGGTTAAAAAGATAAAGATTACACCAACCTCAACTTGAAGTTAGGTCACATGAAGGATATCGATGGGTTATTATAAGCCATACACATCTTTGAGACTTTGTTGGATAGAGTTTACTCATACATCAACAAATTGTTTGATGTGAATCAAGGGTCCAATATTACACTTGAAGAGTTAAAGTTAAGGGTCTTATTGACCTTTTGAAATAGTGGGTGCACTTAGCTTAATAGGGATGAATTTATTCCAAGAAGGCTTCAAGAAATATCCATGGCTACATTTGAAGATCTCTAGCTATTGAGTTTAAATGGAGGCTATTAGACACATAGTTGATCTTATTCTAGGCATGGATGACTTTGAAGTTTGTTTGGTTACACAAGTTTAGCTTGGAATAGTGAGCAAGTAAGCTAGTAGCAGTGTGCAACTACTTTTATTTTTAGTAGTGATTGAGCAAGTAAATTTGTACTAGTGTACAAGTTTATAATTAATTTCCTTTTGATTATTTTAGAGTGGGTATCTAGTAAAGCCCCTAGAGTTTTATATTTTTTATAAACCTATGTAATCCTAAGAGTTTTAATAAGAATGAATATTTAGTAAAATTGGTACGAGGTTTTCACCTCTTGATTCTTAATTAAATCATTTTTTAGAATTTACCAAGGTTTAGGAAACTATGTGGTGTTTTTCAATAACTTATCAAAGCTTGAAAAACATTATGGTGCTTACTATCCCACAATCTAAAATTACGCTTTTATGAGAGTAATATATAATTTGTTGTTTGGGTTTTGAAGCGACGACATTTTGGATTGTTCTTTGTGGATTTTCAAAGCTAGTCCTTTTGGGGTTCACATCACCGCTCATCAATGCAATCAATTTCAAAATTAAGCCTGCTCTTATTTGGACGGTACAACCAAATGAGTTCCAAGGACTTGATAGTAAGGATTCTAATGCCCATTTCGCAATGTTCTATGAGCTATGCGATACCTTCAAAATGAATGGGAGCATTAGAGGATGTCATACATCTTTGCTTGTTTTGATTCCCACTTAGGAATAAAGTAAATTCATGGTTAAATTCATTAACAATAGGTTCCATCATCACTTAGGATGACATAGCTCATAAATTCTTGAAAATATATTTCCCACCTTCAAAGATAGCCAATTATAGGAATCCTAATACTTTATTCTAACAACTTGATGGATAATCTTTTTATGAGGCATGAGAACGGTTTAAAGAGCTATTGAGAAAATATCCATATTATAGTTTCTTCCATGGCTACAAATTCAAACTTTTATTGTGGATTGTTAGGGCAAGTAGAACGATACTTAAGGCAGCAACAAGATGTGCTTTAGTGGAAAATGTAAAAATGAAGCCTTTGCATTACTTGATGATATTGCCTCTGATAGTTGTCAAGAGCCAATAAAAAGGTTGAATCCTACATGAGTTGTTGGAATGGTGGATGTGGATTCCCTTATATGTTTGCAAACATAAATAAATGCATTATTTTTTGGGCTATTAAAGAAGCTTTATGTTGGACATGTGGGGTAAATATGTTGAAAAACCTATTTATTGTTTGTGATTGAACTTAAAATATTTTTTAGAGATACCTATTTTCCTGTAGAGATAGATAAGATATTCTAAAATAATGACGTCTTGATACCATCGGAAATGATAAAGATAATATTTAAGGAATCTTAGACTTCATTCTAGTGATACCTATAGAAGAAATCCTAAAATTGTGAATTATATTAACAATATAGACCACCAAGGAAAACCTTAATTCAAAAATATATAATCCTAGTTGAAGGAATCACACAAATGTTTCTTGAAGCATTAACCATCAAATGGAGTTCCTAACTCTAAGCTACCCTTCAATCCACCGAAATTTAATCAAATCAACCATAAAAAAAACTACTAGTTAAGGAGTCAAGGCTTGATAGATAGGAAAGTATGATGGAAACTAGATGTGGGATGTGATTCCTAGGATAGATACAATGAAAAATAAGGTGGAAAGCTATCACAAATGAAGGCAACAATAGTCTGAGCATAAGAAACTTAGAGGTGCAAATGGGATAGCTTACACAAACTTTGTAATGGAGAAATCAAAATATGCTTCCTATTAGCAATAAAGTGAACCCTAAAAGATATAATAAGGAGCATTACAAGGCTATCATGATAAGAAGTGGGAATTTAGTAGGAGTTGAGGAAGAAAATAGAACCAAAAGAGATGAAAGAAAAGTGAGTGATGGAAAAGAACAAGAAAAATAAAAAGTTGAAGAAAGAAAGGACAAGAGAGAAGACATAGATATGAAGCCTAAGGGAGGATCACTCATGGGAAGAAAGTCTACACACCATCCATTTCTTTTCCACAAAATCTCCAAAAGGAAAAGCTAGACAAATAATTATCCAATTTTCTTAACATTTTTAAGAAGCTGCATATTAGCATCCATTCCATGGATGCATTGGAAAAATTGTCCCCATGTATTAAATTCATGTACGAGATTTGGTGTACTCAGAGTAGCATCCAAAGATCCTTCATATGTTCCAAGTGGGCCTAATAATCAAAGAGTCATTAAATGGGTTGATATAAAAACTTTGGGCTAAATCAAAGCAGATGCATGCCAAGAAAAGTCTAAACAAAGGTAGGCTCAAAGTTAATTAACAAAATTTAGGCTATTGAAAAATGGGACGTGGATTGATTGAAAAATAGGTCTTGGAGCAGCAAGGGGTGTTAATGATTTAGTACAAGAAAAGAATCCTTTTTGAAGATGAAGTGAAACTTTGGATTAGCTGTCATTTTAATTCAAAAGTTTATGGCAATTTAAATCGTTTTGCAAAGATAATGGGATATATTTCATATAGAAATACAATATTTCCAATTCAAATAATTACTAGGCAAAAATGGGCTTTCAATGTGCAATTAGATTCATGGACATATTGTGTGTATAAAGACTCCTCCTTGAAAAGTGATGCTTGGATGGTTTTTATGCTCTAGGTATATTATTTTTCAGTAAATAAATAAATTATTATTTTATAGTTTATTTTCAAGTATTATCACTTTTGATTTTTTTTAATCTTATTTGGTAGCTATTTTTATCTTTAGCCTATAAATAACTATAAGGTTAAACCTAGGTAATCATATTTGAGTTTTGAGATTTTTAATAAAGTTGATAGCTTTAAGATTTTTATTGGTTCCATAACCGTACTAAAACTTACCAAGGGTAACAAATTGTGGCTAATTTTCTTCTTTGGCTTATAAAAGTGTAGGTTATAGCATGTTAAAGAAAGAAAATTTTTATACTTCATATAAGTTTAAAAGGGATACTAATGACAAAGATACAAGTGGTAGGCTTTAAAAGATAAAAACGGTCCAAAAGTGGCCTAAATGATTTCCTAAGCATTATGTATTCTATGATTTTTCCTCGAGTATTTTTTAAAGTAAGTTCTAGAGTTTGTTTAGACTTCAAATAAGTGTATGAAATATTCACATATTAAACAATGTAAAGTACTTAGATTATTCAATCATTGTGACCACCAACCATAAGAGTTTGAAATTAAGTTCAATTCTCATTGAAATCATTCCTTAATTGAAGTAAAGCTTAGAGCCCTCTAGATATTAAAGTTATCACAATCATATTTATATCATTGACATATAAATTGACTCAAAACACTAAACAAAATAAATAAAAAACAAAAAATTGAAAAATTGAAAAATTCTATCTTAATTTTTGTTTTGAACTCTCAATAGAAATATAAAAGGAACTGTTCCACCTCTAATCTAAAATCTACGCTATCCCTAATGCTCCATTGTATCTCAAGATAACAAGAAAGAGAGAAAAAAAGATAACCTTCCTAGTAGCAGTGACTTGTGAAATTTTGAGCATTAGGCTTATATTCTCAGTTAATCATATGTATTAGTGCTAACATGTATTGAGAATTAATATGTACCTTACATATAATACATCACCAATAAATCATAAAATTAAGAGATTAAATAAAATACATAATAAAATTCCAAAATAAAGGAAAAATTACATCAAATACTAATAAAAAAATAATGAAAATAAATAAAAAGGAAAAGAAATGAAAGAAAAAACTAAACCTATAAACTAAAAAAACATAGAAATAATTGAGATAATGGAGCTCTAATCCTCCATGTCCTCTAGTGTGTCTTCTTTAATGGCTTTTGATGGCCTGATGATAAAGGTGTCACCTTTATGCTCCGGTGTTCCTCATAGTTGATAACAATTGTAACCTTATTGAGTGAGCTACAACCATTGCATCTCAGAGGTGGTATTCATATAATTGGACTAATAGAGCTGATGTCCACTGAGCCATTCTGGTTGCTATGTTTGATAGGTTTCCATTTTATCAGGTCATTTTATCAATTTTTTATTTTAACTTATGAAACCTATCCTTTAAATGTGTTCTCGAAGAAGAGGCTCTTTTGTTGGCTTGGGAGGCTTTAGTTCTGCCAGTGAGGCTTGCCATATATTCTGGTGTTAATAAGTCACTAGGTTGAATTATAAGTAGGAATTCTCACCCCATCTCTACCACAAAATGCTATAATGAGTTATGGAAAAAATAAATAATGTGGTGATTGTTCACTCACAACCTCATCCTTTGATTCATAATTACTCTGACATCCATGCTTTTGGATGTTTGGATTGCAAAAGTAATAGAATCCTTTTCTTTATAAACTTTATGATAGTGCCTAGTTGACATCAATTTTGAGCAGATAAAAAATTTCCAAACACGAAAGATGTTTCTTAATTCTTTAGCATCAAATGATTTGTGTTTCTAGTTTATAATATCTTATTATACTCTTCCTAATGTTAAACTTTTTATTACTTCCTCATAATCTATATGCTCTAAATAAGCCTTATACTTTCCTTGATTTACATACCTTATACCATAATAAGAATTAATGGTGGATGCATTAAATGGTATAAAAACTCCCCTAACCATAACTCTATCATTAATAGCTTCAGGCACATTTTCCTAAAATTCTCTTATAGTGGACACAATACCTTATTCAGAACTCTATACAAATATTTCCCTACCTAGGTTTTCTATTACTTCATTTACACCAAGGAATGGGTCTTTTCCAAACTCAATGCCTCTTTCTACAATAAAAGTTTTACCTACCTTTATAACCATTTTAAATATCATTTTTTAGCTTTAAGGCTCACAAACCAAGTCATAATATTTTGACACCATAGTTTATTTACTTTTAGTATAACTTTTTCTTTTTGGTGCCATTATGATTCAAAGATATACAAATATAACAATAATCCCCAAAATATTATCACTTTGATAACTTTATGAAAGTAGAATCATCAGTGCACTTTTCTAATTAATATTTGCAAATTTTATTTAGTAATTAGTATTTTTTAGATTAAAAATATGAAAATATAAACATTTTAATAAAAATGGGTGAAAATATAAATTTTGAAATTTTTTTAGACTTTTTATGAATTTTTAAACTAATCAAAAGCTGCCACAAGATGCCACGAGAGCAAGGGAGCTGGCATAGCAAGCCATGTGGATGACATGTAATCAAAGCAAGAGAATCACGCAAATTTTCATGTATACAGTGACGCTACCTTACTTTGTGCCAACACCGCATTCATTTCGAGTTCACAGCTTGGTCATTGCTCACGCCATGTGTCGTTATACTACTCGTCCACTCCTTCCAACTGTGCACTACACAATCCATAATCGCAAATCACATATTTTTGCATGGTGTTGACTCAGCACAAGTTGATCGAGACCAATCCTCCTACCATGCATCATGCTCTGATTCACCCACTAAATTCCACGTGCCAGATATCTCCTTTATATTCACCAACGCTAATAATCTTACTTGTTTTGATCTCAGCGCTTGATCTAAAGTTGATGTAAAGGTCAAGATTTTACCTAAGTTTAATTTAACCCCTTAATTGCACCATAAACTCTAATTAGCCAAAATTAACATAACTTTATCAGTTTTTAGAGCTACGAAGAGAAAAAAAATATAGAAAAATTTAAAAAGTGATATAACTTTTGGTGTAGATTCAAGAGAAAAGTGGTACTGCAATTCAAGAGATTGATTGTATTTCTTCTTTTACTCTTTTTTTTATCAATTTTTATGTTTTTCTTTATGAAAAATATGAGCTTTATGATCAAAATTCTATCTAGCTAAATTTATTAATCTAGGGGTCTTATGAACCCAATTTTCACTATGTGATAATCTAATATTTTATCCCAATTATGATTTCAATTTAATTATATTATTTAATCATATTTTTAAGTTATTAATTGTTTGGAAATAATTAATCTATAGATGCAATTGAATAGATTTGAGAGAATTATTTAATTATTTGTCTTGATTAAATAACATGCATAGTTTCTAGGTAGAGTTGTATGATTCTTATGTATCTGATCCATAATTGATATGAGAAATAAGTAATATGTAATTTAATTGACATGAGAGTATGATTAGTTTAATTATTATAAGGTGTCTAGTTTACTTAAGAAATGAATACATGTTAGGTTAGATTCAATTGATCATGTAATTAATTGACAATTATAATGGGAGGATTTATGTGATTCAAATGTTTAAAAAATTGGAGGATTTAGTATTCCTAGATATTTTCTCATATATCTTCTTAGTTACCAAATCTAATGTAATTAATTGTTGTTATTTATTTTTAGCTCTTTTAATTTTATTTTCTTAAAACATAAAAACACAAAAAAATGAATTTTATATGTTGTTTTAAAAATTAATTTCTAATAACATAATCTCTGTATGAACGATATTTTCTTATCATTATATTTCTTGTTGCGATACATTTACTTGCATATTCATTAAACATAATTTGTATCTGATTAAGTTTTTGGCGTCGTTGCGAGGATTATAAACATTAGAAATTAATTTTTTATTAGATATTTTTCTTTGTTTATTTTTCATAATTTTAATTTATTTAGTTATCTAGTTAGTTATTTATTTATTTTAGTTAATTTCCTTTATTTAGTTTTTATATTTTATTAATTAATTTTGTTAATTATTTTTAATTTAGGCATCTCCTTTAGAGCTATTAGAAACATATTTGAGTCTATTGCATGAGCATAGTCTATGAGGGAGAAATCTTACCTTTAATCCTAAAATTAAGTGTTCTTTGAGATCAATAAGAAAGCAAAAAGTTGTCTCCCAAGTGCAAAGATTGGCTAATCCATTAGAAAAAAAACAATAATGGGCTAAATTTGAACAAATTGATTTCTTTAATGGATGATAGGGATAGAGCTATGAATGAATATGAAAGACCTATGTTGGAGGGTTGAATCCAAGTATTATAAGGCCAAACATTCAAGTTAATCAATTTGAACTAAATCCAATGATGCTTCAAATGCCACAAATAATTGAACAATTCAGTGGATTACCAATAGAGGATTCTCATCTTCATTTTAGATTGTTTATTGAAGTTGCAAATTCATTTAAATTCAACGGTGTGACCGAAGAGGCATTTAGGCTTAGATTGGTCCCATACTCTTTGTGAGATCGTGCTTCAGCTAGCCTAAACTCTTTATCAACTTATTCTATTACAACTTATAGTGATTTGGTAGAGAAATCCTATATGAAATATTTCCCACCAACAAAGAATGCCAAGCTCAAGAATGACATTATCTCATACCAATAATATTTAGGAGAATCTTTATATGAAGCATGGGAATGATTCAAAGAATTGATGAGGAGGTGTCCTTACCATGGTATCCATTATTGGATCTAAATAGAGACCTTCTACAATGGTCTTCATGCTCAAACAAGAACCATTGTTGATGCATCTGCTAATGGAGCTTTGCTAGCGAAATCTTACAATCAAACTTATGATTTACTTGAGAAAATGGCTAACAATAATTATCTATAGCCAATGGATAGAATGGCAGTGGTAGGAAGAGTAGCTAGAATGTATGAGATGAATGATATCACGACACTTACGGCTCAAATGTCATCTTTGGTTAATCTCTTAAAGGCTCAAAACTTGCCAACGAGTATAAACCAAGTCCAAGATCCAAGAGTGTCTTGTGTGTTTTGTGAGGATCTCATTTGTTTGATAATTGTTCAAATAATTTTGAATCGGCATTTTATGTGGGTAATATGAACCGAAACAATAATCCATACTCAAATACATATAACCTAAGATGGAGACAACATCCTAATTTCTCTTGGAATAACAACAATCAAGGTGGTAATCAATTCAACCATCAATCATTTTCACCACCAAGTTTTCAACAATCATATAAATCATAAGCCTAAGAGAAGAAGCCATCTATAAAGGACAATACAAATGTTTTAATAGGGATGATGAAAGATTTCATTCAATTAGTAAATACAAAAGTGTCCACTAAAGAGGCTTCAATTTGAAATTTAGAGACTCAAATTGGGAAACTTGCCCAAACCTTAAGTCAAAGGCCTCAAGGTAACCTTTTAAGTGACACAATTGTAAATCCAATAAGAGAAAGTAAGGAGCATAATAACGCCATAGCCTTAGGGAGTAATAAAATTCTAGAGAAAAAACATGAAACTCAAAGGGATGGGGAGGAACATGAGAGTAAAAAGGATAAGAAAAACAAGGAAATTAAGGAACATATGGATAAAGAGAGTAATAAAAGGAAATAATTCAGCCAAAGAAGAGACCCTCAAAGACTACAAAAGTAAAAGTTAGATACCCATTTTTCAAAATTCCTAGAAGTCTTCAAGAAACTACACATAAATATATCATTTGCATATGCACTTGAACAAACAACTTCTTATGCCAAATTTTTGAAAGAAATCTCGTCTAAGAAAAGAAGGCTTGGAGATAATGAAACAATAACCTTGACTGAAGGTTGTAATGTCATCCTTGCTAGAAAATACCTAAATAATTGAAAGATCTGGGTAGCTTTCACATTCCTTGCACAATTGGGAACATCTACTTTGAGAAAGCATTACATGACCTAGGTTCAAGTATTAACTTTTTTCCATTATTGATTTTCAAAAGATTAGGGGTTGGTAAAGCCAAACCTACTTAAGTAACATTACAAATGACAGATAGATCAATTAAGAGACCCTAGGATATGGTAGAAGATGTTCTAGTAAAAGTAGACAAGTTCATCTTTACGGTGGATTTCATTATACTATACATGGAAGAGGACCATAAAATTCCTATCATACTTGGTCATCCCTTCATCACAACTAGAAAAGCACTCATGAGAATGCAAGATGAACAAGTAATGTTTAAAGTGTTTAAAGTATATGAATACCCTGATATTAATAGTGTTAATCAATGCTTAAGGATAAATGTTACTGATTATGATAACAACTTAAAATAATTTGTTGAGTCTACCATACTTAAAACTGTTACTCTTGTTACTATGAACAATGAAGTAAACTCATCAAGAAACAACTCAATCTGTGTTAATTTTGAAAGTGTGGAATCTATAATTGATTTTGTTGATTGTGTGAACTATTTGGAGGTGTAAACCCAATATCATTTTACTTATATTTTTATTGTTTTTTATTTTGTAGGTGAATAAATGTGGAGAGCAATAACACAACAAGATTGAATAGTTCCAATGACAGATGTGGTGCGCCAAGACTAAGGGGGCTTTCTTTCCTTTTTATTTTTCATATTTGTATGTGCACATTAGGGACAAGGTGCAATTTAAGTTTGGGGAAGCAACTTCATTCTCTACTTTAGTATTTAGATGCATTTTAATTTTTTAGGAAATTCTTTTTTAGGATGTTTTTAATCATGATTTGGGTAGAAATCGATAAATATATGGAAACTAAATACATGTATGCTTGATATGAAACATATGAACTCAATGATAAAAATTGGTTCTCATGAGTAGGATAAGGAATGTAATATGCTCGTTAAGGTACTTACATTAATCATGTGATATTCTAGTTAGTTTTGACTAGATTGATTCAATTTTTTATGCACATGTTCATGATTGATTTTGGTGTTCTTATTGAGAGAAAATTTGTAATGAGTTATGCGAGTTGAGAAAATCTACCATGTTTCAAAATCTATTTGATCATCCCTTGAGGTGAAATTCTAAATAGTATTTAGCAAAAGAGATGATTTAAGCCTTATTTGGATTGATTAAACCTTTCAAGCTAACCATTGTTAAATATATTTAGTCACCCATTTGAGCCTAATAAAGGACCTTTCATATCTTTAAGCCACATTTTGTGCTTAACTAATAAACATTGTCTTGACCTTTGCACCTTTATCTTATAAGAAAAAAATACAATCATGTGTTATGCTACCGAGTAAGTGATAGGGCAGAACCGACATCGCCGATCCTACCGTTCATTTGGTTTTACTTATTTATAAAACTCTCGCAAGTGCACGAATCATTTCGTAGAAAATGATAAGTATACTCCCAAGGTCGATCTAAGGAAGGAATGTATATGGTTTTTAATTTATTATTCAAACTTTTAAAAACGAAATTAAATCCTAAACATCCTGTCACGATATTTTGGGTTTTGTGTTTTTAATCTAATTACATAAAAAATAAACATAGATTCAATAAACATTTATGCAAATTTTATCTGTTAAAACAGTGGAGTATTTATGGATATAATAATTAAGTTAATTATGCTTGCTCATATTATTTAGGTTATTAAAGATATGAATTGATATTTATTGATTCTCTCTTTTTTGTATGAATACCACCTTTGGTGGGGTTAGATATTCTTTATTAACTAAACAAATCAATTAACACCTATGGGTGGGGTTCATAACTAATTTGATTAATTAAATTAATTCCTTTTTCTAAGAGATTGAAAATGAACCATTTAAATGCCACCTTTGGTGGGGTTAGACAGTTTAAACTTTATTCAAGGTGTCCAAATTAAATCTAAGAATTTAATTATCCGAGTACTAACTTTCAAGTTTTAAAACCACTACTGAAAACATTTTATCAATACATTTTCAGATAATAATTCTTATAAAAACTTTTGAAATAGAGCTTCATTTTAACTACCGGGCGATTGTACCAACAAATAAAAGAGCACTACTCTAAATTAGACCGAATAACTAAACCTTAAAATCTAATTTTCAGATTTAAGTTTGTAATGAAAAATAATATATTTCTCTCTAACATTCTTAATATAAAATCTTGAATAAAAATAAAATCAATTCATTTTAAAGATTTTTACCTATTTAATATTTCGCAAGCATAACAACGTTATTATTACATCATGTTTATAAACAACCACCAGAGTTAAATTTAATCACAGACAAATTAAATATAACATGTAAGAATAAAGCATAAAATATAATCAGAAGAAAATAAAATCCTTACAGTAACTTCGATGCTATTCCCGTCGAAAACCTCCGAATTTGCACTCCTATTTATTGAAACAAAAAGGTAATAAATTACAAAAACAAGACTAGTTCTTCCCAAAAAGGGAAGAACTCTAAAACTAAGAGAATTTAACTAAGAAAAGCTAAAAACTAAGAAAAACTAAAAAATCTAAGAAAAGAGAGAAAGAAAGAGAGAAGAGAATGTGTTTTGATGTGTTTTTAGAAGTGAAGAGAAGGGGGGGTATTTATAGGTAAGGATGGAGAGAAAAAGTAGGGAAAAATGTTAAAAATCAGAAAACGTGAGTGTAATTGCTGATGTCATTGATGACGTCAAAGATGATGTCACGGGCTAAGGTCACGAAAACGTGGGCGAATATGGGCAGCGGCGATATGGAACTGGGATCGGGCGTATGTGGATATGGGGCGTCGCGCGCTGGTCCGGGTTTCTAAGACGTGGGCGGCTAGGCAAAGACGATTTTCTCCTTTTTGACCCATTTTGTCCAATTTTTCCATATTTTTTGACCTTTTCCTATTTATTTATTAATATATTTGTGATGTATTGCTTCCAGTATTCCTATTTGAGTCTTTAAGTTACATTTTTAAGTGAAAATACCTGAAAAACAATAAAAACACCCGTGATTCCGAAAAAGAGAAATTTATATAAATATATGATAAAACATATAAATATATATATTTTTAATCAATTAACGTGCATAAAATCATGGTAATTTTAGTACTTTTGAAAGCACTCATCACAACCTCAACTGCCTTCGCTAGTCCCTTAGCAAGAGAAGCCGATAAAAACATAAAATTAAACTATCCTAAATCACTTCCGTGGATTGACACGGTTGCATTTAGCCCATGAACAAGTTTTCCTTTAAACCCCTAGGTTGCCCTAGTGGATCTAGTTTGAGTCTCGTGAGGGTTTTGAATGATACCCACAAACATTGAACTAAATGTAAAAATTAAAAGAAATAATAACAACAATCAACTTAAAAACTAAAATTACAACAAAATCAAAAATTAACGCGTTTAAGAATAAAAGAAAACAACATATCACAAAAATGTCTCATACTTTTAATCTCCTTTAAGATCATAATTAAAATCTCAAGCATAAGTTATTTTAATCTTTTTAAACAATCATGATTTATTATAATAATTAGTCGAAAATCATTTTCATATTTCATATAAAAATGTATCAATTTAATTTCACCCAATTTCATGTCATAAATCCGACTCGCTTCGACTCTATTCCTCACAAGTCAATACTCTCAAAACACCGAATCCTACGGGTTCAAACACTCATACTAATTTATATGCGAAAGAGTTGATGTATAGAAATGAACTAATATGTTCGCATATGTATAAAGAATAAATGCTCAAAGTGTTATTTTGACGTTGATCTCATGGAAGGAATCAAATGTATAAATTATAAAGATATCATATATAAAAATTATTTTCATGCATAAATCAAACTCATTAAGAAAAAATTTCAAGATATATGTCTTTTACAAATGAAGAAAGTGCAATGACTTTTTAGGGAATTACTTCCTATATCTTTCTTTTGTAATTAGCCTTTACTCACAACTTTGTAGGCAATGTGTGTCATAGTATGTAGATTATACTATATATTCTTTCTCTCTATATTTTTCTGAAGATATTTTTCTATATATATGTAATGCACCCTCTAAAAAAATAGAGAGAGAGAGAAAAGAAAAACTCACAACAAAATTACCCCTCTAAAGAAAAAGAAAGTAAAATTGAAAATAAGCTTACGGGTGTTGTGAGGTTACAAAAAAAATTGGAATAAAAGAATAAAGAATGATAATAAAGGGTGCACTAAAATATCAAGTTAAAGCTCAATTGCAATTAAAAAGTGCATGATGAATAAAAAGAAAAGCTAAGGTGTGGAATGATAGAATTATAAGTGCATATTTGTATTAGTGGAAAGGGATGTGAAAAATAGATGTATGAGACTTGTTCTAAGATTGAATTGATTAGCATGCTCATATAGGTTAACTTCATGAGTGTAAGTGCATGGAATGATATCATGTGCAACACACACACGCATGAAGTAATTCATCAAAAACCTTTTATATCCTTGTATTGATGGAATGTTGATTAATGAATATGTGAACCGAACCTCCATATAGAATTGTATGACGGTTGAGAGGTTAGTTTTGCTAAACATAAATTTATTAATAGATATATATTTATGAATATATTGCCCATGTCATTATATTTATTAGACTTAGCTTTACTTGAGAACAAGCAAAGAGTTAAGTTTGGAGTGGGATGACTCTATGAAAGTAGAGTTATCAGTTCACTTTTCTACTTAATATTTGCTCGTTTTATTCAATAAGTAGTATTTTTGGGCTAAAAATATTAAAATATAAACATTTTAGTAAAAAGGAATGAAAATATAATTTTTGGAATATTTTTGGAGTTTTTATGAATTTTTAATGTAAGATCAATTAAAAGCTGCCACATGGATGCCATGCAAACAAGGGAGCTGACATAGTAAGCCAAGTGAATGACATGCAATCGGAACAGGCGAATCATACAAAGCCAAGCATACAGAGTGACGTTGTCTCACCACATTTTAGCACAACATTCATTCTGAGTTCATCGCTTGGTCAACACTCATGTCACATTTTTTCATGCTACTCATCCACTCCTTTCAATTGTATGCCACGAAATACACAACCATGAATCACAAATTGCTACATGGCATTGAATCAACATATGTTGACCAAGACTAGTCCTCCAACCATGCGTCATGCTCTAATTCACAAACTAAACTCTACGTTCCACGTGTCTCCTTTTTATTTACCAACACTATTAATTTTGCTTGTTTTGATCTCAACCTTTAATATGGAGCTTATCTTATGGTCTAGATTTAACCAAAGCTTAAATTTAATCCCCTAATTGCCCCATAAACTCTAATGAGCCAAAATGAAAATTCTTTTTATCAAGTTTTGGAGCTAAGAAGAGAGAAAAACACAGAAAAATTCAAAAAGGGATACAATTTTGGAGGAGATTGAAGAGGAGATGGGTACTATAATTCAAGAGATTGATTGTATTTCTTCTCCTAATTTTTTCTTTATCGATTTTTGTCTTTCTTTATGAAAAATATAAGATTTATAAACAAAATTATATCTAGTTAATTTCTTAATCTAAGGGTCTTAGGAACGTAGTTTTCACAATGTGATAATCTAATATTTTTCCCCAATTATGAATTCAATTCAATTTTATTATTTAATCTAATTTTTATGATAATAATTGTTTGGCCAACAATTGATTTATAGAGGCAATTAAATAAATTTGAGAGAATTATTTAATTATTTGTCTTGATTAAATAACATGCATAGTTTCTAGGCAGAGCGGTATGATTCTTATGTATGTGATCCATAACTAATGAACTTAATAAGTAGTATGTAATTTAATTGACATGAGAGTATGATTAGGTTAATTACTATATGATGTGTAGTTTAATTGAGAAAGGAATAAATACTAGGTTAGATTCAATTGATCATATAATTAATTGATAATTATTTTGGGAATGTTTTAGTGATTCATTTGTTTAGAAAATTGGAGGATTAAGTATTCCTAAATATTTTCTCATATATATTCTTAGTCATCAAATATGATATTTAATTAATTATTGTTATTTTTTATTTTTTTTATTTTACTTTCTTAAAAAATAAAAGCACAAAAAATTTGATTTTTTTGTTTTAAAAATTAGTTTTTAATAACATAATTTTCGTGTAAATGATATTTTCTTATCATTATATTGCCTGTTGTGATACGTATACTTGTGTATTCATTGAACACAATTTGTGTTATATCACATTTTATCTATATTTTGTTTCCTTAAATCCAAAAAAAATCCACTTCTAATCCAAAATTATTTCTTAAAATTCATTCATAGCAGTAACCAAAGAAAACTTGAGAAATTAGTGCACTTACTATAAGATGATTGGGTGTTCTTGATGATGAAGATGTTGATACGAAGAAAATAAAAAAACATATGATATTTATGTAAAATCTCTACAAAAGGATCCTAAACAAGCTTTAATATTGATGTAGATACAAAAAATTAAGAATGATAGTGGTGATTTTTAGATAAAAATTGAATTTTTAGGTTGAAAATTGAGAAAGGGGGCGAATAGGGATGTTAGGATTTCTAAAAAATTTGAGAAAAGTGTTGAGTTTGATCTAGTTTCTCGCATATAGGGAGGGTTTTTTTGTGTTTAAAACATACATTGACCACTTAAAGTCATGCCATGGTGTGCATAGAAAATAGATCCCCATAATCCAACTCGAGACCAATGTGCCGTGGCACACTTAAAATCATGCCACAGTGCGACCCTATTTCACGTTCCCACATTTTGATCCTAAAACAATGTGATGTAGGAGACACAAACATATGCCACGATGCGTAAAGAAAATTTTCAATTTTTTTTTCCAAAATTCTAGTTTTGCAAAAATTTAATCAAAGACTAAAAACCAATTAAGAAAAAGTACTAATAAATATAGCAAAAATTACTAGGTCATGTAATGTTCACATTACAATCAAATGACACAAAATACAACAATAAACATAATACAAAATAAAAACTAATGTTTAATTGAAAGTAAAATGGATGAAAATCAATGGGTTGTCTTCTAGGTAGCACTTTCTTTAATGTCGTTAGCCTAATAGAGATAACTTATAGCAAAAGCTAAAACCACTTGAGAGGTCTTGGTTGGGACCTTCTAGTTGCTTCCCCATTTTTACTACAATAGGATTGATAGTCTCATGAGGATTCATCACAGTTTGTGAGGGGAGCTTGCCAAATACTTGTGCTTCAATCTTTCCCATATTTATGATTAGCGTTGAAAATCTCCTGCTAAAATTTACTATTAGGATTAGCTAAAGCAAGAACCATATACTCTAGAGATTTGTCTTGAGGTTATTGAATAGGTACTATTGATCGGGCAAAACCGACATCGCCGATCCTACCGTTCATTTGGTTTTATGTATTTATAAAACTCTCGCAAGTGCACGAATTATTTCGTAGAAAATGATAAGTATACTCCTAATGTCGATCTAAAAAAGGAATGTATGTAGTTTTTAATTTATTATTCAAACTTTTAAAAACGAAATTAAATCCAAAACATCATGTCATGATATTTTCGGGTTTTGTGTTTTTAATCTACTTACATAAAAATAAACATAGATTCAATAAACATTTATGCAAATTTTATCATTTATAATGGTGGAGTATTTATGGATATAATAATTAAGTTAATTATGTTTTCTCATATTATTTAGGTTATTAAAGATATGAATTGATATTTATTGATTCTCTCTTTTTTATATGAATATCACCTTTGGTGGGGTTAGATATTCTTTGTTACTAAACAAATCAATTAACACCTATGGGTGGGGTTGATAACTAATTTGGTTAATTAAATTAATTCCTTTTTCTAAGAGATTGAAAATGAATCATTTAAATGCCACCTTTGGTGGGGTTAGATAGTTTAAACTTTATTCAAGGTATCCAAATTAAACCTAAGAATTTAATTATCCGAGTACTAACTTTCAAGTTTTAAAACCACTACTGAAAACATGTTGTCAGTACATATTCAGATAATAATTCTTATAAAAACTTTTGAAATAGAGCTTCACTCTAACTACCGGGCGATTGTACCAACAAATAAAATAGTACTACTCTAAATTAGACTGGATAACTAAACCTTAAAATCTAATTTTCAGATTTAAGTTTGTAATGAAAAATAATATATTTCTCTCTAACATTCTTAATATAAAATCTTGAATAAAAATAAAATCAATTCATTTTAGAGATTTTTACCTATTTAATATTTCGTAAGCATAACAACGTTATTATTATATCATGTTTACAAGTAGCCAGCACAGTTAAATTTAATCTCAGACAAATTAAATATAACATGTAAGAATAAAGCATAAAAAATAACTGTAAAGAAAATAAAATCCTTACAGAACTTCGATGCTATTCCCGTTGCTGGAAAACCTCTAAGCGGAATTTGCACTCCCATTTATTGAATCGAAAAGCAAATAAATTACAAAAACATAACTAGTTCTTCTAAAAAAGAGAAGAACTCTAAAACTAAGAGAATTTAACTAAGAAAAACTAAAAACTAAGAAAGAAACTAAGAAAAACTTAAAAACTAATAAATGAGAGAAATAAAGAGAAGAGAAGAATGGTTTTGAGATGGGTTTAGAAGTAAAGAGAATGAGTGTATTTATAGGTGATAATGGAGAGAAAAAGTGAGTGAAAAAATGGTGGAAACGCGGAGTGGTGATTGTTGATATCATTGATGACATCAGCATGATGTGGAAGGCGGCTGCGCACGCAGAATGGGTGCGGATGGGCAACGGCGCGCACGAACTGGATGCTGATGGGTGCAGGCGCGCGTAGATGGGAGCAGGTTGGGCGCAGGCACGCGCGGATTGGAGCTTGGGCGCCCGCAGGACTGGGCGTGCTGGGGCGGCTGGGCTGTTGCGTGCTCGATTTCCTCCTTTTTGACATTTTTTACCTTTTTAACCTATTTTGTCCAATTTTTCCATATTTGTTGACTTTTCCTCATTTATTTTTGAATATATTTGTGATGTATTGCTTCCAATATTCCTCTTTGAGTCTTTAAGTTACGTTTTTAAACAAAAATACCTAAAAAACAATAAAAATACACGTGATTCCGGAAAAGACAAATTTATATAAATATATGATAAAACATATAAATATATATATATTTTTAATCCATTAATGTGTATAAAATTATGGTAATTTTAGTGCTTTTTGAGCACTCATCGACTGCTGAGGTGGCCTAGAATTTGGGAAGCTAGGAGAACACTAATGGTTGTTTAGGAATGTTGTAGACCTATTGTTTGAATGACTAAAATTTAGATGATCCCTTTATCCTAAATTATGGATGTTAGAGAAAGGATCTTTTCGGTGAGCACTTTTGGTTAATATTGATTATGTTATTAAAAAATATTAATTAATTTTTAATTTTTACTTTTAATTTTAATAAACAATATTAACTTACATTTTAACTTAGATTTTAATTATTAACTTAACAATGATTAACTTCTTTAGATTGTATTAATTTTAGTTTATTCCTTTTTATTTATTATATAGTATTTCTATGTAATAACTTTTAAATATTGTATGATATAATATGCATAAAAATGTATTTGTATTATATATTAAATAGAGTGTGTTATATTATATACAATTTAATCATATTTATTTATTTGTATAAAAATATGTTTGTATTATATATTAGATAGAACATATTATAAAATTTATTTTGTATCATTTAATCATGTATATTTATTTGTAAAAAATATGTATAAAAGTTGTTTGTATTATATATATTGTAATATTTGTATTATTTTTTTTTTATTCTTTTCTTTATTTTACTAACTTTATTTTTATTTTATTATTTTCTTTTGTTCGTTTCTTTTACTTAATTTTTATTTTTATTATTTAGTATTTATTTTAATACTTAGTGTTATATTAGTTAAAAAAAAATTCTAAAACTATCTCCAAAATTTAAAAGTTTTTAATCACAATATGTGATAAAAGGAGGTAATTGCTTTGTTATATTTAAGTACAAATGTGTTTTGATGCCTTAGTTATTTGACTTGTATGTAGAAGTGGGTTATCTTAAACCCATAATAATGTCCCTAGTTTTAAGTAAAAAAAAATTTGAAAATCCATAGGAAATGACTAAAAAGATATAGGTAGACAATCTTTTCTTACCTATAGGCTTGATTAACTCAATGATGTGGAGAAATTAAGACGTTAAATTAAGCACTAGATAGGAAACAACCCATCATTTTAGATAATTTTTTTATTTGTTTTATTTATTTAATTTATGCTGTTTATTTTAGCTTAATTGCATGTGAATAATTTTAGAATTGTTAGTACTAAAAATATTTGTTGAGATGTTAGAAGTTCACAGCGATATGTCTGTGCGAACTTTAATGATAAACATGATGGATGCACTTGCATTTCTCCATCATTACTTGCACATTCTCAAAAAATAGGTATATTTTCTTCTCTTTTCTCTTTATCTTTAATTGACAATCGTTACATTGAAGACAATATACATTCTAGGTTGAGGGTGATGAAAAGTTATCATGCTTAATTTTAAAAAAACTTATGTTCACATTTTCATTTTTATTATGTTTGATTTTATTTTCTTTATATGGTTTAGTAATTTTTAGAATTTTAGGATTTGTTTTAAAAATTTCTCAAAAAAAAGTTATCATTTCTTTAAATCAAATTTAAATAAATAGTTGAGTCTTTTGCACTCTTAGATTAATTTTTGAAAACATATCATGGAGTATATGGTAATTAGTTAGTTTTTTTCATGACTAATATTTCTTCATAAGGTGTGGAAATTATATTAAATCCAAAATCGGTATTTAAGAATCAAATAGTAGAGATTACCCTTGAGAGAAATATTTTGAGCCTATTATCCTTTATTTTGAGTGATAAATATGATTTTTTTTTTGCTTTAAACACTTTTCTTATTTCTTTCAGCATTATTAGATGATCTCTATAGGACTTATTTCTTTCAACATTATTAGATGATCTTTATAGGACTTAGCATTGAATGTCTGAATTTTTGTATCTTAATGAAGTGTTATATATTTATTTTTCATTTTCTTAGATTAAATGATTTAAATAAAAATTGATAGTATATGTCTTTCTTCATTCACACATAACTTCTATTAAAAAGAGATATATCTAGGATTACCTATACAAATACAAATAGAGAAGCCAAATATTAACCACTCACCTTACCATATAAAAAATGTACAATCTACACATAGGTCCACTCTCTAAAAAAATGGATTCTCTTATAAAAAAAGAATATAAGAGGAAGAAAGAAAACAATAGAAAGAAAGAATAGAAAATAAATAGTATAATCTATATTCTATGACCTAGAAAGTCTAAAAAGTTGTGGGAAATGGTTTAATGCAAAAGAAAATATAGGATGTAATTTGCTAAGAATTCATTGCATTTTCCTACAATTTCTAAAAGGCATATTACTTGATATTTTTATTTGATAAATTTGATTGATGTATGAAAGTAATGTATAATATTTTATAAATTCTTAGATTTGATTATTTTCATGAAATCAACGTTAAAATAGCACTTTGATCCTTTCTTATTTATACATATGTGAACATATTAGTTCATTTCTATACATAAACTCTTTCACATAAAAATTAGTATGAGTGTTTAAACCCATAGGATTCAGTGTTTTGAGAGTATTAACTTGTGAGTAATAGAGTCGAAGCGAATTCGGATTCATAATACTAAGTTGGGTGAAATTAAATTGATGCATTTTTTATATGAAATATGAAAATGATTTTCAACTAATTATTGCAGTAAATAATGAATGTTTAAGAAATTATAATAATCTATGCTCAAACGTTCTAATTATAAAACTTAAATAAAATTTTAACCATGAAAATTTTTGTATTTTATTTTACTTTGTTATTTTACTTGTTCTATTGTTTTATTTTAAAGATTGTTTTATTTAGTTCAATGTTTATGAGTATCTTTATTGAAAACCCTCATGAGACTTAAACTAGTCTACTAGGGCAACCTAAGGGTTTAACGACTTGTTGCATATACTAAATGCAACCATGTCAATCCACGTAAGTGATTTAGGATAGTTTAATTTTTAGTTTTTATTTTAATTTTTAATGCTTCTCTTGCTAAGGGATTAGCAAGAACCTAGTTAGGGTTGTGATAAGTTCTTAAAAAACACTAAAACTACTATGATTTAATGTACTTTAATTGATTAAATAGATGTATATTTGTATGATTTTATCAAATTTTATATAAATTTATCATTTCATAATCATAGGTATTTTTCTTTTTTATAGGTATTTTCATTCAAAAATAACTTAAAGACTTGAAGAAAAATATTGCACGTAATACATCACAAATATATTGAGAAAAAGTAAAAAAAATGGAAAAGTGGACAAAATAGATCAAAACGATCAAAAATGTCAAAATGTTGAGTCATGCATGCTCAGGTACACACCCGCGCATAGCTAGCATATGCCCAATACATGCCCACACCTCTGCCTATCCGGTGCGTGCCAATTCCCGTCTATTATTTCTTGGTATAATTGCCCAGTAGTTAGAATGAAGTAGTATTTTAAAAGTTTTTTATAAGAACTATTATTCATAAATGTATTGACTACATATTTTCATTAATGATTTTAAAACTTGAAAGTTAGTACTCATATAATTAAACTATTAGGTTTAATTTGGACACCTTGAATAAATCCTAATTAACTGACTCCACCTAAAGCTATGATTAGAAGGTTTGCTATTTTTTTATAAATAAATTTGAAATTTAATACTTAATTAATTAATAAGCGCTGGCTAAGGATATTAGTTAATTCATATTAAACAAAAGAATGTGGGCCCTACCTAAGGAAACTTTAATACCAAAAGGAGGAAATCAACAAATATCAATTCATATATTTAATAAACTAAATAATATGAGCAAATATAATTAACTTAATTATTATATCCATAAATACTCCACTGTTATGAATGGTAAAAATTTGCATTATTGTTTATTGAATCCATATCTATGTTTATTTTTTATGTCATTAGATTAGGAAACAAAAATCAAAATATCGTGACAACATGTTTAGGATTTAATTTAATTTTTAAAAGTTTAAATAATAAATTAAAAACCACATATATTCCTTCTTTAGATCGACCTTAGGGGTATACTTGTCATTTTTTATAAAATGATTTGTACACTTGCAAGAGTTTTACAAATATAAAACCGAAGTATAAAAAAGATCGGTATTGCTAACCCAATGTCGAACTTGTCTCATTAGGCCACTATGCCTGAAAGCCTCCAACAATATTGGCTTATTAAAAATTACTTTCTTGAAGAGTAAGGTATGTGTCAGTGAGATGTCATATTGAAGAACATATGTCACAAGCTTTAATCTATCCACTAGTTAACTATTACACCAAAGTAGTTAGATTATTCTTGAACCTCAATAATAAGGTTAGTGCTTACATTATTTACCTTTACTTATGGGTTACTATGGATCGAAATTGTTGATAGTTGGCTTCCATATTTGCAATTAAATTTCTTGTCTCATGTGAAGTTTTATTCACTAAGGCTCCTTCATTAACAAAATTTACCATACTTCTCCCCATAGGCATTAGTCCTTCATAGAAATATTGGAGAAGCATTTGCTCACTAACATGATGGTGAGGATATCTCGCACATAACCTCTTGTATTTCTCCAAGTATTCATATAGGCTTTCCCCATGGAATTGCATTATACCACATGTTTCTTTTCTAATTTGTACTGCCTTAGAATATGGAAAATACCTCTCTAAAAATAATTTTTTCTTGTTAGACCATATGGAAAGAGCACCTAAAGAAAGATAATATAATCATTATTTTTCATTGTCATCAAGTGAGAAGGGGAATGCTCTAAGTTTAATTTTCTTTTTAGTGATTCCAACTGGTTTCATGATAAAGCAAACTACACGAAAATATTTTAAGTGCTTATTTGGGTCTTCTTCAGATGCCCTTGAAAGTAGGTAAAAGATGAATTAGTGTAGATTTAAGTTCAAATCCTACCTCTAAGCTAGGATATATAATACACAAGGGTTATTGCTCCAAGTTAGGTACAACTATTTCCTTAAGTATTTGGTCTACTGTTGCCATCTCTCTATGTTCAGCTTCAAATTCACTTGAACAATTTGATTCTATTTCATTTTCTTGTAGTGACCCTTTTGATCTTATATTGTAGGAATGTCCTTATTTGCATTAAGATCCTAAAATATAAAAAATAAAAGTTAGTAAACTAAAAATAAAAAGAAAAATATCTATAAAGAAGTTAAAAAAAATCTCAACACAAATTAAATTAGTGCAATAAAAATATAAAAATTAAAATGAGAAAATTAAAACAAAAATTAATATAATGATTAGAGAAAAATAAGTTAGTAGAAAAATTAAAAAAATATAAAAAAAAGAAAAACCAAACTAATAATTAATGGAAAATTTGTTAAAACATCACCAACAACGATGCTAAAACTTGATATGCTTGGAAATATGTAAATATACATAATCAAATTGTATAAGTGATAAATAATTTGAGAACAAAGATTGTTGATCCAATGAGGATTGTTACAATAACTACCACTATTTATTAGCTTGTTGGTAAATTAGTAAAAGAGGTTTTTAAAATTATTTTTAAGTAAAATTAAAACATAAAACATTAACTAAAATACATTGGAACAAAGATTAAAAGAAACATGTGATTATGGGACTATCCTCATTACTAGTTTATAATCTAACCAATTATATCATGAATGAATATTTGAACTATCATTGAATCCTTAACTTTAGCTTGAAAAATCTAGGCAACTAAGGCTAGACTGCATAATGCATATTTTCTTATTTGTAATTGATTAAAGGTCAACTTATTATTAACCAACTTAAATCCTGAACAACCTACTCATATCTCTAGATAATTCATTCATTGCATTACATTCTAAAAATGAGATGATTAAACTATGCAAGATTACAATTCTTAGTAACCTTTAACGAAGGTATGAACCTTATTTGTCACATTGTCACAATATAACAAGATACCACTTTAACTAAGAATATTAGTAATTATATTCTCATAATATACTAACAATCTTAGTCTCACATTAAACATACACATACAATAAACTAGTTAGCTACTCTAATTCATACATATATAGTCAAGGCATTTAAAAATAGTGTTAAACACATTAAAAATCAAGGATTAAATTTAAAAATTTATCATAACATTTTACTAATTAAATTATAGTCTAGCGCTTGAAAATTTTCCATATTCACATAAATAAATTAGCTAGGCATGGATTTTGGATTAATCATAATTAAAATAATAGAAAAGTTATAAGAAAAAGAATAAACTAAGGAATAATGTCCATAGCTGATTCCTAACTCCTTAATTGCCTTTTTGAATTTCATCTTACCTCTAGCCTTCAATTTCTCTATAAACTTCAGTGTCTATAATCTTTGGCTAATTTTGTTATTAACCCTATCTATATATTTATAATAAAATTTTAAAATGTAGCTATAATATAGTTAGGATTAGGGTTCTAGAAGTTTAAAACAATTAAAATGCTAGTATAACAAATTTAGAACAGTTTGGATAAACCTAAGCTTGATCAAGCACTAGAATGCAAATCTGATTGCATGGGCAATGACATATGCAACTTATTTTGCGATACAAACTTCTTTCTAGTTCTATGAAAATTTATCCCCATAGTACTATGCCATGACACATATATACTCATGCCATAACGTGTCCCAAATTTTGACAATTTAATGTTTTGACCCTGAAAGTTTCTTAATAGTTATGGACCGAATTAGCTAGAAAAGGATGAATAGATAATCGATAGAATAACAAAAAAAATTTGTAGATGGATAAGAATGAAATCATGTGTAAATAAAATAATGTGGAAATATAAAGATGACATATGGGATTTTTAGGTTGAAACAACCTAGGTCACACCAATGACCTAAGAGGAAAACCACCGATCTACAAGATCATCTAACTATCCACTATGAAAAATATGGTCCAATTACAAGGCTATGACTCAAAATACCCACCAAGGTAATGGACTTAACTAATCCAATTATAAGCCATAACTTTCATTATAGTCTTCATAAGAAAGGTGTTCAGATTCGAACCAACATTCTGATAACTTGATTCATACAAGCAATCAAACCCGTTCAAAAAGTATCTGAAATGTTGCCACAATAACACAAGTAAAAATGTATGTCATAGAGAATATTCAATGATTAATAACCTTAACTAGATTATTTAAGAAATATATAAGATAAATCAATATCAACTAGAAATCCTATAACAGTTTAAAGCACAATATCACAAATATTATACGCTTGTTAATTCATTAAGCACAACCACAAATGTTTGATAAATTAACGAAATGAAATAGCCTATTTGAATAGTTTGTTCACAATAAGAGAGAGAGAGAGAGAGAGAGATTAAGATGAAGAGAAGAATGCTTTTGTATGGTTAAGAAAATTGTGAGCCAAAGGTTTGTCTAAATAGAATAAGTTGAAGCCCTACGTCAAAAGCCAATTATAGTTCTATCCTTAAAATCATTTAAAAGAACTTTAAAAAGTAAGGACAATATGGTAATGAAACAAATTGGCTCAAGTAAAAATTAAGTTAGAATTGAAAACATAGCCACTCGATCCATCTAATATGTAACTCGATCGATCGACCTTGAAAATTTTGATCGATCTAGTCAATTATCGATCAATCTAGTGAAACAAATAATTAATTCTAAAACAAGGAGATTTATCTACTCATTAATCTTGATCAATCTAGTGTTTGATCGATCGAGTATTAATACCTCAATTGATCTAGTCATAGAAAAAATTAATTTAGCTTGTTTTAATTAAGCTCCATCGATCTAAGCATGGCTTGATCGATCAAATGACCTATATGAAAAATGTTCCTAGGTGTCTAATATGAAATATAACATGCACGGGAACATAAATATACCAGAGATGTGTTAATTGAAGCTCTTTGGTTTATTCGCTTAAAAATATACTTGAAAGACACACTTAGAAACTAAAATTACATTCAGATGTTGTATTCTTGAATATTGCCAACACTTATGAACCTTACAGTCTCTCCTTTTGACATATTCGTGTGAAAAAATATCTCTCTAAATACATAACATTTATAAGAAAAATAAAATTTTACATAGTAAAACTATCCTATGATCCACTAAAACAATCCTTGTTTGATGTTTCACCTGAAAGATAAAACATTGACATCTGAGCAACTTGTTCTAAAAGACTTATTATTCATCAGTTCAGTATATATTACAATACAAAATTGAAGAATATTCATAAGAGTGAGTAATCAATAGATAAAAAATTTAAGTATGCTCCCCTATGTGTAATATCTCTAAAGTGTGTTCCCCCTAAATTAGCTTTCCCCTTTTTTCTAGATTTTTTAATAAGATTTTCAATTTTTCTCTCTTTTTGTCATACGAATAAATAATATAAAATTAAAGCTTAAATCCAATATGAGGAGGAAGAAGAAGATGTACGTTATGAATGAACTCCCACTAAGTTCTACAACTCCTCTAAATAAATTAGAATAAAAAATTTATTAAAAGTGATATATTTTATATATATATATATATATATTTGAATTGAGGATAAAAGACTTAGCTTAACATGACTACAAAATTACATTCAAATGATGAAATTAATTTTATTCAAAGTGTAATTATCCATTGATAATATAAATATATGCAGACAAGTCACACAAACATACAAACACATATAGTGACATATCAACAGTCACCAAAAGTGAGATAAATATCAACTCTATAATAGTATGTCCATTACTCCATTTATGATATGTTTTAAAGAATTTAAAGTAAAAAGAAACACAAATTATGCAAAAACAAAAATTGTTGAATTAATAATTACACATTAATAAAAAATTTCTTACTAAGAGAGACTTTAATTAAACTTTTTGTAACCATTTTTATTTTTTATTTTGTATGAGAGAATGCTTATTGATTTTTCTTTTTTCATAACTATTTGTGGTTCTTTATTTTTATGCATTCAATTATTTTTGTATTCTTTACAGTTATTTCCTTTATTGTATTATTTTTCTTTTGCAAAGGAAATATGCACGAGCCAATATACTTAGTACGATGACTCACAATAGTTGTGAGGTTACCCTCTCCAATCATTGCGATAACTTTCACACATCATAGTAGGTAGCCCTATCAAAACTAACTCTCTCTAAAGCAACATTTTATATAGTGAAAGTTAGTGTTCAACCATAATTTTGACATTCAAGACTATTTCATACCCTAAAATCTCATATAATTAGTTATAAAGTTCTAACGTGATATACCTATATGTCTAGTGAGTGTGTAAGTGGGGTTCTTATTGACATTGATCACCATATGTGAGAAATATTTAAATGCATTAGTCACAATATCCATTTGCCTAATGCTTAGTCAAAAAATGCAAATGTAATATGTAATGTTCATATTAAGTTAAAGTAAGTCTACTTCCTTTATTTTTTTATTTTTTAAAATTAAAGAAATATCAATAAAAATAAAATCAAACAAACTAAATATGCTCACTTAGGGTTAATTAAGCACTCAAACAAAAGTATCTAGGTGAACAATAAATGATGGCCAGGTGATCAAAAAGAGACTGTCTTTCTTAACTCAAACTTTCTTGAATTTTGGTTTCTTGACATCTTTGGGTTGGAAATCAATTGTCTTAGTTGTTATAAGCATATTCTTGGACTTACCTTTGGATTTTTCATTCATCCTAAATGAAGATGTAGTATACATGATAGGATAATGGTAATTAGTTCTAGATTTAAAGGTGTTGCATTTTACTTGCCTCTTTGAACATACAAACTCATGCTTTCTAGTACTTTTTGAATATGTTATAATAATTTCCACTCATCCTAGAATCTGATGCAACATGTGATGAATCTATGAAAGTAGAGTCATCAATGCACTTTTTTACTTAATATTTGTTCATTTTATTTAATAAGTAGTATTTTTGGTGTTAAAAATATTAAAATATGAACTTTCTAGGGAAAAGGGGTGAAAATATAATTTTTGGCATTTTTTTGGAAAGTTTCATGGATTTTTATGAACTTTTAACTTAGAACCAATCAAAAGCTACCATATGGATGCCATACAAGCATGAAAGTTGACGAAGTAAGCCATGTGGACCACATGCAAGATGAGAAGACCAATCATGAAAAGCCGCATGTATAGAGTGACACACCATCATGCAACGTGTCAACATGGCATTCATTTCGAGTTTATCGAGTCGTCAACGTCTCTTCATGTGTCGTCACACTACTAATCCATTCCTTCCAACTGTGCATCATGTGAGCTGTAATTATGAATCACAGATCACCATGTGGAAATGACACAACACTATTAACCAAGACTAGTCCTCTCGTGCCACGCATCGCATGCTGATTCTTCTAGTAAAACCTATGTGCCACGTGTTGCATTCCTATTGACTAACATTTGCAAGTTTTCCATTTTTCCTCTCTATCCTTGATCTAAAGTTGATATGACAGTCCATATTCCACCTAAGCTATATTTAATCCCCTAATTGCCCTATAAACCTTATGGATCAAAAATTGACATAATTGTTATCAATTTTTGGAGTCAAGAAGAGAGACAAATATAGAAAAATTTCAAAAGATGCACAATTTTGGGGGAGATTTAAGAAGAGATTAGTATTACAATTCAATAGATTGATTATATTTCTTCTTTTTCTCCTTTGTTTATCAATTTTTATGTCTTTCTTTATAAAAATATGAGCTTTATGAAAAAAATTATGTCTAGTTAATTTATTAATCTAGGGGTCTTATGAACCTAATTTTCAACATGTGATAAATATTTCACCCCAATTATAATTTCAATTTAATTATATTATTTAATTTGATTTTTATGTCATGAATTGTTTAACTAACAATTGATCTATAAATGTAATTAAATAGATTTGAGATAATTATTTAATTGTTTGTCTTAATTAAATAACATACATAATTTCTAGGTAGAGATGTATGATTCTTATATATATGATCCATAATTGATGTGAGAAATAAGTAGTATGCAATTTAATTGACATGAAAGTGTGATTAGTTTAATTACTATATAATGTGTAGTTTACTTGAGAGAAGAATATATCATACGTTAGATTCAATTGGTCATGTAATTAATTAATAATTATATTAAGGGGATTTTAGTGATTCACATGTTTAAAAAATTGAGAAATTAAGTATTCTTAGATATTTTCTCATATATCTTCTTAGCCTCCAATCAGATTTAATTAATTATTGTTATTGATTTTTAGTTCTTTTAATTTTACTTCCTTAAAACATAAAAACAAAAAAAATGATTTTAATTTGTTTTATTTTAAAAATTAGTTTATAATAATATAATCTTTGTGGGAATAATAGTTTATTTTCATTAAATTACTTGTTGAGACATGTATACTTGCATATTTATTGCACACAATTCGTGTCTGATCAACATGCATAGATGGATGATTGTTATCAATCCTATTATGTGAAGTTTGGAAAGTATTACTAAGTTTAGGACCATTCAACAAAAATTTATTCTTGGGCATAATATGAACTTTCCTACCACAATGATGATTGACAGGCAAAAAATTAACAGATTTTTAATTGTAGGTGCAACTATTCTTTATGTATTAAGAGTAAGCTTAGGAGTAGGATTAGAAGGCCTCATAGATGTGGTTTTTGATATTGAAGTTTTATGTGTAGCCTATGAAGAAGAAGGTTGGATAGTTTTAAATACTCAGTTATTTTTGAAGATGATGCATCTATATAGTCTAGTCCTCTCTTGTCTCCAATAGGTTTTCTATAATCGAGAACTTTGTTTAAACTTTTAGCTCCAATGGTTTACCTTTTTACAACTTCCTTGGATTTTCAAATTCTTGTACTATATTTTATTTCTCCTACTCTAAACCTACAAGACTTGAACTCAAAACATTAGAACGTTCAGATAGATTAAGATTATCTTTTCCAAGTATCGATGAATTTATTTCATAGGATTTGAGTTTTCATTGAGTTTAGTTACTTCTACAAGAAACTTATCTTTATCTCTTTTGAATATTACAAACTCTCTAAAAACTTCATTAATATTAGTGACATTAAAATATTTGAGTAAGAATTCAACATCACTTTCCTCGTTTTCTAAATCAATATTAGACTTACTAGAGTGTCTACTGATTTTTGCAACAAATGTTTGAAAATTGGTGTCACTATTTTTTTATTCAACTTGATTGTTGTTATCACTATCAAAGTCAGTAAGTGTAGTGTTGAAAGCTCTTCTAGCTTTGTTCTTCTTGTTTGTACAGTTAGCTACAAAGTGACCAAAACCCATACATTCAAAGCATTAAGGCTCAGTGGGTTTAGGTTTCTTACTACCATAAATCAAATATTTGAGTTCTCTTAGATTATGATCCTTTTGGTGACTTGGTTGTCCCTTATTCTGAGGATTCTTTTGGTTAAAGGTTATGTTCAGTCTTCTGGTCAAGAGTTCCAATTATGCTTCTTCATTATCACCTTCTTTAATCATAATAGCTTTGAAGGAAATACCTTTATTCTTTGTTGGAGGACAAAACCTCATTCCAAAGGTTTAAAGTGAGCCAACGATTTCCTCTATTGTGATAATGTCCACATCCTTGCTTTCGTCAATGGTAGTGACCTTTACATGGAAGCAATCTGGTAGCAAGCAAAAACCTTTCTATCTTGAAATCATCAATTGTTTTCCAAGATTGGCAGAAGTATTAGTAATATCACAATATTTAGCATAGAATTTAGAAAAAGTATCATCTTCTTTCATCCTAATATTTTGAAAATGAGTAATAATCATGCAAAGTTTTGTTTGTTTGACTTATGAGGTACCCTTGGGCTACCTCCAAAATATCCCAAACATGTTTAGCATTTTCAACATGAGAAATATGATGAAACTCATTAGCAGACACAGCATTGAAAATAGCATTAATACCCTTTTGATTCAGTTAGTACCAATTTTATCTTCAATTGTCCAATCTTTCATTGGTTAGGAGTAATTACAATATCTTTGGTAACAATAGGTAGCTCCCAAAAATAAAGCATAGAGTTCCGAATGCTTTCATCTATAGACTATAGAAAGGCTCTCATATGAGCCTTCCAATATCTGTAATTAGACCCATCAAAGTAAGGAGTACGGGTTGTAGATGAACCCTCTATCAAGTGATGCAAAACATGGTCCTAGGCACCCTAAGTGTACCTAGTGATGGCTCTGATAGCAATTGAAAAGTTTCTTTTTAGCTACGAATCAAATTAGCTAGAAGGGATAAATAGATAATTAATGGAATAACAACAAATTAAAATTTGTTTAGATGACAAAACATGCAATCATGTGTAAATAAAATAATATGGAAATATAAAGTTGGAAAAAACCTAGGTCATACCAATGACCTAAAAGAAAAATTACCAATCAACTAGTTGATGAGTAGGACAGGTATCGGGTTAGCAATATCAATCCTATAAATACTTTGGTTTATATTTGTAAAACTCTTGCAAGTGCACAAATCATTTTATAAAAAATGACAAGTATACTCCTAAGGTTGATCTAAGGAAGGAATATATGTGGTTTTTAATTTTTTAGTCAAACTTAAAAAAAAATTAAATCATAAACATTCTATCATGATATTTTGATATTTGTTTCCTAATCTAATGACATAAAAAATAAATATAGATATGGATTCGATAAACAATAATGCAAACTTTTATCATTCATAATATTGGAGTATTTATGGATATAATAATTAAGTTAATTATATTTGCTCATATTATTTAGATTATTAAATATGTAAATTAATATTGTTGATTTTCTCATTTTGGTATGAAAGTGACCTTAGGTGGGCCCAAATTATTTTATTTAATATTAATTAACTAATATCCTTAGTTGATGCTTATTAATTAATTAAGTATTAAATTTTAGTTTTATTTCTAAGAAAATAGCGAACCATATAATCATAACTTTAAGCGAGATTAGTTAATTAGACCTTATTCAAGGTGTCTAAATTAAACCTAAGAATTTAATTATCCGAGTACTAAATTTTAATTTAAAACCATTACTGAAAATATGTTGTTAATACATTTTTGAATAATAGTTATTATAAAAAAATTGAATTAGAGTTTCACTATAACTACCGGGCGATTGTTCCAATAAATAAAAGAGTACTACTCTGAATTAGATTGGATAATTAAACCTTAAATCTTATTTTCAAATTTAAGTTTGTAATGAAAAATAATATATTTCTCTCTAACATCCTTAATAAAAAATATTTTATAAAAAATTAATTTATTTTATAGAAAAGTTTTACCTATTTAATATTTTGTAAGCATAACAATATTATTATTATATCATATTTACAAATAGTCAACCATGTTAAATTTAATCACACAAAAATTTAACATAACATATAAGAATTAAACATAAAAATAACTGTAAAGAATTCAATTTAAAATTATACCTCAAAAGAATCCTTACAGAACTTTGATGCAAATTCTGTTGTTGGAAAACCTCGAAACGGATTTGCATTTCCGTTAGTTGAATCAAAAGCTAGAAATTTACAAAAACATAACTAGTTCTTCTCAAAATGAGAAGAACTTTAAAACTAAAAAAACTAAGAAAAACTAAAGAAGCTTTCTAGAGAGAGAATAGCTTATTTTTTGGTGTGTTTTTTACAATGGGTGAGAAGGTGCCTATATAGGTGAGGAAAAGGCTAAAAAAGTTTAAAAATATCTCAAAAATTGGTCTTAGATGCGTTTAGACAAAAAAATGGCACACGTGTGGAGGCGATGACATGGCATGGGCGTGGCATGGCTCGTGCACAGACAAGCATTGACATGGCATAGGTTTAGAGAGTGGACCTATGTACATATTGTATATTTTTGTAATATTTTGGTAAGTAGTTAATTTTGTGGCTTTTCTATTTGATTTTGGTTTAGGTAATCTCAAATATGTCTCTTTTTGGTAGAAGTCATGCATGAATGAGATAAAGGCATATATTATCAATTTTTACTTTAATATAAGCAAATGAAAAATAAATATACGACACCTATTAATATGAGAAAATTCATACATTCAATAATAATACCTATAGATATCATCTAAAAATTTGAAGAAATAAGAAATTTGTTTGGAGTAGAAAAATATATTTCACTCAAAATAAAGAAAATTAGGCTCAAATTATATCTCACAAGGGTAGTCTTCACTATTTAATTTCTAAAATTGATTTTGGTTTCATTATAATTTTCACACTTTATCATGAAATAATACTTATGTCAAAAACTAACTAATTACCATATACTCTATGTTATGTTTTCAAAAATTAATCTAATAGTGCAAAATGCTTAACTATTTACTTAAATTTAATTTAAAGAAATGATAAATTTTTGTGAGAAATTTTTTAAAACTAATCCTAAAATCCTAAAAATTACTAAACCATACAAAGAAAATAAAATTAAGTAAAATAAAAATGAAAATGTAAACATAAAAAGTTTTAAAATTGTTAAAACAATTCTAATTAAGCAGAGTTGCACAATCCCTCATCATTTTCAGCCTATTTCTAGCATCTCCTATTGCTACTTGAAGTTGAAATTGATCATCATCCTCTTGTGTATCACATCTAGCTCCTAAATTTAAAAATAGTAGAACTCTCTAAGAAAGATTTCTTACTTGACAAAATGTATAGGCTTAAAGAAAAAAAATGTAGGGAACCTAAGTTAATTTTTTTGTAATGCTAAATTTAAAGAGTCGACACAATTTTTGAAACAAATGAATTTTTATTATATCATTAGAATTTTATTACACACGTTCTTAAAATAAAATAAAAAACTAAAAAGAAAAGAAAATATAATAATGGGTGACCTCCCACTTAGGACTAAAATTTATTGTCTTCTAGTAAGATGTTACTTTGGAGATTTCATAATAACAAACTCAATGTCTTCTCTTCATTGAATTGTTTTATAAAATTTGACAATTTAGGTAGTCTTTGATTTATTTTTGCAAATGCTTAGCTAACTATTACACTTGGACTTCCACCTTTTTGATAAAAGCTTTCATAGAGTCCAACCGTTGATTGGTTTTAGACTAGTTATCTATGTAGACTTGAATAAAAGAATTCAAGTTGTCCTCCAAGGTTGGTTTACTGGGAAGGATTCTTGGAATAGGCTGGTGGAATTGCTAGCCTGACTGATTTGAGCTTTAGGTGAAATGAGGGTTGCTTTGCCTCTAGGAGAAGTTAGGATGATTTCTCCACCCAAGACTATACGTATTTGAATTGGGGTGGAATCTTGGTCGTTGTTGATATGCTCCCAAATTATTAACCTGTTCAAGTCCAACTGGTGCTTCACTTTGATATGGACAGGCTTCAGTACCATGTCCTATATTGCTACATAAACCATAATGATCATTGTTGGTGTTGGTTTGTGTAGTGAGAAGGAAAACTTGCTTGGTCAATTGAACAAGTTGTCGTTGAAGTTCATTGCCAGAATCAATTTCATGAACTCTAGCTCTTCCCACTCGTGAGCTTTTTTGTTGGGAATTTGCACCTAACATCTCAAAGAGGTTAAATGTCTCTGAGGTTGTCTACTATCCCATAATTCCTCTGGTAGTGTTGTCAATAATGAACTAGCATTTCTACGTAACTCCATTGTAAAAGAATTCTTTTTACAACTATAGGGGGAAGCTGTGATGGGGGAATTAAGTGAGGAAAAATTTGAACCTATCCCAGGCTTCATAGAATGGTTCTCTTTCCATTTGAGAGAAAGTGATAATCTTTGCTCCCAACTCTGATGTTTTTTGGTGGGAATAGAAACTTTCCATGAATTTGCTATAAACGTCCTCCCATGTCATCAGAGAATCTAGAGGGAGTGACATTAACCAAGCTTTGGCCATGTCCTTCAAGGTGTAGAGGAAACACCTCATTCTAAGCTAATCCTCGTATAGAATACCAATGAGGAAGGTTTGGACTGTGGCGTAGAAGTCCCTAATGAAGGAAATAGAATCTTCATTAGGTAGCCATATAATGAAGGAAGTATGAAAAAATGAATGTTTTTCAAGTCAAAATTTTGAGTAGCCTCACCCAGCTGGATAGAGGTAGTTGTCATGCCAATTATTGGCCATGCAAACTCCTTTATAGTGGTTTCCCTAACATATGGGTTTTCTTCCATTTATTTTGATTCTAGTAGAGGATTAAGGCTTAGTTTTATACTTGGCTCAAAAATAGACTAATGGTTAGAATCCAACCTTGTGGAGAGTTGTTTAAATTTATGAATATTATTTATGTATGGTGTAAGAGGGTTTTGTAAGAATCTCTTACCATGCATAGACTATGAATATTACTGATTTTTTTCTTTTTAAATAAACAAAATCCTTATAATCATGGAGAGTTCACAATGATATTCAATTAATCAATTATTCTTTGGTCAAGGTAATATTAGTTAATTGGTAAACTATATATAAACCAAAATCTTCAATTTATTAATAACTTCCTTTGTCAAGCTTGAAATTAATAAATGTATAAACCTAACATAGATGTATTCTTTAATTATAAATCAAGATTTGAGTCATATTTAATTTATAATTAAACTTATTTTTCAACCATCTAATTTAATATAAATTAATAAAATTAAAATAGACTCTTATTCATTATTCACTACTAAGTATAGATGATGTTTCTAATGTTTAATTCTAAAATATTTTCTTTAATCATAAATCAAGACTTAGCTCATTATGAATTTATGATTAAAGATCTCAAGATTATTAAAAAAAACTAAAACTTTTATTCATTTAAATCAAAAAATTGTCCTTTCAATCATTAGAAGTCAAAACTAAAATCCCATATTATAGATTTATCCAATCATAGCTAAATAAACAAAAATCAATTCAATTATGAATGACATTATATTATAGATAGAAATAAAATATAAAACAATTAAAAATACCTTTTTTTGTATAAGACAATTCCAAACCTCTGAACAAGTTGTCATTGGTTTTCCCAAATCCTTGGATCTTCTTCACAACTGGGAGGATTTCTTTTTGTATCTTTATATGGTGGAACGGCTAATCTAAACTTTACAATTAAAAAGCTACTCTATGGAACGGCTATAGAGAAATTTAATTATATAAAGCTTCATCAAACCTAATGTTTAAGTTTGTATTTATAGGAAAAAGCATGAACAAAGGGTTGGGAGTCAAAATTCATCATTGCACGTTGTAACATGACTTCACCCCCACCATGGCACAATGATCACTTGGTTCGCAAAATGATAAACAAAATCAGTAATGTTGATTTTGTAAATAATTTGGTTTTATATTTCTAAAATTCTAGCAAGTGCACAAATCATTTTATAGAAAATGACAAGTATACTCTCAAGGAAGAAATATATATGATTTTTAATTTATTATTCAAAGTTTTTAAAATGATATTAAATCATAAACATCATGCCACGATATTTTGGAAAATCCTAATCTAATAACATTTTAAAAGAATAAACATAGATATGGATTCAATAAACAATTATGCAAATTTTTATCATTTATAACAGTAGAGAATTTATTGATATAAAAATTAAGTTAACTATGTTTGCTCATATCATTAAGGTTATTAAAGATATAAATTGATATTTATTTATTCTCTGTTTTTTTATATAAATACTACATTTGGTGGGGTTAGATATTCTTTATTAATTAAACAAAACAATTAATACTTATGGTTGGGGTTGCTATTTAATTTTATTAATTAAATTAATTCCTTTAAATATCACTTTTGATGGGGTTAAATATTTTAAACTTTATTTAATGTGTCCAAATTAAACTTAAAAATTTAACTATTTGAAAAATAACTTTCAGGTTTTAAAACTATTTAAGAAAATATGTTGTCAATACATTTTCAAAAAATAATTCTTTGTAAAAAAGGTTTGAAATAGAGTTTCGCTCTAAATATCCAAATAATTAAATCTAAAATAAAATAGTATTATTTCAAATTAAGTCCAAATAATTAAATCTTAATTTTAATTCTCATATTAGTTTGTTATTAAGAGTAATGTACTCCTTCAAATAACATTCTTTATAAAAATCTTGAATAAAAATAAAATTTATTTATTTTATAAAAATGTTTTACATATTCAATATTTTGCAAGCATAAAAACGTTATTATTATATCTTATTTACAAATAGCCAGTCATGTTAAATTTAATCACAGACAAATTAAATCTAACATATAAGAATAAAACATAAAAATAATTGTAAAAAATTCATTTTAAAATTATACCTCAAAAGAATCCTTACAGAACTTTGATCCTAATTCCGTTTCTAGAAAACCTCCAAACAGATTTGCATTTTTGTTTATTGAATCAAAAACTAAAAATTTACATAAATATAACTAGTTTTTCTCAAAAAGAGAACTTTAAAACTAAAAAAATAAAAAAAAATAAAAAACTTTCTAGAGAGAGATTTGTGATTTTTGGGATGGTTTTTACAATGGGGGAGATGGTCCTTTTATGGGTGTGGAAAAGGCTAAAAGAGAGGGAAAATATCTTTAAAATTGATCTTCGATGTGTTTTGGATAGGTTGGCACACATGTAGGGCCAGATTTACGGTGGGATGGGCACTAGCACGCGTGGCTTGCGCAAAATGGGCAAGATTTGTGGCGTGTAATGTGCACAGCATGCTCGAGGCTTGGCCGATTGGGGCATGGCATGCATGCAGGGCTTGACAGATGCACGTGGCTCAAAGCATTTTTTTACCCTTTTTGTCCAATTTTTTCATCTTTTTTTACTTTTTCTCATTTTTTTCAACATATTTGTGTTGTATTACCTCCATTATTTTTCAAGTCTTTAAATTATTTTTGAACAAAAATACTTGAAAAACAATAAAAAAACATGTGGTTTAGAAAAGAAAAATTTATATAAAATTATGATAAAATCATACAAATATAAATCTATTTAATCAATTAAAGTACATTAAATCATGATAATTTTAGTTTTTTTTAAGCACTTATCACATAATTCCTTACTAAGAAGGTAGCACCGTTGAACATGTTATTCCATGCTGTAGCATACAAATCTCAATGTACCCAATAATTCTTCTCGAATAGTGTGCAATGGCACACTATTTTCATCACACGACACACTTTACTTATCCTAAAATTTCCATTATACACCTTATAGAATGGTTGGTTCTTGATGTCATGCTTATATGTCTTAATCTTTTAAGCTCCTAGGGTGAAAAATAAGGGCTTTAAGTGTTATTCTTGATGTGTCGATAAATTTGTCTATTTTGAAGCTAAAAATCTGAAATATAACAAAATATACTCATGATTCCAAGCATATAGATTTGTATTTATAATGATATAAACATACTATCAAATCTTTTTATTACAATTAAGTACAATAAAATCATGAAATACAAGTGTTTTTGAACCTCTCATCATAGTATACTTGTCACTTAATATAAGTGATTCTGGCACATGCAAATGTTTTATAAATACAAAATTTATGCATCACCCGCTAGAAATATTTTTCTTACTTTGGAAAAATCATCTCTTCTTCATCAGAACTTGAGCTCTTATCACTGACAATCGTTGTGTGCAAATCCTTGCCACTAACACTTCCTTTGGTGGTATTAAGAGCAATTCTCTTTCCTTTATCCATAGCAACCTAACTTTTTCTCAACAAAAAAATGGTGAATCTTGTAATTTAGAAACACCCATTAAATCATCCAGAGTCAACTCACTTGGTTTGAAGAACGTTTCATGAGTAGTAACCTTAGAATGGAAGCAAAAATGAAGACTAGCAAGAATCTTCTCAATCTATTTTTCTTCATCAATTGGTCTTCCAAGATTATGAGAAGAATTAACAATATCAGTCAAATGGGTGTAGAATTTTTCAATGCTTTCATTCTCTTCCATTTGAAACATTTCATAGTCTTTTTTGAGTTTGATTACTCTTGATCGTTTAGCAATAAAGGTACCTCATGCATAGATTCAAGAATATGCCATGCTTCCTTGGATGTGAGAAAGCTCTAAATTCTTCAATACTTATCTGAAGTAACAACTCTAATGATAGCATAGAGTCCTTTACTATTCCATTTGGACATTTTACTCTCTTTTTTGGTCCATTCAATCATAGGTTGGGAATGACCATGTTATTAGTGAGAGTTTTGGTTGGATAAGTCCAACCATTATCAACAATATAAAATGCAGTCTCCAAAGGACCACAAGAATACTCGCATCTAAGATTTCTAATAGGTGTAGTTATTTCCATTGAATAGAAGTGGTCTAAATACCTTTCCTCCTTCTCCAGAATCCATCTAGAATGAGTGAGTGTGTGATGGAAATTGAGTTAAATGAATCAATACTGGAGCAATTATGCCTAAAGAAGATGTACCCACTCTAATACAAACAGAGAAAGTCTAAGACCTAATACACAATCAAAGTAAGGAGTTACATACTCCTCTGGAACTCATCCCCACCTTGTACGCAATGAAAGACAAACAACAGATAGGTAATCATAAAATTAATTTCATAGGGTAGAAAGAAACATAAATAAATTAAATAGATAAGTAGGCATTTTAATTCATACTAAAATAGAGATAACAAGCTAAGCATTGAAAGTAGTAAATATGGAAGATCGAAAAAATTGAATAGATGAAATTAGACAACATACAATATATAGAAATAAATTCTTTCCAATCATAATAAGATCCTCATATATTGGCACATACTTGGATATAATTATGATTTTACTAACTAAACATTAGAGCACGTAAACCACCAATATAATGAGGTATGCTCGTATAAAACCCTACCTATGTGGTAACATCCTTGAGTTTCTTATCGCAACCACTTAGTAACAAAAAATTAACTAAATGAATAAAATAGTTTACAACTTGGTAGAAATATAAATTCAAATACCTCTATCATTTGAGACACCTATATGCCTTCAATAGCCGCCTTTGTAGTTACTATGATCCAATACTGAATTCAACTCTCCTCTAGAGCCCTACCACTACTAAGTGGTATAAACAGTCACCAAAGGTTAGTATTTTGAATCCTAAATATATGACTTATCCAAACATAGGTACCTAATGATAAAATCCAAGATGACCAAAGAAGCACTTATTGGGCTGATTCATTGCCATACTAAGGATCAAAGAAACACTCGATGCGTTAATTGGGTCATGGATTAGAAAATGAAATACAAGATTGGATGTGTCATTTAAGTAATTTAGTGTGCTAAATAATGGATCTTGGGTGCGAAGTACAAGTAATTACAAGATAAAATCCAATTTTCTAAAGTTTTAGTAAGCAACTATCACCATTATTGTCATATATTTAGGAAGCAATATATGAATAAGGAAAATAAAATTGTGTTAGGAAGCTTACTCAATGGGATTCAATTATTGCAATGATACTCATTTTTCAAGTTGGATTATGACCAGGTCAAAATGGACTCAAAAGTTGTGGTTAGAAATTTGGAAAACAATTAACTTTCATTTTTGATTTATGCTTAAGCATTACTCTTTAGCTTTTACGATTTTGTTTCCAATAAGTTAGATATCTTAGGATTTTATATTTCTAGCCGTAATATCAAGTGTTTAAATTTATTTTATTAACTAGGGTTTTATATTTAATATAATTCTATGTAATTCTAAGGAAAATCAGTTTATTTAAATATATTGCATGAGTAATATTGTGACATTTAACATTGAATTATCACTTACATCACCCCTTATTCTTGAGTGTGGCATCTATCCTACCTTCTTGATATCTCTTTATAGATAGCATGTTAAGGTCCTTGTTTTCTAGGTGAGATTTGTCATGCAATCTAAGTTATGGGTATTTATCTATATTTACTTAACTCCACCCAAAACAATTTTGGTATAAAACACTCTCAAATTAGTAATACTTAAAACACACTCAAAGTATTAGCCTCTTAAAACAAGAAAATAGTTTAATCTTTTCAAAACAATGAGTTTCAAAACTGGTAGAGTTTCTCTAAGTATTATAATTATTGAGACAATTGAAAGAGGGAATATTTATAGAAAATCTCAAGCTGCCTAGTTACCTCACCGCACACCCTTGCCAACCTCTCACCAGCCACTCGTCGGCCACGGTGATGGAGGGGTAATATTTATATTCTAATGATCTCTATTATCAATAAAGGAAGTTCAAATTCAAAGCATTTGTTTCTTATGTACAAGAAGCCAAACACACTATGGTGTCTGATTTAGTTCGATGAGTTTTTTCTTGGTACTTGTTAACCATGTTGTATCTAAGTGATCCATTAGCTTCAAATACCCCCATATCCTCTGTATCCATTTTCCCCATTAGTAGTTTTACTATCTAGATTAAGCGCCTTGAAAAAAAAACTTGGGCTTTAGCCTTTAGGGCAACCAAGAATAGAAAAGATCATTAGTCAAGATAACTGAAACTTACTGACATTGATATATGATACTTGGTTTATATTTGGTCAAAATTGAATGGAGTAAACGCAAAGTCTGGCTGTGAAAGCCATCCTTTGCAATTGACAAACATCAGAGTCCTTTATTTTACTTCTCATTGGATAATTTTGATACCCTATCTATTATTTAATTCAACCAATTTAATCACTTAAAAAACCGTCTGCAAAAAAAAATACAAATTTTCAAAAAGAAATCTCTGGAATGCTCTCAACTAACTTTCCTTCCAAAATATTTTTTTTACATTTTCTAGATAATCAAGTAAACTATTGCTTTCTTTTACTTTTGCAATCATCAAGGAATGTGAATCAGTTTGTTTGAAGTTTATGAATGGGGGTTTTTTCACTCCTTATGGTTGATGATTGATTCTCACTATGGTTGTTATCGGAGATTTAGTGGAAAATGCATTTTCCGATTTACTCAATCTAATAGGAATTCTTTGTGAGGATTTCTTGTTCCTAATTACGATTACTTTTAGCAATGTCAATGGTGATTATGTTTCTCTCTAAGATGATTTTCTTCAGATCATGTCTCTAGCCTTGTGTTTCTTTTTTGTTTTTTTGAAATTGTGCGATCTTTGATAAGGAATTGCCGAGGAATTGGTAAGAGTGAAATATATATGTCTTTGAAAGATGCTTGCATTGAGTTTAGTCTTGTGATCATTTACTTGCTGGAAATAAAGGTATTGAGTTTAGTCTTGTGATCATTTACTTGCTGGAAATAAAGGTATTGAGTTTAGTCTTGTGATCATTTTACTTGCTGGAAATAAAGGCTAGGAGAAGTAATTCTTGGTTGTGTTAAAGGTTGGGATTCTCGCATTTCTATGTTGTTAATCCTACTAGAGTTAGTGCTAGTGGAATGGTGGTTATGTGGAAAGATCATAAAACAGATTGCAAGCATTTTTAGCAATGATACTTTTAGAGATATGGAGATTATTGGAATCTATAGAGCAACCATAGTCTATGGCCCTTGTGATGATAAAACAAGACTAGAAGAATTTGAAAGAATTGCTAACTCTAAGTTGGAAGCTATCCTATGATTTTTGCTAGTGATTTTTACAATATATTAAGTAGTGATAAGAAGGAACGAGGTAGGGAATTTGATCATAATCGTGCTAACAAGTTTAGGAGGTTTGTCAATAATTGTGAAATTATTGATGTAAAGGCTAATAGAAGTTTCTTTACTTGGAAGAATGATCTTGAGAATAAGGATTTCATCCAAGAGAGATTGGATAAGATGCTTATAAATAAGGCTGTTTTTGTGAAGTACCTTAATATTGAGGTGTTTGTCCCACCTATTTCAAGCTCTGATGACAATATGCTCATGTTGAGTTTGGATTCCAATATTGTAAATGGTAAGAAAAGATTCAAGTATGGTAAAAGGATGAGGGGTATAATGAGACTATAGTGTATGGATGGTCTGAGTTTGGGGATAATGGTGGCATGGGTGGAATAGGCTTAAGCTTTGGCATTAGAGCAAATAGTTAAGAGGAAACCCTCAGCATGTGATAACGGAGCTAGTTGCTAAGCTTGTTGATAGAGAAAAATCATGATCCTTAGCTTGGGATCAATAGAGGACATTACTGGCTAAGTTTGATAAGTTTAAGTTGGAGATAGGAGATGTACTGGGGTCACGATATTGATTGAAGTGGATTAAGTTTGGTGATAAAAATACCAAGTTTTTTCATAAAATTATTTGCAAAGGAGGCTCTTTAATCATATCACTAAATTGAAAGATAATCAAGGAGATTGGTAGAGTGAACCAGTTGCTATTACTGAGCTAGTGATTCAAAATCTTAGTGGTATGTTTCCCTATAGTGGATGTGTTACTGTGGATAGTTGTTTGAAAGTGATTAGTCCCCTAATGACTGAATTAATGAATGTTGAGCTTGTTAAAGGGGTGACTTATGAAGAATTGAGGATGGTTGTGTTTGGTTTAGGGATCTTAAAGGCTCTTGTGCTTAATGGATTTTCTATATCCTTTTCTTCAAAAGAATTGGAATAGGTTTGATAAGGATTTGGTGCAAGTTATGCAGAAATTTTTCATAATGACTTTTTACTTGAATCAGTGAATGAAAACATTCATTTCGCTTGTTCCTAAAGTTGCTCAACCTGAGGCTATAATCTAGTTTAGGCCCATTTTCCTTTGTAACTTTACATACAAGATCATTACCAAATTCTTAGTTAATAGATTGAAACCAATCATAGGGCATATTATCTCAGGAGCTTTTGTTGGAGGAAAAGCTATTCATGATAATATTGTGATTGCTCAGAAGAAGTTCTATCATCTTAAATCCTTGAAAAAATGAAGGAAGAAATACTTTTATTTAAAGATTAATATGAAAAAATCCCATGATAGGGTAGAATGTGAGTTCCTCTCAACTCTTATGTCTAAAATAAGTTTTTGTGATCTTTGAATTCAAAGGATCATGAAATGTGTGCGAACTGTTTCTTATAATGTGCTCTTCAATGGTTCTTCATTGAAAAAATTCAAGCCTTAATAGGGTATAATGGAAGGGATCCTTTATCCCCATATCTCTTTGCTATGGTGGTAGATGTGCTCACTATAAATCTTAAAAAGTAAATGACAACTAAAAGTTTAAAGGGTTGGTTATAGAGAAAAATAGCCCTATCCTTACAAGTATTTTCTTTGTAGATGATGCATTTTCCATAGAAGAAGCTAATAGTGAAAATTGAGTAGTCCTAATGCAGTGTATAAGCATTTACTGTCAAGTCTCTAATCAACTTATGAATTACTCAAAGACAAATGTGATATTCATTACGAATGTGAATGTTGAAGAGCAAAAAGGATTGGCTAATTTAATGTAAGTTGTGATATGTATGGAGCTGCTTAGGATTACCTATTGATTAGACTGCCTTTAAGGTAGATTTGTATGCACTCTTATAGGAAAGGGTAGAGAAAAGAATTATTGGCTAGAAAACTAAGCTCTTGTTTACTAGTGGTAAGGAATTGGTGCTTAAGATTGTAGCTGAAGCTCTACTTATGTATGTCATGAATGTTTTCATACTGCCTAGAAAGGTTTATAATAAACTTATGGTTGTAATGATGCACTTTTGGTGGGAAGTATTAGAGGAAGGAAAGGGTATGCATTGGTGTTCGAAGGATAGATTGATGAGGAGAAAGAAGATATAGAGTTTTTTTAACTATGCTATGCATGCCAAACAAGCTTGAAATTTGATTTGGAAGCCAAACAGTCTGTGTATAAGGGTTTTGAGAAGCCTATATCATCCACATACTGAGTTTTCTAAAACTAAGTGTTCAAAAAAAGGATCTTGGTATGGAAGAGTCCATGTAAAAGGCTTAAGATCCTTAAGGATGGTTATTTATGTAGTATTGGCAATGACAAGTATGTGAGCATTTGGAGTGATCTTTGGCTCCCTGGTGTGGGGTTACTCACTAAATATAAAGTTGATGGTTTTGATCTTGTGTGTGATTTGTTTGATCTTAAGCTTAGAACTTGGAAGATGGATGTGCTTCACATTTTGTTTCCACCTTTTATTGTGAATGCTATTTTGGTAATGCTTTTATCATGATTTATGGAAAGTGATAAGCTTGTATAGAGGTTTGATAACAATTGGCAATTCACTATAAAAGCATACTATCATAGATTTCATGAAGAAAAGTTTGAGTATGGTGTGAATGGAGCTTCTTCATCTAACTATATTAAAGTAGAGTTTTGGAGGCATTTGTGGAAGCTGAAAATTCCTCCTAATGTAAGGATGTTTGTCAAGAAGGTGGTAGGTCATTTTTTTCCTTCAAAGGAGAATCTATTTAGGAGAAGGATAATCTAGGATAGATATTGTCTAATTTGTATGCAAGGTGTTGAAACCCTAGAACACCTGTTATTGCAATGTATGGAGTGAAAGAGTATGGTTTGCATCAAGCCTTTATTTCTCTCCTAAGATGAAGGATGTATCTTGTATAGAAAGTTAGGTGATAAGAAAGTAGCTGCTAGTTTTTGTTTCATCCTTTGGTCTATTTGGCTTGGCAAGAAATAGTGCATCTTTAGGGAACAATGTCTAAATCTTGTTAGAGTTGCTACTCAAGTTCGAAGGTTGGAAACCAAGTATATGGATGCAAATGATAAAGTGACTAGTGTGAAATTAGCAACTTATGGAAATATTGAATGGAATATCCCATCGGAAGGATGGATTAAGGTGAATTGTGATGTTTTTCTTGATAAAGGACAGTTAAGAGGTGGTGTAAGTGTTATTGCTCTAAATTTTGAAAACTTTTTGGATGGTTAAATACTATTATGCAATTATTGGAAATTTGGTATCATCACTTTATATAGCCAAAAACAACTTATGTACTAATACAGTGTACCTACATATGTCCCATTACTTAGGAAGTTAAATGGTGATGTGCTTATAAGGGGTGAATGCTCTCTAAATGGCATTATGTGATTTGGGTTTCACCCTAAAAGCAAAGTCGTGAGGTCCTGCTGAACTATCAAGTCATGGCCTTTGGCCCACTGAAGTTACAGTTATAGACCAAAGTAGACAATCTTGTGTCATATGAAGTAGGTCCTACCCTATTATAAGCGAACAAATTAACTATTTTGTATCAGTTGGTATCAGAGCCATGACCCTATTGAGCCATGTAGGTTTGCATTCTTATGAGAACGTAAGTCTTCTTAAGTAGGGGTGTAAGATGTAGTGTACTTGCATATGTCTCATATTACTTAGGAAGCTAAGTGGTGATGTGCTTATAAGGGGTGAGCACACTCTAAATGACATAACACATTGTAGGGTTTGTCCCTAGATGCAAATCTGTGAGGTCCCACTGAACTGTCAAGTCATTGCCTTGGGCCCACTAAACTTACCAGATTTTTTCTTTGTTTTATAACTGCTCATCACGACTTAGCTTTGGTCACATAGAGTAGGTCTCATCCTAATATGAGTGGATAGATTAACCATTCTGTATTAGGTGGTATTAGAGCCATAATCCTACTAGACCATGTCAGTTTGCATTCTTACGAGGACATAAGACTCGCTAAGTGAGGTGTATGATGTAGTGTGCCTACACATATCCCACATTACTTAGGAAGCTCAGTGTTGATGTGCTTATAAAAGGCGAGCACTTGTTAAATGGCATGATGTATTTTGTGGTTTCTCCCTAGAAACAAAGTCGTAAGGTCTCACTAAATTGTCAAGTCATCGTATAGGCCTACTAAACTTTTAATTATGGACCAAAGTGGACAATGTCGTGCCACATGGATTGGGTATTGCCCCATTGTAAGCAGACCGATTAACAATTTTGTATCAATTGGTATCATAGCCAAGTTTAGCTAGAGAAAATTGAGCATAATCAAGTGGTGCGAGAAGAATATCAATAATTTTGTAAAGAGGTTTGACACCAAATAGAAGAGCTTACCACATTCGTTGCTCAACTAACTAATAATGAAAATAGGCCTCAAGTCCATGCTCAAACCCAAGAATTAAAGGGTGCATATAGAGATATGATCAAGCCAATACTACCTAGAAGAAAAGTTGAAGGATTACCCCTAAGGAGACTTATTGATCCAATACCCGTAAGAAAACATGCTACCATTATTGATAGTTCTAGTGATGAAGATTTAGAAGAAGAATATTTTGAAGGTTGAGCCAGAATAGGACATCATCAAAGAGATCAAGAACCACAAGAGTATCCTCTCAAAATTTACCTTCCTATTTTCTATGGCAACATAAATATGGATGAGTTTTTTGATTGGATCTCAGAAGTAGAGTAGTTTTTTGATGTTATAGGCATTCCAGAGGAAAAACAAGTCAAGCTAGTAGCCTACTGACTCAAAGAATGAGCTTCAGTATGATGGGACTAACTAAAAAAAATAGATTGAGACAAAGAAAAGCTTCAATCAAAACATGGCCTCAGATGAAGCAATACCTAATGTGTATGTTTCTTCCCTCTGATTGTAAGCAAATATTATTTCAACAATATTGAAATTGAAAACAAGGGAATCGTTTAGTTCAAGAGTATACCACAAAATTTCACTATTTATCTTCTCAAAATAATTTGGCAAAATCAAAAGCACAACAAGTTGCATGCCATATTGGTGGACTACATCTACCAATACAAGATCGATTATCCATGCATTCAGTATAGATAGTCACTGATGCCTACAACATGGCTCTTAAAGTGGAGATGCAGTTGGGCAAGACAAGTTCAAGTACAAGATCACAAGGTTTGTCAAGGCCATCAATTGAAATAATAAGGCCAACACACAACTAAGGAAAAGCATCTGAGGATGGCACATCAAAAAAGGAGCACACTCAATCAGAGGAAAACACTACTCGTAATCCTTCACATAACCCTTATGGAGGTCCAACACTAGAAAAATGTTATACATGGGGACAAGTGGGTCATCATTCTAAGTAATGCCCAAATGGAGGAGCATTCAACCTAGTTAAGGAAGACTACTAAGATCATAAGGAAGAACCAGAATATGATAACTCTGAAGGAACCGAGTTTGCTAAAATGGATGAGAACATGTTAATTATGTTGTTCGTCGACTCCTATTATCACCAAATCAAGACATACAAAGGTAAAATATTTTTTACACTTGCTGCTTAATTAATAATAAACTATGTGATGTAATTATCGATAGCAGAAGTAGAAAAAATATTGTTTCTAAAGCTCTTATGGAGGCATTCAAATTAAAAATTAAAAAACATGAATCACCATATTGAATTGGGTGGATCAAAAAAGGAGAAGAAATAGAAGTAAATCATATATTTTAAACTCGTTATCCATTGGAAAATCAAACAAGGATGAAGTTGTATGCGATGTTGTTAATATGGATGCATGTCACATACTGTTGAGGAGACCATGGCAATACGACGTAAGTGCAACCTACAAAGGCAAAGATAACATTTATCTATTCTAGTGGGAAGAAAAAAAGACTGCATTGGCTCTTTTACTAACAAAAGAAGATGTCAAAGCTTCTAAAGTGGAGGGAAAATCATTCCTTGCAATATCTCAAGCATGATTCTTTGTAGAAGTGAAATAGAGTAAGGAGATATTTGACTATAGCATTATTCTTTATAGAAGTGAAATAGAGGAAAGAGATATTTTCCTTGTTACTTAAAAAAGAAACCATGTCAACTTTAATCCTTCCTATCCATGTACAAACAACCCTTGATGAATTTAAAGAAATCATGCAAGAAGAATTGCTAACTGAGCTACCACCAATGAAAGGCATCCAACACCACATTGATCTCATTTCAGGAGCAAGCCTTCCCAACCTTCCTCATTACCGTTTAAGTCCAAAATAGAGTGAAATGCACCAACAAAATGTTAAGGAGTTAATTAGAAAAGGGATTATTCAAGAAAGCATGAGTCCATATGCAGTACTAGCCTTACTAGTTCCAAAGAAGGATGAACATTGGCATATATGTGTGGACAGTCGAGCTATCAACAAGACAACAATAAAATATAGGTTTTCAATACCACATCTTGATGATATGGTTGATATGCTTTATGGAGCAGCCATATTCTCAAAAATTGATCTACATAGAAGATATCATCAAATTCAAATAAGACTTGGAGATGATTAGAAGACTGCGTTCAAGTCAATAGAAGGATTATGCAAGTGGTTAGTAATGCCTTTTGGATTATCAAATGCACCTAGCACATTCATGAAATTGATGAACCACGTCTTGAAGTCATACATTGGTATGTTTGTAGTCGTTTACTTTGATGACATCCTAATTTATAGTTGAACATAAGAAGAAAATTTGGAGCACTTGAAGAAAGTACTCACTATTTTGAAAGATAATAAGTTGTACCTTAATTTGAAGAAATGTAGCTTCTTAACCAATAAATTGGTATTCCCAAGTTTTGTCATCATTGCAAATGGAACTGAAGTTGATGAGGAGAAAATATGTGCAATTCAAGACTGACTAACTACTAAAACCATAACCGAAGTTTGAAGCTTTCATAGGTTAGCAATTTTCTACAAAAGGTTTATTGAGAACTATATCACTAATGCTGCCCAAATTACTGAATGCCTAAAGAAAGGAAAGTCCAATTGAGGAGATGAAGCTGAAAAAGGTTTCCAGTTACTGAAAGAGAAGTTGACTTCTACACCAGTGTTAGCATTGCCAGACTTTGGTAAGATCTTTCAAGTGGAGTATGATGCCTAGATAGTAGGAATTGGAGCTATTCTATCTCAAGAAAGGCAACTGATGGCTTACTTTAGTGAAAAGTTCCATGAAGCACAAAAGAAATAAAATTTATCAAGTAGGAGACATGGTAATAATATTTTTGCAAAAAGAACACTTTCCTATCGGCACATATAGAAACTAAAGGATAAGAAATATAGGCCATGTCGAATATCGAAAAGAATTAAGGATAATGCATACATAGTAGACTTACCCAAAGATATGGCTATCTCAACAACGTTCAATGTATCAAATATTTATGACTACCATTCACCAAAACCACTCTATCCAAAAGAAAACTCAGGACAAGTTTAAAATAAGTGGAAGGGACTAATATCAAATATATATAGGAAGAAAAGAGAAATTAGTTTATTTTATTTAGAGTTTTTTTTATGTGTATTACTAGAGTCTCATAGAAATTTCATGAACTATTCTAGGGACCTTGCCGCTATAAATAACTAAACCCTGTACTTATATAAGGCATCCTAGAAAATAATCAACTTAGTAATATTAAAGAAGTTTTATTCTTCTTTTTTTCTCTTATTCCTAATTTTAAGGAATAGCTTTTCTTTTCTCCGTTTGAAAGTTGAAGTCTTCTTTTTCGTGATATAAAAGAGTATCTTTAGGCTAGTCTTACTCTAGAGTTGCTAGAGTATTCGTCTAAATATGGATAACATAGCTAGGCTTGTCCTATTTTAGATTTGCTATAATACTTGCCTAGATAATAGTTTCTTTGTGTTTGTTTTATAACACTAATACGAGTACTTCTTGTTAGAGAATGAGTCTAGTTAGTTTAAACTTTATTTATATTTTTCTTATTTCTTAAGTGCTTTCATATTATTGGTGCATTCTTGCTTCCATATTATAAGGGATGAACACTCTCTAAATGACATGAAGCGTTTTCAAGTTTCTCCTTAAAAGCAAAGTCGTGAGGTCTCATTAAACTGTTATATCTTTCTTATTTTCTAAGTGTTTTCATATTATTGGTGCATTCTTGCCCCTTATATTATAAGGGGTGAACACTCTCTAAATGACATGAAGCGTTTTCAAGTTTCTTTTTAGAAGCAAAGTCGTGAAATCTCATTAAATTGTTAAGTCATGACCGTGAATCCGTTAAACTTAGAGTAATGGACCAAAACAGATAATTTTGCACCATTTTTATATAAAATAGCACTACTTTATTCACTTATTTAATATTTTTATATAAAAACATCTCTCAATCCAAAAGGCAAACATACGAAGGAGAAGACAAGTAGAGGTAGGAAAGGTTTCTTTTTTGAGAGACAATGGATACGGTCCAATAGATGCGACGAGTGAATTAATGAAGCTTGACAGGATGATTTTAATGGCTCAGTTTAGTTTAACCTTTTTAGGAAGCTATCTGAAACCAGGAAAGCTCTTATTAGATGGAAAAAGACATAATTTGGTAATTCAAGAGTGGAAAGGGATACCATTAAGAAAAGACTAAATAAATTGGAGGCGTCTCCTTATATCAATAGGGATGATTTTCTAAAACTACAAAGAGATCTGATTAGTGCCACATTGAACGAAGAGAAGTATTGGAATTAACGAGCTAGGATACAGTGGTTGAAAGAAGGAGATCAAAATTCAAAGTTTTTCCTTACAAGGACCACACAACGAAATAAGGGAATACACATTCATGGCTTGTTTGGATGCATCTGGTAACTGGGTGATGGATTTAGATTACATTTCCCAAATGTCAGTGGAGTTTTATGAAGATTTGTTCAAGTCCTCTAGACCTTGTAATGAAGATATTGATAAAAGTGTTGCAATCTGTACAACCAAAAATCCCCAAGGAAATGAATTCCTTGTTGACTATAGCAGTGTCAGATTTTGAAATTCTTGATGTGGTGCGGCCACTAAATCCAGAAAAAGCCTCTGGACCAGATGGATATCCGTCTGCATTCTTTAAAAAATATTGGCATATCACTGGCAAGGATGTGCTAAGCGCAGTCAAGGCATTTTTCTAGTTTGGTTCAATATCCCTGGTGCGAACTATACTTATAAAAGATTGATTCCCAAGGTGGATAATCCTACAATTCTTTCTCAACTTAAACCTGTTAGCTTTTGCTCAACTGTCTATGGGAATGTGCTTCATTATGTTATTAGTTTGAATCAAACGGCCATTCTGCCCAATCGTTTAATAACAAACAATATATGTATTGCTCATGAGTTATTATTCCATCTAAAGTCAACAATGAAGAGTAAAAACTATCATCTAAGCCTCAAGCTCGATTTGAGCAAAGTCTTAGAGAAAATTAAGTTCAAATTGGGTTTCCCTTCAAATTTTGTCTCTTGGGTCATAGGATGTATTTCTTCAGTATCTTATTATCTAATTCTAAATGACAAAGTGGTGGGTTATTTTATACATGAAAAGGGATCAAGACAGGCTGATTCTGTCTCCCCGTACCTTTTCCTAGTTCTTGCCGAGGGGTTACCTTCGTTGCTATCTCAAGTTGAGGAAAGAAAACTGATTCAAGGTTTAAAGACGAGAAAGTCAGAGCCACCCATCTCACACCTTCTATCTGGAAATGACTCTTTGTTATTTTATAAAGCTTCTGTGCATAAGTTAAATTTCAAAAGTTATATTTTTTTAGTACCGACATTCTATTAGATGTTAGAAGAAATTTATGACAATCTAGCGAAGCAAGGATGATGTCATCTTACTTGTGAATCTTCTTTATTTGCACAGCTCATGAAGTACAAGTATTATAAAAACACATCTTTTTTTAGATGCAAAAGCAGGTGTCAATGCATCTTGGGCTTGGAGAGGGATTTTACAAGCAAATAAAGTTCTACTTGGTGGTCTTCGTTAGCAACCGAGCCTTTCTCATAGGTAAAATATATGGGAGCAACCATTGATTCCAAGATCAAGATTGTTCAAACCTACATACAACTCCAAGGACAATGGAAGTTTCAATTGTGGCAAATCCTATGAGCAATTTTGCTTGGAAATGTGCTGGGTATATGCTTGCAACTAATTCCAATCTCATTCATAGTGCAATTATCCCCTGCTTGCAATTAATTATATATTGGTGGAGAATTTCGAAGACTAGATAATGTATGTTTCAACATCGTATGAGGAGCTAATAAGAACAGCTTGCTCAAATTAAACTTATTTTTTGTGTAATCTGCCTGTGTTGTGTAATTTGTTAATGGCTAATTCGTTTTAGTATTAGCCCTTAAAATATTTCTTACTAGAAATTTGTATTTTGTGGTTTTAATTGTAATGAATTATTTGTGAAAAAAAAAACAAAAACAAAACTATGACCAACTTAAGCCACTTATTTACAAACAGCACCAAGAAGTCCAAAAATACAATACCATTCTTTAATATATCTTACACCGAGCGCGTTTAATACTTGAATCCTAAAATATCCGCGTTTTATGACTTTTATCCAAATTTACAAAGTGCCGTAAGGAAGCCGCTGTGGAAGCCTAAATCGGACTTGAGAAGCAGGCGATCGGACGGCGACGCCATGCCAACAAATTCCACCTTTACACACCTCATGATGGGCATTTAAACGTTGCTGTTTATCTCTAGACAAAGCATACGTGGCTTTACGTGAGACATCCCACGTAATCGTCAAAATCAAAATGAACCCAACCAAGATAGTCGAAATCACAAGAACAAAACCCCCACTGAAACTCCGTCCAAAGAGCAACCCGTATACTTTGATCCCAACGATCACTGCCACGTAGATCGTTGTCAAATTTCCAGCTATGGCGTCAGAGACCGCCATTTATATCGATCTTAAAAGCTTTGCTATGTTTCTGCTTTAATTAGGCTTCTGATTTAATGAAGGAATTTGGAGATACGGCTATTTAAGTAAAAGGGAGATAAAGGCAAATTGGTGAATATGGTTCATGGTGAGAACTTAAAAGTAAAGCAAGGGTTTTGCGTGTACTTGCCGCGAAATTAATGAGCAGGGACTTCAAGGCGCCTTCGATTTAATGAAACCTACTTGTTCTCGGGAATGTCTGGGGTTTAGTAGTGCTAATTAATTAATATTATCATATATAAAATTCAATGATATTGTTAATATTACAAAAATGGGCTCACTCTCCCATCTTTATCTCTGATCTGCTGGCACATAATTCATTGCTAAGCTTATCTTCAAACTTTGAGGAATTTGTCTTTTGGCCCAAATAAAAACTTTGCCATAATCACTTGTTGTAGGTCCTTAGGAATCCAAACACGCCACGTATTTTGATTTTCTTATTTTCCTTTGATTTTGTGTTTTTTTTTCCCATAAATTGCTGGTTCTATGATTATATATATATATATATACACCATGAGCATATTTTAAGAGGATTAAAACGAATTTTTTATAATAAAAAAATTATATTTAAATATTTAAAAATAAAAAATTTATTATGTTGTAAATATAATAAAAGGTTAATAACTTGAGCCACGTTAATAACCTACGAGAAAAATCATTAATATAGTAGAGTACTTAACTATTTATTATGAAAAATATGGTCCAATTATAATGTCAACTCTTATACTACTCAACAAGATAAAGTCTACAAATAATATACTTACAAACAATGACTTTTATTATAGCTTCTACAATAAAGGTGTTTGGATTCAAAATAACGTTTTAACAACTTAGTCATACAAGCAATCAAACTCATTCAACTAGTAATTGAAATGTTAGTACACTAACACAAGTACAAATGTGTATTATAAAGCAGTTTCAATAATGAATGAACATAACTAAATGATTTAATAAATATATCAGATAAATCTAAATCAACTAATAACGCTAAAGCAACAGTTTGAGACACAATATCATAAATATTGTAAACTTGTTAATCCATCAAATACAACCATAAATGTTTGATAAATTAACTCAATGAAAAAGCCTACTTAAATAGTTTTTACAAAAACAATATGAGAGAGATTAAGATAAATAAAATAATGTTATTGTATGATTAATAAACTTAGTGATTTGGTTTCTTTAAATAGAATATTTTGAAGAACTAGATTAAACAATATTACTACTATGTCTATAAAATCAATTAAAAGAGTTCTAAAGAATAAAGATAATATATTAATAAACCAATTCAATTCAACCGATGCTAACTTTTGATCTTTTTGCAACTTTTTAAGTCGGTTGACACGTGGAATCGATGATATACATTGGATTGTAAGTTAGTTCTACGTGTCAACCGATGCTACACTTGGCTTGCATCGATTGACACATGGAACCGACTTAAAATCCTATGTGTAGCGTTGGTTCCACATGTTAATCAATGCTAACTTTTAATTTTTTGGAATTTTTAAAGTCAATTGACACATAGAACTAGGGGTGTCCATAAACCGGATCGGACCGGACCAAACCGTAAAACTGGATCGGACCGGACCAGACCAGACCAAACCGAACGGTTTTACTAATCAAACGGTCCGGTCCGGTTTGTATTAATTTTAAACCGCTCGAACCGAACCAGACCGGACCGAACTATTTTATAAGTCAAACGGTCCGGTCTGGTTTTTATTTCTTAAAACCGTTTCAAACGGTCCAGTCTGGTTAAATTTTTTTTAGGCAAAACCGGACCGGACCGGACCATGGATACCCCTACATAGAACCGACGCTACACATAGGATTTTAAGTCGGTTCTACGTGTCAACTGACGCAAGCCATGTGTTGCATCAGTTGACACGTAAAACTAACTTAAAATCCTATGTGTAACGTCGGTTCCACATGTCAATCAATGCTAACTTTTGATTTTCTATAATTTTTTAAGTCAGTTTATAGGCGTATCGAATTAAAATTTGTTATAAGTTAGTATTAAGCAAAAACTAACTTTAAATACCAACTTAAATACTCTTTATTGTAGTAGTGTAATAATAATGCAAATCGCAAACAGGTCAATCAAGTGACCTTAGGAAGTGGTAGAAGATGTGTTGGTAAAACTACACAAATTCATCTTTTTATCTGATTTTATTGTAATAGACATAGAGAAGGACCGTGAACTTCTATCATACTTGGTCATCCATTCTTAGCAACAAGAAGAGTACTCATTGATGTATAAAAAGATAAGCTTACAATGAGAGTGCAAGATGAGTAGGTAACATTTAATTTTTTTAAACAATTAAATTTTCTGATACTAATAATGCTAGTGATTGCTTTAAGATAAATATTACTGATAAGCTTAGCTAAAGATGTGCTTCATGACATGTACTCTAATGGTGCTTTAGAGTATGTGCTTGTTAATTCTGTGAACACATATACTAATGAATACCATGACACTCACTTAGGCACACACATTTATGATAAAAAATTAACTAAATATGTTGAACTATCCACACTTAAGAATTTGACATATGTTGCTACAATCAATGAAATGAATTCACTAGAAAACAACTTAACTAATTTTGAAACTGTGGAATCTTTGATGCAAGATTATTGTTAACTATGTGAACTTTTTGGAGACTAGGCCTCTCATATGTATATCTAATGTGGTTGCAAATTATCTTGAGGCAAGTTCTAGAATTAAACCTTCCATTAAGGAGCTAGCCAAGTTAGAGCTCAAACTTTTACCAAACCATCTCCGTTATGGATTTTTGGATTAGAATAAGACACTTTCAATCATAATCTCTACTAGTCTAAGTATAGAGCAAGAAGAGTCACTACTATAGGTGCTAAGTAAATTCAAAAGAGTTATAGGTTGGTTTATTACTAACATCAAAGGTATAAGCCGATCAATATGCATGCATAAAATCTTGTCAGAAGACGGAGCTAAACCTAACAACGATGCACAATATCAGTTAAAACCCATTATAAAATATGTGGTGAAGAAGGAAATTGTTAATTGGTTGGACATGGAATTATTTACTCAATATCAGACAGTACATAAGTAAGCTCAATTCAATGTGTACCAAAAAAATGAGTAATCATTTTGCTGGAAATTGTGTCAAATAAGTTATACCAATAAGAACTATTATAGGATGAAGAGTATGTATGGATTTTTGTAAGGTGAATAAAGATACAAGGAGGAACCATTTTTCTCTCCCATTCATAAATGAAATGCTTTATAGATTACCCAAAAATTATTACTTTTCCTTGTAGATGGATACTCTAACTATAACCAAATTTTCTAGTACCCGAAGACAAAGAAAATACCCCTTCATATGCCTTTATGGAACTTTTTCTTTCAAGACAATTCCATTTGGGTTATGCAATGCACCTGTAACATTTCAATGTTGTATGATGGATATTTTCTTAGACATAGTAGAGAAGCATTTAGATATCTTCATGGATGACCTTTCGATCATTGGGAACACATTTGATAAGTGTTTACACTATCTCTCCCTAGTGCTACAAATATATGAAGAAACCAACTTGGTTTTAAATTGGGAGAAGAACCACTTCATGGTACATGATTGTATTATCTTGGCCATAAAGTCTTATCTAAGGGTATTGAGGTGGATAAGGCTAATTGATGTGATTAAGAAGCTACCAACACCTACCAGTGTACAAGGATTAAGAAGTTTTCTTAGGCATGTAGACTTTTACCGTAGATTCATTAAATTATTAAGTCTCTCAAAACCCTTGTGCAATTTATTAGAGAAAAAAATTCCTTTCAGATTTGATGATAAATGTTTAGAGTAATTCTGAGAGCTTAAAGAGAAATTAATGTCAACACCATTTATAGTAGCACTAGATTAGTGCAACCCCTTTGAGTTGATGTGTGATGCAAGTGACTTTGCTATTAGGGTTGCTTTGTGGCAATGAAGAGATAAGATCGTCTATGCCATATACTATGCAAGCAATACATTCAATGATGCTTAAATAAATTATACTAATATAAAGGAAGAGCTCATAGCCAATATGTATGCCTTTGAGAAATTCAGATTATATTTTGTTAGGACCAAAAAGTTTGTCTATATAGGCCATTCTATAATAAAGTACCTCATGGAAAATAAGGATGTCAAACCAAGACTAATAAGATGGTTCTTCTTCTACAAGATTTTGACTTGGAAATCAGTGATAAAAAGGGATAAAAAAATCAGGTGAAAAGCTATCTATTTAGAATGGAAAAGGAAGCTAATACGAATGATAACATTAGCATTGGGGAATATTTCCCAGATGAACAAATTCTTTAGTAGCTCAAATTGACATCCCATGGTATGCAAACTCTGCAAATTTTGTGGCTACTAACATTTTTCCACCGGACATCATATGGTAACAAAAGAAGAAATTCTTCCATGTTATAAAGTAGAATTTTTAGGATAACTCTTACCTCTAAAAAGAATGCGATGATAGTATTTTGAGAAGATGTTTCCCTTATGATGAAGTTGGAACTATTATTCACCATTAACATAGCTCTGACTATGGAAGCCCATTTGAGAGCACAAAAACAACAGCTAAGGTATTTCGATCTGGTTACTTTTAGCCTACATTTTTTCAAGATGCATACCTTTATGTAAAAAAATATAATAGATATAAAAAGGATAGGTAACATTTCTAAAAGATATGAGATGCCCAAGAATAGCATACTTGAAGTAGAATTGTTTTATGTTTGGGGCATTGACTTTATGGGACCGTTCTTTTCATCCTTTGGTAAAAATACACATTAGTAGGTGTGGATTATGTATCAAAATAGGTAGAAGCCATAACTAACAATAAATGTGATGCCAAAGTTGTCATGAAATTCCTGAAGGAAAACATTTTCACAAGATTTGGAACTCCTAGGATCATTGTTAGTGATACTCACTTTTGCAATGTAACCTTTAATTCTTTATTGTCTAAGTATAGGATTAATAATAAGTTTCCCACCCTTTACCATCCTTGAGCCAATGAGCAAACATAGGTATCCAATAGAGAGATGAAAAGAATTTTGGAGAAAGTAGTGAATAATTCTAGAAAATATTGGGCATGTAAGTTAGATTATGCTTTATGAGTGTGTAGAAATGTCTTTAAAACACCGATTGGTACTACCCAATATGGGCTAGTCTATGGAAAGGCATGTTATTTATCGGTGGAACTGAAACACAAAACATATTAGGCATTGAAATAGTTGAATATGACTATAGATGCAACTGGTGAGAAAAGAATACTACAAATAAATTAATTAGATGAGCTACGGTCTAGTGCTTATGAGAATGCCACAAAGAGAAAACAAAAATTGGCATGGTAAGAAAATTATGCACCATATTTTTGCACTGTGATAGAAAGTATTATTGTATAACTCAAAACTCAAACTATTCCTAGGAAAACTTAGGAGTAAATGGTTAGATCCAATCACCATCACTAAGGTAAAAAATAAATATTAGTTCATGGTTAATGGACATAGAGTAAAGCACTATCATATAGATCAATTACTAAATGAAACATCTATGATAACCTTGGTCGATGCACCATAGAAGCTGATATTATCGTTCAGTCAAGGATGTTAAACGTGGCACTTGTTGGAAGGGAGTCCAAGGTTATTTCAGTTATATTTTTCTATTTTGTAGATGAATAAATGTGGAGGGAAATGGTACAACAAGATTTAACAGTTTCAATGATAGTTGTGGTATGCCAAGGCTAAGAGAGTTTTCTTTCCTTTCTCTTTTTTTTAGTAAACATTTTTTTAGGATTTTTTTAATCATGATTTGGGTATAAATTTATAAATATATGAAAACTAAATGCATGCATGCTTGATATGAAAAATATGAACCCAATGCTAAAATTAGTTGTCTTGACTATGATAACAAATTTAATATGTTTATCAAGATACTTACATTAATCATGTGATATGTCTGCTAGATTTAATTAGAATGATTCAAATTTTATGCAATGCTTCTGATTGATTTCAGAGTTCTAATTGAAAGAAAATTTGGTGTGAATTATGCTAATCGATGAGATCTATCATGTTTTAAAATCTATTTGATAATCTTTTGATGTGAAATCCTAAATAGTATTTAGCTTGAGAAATGATTTAGGCCTTAATTGAATTAATCAAGCCTTTCAAGCTAACCATTGTTTATATCCTCTATCAATCATTTGATTCTAACTACGAACCTTTTATAACTTTAGTCCACATGTTAAGCCTAACAAATAAGCATTACTTTTACCCTAACACTTTTAGCTTGAATGGAAAAAAATGCAATCACGTGTTATGTTATAGATTAAGGTTAAATATAATGCACCTTACTTAAAAAAAAGATTTGAAATAAAAGAATGAAAAGAATGGTAAGATAGGGTTCACTAGAACATTAAGTGAATGCTAAATTGTAGTTAAAAAATGCATAATGACTAAAAAGAAAGCTAAGATGTGAAAAATCCTAAATGTCTTCATTCATCTACCTCCACCTAAGCCTTACATTACAAGCATGCAAAGGCCTATTGATAATTAGCTAAGTGCATATTTACATTAGTGGAGAAGGGTGTGAAAAATAGACTTATGAAACTTGTTCTAAGACGTAGTTGATTAGTATGCTCATATAAGTTAATCTTATGAGTGCATTGGATAACATCATGTGCAACACACACACGAATAAATTCATCAAAAATCTTGCATATCTTTGTATTAATAAAATGTTGATTAATGAATATGTGAGCCTCCTTGTTATAGAATTACACAATCTTTGAAGGGGACAATTTTTCTAGCATGTATGTACTAATAGATATATGTTTTATGAATGTGCTGCCTATATCATTTTAGCTAGATATATTTGGCTTTGCTTGAGGGTAAGCAAAGAGTTGAGTTTGGGAGCATGATAACTTTATGAGAGTAGAGTTATTTAGGTACTTCTGAACCACTTAATTGTCTTATTTTGTGCTAAAATATCATGAAAAAACTTAATTTGTGTTTAATTATGTTAATGTGGGTAAGACAATGAAAAACGAGGTGAAAAAAAGTAAAAAACAAGGAAAAATAGTTCATGTCACGCGACACATAGAGAAGAAAAAATCAACGAGAACCATGGCCCAAAGAGCATAAAGGGTGTTGCGATGCTCGATCTATGATTGAAAATCAATGGAGGCATAGTCGCGGTGTGCAAGAAACCTAGCCACGACGTGCATAGATATCGGGCAGAATCTTGCTAATAAATCTTATCTCCTAATTTTAAACTCAACCCTTGGATATTTTAAGGCTTGATCAAATGGCACATATTAGGTCGTTCCTCCTATTAATTAACCGCTCAAACCAAACAGAGAATTAAGAATCAAAACCTACAATAGCTGTCAAGAAGAGAAGAAAAGAGAAAAAGTTTAAGAGAATATTAAAAAAGAGATAATTTTGTGAAGAATTCAAGTAAAGATTAATGCTACAAATCAAGAGATCGAGTACATATATTCTTCTTCTTCTTTCTTTAATCGTTTTTATGTCTTTTTTATGAAAATTCTGAACATTATGAACTTAATCATGTCTAGCTAATTTATTAATCTAGGATTTTATGAACTCAATTTTCTACATGTGTTGATATAATATTTTATCTCAATTGTAATTTCAAATCAATTATATTATTTAATATGATTTTTATGTTATTAATTGTATAGCCAATAATTGATATATAAAGGCAATTAAATAGATTTGAAATAATTATCTAATTGTTTGTCTTGATTAAATAACATGCATAGATGTATGATTCTTATGTGTATGATCTATAATTGATGATGTTAATGAGTGATATACAATCTAATTGGCATGAAGTATAATTTGATTAATTACTATATGATGTATAGTTTACTTAAGAGAGGAATACATGCTCGATTAGACTCAACTGATCATGTAATTTATTTGTAATTATTTTGAGAATTTTTTTAGTAATTTACATGCTTAAAAAATTAAGGGATTAAAGATTTTTAGTTGTTTTCTCATATATCTTCATAGTTGTTGAGTTTTGATTTTATAATTAGTTGTCATTTATTTTCATTTTTTATAATTTGCTATTGTCTAAATAGTATTTGTAATAATTATATTTGTATTCAGTTATAAATATTACAGCTCCTTGTGGGATCATATCCGTATTTAAGTATATTAAATTTCTCGTACAACCCATATATTTATAATTAACGTGTCATTTTTAAATATTTGAAAAGAAAAATATCATACGAAGTTAAATAAATAAAAAATAAATGATTAAAATCATCAATTAAAGAAATAAATAAAAAATAAGTGACTAAAATACGTCCTTTATAAAAATAAAATGAAATTGTATTTTTCCTTATTATATTATTGCATACCATACCAGCACGTCACAGTTATACAAATTTCTCTTTTTTTTCTTTTTTTTTAATATTTTATCATTATATTATAGAATTCTGGAAAGCTAGCTAACTAAACTTTGATTTTTCATATTATATATATATATATAAACTAGAGTGACTTTTTATATAAAAAAATTATTGTAATTAATAAATGTTAAAAATTAATGAGACGATACAATGGATTAATGAGTAAGAAATTGAATTTTGTCACATAAAACAAAAACAGTATACTTGGCAAGTTTTGATTAAACGATATTCAAGGGAATAAACAATTTAAATAAAGATCCGGACTCTAAAATTAAAAGGAATTGAATGGTACCAAATGACCTTTATGTAATTTGTTTTGTCAAATGTATTACTTAATTAGCAAATAGTCAATAATTGAAAAGGGGAGAATAGGAGTATAAATAAAAATATATATAAAAAAATGATGTTCCTCCAGTCCAGTGATATTTTCTTTTCTTTTTTGGGCAAATAACAAGTGTTTTCTCTTACAAGTTTTTATGAAATAATTGAATTGCATTATAAAAATATAATAATAATATACATATTTCATAATAAAAATTTATAATCAGAAAAGGTAATCTTCATTTATTATTATATAATACTTTTTAGTTTAAATATATGAGTATTTTTTAGTAGGTTTGAAAATTATTTTAAAAATTAAAATATTTTCATTAACTCGTAGAAATGAATATAACATGAATATAAGACATAAATTAGATTTAATATCCTATCAATACCTATATTATCACTTTGACACATATTTTCTCTTATATTATTAAAGGGTGTCATGCATTTTAGTACTCAAGTTTCTTTTTTGGTATTTTTTTTTTGTCAAAATGTTACAATAACTTTATTTTTTATCCATAAAAAGTCATGTATATAACACATGTCCTTAATAATGAGGGATACTTTTGGGTTTTATTTTTATAAAAAAAAAATATATTAAAAACTACTAAAAAAATTGATAAGGGATATATGACTTACTTTAATTTGATGAAAATATAATTTTTACTATTATTTTTATTATTTTATTATATAATATTTTAATTATTATTTTGTAATTAATAATGCGCTTATTAAGATGTTCTCAAAATTATTTGTAAATTAATTACATAATATAATTTTTATTTCAATAAGTGGCATGATATAGTTAAGTATGGTCTCATAAACGGACAATTTTCTGCAATTATAAAATATGTATAACTAAATAATATCTGGAACTTAAGGTTTTGCTCCCATTTATTAGCATATTTTAATTTGTTAAAACCAAAAATAATTAAACTTTTTTTTTCCTTTCTGTAAAGAAATTTCATATATATAACTTAATATATTTCTTAACAATCCATATTTTTTTGTTAAGAAAAATTAACTATTAATTTTTTCAGCTTAACAAATTGAAAACAACTTACTTTCAATATACACACAATATTTATATTTAAAGTTAATTATAAGTAATAATTTAAATAATTATGTAATATAATAATAAAAACAATAAAAGCATAAAATTTTAATTTTCATTAAATTAAAGTAAGTCATATATTCCTTATTAAATTTTTTGATAGTTTATTTACAAATCTTTATCATTTTTTTAATAATTTTAAATTTATATTTTTTTTATAAAAATAAAATTCAAAATTACTCCTCATTATTAAAAATATATGCAATACATATGATGTTTTTGTAGACTAAAAAATAAAATTATTATAATATTTTGATAAAAAAGATATAAAAAAATTATGTATTAAGATAATATTGTTTAATAATATAAAAGAAAATATATGTATATATAAGTAATAATTTGAATACCACCAACACAAAAATCCACGAAAATTGCAAACTATGATAAACAGCTAAAGGATAGTAATGAAAAACGAAATGAGAAAGTCATGTCAATCTCGAGGAAAGAACTTCTTTTGAGTAGATGAGGATCTAAGTGGGAATTAACAATTCAAAGTATTTAATTGGATTTCAAGTGTACGTACAGGTTCAATACATCCTGCAGTATTTAATTGAGTTAATAACATTAATTTTTTTTAAACTACTCAATTTGTTAATCGAGTAATATCATAGTTTTATTTTTGTCTAGATGATATTTTAATGATATCTTAATTTAAAAATATATATTTATTTAATTATAAATTTTTGATTATAATAATAAACGTGTGATATTTAGATGATATTTTTGAATATCGTTTAATTAATTCATTATTTAAAATTATCTTCTAAATATGACATATGTATTATTATATATGTAAAAACTCTCAAATTAAATGATAAATTATAATAAATTTGTACATTTTTAAATAATAGTATTACTAAAATACCAACTCAAAAACATAAATAAATACTAATATCAAAAATAAAATTATGATATTATTAAAATAACGAATCTATATATACGAACCTATAACATAGATCCAAAGTTTCAACTTTTATCTACTAATATAAATGAATTACATATGTTTAAACTACAAGTTGATTTAGTACATTCAAACTTTTGCAAGCGGGTGTAGAAGGCGACAACGTGATATATAAAGTTAGGGTTATGATAAATCCCTACAATTGAAACAGTCAATGAAGAAAAGAGGTTATGCGTATCCCCATTTCTATGTACGTAAACTTTGCCATCATCTTATAACTATTATAAACAAAATGAGTATACATTTATAATATTTAACTACATGTCATCAAGCCAAAAGCTAATTTACTACATTCAAAACTTTTGTAACTAGAAGGTGACAGCATGGTATATGAAGTCAGAATTGTCAAAAAAAAGTCTCCATAACTGAAATGTATTAAGAAAGTTGTTAAAGCTTGTATATGGTTTGTTAGAGTTAGTTACATACTTGTAATGCCAATACTGTTAGTGGTGGAATATGTTATTGCTGCATATCAGTATGTAAGCTTGTATATGGTTTGTTAGAGTTAATTAGTTACATACTTGTAATGCCAATACTGTTAGTGGTGGAATATGTTGCTGCAGATCAGTATGTACCTATCTGTTGCAACTTAATGCAAGCATTATAAATGTAAATCCTCTATGCAACAAATGCTATCAAGAATACACTCAAAATATTCAGATACTACATTGTGGCAAGCATTATAAAACTCGAATTTTTCACCTCATCATCCACCTTGTCAACCACCTCACTAAAGGTGGTGGTGAGGGTGGTGGCAAACATAATGATGAGCTTGACAATGAGGTGGTAAAAAGTCACATTTTTTCGTTCCAAAAATACTGTATACTTTTCATAAATTTCCGTATTTGAAATGAACAAAAAATACAAGTGACAACCTTAGTTAGCGAGCTTACAAACTATAAAAACCAATCCCATGGTGTATGTAAACATGCTTGCATACAAATTTATTCTAACTATATGTGTGTATTATTAATCCATAGTAACCAACCTTACATAAAGGATAATAGAATGTTGAGTAAAATAATACAAGGAGACTTACACACTCTAATATAACATTAAAGCTTAAAATATTTACATATGTAAAGCTTACATATATTCTAAACCATTAAAAAGGATGTACACGAAAATAGAGGTTTTAGTTGTTTAGAAGAACACGGGTCATATCATGGAGATAATGTATACCATAATATATATGTAATGGATTTAGTTCCAAATCGTGTATGGTCTATCTCATGAGATGGCATGGAAATAATATGTGCCATGGCACCTGCCTATCTGATCCATTATTTTCTCTTTTTCTTCACCTATAAATTGGACCCAAAATTCTATATTAGCACCCTTCAGTACCTCATTCTTACCAGAACTAACATTTTCTATGCAGTTAATCAAGTTTGTCAGCTCATGCATGCACCTACCACCATACATCTCTAGGCTATAAAATACATCTTACGGTATCTGAAGGGTTCTTTTGGCCTTGGCCTAACCATCACTCCTTTATATATAGCTTAGTTCTTAGTTTCTTATAGCTTTTTTCTTTTAATAGTTTTAATGATCCTCTCAAATTGAAAGTTGAATGATTATAGTTTATATAGTAGTTTTAATTTTGATTCAATGAACAGTGTTGTCAATTATGTTTAAAGGCTTTTTAGAAACAAAAACAATACTAAAGTTTTGTAAAGGTACAATTGAGGTGTAATTTAAATGTATTCTTTTTAGATTACATTTATTTGTTATTTTATATGATATTTTTAATTTAGTGATCATTGATTATATTAAGCATGTATGGCTGAAAAAACAATGGAATATTAGTAATATTATTATGCTTGTAAAGCTTTGAAATAGGCATAATATTTAAATAAAATGAATTAGTTTTATTTCTTCATCAAAATTTATGCAAAAATTTGTTAAAGAAAAGTATATAACTTAGTATTTTCATAGTAAACAAGAGACTTAGATTTGGGATTTAATTATTTGGATATGATTTAGAGTAGTAATCTTAAATCTTTGGTCTATATCAACTCTATAGTTAGAGTGAAAACTCTATTTTGAATATTTTTACAAGAATTATTATTTAAAAATATGTTGATAACATAAGAAGCTTCTTATCCCCTTCACAGATGTAGTAATCTTAAATCTGTGGTTCTGGATATGCAAGAAAATCCAGCATTGGACAAAGAGCACACAATATTGCTTGGTAGACCATTTATGGCAACTACTAAAACTATTACAGACGATTTATTAAAGATTTCTCTAAAATAAGTCGTCCCTTATGTAACTTGCTATCAAAGGATGTTTATTTTGATTTCAACAATGATTGTCTTATTGCCTTTAATACCTTAAAAGAGAAACTAACATCTACCCCTGTTATTATGGCACCAAACTGGTCTTTACCTTTTGAAATAATGTGTGACGTTTTTGATTATGCTATATGAGCAGTCTTGGGACAAAGAGTGGATAAGCGTTTTCATGTCATCTACTATGCTAGCAAAACACTCAATGATGCCCAAATGAATTATACCACCACTGAAAAGGAATTCTTGGCTATAGTGTTTTCTTTAGACAAATTTCGGTCTTATTTAGTAGGATCTAAAGTGATTATGCATTCTGATCATGCTGCTTTAAGATACCTATTAAGTAAACCAAATGCCAAGCCAAGATTAATCAGGTGGGTCTTACTCTTACAAGAATTTGACTTAGAAATCAAGGATAATAAAGGCAGTGAAAACTTAGTAGCTGACCATTTGTCTAGGTTGATTTCTGACTTCAACTCTCTTAAAGATGAGAGTAATGAAGATATAGTTGAAACCTTTCCTGATGAACAGTTATTTTCAATAGGTCCTAACCTACGGTATCTTGATATTGTAAATTATCTTGCCATAGGTGTTTTGCGACCTAACACTTCATATCGGGACAAGAAAAAGGTTTTTTAAAACTATTAAGGACTATTTTTGGGATGACCCTTATTTATACAAGATTAATCAAGATCAAGTCATCGGAGATGTGTGCACGAAGAAGAACATAAGAGCATTTTAACTTTTTGTCATGAACTTCATTGTAGGGGCCATTTTGGTGGTGAAAAGACGTACGTAGCGTACTACGCCTGGATTCTTTTGGCCCACTTTTTTTAAAGATGCTCGTATGTTTTGTGCACAATGTGATAGATGTCAAAGAACAGGAAACATAAGCAAAAGAGATGAAATGCCTTTGACATCTAATTTAGTTGTTGAACTCTTTGATGTATGGGGATTGACTTTACGGGTCCTTTTCCCCATCTAATGGTTTTCAATACATTTTGGTTCTTTGTGGATTATGTATCCAAGTGGGTAGAAGCTATCCCCACTAAAACCAATGATGGTAATATTGTTGTTAAATTCTTGAAGGATTTAATATTCAGATGGGTTCGAACGCCTAGAGCCATAATAAGTGACGAGGTAGCCATTTTTGTAACAAGATCTTTGATGGAGTACTAAACAAGTACAACATCACACGTAAAGTATTACTCCATATCATCCTCAAACTTTGGTTTAGTGGAAGTAAGTAATAGGAAAATTAAAGGAATATTGGAACGCAATGCGTCCCTTCAAGGAAGGATCGGCATTTAAGTTAAATGATGCCTTATGGGATGAGCCACTAGGTTAATCTTTGGGAAAGCGTGCCACCTTGAGTTGAACTTGAACCTGAGGCTTCTTGGGCAATTAAAGAGTTAAACATGGATTTAGATAAAGCAGGAGAAAACGGTTACTCCATCTTAATGAGTTGGAAGAAATTAGGAACGAGCCTATGAGAATGCCAAATTATACAAAGAGCGTACTAAGTGTTATCATGACAAGAGGCTAGTTCCTAAGATTCTTCACCCTGGAATGAAAGTTCTTTTATTTAACTCTCGTTTGAGATTGTTTCCAGGAAAGCTGAGATCAAGATGGGATGGACCATTCAAAATAGTTCAGTTATTTGCACATGGAGTAGTAGAACTATTGGATTCCAAGACACAGAAAACATTCAAAGTCAATAGGCATCGTGTGAAGCCTTATTTAGAAGAACCAAACAACATTGATGAAATGGATTGCATTTGGCTGAGTAACCCTTAGCACCATAAAGTTACGTCTTGCTAAGACGTTAAACTAAGCGCTGGATGGGAGGCAACCCATCATTTTAGGTAATTTTATTTTGTTTTATTTGTTTAATTTCTATTGTTTATTTTAGTTTAATTATGTGTGAATAATTTTAAAATTGTTAAAACTAAAAATATTTGTTGAGATGTTAGAAGTTCACAGCGATCTATCTGTGTGAACTTTATTGATGAATATGATGGATGCACCTACATTTCTCCATCACTACTTGCACATTCTCAAGAAATAGGTAATCTTTCTTCTCTTTTCTCTTTATCTTTAATTTACAGTTGTTACATTGAGGACAATGTAAGTTCTAGGTTGGGGGTGGTGAAAAGTTACCATGCTTAAAAACAATTTAACAATTTAAAAAAAACAAAAAAAATAATAATAATATATTTTTTTTATGTTCACATTTTCAATTTTTGTGTTTTTTTTATTTTCTTTGTGTGATTTAGTAATTTTTGGAATTTAAAAAAAAAAAGTTCTCACAAAAATTTATCATTTCTTTAAATCAAATTTAAGTAAATAATTAAGTCTTTTGTACTCTTAGATTAATTTTTGAAAACATATCATGAAATATTTTGTAATTGTTTTTGATAATTAGTTAGTTTTTGTCATAACTAGTATTTCTTGATAAGATGTAGAAATTATATTAAACCCAAAATCAATGTTTATGAATGTGTTTTAGTAGAGACTACCTTTGTGAGATATAATTTGAGCCTAATTTCCCTTATTCAGAGTGAAATATATATTTTTTTCTACTCCAAACACATTTCTTATTTCTTCAAATTTTTAGATGATCTCTATAGGCATTAACATTGAATGTATGAATTTTTTTCTCATCTTAATAGAGTGTCGTATATTTTTTATTATTATTTTTACTTAGATTAAATGATTTGAGTAGAAATTGATAGTATATGCTTTTATCTCATTCGTGCATGACTGTTACAAAAAAAAGACATATCTGGGGTTACCTAAACCAAGATCAAACAAAAAAGCCACAAAATTAACCACTCACCAAAATCCTAAAAAACAAAATGTACAATCTGTACATGGGTTGACTCTCTAAAAAAATGATATATATTGAAAAGTATCTTCAGAAAAATATAGAGAGATAAAGAATATATAGTATAATCTACATACTATAACCCATATTACCCAAAATCCAAAAAAAAAAATGTACAATCTGTACATGGGTTGACTCTCTAAACAAATGATATATATTGAAAAATATTTTCAGAAAAATATAGAGAGAAAGAATATATATTATAATCTACATATTATGACCCACATTGCCTACAAAGTTGTGAGTAAAGGCTAATTACAAAAGAAATATATAGGAAGTAATTCCCTAAAAAGTCATTGCACTTTCTTCATTTGTAAAAGGCATATATCTTGAAATTTTTTCTTAATGAGTTTGATTTATGCATGAAAATAATTTTTATATATGATATCTTTATAATTTATACATTTGATTCCTTCCATGAGATCAACGTCAAAATAACACTTTGAGCCTTTCTTCTTTATACATATGTGAACATATTAGTTCATTTCTATACATCAACTCTTTCGCATATAAATTAGTATGAGTGTTTGAACCTATAGGATTCAATGTTTTGAGAGTATTGACTTGTGAGGAATAGAGTCGAAGCGAATTCGGATTCATGACACTGAAATTGGGTGAAATTAAATTGATACATTTTTTATATGAAATATGAAAATGATTTTCGACTAATTATTATAATAAATCATGATTGTTTAAGAAAATTAAAATAACTTATGCTTGAGATTTTAATTATGATCTTAAAGGAGATTAAAAAGTATGAGACATTTTTGTGATATGTTGTTTTCTTTTATTCTTAAAAGTTAATTTTTGATTTTGTTGTAATTTTAGTTTTGAAGTTGATTTTTTTTATTATTTCTTTTAATTTTTACATTTAGTTCGATGTTTGTGGGTATCATTACTGAAAACCCTCACGAGACTCAAACTCGTCCACTAGGACAACCTAGGGGTTTAAAGGCTTGTTGCATAGGCTAAATGCAACCGTGTCAATCCACGGAAGTGATTTAGGATAGTTTAAGCACTAAAATTACCATGATTTTATGCACATTAATTGATTAAAAATATATATATTTATATGATTTCATCATATATTTATATAAATTTGTCTTTTTCGGAATCACGAGTATTTTGATTGTTTTTCAGGTATTTTTGCTTAAAAATGCAACTTAAAGACACAAAGAGGAATACTGGAAGCAATACATCACAAATATATTAATAAATAAATGAGGAAAGGTCAACAAATATGAAAAAATTGGACAAAATGGATCAACATGTTGACGTCATCAAATGACATCATCCCGCATTTCCACCATTTTTTATCATTTTTTCACCCACTTTTTCTTCACATCCTCACCTATAAATACCCTCATTCTTTTCACAATTAAACACACCTCAAAACCATTCTTAGTTCTTCCCTTTTTGGGAAGAACTAGTTATGTTTTGTAATTTATTAGCTTTTGATTCAATAAATGGGAGTGCAAATTCCGCTTGGAGGTTTTCCAACAACGGGAATAGCATCGAAGTTCTATAAGGATTTTATTTTCTTTACAGTTATTTGTTATGCTTTATTCTTACATGTTATATTTAATTTGTCTATGATTAAATTTAACTATGCTGGCTGTTTATAAACATGATGTAATAATAACGTTGTTATGCTTGCGAAATATTAAATAGGTAAAAATCTCTAAAATGAATTGATTTTTTTTTTATTCAAGATTTTATATTAAGAATGTTAAAGAGAAATATATTATTTTTCATTACAAACTTAAATCTGAAAATTAGATTTTAAGGTTTAGTTATCCGGTCTAATTTAGAGTAGTGTTATTTTATTTGTTGGTACAATCGCCCGGTAGTTAGAGTAAAGCTCTATTTCAAAAGTTTTTATAAGAATTATTATCTGAAAATGTATTGACAACATGTTTTCAATAGTGGTTTTAAAACTTAAAAGTTAGTACTCGGATCATTAAATTTTTAGATTTAATTTAGACACCTTGAATAAAGTTTAAACTGTCTAACCCCACCAAAGGTGGCATTTAAATGGTTCATTTTCAATCTCTTAGAAAAAGAAATTAATTTAAGTAACCAAATTAATTATCAACCTCACCCATAGGTGTTAATTGATTTGTTTAGTTAACAAAGAATATCTAACCCCACCAAAGGTGGTATTCATATAAAAAAGAGAGAATCAATAAATATCAATTCATATCTTTAATAACCTAAATAATATGAACAAGCATAATTAACTTAATTATTATATCCATAAATACTCCACCATTATAAATGATAAAATTTGCATAAATGTTTATTGAATCTATGTTTATTTTTATGTCATTAGATTAAAAACACAAAACCCAAAATATCGTGACAGGATGTTTAGGATTTAATTTCGTTTTTAAAAGTTTGAATAATAAATTAAAAACCACATATATTCCTTCCTTAGATCGACCTTGGGAGTATACTTATCATTTTCTACGAAATGATTCGTGCACTTGCGAGATTTTTATAAATACATAAAACCAAAGTATCGGTAGAATCGACGATGTCGGTTCTGCCCGATCATTGAGTGCTAATTCTTAGTAGAAAAGCTCCTGAGTGAGGAAAGCCAGAGTCTATAAAATAGATTATATTACTAATGTTCAAATGAAGCTTGCTCAACTGAAAAAGCAAGTTACACTTCTCACAACACCTTCCACAACAAATAAAGAACATTATGGCTTATGCAGTACTTAAGGGCATGGTGATGATGCCTATCCCTATCAAGTATATGAAAGTGCATGACCTAAATAGGTTAATGTATTGTGGGGATACCAACCAAGACCAAGGTTTGACCAAGGTGAAAGAATAATCCAAATTTCTATTGGAGTCAAAATAACCCTCCATTTGCCCATAACTCAAACCAACAGGGCCATCAATTCCAGAAACAAGCACCCAAGAATCCTCCTAACAAGCCAATTCTAAAGGATAACTTGAATGCATTCATTCAATTTAATAGAGACAACCAATTATGAACTAATCAAAGGTTGGAATCTGAAGGCTTTCGTTAAAAAATGGAGTAGCTAACTGAGTACTTGCAAAAGCAAGATAAGGAATAGTTCTCATGTTAGAAAGACAAAAGAAACTCAATAACGTAGAGATATTGATTTTGCAAAATGATGAAATCTCCCAAGAAACGTCTCACTAAATATGATAAATATAGTATTTGATTGAGCTAACCTATTATTTCATTTTATTATTACTTTATTATAATTTATTGTCATTTTATAGATTTTATTTTTATTTGTTATTTTATTGTTTTTATTTAAAGTATAGATTTTTGCGTGGTTATTTTTTGTTATTATAATAATTAAATAATATAAAAAATAAGGAGTAATGTAAAACTTATTGTGAAGAACAGTTTGTTTCACAGAACAGTATACTTTTATTTACGCAGTGGCATGGGTGTTTCTCATCAAACATGGATTGAAGTTCAAAGGTTGGCATTACGGCATGCTTTTATTCTCAATCATTCCCCGCATACTAACAGTAGCAAGAAATACCTCTCATACACAAAAACACACTTATTTTCTCTCAAAAAATTTACAAATCCTAAACTTTCTCTCCAACCAAACACCTAAAAACTCTCAAAAATCCCACGTTTCTCTAATATTTTTTCAAAACCTTTCACAATTCCTACCTATTCCATAAATAATTTTTCAAAAACCATCAACTATATCAAGAAATCTTCATCTTCAAAAAGGGGTGTTCTTCATTTTCTTCAATCCACAACAACGCAATGACGTTATTCATAAATTTTTGAAATTTAAGTCTTTAAATTAAATTCTCTAAAAATATGTGGATCATTTGTGAAATTTTAAGAGTTTCAAATCGTAACAAGGACTAAGATGGGTAAGAAAAATATTAGAATAATTTAGTTTGTGTTGTTTTCTGGAATATTTAAGAACCCTAAAAATTTTAGGTATTGTTGAATTTTTGAAATGGTACCTAAAAAGGGTATACATAAGGAAAAAAGGGGTTTCTACTTCTAAAGAATATGATATGGACAAATTTTCAAGTTTTGAGGTCAAATTATGTTTTGAAAAAGCAGCATAAGTAAATAAAGGTTTTATATCGGAAAGAAGGATGGAATATGATTTTGGACCTAAGGGAATTACAAATATCATAGAAGTTTTAGGATGGAAAAAGCTCATAAAGAACCTGATACTACTATTGAATCTAATGTTCTAAAATTTTATGCTAGCGTTCCCAAAGTTGTTGAGAATACAGTAAAAGTATGGGATACACTAGTCCCATTTAGGCCAGAGGATATAAATGCACATTATTATTTGTGAATTTTGGGCGGGGTGAGTATGAAAATTATTTAAATAATTTCAATTATACTATAGTACTTGAGACATTAACTATACAAGGAGCTAAATGGATATCTATTGGTGGTAAATATGAAGGATTTGAAGCAAAGTATTTGGATAAGATTGCTTGTATTTGACAATACTTTGTCTGTTCAAGATTAATGCCCACCAGACATTACATTTTTATTGATAGAGATAAGGCAATATTTACTATATGTTATAGCATCTAAGATGCCTATGGACATAAGGAAACTAATTCATCACCGAATAAAGTTATCTACTAACAATCATCATTTGAGTTTCATTTTCTCTCAATTAATCACTACTTTATGTTAGAAAGTGGGGGTATCTCACTCAATAGGTGAAGTTATTTTACAACCTAGAGAATTAGTTAAACCTGACATATTATGATGAACTCACTTCTGGTATAAACATTATGCAAAGAGAAAGAAAATTCATTCCTTCATCAAAATTGACTATGAAAAACAAAATTCATAATTTTGGTGAAAGAATGAGCTACATGTGAAAGTACCATAAAGCCTACACTACCCAACAAGCATAATTATTGAATCAACATCATCGTGATCAAGTGGATCATAGCCGGTTGATGTATGAAATAAACCAGATATAACTAAGTCATCTCGGGGTGGATATAAGCCATTTGGTAGTACTCGAGTATCATTCTTATGATTTCACCTTTACACCTCTAGAAAGATCACAACAACAACCTAAAGAATAAGATTTAGACGATATAGAGGAGGATCTCTAAATTTGATCCAAAGATGTTGAGTTTTTTTTAAATTCTATTTTGAGAACTTTTGTTTTATTATTTTTTGGATATTATATTTATTTTTGTTTTACGTTAATTATTTTATTTTATTCTCTTTTCTGTTATGTGAACATTGTTTAGAACTGTTAATTTTATAACTATTTGTTAAAATTCGTGAGAATTACATATTATTTTATCTGTGAAAATTTAAATGTTTAAATTGATGGATGCACATACAAATTCCACACCAATACATGCGTAGATTCAATAAATGAGTAAATTTTTTTATTTTTTACTCTTTATCTTTAATTTACAATTGGTACATTGAGGATAATGTAAGTTCTAAGTTGGGGATGAAAAAAGTTATATTATAAAATTGAGGCTATTTTAAATTTTTTATTTAAACATATATCCAATTTTCACACTTTTTTTAAATTTTTGCATGCTGTAATTTATTGGATTATGAATTTTTAGATTAATTTTAAAAAATTTCTTGCAAAATTATCATATCTTTTAGTTAATTTTAAGAAAATGATTAAGTCTTTGTTAGATTAATTTCAAAAATATATCATGGAGTAAAGTGATAATTAATTAGTTTTTGTCATAATTTATATTTCATGATAAAATGTTGAAATTACAATAAACCAAAATTGGTGTTTAAAAATCAAATATTGGAGACTACATTGTGAGAATATTTTGAGCTATTATCTTCCCATTTAGAATGATAATATTTTTCTACTATTTTAAACACTCTTCTTATCAATGCTAAAGTGCTAGATGATCTCTATAGGTTTTTGCAACGAATGCTAGGATTTTTCCATCTAATAAAGTGTCATATATTTTTTTTATTGTTTAAATTGAATAACTTTAGTAAAAATTGAAAGTATATGCATTCCTCTTCATTCATGCATGACGTCCAAAAAAAGAGACATATATTGGGTTACCTAAGCCAGTACAAAAGAAAAATTAAAAATTAGTCACTCACCATATCATACAAAAATATGTAGAAACTTTACATGAGTTATCTCTATAATATATATATATTATATAAAGAGAAATAAAAAGAAAAAAAGAAAAAAAGAGAGAAAAAAAATAATATAAACTATATACTATGACCCAAAATATCTTACAAACTTGTGAAAAATGGCTAAATACAAAAAGAAAAGATAGGAAATAAATCCCCAAGAAGTCATTGTATTTTCTTCATCTCTAAATTTGATTGATGTATGAGAATAATGTGTAATTTTTTTATAAATACTTTCATTTGATTCCTTTCGTGAGATCAATATTATGCACTATTTTGAGTCTTTTCTTCTTTGTGCATATACAAACCTATTAGTTTATTTCTTTACATTAACTTGATTTGAATTTACCTTTGAATGAGTGCTTGAACAAATAGGATTAGTGTTATTGAGAGTATGCCTTGTGAGGTTAGAGTTGAAACGAATTTGGATTCTAATACACTAAAATTGGAAAAATTAATATTCATTCATTTTTTAATTGATTATTAATATGATTTTTTACTAATTATTATAGTAAACTATGAATTTTTAGAATACTAAAATGACTTATGCTATGGATTTTAGTTGTGAATTTAAAATATATAAGAAGTACGAGAAGTTTTTCTATTCTTTTTATTTTTTTTATTTTTCATATTTCATTTGTTTTGTTTAAAATTTAGTTTTTTATTTTATTTTTTCATTTTTTTTATTTTTAATTTTTACATTTTTACATTTGATGTTTGTAGGTATCATTTGTGAAAATTCTCACCAAACTTCGTCCACAAGAGAAACCTAGGTGTTTAAAGCCTTGTTCGATATGCTAAGTACAACCGTGTCAATATACAAAAATAACTTATGAGAGTTTAATCTTATTCTAGTTTTTGTTTTTAGGTTTTTTCCTTTATTGTTAAGAGACTAGCAAAAAGCTACTTAGGGGTTATGATGAGTGTCTAAAAGCACTTAATAGATTGTAATTTTACTCATGATAAAATATATTTATATTTGAACAGTTCTATTATCTTTTAAAACATATATCTTTTCAAAATCACAGGTATATTTTATTATTTTTTAGATATTTTAGCTTCAAAATGATTTAATTGATCAGCACTCAAAGGATAACATCTAAAAGCACTCTATTATAACATTAAAGCTTAAAATATTTAATATGTAAAGCTTATATATGTTCCAAACCATTGAAAATGGTGTACAAGAAAATAGAGGTTACAATTGTTTAAAAGAACCTGGGTCGTGGCGTGTAAATAATGTGTACCGCAATGTACGTGTAGTGGATTGAGTTCCAAACTGAGTACAATCTATCTCATGCCATAGTGTGGAAGTACGCCTACTATTTTATCTTTTTCTTCCTCAATAAATTGGACCTCAAATTCTCATTCTAAAGTATCCCTCTAATGCCACAACTCAATTCTAAGCTAAATCCTTAGTTTCTTATAGCTTAATTTTCTTTTAGTAGTTTTAAAGTTCTTCTCTCAAATTGAGAGTTGAATGATTATAGTTTATGTTGTAGTTTTACTTTATATCCAATAAATAGTGTTGGAAATTTTGTTTGGAGATTTTCTAGAAATAGAAACAATGCAAAGGTTCTGTAAAAATGAAATTGAGGTCTAATTTAAATGTATTCTTTTTAGATTACCTTTATGTATTATTGTACATGATATGTTTGGTTTATTGATCATTGATTAAATTAATCATGTCTAGTTGAAAAAAGTATGGGATATTAGTAATGTTATTATGCTTGCGAAATATTAAAGTAGGTAATACATTTTTATAAAATAAATTAAGTTTTTTTTCTTCATCAAAATTTATACAAAAGAAAAGTATATACCTTAGTATTTTTCATAATAAACAAGAGAGTTAAATTTAATTAGGATTTAATTAGCTGGATTTGATTTTGGATAGTACCCTTAAATCTTTGATCTACATTAATTGTATAGTTAGAATGGAAACTCTATTTGAAAGATTTTTACAAGAATTACTATTTTAAAATATATTGATGGCATATTTTTAGTAGTAATTTTAAAATATGAAAGTTAATTTTTAGATATTTAAATCATAAATCTAACTTTGACACCTTAAATGAAAGTTTAATTACATGCTTGATCTTAAGCAGTAATTAGATAGTTTGTTAATTCCTTAAAAATGAATCATAACTTAATAATTAATCAATTGGTAATCCCGTCCTTAGGATATTAATTGATTTATTATTAATAAAGATATGATCCTTGTCTACAGATATTAGTTAGATAATTAATATTAAACAAGTATAATTAAATAACTAATATATTCCATAAATTCTCTACTAAACGTAAGTGTTTATTTGCCAATTTTTTCATTGAATCTATTCCTTATTTTATGTTGCTATTTTAGAATTTATCAAACCAAACAATTGTGATAGGATGTTTAGGTTTTTATTTTCTCTTTTATGAATTTGTTAAATTATTTAAAAACCATGTGATTCCTCTTTAGACCAACATTTGAGTATACTTATCACTTTCTATAAATGATTCATATACTTGCGAGCTATTTAAAAATATACAAAATTTATACACCAAGTTTTGGAACATCAAATTTTTGGCATCATTGTCGAGGAACTAATAATAGCATCAAAAACTAGTTAAATTTTGTATCATCAAGCTCTCAGTCTATAATTCTTGGCAATGGTAGCACAATTCCTATTGCTTATTTTGGTGAAGGAAGTATGGTGAAGCTAGGAACTTGAAACTATCTAAATATGCTCCAAGTTCATCCATTAGCAAAGAACTTTATCTCTATCAAGATATTGTGTGCAGACAATAACGTTATAGTTAATTTTATTCCAAATGGTTTCAATGTTAAAGATGTTAGTCAAGGTCAGCTACTGTTAATTGGAACTATATCCCAAGGACTTTACAAGCTACTTGTGTTAGTGATTGTACCCTACAATACAAAACTCGGTACATCTCTTTATCCTTTATGTAATAGCAAGCTACTTCTTTCAAACAACTTTATTGTTTGTTCTATGAATATTTTCAATGCTCTAGCAATTCAATAAATGGTAATTTATGGCACGATAGAAAATGCTACCCCTAAAATGATGGGATAAAACATATTCTTAAAAATTTGGGTCTTTGTATTAGACCAAATTCATTGCCTAAAACGTGTGGTGTATGCTAGATGAGCAAGTCTCATAGACTACCTATGCTACACATTCATAATAGAGCCAAGACACCTTTTGAGTTAATACATACAGATATATGAGGCCTGCATCAATAATCTATGTGAATGGCTAAAGATGTTTTCTACTTTTTATAGATGATTTTGACAATTTCAATGGTTTTATGTTCTATCATAGAAAATTCAGGTTGTGATTATTTTCAAACATTATGATGCATTTTTTAAAAGGTAATATGGTGTTGATATTCAATTACAGTGTGATGGAGGTGGAGAATTCAAGGCACTTGAAAATCTTCTCTTTTAGAGAGGTTATCATAAAAGAGTTACTTTGCCTTACACTCTTTCTCAAAATGGAGTTATGAAAAGGAAGAATAGACATGTATTGGAGGCAGGTCTCTCTTTGTTCATTCGAGCTGGCCTTCTTTTGGCTTACTAAGAACATGCATTCAGGCATGCAATTCACTTAATCAATAGAATGCCTTTTCAAACTATTTCTTACAAACTCCCTATAAGTTGTTGAACATTCAAAAACCATCTTATGACTACTTTCAATTCTTTGGTTATTAATGCTATCCCTTTCTCAGACCATATAACTTAAACAAGCTAGAGCCAAGGTTCACTCCTTGTATTTTTTTTATATCTATCTCACAAAAAAGGTTTTGATGTATGGATATTTTCACTAAACACACATATATAAGTCTTTACTTAGTTTTTCAAGAATCCTTATTTCCTTTTCTTAACTTAAAACATTCTTAGTTAACTGATTCAAATAGTCGTAATAATCTCATTACCTCACCTTATTTTTCTCAATCTTCATACTTCAAAACCAATCTTTAATGTGTTTTCATCAACCACTGATGATTCCAGTCTTTTTTAGCCTTTCACTGATGTTTTTGTACCGTATAGTCTATCTTTTTCATCGGTGATTGCAATTCAATCATCACATTCTACTCAATATATATCCTCAAAATCTCAATCATATGTTCTCTTATCTCATACTTTTACAACTTTTAATCCCAGTGGGATTGATCTTTCATTCTTACCTTCAACTTCTTCAAAACAAGTTTCATAACCTCTAAAGGTGTCTAATTGACATTTTATGACCACAAGGGAAAAAAATGGTATCCATAAACATAAGTTTCTTGCTATGCAAGTCATACTTCTTGAACCAAAGATTGTGTCTGAAGTTTTACACACACTTGAGTGGCTTGATTCAATAAAGAATGAATTTCAAGCCTAAATTGCCAATCATATTTAGGAGTTTGTCCATCTTCCTTTGAGTGAAAAGGTAATTATAAACAAGTGGGTATTTGTGTGAAGCTTAAAGTTGATGAAAGATTGGAGAGATAAAATAATAGGTTGGTTGCAAAGGGGTATGATCAAACACTTGGTATTGACTACATAGAGACATTTAGTCTTATGGTTAAACCATCCATATTTTGGGTGTTGTTAAATATAGTATAGTCTAAAGGCTGGACGTGGAGATGATTGGATGTTAACAATGCATTCTTAAATGGTGACTTGTAAAAAGATGTTTTCATGACTCAGCCTGAGGGTTTTGAGAGTGTAGACAAGCCTCATTATATGTATAAGCTAAAAAAGGATCTTTAAGGGCTCAAACAAGCTCTATGAGTTTGTTTCATTAAACTAAGAACCTATCTTCTTCAGTAAAGGTTTAAATTTTCCTCATCATATTCCTTTATGTTATTGTATGCCTTTGGTAATGATTTTGTAATTTTTCTTGGTCTATGTAGAGTAGATGACATAGTCATCACATGGTGTAGCTCACAACTTATTCAAGCAATGATTTACAAACTGGATATGGCCTTTTCCTTAAAGGATCTGGGAAATTTAATTTGTTTCCTTAGAATTGAGGTAAAAAGAACTCGCTAAGGTTTTCACCTTAGTTAGCAAAGGTATATCTGTTAGCTTCTTGAAAGGGCACAATTGGCATAATCCAAGCCTGTCTTTACTCCAATTTCAAATGGGAAGACATTGTGAAAATCCTTAGGAAAACTATTACCTGATCCCATTTAGTATAGAACAATTTTAGTTGCACTACAATACTGCACACTTATAGGGCCTAAGGTTGTATTTTTAGTTTACAAATTGTGTCACTTTTTTTAATGTCCCACTAAAATGCATTGGATTTTTACAAAGATAATGTTAAGGCACCTTACTAGTACTTCTGTTCATGGATTATATTTTCATAAAAGTCATACTTTGTCTCTTAGTGCCTATTGTGATGCTGATTAGCCATCATGACTAGATGATAGGAAAAGTATAGGTGGATTATGTATTTTTCCTGGGTCTTTCATGAGTCTCTTGGTCATGAGGAAAACAAAAGGTCTTGTCCATGTCTTCAATGAAGATTGAGTTTAGGGCATTATCTCACACAATAGCAGAGGTGGCATGAGTTCTTAAACTACTCTAGGAATTGTAGGTATTGCTAAAAAATATGCCTATCATTTTCTGTGATAATATGAGTGCTTGATGTTTAGCAAGTAATCCAGTTCTTCACTCTAGAACAAAGCATATAGAAATATACTTTCATTTTGTAAGGGAGAAGGTGTAAGAAGAGAAACAATTGGTGGAGTATGTGTCCAGTGAAGAACAAATTGTAGATGTGATGACAAAAACTCTTGTTTTTCAACAATTCCAAAAGCTGAAAGTCAACCTAACTATTTTGGAGAAATCATTAGCTTAAGTGAAAATGTTAAGATGGTTGTTAAACCTTTTATGTGGTTTGTTAGTGTTAGTTACATCTTGTAATGCCAATACTGTTAATGGTGTAATATGTTGTTGTTGTATATCAATATGCACCTATCTGGTGCACCATAGTACAAGCACTATAAATGTAAATCCTCTACGTTGCAAATGCTATTAAGAATACAATCATACAATTTAGACACTTCATTGTCTTCTTCTCCTTATCTCTCTCAGTTTACATTCTTTTAATATTTAACATAATAATAATTAATTCTACGTATTAATTAATTTTTATTGAGAAAATTAAAAGGAAAACCCTTAAGACTCTTAAAAATAATTGATTTTATATGAATAAACTTAAAATTTAGTATTTTTTTTAGTGAAAATTTAAAATGAAAAAGTCAAAAGATTTATGAACATTACAATAAGTGTACATTATAATGGAATTAAAAGAAAAATAAAAGCTCTTCTAATCATATGTTAAATTTTAATTTATTTTTTAAATTATATTTAGTGTAAAATTAATTAGTTTTATGTATTTATCATCTTCTAGTGGGAGAATTAAAAACAAAAACCAAAAGACTTATAAAATAATATATTTTATGTGAATAGGTTTAAAATTTAAAAAAATTTATTTTAGTGAAAATTTTAAAAAACTAAAATCAAAATATTGATGAACATTATAATAATTATCTATTATTACGAAATTAAAAAAGAAAATCAAAAATCTCATTAAGTTTTAATTAAATTTAGTAGTGGAATTAAAGAAAAAATAAAAAAAACTTTCGAAATATTTGATTTTATGTGAAAAATAATGATATTTATAATTATTGTTTAACATAAAAATGTTAAAATTTATTAATAAAGTATCTTTTAGTCATTTTTAGTCAAAATTTTAAAATGAAAAACTAAAAGACTTGTAAACACTATAGTAATGGTCTATTATTAAAGAATTAAAATAAAAAATGAAAAGTCTCTTAAATATGTTAAATTATTATATTTAAAAAATTACAACCCATAAAATATTATTAAAAGAGGCATTTTTTAATAATGTTTTTAAGATTATAATGTATCCAATATTTTGAAGATTTTAATACATTTTATATATTTTTTTGTTCTAATTCTAAATGCACATATGTTTAACACATTGTGATATTAATCTTGGTGACATGCAAATTGATATCTAAGTAACTCTATCTTTTATGTTTTGCTTTTAAATTTCTTATATGGACAGTCGTTTTAATAAAAATAAAATTTAAGTGTTCTATGATATAAATGAACTTTACTTAATTAAATAAATTTTAAAGGTGTAAAATTTATTAAATGTCATTGATATTGTTGATGGTTTTATATGTCTTAATATAAGATTAATTATTATATATATTTTGATTTATTTTATTTTTACCTTCATCACTTTGATTTTGATTTTGAATTTTTTGTTTTATGCATTTTTCACTCTAACTATGAGTTAATAATGTTACAAAATCTAATAAGTTCAAGACCCCAAAGAAAAAAATGACTTTGAATTAATCTCTATGCATATTTTAAATAAGAATTTTATAAAATCATTAAAATTAATTATACTATATTATAGTTAATTGCAATATTTTAAATTGAATTTTTTCACATACAACACACATTATATTGGCTAGTTAAATAGAATAAGCACGTGGCTCAATAGCATGTAGCCTAATTGGACATGTAGAATATCTAAGTTCGAGTCTTAGTTACAAGCATATGAGTAATATAATTATTTAAAACAAACTACAATATATTTGTAATCAAATATGAATCACAGTTGTGATTGGTTAATTATTGTTCAATATTGGTATAATGTCATGGTTTCTAAACATTCTCCCCTTATCTCAAGCTTTCATGGCAGAAGTATATGAAATTCTTTGAAAGTTTATTAATTATGGACCTAATTAACCTAGAGGTGGGTGAATAGGTTATTTTGATTTATAACTAAATAACCTAAACAATGTGGCTAGGAATGCAATCATGTGTAAGAATAAAGTGTGAAAATAAAATAATAACAAACGATATTTTTAGGTGAAAATAACCTAGGCCACAACCATGACCTAAGAGGAAAACTATCGATCCACCGGTCCACCATACCACCTAACTTTTCACTATGAAAATCAAATGTTTAAGTACAAACTCGGTCTTATGCTACCCTCCTTAGGATACTGCTCCAATGTACTTTACTTACGAGCCCTTGCTCTGTTTTCACAGTTTTCAACATTAGCGTGAGCGGTTTCTAGACCAACGTTTCAATAAACTCCCCGCTAACCAGATACGTTTACGAATTAATTGTAAAAAAGGTTAGCACAAAGAGAAGGAAGACCTCATGAGAGCTTTGGCCAAGAAGCATTCTAAGTTAGAAAATGAGTTATCCTAATCCATGAGTACATTATAAAAGTTGATATTGGGTACTCAAAAATTGGATGGAAATTTAAGCAATAACAAATTTCCAAGAGACAATTGTGGGATAGGACATGACATAAGAGTTTCTACCTTTATTGGTGTAGTACCTTAATTCATCAAGTCTCAAAATCAAGCCTGTTATGACCATCCCTAAAGGTAAGTCAGTGGTATCATCCCAACAATGCACAACGAGTAAGATGAGCACCTCACCTCCTGTTACTAGTTCTCATTGTGCTACTGATGGTCTCTTGCCTATGCCTACTCGTTTTATTCATGTTTGCTACCATTATGGTGAATGTGGGAATTTGGGTGACACTTTGAGAAATTAACTACTCATCCACATGTTAGAGTTTCTTCCCCTTCTTCTTCACCTTGTATTTCTCCTTGGAGTCAAAGACCCTAATTCTCTCACTCCTCTGTTTGTAATTGACATTTATGTGGTCCTATTAGCCATCTTACTAGGCAATGGCCTAAATATACCATGATAAGTTTTAGGATATCTTCATGTTTCTTTTATCATTTTGATTACTTAAGTAGCAACTACTGTGGTTCACTTGAGCACTTACAATCTAGGTGTATTATGCATCATGTTATAGTATGGAAAGGAAAAATATTTCTTCAAAAAGCTCACCTAGTCCCGTGTATAAGGACCACTCAATTATTTTTATAATCTTAAAACGAAAGGTTTCTTGAATGCATCATACACCTTATACTTATGTCAACCAGAGACAACAATTAGATATTGTTTCCCCTCATAAATATTTTACTAAACAGAGGGATACAATTTAATCATTTTTTTTATAATCAATTCTTCTTTTCTTCCTCTTCTTGCAGTACTTCTATATGTGTTTATAGTTTGTTATTTATATTTGAATCATGTTTTCAATTATATTTGTTAATGTTATTCCTTTCATTATTTCATGTTATTTCTTCATACCTTTTATTTGTTTAATTTGTGTTTAAAACTTATATTTTCATGAAAAATAAAAATATTTTATTTTTGGACTCCTATCTCTCTTCTTGAGTTGCACACTGAGTGCATATTTTAGCATACTCATCGTGCAAATCACCACCTACCTCAGCGAAGTGATCAGTAATATGGTTAGCAAGCTTGTGGAGTTTATATTAAATCCCCATTTCAATTCTCTTTTCAATCTACAAAATTTGTTAGACACTTAAGAACCTTTTAAACACTTTTACCTTTCGTTCAAAAATAGTTTTACCAATTTCCCTTTTCCTACCTCTCAAAATGGCCCCCAAAAGATCTAGAAGAAGTAGATATTCTCCGGTGGAACAAGAGTAGTAAACAGATTATATAGGCCCCTCCTCTCATTGTACGCCCCAGCCATTATAGAGCACTCTATTATGATTGATGAGTTCCCAATCACCTAAGAAAGGTTCCTTATTTTTCCCAACTCTATATATGTTGTATAACTTGTTCTTTTGACTCTTTTTTTGTTAAAGAGTTTTATTCTAGGATTTCGATGTATCATACTTGTCTTTTTTCTACCACCTTTTTCATGTGTGGTGATGAATAACAAGACCGACATCGAGTTAGCAATACTAATCTTGCAGATATTTTTGTATTATATTTATAAAATTCTCACAAGTGCACGAATCATTTTATAAAAAATGACAAGTATACTCCCAAGGTCGATTTAAGGAAAAAATATATGTGTTTTTAATTTATTATTCAAACATTTAAAAACATCCTATTACAATATTTTGATTTTGTGTTTCCTAATCTAATAACAAAAACATAAACATAGATATGATTCAATAAACAATTATGCAAATTTTTTTAATTCATAACAATGGAGTATTTATGGATATAATAATTAAGTTAATTATGATTACTTATATTATTTAGGTTATTAAAATATAATTTGATATTTATTGATTATCTCTTTTTTATATGAATACCACCTCTGGAAGGGTTAGATATTCTTTGTTAATTAAACAAATCAATTAACACATATGGGTGAGGTCGATAATTAATTTGATTAATTAAATTAATTCTTTTTTTCTAAGAGATTAAAAATAAACCATTTAAATGTCAACTTTGGTTGGATTAGACATTTTAAACTTTATTTAAGGTGTCCAAATTAAACCTAAGAATTTAATTACCCGAGTACTAACTTTTGAGTTTTAAAACCATTGCTGAAAATATGTTGTCAATACATTTTTTAAAAAATAATTCTTATAAAAACTTTTGAAATAGATATTCACTCTAACTAGTAGGCGATTATGCCAACAAATAAAATATCACTACTCTAAATCAGACCGGATAATTAAACCTTACAATCTAATTTTCAGATTTAAGTTTGTAATGAAAAATAATATATTTCTCTAACATCTTTAATATAAAATCTTGAATAAAAACAAAATCAATTTATTTTATAGAGATGTTTCAACTATTTAATATTTCATAAGAATAACAACGTTATTATTATATCATATTTACAAACAGTCAATCATGTTAAATTTAATTACAGATAAATTAAACATAATATATAAGAATAAAACATAAAAAAATTATAAAAAATTCATTTTAAAATTATACCTCAAAAGAATCCTTATAGAAATTTGACGTTAATTCTATTGCTAGAAAACCTCCAAACGGATTTACATTTTCGTTTATTGAATCAAAAGCTAAAAATCTATAAAAACATAACTAGTTTTTCTCAAAAAGAGAAGAACTTTAAAACTAAAAAACTAAGTAGAGAGAGAAAGCTAGAGAGTTTTTAGATTTGAGGGATGATTTTTACAATAGGAGAGAGGATCCTTTTATAGATTAGGAAAATGCCAAAAAAAAAATGAGAAAATATCTCAAAAATTGATTTTGGATGCATTTAGACATGCTAGCACGCGTGTGGGGGGAGATTTAGGTAGATGAACGTTGGCGCGTGCGTGACTGACATGGGCGTGTGTTGACTACAAGCTGGAATTTGCTGGCTGGGTGCGTGCGCGGGCATATGTTAGGCAAGTGTTGGCTGCACGCAAGCATATGGTAGTTGTGCATGAGGCGCGAGCATGTGCTAGCTGTGCACCACGGGACTTGGCATTTTTGACCGTTTTGGGCCATTTTGTCCACTTTTTCCAATGTTTTTTATTTATCCTCATTTTTTCTCAACATATTTGTGATATATTACCTCTAGTATTTTCTTCGAGTCTTTAAGTTACTTTTGAATGAAAATATCTTAAAAATTATAAAAATACCCGTGATTCCAAAAAGATAAACTTATATAAAAATATGATAAAATCGTACAAATATAGATCTATTTAATTAATTAAAATACATTAAATTATGATAATTTAAGTACTTTTTAAGAACTCATTATGCAGCCGTGTGAGGTCATGTTCTCCCGAGATGATTCATTAGGATATTGTCTATTTTGGATGTACATAACCCATCTTTTACTATCATCTCATTTGAGTTTGAAAATCTTGTTAGTAGTGACCTCCCTAATGAATTTCCAATCATTTCTTTTTATAATATCACTAAGATGATTGACTTGTTAGTTGGCCTTGACCATGGAAATGGTGAAGGTGCTCTTCAATTGAATGTATATGCACCTGGTTATCGTATCTATGATATTGTGAGTTTTATTGACCCTCATTCTCAAACTTCCTCAATGACTCTCTCTCGAGGGTACATTCTTTGTGGTATCCTAAATAGTAAGTTTATAGATCTTATTGTTATGATTTATATGACTATTATTTTTCATTTTTCCACTTCTACACTTTCCTTCCTTCATAATCTTAGTTTGATTTCCTAATAGGGTGCTTCTATTTTTCATGGTACTTCTAGCATCAATACCGATAGAGGAACTATGTATTGCAATCATTTTGCTTCTTAACATTTATCAAACTCTAGACACTTTTCACCTTCATCTTCTTCCATTTAAAATGTCTCTAAGTTTCTTCCTTGACCTTTTATTCTGAGTCCTCTTGCCCCTTCTTTTCTTACTCATCAGTCATCAAAGATTTCTCTGATGTGTTAGAAGTTAGCTGCGATCAAACAACAATAGGATACGGTGATTCAAAACTCTACCTAAAATCATTAAGAGTAGGCCTTCTACAAAGAGATGACAATTTAGATTAGTGACCATATTTTCTAACTGAAGAACCTAGTATCTAGGCATAACTTTCCCTAGTCCTTCAGTTCTTGTCTCTAACTTAGACAACCAGTGAGTAGTAATGGTGGTATTTCTCATATCCCCTCTATCAGTGCTAACTGAAGTTCTCTTTTCATGGTATCCATCTTCTCCATGCCACTACTTTGTATCAAGAGATTATTGACATCACTAACCTTGATGCATTTGGTTTCTACCCTAGTCAATCTAACGATAGGGAGTATGGAACTAGTTCTTGTTGAACCACTTCTAATGATGAGGGAAATGTTAGAATCTAAAAAAATTACTCAAAAATTCTATCAATAAAATGGGTTTGTGTGCTTTGTTTACTTTGTTGTCTTGCATTTTTTAACATATATTAGTGTTTGGATTGTATTTGTTGCATTTTGTTGTTTACTACTTTTATTTGCCTTTACGTGTTGCATAAGTGGCTAGGAATACTGCATATATGTATGCCTTATCTCTCTTATATATGGGTATTCTTTTAAATTTTTGTGTCAAAAAAGAGGATAAGTTTGCACAACTTGTTGTTATTGCATGTTTGTTGTATATGGATGTGAGTGTAGGTTTATATTGCATCATGACTTCCTCACTTGCATACATATAGGTTGAGTGTAGCATGAAGTTAGCGAAATTGTGTTATATCAGTGTGTTACACTATTGCATGGTTATTTATACTTATCTATTGAAGCTTATATGTTTAAGGATAACATGATAGAATTTGGTTAGACTATACATAGGTTTGTTTGATATGTTCACGGGTATCAGTTGTCTCATGTGTACAAGATAAATATGTAGCTAGAGATTGTGTAGGACATGTGGAGCTCGAGTTCAAACATACTGAATAGGTATGCATCAAGATGGATGTGTTGATTCATGAAGATGAATGGAGCATGACATGATGGATGCACTCAAAGTAGGTATATTAGGGTGTCTAGGTTATGTGTAAAGTTTGTTTGTAGAAAAAAAACTTATTTTAGTCATTTTGTGTGATTGTATTGTATAGTGATACTAAGTTTGCTCAGCTGTGTAGTGCTTTGTCATAGAAAACCAAAGTAGGAGATTGTAAGTCTTATATTTCCTTTATGTCTCTATTGGCCTTTTAGTATGAAAAATATAGAGTCTATTTGATTTTACTTAGTGTTCTGTCTACATTTATGTAAAGTTAGTTACTGAGTGTTCAATAATGCACATACACATAGTTAAAAAACTTTATAATTTAGCATGTTTACACATAACATCGTGGGTTAGGTTCATGTAGTTTGCATGCTAGGTTGTGGTTTGGTGTTGTTTTGTTTTTTCTAGTTTGTGGATATTTTGAAAACTACTTGACAAATTTTTGAAACAAAAACAAGTTTTTTAGTATTGGTCGAGCTACTCATTGATGTGGTTAGCAAAGTGGTTGTCATGTTATAATGGTTATTTCTCTCGTTATGCTGGCTATTACTATCATCGATGTGGTCTATGAGGGCTCACCAATGTGGTTAGGAAGGTGGTTAGAGTGAAGCCCAATAATCCAAGAATTTTCTATAAATATCCTATCATTCGTAAATAAAAACTAATTAAAAAATATGAAAAAATGTTGACATTTTCCTAACTTGAATTTTTCATATGGAAAATTGTTTTCTACATTCTGGATCATTAATATTTTGAATGTTATTCAATATTAGTGATTTGTTTAATGGTTTGAAAATATTACTTTTAGGGTTGTGTTAATTAAAAGTAATTAACAACCAAGACATAAATAATATTTTATGTACATGTGTATGGGTTTTTCATTATCCTAGGTTTCATAATATTTAGAGTTGTTGACTTACCACATCACCTGGCGGTGAGACTCTTAGAAGAGCTAGATTCAATTTAGATCACAGATGATGTGGAGACAATAGCTAGATTCAATTTAGATCACAGATGATGTGGAGACAATAGATGAGGGTAACTTAGGTGTAGTTGAGTGTGTTACTTTAACTGATAGATGTATTAATTTGTAGTGTCTTAGGTTGTGAGTTATTAATAAATGTTACTACTTAGGTGAGTATCCTAATTGAAAGATGTTACCACCTAAGTGAGGATCCTATGTGACTTTACTTCATTAAATCACCTTATTTGTATGGTGCATATTGTGTTAATATAATCAAGATTTGATCCAAATATTTTCATATATAGGATAATTTGATTATGATTAGAAATTCTTCCTTTATATATCTTGCATGTTTTTCATTTCCTTATCCATTCTAACATGCCATGTTTCTTACATCTCTATCTATTATGATATGTCATGCTTATTATATATTAAATTATTAATTTGATTTTTTAATATTTTATCTCTATTATAATCTAAGTTAACTTTTGTATCTTTTGTTATTGTTTTCATTGTGCACCAATTAGGAACGGATTACAAGGAAATTGTATCTTCTTATCTGATTGTTTACCAGGAGGACTCCCTCAACTATTTTTTATTTAAAGTCACGTGCATTACATTCAGATATTAAAGTTCAGTAATTGAATATTATCAATTAGTTTGACATTTTCCATTCTACTCTTTACTCGTGTCATATGTGCTTGCAAATGTTGTCTTATATTTTTTTTATTGTAGAGGTGGTTATTTTTTTTCAAAAATTGATTAATTTATTCGAATTTATAATCAATTTTTTTTCAAGATGCTAGTTGATTTAAATAGGTCTAAAAATTATGTAAATTAATGTAATAAGTTCAATTGTAGGTTTTAAAAATGACAAAATCAACACAACTGAATCGAACATATTCTTTTATTGCAGTAATTTTTTAAAATATTTTTATTTTTTATTTATAATAATTTGTATTATTATTAATTTATAATTATAATTATATTAATATTTTATCTAAATTTTAGATATAAATAAAAATATAACAAAAATATGATGTAAGATGTTATTTAAATAAAATCCAACTTTAACATTCCATGTAAATGTTAATAAGTTCTTTAGTAACACATTCTTAACTCGTCTTGATGCACTCTTAAGAATAAATATTAGTGTTTTTATGTCAATGAATATATATTTTTTATATATAAAACAATTATATGATATATATTTTTTATTTTAATTAGAGAAGATTTTTATATAGATATAAAATTATTAAGTAAATTTTGTTAAAAGAGATATTATAGTTCGATTTGAAAATTAATTTTAAAAGTTATATATAGATAATTAAGATTTTAAATATTTTAAAATTAAAAATAATTTATAAAATAATCTAATAATTAACTTAATCAACCTATATGCACTTTTTGGTACTGCAACTTTGTGCAGATGTATCTGAACAATGATTACAAAGAAAGACTTGAAACGGAAGAAGTTTGAAAAAGGGTTACATGTAGATGCCTTACTTTACAGCTATGCAAATAATTTTATTCATTTTTTTAATGTCAAAAGTACACCCATTTGTTTTTATTCGATTGGTTTCTTTTAGTTACGAAGATTCAAATTATATGAATTGATATGATAACTCTTTTCTTAAACCTTTGCAAGGTAGTAACTTACAATCTGCAATTACTTGACCAAATTTTGATTGAGATTATAATCCCAAATCAATTAAAAAACTTAAAGCATATTATTTTGTATGACAAGAATTTATAGTAAATTATGATCATAACACCTTTTTAATAAGATTTTATATATATAAGGTTAAAAAATTTAATTTAAAATATCGTAATTAATTATAATATATTATAATTATATTATAATTAATTTATATAATTTTAATATAAAAATTTATAGATTTTAATGATAAGTGTTTGTTTTTTGGTATATTAAATTATAAAGTTTTATTTTCTTTGATTTTATAATATTAATAAAATAATAATTAAAACAATAAATCCAAATTGAAATTAAAAGTGAAAAAGTTAATAATAATTATAATAAATTAAAAATATGTATAATGATTAATATTATAATAAAATAAGATATATAGAACTATTATAATAATGATATTGAATACTTTTTTATAACTTTAAAATTTATCAAACTAAATTATGTTTTATTTATCTCACAAAATATTTAAATTTCATATTTATTAAAATAACTATATATTTAAATGCATAACTACACAATCAAAATAAATATAAAATAGAAAATTATCTTGATATTATTTTATTTGTTTGTAAGATATGTATTAATACGTGACTTAACATTTAGAATTAGATTAAATCCACAAAATATTGAACACATAAAATCAAAAAAAATAGGAGTCTTTTGATTTTTCTTTTAATTTTCTCACTACCTATCATTCATACATAATATTAATTATTTTTCACACTAAATATAACTTAAAAAATAAATTAAAATTTAACACATTTTGAAGACTTTTGATTTTTTTTCTTTTAACTTCATAATAATAGATAATTATTATAATATTCATGTGTTATTTGATTTTTTTTCTTTTTTAATTTTCAGTAAAAGAGATTTTATAAATTATAAACCTATTCACATAGAATCAATTATTTTACGAGTATTTTAATTTTTATTTAATTCTCTCACTAAAAAATAATTAATATAGAGAGTCAATTATTTTATACAAATAAATTAAATTAATTCATATTAGAAAACTATTTCTTTTTTCTTTTAATTTCATAATAATAGATAATTATTATAATATTTATGAGTATTTTAATTTTATCTTTTTGAATTTATACTAAAAAGGAATTTATATCTTTAAAATCTATTAGATAGAATTACTTATTTTATAAGTCTTTTGATTTTTTTCCTTTTAATTCTCTCAATAAAAGCTCAATAATGCATAGGATAGATTATTATTTTTTTCAATAAATATAAATTAAAATTTAATATTTATTTAAGATATTTTTAATTTTTATTTTAATTCTATAATAATAGATAATTATTATAATGTTAATAAATCTTTTAATTTTCTCTTTTTAAATGTTGACTAAGAAATTTTTTATAAACTTTTATTTCATTCACATAGAATCAATTGTTTTAGTAGTCTTTTGATTTTATATTTTAATTTCTCAATATCATTTATTTTTTACACAAAACATAATTTAAAAATTAACACACATATATAAAACTTTTGGGTTTTTTTTATATAAAATCAATTATTTTAAAAATATTTGGATCTTCCATTTTAGTTCCACACTGAAAATAATTAATACAAAGAATTAGTTATTTTTATACTAAATATAATTAGATAATAAATAAAATTAATTTAAGTTTGGTATTCCATTTTAGTTTCGCATTGAAAATAATTAATACAAAAAATTAGTTATTTTTATACTAAATATAATTAGATAATAAGTAAAATAAATTTAAGTTATAATTGACTTATATTAATGGGAGAATACATTGATAGTTAGAGTATATTTCACCGATTAATAGTTGGCATATCAATTTTGGGGCTATGAAAATAATTTTAGTATGCAAATGCAAACTCGTTCATTTACGAAGAGCATCATCTCTAGAGGCCATACATGTTACAATTTTCGACATGGACCAAATGAGTATTCCTAGGTTTGATGGTTTTACAAGTAAATTCTTTCAGTATTATTGGGACATCATTGGTTTAGACATAATACGAGCATATGAGGATTACTTTGAAATGGGTTGGATGCACTTAGGACAAAAGTCAAATTTTTTAATCCTTATATCCAAAAATACATAGGCAAACACTACTCAAGCAAAGTCGAAGAAATGATATAATTTCAGATAGTCATACTATGGGTATATGTGTTATTACTATGACACATAGGATTTCATACATAGGCAAACACTACTCAAGCAAAGTCGAAGAAACGTTAGAATTTTAGATAATCATATTTCAGGTATATATGTTATTACTAAAACACATAGGATTGCACACATAAATTAAGAATTATTTTTATTGTTAAAATATTTATTTAAACTTGAATCAATTTGTGAAATTATCACTTAGCCTATTCTTTAATGTGTTTCATTGTTTTGAATATATATCCTAAATTTTATGCTAAAATGTAGGATAAGATATAAACTAAAATATAGAATAAGATATAATCTAAATTATAGACTAAATCCTAGCCTAAAAGATAGCCTAAAATCTATTTTAAAAAGAACTTTTCTTTAAATAAGAGTCTTCTTGATTAACGAGTCTACTTTAAAAGAATTTTTCTTTAAATGTAAGTATTCTTGATTAATGAATATTACTAATTCTATTTGTAATAGAAAAGATATTTATCAATTACATAGGAGTAAGAGTTTTAATTTTTCCTATAAATAAAACTCATTGCTCATTGTTTCAATCAACCATACAAGAGAATTATTCTCTCCTTCTTAATTTCTATATCTTGTTTTGCAAATATAATATCATAATTATTTAGGCTTCTTTATTTGGTTAATCTATCAAATGTTGGTGGTTATGTTTGATTTATTAATAAGCCTAATTAGTTTATGATATTTTGATCATATGTTCTTATAGATTCTTCTTTAATTTTGTTCTTAAATTGTTAGATCAAATAATTATTCTAAGGTTAATAGTTGATTTTGATTTTTATGATATAGTTATTAAATCATTTATTTAGTTTTTTTCGTTAATAAATCTATTCTAAAACACACACGGATACTTGTGCTTTTGTGCTAACCCTTTTATAGTTTATTCGTGAATGTATCTGATTGGTGAGAAGCTTATTAGAATGTTGGTCTAGATATCGCTCATGCAGATGTTAAAAATTATGAAAATAGAGCAAGGGCTCGTAGGTAAGATACATTGGGGTAGTATCCTAGATAGGGTAGCATAAGATTGAGTTTATACTTGAACATTTGTGTTTTACAATGGAAAGTTAAATGGTCTTTTGGAATGATGGTTTTCCTCTTAGATCATGGTTGTAGCCTAGGTTGTTTTCACTTAAAAATATCGTGTGTTATTCTTTCATTTTCGTACTTTATTCTTACATGCGATTGCATGTCTGGTCAATTTGTTTAGGTTATTAAATTATAAATTAATAAAAATTAAAAATAACCTATTCACCCCTTTAGATTACTTAGGTATGCAATTTATAAACTTTCATTACTGATCAATATTGACCATTCGAGTTAGGGAAATTTATGTTCAAGGTAATAACAAACTTGTCATTGAGCATTTGGGAGGCATCTGCTCTCATATCATGTCACATGCAGAATCAGTTTGGGTTCATTTCACATTAAAATATTAGTGATTGTATGAGGTGTGCTTTTGAATACTTCAACGCATTGCAACTCCATATTCGTGCGGGTAATATTGCTCTCAAAATTGATATCTGTACGGCTTTTGATACTTTAAGTTGGGATTTTATTTTAAAAGTGATGCAATTTTTTGGCTTTGACCGCACCTTACTAGGTTAGATTCAAGACCTTTTTACTTTGTCAATAATATCGATCGTAGTTAATGATTCACTCATGGCATTTTTCTCTTGATTTAGAGGTGTTTGATAGGGGCACCCTTTACCTTATTATTATTTTGCATTGTAGAAGATTTTCTTAGTCAATACCTTGGGTCATTGGTTGATAACAAACTCTCCCTCCCAATTTCTTCACCTAGAGGTAACCTTGCATTGACACACATTTTATATACATATGAACTTCTCAACTTCGGTCGTACATTTCCATCGAACCTCTAGGTTTTATCTGAGGCTTTTCATTTGTATGGACAACTCTCGGATTAGATGGTCAATTTTGGTAAATAAAAGATAATGTCTTATTACTATAGGAAATAATTGGAATGCATATATGAGGCTTATCTAGTCCTACTTAGGTGTCAATCTCTTTTAGTAGGCTTTAATAAAGTGTTAGTTTCAAGGATTAGATGATAAAATACGTGCAAGGATCGAAGCATGGTAAGGGCTCGCACTCTCATTAGTCGTGTGTAGATGCTTGATTTCTTGGATCATTAAGAGTATGTTCCTCCATTCCTTCTAGATTTAAAAAAGGCCAAAATTAGTCTTGGAAATTTTAATAACTACCATGTGTAATTCTTGTGATCGTGAAAGACACATAAACTTAAATTGATCTAAGTTGTTTGGAGGGATTGTTGTCACTTATTGGAGAAAGAAGGTCCTAGATTATGAGACCTCAGTTTTTTAAATGAGGCTATGTTAAGAAAGTTTTCCTAAGGGATTATCATAGGAAACTCTAGCATGTTGCTTTATTTATGTAGACACTACTTGGATCAGGAGGAAACTCCATAGAGCTATTATGTTTATTCTTCAATCTAGTCGAGTTTAAGACCTTATTACTTGACCCTTTTGAAGAAATCAAGATGGTTAGTCAACAAGAACTCTATAGTCTGATTTTGGACTGATAATTGGCTGGGCATTCCTTTAATTAAAAGGATGAATAACCCATAATAGTTCTACCGATGCATTCTTTAGTGGGTGATTATTTACAAGCAGATGGATGGCATCTACTATAGTCTTTTGAATAGTCCTACCCTAATATTGCTTTGGAGATTCAATTGACATTTCTCATTATTGGTACAAACACTAGAGTTTGGACATGCTTAATGATGAGTGCCCAAAAAACACTAAAATTACCATGACTTTATGCACATTAATTGATTCAAAATATATATATTTATATGTTTTATCATATATTTATATTTTTTATCATATATTTATATAAATTTGTCTTTTTCGGAATCACGGGTATTTTTATTATTTTTCACGTATTTTCGCTTAAAAACGTAACTTAAAGACTCAAAGAGGAATACTGGAAGCAATACATCACAAATATATTAATAAATAAATGAGGAAAGGTCAACAAATATGGAAAAATTGGATAAAATGGGTCAAAAATTTCAAAAAGGAGGAAAATGCGCACGAAGCCGCCCAGCCCGCGCGTGCCAGCACCCAACCCCGCGCGCAACTCCTCACTCCCGCGTCCGCCTTGCTCCAGTTTCGTGCGCGCTGCTCCTGCCTTCCATGCGCACCTGTGCGCACCACTGGTGCCTTCCGCACGCACCACTGGTGCCTTCCGCGTGCGCCGCTACCATCTCTCCCCATTTTCGCGCGCAGCCGCCCTCCACGTCAGGTTGACATCATCAAATGACATCATCATTCACTACTCCGCGTTTCCACCATTTTTTCACCCACTTTTTCTCTCCATTCTCACCTATAAATAACCCCCTTCTCTTCACTTCTAAACACACCTCAAAACGCACTTCTCTCCTCTTTCTTTCTCTCCATTTCTTAGTTTTTAGTTTTTTTTAGTTTTTCTTAGTTTTTCTTAGTTTTAGAGTTCTTCTCTTTTTGAGAAGAACTATCTATGTTTTTGTAATTTATTAGCTTTTTGATTCAATAAATGGGAGTGCAAATTTCGTTTGGAGGTTTTCCAACAACGGGAATAGCATCGAAGTTCTGTAAGGATTTTATTTTCTTTGCAGTTATTTTTTATGCTTTATTCTTACATATTATATTTAATTTATCTGTGATCAAATTTAACTGTGCTGGCTATTTGTAAACATGATATAATAATAACGTTGTTATGCTTGCGAAATATTAAATAGGTAAAAATCTCTAAAATGAATTGATTTTATTTTTATTCAAGATTTTATATTAAGAATGTTAGAGAGAAATATATTATTTTTCATTACAAACTTAAATCTAAAAATTAGATTTTAAGGTTTAGTTATCCGGTCTAATTTGGAGTAGTGCGCTTTTATTTGTTGGTACAATCGCCCGGTAGTTAGAGTGAAGCTCTATTTCAAAATTTTTTATAAGAATTATTATCTGAAAATATATTGACAATATGTTTTCAGTAGTGGTTTTAAAACTTAAAAGTTAGTACTCGGATAATTAAATTCTTAGGTTTAATTTGGACACCTTGAATAAAGTTTAAACTATCTAACCCCACCAAAGGTGACATTTAAATGGTTCATTTTCAATCTCTTAGAAAAAGGAATTAATTTAATTAATCAAATTAGTTATCAACCTCACCCATAGGTGTTAATTGATTTGTTTAGTTAACAAAGAATATCTAACCCCACCAAAGGTGGTATTCATATAAAAAAAAGAGAATTAATAAATATCAATTCATATATTTAATAACCTAAATAATATGAGCAAGCATAATTAACTTAAATATTATATCCATAAATACTCCACCATTATAAATGATAAAATTTGCATAAATGTTTATTGAATCTATGTTTATTTTTATGTAATTAGATTAAAAACACAAAACCCCAAAATATCGTGATAGGATGTTTAGGATTTAATTTCATTTTTAAAAGTTTGAATAATAAATTAAAAATCACATACATTCCTTCCTTAGATCGACCTTGGGAGTATACTTATCATTCTCTACGAAATGATTCGTGCACTTGCAAGAGTTTTATAAATACATAAAACCAAATGAACGGCAGGATCGGCAATGTCAGTTCTGCCCTATCACTTAACTAAGGAAGGAGTGACGAACATCAAATCTTATGATTCATTATGTGTGGTTAGGGAACTAGAGAGTTGGGGTAAAGCCATCTGGGTCTCTTTCATACTGCACTCACAGTCTATTTTACTTTGGTAAGCTATTCAAGACAAACTTCCTAAAAATTTCTGGTTAAAGGAGAGAGGATAGTCCTTAACTTCAAGATGTCTATTGTATAGCTTAGTAGATGAAAGTTTATCGCAATTTTTTAGTTTTCATTTCACAGGTGCTCTTTTGGCTCTTTCATGATTATTCTTTGGCAGGAAACCGCTTATAGATTCTTCCATACTTGATCTATAGATAGCAACAATGGCAATTAACTTTGGATTATAGCTCAACAATTTATGAAAAGTAGGAATAGTTTCTGTCACTTGGGTGATATGGACATCCAGAAATGATTATCATTTTGGGAGCAAATTGACAACTTTGAGTTTTTCTATTACCATAGTTTAGCGTTTTATCCTTGAGATGGGTCTATCATAGTGTAACTCTATGCAAAATACAGTAGATAAATTTCAAGTACTTAGACGTCTGTGCATACTTAGTGTCCCACAACGAGCTCCACAAATTTTAAAGGTGATTAAGAGAGGGCCATATTTGGGATGGATAAAGGTCAATATAGATGGTTCCACATTTGGATCGCCAAGCCTGTCTAGATGTGTAGATATTTTTCAGACCTCAAGATCATTTGTTAAGAGATGGTTTTGCATCCCACTTAGTGGCTTATATGCTTTTGAGGTAGAATTTTGCCAACCATTCATGCGATGATGTATATTGCCAACTTTTGCTGGAGAAAACTTTGGTTGGAGTTAAACTCAATTTATGTTATTACTTTTTTTAGACTAAGTCACTTTCGATGCCATGTAGGTGATACTTTGCTCAGGTTGACTGTTTAGAGAAATTTGGTCGTATAGAGTTTCATTACTCCCATATTTATAGAGAGCATAATACTACAGTTGTTCATATAGCTTCTTAGGCCCCTAGTATTTGTACAATGACTTGGTTGTGGAATGCCCCATCATTTGCTAGGTCTTTTATTTATTTGAAAGTTATCAACAAACTTATTATAAGTCATGTTGATTATTACTTTGTATCTCTTTTTTCTATATATTTAATAATACTTATAGTTGAAAAGGAAAATGAATAGGATGCTAAGAAGATGCCAACATGGTTGGGAAGTTCCAGTGTACCTATTGAAGTCTGTCAGCTACAAACATTCATTGATATATATATATATATATAAATTTTCTCATCTAATATATAGTATTCTAAACAACATGATTTAGCGACTTGTGAGTATTATATCCTTATGTTTATAAGGATAATTATTATCAATCACCTTACTTTCATGATTGACTTTGTAGTAATTGAATTTATTTATATATTTTTTCCCTTACATAATTTGTGTACATATGAAGTTTAATAATGCAGGAACTTATGCCGATCATAATATTGATGAAATATATAATGAGTAGATGGAGTTCAAAAATCAATTCTAAAAGTGATAGATAGCCAATCCTTAAGTACTCTTAATTACTTTTAATATGTACTTCATTTATTGAAAAATTTACTAGATTGATTTAGAATTGTACTATTTGGATATAATTATTATTGATAAACTTTAATATTTTAGAACAATTTAGTTAGTAAGATATATTTATTTTTGAAGCAATTGTACTCTTAATTTTAATATAATATATTAACTTTTATATTTTAATTGATAAATTTGTAATTCAATATTCTTAACATTAACATTGTATTTATAATGTAAAAATATTTAGACAAAAGAGTTTAAATATATAAAATGTTGGAAAAATTAGTTGAATATGGCCAATTGAGCAATACATATGGTCACGGTCTTAATATAAATCGAGGCCAAAACTTAATAATGTGATGCATAATATGATAGATAAGGTTACGAGTTTTCATTAAGATCGTAACTGTAAATATGTAATAGGTCATAATTTTAGTATAAATCAAGACCAAATATAAAGATTATGTCTAAGTTATTGATATAATAATGATTTAATGTGTTTAATAAGGTCACGATTTTTCATTAAAATATGATTGTAAATATGTAATAGGTCTTGGTCTTGTTAAAAATTGTGACTAAATAGTATGTATATGGTTATAATTAAAATATGTGACCATAAATAAAAATCTATGGTATGTCCTACCTAAGTCATGATTTTTATAAACATGACCATAAGTCTACTATTATGGTTAAAAATTGTGAGTATATCAATATTGTAGTATTTCTATGAAAGAAGAATTAAGTTCTCTATGAAAGAAGAATTGAGTTCTCTATGTAAGAATAAGACATGGACACTAGTTCCTTGATCGAAAGGTCGAAAAGTTATGGGCAGTAAATGTGTCTAAAAAGTGAAGGAAGATGTGTGAATATCGAGTTAGCCCAATACAAGGCTGGAGTTGTTGCAATGGGGTTCAACTATAAGAAAGGTATTAACTTAACCAAAATTTTCACACCAATTGTTAAGCATATTTTCATTAGATTATTATTATCTCGTATTGTGTATAATAATATAGAACTTGATCAATTGGATGTAAACACTATTTTTTTTGCATGATTACCTTGAGGAAGAAATTTTCATGGAATAACCTAAGGGGTTTGGGAAAAATACAAGGATGACATGATGCATCTCATAAAGAAGTAATTGTATAGTTTGAAGTAATCTCCAAAATGTTAGTATAAGAGATTTGATGACTTCATTTTGAAGATCGAGTTCAAAAGGAACAAGCATGACAGTTGTGTGTATTTGGAAAGTATAATTAGCTCTTTTACAATGTATTTGTTAATATATATAGATGATATGTTTATAGCTAGTTGTGATCGGTCTCAAATTACCAAATTTGAGTTAAAGAATCTCGGGTGTGCCAAGCAATTTTTGGGAATGAAGATTATTAGAGAGAGAGAAAAAATTATATTGTTTCTTTCCCAAGAGGGATATTGTAAGATGGTGCAAAAATGTTTATTTGAAAATAAGAAAGCTAATTATTAGATAGATTCTTAACTATTGCTTTAAATCTATTTTTGGTATATCTTATAAATATCATTGAGTAAGATTTCTAATGGATTTTTGGCCTCAATTAGATATAGGATGGCAAAGATATAGAGAACATACTAACAGCTACTCAATGAATCTTTCCAAAATCTGATTATATTCAGTCATTCATTTTACTTCACGTCCAATCATTTTGAATAGCTTTTAAACAAGTTCATATTTGCTCCCAATTGAATATGGATCTTCATTATTTCTCTTGATTTTCATTATTAACAAAATTCCATTTTTAGGTATTTGTATAAATATTTTTTTTGCAAAAAGTGCTCTAGTATCATATGTCATGAAAATTATATTATAGATGCAACAAAATTCAATTTTTGGATAAATATGCAAAAAAGTTATAAAAAGTGTTTTGGTACCACCCATCATGAAAGTTACACTACAAATATAATAAAATGCAATTTTCGAGTATATATGTGAAAAAGTTACAAAATGTATTTTGGTACCATCTGTCATGAAAATTACACTACAGATGCACCAAAATTTCATTTTTGGTATATTTGTGGAAAAGGTACAAAAAATGTTCTAGTATCACCTATCATGAAAATTGCACTACGATTGTAATAAAAATTCATTTTCGGGTATATATACAAAAAAGTTGCAAAAAGTGCACCAATAATGCTTATAATAAAAATTGTATTCCAGATACAACAAAATTTTATTTATGATATTTGTGAGAAAAAAGTTGCAAGAAGGGAATTGAAGCCACTAGTCATAAAAATTGCACTACGAGTGCAACAATTTTATTTTCAATATATGTGCAAAAAAGTTACAAAAAGTGCACCAATAGCACTCATTATGAAAACACTATAGATGCAACAAAAAATTATTTTTGGGTATTTGAGTGAATAAGTTACAAAAAGTAATCTAGGCCCACCTATTAAGAAAGTTGCACTAAGGATGCAAAAAAAATTAAGTTTTTAGTATATATGTGAAAAGTTGCAAAGAGTGCTTCAGTACCATCTGTTATTAAAATTATACTACTGATACAAAACAATGTTATTTTTGGATATATGTGCAAAAAGGTTACAAAATGTGCTCTAATACTACTAGTCATGAAAATTTCACTACTAATTCATCAAATTTTTATTTTTAGGTATATGTGCAAAAAAGTTACAAAAAGTGCTCCAATACCACCGGTCATGAAAAATGTACTACTTACGCAAAAAAAAATTCTATTTTTAAGTATATGCGCGACAAAGTTACAAAAAGTGATTCGTTATCACTTGTCATGAAAATTACACTACGGTTGTAACAAAATACCATTTTCGAGGATATATACAAAAAAGCTACAAAAAATGTATATATTCCATCCATCATGAAAATTACACTACAGATGCAATAAAATGACATTTTCGGATATATGTATGAAAATTTTGAAAAAAGTACTATGACACCACCCACTATGAAGATTGCACTACGAGTGAAAATAAATTTCATTTTTTATTATGTGCGAAAAAAGTTGTAAAAAGTGCTTTATCATCATTCATAATAAAAATTGCATTATAATTTGCAATAAAATGACATTCTAGAGAATATGCGTAAAAAAGTTGCAAAAACTACTATGATATCACTCATCATGAAAATGTACTACAGATGTAACAAAATTTCATTTTTTGATATATGTATAAAAAAGTTGTAAAAAATACTTTGCTACCACTATTATGAAAATTGAACTATGGATGCAATAAAATGTCACTTTTGAAGATTTGTGTGAAAAAGTAACAAATAGTTGACCGGTGTTACTCGTTATGAAAATTGTACTTTCGATGCAACAAAATGATATTTTTGGATATATGTGCGAAAAAGTTACAAAAAATGTTCAAATATTACTTTAAGATAAATGTGAGAAACAATGAGTCATTATTTAATTTTTTATTAAAAAATAGCTTTATAAAGATCTTTTAAGAATTTTAGATAATTTATAAGAAAAAATAGCAAGTATTTAAAGTCATAGTATTATAAATAAGTATTATTGAGGTTATATTGATTTAAAAATAAAATATTAGAATATATATATATATATATATATATATATATATATATATATTCTTAATTAATTTATTAAAAAGAATATGGTTATAAAGTTTCTATATTTATTGTAAAAATGATATTTTTATTATATATTTATTTCTTATAATAGTTTAATCTTATTGTTATAAAAAAAATAATAACACAAAGAAAAATAATTATTTTTATGTAAAATATTTAAGTTTTATTTTTACAATAAATAAAAGATCCTTAAAAGATCCTAGGCGTAATTTTTTCTTTATTAAAATGGATTATATATTGTTTATTTTAATTGATGTCTTTTATTTGTTTATGAATTTAATATAAAATTATTTGATTAAAAATAAAAAAAATAAAGAAACAAATATTATTTATTGAAAAAATAAGAAAAAATTATAAATAAAAAATTAAAAAAAAATTGGGTTTAAAATATCATATCAGTCGTTTTTGTCATGTTAACAGGTTGTGTCTTACATAGCAGCATCCATCCTGCATGCTTATGTGTCACTATAAAATTAGATTTCTATTTAGAAAATGTTGATCTGAAAACTGTATGACGGACTTCGTTACATTTGCTAGAGTATGCGTTCATTGCGGTCTTTCTTGTGGAGGCTTCGAACGGCTCCTAGAAATAGGTGATTGGTTTTTATCCTTCTTCTTGCGCCATAAAGCACAAACGTCTTCTGATCAATGTCGGCGGTCCGTCCAAGTTCGACCCAGGAAGAACGACTCCACTATCCTGGTGAGTCAATTGCTGTTTCCTGAATTGGATGTCTTTTGCTCTTGTATTTAATTAGGAAATATGCATAACACTATAGTTGCTACTTAATAGAAAAGCCCCAAATTCTTGCCGTCCCTGGTAACCATGGCCCTAGTATGGTACATTTCCGAAATGGGTATCCGAAGAAAAGGATAAAATTTCTACTGTTGTGGCTAATCCTATTCGGTTCTAATATCATTCCAATAAATTTAGTCATTTGGAGACAGTGGTTAATTTTAGGTTATTAGAAATTGTTTGGAATGGCTGCTTCTATATGGGCTGCGTTGGTTTGATGTTCTAGGGTTGATATTTTGATCCTTCTGAAGAGACCACTATTTTATTTTAACTTTTTTTAGTTGTTTTCTAATTGTTTAGAATAAAATTTTAGCCCTTTCTAAGTCTCATACTTACGACTTGATTAATTAAGACTTACACCTTGATCCATTTAGTTCCCAACGTGAATGGGATTAGTGTCTAAATGTCATGTTATTATTTGATAATGAAACTTCAATGTCTTTTAAATTGGGTAGGTTTAGTACAATAATTTCTAGATAGAGTCAACTAAGTTCAATTTTTTTTAAAGAAAGGGTGAGGTGTTACATATGTCCTTTAGATTAGGCTATTTGTACTGTTTAATCCCTCGTATTAAAGATGGTGTTATTTAGTTCTTTAGTTTTGTAAAAAGGACCAATTATGGAGAAATTATATTATTTAATTGATTTTTTCTTTAAATTTTTTTATCAAGTAATTAAAAACGATTAAAATATAAGTATTTAATAAGAATAAAAATGAAATTTAATATGAAACAGAAGAAAAAATAAATAATAATAAAATTAAAATAAAATGTTATATAAATATATATTTTAATTTTTTTTAAAAGTTAAAAATTAATAAAATATTAAAATAAAACAGTAGTAATTAAAATATTAAAAAACTAATATTTTGTAAACTTTTTTTTTATATTATTTGTGTCTATGTGATTCCTTAGTGTATATTTCGTATTAATTGGGAGGTTATTTGAATTTACAATTTATGAGATGACAAACAATGGTATTTTTTTCAATGAAGAGAAATGCAGAGACTATAATGGATTTAATTGTCTCTATCTAATAATTAATAGATTAAACCTACCTAACTTAAAAGAAACAAGATTAAATTACCGTAAGAGTTACAGGACTATTTGGACTTCGCATGAATTGCAAGTGTTCCTTAACTTTTGTAAGTTTGGGAAATTAGAATGTTTAGCCTAAGGCTTACTATATGACTATATGTTTACACTAAGCTTTAGTGTTCAGTGGTTTGTTTTCTTTCTATGGATGTGGAAGTTTGTTGCAAGGGGGCTTATTTTTTTGTTTATATCTAACAAATTCAACTTAAACAATATATCCAAGTATTTAAAAAGAATTAAAGTACAAGAAAAATAAGGACATTAGTTTGGAAGAAAATTAAGCACATTAGTGAAATTTGGAATTCATTATATGTCATTAGAAAATATGTGGGATATAGCTTACCCTAGTTATGACAGACATTTCAGTTCTTTAGCATAGAATTCAACATTATTTTCTTGTTAACTGAAGGTTAAAAATTTCTATTTTGATTTATCAGATGAAACCTTATATGACTTATTTAATTGTCCCTTTAATTTGTATTATGAATAAAATAATATAAAAAAGGGTAAACTATCAATGATTATAATTTAGGATACTTTGTCAAAGAAATTAATGTGAAACATATTATTATTAACTCAAAGAGAGATAAATTAACATACTGTGTCAAGTGTAAGCGGAATATAAGTACAATTTAGTTTTAGCTTAAGAAGATATAAGAGTGGAAGGAAGGAAGGAGATTAGATTATGATTGTCATTTATAGATGCTTTATCATTTCTATTTTTTTAGTTTATTCATTGTACAATTTTAAGAATTTACAGGATGTAAATATGTTCTTTTGATTTTTTTTCCTAATTCAACTTCGATGATTAGTAACTTAGGAACCCACAATTAGATGACATGAACATGTAAGGAAACTCAAATTTACATTGGAAAGGGGAAAAGAAAATAGCATTAGTAGAGATTTATTTTAAGGAGGGTGGGGTGGGGGTGCAAAGTTCAATTATATCCTTATTGTTAACCACTTCTCCGTTATTTAGTAATGTAAATGGGATATTCTTTCAAGGGAAAGGGTGGCCATGGCATCCTTAGGCCCTAAGCTTGTTCGATTCCTGTTTGTTGCAGGTTCTTTGTTGGTCATTTAGAATTGGGTGGTTTCTTGAGGTGGCTAATGTAGGTTCAGTTTTCCTTTTAACAAGCTTTTAGCTAGTTTCTTTACAAGCCATTGGTAGGGTTTAAGTTCCTAATACTCCGAGGCAGTTGAAGATGGAACTGCTGGTTGTCTAGAGGTTTGGTTCTTATGGTTTTGTGTTTTCTCTGCTCTAAGGTTGGGTTATCTCCAAGTTTGTTCTGAAATTTGGCCCTTTGACCTTTTAGTAAATTCTTTTGATAAAAACATTGGTCTTAATTGTCTTATAATTGGCAAAGGTTTTTTTACAAGTTGATCCGGACTATTTTTCATCCTTTCTTTTGGTTTTGTTTACCTACAGTTGTTCAACGGAGAGTTGTTATAGAAACCAACTACAACGAAAAGCTTGTGGGGATATTACATGATACAGGTTCAAAAGAGCTTGTTATTTTGTGTCACGGTCTTCAATCCTCGAAGGTTTCCAATTGTTCCATGTTCTATTCTCGTAGTGTTTCACAACTTTTTCTTAATTCACCTTTAGCTTCTTTTGCTTTGTTAGTCAGATGCATTTAGAAAACACAGAGAATATCCCTTGCTTTGCTTTTCTTTATGTCTCTTTTAAATTGTAATTGTTTTCTTGATTTTTTAGAAAAACGTATCTGCATCTCTTGCTGCAATGATGGGCTATTTGTTTTATTATTGCACTTTAAGACCTTTATCCTTGTTCCATTCGTATTCATATTTTGAAGCCACTTCCCTTATGAATCTTGTGTATTGCCGTTAAATGCATTGTATACAATTATGGGCATTGTAAAATATATTGGAGCAATAACTTTATGGTGTAATGCTCTTTTTATTAATGCTTAACTTTTTTATTTGGTTTTCATAATTAAGCCTCTTTAGAATATGTTGATATCCACCTTCTATTAAAATTCTAAGAATCACTCTCTCCTGAAAAAAGCCTATAATATTGGGCATCCACTTGATTTTCTAACCATTTTTAAGAGCATTTGGTATCTTCTTGATTTTCTAACTATTTTTAGGAGCGCATCCCTATGGTGAACCTAGCTGCTGCATTAGAAAACCAAGGAATCAGTGCCTTCCGCTTTGACTTCTCTGGAAATGGGTATGTTCTTTGTGTTGCTGGGAACTATTGGTAGAAAGACAATTGTGTAAAGCTCTTATCTCTATTAAAATGTGTCATATACTAAATCCCTTTGATATATTCTACGGTGATATTGCCTATTTGTTCACTAGCTTTAGCTAGAGGTGCAACTGCAGAATTTTGCTATTGCAATTGAAGATGCAACTAGCAGAATTTAAGTCGATAGGTAGAGGTGGGAATTTTTTTTCTTCAGAAATCAACTAGCCAACTTGATTACAAGATCAAACCGAACCTATATATATATATATATTTTAAAGGTTGGTTGGTCCAAATAGGTCCAAAATATCAAAACTGACATTGTTAGTTCGGTTGGAGGTCCATAAGTTATGAAAACTGAATGAATTAAACCGAACCTATAATATTAATATATATCGATTGTTTAATATATTTTTTCAATTATTACTTTATATATTATATTATAATTTTAAATTTATTTAAAATTGTAAAATCTAAATTTAATTAGTAAGGATTCTCACTTAGACGCTTATCTCATTACTCACGTTCCATGCCTCACTTAAGTCACTGTCAAATTGGTCCAAAATCTCCAAATTAATAGTTTTTTCTTACATTACTATATTAACTACACGTTCCTGATTGGCGATATGAGATTTTATCTAGATTTATAACTCTATTTGATGTTCGGTAAGCTGTTAAGCATACTCTAATTTTTTTAATTTTTCTATAATTATTCTGAAGGAGTTTTAATGATTAATTTTAAAAACAATCATGTTTTTATATTCGTATAATACCTACTAGAATTATCTTATCTCTTATTAGTAATAATATTAAGTTAATAGAATATATGATGGTAATAACTTTCAAGTTAAATTATATGATATGTTTTTTGTGATTCAATTAGATGGGGTTTTTATATCATATTATGATTATAGGTCCAAAATACATATAGGTTGGTTTTTTGGGAGGTTATAGTCGGTTAAGGTTTGAGTTTATCAAAAACCAACCTAACCTAGGCCCACTCCTATTGATAGGTGTAATATTGTGATGTAAATTCATTGGGATGCTTGAAAACCATTGTGAGTGATCAAGCATCAAAGGTTGGGTAATAGCATTGCAAGGAATGGAGAAAATGGTTTCTGGTGAATGTTGATCGATCAATCACGAATATAATATTCGAAGTTATTAATACATGTTGCAATCTTCTTCTTTTTTTGTGGGGGAGGGGGGTGGTTGGCTTGCTGTGGCCTCTATGTGGTAAATTAAAGTTTACATTTTTTGAGGCTCATGTCTTAAGATTTTTATATCTTGAGGCGATTAAGGCTATAACCTCAAATTTTTATATCTTGAGGCGATTAAGGCTATAGCCTCAAATGGTTCGTGTCATAGGTTACCTATATAATCCTAATCCAATTTTATTAAAAATTAAAAAAAGTAAAATTTAAAATAATAAAAACAAAAAGAGAATATCAGATCTTACAAACAAATATGATTAAGTTTCCTTTCTTTACATTTTTCGATCTTGTCTTGCCTCTCACCTTCTTTTTCAAATGTCTCTGGCGCCTTCAAATTTTGACAATAATTAAGTTGTAGCCTTGCAATCAACAATTTCCCCCCTTTTTTGAATTTGACTTTTTATATTTCTTCTTTTGATTCTTTTGATTTAGAGTCTGGCTACATTTTTTTACACATTGCTCAAAATATTTTTTGTTCTTTAGTATTGTGCTCTTCTTCTACCATAGTTAATGCAAGTGATAGTTTCAAATTGACATTTGAAGAATATAGCTACAACTCCATGTGATTTATTTTGTGTGTTTTATTATTATTTACACTGTAGTGCCTAATTTTTGTAAATAGCGGGACGAGAGGTACTCTATTAAAAATTACAAGACTAAAGTGATCATTTGGTAATAACAGGATTATTGTGACCTTTTTCCCTATTTTATTTACCCTGACATATACCTGCTCAAATTTCAGCTAAAAAGTGTATGGTTAACGCTGGTGAGAAGTAGAAACTTTGCGTGTACAAAGGAGGTGATCTCTTTATAAAGATAGACTGGAAACAAGCTAATTGCATCCTAACATTCTCATTTACTGTTCAAGTAGATATATATTATAACCTGATTTCTATAGCTAAAAACATTACAAACAGTTTGTACTCTTATCTTCTAGGGAAAGTGAAGGTGCATTTCGATATGGTAACTACCGTAGAGAAGCTGAAGAACTACGTGCTGTTGTTGAATACTTTCGGGGGGAGAATCTTACAATTATTGCAATCATTGGGCACAGCAAAGGTCTGTCTCTAGTTTTAGATTATCAAACAAAATCACTCCTGTAATTGTCAATAAATTAGTAAATTAGACGCAGGACAGCATAATGGAAAGTAGTTGTCATGTCCATTCCAACTGCTCGGTTAGTGTTCATGCTGTTATAATAATCTGCAAAATTCATTTGTCTTATTCACAACTGGCCTAAAAGGAAGGCAAAAGACCATTTTTCCTTCAAGCTTTTAAGTTGTGAGGGTTTTTGCAGGAGGAAACGTTGTGACTATGTATACTGCAAAGTACAATGACATTCATGCCATTGTCAATATATCTGGCCGATTCGATCTTCAACAAGGTATTGACGGTCGCCTAGGAAAAGATTTTCTTCAAAGAATAAAGCAAGATGGGTTTATTGATGTTAAGAACAAAAGAGGTGGGCTATCAGATATAACTGTTTTATTCTTCGATCTCACTGTTGCATGTTTTGATTCACAATTAAATATCTGGTATCTATTTTGTTGTAATTTGGATTATATTTTTAACCTTAAAATGGGTTATCATTTTAATTATTCTTCCCCCTTTCCTTTTCAATAGGTACGTTTGAGTATCGTGTAACTGAAGAAAGTTTGATGGACCGCCTAACAACAGATACTCGTGCAGCTTGCTTATCAATCTTTCAGAATTGCAGGTCCGCAGCGCAGCTCACTCTTAAATATGTTCTGTAGTGATTGCGTTGTTTCTCTATGAAATCTCACACTTTAGAATGCTATTCCTAATTCTTCAATAATTTTGTTACTTGTTATATGTTATATACAGAGTATTGACGGTTCATGGATCAAAGGATCAAATTGTACCTGTTGAAGATGTGTTTCAATTTGACAAGTTCATATCTAATCATAAATTGTGCATCATAGAAGGAGCAGATCATGAGTACACCTTACATCAAGATGAGCTGGCCTTAGTCGTATTGGAATTTATTATGGTAGATCTTCGTCCGAATGGTGATATATCTAGGCAGTTACCAATCAGCAAGAAAGGGGATGATACTTTTAGGTCACGATACTGATAGCTTCAGGATTGCATTGATATGTATGCCGAAGGCAAGCATTGTGGAAAAAGTTTGAAAGAGAGTACTCATATTGGTCTGTACTTGTGCTGAATATATATGCTACCTTGCAAAAGTCGCTTGGTTGTATTTATTGTATATAGATCCGATTGCTACTTAGAGGAGTCTCTTATCAGCCAGACATTGTAAAATGGTTGTAATTCTAGTTTGGAATCTTCCTTTGAGTCACTCTTCAATCAATATAATATATTAGAAGGGCTTATTTTGTTTTGATTTTTAAGTGGTTTTTTATTTTTATTTTTATTAATTTGGTATTTCAATTGATATTAGCTCCAACTTTTAACAAAATAAGTTAGGAGATTGCATGTTTGGTCAGGATCATGGGCACTGCAAGCTAATCGGTGACTTCACTATTCTGTACCTCTCATTTTAGGCAGTATAACACAACACAGTAAAAGATAGGTTCCAATCCAAAAGATTAATCTCAATAACCCTAATGGATAGAGGTGTGCAATTTTTATTATATTTTATGAAATTCTTATCTCTAACATAAAGCATACTAGGTTTTTCTCTTTCTTATTCGCCACACAAACTTACTAGCTTAGCTTCACGGATACTATCCCAGCTATAATTGTGTATGATCAAAGACTAACCATGTGTCTCTAATTTATGCAGTGTAGTGTATACTTTGATAAATCATGATCTAGACTTCACCATGAAGCTATTTGGTCATCGCCGTCAGATGCTGAGAAGGATTGAATATGTGCTGGCCTGTGGCTAAAATGTATCGAGGATGGAACTTCATTTTTCTCCTGTAAAACTGTTCTCACTTGTCCAAAATAGTCCAACGACTCTTCTTGTACTGCTTTGCTTTGATCCCAGCTTCATTACAGGCCTGACGATTTTGATTGCTCAGGTACTCCAATGCTTGAGTCTCATCCCCATTGTTTAGGGCTTATCTTAGAAAAGCTACTAGATAAAACACATGTTCATCTGGTGTTACGAGTGAGGTCTTCTGGTCTCAGCTACACAACCAATCACTGCACATCAAATACTACAATAAAAAATAAGAAGACGGTTATAAATTTTTATACTTATTTTAAAAATAACATTTAGGTTTTATATTTTTTTGTGATAGTTTATTTCTTTTGTTATAAAAAAATGATTGTAAAAAGAATAAATAATTATTTTTTATGTTTTATTTATTTTATTTTTCCTTCAATTTTTTAATTACTGTTTATTTAAATTATAACAATTTTTATCTAATATAATTAAATAAAAAAGAAAAAATTATCCTAAGGGTTACTAAAAATGTCATTTGAATACTTTAGTTAAGTAGTTTTTACAATAAATACATAAATACTCAATTTTAAAATTAATATATTTTAGTTATATAACTATAAAGTTACGTGACTAAAGTATTATTTTTTACCGTAAAAAATTGACATTTTAATCACATAATATATGTGTCTAAATTTTAAAAAACGAGTGATTTATGTGTCTTGTAAAAGTTATATAAATAACGTGTTTTTTGTAAAAATTACATGATTAAAGTGTTTTAATGACAGAACAAAGTAATAGAAAGAATTGGTCATAAACATAACAAAAATTACCATTGTTTTTGTTTGATCACTTTTTTTTCATAACAATAGATTTAAATTATTATAAAAAATAAATATTAGATTTAAATATTATTTTTTGAATAAATGAATAACCTTGTGGATATTTTTCTAAAAAATAAAAAAATTTAATAACAAGATTTATAGAATTAATTTACATTTGAAAACTTACTTGTTTTTACATAGGTTATATGAGGACGGGTCTGCTGGTTTTGTTGCCGAAAATGCACCTGAATACTCCCTTGTCGAAGTCAGTTATCCTTGACTTGGGGACAAAAAGGTTGAGTCACCTGGGTGAGGCATTCCCCATAATTCCTTGGATCGGAGCTTTAACTCGGCATTGTCGACCCAGTTCAAGAAATCCACGTAAGGAAGATCATTTGTGAAGATCGATGACAATATAAAATCTAATTTTTTTCAACAACGTCTCTATTTCCTACATGAAAACGACAACATATATATGAGAATAATACATGATTAAAAGTTGTTTGTATATGCATGATAAATATCAATAATTTCTCGAGATTTGCCCCAATGGTGAGTAAGGAGGTCCAAGTTTTAAAATAAGATCACTAAACTTCATTTATTTAGGAAACCACAAACGTGATGGGAGTAGGTAGAACTCAAGGTTCTTGACGAAGAACAAAATTTATGTATATTAAAAGTAATGAATTCATTAGTAAATGAAGTAGCCACACAGCTATTATAGTAGTTTATACAAACAACCTTTTAACTCACTCTATTTGGGTATATTCAACAACCTTACAGAGACTCGTTAAGCACATGTAAGGCTAACGAGTATAATAACAAAATACAAGCAATTGTATCTCTAAGAGCCTTCTATCAAATTGAAGGTTCACGCAAACCATCAATTTGATTTTGAGTGAATAAAACTTAGAAGATGGATGAGGTTTGATTAATATACGAGCAAGTTTGATTTTGAAGAACCAGATCAAGCACAAAATGTTGATCAATTCAATATGTTTAGTCTTAGAATGCAACACAAGACTTTTAGCTAGGTTGAGTGCACTCAAAAATTCACAAATAAGGTAAGAGAGGCAACAATTGGAAGATGCAGCATAAAAAATAAGGATTTCAACCAAAGCTATTCAACAGTAGCAATAGTCATGGCTCGATATTCTAACTCAATGCTTAAGCATGAAACAACTATTTATTTAAAGGTATGTCAGGAGATTAAACTGTGATCCAAAATACACAATAAGTACCTGTTGACCTTCAATCATCGGAACAAGAAGTCCAATTTACATCATAATAGGCAATAAGTTACAATGGTAAAGAACAAGAAAAAGTTAAGTTTATGGTGGAGAGTACTCATGAGATATCTAACCAAGTGTTTTAGAGCTCCAATGGACATCCATAGGGCATGACATGAATTGATAGTTTCTTGACACTAAAAGATATGTCAGGACGTGTCAAGGTGCAATATTGTAGACCACCAACCATACTTCTATAGATACTAGCATCATCCAAAGCAATATCATCTTGCTTGCTCAAGCCTTTGCCAACAACTATAAGAGTATCACACTTATTAACAGAGCCCATATCACACCTATGTAACAACTCACTAATGTTTTTTCTTGAATCAACCATAGTACATAAGATTGAATAACCACTTCCAAGCCAAGAAAGTAATTCAAAATATTAAGATCTTTGAGATCAAATATAAAATACAACAAGAATATGAGTGAATTTACATGTATAGAAGAGCTACATATGATAATAATATCATTAAAATAAACCAGCACCACTATGGACACATCATTATAGTCTAAACCAAAGAGTGAGGAGTTTGATTTAGATTCCAAAAAATCAAATTGAAGCAATGCACTACTCTACTTAGCAAACCAAGCTCTAGGAACTTATTTCAATCCATATAGTGCCTTTTTTAGCTTGCAAACCAAATCATGGCCATGCTCAAAACTAGGTGGTTGAACCATAAATACATCTTCAATCATATCCCTATTCAGAAATGCATTATTCATATCCACCTACCTCAAAATCTAGCCCTTAGATAAAATTAGTGTCAAAACCACTCGAATAGTAATTGATTTCATCACAAGTGAGAAAGTCTATAAGAAACCAATACCTTTAACTTGTAAAAAGATCTTTCCAACAAGCTTAGCCTTATACTTGTCTAGGGTTTTATCAACTTTGAGCTTTACATTTAACAAAAATTAATAACTTATAGTTGTTTATTTGGGGAATCTCAATCAACTCTCAAGTTCCATTGGAAAATCAATGATCTATGGACAATCACAATGGTAATTGACTTTCGATCACATCTGAAAAATTTCTGGAAAGTAAGGATTGTTTATGTTATTTGGGTTATATGGATAGTTAGAAATGATTTTTATTTTGGAAACTAATAGACGACTTTGAGTTTTGAATTTTTCATAGTTTGATAATTTATTCACGAGATAGATTTATCACAGTGTGGCTTCATACGATGTACAAAAGATGAATTTCAAGTACTTAGACATATGCACATATTAGGTGTCCAAGGACAAGCTCTTGGAGGAAGCCACCTTCAAGATGGATAAAGGTCAATACAAATGTGTTGCTTTCGAATTATTATGATCTGTCTGAATGTACAAGTGTTTTTCAGACCCCAAGATCATTTACTAAGAGATGTTTCTGCATCTCACTTAGGATCTCATATGTGTGTTTGGTAGAATTTATAGTAGTCATTCACACGGTGATGTTTACTATCAATGGAGGAAACTTTGATTGGAGTAGATTCAATTTATGTTTTTACTCTTTTTTAGGTTGGATGATTTTTGGTGTCATGAAAATAGTACTCTATTTTAATTGAATATTTAAAAAAAAATAGTTACCAAGTGTTTTATTACTCTCATATTTATAAAAAAGAGTAATGTTATAATTAATAGTATAACTTCTTAGACTCTTAGTATTTATACAACGATTTGATGGTTTAGTATCTCATCATTTGTTAGGTTTTTTATTTATTCAAATATTAACAATAAACATAATTATAAATTTTGAATAAGATTTATTTTGTATCCATTTTTTTGAATATATTTAATAATATTCATACTTCGCAGCTTAAATAAGGAGGATATTAATACGATGTCACAATAGTTGGGATGTCTGGGATGTCAGGCGCCTGAGTCCTGTTAGTTGCAACCTTTCATCAAATAGTAATAGTGCCTATTAGGAGTGGTTCTGCTAATAGATTTAGTGTCGCTTCTATTAGGAGCAGACTTTTCGTGTCTGTGTCGGGGTTTATAGGTTTTCAACAGAAAAAAATAGTCTGCAAAAATTTATTTTAAAAAAAAAAGAAGCTTATTAAACATCTTTCTGTAGTGTTGGATTATTGTTTTAAACAATACTATAATAATCAAATGTATTAAATCGTGTTAACGTGTAATATTTAACACATTAATTAAACAAGTTACGGACATGGTATCCAAAACATGGGGTGCTAGTCTGCGTTGTTTTCCAGGTTAACTATTTAGGAAAATAAAAGTGATTAGAGCCACTTTTCAATTGAATTTGAACTAAAGTTAAAGATGACACCAAATAAATCTAGAATGATGAGTAGATTATTTTATAAAAATTAAATTCTAAATTTGAAATCTAGTTAAAGTGACCAAATATACAATTACTAATAAATAATAGATTTAATTGTATGACATAATTTTCATTTATACATCAAATTTTATTTTTAACCCTCTCTTGAACAAATATATGTTCATTATTATTACAACATAAATGAATATATATTTTTAATGTTTTACAAAATAAATATATATTTTTTTCTTACTGAAAAAAATTAACAGTAAAATTATGTTAAATAATTAGGTCATTTTAAGCACTAAAGGAATAATAATAAGTGTATAAATAAATAAAAACAATCTTTAAGGTAGAAATAATCTAAACCAAAACAATGATCTAAGAGAAAAATCAATAGACTATCTAATCTATCTCTTATTAAAATTAAATGTTCAAGTATAAACTTGCTATTATACTATCCTTACAAGGACTATGCCCAATGTACTTTATATAACCCTTTTCTATTTTCATAGCCTCCAATACTAATGTGATCGAATACTCTCCACATCTATTAGGCATATTCATAGAACAACTTATAAAAGAGTTAGCACGGAAACACAAAAATTCATGTGTGTTTTAGATAGACTTTAATAAAAAAAATCTTAAGCTATAAATCAATCAAAGAAAATCTCTAACAAATCTAGAACAAATTTTTTTGATCAAAATCAATAAAAATAACTTCTTTAGATATTGACAGTTAACTTAATAAATCAAAACTACACGAATTTTAGAAAGAACAAGCTATATGTCATAGAAAATAATAAATAAAAACTATGGAATTCATGGAAAATAAAACATGTAATTTTGTTTCCTTGTGAATTATGTGTTGTTTGGTAACAACGAGCAATATATTATATTTATAGAAAAAGTTAAAGGTTTTTGTACTTTATCGATAGTGAAAATTTACTTCAAAACATTTTATCTCTAACCTTTTAAAGTAGATAATTTAATTTATTATCTTTTAAAATTTAACAGTTTTTGTGAAAATGCGAGGGACCAAATTATTTTATGTGAAAAAAGTTAAGTACTAAATTTTGTTACGTTGAATTAAAATTAATAAATTTTAAAAGGTTATGGATTAAATTATGTGTTTTAAAATGTTAGAGACCCAATTTTGTTTAATTTGAATTAAAGTTTACTAAAAGAGTAAAAAAACCAAAATTATAATCCTATCCTTAGATCATTGTGGAAAGATAATCATATTTTAAATACGATTAATCTAATATTCGATTGAAGTAAATCAAAATACATTGTAAATTTGATTCAATGGTCTATAATATTTACTTAAATACAAATTTTTTAATTCGGATCATTCTTACCTACAAAATGGCTTGCAATTTGTGACTAAAAATTTGAGATTTTAAGTTATATTTTAAATTATATTTTAACAACAATAATTTAAACAACATTAATAATTAAATATTTTACCATGTATTCGTGAATGCGTGAATATAATTCTAAATATAATAGATATAAATATTATTCTTAAAGTACTATTATCCAAAACGTAATTATTTGATGTATTCGTGAATGCGTGAATATAATTTTAAATATAATAAATATAAATATTATTCTTAAAGTAATATTATCCAAAACGTAATTATGTTTTTGATTTTACTTGATTACAAAACTAAAAACTAATTTACAAATAAATGCTTTCTACAAAATATCACAAACACTCGTAAGGAAAATATGTAACTAAACTTCAGAAGCAAACAAGCCAGGCTCTATCTCTAAATCACACATAAAAAAGACAACAAGACTTACTTTAAAACAAAAAGTTAATGTTCCGTTCCTACTTCATGTTTATTAAATTATACATAATGGTTGGACGCCTGGAGTAATTTGATTTGTACAATCATCTTATTTTCGTAACAAAATAAATATAATTTAGAATATCTTGAAAAGTGAAAACTTGGAGGTCTTTTGATTTCCAAGCCAGTATTGCGTATGAACTCCAATAGCATCCAAATACAAACTGCTCTTTCCATGGAAACCCACCACCTTACCCTCTGTAATTGCTGAAGTAAAAAATGTTCCAATTTCCTCTCCAAATGGACCATACTTCCCTCTACTCGTGTAAAATGTAAGTGCCTTTATAACTATAGGACTATTATCATTGCTAACACTTCCATGATAACCAGATAAGCAAGTAAGTACCTCGTTTGGATACTCCAGTTTTATCTGCAAAATATAATGTACAAACTAGTCAGTCCCTTCTTTTAGCCTATGTAATTTGAATATTCATTTTTTGAAATACCGTGTTCAAATGACATAGTATGATATGAGTGAGTAATCCAACACTCTAATTTAGTAAAAATTTACCAAAAAAATCGAAAAAAATGAACATGTCCGCACTCAAATACATCATCCTAAATGAATCCTTATAACAAGCTTATAGCAGTAACAACAAAACATTATTGAAGAATATGATTCAAGTGTGTTACCCTATGTGTTATAGTCCCTCCATTCCCTCCATGTTTAACAGACCAAATAGATTGTCCATTTCGATCATACTCAATTTGTATCGAGCAAATGGCTTGGGCTGATCTTGTCAAATAAATCTGTCTAATCCCCGAAAATACTCCATCATCCCATGGTCTTCCTCCTTCTCCACCCCATGGTCCTGGTCCACATGGAGCTGGTTCTTTCACCACTCCACAAGCAACCTATAGAATCCAGAATGATGAGATACCACCATGTTTTGTATATGTTTTAGAATTAAATCAAATTTTGGCTATACAAACACTGAACATTTACCTCTTCTACTGGTCCCCGCTTTGCCAAAACTAATTTGCTAGGCCACTGTGAATGTTCTATCTCAGAAATTGCACTGGCTGGTTCACAAGGGACGATTGCTTTACAAGAATTATTTGTCACATGACTTGGTACTTTACCTTCTATCATATGAACACCAATAGCATCTAAGAACAAACCATTCCTCCCATGAAATCCAACAATTTTACCCTCTTTCAGTTTGCTGCTAAAAGGGGTTCCCTGTTCTTCTCCAAAGGGTCCGTAACTTTGTTTATTGGTGTGGAAAGTCAGTGACCTTATGACATTAGGTCCCATGTACATTACAGGACCGAAGGTTCCTGTTATATGAGTCAAAATTTCACTTGGGAAGTTGAAAACTACCTGCCAATTTTTGTACAAATTAAACATTTCAAGTTGACATACATGTTGGGGATGATATGCTGGGCATGTGGTTGTATTCTATTCTCAAACAATACACTAATTTCTTATGCATAGACTATTATATTTAGCCGTATACCTTATCAGATTTGAATCCTCCAGTACCTCCATTTCTGCTTCCCTTCACAGGCTTCCCATCTCGATCATACACAACTTTTATATACACAATACCAACATTACGGGAAACCTTTATCTGTTTGATGCCATTGTAAGTTCCATCGTCAAATGTACTACCTCCACTGCCACCCCAGGGACCATATGTTACCACACCTTCAACTGTTGAGGGCACCTTTTCAATTATAGGCACCTGCAAATGAAATTTTTTATGTAATGTTAATAATTGATACTGTAAAACAGAAAATAATGTAAATACATATCTAAAGCCTAACCTTTTCTTTCTTTCCCCTGTCATTTGATTCTCCAGAATCTGAAAGATGCTTATTAAAGGAATATTGATTTTGAGGAGGAGGTTTAGAACTGATATCATCCTTTTGTCTCACTGCAAGAATTATATCATAGCCAGAAACATTTTGGGTGGTCTCATTGGTAATGTAATGTTGAGTCTGAACAAGTGCCTTGGAGGGGTTTTGCTTCTGAATTGGCTTTAGATGAACCCCAATTGCATCAAGATACCAACCAGATTTTCCATGAAATCCCACAATCTTTCCATTTGTCATTGGGAAAGAGAAACATGTTCCGTGCTCGACACCAAATGGCCCATATGATTTTCTGTTGCTTATAAATGTAAGTGACCGAATCAAAATTGGCCCCCATTCACTGGTTCTACCATAATAGCCATATATTGAAGCTAAAAACTCAACTGGGTAATCAAGCTTCACCTGTTTGACAGAATTTGTCAAATGGGATCTCTGTCAATTAACACTTCCAGGGTATTCAAATGCTTATGCTTGTTTAATTGAAAGAAATAGAATCAAAGACTAACTAACTATATTGATAGAAGAAGAGTTGGAGAACGACCTTTACTCTGTGATAGCCTCCACGGCCACCATGCGTCTCTGACCAAACTGAGCTGCCTATCTTATCATATTCAATCTGAATAGAATCAATGGCTGCCCCATATGATATCACCACCTGCCTTACTGTAGAGTAAAACCCATCATCCCAACACGACCCATCTTGACCTCCCCAGGGACCAAGTGTTACTGGCTTCTTCCCTGAATCCTCAAAACTCTGCATCATAAGTTTAAGTCAACTCTAGTCAGTCACTCAAATTGTGGTATAAATTAGTCTACCATCAAATTCAACTGTTGAAATTCATGTAGTTTTTAGTAATTACCATATGGGAAAACTTAGCAAAAGACTGAGAAGATGAACAAGGCGAGTATTTGAGGACCCTTTGAGAAAATGTTGCAGTAACGAAAGGGAAGACATGAAAGGAATTTAAGGGAGCAAAAAGAGTGCTAATGCTTGCAAAATAAGCTAAGGAGGTCAGGGTTCAATGGAAAAAAGCATCAGATCCTCCTAAAAAAAAGAGTAATATCTTTTTCATGCTAGCTAGCAAGATAGCATTTGTGATTTGTTAGAGTAATAGATTCTTGTTGTGCAGTGTTATTCATTTTCTTCTAAATGCGCATTTAGAAGAAAACCAATTCTAAAGTGCAGGGAAAAAGCTAACAGAGAGAACTTTGCTTATTATTATTATGTTTGTTTGATCAGTATAATTATTGATGAAATAAAATTAAAAATAAATATTTTTTTTTATTTTTAAATGTGGTAAAATGATAAAATAATAATAAATAATTATATAAATATGTTAAGAAAATAAAACATTCTAATATATTTCTACGATATTTCTACGAGATGTGAGAAGAACGAGGATTAATGTTTTTACTAGATTGTTTTACATTTTATTCTAAATTAATAATTAAACTAAACACATAATACTTTAAATCATTCCTATTACCGTAAACTAAACATGTTGTTTATTCTTATCTTGAAGTATTTCCAGCATTTCTTCATGTCATGTAAAAGCAATCATCCTAAACAGGGCATATAATTTTCACTGCAATTTACTTTGCTTCCAATCCCTTTTAGAATATACATTACAGGAACTATCACCTCTCACAGCTATTCAATTTGTCACTAGTTAGAAACAAAGCACCTCAATGTCTCATTGAAGAATTTATTCAATCTGATCTAGGAATCTTTTGTTGGGTTTGCTGGCAGGGTACTACTACTTTCTATCAGAAAACTTTGAAAAAACTTGTAGGTTCTCCAACTAAACCACACATATTTTTTCATTTGGTATCCAGTCCATATATACTTTATACAAGTCAAGAAATGGAAATCCCAGGTGAACTCTATCATGATACTCAGCTCATAGTGAATTACAAGCCCCACTACATCTCTCAACTTCTTTATTATTACTATGACTCTTCAATGTTTCGTTATCTGTTTGATTTTGACTTTCTGTTCCCCATCTCAGATAGAAGGATAAGGCTTACTAAGAGCAGGTACAAATACCTGGCTTCCTTACTTTTCTTTTCTTCCTAATATAACTCTAATAGTATAAAAAACATGCATTTTTTAACATACATGTTTTTTTCAATTGAAAAACATTTGTAAATCCATGATGGTAATTAAAAATCAAACTTCGTTTATAAAATATATCATCCAATCAAACTTAATAAATATAGACAACAGAAAACTTAAAAACAGCAACTAAATAAAGATACTTTTACCATTAAAATGAGAAAATAAATAAATCTAAATATCTAAACTGGAAAATGTATACAAATTTAGGTACACAGTTTCAGTAACCAATAATAGTTTATGTGAATATGTACACTTTTGACGCTTTTATTGTATTGCCTTTCTTTTCATAAAATAGCTTAGCTGTTGTATATAGCATAACTCATCATAATTTAGGATGAATGGTGATATTGACTCGTAGCTTTATACAAATAAGTAGAAAATTTCTATAATTTTTAAAGAATTTAAATGGTTTCTATAACTTTAGAAAAAATAGCAAAAAGGTTAGGCGTTGATCATTGATAACTTTTTTGGTTGAAAATACCTCCATCATTAATGTAACATCACACCTTAAAATTTTCTTTCTTTAATTTTCCTCCATTTTCAAAGAAAAAGTAAAAGTGATGCCAGATATTATAGGTCCTATAATTATCTAAAAAACAGTTTAGTCTTGAAATTTGTGAATAATTTTATAAGAAAATGTATAGTTGGTCTTATTTTTAAAATTCGGTTAAAAAACTAACATTAAAGAATATGCTTTCACCTTGTGATCTTTATCCCAAAAGGCATTCATGAGATAAAAAAAAAATATGCTCTTTCAATATTTTCCAACAATTTTCTCTAATGTTTAGATGTTATTTGGCTGTAAGAATTGAATTAAGTTGATTTTTTAAGATAATTTTATTGTAAATATATTTCTAGTTTTTGGGATCATGATATGCTATAAATAAGCTATTATAATTAAAACAGTCTAATACAATTGAGTAATTTAAAAACAGTAAGAAATTTTATACAAAGAGGAAAAAATAGTTCACCATATATTCTAATTATTTTTTGCTTTTTTTTCCTTTTGTTAATCCCTTTTTGAAAAAATTAAGTTAGGAGTAAAAAGATATAAAAGTCCTTTAGGTATCTCACACTTTAATTATCCATAGAATCACCGTTATAATTAACAAAATAATCTAATGTCATTAGCCTCTTAGAAATAATTTAGCCTATTAAAGAAAATAATAGGACTTGTAATACATAAACTAATAATTTTAGCATTCACCAAATGCATTTTCGATCATAATTTCAAGAAAACATTTGTTCAAATGTATATGCAAATGGTATATTTACGTGCAGCTTCTTGAAGACATCTAGAAATTTTAAAAATTACATATCAATTTTTTTCTTTTACAGTCTTTGAGGAAAATGAATTATGAGCTGTAGAGGTTGCTCTTTTTGGTTAAATTATTTCCTTTTTAATGCTCTGTTTATCCACTTGTTTCTCCTCATTCTTTTTAACTTCATGTTTTTCCTCATCATTTTAAGTCTCATGTTCCTCTTTTAAAGTTTTATCACTCCTCAAGGCTTATCTTCTTGGGTTTGTAATTGTGCCACTTGGATGGTTATCTTGAGGCCTTTGACTTATATATGTTGAAGTGTGAATTATTTTTTGGTTCAAATTACCCATATAGCATGCCAATTTAGGATTGTTTAGACCATTATCAAATAAAGGAGCTCCACCACAAAAGACACAGGAGACCCTTAAATTTTAGACCTAGTTTATACTCACTGGCTAGTTTTGAGCCTTCAAAAGATTCACCAAAGATGACACTTGAACTATAAGTGCTATAATGTCATTTACCTCATGCACTCTGGCTACTCTTCTTATGGATTCCATTCTATTCATTGGTCATTGATAATTATTGATAGCTATTTTGTCGAGTAAATTATAAGCTTGATTGTAAGATTTGGCTAGACAAGCTCCATTAGTAGATGCATCAATAATGGTTCTTGTTTGAGTATTGGGACCATTGTAGAAAGTCTCTATTTGGATCCAATAAGGAATACCATGGTAAAGACACTTCCTTAATTCTTTGAATCTTTCCCATACCTCATATAAAGATTCTTTTTCATATTATTGTAGGATGTAATGTCATTCTTAAGCTTGAAATTCTTTGTTGGTGAGAAATATTTCATCAAGAATTTCTCTACCAAATCATTCTAAGTTGTAATGGAATTAGATGGCAAAGAGTTTAGCCAAGCTCGAGCGTGGTCTCATAAAGAGTAAGGGAATAATCTAAGCCTAAATATCTCCTTGGCCATACCAATGAATTTGAATGAATCTTCAACTTCAATAAACAATCTTAGATGTAGATGAGGATCTTGTGTTAATAATTCACTGAATTTTCCAACTATTTGTAACATTTGAAACATTACTAGCTTTTGATTCAAAATGATTAGCTTGAATGTTTGGCCTTGTAATACTTGGATTCAGCCCTTCCAATATATGTAATGCATATTTATTCATAGCTCTGTGCCTATCATCCATTAAAGGCATCTGATTGTTCAAATTTAACTCATTATTGTTTATTTTTTTATGGATTAGTCATTTCTTCTACTTGGGTGACAAGTTCTTGTTTTTTTATTGATCCCAAAGTATACTCGATTATGGGATCTAAAGACAAAATATCTTCCTTATGGACTCTGCTCATACAACAGAGCCAAATACATACCTAACAGACTAAAGGAGATGTCAAAATAAATAAATAACTAAATAAATTAAAGAAAAATTAATAAATAAAGAAAAATAACTAAAATAAAATAAAAATTAATTTCTAATGTTTATAATCCCAAACAACAATGTAAAAAACTTGATCGATATGAATTATGTGCAATGAATACATAAGTATATATATCACAACTAAGTAATATAATAATAAGTAAAGATCGTTCCCACAGATATTATATTATTATAAATTAATTTTAAAACTAAAAAGTACAGATCAATTTATTTTGTGTTTTGTGAAGATAAAATTAAAAAAAAACTAAAAATAAATAATAGTAATTAATTAACTTAAAATTTAGCAGCTAAGAAAACATATGAAAAAAATATCAAGGAATATGTAATCCCCTAATTTTCTAAACATATGAATCAATAAAATCTCTCCAATATAAATCCCAATCATTTACATAATCAACTCAATCTAACATAACATTTATTCCTAATAGAGATTGAGGTGCTGATGGATCTCAAATATTCTCAAGATCCTTTGTAAGAAATTGGTTGTCAAATGACTAGGGCAAACGCATAATAGATATTGAGGTACTGATTGATCTCAAATATTCTCAAGATCCTTTGTAAAAAATTGGTTGTCAAATGACTAGGGCAAACACAAAGAAGATGAAAGAAACTTTGCAAGGCTTGATCATAGAAGTGTAATACGAGGAGGTTGTGCTAGAATATTCTAAAACTAAATTCAAGGATTCCAAAACTTCACCAATGATGGTCTATTATCTTTTCATGTAAAGGATAAATTTGGAATATCAAGTTGGATGCAAGGATTAATTTAGCAAGCAATTTTCATTTTAGTTAATTATATGCTTTCTACGTTTTATTTATCATAAGTCTTTTTAGTCTTTTATTTTTTTAAGGATTGATTAGTCTCAATCTAGAACTAAATAGGCCCATTTCAAAAAGGTTTTTACTTTACCTTATTGTGTTCTTTATTGAATTCTTGAATTCGACTTATCAAATGGAGTGATCAACCTTTGTGACATCTCAAGGTTAGGGTTTTAAGGACTTTATTTCTTTTGGGTTCTAATTTGATCATATTTAACACGTTCCTAGCAGATCGATTGTTTTTATTCCTTTGAGTTCCTAGGTTCCTAAAGTTGTTCACCTAGAAGATCATTTGGTATCAAAGCTTTGGTTTCTTGAAATATGTTATCTATCTACATCTATCTTTGTTTTAGTTCTTGATTCAAAAAAAATTGTCCTTCATAGTTTTGTGTTTTCTTTCAATTTCGTTTTCATTGTTTTTGTATTTAGGTTTTGTTTCATAATTCTCTTTAAATTATTCCTATCTTTTTAATTTGTTTTTTGTGATTTATTTTCTATGTTCAATCTATCTTTGTTATTAAAAAAAAGACTTATGTTGTTATTATTAAAAAAATGAATCATATTTTGGTCAAGCGAGATAAGAAAAGAAAGATCTTGAAAAGATTTCTAACTTAGATTATTTCTTTCCTATTTTAAATTTCCTAAATTGGTTATTTACTCATTTCCATATTCCTATATTCTTTCCATCTTCCCTTCAATTTCCTTTCTTCTTTCTTTCCTTATATTCTTATATTGTTATTATTTATTTCCCTATATTCTTATTTCTTTTATTCTTATTCTTATATTCTTATATTTATTCTTATATTCTTATATTCTTTCTTATATTTGGTTATTTAGAATCATCTTTAGACTTTCTTTTTGTCACCATTTGCCTCTAATAAGTTTTAAAAATTTTATTTTTGAGATTATCACCAACAAATTAATTGATTCTTGAGATTAGTTGAATTCTTTGATTGTATTAAGAACATAAAAGAGGGCTAGCTTAGGCTTTGAATGGTAAAAGGAAAGAGAAATCATCATAGAGAAAAAGCCAAAATAGTGTGAAACACGAGTGATAACAATTCGATTTGAGAGCAAACACGTGAGTGTGAGGAACAATACTTTTTATTTCATTTTATTTTACAAGTTGAAAACATGAGTAAAGAAGGAGGAGAACCATAAGAATTCAACATGAAATTCTTCATCAAGGTTTTTAATGACCAATTTAAGTTGCTAAATATAAGGTTGAATGAATTAGAATCATCTTCCAATTTTAAATCAAATAAAAGACATAAGTTCGATGAAGAAGAAGAAGTTGATTCCAAAGTGGAGTAGAGAACAAGTTATAACCGAGATAAGAAAGTTGACTCCAAAAGATATAGCAATATAGGTAGTATAAAGATGACAATTCTGACTTTTCAAGAAAAGAATAATCCTGACCTATATTTGGAGTGAGAAAGAAAGGTTAAACATGTATTTGATTGTCATAATTACTCTAAGGAGAAGAAAGTAAAGCTAGCATCCGTAGAGTTTATAGATTATACAGGTATATGGTAGGATCAATTGGTGGCCAATAGGCAAAGGAATGGTGAGAGGCCTATTCGATCATGGGAAGGGATGAAGTTGGTGATGCGTAAGAGATTTATACCTAGCCATTACTACAGGTAATTATATAGAAAATTGCAAGGGTTGGTTCAAGGTTCTATGAGTGTAGAGGATTATTATAAGGAAATGGAAATTACCATGATTAGAGCAAACATAAAGGAAGATAGAGAGGCAATAATGGCTAGATTCCTTACTAGATTGAAAGGACAACAAAGCTTCCTTCAAAACAAAAGATGAAGCAAATTCAAAGAATTCAGTTGTAGTTCCTAAAGGTAAACCCAAAACTAAAACTCTTACTAAGTCACGTGATATTAAGTGTTTTAGATGCCAAGGATTTTAACACATTATTCATGAATGCTCAAACAAAAAGCTATGGTTGTACATGCAAATAAAGAAATCAAAAGTGCTAGTTCATGTGACGATGAGATGCCACCATGGAAGGATTATTCTGATGTTGAAGTGGAAGATCCATGCATAGAAATTTACTTGTCACATGGAGAACCCTAAGTATAGATCCTAAGGATGAAGGAGATAAGGAGCAATATGAGCATATTTTTCACACAAGATGCCACGTGAAGGATAAGATATGTACGTTTTTTTATTAATAGTGGGAGCTATATTAATGTTACTAGTATTTTTTGGTAGAAAAGTAGAATTTGAAGTAGCAGAAGCCTCTTAAACCATGCAAGCTATAACAATTGAATGACTGTGGAGAAGTAATAGTCAACAAACAAGTTTGGGTTCCTTTTTCGATTGACAAGTATGACAATTAAGTTTCTTTGTGATGTGGCACCAATGTATATTGGTCATATAGTGCTTGGAAAACTGTGGCAATTTGATAGGATGGTGTCGTATGATGGGTACAAAAATCATTATTCTTTTATAATGAACAACTGAAAAGTTGTATTAGCCTGTCTCAAACCATTACAAGCTTATGAAGACCAGATTAGGATAGAAATAGAGTACAATATGAAGGAGAAACAAAAAAGTGAGCAAGAGGAAAATATAAAGAGAGCAAGTGAGGATGAGTGGAAAAATGGAGAGAAAAGTGAGCAAACAGGAGAAGAAAATAAAAGAATGAGTGTAATTACTGAAAAACATGAGATTAAGAGTGTAATGATGGCAAGGAAATAAGTACTTGTACTTATGTACAAGGATGTTTATCTTTCTACTAATGATCTTAACTCATCTTTACCTAGTGTTGTTGTGTCCTTGTTTTAGGACTTTAAGGACCTATTTACTGAAGATATTCTCTATATATTACATCATTTGAGAGAAATTGAGCATTAAATAGACTTCATACCCGAATCCGTAATACCAAATCTACTTACTTATAGAACTAATCTTGAGGAAACAAAGAAGATAGAAAGGAAAGTGGATGAGTTTCTATAAAAGGGATTTGTAAGGGAGAGTCTTTGCCCATGTTCGATTCTTGTCATCTTAGTCCCAAATAAAGATGAAACATGGCACATATATGTGGATTACTGAGCTATTAATAAGATAAGAATAAAGTATAGACATGATATCCCCAGATTAGTTTATATGCTTGATGAATTGCATGGTACTCATTTATTTTCTAAAATTGATTTAAAGAATGGTTATTATTAGATTCACATAAAAGATGGAAATGAATGGAAAACTTCATTTAAGACTAAATATTGATTGTATAAGTGGTTACTGTTGTCTCTTTTAGAGAACATAAAACATGCAAGCATACATGGTCACAAGTAATAAGATTTGTAAGTAAAGTATCGTTTCCACAGAGATTTGTCACTATAGTTTGTCGAGTACTAAAATTATTTCTCTCTGATTTTATCCAAAACGATCGTTGATTTAGAAAAAGTTTAAGAAAATAGTTGTATAACAAAATAAAAGAAATCTAGGATTGTAGTTTTTCACCAAATTAATCCACTCAAATCATATTATTTTCTCTTGATTTATATTTTTATGGTACATTTAATTTGTCAACCAAAAACTTCTAATTTTATCCATACATCTCTTCCGAGCTCCGTATAGACACACATCGTTAAATTAATTCACAATATTCCTATGAGAATTAAATTCACCAAGATTCATTACATTCTAAGTTCTCAAATGGCCACACATACAATTAGGGTATATTCCTATCCTTCATCATACATGTCATTCTATCCATGAGCAATATACACAAAAATATCTCTTCCAAGTTTATTTAAGTGTCACGGATCATTTGATAAAATTCGTAAATAATCAAAAGCATTAAGCACAAATAGAATAAACAAATCGAACGTCTTATAAATCTTTAAAAAATAATTAAAATCAAAGCTTCATAAATTTAGATAAAATGCAACCCTAGAAAAATTAAATTACTTAATAAATTAAAAATTTAAATTACAGCAGTTAAGGAATATGAGATGAAGAACAAAAGAAAACTAAATCATTTCGGGTCGTAAATATTTGGCACACGCATAACACAACAGAAGCCAAAAAATGGCTTCTGTGTATTCCACAGTCCAACCCCAAACACTACTAAAAATCCAAAACTCTAGAACTCCCAAACTTAAACTCCAAAAAAACTCTAAACTCCAAAACTCAACAATTAATGCCCTATTTATAGCTAGAAAAATACATCTAAAAAAATACATTTTTTACATTTTCTAGACACGCGGGAGGACAAAAATGTATGTCAAAAATAATAAATTAATCTGCGTGGGGGACAACAATTTTGAGATACGCAAACACGTAAAATAGGGAACGTGCGCCGCTCTGGTTTCTTTTTCAATAAACTCTACCACGTGTCACGATCTGATTCACTGCAAGATAAAGTGGGACATGTGGCAACCTTTAATTGGTAGGAGGAACAGGCGCACGCGACATGGGTAGCACGGGATAACCGGCACCGAGAAAGTGGGGGACAGTAACTGGAACGCGTGCGTGATTCTGTGTTTTTGCGCTCACCAAAACCTTGCCACGTGTCAGAATATGATTGGCTGAAATATAAAGTGGGACACGTGGTAGTTTACAATTCGTTGTATAACCGGGCACATGTGAAACGGCCACACGAGATCACGCCTTGGTTGACGCATGAGAAACGTGGGTCCCACCCTGCATGCCGGCCTGCGCGGCAGGTGGGTCCCACTGAGCGCGCCGAGCCACGTGAATCCTGAATACCCGCATACACTCTCTTTTGTCGCGTTTGTAATCGACGCGCCACATCGTATCCGTTGATATTTTGATCGAACGGTTGGTGTCACGTGTAAGTGATGGTACGCGTGGCCTCCTTTTCCTGCGCAGAAAAATAAGTTTTCTTAATTACATTTTAACCCACAAATGTATTTCAAATTACATTTTAAACTTTATTTAATTACAATAAAGCCCTCTTCTAATTTAAATTAAATTTTAAAATTTTAATAATTAAAATTAAGCCCAATTTTAATTTAAATTATATTTTAGACTTTTTATAAATTGCAATTAAGCACTCTTTTATTTGAAATTATATTTTTATACATAAATTTGCAATTAAGTACGTTTTCGATTCAAAATATTTAATTTTCTTAAAAATATATTCCTTAACAAATAAACAATAAATATTAATTTATTTAACTAAAGATAACTAAAAATATCAAGAACATAGTAATTATAATTAATAAAATAGACGAAAATAAGTATATAAAATACAGTTATCAGTTACTAATGCCTTTCGGTTTAACTAATGCACCTAGTACATTCATGAGGTTAATGAACCATGTCTTGCGTTATTTCATAGGAAAATATGTGGTAGTTTACTTTGATGATATTGTAGTTTATAGCAAAAATTTGGATGAACATGTGGAACACTTGCATGCTATTTTTTATGTGTTGAGAGAGAATAAATTATATACCAATCTTAAAAAGTGCACATTTTGCATGAAATCTGTCATGTTTCTTGAATTTGTTATTAGTTTGTAGGGTATTAGTATTGATGAAGAAAATGTAAAGGCAATAAGGGATTGGCCTACACCTAAGAATGCAAATGAGGTAAGACGTTTTCATGGTTTAGCGAGTTTTTATCAAATGTTTGTTAAAAAAATTAGTTTTATTGCTACACTTTTGAATGAACTTGTTAAAAAGAATGTTGTTTTTAAGTTGGATGATGTTCATGATCGAACTTTAAAAAATTTAAAAGATAATCTAACTAATGCACTTTTGTTGTGTTTGCCTAACTTTGATAAAGCTTTTTTGATTGAGTGTGATGCATCCGGGATTGGCATAGGCTCTGTTTTGATGTAAGATTCCAAACCAATTTCTTATTTTAGTGAAAAGCTAAGTGGAGCAATGTTGAATTATCGTACTTATGACAAAGAGCTTTATGCATTAGTGAGAACTCTTCAAATATGGTAGCATTGCTTGTGGTCGAGAGAATTCATCATTCATTCTGATTATGAGAGTTTAAAGTTCTTGAAAACCATAGGTAAGCTTAATAAAAGTCATGCTAAGTGGTTTGAGTTCATATAAATGTTTCCTTATGTAATTAAATACAAGTGTGGGAAGGAAAACGTTGTGACTGATGCATTGTCTAGGAGGTACATATTACTTCATTACAAACTAAATTACTTGGTTTTGAATTACTTAAGGATTTTTATGCCCATAATTCTGATTTTAGCAAAGTATAGAATACATGTTATAAGAGTGCACTTGGTGATTTTTATAGGCATGAAGGATTTCTATCCAAGAAAGATAAATTATGTGTGCCTATTTGTTCAGTTCGTGAGTTGCTTGTTAGGAAAAGTCATGGGGGAGGTTTGATGGGTCACTTTGGTGTTCTAAAGACTTTAGATATTTTATGTGAGCATTTTTATTGACCTAATATGAAGCATGTTGTGCAATCTATATGTGAAAAGTGCAACACATATAGGAAAATGAAATCTAAAGTTAAACCACATGGCTTGTATACCTCTTTTTACCTATGCCTAATCAACCTTGGATTGATACATCTATATATTTTGTTTTAGGATTACTAAGGACTCAAAGTGGTAAGGATATCATATTTATTGTTGTTAATAGGTTTACTAAAATGGCTCATTTTATTGCATGTTCTAAAACCAATAACGCAACACATATTTTTTATTTGTTTTTTATAGATGTGGTTCATTTGTATGGGTTTCTTAAGATAATTGTTATTAATGAAGATGTTAAGTTCCTAAGTCATTTTTGGTACACTTTATCGAATAAATTAGGAACTAAACTGTTATTTTCTACTATTACACATCCTCAAACGGATGGTCAAACTGAAGTAGTTAATAGGACATGCACTACTTTGTTGCCTACTATCATTCAAAAGAATTTAAGGTAGTGGGAGAAGTGTTTTCCACATATTGAGTTTGCATATAATAAGACAGTTCATTCTACTTCTTCATTTTCTCCTTTTGAAATTGTTTATGTCTTTAATCTTTTAACACTTGTGGATATTTTTCCTTAGCCTACTAATGAGCATGTTAATCTTAATGGTGACAAAAAGGCAGATCTTGTGAAGGATTTACATGCCAAAGTTTGGGCCAACATTGAAAGGAAGAATGAGCAATATGATAAGAAAGCTAATAAGGGGCACTTGAAGGTTGTTTTCCAACCTAGAGATTGGGTTTGAGTGCACATGCATAAGGAGAGGTTTCCCACACAACAGAAATCAAAATTGTAGCCTCAAGGAGATGGACCTTTTCAAGTCTTGGAACGGATCAATGATAACGCCTAGAAGCTATATTTTCCAAGTGACTATGGCAATGTTAGTGAAACTTTTAATGTTTTTGATTTATCTTTGTTTGTTGTAGGTGATTCGAGGATAAATATTTTCAAAGAGGAGGGGAATAATGAAGATCGAGGTACTAATCAAGTTGATAATCCAAATATTCTCAAGATCCTTTGCAAGGAATTGGCGGTCCAATGACTAGGACAAAGATAAAGAGGATGAAAAAAGATTTGCAAGACTTGATCATGGAAGTGCAATACAAGGAGGCTGTACTAGAAGATTCTAAAACTAAATTCGAGGATTTCAAAGCTTCACCAAGGATGGTCTATTATCTTTTTATGCAAGAAATAGATTTGGAAGATCAAGTTTGATGCAAGGATTAATGTAGGAAGCAATTTTTGTTTTAGTTAATTGTGATCCTTTATATTTTATTTATCATAAGTCTTTTTAGTCTTTTATTTTTTTAAGGATTGATTAGGCCTAATCTATAACTAAATAGGCCCATTTCATTTAGGTTTTTTCTTTTAGGGTTTGTTGCTTATAAAAAGGAGTAGCTATAAAATTTTGAGGAGAAATTTTTGATCATTTATCAAGTTTATTTCAGAAAGCTTTTTGCTTTTCCTTATTGTGTTCTTGATTGAATGCTTGAATTCGACTTATCAAAAGGAGTGATCAACCTTTGTGGCGTTTCAAAATTAAATTTTTAAGAACTTTGTTTCCTTAGGGTTCTAATCCGATCATCTTTAACACATTTCTAGTAAATCAATTGTTCATATTCCTTTGAAGTCATGGTTTCCTAGGGTTGTTCGCCTAGAGGGTCTGCATCAATTCATCTCTCAAGTAAACTGTACACATATAGTAATTAACCTAATCATACTCTCATATCAATTAAATAACATACTAGTCATGAAATTCATTAATTATAGATCGCATACATAAGAATCATATATCTATACCTAAAAACTCTGAATGTTATTTAATTAAGATAAATAATTAAATAATTATCTCAAATATATTTAATTGCCTCTTTTGATCAATTTGTTGGCCAAATCATTATTAACTTAAAAATTAAATTAAATAATATAATTGAATCAAGATCATAATTAGGGTAAAAATGTTAGATCATCACATGTAGAAAATTGTGTTCACAAAACCCCTAGATTAAAAAATTATCTAGACATGATTTTGTTCATAAATCTCATATTATTCATAAAAAATACATTAAATTAATAAATAAATTAGAAGAAGAATAAATATAATCAATCTCTTGACTTGTAACACCAATATTCTCTTGAATATCCATAAAGTTTTATCTCCTTTTTGAACTTTTTATATATTTTTCTCTCTTCTTAGCATCGAAAATTGATAAAAAATTGGTAAATTTGGCTCATAGGATTTTTGAGACAATTAAAGAGTTAAATTAGACTCAAATGAAATCTAGACCATCAAATTAGCTTCAGATCAAGGGCTAAGATAGAAAAAAGAAAATTAAATAGCCTTGGAAAATGGGATCACGATATGTGGTATAGGAAAAATAATGGACGAATCAACACACGACATATGGTAGGTAGGCTAGTCGTGGTCAATGACATGTGACATGCTGTAATTCACTGATTTAGATTACGTGGTACCCTGGTGGAACAAACGAATGAATCATGTGACGATGCGTGGCACGATCGTTGACAACTCAGCAAAACTAGGAATGAACACCATGTATACACGTGGCAACATATGTATAACCTCATACACGCAGTGTGGCTTCTCTATACTTGCATGGCATCTACGTGGCGATGACTAGTTAGTTGTAAACATGACACCTCTGTTTTGCACCCCTTGCTTACATGGCATTCATGTGTCCTCTTCTGATTGATCCTACAATAAAATATTCATAGAAAAATCCAATAAAATTCCAAAAACATTTTAGAAAATTCCCAAAAAAATATATTTTCATCCTTTTTTACTAGAAAGTTCATATTTTAATATTTTTAACTCCAAAAGTACACCTATTGAATAAAATGAACAAATATTAAGCAAACAAGTGCAATAATGACTCTACATTCATAGAGTGATCAATTTCCAACATCTATCCTTAAACTTGATTTGACATTACAAGTAAGCTTCTCAACCTAATAAAGTCTTCATGCTTGAGTAACTTGGTGAGGATGTCAGCAAATTAATCTTGAAGCTTCACGTATGTAGTGGTGAGTATCAATATGTTTACTTAAATCATGGAGCATTAATTACTTGCTAATGTTAGAGCAGATTTGTTGTTAATATAAACCTTTGTTGGCTCCTCTTGTGGCCATCTCAATTCTTTCAACAAATTTTTGAGCCAAATAGCGTGACAAGCACTTGATATAGTAGTTATATACTCAACTTCATAGGCTAAAAGAGTAAATATTGGTTGATTCTTTGGCTTACAAGTGAAGGTCGTATCTCACATGAATGACACAAATCAAGTAGTACCTTTTCGATATCAGCATCTCTATCCCAACTTTTATGACTATAACCAACAAAATTGTAATCATTAGTTGTTGAAAAGAACAAGCCAAAGTTGATTGTACCTTTGAGATAGCAAATAATTCCTTTTACAACCTTGAAGTGAGTCGTGATTGGATTCTCCATGCAACAACTGATGAGTTGGTGTTGAGTGCTTAAAAACACTATATATAACATGATTTTATGCACTTTAGATATCAAAATAGATTTATATTTGAATAATTATATCAACTTTTTAGCAAATCAACCTTTTCAGAATCACAAGTATACTTTATCATTTTTAGCTACAAAATGATTCAATTGATCAACACTTTTAGAATTCAACCTAAAAGCACTCTATTTCAACCATGAAGCATAAAATAATAACATATGTAAGCCTTACATATGTTCCAAAATAAAGTAAGATAGTCGTAACGTGATGAAAGTTTTTGTGTATTGTGGCTCTAGACAATTGGATCAAGATTTCGTGTTCTAGTTAGGCTTATGCCATGACACAAAAGAAATACATGACATGACGTGCGACCCTCTTATCCTTATTTTCCCCTCTTTTGCAACATATTCCCAACCTATAAATACCCCATCTACTTCATTATAAATTCATCCCTCAATATATTCACCAGCATTCTTCTCTTTCTCTAGCTTTCTTAGTTTTTATGTTTTAGTTCTTCTCTCATTTTGAGAGTTGAATAATTTTTATGTTTATGTTATAAACAGTTTAGATTAGGTTATGATAATAAGTGACATTAATAGGAGTTTCTCCATATAAAAGCTTGGTGCAAGAGTTATCTATAATAATACAATTAAGGTATTAACTTTAATTGTAATCTATTTATAGTTTTAAAATAATGTATCTTTCTAAATTTTATATTTAACACATTGATCATAAATCAAATTAAGCATGTCTGACTCATTGTAATAATAGAATTTTAGTTATGTTATTATGTTTGTGTAATATTAAAATATGTGAATATTTTTAATAATCATTAAACACATTATTTCCGATTGAAGAATTTTTACAAAGTTTATTATCAAAAAATATATTGACGATATATTTTTCATAATAGATTTAAAATAAAATTGGGTTCTATAAATATGAATCTGGATTTAATCTTAGATGTTAGATGTAATTATCTTAATCTAATTTAGAGTCATATTCTATTTTAAATATTTTTATAAGATTTATTATTAGAAAATATCTTAAGAACATATTTTTGTAATAAATTTAAAATTTGAAAGTTAGGTTTAAGATTCATGAATCTACAATCCAATTTAGACAGCTTGAATAGAAGTTTAAAATGATCAGCCCGACCAAAGGTGATAAGTTAAATGGTTTGTTAATTTATTAGAAGATAAGGATAATTTAATTAAGTTTAAAATTATTGACCGAATCGAAGGTGGCAAGATTAAATCTAATTAATAAAAAATAACTATATCACCAAAGGTGTTATTTATACATATAAGAAAGAATCAATAATTTAAGTTTATATTTCATTATCCTAATTAATTTTACCAAACATAATCAACTAGTTAAATATCTCATTAATTCTCTATTGATAAATGAATTAAATGTCTACCTATTATCTGTGTAAACCTATCTTCATTTATCTTTTATTATTTCATGTTATTAATATATATATATATATATATATATATATATATATATATTGTAAACCAAATGTTGTGATAGAATGTTTAGGTTTATTTTTCATTTTTAAGAATATGTTGAATTTAAAAATCACGTATTTTCTCTTTAGATCGACCTTGGAAGTATACTTATCATTTCTTATAAAGTGATTCATACACTTACAAGCTATTTTATAAATAAAAAAACTCGATCATTAGTCAATAGCATAGAGAATTTTAGGCCTTGTGCATGTCAAATAACATAGACTTCTAACCAAACTCTTGAAGAGTGTCATATCTGACTTTTCTTATTCATCATGCTTAGACTACTTGCTTCCACACTCTACTGATGTGCTAATTGGCTTACAGTTGTCTATCTTGAACTTCTTAAGGATCTCCTTTGCATAACTCTCTTATGAGATAAAAATTTCATCTTCTTTTTGTTTAACATGGATGCCAAGATATTATGCCGTAAGTCCACCGTCAATCATCTCAAACTCTTTTATCATTGCTTTCTTAAACTCTTCAAACATGTTTGGATTATTAGTATGAAGATCAAGTTGTACACATACAAGTACATAATCATAACATCTTCTTCCTTGATCTTGATATAAAGGGCATGCTCACACGGACATTTGATGAAGCCATTTTCTTTCAATATGTATATTATATGCCCTTGGTGTTTGTTGATTCTATCCTTAAAGAATCCTTTTTACCTTCAGAACTTTGTCTTCTTAGTTTATCACCATATATCCTACCAATTTATCGATGTAGACTTTCTCTTGAAGAACTCTATATAGGAATGTAGACTTTAGATCCTTTTGATGTATCCTCCCCCCTTATTCTATGTTGCCAAGGAAATAGTAAGTCTAATAGTTTCTAATCAATTAATGGGAGAAAATACTTCATCATAGTCAATTCCAACCCTTTAACCATAGCCTTTTACAACTAGTCTTACTTTGTATCTTTCAAATTTTTCAATAGCATTGTTCTTTGCTTTATACACCTATTTTATCCAATTGCCTTCTGTCCTTTTAGAAGTGTAGCAAGTTTCCAAGTGTTTTTTTCTCTATGGACTTAATTTCTTCATTAATTTCATCTCTTTGTTATTTTTCTTATGCATCTTCCTGTATACTCATTGATTTATAAAAAAAAGGTAGAAAAGTATGAGATCATTCCTTTCAGTGTCTTTATAAATTTCTTAATGATTCCTAACATGGTGCACTTCTTTTGTTTGGAAATGATGGTGGCTAGCCACCAACAATTATTATTGATGAAATAGGTGGAATTTTTGGCTCTTGTTTGACTTCTTCTAGTTGTTTTGTTACTGATTACTCATTCACTTTAAACTGGGAAAGAAGCCAATGAAGATAAAACTCTTACTTTTATCATCTAGCTTCGATCTTCTCTCATCAGGTACATGAACATGGGTTATATTTTTGAAAAACTCTCAAATCAAAAATTATAGGATTTCTTCCACTCCATGATTCTTGTGGTGTCTTTCTCCAAACACTTCTTGTTAAAGATCGATTAGATAGATAAACTATGCATGTTATTGCTTCAGTCCAAAAATCCCTTAGCATTCTCTTACTTTTGAAAATGTTTTGTACTGTATCAAGGATAGTTCTATTATTTCCTTCTATCACTCCATTTTACTAGACGATATTAGAATGGTGAGAAGGAGTTGAATTTTGTTTGCTTTATAGAATTCTCGGAACTCCTCGGAAGTGAATTCTTATCTTTAATATGTTCTTACTGCCTTGATTTCTCATTTACTTTCTCGAAAACTTCAAAACTTCTAACTTTTGCTTTAATAAATGCACCAATGTCTCTCTTGAAAAAGCATCTATAAAAAAAAGGAAAAAATTCTTGTTATCGAGAATGCATGGCTTGATAAAATTGCATATAATGAGAATCAAGAAGCATTATCGAAGGACCCAAGACATCCAAATGGGCCTATTATTCAAAAATTCACTTAATGAGCTCATTTATAAGTTGTTTAGACATGTGCTATAGTGTTGGGTTTTTTGGGCTTGGAACACAATGAGAGGTCGAATAAGATCCTCATTTGGAAAATTTCATTGAGAAACAATTGGTATTATCATCGTATCTTTGCCATATGATATCTAATTGAGATGAATCAAAATGTGCTAGAATTCTTACTCAATGGGGTGTAATCTTCACATAGATACAAATTTTCTAATTCAAAATATTATTGGGACAAAATGGGATCACAAGTTGCAGAAAAAATTGAGAAATATGGAAAACAATTTCCTTTCCTTTTTTATTTATGGTTGGGAGGCACTCTCTAGTTTTTCGGCTTTTATTTCTCGCAAATTAATTATCTTAAGATTTATTTATTTTCTGGCAAATATTGTTTAAGATTTCATATTTATTTTATTAGCTAGGATTTTATATTTTAATAAGCCATTATAATTCTAAGGGGAATAATCAATAAACTTTGAATATAGTTTTATGAGAGATTTTCTATTTTCTTCTTTTGAGATCTTTATCCAAACTTATGAAGAGTATTTTTGTGGCGTCCAAACTTGACTTATCACTCAAAATCCTCTTCATATTCTTGAGTGTGGCATCTCACATTTTGGTAGTTTTGGTCTCTATCTCTTTATGGATACTAGGTCAAGGTCCTTATTTTATTATATTTTTACAATCTGATTTGGAACGGTCCTAATTGAGATTTCAACATTGATTTTTGGGTCTCTATTCTCTAAGCAAGATTCATATCAACACACATCAACATGAGTGAGCTCTAGTGGCTTCTTAGCTTTTGAGTTTGACTCCTTTAGAAAGTTTTTTTCTAAAATGATTTCCAAGTAAACATCCTTTGTAATGTTTATCAAAATAAGTGATGGAATGTAGTCCTCTCACCATCTCCTTTTCTAACAATAAGAGTCCTCCAAAATTGAGATGCCAAAATCAAAGATGTTAGAGCCATAATGCATCTTTATAACAAGCATTTAAAGCATCTTTATAACAAGCATTTAGGCATTTTGGAACATCATTTTAATATTCAAATAAAAAATATATTCTTTGATATTTTTAACTTGGCAATTAAATCTCCTTTGTCATCTCTTAGCAAAAGACTACAACCTTTCATATGAATATCATATCATTTTTTAAAAGTTAACACAAACTCAAAATATTTCTTTTAATATTGGTCATATAGTAGACATTAAAAATTAATTGGTGACCAACATCTTTTGCTCAAATAAGGATGTTACCCCCTCCTTTCACCAATATTTTGGACTCATCTTTAAAAGAGACATTTTCTCTCACTGATTCGTTAAGCTCTACGAATGTGCTTCTTTTTACACATATATGGTTTATTGCACCAGTTTCTACATACTAAGTATTCTCTTGGTCTCTATCATTGTTATTGCAAACTCATAGCAACCTTTCTCCTATGTGCTTGCTTCTGCATAATTGATCTTTTCCTCAAACTTGTTTTTGGAAGCTTTACACTTTGAATCATAATGTCCAAAAAATTTATAATTATAACATTGAACTTGAGATTTTTCATACCATGAATTCAAAACTCCTTTTCCAAGGCCCTGTGTTAAGTTTTCCCATTTCTCGTAGTTGTTTGAATTTGTAGTGTTGTAATTCCAACATTGTCCATAACTATGACCTCAACCTCATCCTTGGCTTCAACATTTTCCTCAAGCATGCTGGTTTTCTATCATATCCTTGAATTTTTTTTTTGTTCCTTGAGTTGCATCTTGAGGAGTTGCTTGGTAATCCCTACTACTTCTTATGCTTTTCTTTATAAGCTGGCAATAATCCATTTGTTATTCGATAGTCATCTCTTCCGAATCTTTTGTTTCCTTAATTGTTACCACAATGTGCTCAATATTTGGATCTAATAAGCTCACTATATTCTCCATGATTCTCACATCTACTAATTTCTTGCCATTTATTTTTATTTGATTATAAATGGCAAAAACTCAAGAGAAGTAATTGAAAATGGGGTTAGACTCTTTCATATGTAAAGCTTCAAAATAGCCTCTTAGTGTTAGTAGACACGCTTTCTTGACTTGTTCAACTCCTTTGCACAAGGTTTGAACCTTTCCTCACATTTGTGTAGCAAACATTTCACTTGAAATATTCTTAAAATTATAATCATTTAAAATTTAATGGATGAGATAGAGAGCTTTCTTGTCTCTCTTTCTTAATTCTTTTAATTTTTTTAAGATAATGTAGCTTTATCTTATGGCTCATTATAACCTTTCCTTACAATCTCTAAAACATCATATGCATCAAGTAAAGTCTTTATCTTAATACTCCCATTGACATAGTTGCTCTTGTTGAGCATAAGGACTTGAAAGGAAATCATACTATTAGTTATATCTCTTAATAAAACTATAATTTTTTTGTATGAATAGATTTGAAATGTCAAAATAACTTAGGGGGTTTGAGACTCAATCAAATTCAATCCAACTTGGCTTAATTAACTTGATATGGTGGTTTCTAGAAGAAAACTCATGTCGGTACATGATAGGGCATCTAAACTCCAGTTGGGATAATCTTTTATGAGATTTGATTTGATATTCTATAGTGATATGTTTGGAAACATTTTACTAACTTTGATATCACTTTGTTGGAAGATGAAGATTTTATAATGCTTTAGAAGCCAATTAGGAAGTTTTAGAAGAGAAGAGGAAACAAAAATAATTTGGTGAAAGATAAGACTTATTGATTCTCAAATTTAACTGAATACAACATAAGCAAGACCATTCCTATTTATATTAAAGACTTCTCCTAATCAATGACTAAAATAGGGCCAATACATTTTTAATATAATGACCATAATTTACCTATTAGAATCATCCATTAAATTGTCTATTTTTAGGAGTTATCTATTATTCTCTCTTCCAAAAATATTTAAATATTTTTCTAGATAATTTTAGAGAATTTTTTTAAAACTTAACTTAATGGATAGGAAAAAGTTTTGTATGATACGCTAGTTTTATGCAAGAGTATAGATTAGTATCAAAATTATACAAAGGTACACTAGTGGTTGATTTTGAGAAAACCTTATTATCATAAATATCCTCAACTTAAAAAAATTTAAAATAAACAAAACTAAATTTTAATTTTTATAAAAAATGATAGAAATAATATAAAATCAAAAAATAATATGAAATCTACAAATAATTACATTCAATACGTTTAGTGATTTATAATTATGCCATTATTGTGAAAGATTTAACTTTATTTAGAAAATGATATTATATTTGCAATAATAACTAACATTTTCTTTGAATAAAAATAAATTTTGTTGAAAAAATAAAAAGAATAAAAATAAAAACTTAAAAATTTATAATTATAAAAATAATTTTTTTTTTAATTTTTATCTCATATATTTTTATTATTAAGAAAAATCAAGAACATCATTTCATTTTAAAAGTTATCTAATTAAAATTGAATATAATCATTTAAATTTATTTAATGTTGAATATTATCCAATTGAATCCTATTTAATATTATTAAGATATTATTTTTATTATTATAAATTTTAAAAATATTATTTTTGATAATCTTTAAATCTTTTTTAGTAATTATTATTCCCTTAATTTATAGCAGATGATACAACTAGAAACATAAATTAGGAGTTTGATAAGTTTTATAGATACAATTTTATTATTATTCTCTTTATATTTGGTGCATGGATGTTTAAAAATACAATACACATATTTTTTATACACAATTAAAAATATATATGTTTTTATAAAAAAAAAATACTAATTATGTCATGTAATAATTGAAACATAATTTTTTTTAATAAATGATATTTAATATATTTTTAACATATAATTTAAAAAGAAAAAGAAAAAGAAATATTGTCGCAAGCGAATAACGAAAGGTAATTTATTTAGTCCAATAAAGTGGTAAATTACTAAAAAAGAAAAAAAAAAAAAAAGCATAACGTATCGACTCTACAAACAGTGGACTAGTGTACGTAAAGGAAATGAAAATATTCGAGCAATGACCCGATGTCTTAGCCCTTGGGATTATTTTAAGACTACCTTTGACCTTTGGAATATTTGCCGGAGACAGTGTACAGAAAGAAAAGTGCCGATAAAATAGCATCCGATTATAATCTCTCTCTCTATTAGATTATGTTACACGTGGGCTTCTATGATTGGTTATATCTTTATTATCTTTATACGTAAGTAATTGCAGAAAAAAAAAACACTATAATCATCTAATATATATTTATTGAAATTTATCATGTAGTTAATGCTTGATATAAATTATTTGATAAATTATAATTTTATAAATAAATGGTAGAGTAAGTTAATACTCATTTAAATATAAATAATTCTATTCCATTACTTAATATTACTCACAATAATATTATTATAATTTAATTTATTATTATCATATTTTACTTTTTAATAATAATTATAATAAAATGTAACTAGATATATGATAAAATTAACTATTCAAAATTTTCATTGGTACAACAACAAGAAATTATGATAACCAACATCAAATAATTACAACTCAATTGAATAGTAATTAATGACAATTAACATCAATTATACCGTATGTAATATACTTGCTTTTAGTGGACATTTAATGAGTAAATGAGATTATAATGTTTTATGTGAATAAAATACAATATTAATGTAATTTTTTTAAATAATATAATTAAGATAGAGGATATACTACAAAAAATAATACAACACTTCGCCTGAGTAAATAGTGGTTGAAGAAACAACTAACATGTTAGGTCACAACAAATGAAATTAATATGTAAAAAAGCTTTCAAAAGCATATATATATATAAAAACATTATGAAAGGTAACATGATATTTTGATTTTTTTTTAAATTAAATATATTAATATTTATTAAAATTGTTGTATTTTATTAGCTTATGTCACATATTTTTGAATACTTAAATTATTTATTGTTAGTTTTGTTTTTTTGGATCTTTTGATCAAAAATTTAAATTTGATCGAATTAAAGTAAATATTTGAAGAGAAAAATATCCTAAAAAATTAAAAAATATGAAAAAAAAGTGAATAAAATTATTAAAATTAACTTAAAATGATTAATATATATATATAAATATAACAATAAGATAATTAAAATATATTTATTTAAAATTAAGTTATTATATAATATAATTTGTGAAAATAAGGTTAAGTATATTGCATTTTTTTATTTTTAAATGATATTGAAATTTTATCCAAAAAATTCTATTAACACGTGTAAATGGGTTATAGAAAGAAAATTATCACATAACCACAAATTATCATGGGATTAGATGTTTAAATAAATAAAATTTAAAATATTAAAAATGATAAATATAATAATAAGACGTTTAGAGTGAATTAATTTAAATTAAATTACCACTATTTAATTTATAAAAATAAAATAAATTTTTTTAAATTATAAAAAATCTATATAAAATTTATAATAATAAAAATATTATCTTAATAATATTAAATACGATTTATTTAATTATATTTTAATTTAAACTATATTGTCGTAATTTTAAATTAAATTATATATCAGATATTTTTTAATAAAATATATATTATTAAATAAATATAAAAAAAATATTTTTTATGATTATAAAATCTAAAGTTTATATATATATATTCTTGAATGGCATTGAAATTTGATGGTAGACCGATAAATGGATTACAGAAAGACAAATTATCACATGGTAGTATTATTAGTATGTTACCCACTACCAAACCTAATATGGAAGATGACATTTGTCATTTTCACAAATAATAAATTTTGCATGTGCTTCGCAACAATATATTCGTTGACAAACCTAGCTAAAAGAGATGGATATAGTACCATATTGGTTGGGGTCTCTTTTATCTTTAAAGCATTTTAATTAATAAATCGTTATGGATCACCAACATCGTCCGTATGAACGTACAGCTGGGTCTTTCTTTTATTTTATTTTTAATAGAATCATAATGCTTTAAATTCTAGGCTAATTTACGCTGTAACTATTCATAAAGAAAATTGACCCAAAAAAACAAAAAAAAAATTAGTTTCAAAATATATTTAAAAGTTAGAGATTAACCTTGTTCTCTGTATCTCTTCTACCCATCGCTAATGATGAAATAAACTTTAATGTGTGTTAATATATATACCACCACCGATTATTAACTAAGAAAATCTAATGCTAAAGTATAAATTTAATCTTATATTATTATATTTACGGTAATATCTTAATGTACTATTTACAAGTATTTGATCTATTTTTATTATCTATAAAATTAACATGATAAAATTCTAATTAATATTATAATTAATTTTTTATAAATTAAATACATTCATAAATCAACCACAAACATAATTAACATAAAAAACATAAATACATGTGTATATTATAGATAGATTATAATAAGAAATAAATCTTAACCTAGTTTAAAACATACACCAACAAGTATAAAATTAAGACTTATAGAACAACTAATAATGTAGTGATCTAAGTGGTAATTTGTGTATCAAATAACAATTAAAAATACTTAGAATTTAATCTGAAAATAACAAGTGCATAATGATGAACCACGATGAAAACTACAATAATTTTCTAAAATTATATATTTTATATATTCTTAAAGTGAACTATTGTTTACATATATATATATATATATAGAGCGAGAGTTTTGATACCTTAAATCTATATCTCGATTAAAAAGATTAAAAAACTTTAAAAACATTTGAAGCAGAATAGAAAGAAAAATTTTCTTAATTTTTATATTAGGTACAATTTGGATACATATATATATATATATATATAAGGATCTACGGAGAATATCCAGATTTCTAGGAGCTAACTTGATTTCTAGGAACTAATTTACACTATTTAAGGAAAGTAAATCACATCAAATCACAGCTATATACAAAAATATTAATATCTCTAAAATATACATCCATAATTATAAGAAATTAACAATCTATATATGTGGTTAGTTTGAATTTCTACACTCCCTCTCAAACTAGGCGATATATACTCATTAAATAAAGTTTAGAACTTAGCTTAATGAAGTTCAGATGAAAGGGTGCCTTTGTGAGGATGTTTGTTGTTTGAAGCCGAGATGGAACATTCTTTAGTGATATAATATTGCTTTCTATTTTTTTTGCTAATGAAGTGTCGATCGATCTCAATATGCTTTGTCCTATCATGATGGACAGAGTTCTTGGCAATAGCTATAGTTGATTGGTTGTCACATATCATATCTATAGGACCATAAATGCTATGAGTTCATCTAGTAGTCATTTTAATCAAATTCCTTTACAAATACCCTAAGCTAAGGCTCAAAATTCTACCTCAGCACTACTACGTGCCACCACCTGTTACTTCTTACTCTACCATGTCATTAAATTTCCTTATACATAGGAGTAATATCTTGAAGTTGATTTTTGGTCAATGAGGGATCCATCCCAATCTACATCCGTGTAGACCTCTAAGGAATGATTAAGAATCTTTTTAAACATTAGCCCCTTTCTAGGGTCCTTTTTAAGATATCTAAGAATACAATAAGTTGCCTTTTATGTGTGTTTCTGAAGGATTGCTTAGAAATTGACTAACAAGGTTCATTGCAAAACTTATATCTGGACACGTGTGGGTTAAATAGATCAACTTCCCTACTAAGCATTGATATTGTCTTTTATCCATACCCATTTCTTCAGTTTGAGGCTTCAATTATGTGTTAGGATCTATAGGAGTGTGCACTAGCCTACACCTACTCATACCTACCTTAGATGTCCTAAGTTTTTAATTTCAAACTCTTTGGATAAGAGAAGCTTAAGTCTTCTAATTTCCTCTTCATAATTCCTTGTGAAAACTATATCATCAAAATACATTATTAACACAATAATCTTACAGCTTTTGAAATATTTAATGAAAAGAGTATGATCAGCTTGATACTGTAAGTAGCCATCTTGTTTTAGCACCCTTATAAATTTGTCAAACCATGCACAAGGTGATTGTTTGAGCCCATATAGTGACTTTAGAAGGCTAAAGACTTTGCCTCATGTACAATTAGTTTCAAACCCTAGAGGTATAACCATATATACTTTTTCTACTAAGTCCCTATTGAAAAAATACATTTTTCACATCAAGTTGAAATAAAGGCCAATCTTGGTTCACTATAATAGATAACAAAACATGTATTGTATAGATTTTAGCTAAAGGAGCAAATATTTCTTGGTAGTCAATTCCAAAAGATTGAGTGTAGCCTTTGGCTACCAAGTGGGATTTGAACCGTTCAATACTACCATCAATCTTTTCTTTTATTGAGAAAATCCATTTGCACCTAACTATTTTCTTTCCAAGTGGTAGAGTTGTTAGGATCTATATGCCATTCTTTTCAAGGGCATGAAATTCTTCTAGAGTAGCAGCTCTCCATTCAGGGACTTTTAATGCATCATGAACTATTTTGGGAATCTGGATTTTGTTTAAAGTAGTCACAAATGCTCTGAATTTCTTGGAAAGTTTGGAGTAGGTCATATAGTTATGGATAGGATGTTATGTACATGAGTGAACCCCCTTTCTCTTAGCAATAGCTAGAGATGATTCTAGATCATATTATGCCATTTTTTCAACACTATATTATGTGTTAGGTTCAGCCTCACCTTGTGCTATTTCAGGAATTGTTGAGTTCAAATTAGACTCCTGATTTTGTTGATTTTGAACAATTTGTTGAGGTTATTTTCTCCTAGTATAGACTTTTACTGCCTCATTAGGAAGATGAAGATGTTTTGGGTATATGTCTAACTTATTGGATGGTGAATTAGGTGACTCAAATGTGTTTAGAAATACAGTTGTTGTCTGAGGGCTTGAAGGTGATGAAGACTTCGAATTGGGTAAATGAAGAATTGAATTGAGTGGACTTGGACTTGGTACCGAATCAATGAGAGAAGTCTAATCCCAATTTTGTGATTCATGTGTGTTTTTCTTCCCTTAAATTAAAGAATTGGGAAAAAAATGGTTTATCTTCAAAGAAAGTAATATTTATCGTGCGATAAACCTTTTTGGTGAAAGGAGAAAAACATTTATATCCATTCTTATTTGGTAAGTATCCAATGAAGATGCATTTGAGTGCTCTTTCATTAAGTTTACCTCCATTGTGAGGGTGGATATGAATAAACGTAATGCATCCAAAAAATTTAAGGGAAATTTGGGAAGGTAGGTGTGAGTTTGGATAAAGATCAAAAAGTGATTGCACTAGAGTTTTGAATTTGAGAACATGTGAGGGAATTCTATTAATGAGATAGGTTTTCGTAAGAATAGTCTCACCCTAGAATTACTTAGGTACATTAGACTGAAAGAGTAATGAATGAGCAACCTCAAGTATATGATGATTTTTGCGTTCTACCATACCATTTTATTGAGGTATGTCTACGCATGAGCTTTGATGGACAATTCCATAAGATTAGAGATAAGGACTGAGAATGGATTTGAAGAAATCTTAGGCATTATCAATTTTAAGGACTTGAATTTTGGCATGAAATTAAGTTTGAATCATGACATGAAAAGTTTTGAAGATTTGGCTGGTTTCAGATTTATTTTTCATGAGAAAGGTCCAACTTAATCGGGTATATATGATCATTAACCAACAATAGAAACCACCTAGCTCCAAAAATGTTCAAGATTTTGGTTGGCCTCTAGATAACACCATGGATAAGAGAAAAATAGAGAATTAGTTTGTATAGTTGTGGGATATATGTACTTCTAGTATGCTTTGATAATTGGAAGACATCACATCGAAATAACTTTGCATCTTTATTAATGAATAATGATGAAAATAAGCGTTTAAAATACAAGAAATTTGGATGACCCATACGATATTGCTATAACATGATTGCACTTGTTTTATTGAATTGACCTATTGACTCATGACTCTGAATTGATCAACATTAGGGTATGATAGTATTGTTATTAGCCTCACCTTGTGCTAGTCTATTTTGAAGAGATATAAACCTGCACAAAGTTTAGCATTGCCAATCATCTTCTCTGAGCCTAAATCTTGAAAAATACAAGATTTTCCAAAAAAAAAATAGTCTCACAGTAAAGATCACAGGTTATTTTGCTTATATAGATTAGATTACACTCAAAATCAGGTACAAAGAACAATGAGTGTAGAATAATATTACATGAGAGATATATGGTTCCTATTATAATAACTCTTGAGCGTGAACCATTAGCAATACACACTGTTTGATAATCCTAACATGGTGTATAAGTTGAGAAACGTGATCTATCACCTATCATGTGATATGATGCACCTGAATATACTGTCTAAGATGTTGAAGGTGACTAAGTCACATGAAGTGCTTGGTTTTCATTGCTGTGTAATGGACTAGCTGACATATTTGCCTTGCTAATCAAGTGCTGAAGAAGCTCTAACTAGTTCTTCGAAAAAAGGGATTTGGTTTTAGGATTTAATGTGGTATGACTTCTTATAATGGTCACACCAAGGATGTCCCTTTAGTAGTTGATTTTCATCGGAAGTCTAAGACATCCTACGAGCAACACAGGCAGTAGGTTCGACCATGGGCTCGTGGTCTTTGGCAGTAGTAAGGGTTGAGCCATCAGTGGATGCAAGTGTATTAGAATGTCCCATCATAACTCACTTTCTACTCTCCTCTTGACGTACCTCAGAAAAAGGTTTCTCGGAGACTTGGTAAGGGCTTGGTTCCGAGTATTCGACCTTGCACCTCACCAAGTTACTTATCAAGACCCATAAGAAACTTGAAGATGCATTTGGTCTTCACTATTTTCTTGAAATAGGTACTATCATCAAGACATTTCCATTTGTAAGATTTAAAGAGGTCCAACTGTTGCCAGTACCATATCAGAGTGGTGAAGTAGGTAGTGTCTATGTTTTCTCCTTACCTTGGATCATGTAGGATACTTTTTACATGGAAGAGTTCAAAGTATTCATACTTCTAGAGAAAGTGTTAAGGGTTGCATCCCATATTTCATTAGCTATAGTGTAGAGGAGGAAGTTTTCACCTATCTCGATAGTCATTGAAGTAATTAACTAGGACATGACTAGATTGTTTTCTACCTTCCAAACTTTGAATTTGGGATCAGTTGAACTTGGTTGGACAGTAGCATCTATATGATAATCATCTCAACTTCGTCCACTGATAAACATCATTATGGATCAAGACCATTAAAGATGTAACCATTGAGTTTTTGATTGATTAAAAGGGTATTATTGTTTTTAAGAGTGGTCTGAGTGATTCGAGGATTGATAGAAGTATTTGAAGACAGATTGGTAGGCGAAAATAAGTCCCTAAAAGTCTGCTCAGATTTGGTCATGGTGGAGGAGATTTCGAGAGAAATAGGTAGAAACAAATTATCACAAAGGTGATAAAAAAATGTGATATATTAGGTTCAATTCGAATATATATATATGGAAAAGATCTAGATTTTTGAAAGAAAATATAATTCTTGATAATTAATATATATTATTTAAAAAAAAGTAAATAAATTTAAATCATAATTATATATATATATATATATATATATAAGATTAATATTCTTAAAATATAAATTTATAATTATAAGAAATTAATAATTTCAATATGTATCTAACATGATATTATGTAATTTTACAAGATGGTTGAGTTAATTCTTTTTTAAAAATCATATTAACTATTCAATCAATCCAAATCCAAATATACTAAGAAATTTGATTGAAAAATAGTAGCAGTGGTTCAAGATGTGTTAAGAAAATTTCATTTCTAACTTATTTGATCCAAACAAGGTAGGACAAAAATTATTCACGAAAGTAATATTTTTTGAACCATTAATTAGTAATATTAGAATAATTTAACAGTTTGTCAAATAATTTATTACTAAAATATTTTGATAAAAACATAGACAGCTAAATAAAAAGTTTGCTCCAATGTATAATTCTGACTTAAAGTTACTTATGTATAGCTGACATTTTGATATTTAATAATGGGTAGCAGATAGCTTCTGTCACCAGCAGTCCGAGTAAATCCAAACTCAGCAAAATGGTTGCTGTCATTGCAGAGTGGTAGATCAGAAGAAGCTCAGTAGCTTACAGCTTTTTCTCTCTCTGTTCTTCCACACATTATTATCCCTGTTTTCAAATTTCCCTCCACATTGTATGTTATAGTGTGAAACTTTGAAATGGAAACCCCCTCAGTTTCCAAGCTCTTAGCTTTCTTCCTAATATTCTTCTTTGTGGGTACTGAGCTAACCCATTGCTCAGTGACTTACGATAAGAAGGCTATTGTCATCAATGGTCGAAGGAGAATTCTCATCTCTGGTTCTATTCATTACCCTAGAAGCACACCAGAAGTATTTCTCTCTCTTTCTCAAGAATTACTGCTACAAATGCTTTGTTGTTTTCTGTTTTTCTAAATCATGACATTTTGGGTGTTTTCTGAAATGGGTTTATGTTTTAGATGTGGGAAGATCTTATACAAAAAGCTAAAGATGGAGGCTTGGATGTTATAGACACTTATGTCTTTTGGAATGGTCATGAACCATCTCCTGGAAATGTACTATATTTAACTAATCTCCCCTCTTTAAAGCTGTTTAGTGTTACTACAGTATCTTCAATTTCTGTGTATCTAATGATTTTGTCAACTGGATTTTAGTATTATTTTGAGGGGAGATACGATCTATTACGCTTCATAAAGACCATACAGAAAGCAGGGCTCTATGTCCATCTGCGCATTGGACCATACATATGTGCTGAGTGGAATTTCGGGTACAGTTCTTTTTCATTGTTTCATTATTTTTTTATGAGTAATTCTGTATAGCACCACTGGTCAGCAAAATTAAGCAGTTCTGATATGTTGTCAAAATAAGTGTTCGTATGAATTTTTTTCTCCGATCTTTGTTTTGACTTCAGTTTATTTATTGGTGTATCCTTGTTCGTTAATTTCAACTTCATTGTTGTGCTTGTACAGAGGATTTCCTGTGTGGTTAAAGTATGTTCCTGGCATAAGCTTTAGAACAGATAATGAGCCCTTCAAGGTATTTCCCTCTGCCTTCCAGTTTAGAATTCTTTATTTTCCAATTAAATGAATGTAATATGATAGAATTAACAAGTTAATATCTAAAAGCTGTAGTCTATTTTGTTACTAAAAACTTTCCCTTTTTATTTTGTTTTTTTTTTCAATTACAACACAACTCACACAAAAACTTTCCCATTTTGTTTCTGAAGAGGGCAATGCAAGGATTCACCCAGAAAATTGTTCGGATGATGAAAAATGAAAAGTTATTTGCATCACAAGGTGGTCCTATCATTCTTTCCCAGGTATGGACTCTTCAAGTACCCTTGTATCATAGTTGAGTTCAACTGTTCAAGCACCCATTTTGTTAGAATGTGTAACAAGTTTTAGTCACTTGTGACACTAGAATTGAATTTGTATTACATAGATTGAAAATGAGTATGGACTAGAGAGCAAGGCACTAGGAGCTCCTGGTCACAACTATATAAATTGGGCTGCCAAAATGGCTGTTGGACTTAATACAGGAGTCCCATGGGTTATGTGCAAGGAAGATGATGCCCCAGATCCTCTGGTGAGTTATCTATATTTTTGGTTTCATCCTGAAATTGGTCCAGACTTAGGTCTGTTTTCTTATGCTTTTTTGGTCTTATGGAAGCACTACAGCAAAAAGTATTTGAGAACCAAACAGAAACAGATTCGTGCTTTAATGTCTAAGATAGCACATTTCGTGCTTTCCTCAAAAGCATAATTGTAACTTATTGTGGTTTTTTTTGTTTTGAAAAAACACAAATATCTTGGAAACAGATAAATACGTGTAATGGTTTCTATTGTGACGACTTCTCTCCCAACAAACGTTACAAGCCTACAATGTGGACAGAGGCTTGGAGTGGCTGGTAAATAAATATGAACTACTTCAGTTCCTTAAGATAGAAAATTTAGCGGTCTCAAAGTGATTTGTTTTTCTTCTCATTGCTCCTATTTCCACCGATCCCTGACTATAAACTAGGTTTACGGAGTTTGGAGGTCCAATTTATAAGAGACCAGTTCAAGATTTAGCATTTGCAGTTGCTCGTTTCATACAAAAAGGCGGCTCATATGTTAACTATTACATGGTAAGTTTCTACCTTAACAAGATCTTTGGTTGAAATTGTAAATTTTTCAAAATAATATCTATGGTTTATGACAGTATCATGGAGGAACTAATTTTGGACGCACTGCTGGAGGGCCATTTATCACGACAAGTTATGATTACGATGCTCCACTTGATGAATACGGTGAGAATACCAAATTCACTTGCATAATGATGAAATGCTTCGAATTTATGAGATATTTTGAGTACTCTACTTTCAAGCCTGTCAAAATCAATTATTTGAATGAAGCACATAATCTATAATCTATTTTTTTAGTGAATACCGTTTGCATTTGTATTGAATCTTGGTGTTATTCAACCATTTATTTCATTTTTTCCCTCGGCTTTATAGTTGCAACTAATCACTTAACTCTATCCAGGTTCAATCAGAGAACCCAAATACAGTCATCTGAGGGAGCTTCATCGGGCTATTAAGCTCTCCGAACATGCATTAGTCTCTTCGGATCCCGCTGTTACTTCATTAGGAACTTATCAGCAGGTCAGGCTCTGTGCTAATTTCAGTTCTATTTTAAATACAACATAAAATAGCTAACATAATTAATCTTGTCATGTCACAGGCTCACGTATTCACCTCGGGAAAGAGATGTGCTGCTTTTCTATCCAATTTCAATCCAAAATCTGCTGCTAGAGTGACTTTTAATAAGGTGCACTACGATTTGCCTCTTTGGTCCATTAGCATCCTTCCAGATTGCAGACATGTTGCATTTAACACTGCAACGGTAAGTGAAATCATGCTTTACTTAATAATGTTATTATTATGTACAATTGAGATAGATAAAGAGTATGTTGTCTGTCAATATTTCTCTTCTATTTTATTAGTTCATTTTTCTTTCAAGTCTTGTTGATAAAAACTTCCTTATGATCTAGTTGAGAGCTCGAACCTCACAGACGCAAATGATTCCAGCTGATACTAGGTTGCTTTCATGGGAGACTTTTGATGAAGATGTTTCTCCTTTAGGTGTAAGATCAGGCATAACAGTAACCGGGCTTCTCGAGCAAATAAATGTTACTAGAGATACTAGTGATTACTTATGGTACATGACCAGGTTAGATGCTAAATCTAGTTTTCTTTAAATATATTTTCCAAGTTGGTAACTTGATTTTTCCTGCTCAAAAAGGTAAGAAACCAAGAAAATCTAGGGTTTTGTATAAAAATAGAATGGGTGAAATTACTGTTGATATAATCAAAAACCTCGTTTAAGGGAAGATTTAATATTCTTAGCTCCCTTGTGAACTGTGGTCTCCAGTCTCCATGACAATGTTTGGGGAAGCTGGGGTCAGTTATGATTCAGAATGAGATGTATTATCTTGTCTCATCCCATGTTCTGGACTTGTATATCGCCCTAGATACCTAATATAGAGTATGTAATGTACAACTTGTGCATTATAGAATCAGTAATTTTCAGGCCAATTTCACTTAAATCCGAAAACATGCTTACAAAGGCCTCAAACTCATCTCCAATACCAGATACTTGAAAAAAAATGAACTGTTTTTAATCACATTGCTTCTATGATTTGGAAGGATGAACTTTAAATCATATTCTTGTCGTTTGCTTGTTTCAGTGTTGATATAAGTTCATCAGATCTAAAAGGGGGAAAAAGGCCAACTCTGACAGTGCAGTCTGCAGGTCATGCTCTACATGTTTTCATCAATGGACATTATTCAGGTGCGCTGTAGTAGAACTACACTTTATATTATTCTGCAATGGATTCAAATAGGTACTGCTATTTCATCTATGTTTAATATTTTGCATTTTCAATTTCATTGTGAGTTAATAGGGTCAGCCTATGGAACAAGGAAGCAGAGGCAATTCACTTTTACTGGACCAGTCAATCTTCGACCTGGAACTAATAAAATTTCCCTTCTCAGTGTTGCTGTTGGATTACCAGTAAGTTTTCTTTCCAAAACTTTTCTCATGAGATACACAATTCACTAAAGCAAATAAAAGAAAGACATTGTTTCAGTTGATGACAATTTTATTCTTCTCGTGTTGAAGAACATTGGATTTCGTTATGAGACTTGGAAAACAGGAATCCTAGGTCCAGTTTTGTTCAATGGCCTTAACAAGGGAAAGAAAGACTTAACATGGCAGAAATGGTCCTACCAGGTGAGACAAAGAAACCTGTCCACCATGTTTGTTTTGCATATTCTGTCTTTGCTGCATTAATATTTTCAATGAATAAAATCAGGTTGGCCTTAAAGGAGAGGCAATGAATTTGGTGTCTCCAGATGTAGCCTCGTCAGTAGATTGGATTCGAGGTTCAGTTGCAAGCCGGAGCTCACAGCCTCTGACATGGTATAGGGTAAGGAAATGAGTGAATTAAGTAGACAATTAGTAAGATAATAAATTAGATTCTAGGATTGAGAAGCTAATTAATTAGACTTTGGATGAAAATTACAGGCTTATTTTAATGCACCAAGAGGTAATGAGCCATTGGCTTTAGACTTAAGGAGTATGGGAAAGGGTCAAGTATGGATCAATGGGCATAGCATAGGAAGATATTGGATGACTTATGCAAAAGGTGACTGCAGCTCATGTAGTTATGCTGGTACTTACAGACCTGCAAAATGTCAACTTGGTTGTGGCCAACCAACTCAACGATGGTAATTATTCATCTGAGATCTTTCACAAATTGCTTATTGATAGTTGGAAGAAATATTAATTTTTTTTTCTTTTATTTTCCCCCTTTATCCAGGTATCATGTTCCGAGGTCCTGGTTAAAGCCAACAAGAAATTTAATGGTGGTTTTTGAGGAACTTGGTGGTGATACATCTAAGATACATTTGGTTAAAAGATCAGTTACAAGTGTTTGAGAATCAGATACTTTGAAGAAGATGGTAAAAGAGAAACTCGTGTAGATTGTCCAAACTACAGGGGGAAGTAAAAAAGAGGAGCGATATAAGTGGTGAGTTATTTTCCAAAGCATTTTTTAGAAGATGGTTGACAGTGATATATTTCTGGGCATAACAGCACATGGATTTGGTTACCTAATGCTTCTGTAATAGTCTGTTATTTGGCGTCTCTTCCAAATATGTGTTTGTAAAGTACAATTCAAGTTTAATGCAAAAATTTGATTGCTTATAACCGGGTCATTATGTTTTGTATGTAGAACACCATTGCTTAGGATTTAAAATATGGTTGAATCTTCTTTCTTCATATACTGCTCATAAACTAGTTTCAAGATAACAATTTTATTTACTTCTAAAGCCGAAGTTCAAGGATGATATATATAGAGAGAGAGAGAGAGAGCTAATTACAACTAATTAATGACAACTAATTACAACTAATTCAATATTTTTCTATAAATTGGTGCATAGATGTGTCATATGTTTAACTTGTTTAAAAACTGTAAAAACATTCGATTTGAAATTGTTTTGGTGAGGATGTTAGTAAATTGTTTCTCTGAAAAAATATTAGGTAATTTTAAAATCTTTCCATCCAACATTCTTTTGATCAAAAATCTATCTATCTCAACTTGTGTATAATCATGTTGAATTGGATTATGTGCGATATCAAATGTTGCTTTATTATCACAAAATATGTAGACATGTTTAAAAAGAAAACCTAAATATTGTAAAAAGAGTCTTAGCATAATGTCTCACAAAGTACATTTGTCAAATCTATTAATTCACCTTTTGCACTTGAATGAGTTATAATATTTTGTTTCTTGCTTTTCTATGTTATAAGATTATTTCCTACAAAATTGAAGTAAACAGAAGTAGATCGCCTAATACCTTTATCACTAATCCAATCGGTATTAGTATATGTTTATATACTTTGATAGTATGTGTTTTTAGTAAATAATACTCCATTTCTTAGAACAAATTTTAAATATCTCAAAATGCTCACAATTGCATTTATTTATTGTTCTCTTAAATTATGCATAAATTAGTTGACAATACTAATAAGTGAAATTGGTTTAGTATGAGACAAGTATATCAATATCCCTACAAGGTTGGTATCCTTCTTTATCAATTGGTACATGTTTAGATGCAACACACATTTTTAGACCTTCTACTAGTGTGTCAACTTATTGACATGTTGACATACTAATTTCTTGTAATAGATCTAATGCATATTTTCTTTAAGAGATGAAACTATTCCTTTATTAGATTGAGATATTTTAATCCCAAGAAAAAATTCAAAGGGCTTAGATCTTTCATTTGAATATCTTTGGATAAATAATTATGTAAGGCCTTTCTTTTTTTAGGATCATTCTCTGTAATCACTATGTCATCCATATATATAATGAGTACGGTGATCTTATCTTTCTTTTCTTAAGAAAATAGTATAATTTGAGTTGCTCTGATGGTAGTCGAAGACAATAATAGATTTTGTGAACCTTCCAAATCATGCTCGTGGAAATTGTTTCAAACTATATAATGATTTCTTTAGTCTGCATATATTTTAGTTCTTCAAAATCATGCATGTATCTTGGTGGGACATCAGTGTAGATATCTTCAAATAATTCATCATATAGAAAAAAAATTGTTCATATTGAATTATTTTAATAGTCAATCCAAGTTTGTAACTAAAGATAACAAAACACAAATTGTGTTTATTTTGGCTACAAGTGTAAATGTTTATGTGCAATCAATCCCATAGATTTGAGTGTATCCCTTTTGTTATCAATCTTGTTTTAAAACGTCCAACTATATCGTCTGCATTCTTCATGGTGTAAATCCATTGAAATCCAACTAATTTCTTTTCCCATGGAAGATTAACTAGTTTCCATGTTTCATTTTTTTCCAAAGATTTCATCACCTTGTTCTTAGCTGCTTTATGCCTAGCATCAGCTAAGGCCTCTTGCACACTATTAGGAATATATACAACAAATAATTGATTCAAAAATCATGTTTGATTTTGAAAAATGATGGTTAGACATATAATAACTCATGAGATACTTTAATTTACTAGAGATTTCAAGTTCATACGTGGGTTTATGAATACCTCTTGTATGACTCTATAGTAACTGTTTTCTGTGTGGCTCAAGAAATCTTTAATATGCGATTGGTGTGATATGTTGATAGAAGATGGAGCTATGTTATCGAGAGACTCAGTTACTTATTCAATTGGGTGTTCATCACTTATTTTTTCAGTTATTAGGTTCTTATTGACATTTTAATCTAACGTCATTTCACTTAAATACAATTTACTCATTTTTTAGTTTGGTTTAGTTTATGAGTCATCAATAGTGTAATCCATTGTTATACTACTTATATCCAAATTGTCCACATTTTGGTTATCACTTTCATCATAATCTAGAGTTTTAATTTCCTTTTGGTACCTCACAAAATTTAAGTTTGGAGAAGTAATTTGTATATTCATAGAAGTCCATATCCATCATGAAAAATAATTGATGCGTTGGAGAATGGTAGCACTTATATCCTTTTTGATAAGCAACATACCTGATAAAAACACATCACAGTGCTTAAGGGGTTGACTTGGTGTGTTGGTGTACAAACACCACACAACTAAAGACATGTTAATAAGGTTTAAATTTGAGACAATTGTGGAAACAACATCGTTGATGAGGCTTTGGAATGGTGTTTTGAAACTGATGGTGCTATAAAGAACCTAATTGATTAAATATGGTACAGAATTGAATACGTCTCCCCAATATGATAATGGCGTAAAGGTTACGATTAACAAAGCATGGACAATTGACAATTTTTGATTCTTGTGCTCTGTCACCCCGTTTTATAAGGTGGTGTTAGAGAAAATTGTGTGATGAGACTCATCTAAGTTTGGCACTAGACCTATACATAAGATCCAAATTTCTCTTGGAATGACAACAATCAGGATGATAATCAATTAAACTATCAATCATTTCTACCACCTAGTTTCCAACAACCACAACAATTACAAGCCCAAGAAGAGAAGCCACCTATTGTGGACAATACAAATGCCTTAATGGGGATGATGAAAGACATTATCCAATCATGTAATACACAAGTGTCAATTCAAGAGGCTTCAATTCAAAATTTGGAGAACCAAATGAGGCAACTTACTCAGGCTATAAGTCAATGGCCTCAAGGTAACCTTCCAAGTAACACAATTGTAAATCCAAGAAGAGAATGTAAAGACCATTGCAATGCCATAGACTTGAGAAGTGGTAAAAATTTAGAGGAAGAACATGAGACCCAAAAGGATAAGGAGGAACTAAAACTAAAAAGGATGAAGAGGAATTAGAGGATAAAGAGAATAATTTAGCCAAAAAAGAGCAACCTCTACAAATCTACTATTCATTTTCCTCAAAGATTGCAAAAGAAAAAGTTAGATATGCAGTTTTCAAAATTTCTAGAAGTATTAAAGAAGTTGCACATAAACATATCATTTGCAGATACACTTGAACAGATGCCTTCTTATGCCAAATTTTTGAAGGACATCTTGTCTAAGAAAAGGAGGCTTGGTGATAATTAAATAATAACCTTAATTGAAGGTTGTATTGCCATCCTTGCTAGAAAACTACCCCAAAAGTTGAAAGATCCAGATAGTTTTGACATTCCTTGTACAATTGGGAACATCCACTTTGAGAAAACATTATGTGACTTGGTCTCTAGCATTAACCTTATGCCATTATCAGTCTCTAAGAGATTAGGGGTTGGTAAAGCCAAACCCAATTCAGTAACATTATAAATAACAGATAGATCAATTAAAAGTCTTTGGGGTGTGGTACAAGATGTGCTAGTAAAAGTAGAAAAATTCATCTTTCTGGCAAACTTCATTGTGTTAGACATGGAGGAAGACCGTGATATTCCTATCATACTTGTCAGCCCATTCTTAGGAACCGAAAGAGCACTCATTGATGTACAAAAATATGAACTTATAATGAGAGTGAAAGATGAACAAATAATGTTTAAATTTTTAAAGAATTTGAACCCCCTAATATTGATAATGCTAATGAATGTTTAAGGATTAATGTTACTGATTGTGGGGATAGCTTAAAAGAATATGTTGAGTCGCCCAAACTTAAGACTTTAACACATGTTGATGTAAACAAGGACATAAAATCACTAGAAACAAACTCAACCTATTATAACTTTGAAAGTATGGCATCAAAGGTTGATATTATAGACTGTGTGAAATTTCGGAAGACACACCTCTCATGTGTGTATTAAATGTGATTATAGAAAATTTGGAGATAGAATCTAAGCTCAAACCATTAATTTAAGAGCCACATGTTTAGACCTTACACTTTTACCCTTCTATCCCCAGTCAAATATGAAACTGAAAGAGTCTAATAGAGAGGTGAAAAAGATGTTAGAAATACATAAATTGGATGAGTTACTGTGGAGTACTTATAAGAATGCCAAAAGTTCAAAAAGAAAACAAAAATATGGCATGAGAAGAGAATTGAGTACTGTGTTTGTGAGCTAGAACATAAAGTATTATTAAACAAGTCAAGACTCAAGTTGTTTCCAGGTAAACTCAAAAGTAAATGGACCTAAAGATATATGCCTTAGGACTTGATATGACCGTCCAATGAAGGATGTTAAACATGACACTGGTTAGGAGGAAACCCAATGTTATATTACTTATATTTTCATTGTTTTTGTTTTGTAGGTGAATAAATGTAGAGAGCAATGACGTGACAAGAATGAGCATTTCAATGACAGATGTGGTGTGCCAAGGCTAAGGGAGTTTTCTTTTCTTTTACCTTTTCATATTTATATGTACACATTGGGGACAATGTGTAAATTAAGTTTGGGGGAGGGAACTTCATTCTCTACATTTTTCTTTTACCATGCATTTTAAAATTTTAGGAAATTTCTTTTTAATTTTTAGGATGTTTTTTTTAATCATGACATAGGTAGAAATTGATAAATATATGAAAACTAAATGCATGCATGCTTGATATGAAATATATGAACTTAATGATAAAAATTGATTGTCATGACTAGGATAAAGAATGTAACATATTTGTTAAGATATTTACATTAAGCATGTGATATGATTGCTAGTTTTGATTGAATTGATTCAACTTTTTATGTACATGTTTATGATTGATTTTGGTATTCTTATTGAGAGAAAAGTTTTTGTGAGTTATGTAAGTTGATGAGATCTACCAAGTTTTAGAATCTATTTGATCATCCCTTGAGGAAAAATTGTGAATATTTTTTTGCAAGAGAAATGATTTAGGCTTTATTTAGATCGATTGAGCATTTTAAGCTAACCATTGCTAATATCCGTAGTCACCCATTTGAGCTTAACAAAGAACCATTCATATCTTTAAGCCACATTTTATGCCTAACCAATAAGCATTACCTTCATTCTTGCACCTTTAGCTTGTATGAAAATAAAAAAAATGCAATCATGTGTTATTCTATAGAGTAAGGTGAAATGTAATGCACCCTATATAAGAAGAAGAAGCAAAACTCATAACACAATTATCCCTCTAAATAAAAATAAAATAGAATTGAAAATAAGTTTGAGATTGTTATGAAGTTACAAGAAAAAAAAGAAGAGAAATGGAATAAAAAAATATGAAAAGAATGAAAAAAAAAGGTGCATTGAAATATCAAGTTAAAGCTCAATTGTAGTTAGAAAGTGCATGATGAACAAAAAGAAAGTTAAGGTTGGAAATAGTCTAAGTGTCTTCATTTATTGACCCCCCCACCTAAGCCTTACAATATAACCATTTAAAGTCTTTATTGATTTTAAGCTAAGTGCATATTTATATTAGTAGAGAGGGATGTGAAAAATAGACTTATAAGACTTGTTCTAAGATTGAATTGATTAACATGCTCATATAAGTTGATTTTAGGAGTGCATTGGGTGATATCATGTGCAACACACACACATAAATCAATTTGTCAAAAACCATACATATCCTTGTATTGATGGAATGTTGATTGATGAATATGTGAATCTTTTTATCATAGGATTATACGACTTTTGAGAGGAATATTTTTCGTGAAATATCCATGTACTAGTAGAAGTATATTTATGAATATATCACCTATGTTATTTTATTTAGTTATACTTGGATTTACTTGAGGACAAACAAATAGTTAAGTTTGAGGGTGTGATGATTCTATGAAAGTAGAGTTATTAATTCATTTTTTTTACTTAATATTCACTTGTTTTATTCAATAAATAGTATTTTATGACCAAAAATATTAAAATATAAACTTTTTAGTGAAAATTGATGAAAATATAATTTTTGAAAATTTTCTAGATTTTTTAACTTAAGATCAATCAGGAGCTGCCACGTGGCCTATCACGCAAGCAAAGAAGTTGACTAGGCAAACAACGTAGAAGCCATGCAAGTAGGGACAGAAAAATCACGTTACCCCGCGTGTGAGGAGGATGAATCGCACGCCATGTGTCAACACAGCTTTCAATCCGAGTTCGAATTGGTCAACTGCCTTGCCATGTGTCTCCACACCATTTATCCGCTCGTTCCACCCATGCACTACGCCATCCATTTCTGCAAATCATGTTTCGTTGCATGGCACATGCTTAGTTTCTAGGCATATATGTATGATTCTTATATATGTGATCTATAATTGATGATGAACTTAATGAGTAGTATGCAATTTAATTGACATGAGTGTGTGATTAAATTAATTACTATATGATTTGTAGTTTACTTGAGAGAGGAATACATGCTAGGGTAGATTCAATTGATCATGTAATTAATTGATAATTATATTATGGGGATTTTGGTGATTCACATGTTTAAAAAATTGGGGAATTAAGTATTCCTAGATATCTTCTCATATATCTTCTTAGTTATCAAATCTGATTTAAATAATTATTGATATTTACTTTTTGTTATTTTAATTTAACTTCCTTAAAATATAGAAACACCAAAAAAATTGATTTTATTTTTTTAGTTTTAAAAATTAGTTTCTAATAAAATAATCTCCGTAGGAACAATCTTTTCTTATCATTATATTACTTGTTGCGAAACGTATACTTATGTAATCATTGCATATACTTTGTGTGTGGTGTTCACCTATACTCTAATGTAAACTCCCCAAAATAATTTAGAGATAAATTATAAGTGTGAATTTTGACATATTATTGATACTAAAAACATGGGTAAAGATTTGAGAAAAGTTTGGGTATTTATAGAGTCCCAACTAACCACTTTGCTTGCCACCTTGCCATCCATCTTGTATTTATGGGGAGCTTGTTAGTAAGGTGCTAAAAAAGTTTTTTTTCATTTCCAAAAATGCAAGTGAAATCCATAAATACTCACACTCGAAATGAATCAAAAAATAGAGTGACAACATTGGCTTGCTCGCACGTTAGATTGTCGAAAACCATAATTCTAGTATGCGCATTACAACAACCAACCCATGTGGTGTCTAAACAGTAACCAACCTTACATAGAGGAAGACAGATATACTGAGTAAAATAAACAGAAACCATATTTTGTGCACTAAAAGCCAACACATAGACACAAATACAACATGACTTAAAATAAGGATAAATATAATAGTCAGTTGTATCATTTGGATTAAAACAAGCACCATGTATTTTTAAAGAGATATGGATAATATCTTCAAGAAACTAAATGACATTTGTTGTGTACATTGATGATATTTATTTATTTAGTAATGACTTGAATAAATATTACTCAGATATTATTAATGTCTTACAAATTTATAGAAAACAAGGACTTGTTCTATTTGAAAAGAATGTTGTAATGACTTAACAAAAGATTAAATATTTAGGATTGAAAATAGAAGATGAAAAACCTCATCTTCAACCTCATATACTAAATAACATACAAAGATTTCTTAATAAAATCAAAGATAAAAATAAGTTACATATATTTTTAGAATGTTTGGTTTACGTAGAAGCATATATAAAAGAATTAGTCGAAATGCAAAAACCATTAGAAACTAGACTTAAAAAAGATTATGTTCGAAAATGGACAAAATTGATACATTGTTCATGGACAAGGTAAAAGCACAAGTAAAAAACTTATTAACTTTATACCATCTAGGAACATATGATAAAGTGATAATGAAAACAAACGCTTCACATGAATATTAGGGGGCAGTTTTAGTAACAAAGAAATATTTTTGTAGATACACGTCATGATCTTTACAACATCTAGAATTAAATTATCACTATAATGAAAATAATTTTTTATTGTTAAAAATGCTATAAAGAAATTTACAATATAAGTCATAACTTAAAAATTTATTGTAAAATTTGGATATTTTTTTAGAACTAATATTTCAGTTGATAATAAGTAAGGTCGATTGAACTGTTGATAGCAATGGTTCAATCATTACAAGTTTGATATTGAACATTTATCAAGAAATAAGAACAGTTTAGATGATACATTAACTAGAGAATTAACACCTCTAATTATATTTATTCTTTTAGAAATGTATTGTCTTGATTTAGAAATCAAGATAAAAGAAAAAGGAGATAAAAATCCTTCACGAATAACTTGAGATTTATATCTTAAGAAATCTTTTGAACATAGAGATGGGATGACTGACTTAGCTAAACAAAAAGAACTTAATCGCTCAACAATGGTATTAACAAACAACTCTAGAGAAATTAATCCCTTAAAATAGGTCAAAAAGGAAGAGGTTAATCACTCAAAAGTTTTGGCACTTCAAATTCCAAAAGAGGTTAATCCATCTACTAATGTGAAAAAGAAAAAAAAGTTTAATTGTACTGATAAAGCAGAAAAACAAAAAAAGAAGAAAAAAACTAAACTCTATGTGATCTACAATGGACCAAAATCATGAATTTACACTAATTGGTTAGAAGCCAATAGAGCAATAATAGGTATCAATGGAGTAATCCACAGAGCATTTACTAACAGAATTAAAGCTGAAGGTAGTTATGCAGATACAAGGGACCAAAACTATTGTTTTCATCTAATATAGTTAAAAACTACTCAACAACTTTGTAGCAACCAACAACTTCAAACCGCTCGAAGCCATTAAGAAAGGTAGCAAGACCAATTTTTTTCAGAGAAGCTACAACTACCAACAAATTTATCATCTCAGAAGATGAAAAAAGATCGATGTAAGAACTTGACCAGACAACAATTGTTAAGTCTATACAACCTAGCCAGAAAAATAATAGAGGAACATATTGATGATATGAGATTTTACATTATTGAAAAGGATTTTTCTATAGGAAGTAAATTCAATATCGTAGAAGGAGGTGATCCAATCTTTATATATAAGGCCTTTCATGCTGACTTAATAGAAAACCTATATCAAGAGATAAATTATTTCTTGAGAATTTTAGAAAAGTTATTAAAAACTATTGGTAAAAGATTAAGACCATGGATAAGCATGTATACTAAGGCTTTTTAGTTCTATTATGGATTGGAATTAGGAAATTTTATTTAATCCTTATCATTTCATCAAGTTAGGGTTAGCAAATACCAAGAGAGAAGTTACTGGGAAAAAAGAGTTTAATCTAAAAAAATTTAGTATTGAATGTGGACAAATACTAAGTTAAATTTATTATAAATTAAAAAAGACTAATAATTATTCATAAATTAAACTATTCCACTAGTAAGTTAATTAGCACTTTCACATGAAAATTTGCCTATTACCAAGGAAGACGGTGAGAAAATCAACAAATATATAGCAAACTTCAATAACAATGATCTAGAACTTTGATAGAAGAAAGAAAAAAATATTTTGCCACTATGCCAAAAAAATAAAAGTCAAAAACTATATATACATCTACTATATCAGAGACAGAAAAGAAGACTTGGAATCATCTACATCACAAAAGATAATGTTGACAATTGATTTTGAAAAAGAATAAAGATGTAGAGACTACGTAAAAAATAATTGGTGTTTGACACAAATAATATAAAGTATTAAAAATATGCTAAAATTAAAATAAGGTGAAATAGATTTTTCTCCTAAAATAAACAATAAATCTTTATCAAAGAAAACTCTTATTTCATTTAGTCTCTTCTCTCATAACTTCTCACACACACCATTTAAACACTGTTACCTAGCCTTTATCTTGTAACAAGTAACGAGTAGTTAGAATTTTTTCTAAGGTTTTTAATTAACTTAGTTACTATAATATTATTATAATAAATAAAAAGTTAGTTTTATTCTAAAAACTTCTTTAGTCAATTTTAGCTTGAAATAAGCATACAGATGGTCATAGTTCACCATTAGTTCAAAATAACGTTGAGATTAGAGCTACGTGAGGTGCGAATATTAAGGATAAAAAAACAACTAGAAGCAGAAAAATGCAGTGGACCCATTTATTCATTAGGTAATAGTTACATGCTATAAGTAAGACTAATAATATTGATGGTTTATTAAATGATTTAAAAATCATATAGAATATTTAAATATTTAAATGCTTAAAAAATATTTCAAAATAATAAATCAAAATATGAATTATATAGAAGTAAGAAACAATAATTGAAAAACTAACAGAAAGATATTATTTGTCTTAAACAAATTCTAGTTAGCTTTAAGAAGATAATAAAAGAAAATTTCAAGCTAAGTGAAAGAAGATATAATATTTTTAATAAAAATTGTAAAGATTAATAGATTATTTTACTAATTCAAGAAAATAAACATAATATATAGAAAGAAATTAGTTTTAAATGTATAGATCTAGAAAAAGTCTAGAATCTCAAAAATAAATTTTGAATTAAATCAATATATTTAACAAATAATTGATGTATTTTTGCGGCGCTAATTTCATATAAAAATAAAAAATTAATATATTTTTTTATCAAAAATTCCCAAATTAAAGAAATTATATTTTTAAATAAGAAAAAAAAATCAGTTCAAAGAGTAATAAAATCAGTTTTTTTTTCTTTTCTTTCTTTCTTTCTTCTGCTGTTTTCTCATTAGACGAAAACAAATCTCGTTGCCTCCCTCCACTCTTTCTCTCCCTAGATTATCCACATCTTCTTCTTCCTCTTACAAAAACCACCAGATTTTTCATATTTTAGGGAGAGAGAAATTCGAAATGATTTAGAAAGAGAAGTACACCCACCCATGATATTCCAATTATACGAAACAAACACTGTCTATCTATGGCTTTGTAGCTAAACTCCCTTCTCCGTACTCCTATCAAGTTCATCAATGGCCTTTCCCCAACTTATTCCCTCATCTTCTTCATATGTAGTCCACAAACCCTACTTAAACCCCAACCACTACACTTCTTCCCACTCAAACCCCAATCCCAAGTTCCTCTCCAAATTCCACCATCTCCGGAATCGCAAACTCAACAATCTCCGATGTTCCGCCTCTTCATTCTCCGAACGACACCATACGGGTTCGCCCAAGTCAGGTGATTCTGTTGAGCTCCCACTATTTCCCTTACCTCTAGTCCTCTTCCCCGGCGCTATTCTCCCTCTTCAAATCTTCGAGTTCCGATATCGAATAATGATGCACACTCTACTGCAAACTGATTTCCGATTTGGCGTCATTTACACCGACGCTGTTTCTGGTACCACGGACGTAGGCTGCGTCGGCGAGGTGGTGAAAAATGAGCGACTTGTCGATGATCGTTTCTTTTTAATTTGTAAAGGCCAAGAGCGATTCCGAGTCACTAACCTTGTCCGTACAAAACCCTACCTGGTCGCTGAGGTGACGTGGCTAGAAGACCGGCCGTCTGGCGATGGGGAAGAGGATTTGGAGGCATTGGCAAATGAGGTAGAATCATATATGAAGGATGTGATAAGGTTATCGAATAGGTTGGGTGGGAAACCAGAGAAGGATTCTCAAGATTTGAGAAGGAACCTTTTTCCGACGCCGTTTTCGTTCTTTGTTGGGAGTACATTTGAAGGTGCTCCGAGAGAGCAACAAGCTTTGCTTGAACTGGAAGATACTGCGATGAGATTGAAGAGGGAAAAGGAAACATTGAAAAATACTCTGAATTACTTAACGGCGGCTTCGGCCGTTAAGGACGTGTTTCCTTCTTCGTGATTTGAAACGGAGCTGTTTGGTTTATAGGAAAATTAGGAGCTGGGCATATCATGTGTTTGTGTAAAGAAAAAGGTATTGAATTTGAATCTCTCTGCTTTCATACCTATTAAAAAAGAAGGATTTACTGAGACAAAGTTGTATTAATTTTGTTGTGTAATCTGATTTGCTTTGTCTTGTTAATTAGCTTTGAGGAGTTTGGCGAGTTTGCCAAACATCCCCGAAAGTGTTCGAGGTTTTCTCTGAAAAAGGAAAATTTTGTGTTTAAGCTGTGTTAGGAGGCTGCACAATGAATCGTGCTTAAGTGTGAAAAACCAAGTCTCCAAGCTCTTTAAAGAAGCGCATGGATCTTAAGTTAGCACCAACTTGTGCTATAGAATTAGAAATCCAGTAGGCTCATTTTATGAATTACTATCATTTGTGATCGATCATTATTTTATAGGGTAATTGTTTTATTTCCTTTTGATTTACTTATAATTTAATACTTTATGGATTTAATTGTATTTAGTTGATATTCACATTCAAGAATGTCACGTCAAATCAATCTCTTCTTGCCTAATTCGATAAAAAAATTCTATACATTTCAATTCAATAGCTTGAGGGTTCTTATTTTATTAATATCAATATCAATTAAATATATCTAATTGATAAAATTATAATAATGACAACATAAAACATTAAATTACTAGAAGAAAAAAAGACGAAGTAGTAAATTAAAAAAGAATCGTTCACCCAATTTGAATTCTCAGTGTAGGAAGAATATACTAATTTCAACTAATCTTTCCAACGTGAGGTTTATTATGTTGCTATTTTGCAAATGAGAGTAGTTTGTCAAGCCGTGCCTTTGTCAACTCAACTGAGGCTGAAGTTTAATCTAGGATAAAATTAATAATATTGACAACTAACACGAGTGGAAAATACACGCAACCCCATATTTGTTTAACATGAACTTGTACAGCAATGGCGAGAAACTCTCTCATCTTAAACAAGGGAGCAACTTCTTGTAATCTAACGCTCCTAAAGGAAGCTCCATTGGCCTGAATTCCTTAAGGAACCTCTGCTTTCAAGCACTCCTGTCATTGTCAAGTTCCGAGCATGCTGCAACAATTTCAATGCTACACTTTAGTAATCAAACAAAACAGGCTTAAGACCCCATGAATTAGCTCTAATTCTAGTATAATCAAATTGAGTATATAATTACAACTTTGCAGATTATGTAATTCCATGCTTCTGTCTTGGTGGTTTATAAGTTTATAGAAACTTGACTTGGTAAAATGGTGTGTTTCATGAAACATTTAAGTACCTTAAGGCAGAGGTTCCTCTCTGTATCGCAAATGGGATGATCAGCAGGGCAACAGTGGTTATGATCTTTACAACACACAGCAGAGCTCAACCCACAGCATTTCCATGAGAAGCATATTCCGAGAATCCGCCTCGCACAGCAGCAGGTTTCCCCTGTTCCACACTGCGTAAAGAGATCACATCTAGTGGGACCTGGAGGAGGGGGAGGGGGGTTTTGGCTAGTCTTTGTTGGATATGAAGCCAGCATGTTGATACCACAGACTCCATGGGAATTACCAGTGTTTCGTTGCACATATATGTAGCCATTCATTCCCCAATGTGTACCCCAAGAATTCTTCACAATCCAGTAGTCCTTTCCATTTTCTGATCCATAGCCTACTATCAACACAGCATGATCCAAAGAAGTTGAACATGGTCCAGTGAATATCCCCTATCAAACATATGAGTAAAGAGCATGGACAGCTATCCTTACAATTACTATGGAAAATTATTGTCAAAAACCACTGTGATCAAGCATTATCATAAACCTTTGAGTACAGCTGAAATGCCCTCTCACTGCCGCATATACCGGCACTCACTGGTTGAGTTGCCACAGCTAGTTGAAGCTGTCCCTCATTGTTTGCAGGCACATCAGCATAGCCATCAATTGTCACAACATGTCTTCTTAACTGCAATTTATACATAACCAAATTAAAAACACAATGCTTATAATGAATATATGACAACAATACAGCATAAACGAGAGGGGACCGAAATATTAAAGCTAGACATATGAGAGCTGGAAGTGATTAATTGGAAATGCATAAAGGAAAATGTGATAACTAGAAAGAAACAATTACCTTATCCTTATTGCAAGACCTTTGATGACCTAGGTAAGGGTAGTCATCTTCAGCATCAATCCCATGGTTACTGATTACAAATTGAAATGCATAATCCATCAGTCCACCATCACAGCCATTGTTGTAAGATTTGTCACAGTCAATCAACTCTTGTTCAGAGAGACTGACGAGAGATCCGGAGACAATCTTGTTGATGCCTTCAATAGCACCTGTTGCTGAGAAGGACCAACAGGCTCCTACACCATATAGTCAAAGACAAATTGTATCTCAGTGCTTCTTCACCAAAGAACTTATAGCAGAACAATGTTACATATTGATTAGACTAGAATGCATTTGACGAGACAATATTGTTAAAAGTTGTTAGTTACCGATCCTCTCGCTAAGCTTTTGGGAAATGAACTGACCAATCTTTTCTTTTCTCTTCTAACAAGTACTAATTTTGATTATTTTGTTGTATGCTTGGGCAACAAAAATTAGCACTTTGGAACAAAAGGTAACAGAAATTATTGGTTGACAAAGAATGCATACACTGGAACTGGATTAAGATGCTTTAATGGTTAATTACACATAAATTTGCAATTACTGACGCAACCAAGCTACAACTTAGAACTGGTACAAGTTCTGAAAGAAAACCCATTTACTTTTCTAAACCAAATTGGCTTTCACTAAGGTCCCAACAAACCAACATTAGCTTACTTTCTTTAGTTATGCTGGTAGATTAGGATCAAAACAAGCTAACCAATGCAGCAGAAATATTTCACTGAAATTTGAAGCATGTGCAATATATCAAAATATTCTTAAAGAAAAATCCTAAGAGGATTCAAAAGAAGAGAATATCTATATTGATAGTATAATAGTTTAAGAGTTTCCAAAATTGGGTAATTGGAGATGCTGAGTTGCTGACCCATAACTAAAAACTTGAATGAGATCGTACCAAACTGTGAATAGTAAGTGAACAGCTTGAATTAGAGATGTAAAGTGAACTGATTTATCTATCTCATGGTTCATTTAGTATCTCTAATAGGTTTATGGTATAATATTGTTTCATTTTATTTAAACACTATCTCATTTCATCACATTTAGATTGTAATCTGAATTGACTTAACTTTAAATATATATTGTATCATTTTTTATTAAACTTACTTATAAATCATATTTGTCTTATTTAAACCCATTAAGATAAATAAAATATCTTAATTAGTAATTTCTTCGTTAACATCTCATCTCATCTCATCTCATTATCTCATTAAAAGTTACAATATACGACCTCATCTAAAAAATATGAATCTCCTTAATATTTCACCCCAATTTACACAACAAGCTTAAATACAGAGAATAAAAAAAATGAAACAACGAGTAAGCATACCACAACTCCCTTGATCCTTGACATGAGTTACTGCCCTTTTCTTTCTCCAATCTACCGAAGAAGGAATATCCCCAACATCAAGAAACTTTGTACCCAATCTACCCTCGAAGTTGGGAATTATTGCAGAGGCGAGGCCTAATCCCAAACGAGAGGCCTTGAATTCATGGTGGGTGATATCAGAGAAGGCATTGAGAGATAGGGTATAAGAAGAATTGCCCATACTGTTATGTTTGGTAACAAAGTCAAGATTGTCCTCGAACACACTGTGTCTATACAGCTTTTCTTCTTCGGAAAAGTATGATTTGGCATATTTTTGGCACCAAGTTTCAAACAGCTGGGAAGTGTTTAGAGAAGGTGAAGAGAGACAAGTATTAGAGACAAGGACAATAAATAGCAGAATGATATAAGGAAAAGGGTTCATTTGCGAAAGATCGAGGTTTTGGGGTTTATGACTAGGAGGGTTTAGTCTCTGACTTTTGTTGGATTGTGTACCTAGAAATATGAGGAACCGTACAGCCAAGAGACGAGCACTTGGCATTCTTTTTTATGGATCTATATTTTATAAGATCAAATACCGGACCAAACCCTCCCTACTTGAATCTCTAATGCTATGAGCGGATAAAGAAAAGAAAATTGATTCATTTTATTTATATGTTTGGTTGAGTCGAAAAAATAATCAAAAATTAAATCGATTCTTAAAGGAGAATAAATCACAATTTTTTTTTTAAATTATGATTTTATTTTCATCTCAATTTTTTTTTTAATTTTATTTTACTTTAAATATAATTCTAAATTTAAGACTCAAATCTCAAAACACAAAACCTAAAACCCTAAAACCCTAAAACATTAAACTCTAAACCCCAAATCTCAAAACCTAAAACCCTAAACCCCAAATCCTTAAACTTTAAACCATAAATCCTAAGCCCTAAATCTTAAACCTCAAATCTTAAAACCTTAAATCTAAAATTTCAAATCATAAAACCCTAAATCTTATTTAGAAAAATAATTTTAACCCTAAATGATATTATTTAAATTTTACTGAATATATAACTAAGGTAATTTACAATTTTTTTATTTCATTTTAGTGATAAACTAAACACTGTAATACTGTTTACTTCTTTAATTTTAATGATTAAACCAAACAACATTGTTTTCGTCATTTTTTAAAAAAACTTATAAAATTTATAATAAAAATATTAATATTAAATAAAACTTAATTAGATAATATCTATTATTTAATAAAGTTAAATAATATTTAATTAAATAACGTTTAAAATTAAAAAATATATAAAATAAATATAAGAATTATGTTTCTAATAGAAATGACAAGTTATGTATTTCAGTTAACTCATCTAATGTAAAACATTAAAAGTATTGATTTTTTACACTTAGTTAACATTAAAAGGTAACTTTTAAAATACCATGAATAAAAAAATTTTACAATTAACCCAATATTTAAAAGTCACTTTCACTTGTTCTCGAGTTGTTGTCAACGATATAAAATCTAATTAAATAGGTAAAATGTCTTAAGTTTGAGTTATTGTAAAACAGAAATAAAGGGAAAAAAAACTTTAAGCTAGTAAAAGCAGTAAAAAGAATGTGACGTATATTGTGAAAAAAAATACATTAAAAGATGAATTTTTTTAAAATAATAATTTAAATAATAGCCTTAAAATAATAAAAAAACACTATTTTCAAACTAAATGGAACATGAGTTAATATTAATATATTATTTTTATTATTTTAAATTTTAAGTAGTAGATTTGTTGTTTTTTCAAAAAAATTCAAAGAAACTTATCATTGATACTTGATAACACAATTTTTTTTTCCTTATCAATGAAGTATTTCCTATCATTTTCTATAAATTAATATTATTTTTAAAATATGTAACAATATAATTTTCAAGTTAATATAATAATAAATTAATATCATTAATTTAGAAAAAATCCAAGCATCTAATAATTAATAAAAAATTAACCAAAGTATAATTAATAAATATATTTATAAATAATAAATAATACCTAATCACTTCCCCCTTATAAAATAAATTGTTTTAATCGTATATAAATGGATAAGGAGGACATCGGATAATGTTCCCCTTTGGAAAATCATTCTATTGGTGTGCGCAGATTCATGTTTGACTAGTTATGCGTAAATATTGAAAGAGATCTATCTATTAAGAAAGAAGAGTAAGACTTGCTAAATATAATCACTTTTAGCTTTTTTTACATATTTTTAATAACGAAACGCTATCGTAAATGTCCCTAAAATTTGAAATATCTTCAATTATTTTCTCTAAATTTATAAAATATTAAAAATATCCTTCAATTTTAATGCGGTTAATTTTTTATCCATTACTATTTAGATTACTATTCTTAGACTCTCATATCATTTTTTAGGAATTAATACAATTTTTAATCAGAGGTTAATATTGATTTAATTAATAATCTTTGTCTATTTATTGAAGGTAATAATTTATCTAAAAAACTTATTATTTTTCTGTATAAGTCTAATTTTTTTTTATATTCATTACAATTACATGGTATGTTATGTTTTTCATTATGTTGGTTGTTTAATTCTAATCCTGAATCTATTAATTGTCTTTTAAAATTAAAAATTATTCTTTCATTTATTAAATCTAATATTTTTAATTTATGTACTAATGATTTGATGTTCATAAAATATTATCTTGATAAATCATATGTGTTAAATGTATATTATTTTATCCTATTCGTAATATACAAGTGGGTTTTTCTTGTGTACATACAATATATTTATTATAATCTTAAAAGAAATAATATCCAAACATTAAGTTATTGAATTATTCTTCCTCTATTCTCATATATTTTTTTATTAAAATAGTATTTTAATGTCCTTGAAACAGGATGGCCTATGATGCATGTAATGACTTTAATATAATCTGTATAGATATCTAATAAGGTATTAAATCTTTTAAAATTTTCAAGATAAATTTCATAATCTTCATTTTTAAAATATTCATTTAAATGATAGAGATAACTTTTATCAAATGTTTTTAATAGAATTATATTTTTATCTTTGATTTCCATTGGAATTATTAGTTGTTTATTTCTAAAAACAATTTCCATTTTCCTGTTTTAGCAATATTATGTCTTGTTGTAAGCAAATATTTAAACATTCAAGATTCTTAACTAGCTTAAATTTATAATTATTATACTTGAATTTGATGTGTCCATCATGGTTTTTCCTTCTGTCCGTCTTCTTTTATTACACCTGTTATGCCTCAGTTTTGCTTAACCCTCAATGCCTCTCTTGGTAATGGTGAGCCTTCTACATCCGTATATACATGGTGTCCAATAGTTGACTTACTAAATAAGAGTAATTGAGCTCCATTTTATTCATAAAATAATAATTATTACAACTTAAGGTCAACGAAGAACCTTGAAAGGGGTGCTTAACTGCTCATAATTATTGGGTATAACATTATTGGTTTTGAGATTTCTAGATAGAGAGGTTTTCTATGCTATAGTGTTTCAGAGTAGAGAGCTTTGGATTTCTATGTATTCGTGTGTCCTTTGAAATAATAATAAAGGTTCCTTTTATAGAACAAAGAATCTTTGTTTATAAGACTAAAATTATTATTTTACCCTTGTTTTAATAATTCATCTATTTTTCTACTTTAAAGGATAGCCACTACTTTTTTCCTTGGCACATGCTACCGATTAAGATGTGGAGTCTACATCTTTATTTCTTTTGTAGTCTTCTGCCGACAGTTTCTTTTCTTATTTTTTTGTTATTTTCTACCGACGATTCCTTTGATGACGTTGATGATGAAACATCTTCATCTTCTCGGTCTTTGATGCTGGGAATTCATTTGTGGTCTTTGGTGTCTTTTCTAGCATAGAAGCAAAATACCTTCATTGTTTCTTGACCAATTTCTAGGTTATTGCAATTAAAATTGGTTTCATATTTGGTGATTTTTTCACCATCTTCTTCTAACAGAGCCATGCTACTGTGGGAAACGATGATGACTTTACTAGTTGAATAATTTACTTTAATCTCAATAGAATTGTCAATCTTCCTGAGTTCACAGTAAATTTGGCTTAGCATTTGACCTCTTAATATACAAAGTTCTTCTATGTTGAATTATTTTTCTGGAAGTGCCTTTGGTTTGAGAACTTCTCTATTTGTGTTGGAAATCCCTATCTTGATGAAGTGGTAGGGACTAATACTTCTTTCCTCATTCTAGTCCATTAATGAACTAAAAAATCTAAGATAAACAGGTTTATCACATGCTTTAATTTTTCTTCTGAAATTCTTGATTGCTTTTTTAAAATTTTCTAGGAAATAATTTAAATCACTTAAATTAATTCATGGATATATATTTTCTATTAGTCATGCATGAATGTTTTATACACAAATATTGGATCAACTCCTTCCAATATATTGAATTTACTTCATGTAGGAAATTCCTTGTCTGTAGTATAGAATTTCATATCTTCAATATGTTCTTGGGTAGATTTTCTTGCCAAATTATAGAGACTCAACCATTGTGATTTGTTGAGGTTTCTATATTGGTCCTTTTCATCTTCAATGATTGGAGTAGTTTGAGGAGATGTCTCCCTGAATAGTACTGAATGCTTTTCTATTTTTTATGTCTCTAGAGGAGATGTTTCTCTAAATAGCCCTGGAGGCCTTGCTATCTTTCCAATATTTTTCAATCTGCTTAGAGCTGTTGGTTGTTGTTGTAGTGTTGTAGAATAATTTCTTATTATCTCCTCTAGAGTTATTAGTTTTGGTGTTATGTAGTTGGCATAACTACCTTCAGCTTCTATTCTATTGGTGAAGGCTCTATGGGTTACTCCACTAATTCCTAGAATATATTTGCTAGCTTCTGTCCAGTTGTTATAAGTTTATGGTTTTGGGCCATTATAGACCACATAAACATTTTTTTGTTCTTCTTTTTCTACCTCATCTGCCCAATTGAGCTTTGTGGTTTCATAAATATTTTGTGAACTGTTAGGTTCTTCCTTTTTCAATGAAGGTTCCTCATTTGAGCTTCTGATCTCTAGAGGTTATTTTGAACAATTAAGTTCTTCTTGTTTCTTTCCTATTTCCATAAGAGATTTCTCGAGATATAGCAGCTCGAGTTGTTCCTGTAAGATTTTTATCTCATTTTCCTTTATCTTGATTTTGATATCAAGATGTTCCATTCCTGAAAGCATAAAAATAGTTAGAGGTGCTAATTCTCTAGTAAGAGCATCAACTAAGCTATTTATATGTCTTGGAAGATGTTCAACATCAAAATTGTAATGGTTGAACCATCGTTTCCGTCTAACTAGTCTTCCTTGTTTGTAATCACCTATAATATTATTTCTTAAGAAATAACCAAAATTCTTGTTATATGTTCTAACAATGAATCTGGAGCTTATAACATATATTGCAAATTTCTTAATAGCTTTTTTAACAGCTAAATATTCTTTTCATTACTATGATAATTTAATTCTGAACCTTGGAAAGATCCTGATATATATCTACAAATATATTCATCTTTGTCATCTACTCTTGCTACTACTCCCCAATATTCTTGTGAAACATCTATTTCAATTATCATCTGATCTTAGATGGTATAAATTTGGTAAATTTTTTACCTTTGCTTTTACTCTATCCATATATAAAGTATCTTCTTCTGTCTATTTTCATATATGATATTTTTTCAATTTTTCTTGTAATGGTTTTCTCATTTCTACAAGTTTCTTAATGTATGTTTCTGTATATGTTAAACATCCTAAAAATCTCTGTAATTGGTTTTTATCTTTTAATTCATTAGGAAAACTTTGAATATTATTTAGTATATGAGGTTATAGATTATTTTTTCCATCCTCAATTTCCAACCCTAAGTATTATATCTTTTGTTGAGCAAGTATTGCTTTCTTTTCAGAGAGTACAATGCCTTCTTTTCTACATTCTTGTAGAATATTGATAATATCCAAATAATGTTTATTTAATTTATTATTGAAAACCAAAATACCATCTATGTAAACACAACAAATATCTTGTATTTTCTTAAAAATGTTATCCATATATCTTTGAAAAATACTTGGAGCCTATTTTAATCCAAATGATATAACTATCCATTATAATTGTCCTTGAGACAACTAAATGCTGTTAATTTTTTGAGATTATTTATCTAGTCTTATTTGCCAAAATCTGCTTTTGCAATCAAAACTTGAGAATTATTTCTTTCATTTTATTAATGATAGTATTTCTTCTTTTTTTGGAATGAAGTATCCATCATCAATGGTTTCTTTATTCAGTGCTTTAAAGTTTATTACTATTCTCTTTTTTTCTCTTCTTTTCTCAGCTTCTTTTTCAACTAAGAATGCTAGACTAGAGTAAGGTGAATTACTTGGTATTATGACTTTTAATTCCAAAAGTTCTTGAATTTGTTTTCCAAATTCAATCCTATCTTCTGGAGTATAAATAATTGGTTTTACTCTTATGATCTTGTTAGGATCTTTTAATTTTATGTTGACTATTGTTTTAGATTTATTTATTTTTGGATCCAAAGGATATTCTGAACCGACTGTTTTTAATAGTTTTCTATTGCCTCTTAGAGCTTTGTCTTCTTGTATTTCATTGAGAAAAGAATTTTGTTTTTCTTGTATATCTAATGAAATATTTTCTAAATAAGGTTTTTGTTAGTCTTTTATCTCACCACGTTTTCACTTTGTATATTGTTGCATAAAATTTGGGTTTAAGACAGTTAAAACTTTTCTTACTTTAGAAACATAGATGGTATCTCCTTCTAAGGTTGTGAGACTTATTTTGTCGAAATGTTGTGTGAAAGGTTGGTATAAGTTTAGGAAATTATGTCCTATTAACAAATTTACTCCTGTTTCTTGTTGATATATGGTAGGAATGTGAAAGTTTTCTCCTCCTATCATTATATCAGTATATTTTAATACCTTATCGAGTTTTATTGTAGTACTATTAGCAATTCTTACAATTAAATCTTTTGGTGCTTGTTTCCAGTTGTCTTATGGAAATATATATCTATTTGCTACACACATACTAGCTAATGTATCTATATATACATGTAAATGATAAGTGTTATAGCCTTTAAATTTTAGTCCTACTTTAATGTAAGTAATATTTGGATTTGTAATACCATACAAATCATTCATCTTCTGATGAAAAATATTCATAATTTGAGTATTCATATTCTGAGTCAGTTATTTCTTCCTCAGTTTCTTCCAATAGATAGATAATATAAGTATCATCTATATCAGATTCCTCGATTGGTTCTAATTCCATTTTGAAAGCTTCTTCTAAGATTTTTTCTTTTTGTGGAAATTCCTTTTTAAATTCTTTTTTATGTTGAAGTCTGCTTGGACATTCATTAGCATAATGTTCTTCTTCATTACAGATCCAACATCTGTATTTTTTTCTTTCTTGAAGGGAAATAATTCCTTTTTTCAAAAGGTTTATAATTCTTTCTTCTAAAATATATTTTCTTGTAGTTTTATCTATTGAATATCTTTTTATATTTTTAGAAATTTTGTTTTCTGAATTTATATTTTTTATATTTATATTTTTGTTTATAAAATTTTATATTATATCTATATTTCCCTAGTATTCTAAAATCTCTTGTATCACAACATATTTTATCATTTCCTCTTATTTTTTTATATTCTTTTCTTTCTTGGCATTTAATAATGATCCAATATTTAGGGCTTCTTATTCTTCCTCCTAGAGTATCTGGTATAGTTTCTTTATTCCTTTGTCCCAATTTTCTGTTAAGGTTTTATATAGTGTTCCAGGTAATTTTTGAAAAAATATTTCTAAATAAGTTGTTTGTATAGATGGTGGTAATTTATGGTAATACATTTCATATTTACAAATAATAGAATCTATGTAACACATGTTACAAATTTCCATATTTGTTAGATGCCATTTATCTTCATTGATTTAATTTTCACTGGATTCAGTGATAGTTCTTCCTTTATCTTCTCCAATAAATTCTTTGTGTATTTCATTTATTACTGTATCCAAGTATTCTCTTCTTGTGAAGTCATTTCTTTGCATTAACAAATTTTGTTGATATGTTAAGTTTGAAAACCAAACTTTAGCATTTCTTGTCATTTTATGTGCTATAAGCACTCTATAGGTTGAAAGATTTGTTTGGGTAGTTTGAAAAGTTTGTATGAGTACACTCATTCCACTAGCCCATTCATCTAAGGATTTTTTCCTATCTCTTATACAATCTAAATCTAGAAGTTCAGATTTATAATTATCATGGAGTTTGAACTCTGGTGGAATACTACCTCTAGTTCCCTAATGCAACCCTTCCTCCATTTTAGGTGGTTGTCTTCTTCTATACGTGGTATCAGGTTGTTCTATTCTTTGCCTATTTCTTTCTCTCCTATGTGGGCTAGATGTTCGTTTTTGGTAAGGAATTGGTAATGAAATTGGTTTCATATGACCTTTTGAGGTCATGTTTTCTGGTTCAGAATTAGTTTCACTGATTATTGTCATGTCATCATCTTCTTTGTTAGTACAAAGTTTTTCATTATAATGTTCTTCTATTTCTTCATTGGTTAATGTCAATAAACTGACCAATGTTTCTATATCTCTATTTTCAAGATCCATGAATTTTCTTTCTAATTCTTTTCTATTTTCCATTAAGTTGGAAGTATCTCTTTATTCTTAGATTGTTCCTTATTTTTTATTTTCTCATTTTTAGGAATCAGGGAATCTGATATCCTTGGTGGTTCTTCTTTTAATCCTTCTAAGGGATCATATTTATAACCTATTATTTCATTATTTCTATGTATGTTGTATACATCTTTTCTTAGTTCTGAAAATTCCTTGTTCATATCTTGTTATAGTTTATTATAACAACATTCCTTTATTTCCTTTAGTAATTCTTTTTGTATATCTATTATTTCTTGTAAATATTTTATGTTTAATTCTTGGACTAAATCCATTTTCTATGTTAATAGTTGTATAGTTTCAAATAATGTTGCTTGATTTTTTACTACACATACTAGGCTTCCATTTACTTCTAAATGAATATTTTTTATTTTATCTCTAAACATTATTTTTTCCTAATATACAATCATGATACAATCATGAACTAATGCCTTCATTATTTTAACTTCATTTTCTAGTTTTTTAACTGCTTCTTAGTTAGAAGTTTCTCCTTTATAGTCTATAAAAGTAAATCTTGGTATGCTATTAGTTTTAACAACATTACTTTTTTTCCTGTTATCAAGGGTTTTTCTTTAATATCTAATTTTCATTCTTATGGTATTTCAAAGTCTGTTAGTATTTTTGGTTTTATTATTTTTCCAAGTTCCTTAAAAGTTTTGTCTATTTCTATAAATTCATTTTGTCCATATATTGAACTATTATGACTATTTATTAAAGAATATGTTGTTAGATAATGTATTGAAAATGGATGATTTCTTTCTTTCATTAAATCTTCTCTCTCAAATTCATAAGCTAGACTTAATACTTGATTTATATTTTTATCATGTACATTTATAGCAAATCTAGGATATGTTATAAATTAACTTTTGGTATCCTAAATTACCATATATCATTCTTAGTAAGACATCTTGCCTATTTATTATTATGTTATCTAATAATGCTTTTTTTTATTGGTGTATCTATTTCTTTTCTAAAATGAGCTTTTATTAATATTTGAATTCCTCTTATATGAATGTATCCAATTTTTTCTTTATCTTTATGAGGAATTTTTGATAGCTTGTTTAATATAATCTCTTTATCAATTAATGGTATATTATATCTTCCTTTTGCATCTGTAATCTTAATACTCATTTCTTTATTACTTATGCCATAATAGATTATATTTTTTCTAGGGAATAATTTTCTTAATAAAAATGAGGGTCTTTAAATCCATCTCATTCTTTAAGATTTAACTTTACCTTTTGAATGTCTTCAAATTTCTTTTTACTTATTACTATTTCTTGTGAAAAACATCCTAAGATGTCTTCTGTTTCTATGTCTATTATTTCTTGGTTTATTTTTTCTTCTTCCATTTTGGGAATGTTTTTTTTAAACCTTAGGGGTATTTTTGATATTGAATGTTACTGTTAGATTTAACCTCCGTTATGTTTTTAGGGGTATTTTTGAATTTTTTGAAACCTTAGAGATATTTTTGAAAATTATGATAAGAGTCAAATTATTGCATTTTTGTTATGATTTAAATGTTGATATTTGTGTGAAAATTGCGTTTATTTGATTATTTAATCCACAAATGTCATTTCACGGGTATTTCGTGTTTAAAGTGCAATTTCAGGTAAAATCATAATTTTGGAGAAGTTTGGGACAAATTTCAATGAACCGGATTGAGTGCAAATAAAAAGAAAACAAAATTTCAAAATTTGGAATTTTGTCGCCGGCGAGAATATTCTCGCCGCCGGCGAAAACCTTAAGGTGAAAACGTTGAAAATCATGCAGGGAGCACGGATTTTGGCACAGCAATCTCGCCGCCGGCCAAGTAAATATCGCCGCCGGCCAAATCAATCTCGCCGCCGGCCAAATCAATCTCGCCGTCGGCCAAGTGAATCTCGCCGCCCCCCACAATAATCTAGCCGCCGGCGAGATTGAGTCAAACCAAAATCGTAAGTTTTCCAGAAATCTCGCCATGGCGAGAACAATTCGCCACAAGTAGTTTCGTCCGAAAATAGATTTTTTGGTTGTTTTGTTCCAAAATTGCCCCCCCAAACCCTAGATCTATATATATAATATGATGGAAAAAGAGGGGGACGGCAGAAAGGGGAATTCAAAGACATTTTTGGAGGAGAGAAAGAAATTTTGGAAAAACTTGAAGGATCTTCACCATTGATGCTACCAAGTCTTCATCTTCTAGAGTTTTTCATCTCTTCTCCTTAGTTTTTATATTCTGCAATTTATTCAGTTTTATTATTGATGGATTCAATTGAAATAATGGTTGTTCTTATTTCCGTTATGAACTAATTCATTTTTGCTAAGGCTATGATGTAGTTAAATCAAGGAAATCTGATTTCTTTTGTTATGGTTATATGAATTCATTGTTTTCAAGTTGAGTATTTATTTCCATGCTTAATGCTTTTAAATTTTTGATCAAGATTTAGATGATTTGTTGCGTTATATTGAGACCGAGAGGAGATGTGTAATGAATGCTTCTTGTGATAAATACCGTATGTTGAATGCAAGTTTGACACCTAATGCATGATGTAAGTGGTTATTCCAGAAATTCCATAAATCGTAATGTGCTTATTTGTGATTAAATTTTCATAGAAATATAGTTGGTTTTCATAGATAAGTAATTCTAATATAACTTGAGAAAGAGTATTAGATAAGTTTAGGTTTTTCAACCATCAATTTTAGCTTTGATTCTCATATAACATGACTTGAAATCGGATTGAATTGATTTAGTGAAATCAAATGCCTTAGCGTTTTTATTCATTAGTGAACAACATTTAATTTTGTTATTTGCGTTTAGTTTTATGTTAATTTTCTTTTTAAACAATTTCAACAATTCAGTTTTCAAATAAAATTAGGGTTAGTCAATTTCGGTACTTAGTAACGCCATTCCTTGTGGGTTCAATATCCGTACTTTTGTACACTTTATTACTTGAACGATTCGTACACTTGCGAAAATAAACATCAAGTTTTTGGCGTCGTTGTCGGGGAATGATTTGATTTTATTAATATCGATACTACCTAATCTTAGTTTTAATTTGAAGTTAATTTGCTTTATCTTTCTTTCATTTTTAATTTTGTTTATTTTGCTATTTTATTTTATTTATCAAAAAAAAAAAAGTAACTTTGTGTTGTTTTGTGTTAGTTGATTTTCTGGTTGTAGGATTTTTGTATGAGACGTACAAGAAGCCTTAACCTTCTTCCATTTGATCCGGAGATTGATAAAACATATAGGCGTCTAAACTGAGAGAGAAGACGTTCAACTTCAGCTCCTAATAGACAAATAGCCATGGATCCACCATTTGTTGAGGGGGGTGGAAATCGTAGAGCTTTGAGGGATTATGCTGCACCTAATGTTGCTGGAACTATTTCGGGTATAAGGAGGCCAACTATTCAAGCCAATAACTTTGAGATAAACCCATCCTTTATCCAAATGGTTCAATCAAATCAATTTGGAGGAATGTCAAAGGATGATCCAAATGCACATATTGCTTACTTTCTGGAGGTGTGTGATCTTTATAAGATAAATGATGTGTCCGAAGATGCTGTAAGATTGAGGGTTTTTCCTTTTTCACTTCGGGATAAAGCCAAGGAGTGGCTAAACTCATTACCACCGGGATCAATTACGACATGGAATGAATTGGTTCAGAAATTCTTGTCCAAGTTCTTTCCTCCTGCTAAGATGGCAAAATTGAGGAATGAAATCACATCTTTTACACAATATGACCAAGAATCATTGTATGAAGCTTGGGAAAGATTCAAAGAAATGTTGAGGAAATGCCCACATCATGGTATACCAATTTGGCTACAAGTCTCTACATTTTATAATGGGTTGGTTTCAAACTATCGGGCAATGATTGATGCTGCAGCTGGAGGATCTTTAATGGGAAAAACACCGGAGGATGCTCATGAGTTGTTAGAGGTTATGGCAGAAAACAACAATCAGTGGCATTCAGAGCGGGTAATTGCAAAAAGACCAGCAATAGTGCATGAAATTGATTCAGTGAATGCTTTGTCGGCTCAAGTTGCTGCTCTTTCAAGAAAAATGGATTCTTTGTCATCCAAGTTAGAATCCAAACCAACTGCACAATGTGATTTATGTGGTGGAAATCATGCTAGTATCGAGTGCCAAGTTGGAAATCCATTTGCTTCACCAACTGCTGAGCAAGCAAATTATGTTTCAAATTTCCAAAAACCTCAACATAACCCATATTCGAACACCTATAATTCAGATTGGAGGAATCATCCAAATTTGTCATGGGGAAATAACCAAGGGGGATTCAAATTGTCATCATCTTCCTACCAACCCCAAGAGAAGAAACAAACAAATTTGGAAGAAATTTTGGGAAAGTTCATTGATGAGACGAGAGCAAATTTCAGAAATCAAGAGGCAATCAACAGGAACATCCAAAACCAACTGGGGCAGCTTTCAAAGCAGATTGCATAAAGGTCTCAAGGATCACTACCTAGTGACACAATAAATCCCCCAGACCATGCAAAGGCTATCACATTGAGAAGTGGTAAAGAACTTGAATGGCAGAGGAAATCGGAGAAAAATATGGAAGAATCTAAAGAAAATCCATCAAGATCCCAAGATATTCAACCTTCCCCATATGCGAAATATGAGCCTCCTATCCCATATCCTCAAAGATTGAATAAGAAAAAGCTTGATAATCAATTTGATAAATTTCTAGATATTTTTAAGAAATTGCATATTAACATTCCTTTTGCAGAGATGTTGGAACAAATGCCCAAGTATGCAAAATTCATGAAGGAAATTTTATCAAAGAAGAAGAAGCTGGGAGATTATGAAACTGTCATGCTAAATGAGGAGTGCAGTGCAGTTCTTCAAAGAAAACTGCCACAGAAATTGAAAGACCCAGGGAGTTTTACTATACCTTGTACTATAGGAAGTTGCAATTTTGATAAAGTCCTATGTGATTTAGGAGCAAGCATTAATTTGATGCCACTTTCTATTTTCAGGAAACTAGGCCTGGGAGAAGTGAAGCCCACTTCAATCTCTTTACAATTAGCAGATCGATCGGTGAAATATCCTCTAGGGGTAATTGAGGATGTTTTAATTAAAGTCGACAAATTTATTTTCCCTGTAGATTTCGTGGTGCTTGACATGGAGGAAGATAGAGAGATACCGTTGATATTGGGGAGACCGTTCCTTGCAACTGGAAGAACATTGATTGATGTTCAGCAAGGAAAGCTCATTCTACGGGTGCAAGATGAACAAGTAACTTTTGATGTTTTTGAAGAAATAAAATTTCCAAGTGATGTACATTCTTGTTTTCAAATTAACACTCTTGACGGGTTAATCTCTGAAACTTTTGAGGAGAGAACTCCATTGCTACCACTAGAAGCTTGCCTTGTGAAATCTGCAACAATTGAGGAGGAAGATAAGGGGATGATACAATGTTCCGAATTCATCGGCAAAGACCTAATGAATATTTGTGCAGTGATGAAAAATTTAAGGAGTTGGGAACAAATGAAACTCCAACCTTAGTGGTAAAGAATGGAGCCAACAAGATTGAGCTAAAGCCAATGCAATCCCATCTAAGAAAAAAAAAATCTTACGTTCACTACCGGCAAGGGCAGTTTCACCGCCGACGGAAAGGAGATCTCTCTTTCCTTTCTTACATTGAGGACAATGTAAGGTTTTGGTTGGGGGTGCGGTAAACGATAAATCTTTTCTCCCCTTCATTTTTAGTAGTTTTATTTGTGTGTTTAGTTGTGTTTAATTTTGATTTTTAATTTATTTTTCTACATTTTGATTTAATTTTTTATTTCTTTATTGTCTTATTTTGATTTTGATTTTTTTTATTTTAATTTGCACGTTGATGATAATAATGTGATTGTGATAACAAGTAGCTGTTAGAAGACATTAAATTTTGCTTCGGTTTAAAGAGAATTTCAAATGTTGATTTTACCTAGTTGACGACTCTTTTTGTATGTGGTGTGATTTGATTGATTAGTCTAAATGCTTAGAGAAGTCTTATGTGCGAATTTTTCATGGATATTTTTGTGATCTCAACAAACTCTAGAACTCATTTGAAAACCTCTTGAGGCGAAATAATTTGGAATTGCACTGTTTATGATATGATGTAGGCCATTTTTGGATCGATTGTGTCATTTTAAGCCTACCTTGTTATCCTTATATCACTAGTAACCTCTTTGAGTCTATTTAAATATATTATTAGCCTTAATTTTCTTTCTTTTTGCCTTATATAACCTACCTTCTATTGAGCCATATATATATATATATATATAATTCCTACCTTATTTGTTAAGAGCACTTAATTTTGAACACAAACTTTTCAAGAGGAATTGGAGAAATCTTCCACATATATTGGAAGAAATTGGTTGTGGGTTATGTCTTTTCAAGAGCAATTGGAGTAAGGATGCAAAAAAAAAAAAAAAAAAAAGAGAAAAAAAGAAAAATCCATATATTGGAAGAAAGTGGTTGGCTTTTCAAGAGCAATTGAGTAAAAAAAAAAAGAAGAAGAAAGCCTTCACATTTTAATAAATAAAAGAGTGTTAGTGATGGATGTACTAGGGAGAAAGATTGAGGAAGAATTTTGTTTATCTTTGGAAAAATGTGTTATGATCGGAAGAAACAATTTGGTTTAATTGTGTTAATCTTTTACTTAATTGGTTGTGTTTAATCTAATAAGTGTCCTTATTTGTATTTTGACACTTCCCGTTCTTTCTTAACCAAATACCTAAGCCTAACATTACAAGTCTCGTAAAGTCCTATTGATCCGAAGTGGTGTATTTTTCTTCATTAGTGGAGAGAGGTTTGAAAAGTGAGCCTATGGAGTTTGAGATTTCACTTTTTTGTTTGTGGATGTTGTGCATAATATTATCTGGGCATTATGGCTATTGGTTTGTGGTTTGATGGATGTTTAAGAGTCAATAACAAAAGTGAAATTGATATTTGAGATTTCTTAAAGCTTAGGTGACATTTAATTATTCTATATGTTGGGTGTTATTTACAATTTTTGAGACATTTGTGCAAGTTATTTGTTATGTGATTTTATTGTTTTAAGTTAGGATAGTTATAGGTAAGATGTTTGTGGGTATCATCACTGGAAGCCCTCACGAGACTACAACTCGTCCTACTAGGGCCACCTAGGGGTTTAAAGGCTTATTGCATACGCTTAATGTAATGTTGTAAAAAGAATAAATTTCCTTTGAATTTTTCTTTTAATGTCTCCTTTGAAATTATTCATAGATCGCTTTTCTTGCTAGAGACTAGCAAGAAGCTGGTTGGGGGTTGTTGATAAGAGTCAAATTATTGCATTTTTGTTATGATTTAAATGTTGATATTTGTGTGAAAATTGCGTTTATTTGATTATTTAATCCACAAATGTCATTTCACGGGTATTTCGTGTTTAAAGTGCAATTTCAGGTAAAATCATAATTTTGGAGAAGTTTGGGACAAATTTCAATGAACCGGATTGAGTGCAAATAAAAAAAAAACAAAATTTCAAAATTTGGAATTTCGCCGCCGGCGAAAACCTTAAGGCGAAAACGTTGAAAATCATGTAGGGAGCACGGATTTTGGCAAAGCAATCTCGCCGCCGGCCAAGTAAATATCGCCGCCGGCCAAATCAATCTCACCACTGGCCAAGTGAATCTCGCTACCTGCCACAATAATCTAGCCGCCGGCGAGATTGAGTGGAACCAAAATCGTAAGTTTTCCAGAAATCTCGCCGCGGCGAGAACAATTTCGCCGCCGGCGAGTTTCGTCCGAAAATAGATTTTTTGGTTCTTTTGTTCCAAAATTGCCCCCCCAAACCCTAGATCTATATATATAATATGATGGAAAAAGAGGGGGATGGTAGAAAGGGGAATTCAAAGACATTTTTGGAGGAGAGAAAGAAATTTTGGAAAAACTTGAAGGATCTTCACCATTGATGCTACCAAGTCTTCATCTTCTAGAGTTTTTCATCTCTTCTCCTTAGTTTTTATATTCTACAATTTATTCAGTTTTATTATTGATGGATTCAATTGAAATAATGGTTGTTCTTATTTCCGTTATGAACTAATTCATTTTTGCTAAGGCTATGATGTAGTTAAATCAAGGAAATCTGATTTCTTTTGTTATGGTTATATGAATTCATTGTTTTCAAGTCGAGTATTTATTTCCATGCTTAATGCTTTTAAATTTCTGATCAAGATTTAGATGATTTGTTGCATTATATTGAAACCGAGAGGAGATGTGTAATGAATGCTTCTTGTGATAAATACCGTATGTTGAATGCAAGTTTGACACCTAATGCATGATGTATGTGGTTATTCCAGAAATTCCATAAATCGTAATGTGCTTATTTGTGATTAAATCTTCATAGAAATATAGTTGGTTTTCATAGATAAGTAATTCTAATATAACTTGAGAATGAGTATTAGATAAGTTTGGGTTTTTCAACTATCACTTTTAGCTTTGATTCTCATATAACATGACTTGAAATCAGATTGAATTGATTTAGCAAAATCAAATGCCTTAGCGTTTTTATTCATTAGTGAACAACATTTAATTTTGTTATTTGCGTTTAGTTTTATGTTAATTTTCTTTTTAAACAATTTCAACAATTCAGTTTTCAAATAAAATTAGGGTTAGTCAATTTCGGTACTTAGTAACGCTATTCCTTGTGGGTTTGATATCCGTACTTTTGTACACTTTATTACTTGAACGATTCGTACACTTGCGAAAATAAGCATCAAATTACTTGAACCTTAAGGGTATTTCTAATTTTTCCCTTTCATAACTAATAAAATTGTTACCATTATTGATGTTTTGTTCTAATAAAAATAAATAATTTATCAATTATATCTTTACTAATCTTGACACTTGAGAGCCACTAGACTAATTTTTACATTGTTTTTTTTCAAAAAAAAAAAAACACAAAAATGGAGTTTCAATTCATTTGTTGGGAAATATTCATGATGAATAGTGTAATTATTTCATATATATATACCAAAAATTAAGTTTTGGTGTATCCGTAATGCAATTTTCATTATGCGTAGATTAATTTTTGTAATTTTTTCGCACATATACCCATAAATGAAATTTTGGTATATTCGTTGCGCGATTTTCATTACGGGTGGGACTATAATACTTTTGTAACTTTTTCAAACATACACATGAAAATGTGGTTTTGATTCATCCATGTGGTAATTTCATGAAGGGTGATACATGAGGAAGTTTTGCAACTTTTTTATACATATACCCAAAACAGGGGTTTTGGTGCATTTGTTAGGAAACTTTCATTACGAGTGACATCAGAGCAGTTATTGCAAAATTTTCATACATATACCCAAAATGAGATTTTAATACATCCATAGTGTAGTTGTCACCACGGGTGGTACATGAACACATTTTGTAACTTTTTTTTGCATGTAAACCCAAAAATATTGTTCCATAGGGTAGTATTCTTGATGGGTGATACCAAAGCACTTTATGCAACTTTTTCATACATATACCCAAAAATGGGATGTTGGTGCATCCATAGTATAATTTTGATGACTAGTGGTACTAAAATAATTTTTGCAACTTTTTCGCACATATATCCAATAATTGGAATTTTACTATACTCGTTGGGAAATTTTTATGAAAAGTAATAACATAGCACTTTTTGATATATTTTTACACATATACCCAAAAATGGTGTTTCGATGCATCCATAGTGTAATTTTCATGATGAGTGATACTAGATCACTTTTGACAACTTATTTTTTTAATATTTAAAAGGGGCACTTAACTCCCTTTTTTATTAAATAAAGGAAATATTATACATGTAGGATTCAAACTTGAGTCCATAATGGTATGGGTAGGGAGTCATACCACCTAGACTACAAGCCAATCCCTTAGGGGCATCCATAGTGAAATTTTCATGACAGATGGTATTGGAAAACTTGTTGCAACTTCTTTTTTAACATATACTTGCAAATAGGGTTTTGGTCCACCTGTATAGTAATTTTAATGACAGGTGATATCTGTAAATCTAGTCGTTTTGGTGTTGCCATTCCAGGGTGCAAAGCACAGTGTCTATTTTTTATTTGATGTTTCTTTATGTCCTTTATGAGGTTGGTTACTCTTGGCTTAGGACCACTTAGGACACATTTTTGTATTTTATTGTTACATATACTCAATCTCTTAGAATGCATATAACTTGAATTTTTGGGTCTTTGTTTGTGTTGTATTGTCCTTTTGAAGACTAGGCATTTCTTTGTGTTGAAAATGCCTTGCTCATGGACATTCTCATTGTTGTCTCACTTTTGGCTCATCAGGGTACTCACCACCCCCTCACCACTTTAGGGTGGTGAGGTTGTAATGGTTCTTTTCCTTATTGGGGTCTCGTTGTCATGGGTGGTGAGTGAACGATGAAGGTCCAAGAGGCTTATGTTTTCTATGAATTTCCTTCTCCTCCTCTTTGTTTTCTTAACTAGAATTTATGAAGGGGCTTGGTCATTTGGCATCAAACTTCCCTGATCATTTCTTGGTCCATTTTCCTTCTAAATCTCAGGTTTGGGAAATAGTGTACCATCTATGTGATATATAATATAAGGGAGAAGTCTCTCTCATATTTGTCAAACATCAAATTGAGTGTAAAAAATGTGAGATCTAGTGAGGAATTGTTGAGAGTCAAAATACATGGTTGGCTAGTGAAAAGATACATTATTTTAAGGAATTTCTCTCATGTTGGGTTGTAGTGTATTAAGTGGTTTTCGTGTTTTGGTGTAGTATTGCAAGGTCATAACTTTTTCCATTGGTAAGGAGCCTATGTGTTGAGTTTTCCTATGTTAGCTACTTATCCTATAGTGATGGAGTGTTACGAGGTTGTAACTATTTCTATAGGTGAGGAGCCTATGTGATTTTGGGCTATGTGTCAACTATGTGTTATAGGGTCGTAATGTATATGCATTAGGAAGTTGAGCCATTAGTAATCGATCACGTCACTTGGTGAGGGAGCTTTGTGGAAAATCATAGATCCACTTGGATTAGGTGCTATGTTGATAGCGAACGAGGACAACTTAGGCAAAGTTAAGGTAGGTATCCCAATTGGTTTGGGTATTTACTTATATACTTTTACCAAGTTTTATATTGTTGATTTACTTATCAATGACTTATTTGCTATTGATTGGTTGCTATAAGCAAACCGAAGATGTTACCACATAAGAGTTGGATCCTATGTGGATTTATTGTCACATATGTGAAAGTATAATAACCATTTATTAAATATGTTTACATATAAAGGGTATTGATGTGATTGAAAATCCTTTATAGCTTTTCCAGTATGTTTACATGATTCCAATGTTGTGTGATATTTCCTATGTTAATGCATGTTATTTTTTGGATGGGAGCTTGTGTGACACACCATCACTAGGGTGTTTATTGTAGATTATTCTTTCTTATATATTGGTTGTTTTTATGGTGTGTTGAATTAAGCTTATTGTTTTTATTTCTTCTGTGTTATCTACTTGATTCACATTGTGAGGTCTACTTGGTCGAGTGAGAATAGAGCTCATGGAAAGATTTTATGGGTTTGCTTATCCATTCCCTCGTAGATCCCAGATGCTTATATTGGTCATAAGTTCAATTCACATTTTTCATGTAGGTTTTCTTATTCACATTTTCACTCACTTTATTACATATGTGTTATGTATGATCACATATTGTAAGACTACAACCACCATTTATCGAATATGTTCACACAGAGAAAGTCTTAAAGTGATTAAAAATCCTTTATAGCTTTTCCAGTATATTTTTATGATTCACATGTTGTGTGTTGTTTTCTATGTTAATACATGTTATTGCCTAGGTAGGAGCCTGTGTGGCACACCATCACTAGGGTATATATTGTAGATTATTCTTTCTTATCTACTAATTATTTTTATGGTGTATTGATTTAAGCTTGTTGTTTTTGTTTATGTTGTGCTATCTACTTAATTCATATTGTGAGGTTTGTTTGGTCGAGTAGGAATAGAGCTCATGAAAAGATTTCATAGGTTTACTTATCCACCACCTTAAAGGTATTGGATGCATACATGAGTCATAAGATCAATTCACATTTGTGTATTGTTCTGATGTATGAAACACTAATAGTATCTGAGCGAGGCGCCCCTGTTTAGGCTTAATAGCCTAGGTGTCAGATTCTAAAGCTCTATCTACATATACACACACCTTTGTATATTTGTACCCTTTTTCTCTAGTGGAATGGGTTATTGTTATGTGAGGTTGTTTATCTCCATGAAGATGTATGGATTACATCATCCCTATTTTCATGTTCATACATGGTTATTTTATTACTATATCAGCATTCTAGGATTGAATACAAATTTCATGTATGATTGTGTGATGGTGCTTTCTAATTGCTTCTTTTGTGAAATATGCTTATTACATTTCTCTTTTTCACTGCTTCTTGCCTTACATAATGTGTTAATTGTTTTATCTATTGATATACTTGGATGTTTAATTATTTACCAGTATTCTCCTCCACTAGTTACTTTAATATTTTTTATATATGTATATCTTGTTTTTTTCTTACTTCTTCTTCTGCAACTTTTGCATGAGCATTATGTCCCATGATTTCATCATGTAGTGTCAGAGTATTAATATTTGTCTTCTTGTAGTATTGTCATTCATATGACATATCATATATACTACATCTCCTTTGTTTTACTAGGTTGCTTTCTCTTTTACCTGGTATGACTTATGTGGTTCTTTGTTTGTCGCTTGTTGTTTAGTTTTCATCTTTTGCATTTGATGCCTTTATGAGAAAATTGATATGTGTCTTTAAAGCATGAGTATGTGCGTATTGTCTTCTCTTTTCACTAAACTAGGTGCATATTGGGTTTTCTATGTGCATTAATATGCCATATAGAATGTTTACTAGTCTTTAGGACTCATGAATTACATGAATTGTTGTGACTAAGCTAGCATGTTTAGTTAGCATTCCTAGTGTTTGAGGTGTTCACTCTTTCTCAACAACATATCTATTGTTTTTGATGTTGGAACCTAGGTCTTATTCACATGCTTAGATACTTTAGTACTTATTTTGCTCACTAGTTAGTTAAGGTCTTTCCTACTTTTGACTAGTAATGATGTGAGTGTTGTCAATGATATCTTTTGAGGGAAATAATTTTGCAAAGCCTCGAAAATCTTTATTATATTATAAAAGTGAATTAAATAAAAATTTTAACAATATTTTAAGGTGCATGAATATATCAAATTTTTTTTGTGTGAAATATCAAATTGAACGTGATAAATTAGAAAATGTTTTATTATGGGTGAGCTATACTCTTGTTGAGCCATCAACGAAGGGTCAGTGAGGAAACAAAATGGCCGTTGAGCCTCGCCATGGCCTTACTGAGAAGCTCAGCAAGCCACCGATGAGTGTAGTCGGCGAGGATCAGTTTGGCCTATGAATAGGCACGTATTCAACTCATTTTTCTCACTTCAATTCTTCTTATTCTCTCTCTAAAATTGTTTGAATTTTTAATACATTTTGGAGCATCTCTAGGATAAAACATTTAGGAGTTTGGGTTTGGAAGAATAACATCACGATAAGTTTCTAGGTAGAGGGTTTCTACTTTAACTTCATATTCATATATTGTTTTCATAAAAATATCTTGCATTATATGTTATGAGTAAAAGGAAAAATTGATCCGATGATTTTTATAAGAAAAGTTATAAATGTTGTTAAAAATGAAATACTCGTTATGAACACACTTTTATATTTGCATACATGGAGTTTTTTTTATATAAAACGAGTATTGATTTTTGATACGAGACGAGTATCAAAAATTATAGACATAGAATCTAAGATTTTATACATGATAATGAAAATAATCATGAAAATATATTTTAGTGGGGAGTATACCTGTATGTATGTCTTGTAGAGTATGATACCTAATGTCTATTAGTTGCAAAAAGACTATTTTTGATAGGCTATATGCATACATTGCCTTCACATCTATTCTCAGAGTTTGTTAGTCCATGAGTCTTGGATTGTTGACTACATATGGGTCTCAGAGTTGGACCCCCACATTATGTCTCGTAGTTTTCCATTTATTGGGCCTCGAAGTTTGACTACACATTAGGCTCGTAGTTGGAGCCCCTATTATGTCTCAGAATGGAATGCCCATAGATGAGGGTCTATATGAATTTGCTGTTGATTAATACATATGCCATATTCATCTTGAATTATGATCATACATGGAGTTAGAGGTATATCCACATACATATTCAAGATTGATTGCGCATGTGCCCTTATATTTTGGGTGACTAATACATATGGGTTGCATATCATGCATATGGAGTTATATTTGCATAGCATATTTTATTTTGTATGAGCATTCGTTGGGATACTTGGAATATACACTCTCTTAGTTTCAAAAGCAAGGAAGTACAGGTATTCCCGGGTTTTGAAAATATAATCTCTCCACACTGTATACTAATGATGATGATTATTTTCATTCATGACTTTTATTATAACTAGCACCTATCATGAATATTTATTTGTTATAATATTTTTTTAGAGTAGACTCCTACTGAGTTGTAAGCCCATCCCCTTACTTTTCCCTTAACTTTCACCTATGGTATTCTAGATAGTTACGGTAAAGTCATAAAAATATTTCACGAAGGATTTAGACATTAAAAGATTTGAGCTAAACTTTATTTATTTTATTGGTTATTATAATTTATGTTACGACAAGTTGAGACCATTTTGAATTAATGAATTTTAATTGGCTTTATAAATTTTTGGATTTAGGTTAAAGAACTTATATTGGATTTTTCCTTTTAAATAGAAATTTTTTAAGGTTACCTGAAATGTTTACAAAGAATTGATTTTTCATGATTATTTAAGAATTTTTTTTAAATATAGTTCTCTTATAAAATTTCACATACCTGTATTTTTGGTGTGATAGTTTGGTAACATGGTATGGTTCTATTCTTCTAAGAATAAAAACTTGTTTTATAAAATTTATTTTTGTCTCAACTTACTTACTTGAGAATAACTGATAACTTTAAGAAAATAGAGTTATTCAATCACTTTTGAACTACTTATTTGTCTTGTCTTAGGCTAAAATATCATGAAAAAGCTTGATTTATTTTTAATTATGTTAGTATAGGTCAAAATGATGCCAAAGCGGGCATTTTTCTATGCCACGATGTGGACCATGCTATGGTATGCTTTTTTTGGCACTACTGCACACCATTTTTGGCTGGACATTCATTCATGATCATAGGAGACCATGGTGAGGCATTCTTTTTTTTTCTGGCACTACGATGCGCATTCGTAGCTAGACACAAATCCTATTTTTAGTCAAACAATGACTCTTAGCTTTAATCCTCAACCATTGATCATTTTAAAAGATGATCTAACGATCTATATTATGTTGTTTTTTCTTTAAAGAAAAAATACATAATTAAGAATCAAAAACCCTATTAGTTGGTAAGAAGAGAGAAAAAAGATAAATAGTTCAAGAGACGATTAAAGAAGACACAATTTTGTGAAAATTCAAGAGAAGATTAGTGATACAAGTGAAGAGATTGAGTATATCTCTTATTATTTTCCTTTTTATTAGTTTTTATGTCTTTCTTTATGAAAAATCTTAGCTTTATGAAAAATCTTAGCTTTATGAATATAATTATTTCTAGCTAATTTATTAATCTAGGGGTCTTATGAACACAATTTTTTATATATGACGATTTAATATTTTACCCCAATTGTGATTTCAATTCAATTATATTATTTAATCTGTTTTTTATGTCATTAACTATTTGGCCATCAATTAGTCTGTAGAGGCAATTAAATAAATTTTAGAGAAGTTTGTTTTGATTAAATAATACGCATAGCTTCTAGACAAAGATGTATGATTCTTATGTGTGTGATCTATAATTGATGGACTTAATGAGTAGTATACAATCTAATTGGCCTGAGAGTGTAATTAGGTTAATTAGTATATGGTGTGAAGTTTACTTGAAAAAGAATGCATGCTAGGCTAGAATCAATTGATAATCTAATTGGTTGGTAATTATTGTGGTGAAAATTTTAGTGATTCACATGTTAGAAAATTGGGGATCAAAATTCTAGGTCATTTTCTCATAAATATTCATAATTGTTAAGTTTTGTGATCTAAAATTAGTTGTCATTTATTTTTAAATTTTTATAATTTTCTATTGTTCAAATAGTATTCATAACAATTATATTGATACACAATTATAAATCACATAGCTCCCTGTGGGATCAATATCCATACTTAGGCATATAATATTACTCACACGACCTGTATACTTACGGTAAGCATGGTCAAGTTTTTGGCATTGTTGTTGAAGAGTTTAGTACTTGTAATGGATATCAATAATGGTTATTATTATACTAGTTTGGATCTTTTAATTCTTCTTTTAGTGATATGTTGTATGCCCAGGTTGATGGGTGAAAATCTTGTTCCTTTTGATCCAAAAATGGAGAGAACCTTACTTCGCTTAAGAAGGGAACGATTAGTACAAGATTAATTAGGGGTTTTGGTAGAATAAGGGGATCAATGAGCTATATTAGTCTCCAAACCTTTCAAGAATTTTGCAGTACCAAAAGTATATGGAGCTCAAACATCTCTCAATAGATCGGGAATCAATGCTAACAATTACAAACTTAAGCCATGTGTCATTTAGATGGTAAAAAAAATCAGTTTGGAGGGTTAGTCAACGATAACCCAAATCTTCACTTGGCTTCATTTTTGAAAATATGTAACACCTTTAAGATGAATAGTGCATTAGATGATGCAATTCTTTTTCAATTGTTTTCTTTCTCATTGAGGGAAAAATTCAAGGTTTGGTTATTGTCACTATGAGCAGGGTCAATCACTACATGGGATCAATTGGCTCATAAATTCTTAGCAAAGTACTTCCCACCTTAAAAGATAGTTAAGATTAGAAATGATATCGCATATTTTCAACAATTTGAAGAGGAATCACTTTATGAATGGAATGCTACAAAGAGCTATTAAGAAGATGCCCACACCATAGCTTCATGCTTGGTTGCAAGTATAAACATTCTATAATGGATTAATGGGGTAACCAAGGACCATAATTGATGTTGCAGTTGGAAGAGCTTTAATGAGTGAAGCTAAAGAGGAAGCTTTTGCACTACTTAATGAGATGGCATCCAATAATTTACAATGGCATATGGAGAGGCTCATCCCAAGGAGAATGCTTTAATTAGTAGATGTAGACACCATAGCATCATTTCAAACTCAAAAAACACTTTTCTATTGGGTTTAACTAAGAAGCTAGATGGTGGGGTGGCAGTGTAGGTGTAAATATGGTACAAAGTCCATTCTTGGTGTGTGATTATGGAAATGGATCTTATTATAATGATGCATGTGGGAACCTTCTTGAAGTAGTAAACTATGTCAAGAATCAAAACCGTCAAGGAAACCCATATTCAAACACATATAACCTAGGATGGAAAAACCACCCAAATTTCTCTTACAAAAATAATAACAATCAAGGTGGTAATCAATTCAATTGTCAACTCTTCCCACCACCTGGTTTTCAACAACCACAAGTCTAGTAACAGAAGCCACCAAGTGAGGATAACACAAGTGCTTTAATGGGAATAATGAAAGACTTCATCCATTCAATAAATACAAAAGTGGAATATTTCATAGAGTTCGTTCATGGGGGCCTCTATTCAAAATTTGGAAATCAAAATTGGACAACTTGCCCAAACTATAAGTCAAAGACCTCAAAGTAACCTTCCAAAAAACAAAAAAGTAAAGCCAAAAGAAGGTAAGGAACATTGTAAAGCAATAGCCTTGAGAAGTTGTAAAATTTGAAAATAAAAGTAGGAAGCTAAAAAGGATAAGGTGAAAAAAGTGGACAAAGAGAGTACTTAAAATAAAATAATTCAACCAAAGAAAATCAACCTCTATCAATGCACTATTCCCTTCCCTCAAAGACTCTAGAAGTAAAAATTAGACATCAAGTTTTCAAAATTATTGGATGTCTTCTAGAAAAGAAGGTGTAGATATAATGAGACAATTACATTGATTAAAGGTTGTAGTGCCATCCTCGATAGAAAACTACCACAAAATTGAAAGATTTGGGTAGCATTGACATTCATTGCACAATTGGGAATATACATTGTGCAAGGCACTATGTGACTTGCATGTAAACATTAATCTTATGCCACTATCGATTTTCAAGAAATTAGGGGTTGGTGAATTCAAACCTACTTTAGTAATATTGCAAATGGTAGATAGGTAAACCAAGCGACCCTGTGGTGTGGTAGAAGATATGCTAGTAAAAGTAAACAAATTCATCTTTTCAATAGATTTCATTGTACTAGACATGGATGAGGACCGTGACATTCCTATCATACTTGGTTTGTCCATTTTTTGCAATTAAATTTCCTAATACTAATAATACTAGTGATTTCTTTAAGATAAATGTTACTAATGAACTATGCACTAATATGCTAAATAACATGTGCTCTAGTGATGCTTTAGAATATGTGCTTGTTAATTCTATGAACACATATGCTTATGAACATCATGAAAACCACTTAGTCATACACACTTATGATATGATAATTTAACTAAATCTCTTGAACTATCCATACTTGAGACTTTAAACGTGATGCTATGAACAATGCAATAAATTTATCAAAAAACAACTCCACTAACTTTAGTTATGAAAATGTGAAATCTATGATACAAATTGATATTGTTTACTATATGAACTATTTTGAGGTTATGCCTTCCATGTGTGTATCTAATATGGTTGTGGAGGGTCTTGAGATAGATTCTAGGCTCAAACCATTCATTGAGGAGCCATCCAAGTTACTCAAACTTTTACTAGACCATTTCCATTATTCATTTTTGGGTGTGAACGAGGCACTTCTAGCCATAATTTCTACTAATCTAAATGTAGAGCGAAATGAGTCATTACTGATGGTACTCAGTACATTCTAAAGAGCTATAGGTTGGTCTATTGTTGACATCAAAGGCTTAAGCACATCCATATGTATGCACAAAATCTTGTTAGATGATGGATATAAGCCTACTAGGGATCCACAATGCTGGTTAAACCCTATTATGAAAGAGTTAGTGAAGAAAGAAATTGTTAAGTGGTTGGACATGGGCATCATTTACTCAATATCAAACAGTGAATATGTAAGCCCAGTCCAATATCTACCAAACAAAAGAGGAATCATTGTAGTGTCAAATGAGTAAATACTGACAAGATCTATCATGAGATCAAGAGTTTGTATGGATTTTTGCAAGGTGAACAAAGTTACAAGGAAGGACCATCTCCCTCTTCTATTCATGGATCAAATTCTTGATAAATTAGTTAAGCATTTCTTCTTTTGGCTTCTAGATGGGTATTCTGGCTATAATCAGATCGCCATGGCACCTAAAGACCAAGAAATGACTACCTTCACATGTCCTTATACAATTCATATGTCCTTAGGACATGCATATTTCTACAAACAATTGATTAAATATTTTTTCTAAAATAAGTCATCATTTATGCAATTCACTATCAAAAGATGTTTATTTTGATTATAATGATGAATTCCTTGTGTTCTTTAATATGTTGAAAAATAAATTACCATTTGCCTCTATAATTTTGTCACCTGATCAGTCTTTTCCATTGGAAATTATATGTGATGCTTTTGATTTTGCAATTAGAGTAGTTTTGGGGCAGAGAGCGAATAAGAATTTATATGTTATGTATTACGCTAGCAAAATACTCAATGATGCCCAAATAAATTATTCTACCACTAAGAAAGAATTCTTGACTATTTTATTTTCATTAGATAAATTTAGGTCTTATTTAGTAGGTTCTAAAGTAATTATGTATTCTAATCATGCTACTTTAAGATATCTACTAAGAAAACCTAATGTTAAGCCAAGATTAATCCAGAGGGTTTTACTCTTACAAGATTGTGACCTATAAATCAGAAGATAAAAAGGGCAGTGAAAACTTAGTAGCTGATCATTTATCTAGGTTAATTTCTGAATTAATTCTCTTGAAGATGAGAGTAAAGAAGAAATTCTTGAAACTTTTCCTATTGAACAATTATTTTCTATAGGTACAAATCCATGATATGTTGATATAGTTAATTATCTTGCTAGTGGTATCTTGGGGACCTAATTTATCTTATTAGAAAAAGAAAAAGTTTTTAAGCTCCTACAAGCAATACTTTTGGGATAACCATTATCTATTCAAGATTGGTCAAGATCAAATCATCTGAAGGTGTGTGCCTAAAGAAGAACATAAAATCATCTTGAAATTTTATGAAGATTATGGATGCCATTTTGGAGGTAACAACACATCATTTAAGGTATTAGAATCTAGATTTTACTGGAAAACTTTTCTTAAATATGATATTATGTTTTGTACTCATTGTGATAGATGTCAAAGGATAGGTAATATAGAAAAATAGATGAAATGCCTTTGTCATCTAATTTAGTTATTAAACTTTTTGATGTATGGGGGATTAACTTTATGGGTCCTTTTCCCTCATCTTTTGGGTATGAATATATCCTATTTGCTATGTATTTTGTATCCAAGTAAGTATAAGCTACACCCACTAAAACTAATGATGCTAACGTTGTTGTTAAATTCTTGAAGGATTCAATTTTTAGCAGGTTCAGATGCCTAGAGCAATAATAAGTGATGGAGTAAGTCATTTTTGCAACAAACTTTTTGATGAATTACTAAAAAAGTATAATATCACATACAGAATGGCTACTCCATGTCATCTTCAAACTTTCAATCAAGTGGAAGTGAGTAATAAGTAAATAAAAGGGATTCTGGAATGCATAGTGCACCCTTCAAGAAAGGATTGGGAAATCAAGTTGAATGATTCCTTATGAGCTTATTGCATAGCATAGAAAACACCCATTGGGATGAACCCTTACTCGTAAATCTTTGAAAAAGCGTGCCATTTATCAATAGAATTCGAACAAAAGGCTTGTTGGGAAATTAAAGAACTAAACTTAGATTTAGGTAAAACAAAAGATAAACGATCACTCTAACTCATTTAATTGGAAGAGATTAGAGACAAAGCCTATGAAAATGTGAAGTATTACAACGAATGTACAAAGTGCTATCACAAAAAGGCTAGTTCATAAGATTTTTCTTCTTATAATGAAATTTTTTTTATTTAATTCTAGTTTGAGATTATTTCCTTGGAAAATTAAAATAAAGATGGGATGGAACGAACACAATTACCCAATCATTTTCACATGGAAACAACGTTTAAAGTTAATGGGCATCGTGTAAAAACTTATTTTGAAAGAGGACACAATCTAGCCGACATTGAGTCCATAGTGGTGTAAAAACTTATTTTGAAAGAGGAAACATATGACATGTACATTTTAAATATCATATCACATATTGTAAAAATCATGTGTATGGATAAAAGTTAACATTACATATTATATCATAAAATGTACACTACCTTCCATGAAATTAATTAATTAAACATGGCAATAGTTTTCATAGTTTTTAAATGAATAAATATGCATGCCAATTATAAAAAATAATGCATGAAAAAAAAGGGAAGTAATCCATACTAAAAAATATATTCATCTTGTAATCGTATTCCTTTAATTATGTTCTTTTCATTTTGAGTGGAACCTATAAATATTAGTTTTAAAAATTAGTTATAATCTATATCTAAATGAATCATAAATTTAAACCAATTAGAAGGATTACCTTATTAACTATTTAGGAGTAGTCTCAATCTATTTCTTTGGATATCCCTCTCCTTAACACTTGAAATTCTATAACATTTCTCTCATTTGACTACTTGGAAAAGTATTGAAAATGATAATATTTTAGAGAGAGAAAAATTATAAAGAGAGAAAGAATAGATAAGATTTTTGTTTGAGAAAATGGTTGATCACACTCTAATTTGTAGGTAAAACTGACCCTTGCCAACAGCTCGCTAGGCAAGACGATGAGCCCATTATGATTGTTCAAAATCCTTTGCCATTGTTATCACCTAGTCTTACTAGTCCTTAGTTGCTACTTGCCAACCACTTACCAGTGGAACCATTGAGCATGGTAGTGAGAAGTTAGTAAGCTGGCCATAACAGTTTAGTAATTTTAGAAATAATATGATTTTTACGCATCAATTCTTGAAAAATAATTACATGTTAATATACCACTCAAAATATACTTCATAAAATTTTCAAAATTACTTATAAAGACTAGGTATCAAAATTCTATCCTTTTAAATAAATTTTGTCCTCAAAATTTATACTTTCTTAGATAAGTTAAGATACATTAAGAAAACTTCAGACTCTAACACTCAATTGCATCTTTTACATTATGATATCTCCACTTAACTTTTATAAATGGTACTGAACTTTTTCTCAAGTTGTTGAGTTGTAAATGAATTATTGCCACTAGTTCTTCTTCATATGATGCATCCTCTGGTAATGATAATTTTGTCCATCGAGAATGCTATTTGATCTCTTTGACATTTCCATAGAGAATATACATAAAAAAATTATGAATTTGTGACAACTCCGAAGGTAACTACCATTGATACGCTACATTACCAATCCTTCTAACAATTTGAAACATCCCTATATAATGAAGTGATAACTTCCATTTTAAATTCCAAAATAAGTCAATCTCTTGAGGTTGAACGTTGAGAAAATAAAATCATCCACTTCAAAGTTCAAAGGTTGTCGAATATGATCAACATAATTCTTATATTGACTTTGAGCTACACGATGTTGTTGCCTATACAAAGCTTCATAAGTTTTCAACCCAATACTTGCATGATAACTATTGTGATATATAAACTCCTTGAATGATAAAAATTCTTCCTAATTTCTTTGCAATATGTACCTTGAGCTTATAGAACTTCTTCAAATATTGGGACAACATTTATGTTTTATTAGTGTGCTTCAAAATGATATGTCTTAATGAATGAAAATTTCATGCTCAAAAACTTCTTGTACCAATAAACAGTGAGCAGACTTGATAAGTCCTTTTATACAAATATTTATTGATATGTTTTCCTACTTCTATTCTAGTACAAAACATTTGAAATAACCATACAAAGCTTACAACTGTTAATCCTTATATGAAGATGATTGTCGTAGTCCCAAAAGATAAGTTGGTTATTACATCTCAACCTTCTTCTTTCAATAAGGTGAACATATCACCTTCTACTACTTCTTCTTGCCACATTGATGATGGATTCTTGCCCCTACCTACTCGATTTTCTCATGTTTGCCACCATTGTTATAAATGTGGGCATATGAGAACTCATTGTGTGAAATTAACTACTCATACTTATGTGAAAGTTAATATGAGCACTTATTCCTCTTCCTTACCTCCTCGTACAATTCTTTAAAGTTAGAGACATGATTTCTCTCATTCTTCTACTCATTCGTGCTATCTTTGTGGTATTGTTTTCCATCTTGCCAAACCGTGTTCAATATGTTAGAAGCAGTTCTAATAGACCTTTTTATGAGCATGTTTTATCTGGGTGCATCATACACCGATTAAACAATATTGAAAGGGAAAATCTCTCTAAAAGGTTTACTATACATATGTATAAGCCATACTCAATAGGTTTTTCTTGAATTTCAAATCAAATGAGTTATCGAGTGCCACATACATAACATTTTCATTTGAACCATAGACTACATTTTGAGTATATTTTCCCTCATAAATTATTTTCAAGTGTGATATTGTTGAGTTGAGATTTCTTCTTTTCTTTCTCTCTATGTAGCATTTTGTATGTGTTTTATGGTGCATTTCTATTTTCAATATTGTTTTTTATATCTGTTTTCTAGTGTCTCTATTTTCTTTGTCTCTTTTTTACTTTCTATATATGTACCTTGTGTTTATTTTTGTTTTATTTAAAAAATCCAAAAATAATTTCCTTTGTAAAATTCCACTAAAAAATTAAATCTTTTTTTGCACTCTCTCTTCTAGGGTTGTTTGTCACTTTTCTCTAACCCTCGCTAAGGTGCTCACCATGTGTGAGTTTTACATGGTCATTGAGTGCCTTAGGTTAGCAAGGTTATAGAACTTCTATAAACACCTATTTTCCCTTCTTTTCAATCCATAGAATTTTCCTAGTACTTTCCTTTCCCTTATATACTTTTGTGATATCTTCTAAATAGTCTACCTATACCTTTTCTTACCTTACTAAGTGCCCCCCTAAAAAATCAAGAAAAAGAAGAGTCCCTTAATAAGATCTAGTTCAACAGTCAAATTCTATGGGTCCTTCTTTTCACCGTTTGGCCTTACTATTAGGAGAAATATCTGTGATGATTGATGAGTTCCCTACTATCCAAGAAAGTTTTTTCTTACTTTTCTTGGTTTTATTTATGTTCTCTTTCTTATCATTATGATCCTTCCTTTATTTGAGAGTTTTATTTTATGACTGCCTCGTATTGCACTCCCTAATTTTCCACCAATTTCTTTCTAAGGGGATGTGATGTCAACTTTTCTAGAGATTATGTCATTAGGATATTCTCTCTTTTTGATGTACAAAACCTTTCCTATCATCCCTTTTGAGTTTGAAATCTTTTGAATGTTGATCTTTCTTACCAGTTTTCAAACATCTCCTATCATAAAATTACTAAGATGACTAATCTCTTGGCTAGTACTAGCCATAAGTATGGTGGATGTGCTCTTCAAGTGAGTACATTTGGACTTGGTCACCATCTTAGTGATTTTACAAGTGTTGTCATTCACCCTCCTTCTCATCTTTCCTCAATGACTCTTTCTCGAGATTACCTTTTGTGTGCCATCCTCTATAGTGAAACTATAGATCTTGTAGGCATGATGTATAGAACCATTATTTTCCATTATGTTACTCTTATCATTTCCATATTTCATTATCCTTCCTTGATGACCAAGTAAGGGCATCTCTTTTCTGTGATGTTGTCAGCACCACTGAAGGTAGAGGGCATGTGCATGCTAGTCATTTTTCTTATGATCGTCCCTTTCTTTACAAACACCATGCTCCTTTAACCTCTTCTTCATAGAATGTTTCTTAATCTTCTCCTTTCCCTTATATTCCTATTCCTCATATTCCTCGTCCTCCTCATGAGTCATCAAAGTTTGATCTCTTGTGCTAGGAGTTTGGTTCAGTCTTTTTGGGCCTAGATGCTATGATCAAGGATCACATAACTAACACATAGTTTCTAATTTTTCATTTTTTGATGATGATGTAGATTAGTAAGCATCTTCACACAACAGAGCATCATCTTCCCCAACATGGTTCACCTCAATCCTCTGGTTCTAGTCATTCTGTTAGACACTCATCTGATGGTGTTTGCATGTCTCATATTCCTTTTAGTAGTACCCACTAGAGTGTTCTATGTTGTGGTGTTCATCTTACCTAATTCACTGCCTCTTTTCAGTAGATGATCGACACAATTGCTTTTAACCCTCTTGATAACTTGCCTTTTCCCTAACTGATAGGGATTCTAAAGCCTTCTCTCATCAAGCTCCCTCTAATGATAACGATGATAAAGGTGAAAAATGCTAATTTTATTGTTATTTTCTTATTCCTTTTTGTATCTTATTTTTCTGTTTCAAAAGTTCCAAAAATTTGTGTCGAATATTTTTTAATGAAAAAGATTTTTTGCTTATTTTTTAGAAGTTTTTTTATGTCATGTTGTGTTTTTTGTTTGCATGTGATTTGTTTATGTCATATTTATTGCTTTAATCTATCTTTTTTGTTTGCATGTTGTATGCCTTTTCTTCGTTATATATGGGTGTTCCTTTGACTTTCTATGTCAAATGCTGAGAACTTTGTCTGCATGACTCATTGTTTATTACATTGCTAGTTTGCTTCATGCATGAGATGTAAGTATAGGTTGTACTACATCATGGTTGACAGACTTAGATTCACTTAAGGGGAATGTTATATGAAGTTACGAGGAGTTGTATTGTTTCTCAACTGTATGTTGATTGTTCTTAGCATATCGATGTATACCTATATATGAATAAGACTATATTATCTGGTTAGAGTACACATAATTCTATATGATATGTTTACAAGTATGTGTTGTTTTGTGTCTGTATATTATAGGTTTAGCGAGAGACCTTGAGGCTCATATGGAGCCATAGAGTTGGACATGTAGCATAGAGTGTGCATGAAGATGTATAGAGCATAACATGACGGATGAACTTGAAGTTGGCATGTTTTGGGGTTTTTAGGTTGTGTGTCAATGTTTGTTCATAGGAAAAAATGTCCTTAGGCCATCTTGCATGATTGTCTCTTGATGTAGAGTTTATTTTAGTTGTGTTGTATTTTACCACGGAAAGCCAAATTGGAAGATTTTAACTCTTATAGGTCCTGTAAGTCTTTACTGGCATTCCCGTATACAAAACACAAAGTTTATTTATTTTACTTAGTATTATGTCTTCATCCTTGTAAGGATAATTACTGACGATTCAATATTGTACACACTTAGTTTAAAATACTATGTATATTTGCATGATTACACACTCCGTGTGGGTTGGTTTATGAAGTATGCATGTTAAGTTTTATTTTTGTTGTTTGTTTCGTGTTGTGTTGTAGGTATTTGTGAAAAATTACTTGGTAAATTTTTAAACTAAAAATGTAATTATTGGTGTGCTTGTCGAGCCTTCACTGATGTAGTGAGTGCTATAACGACTATTACTCTCCCTTAGGATAGATATTACCCTTAGTGACATAGTCAATGAGGTGGTTGCGAAGTGGCCAAAGAGAAGACCAACATCTAAAAATTTCTATAAGTCCTCCCACTTTGTAATTTTTTTAGTTAGAAAACATGTGGAAACTCTGGTGGTTTTGAAACTCAATCTTTCAAAATGGAAAAATGTTTTCTTATTTCGGGTCACTAATACTTTGAGGGTTCATTGATATTAATGATTTGTGATTGTGTTTAAAAAATGATTGGTTATGGATTAGAAATACCTTGAGGATTACACTATATTGTGATCATTGGTGATCGTACGTACCACATCATGGTGGGGCTTTGGAAGAGATAGCAAGTTTAGGAAACATATGATAGTAAGGATATGTGTTGTGACTAATAGAGGTGTTTATGTTTATACTTTTATTGAGTTATATTTGTTTATTATTCATTAGTAAATTATTGTTGTTGAGTGATTGTCGTAAGAAACCTGAAGATGTCACCATATAAATACTGTTTCTTTGTGGATTTATCTTATTAGATCGTTGTATTCATATGCTCTATTGTTTTGTTAATACAATCATAGTTTTATCTAAATGTGCTTACATATACGAAGATTTGATTGTGATTGAAAAATGTTCATTATTCTCTATTGTATGTTTTTCTCTTTTGTTATGCCATATTTACTATTTTGTTATACCATGTTTATCTTTATATCTATCTCTTTTTGTCATGATTGTTGTAGAATAAATTATTAGTTATTATTTTATTTTTATCTGTTGTGTATTGCACTTTTAACTATATGTTTGATTTTTTTATTCTATTTTCGCTGCTAGCAAGTTTAGCGACGAGTCTTAAGGAATTTGTACCTTCTCGTGTTGATATCGGGTCTTAGATTTTCTCAAAGACAAAAGCATAAAATAAATATACTAAAACGATAATGTAAAATCATATAAGTAAAAAATTAAAGGGTAAATGTTTCTTTTGTTATTAAACATTTTAAAATACTTTCAATTTTCTACTTCTGTGTTTGTTACTATCTAATTAGTATTATAAATTTTAAATTTGCTATCATTTTGTTATTTTGGTTAAGAAAATTGTTAACTATGGACTGAAACTTTAACATGCTTGGCACGTACAAATACAATGGGTATTTTTGACTATTCACAAACTGGAATTAAAAAAAAATACTGCCTACGTGTCTCATCACATCCCTTTCCCTTTTCATTTTCCTTCTTTTCCTCTTTGTCCCGTCGCCCTTAAATCGAGAAATCCCTAACACATGACAAACTCGAATAGCACAAATCTCAAATGAAAGACAACCTGTCGGAAGAATAGCATAGTTTGAGATTTTTCTTGGTTTTTTTATGGGTGCAATTTTATGGGATGTTTAAGAACCAAATCGAATAAAATTAAATTAAAAAATTTAATCGAATTTAAATAGATGTAAACCAAACGGTATAATTCAATTTATATTAATTAATTAAAATAATTTTCAAACGATTCGATTATATTAATTTTTAAATTTATTAAATTAAATTAATTTTAATAATATATTAATTTTTTTTTCATATTTTAATAAAATATATATTAAATTTTTTATATTTTAATAAAATATATATTATTAAAATAGCGGATGTTTCACCTTACATGGTCATTAAATACGGATGAATCCCGCTTAAGTTAAGCAGCCGACTGCCAGTGTAGCTACTTCAGATATGGTGTCTTCTCTTCTATCCCTGTTGCCATCAGCTTCCTTTATTTGCCATGATTATTCATTATTTTACAGCATATCATTTTCGAAAAGGTATGCTGAGGTAAAAATACAACTTTTCATGAAAAAAATTTGCCGAATTTCAGAATATCCTCATTTTTGCTCAATTCTCTTCTTTTGTGTCGATACCAAATGCCTTTGCATTTGGATTTTCTAACGTATTTTTCCCCTTTTGTTATTATAAAGCATTTCGTGGTCATAGCTGATGAACACCACTTTATTAGAGACTAATCCTGCAGTGATTATATGTAATTTTGAATTTCAATTACGAATTTGTTTAATATTAAGAAACTGAGATAGTCTTATGGAGCATAGATTAGTGATAATACTCCCTTTGGAGTTTAGATGTTCTTATTTCAAGAAATCAATTGTCTCTGCCGATAAACTTTGTTTATTCGAAAAAAAGGATTATTCTAGGGTATGTTATTTTAGACGTTAATTCTGAGAGAGATGAATATTAACGATCAATATTTCACATTTCATGGTTACTACTTGTACACCTTGCTTCTGATGTTTTGCGTTTTCCAAACAATTAGGTCTACATAGGGGAGGTTGGTGCTTAGGGATGCAATCTTAATTATTTTCACTCAATTGCAATATTTATTTATAAAATTCTGGTTGTACTTTTTAGAGTTTACATTGTGATACAGTTGAAATTAATGCTTATTCTTCTCTAACGATGGATGTTGGCTTTTGCTTTGTTGTAAATAATGCATGCCTTTTTTGAGTTTTGGGCATGTTGTTCTGTTAACAATGTATATCTGGAAGAGTGCATAACTTTCTTACCAAGTTGGAACTATTTTATGCCTTCTTGGTTCATTTATATTCCACTTGCTTGTTATCTGTAGATGTAACAGAAGCTTGTGCAGTTATGAAAATATTCGACATTACTCAATCAAATGCCAGCTTGCCAAGACCAAAGGGTCTACTTCTTCAGTACCAGAGTCATTAACGAGGGAGCCTCACAAGTACTTTGATCAGGTTATTATTACTGTTCGTGCTGGTGATGGAGGTCATGGAGCAATTCTTCGCATGCCTAGCCAAAGTGATGGAAATTCACAAGGGAAACATGATAAGGAGAAAACCAGGAAGAAAGGCTCTTATAGAAGGGATTTCGATGGATCACTCATCCTTCCTGTGGGTGGGCATGGAGGAGATGTGGTAATTTTTGCAGATGAGGGAAAGGAATCATTACTGGAGTTTCATACAAAAGGACGCCATAAGGCAAAGCGCGGTGGAAATGTTGATGCAATGGGTGCTTTAACCCCTCAGTTGCACGATGGACATGCTGCACCAACATTGCGTATTGCTGTGCCTCTAGGTTTGTATGTCAGTCGATGACATATGGAGTTTTATGGATAGAATTGAGATTTTTTTGTAAATTATTTTTACATTGTTCAAAAAGTATTAACAGTCAATTCTCCTGAAAGGTTAAGCTGTTAGGAGGTTGGTTAACAATGCCTTTATATGTTATATTATGCATCTAAAAAAAACACTTTTCATTATGGTTCTCATTTGTTAATTTAATGAACATAGATCGTGGTTGATGCTTTTTCTGAATATTTTGCCTAAATACCACAGGTACAGTGGTGAAACATAAACGAGGGAAACTTTTGGCTGATTTAGCTCGTCCTGGTGATGAAATCCTTGTAGCGAGGGGTGGACAAGGAGGGGTGAGGCGACATGCACATTTTGAATATGGCAATAGTTTTAGTTGCTACCATCTTTTTTTTTCCATTAAGTATGGTGTGGCAATTATTAATTGGTAATTACTTCATCTTTATTGTATGTATGATTTGAATTGGCAATTAAGATATGAGTTTATTTTTGGTGGCAGATTAGTTTGTTAGAACTACCAGAGCATAGAAGGAAAAAGTTGATGACTTTGACTTCAAATGTGATGAGAGATGAGAGTGATAAGGTAAATAATATAACTCTGATTATTTTTCTCTATCTATTATTTGAATGTGTATTCTGAATGTATGCAAACTCAGAGTTTATTATTTAAAATATTTTTCAACCCAATTTTTATCTTCTGCAGGTTTTAGTACTTGGTCAACCAGGAGAGGAGGTTAGCTTGGAGTTGATTTTGCGAGTTGTTGCTGATGTTGGTTTGGTTGTGAGTATTTTTTCAAAATAGTTTCTGGTTTCCTCTATCAATGTCCTTTTCACTCTCTCTAGACTAATTATTTATATCATATACTAAATCATCCGAGTGCAAAGATTATATGTCACAGTATTTTAATGAAAAAGGATAAGCTTTTCAGCAGAAACTGTTAAAGAAGATTGAGGTTTGGTCATTGGTGCTCTTTCTTACACTAGAGTTATTTTTATTTAACGTTTAATGGCTGTTGGTCTCATGTTGGTAATCTATTCGTTATCATTTTTTCCATTAAGAAGAGAGAGAAAAAAAGGGGGGGATGAAGGAGAGGAGGACAAAAGAATCTCATTTTATAAGTTTGCTTCAAATCTGAAATATTTGTAGTTCTAGTTCTTTTGTGACTCTGATTGTATAAATTACATGGTTTGTAATGCACAAATCTTTAAGGGTCTTCCAAATGCTGGGAAATCAACGCTTTTGTCAGCCATAACCCTAGCAAAACCTGATATTGCCGATTACCCCTTCACAACATTAATGCCAAACCTCGGACGTCTTGATGGTGACCCAAGATTAGGGGCTGAAATGTATTCTTCTGAAGCAACTTTGGCAGATTTGCCTGGACTTATAGAAGGTGCTCATCTTGGGAAGGTAATATTGATTATCTTTCTGTCTTATTAATGTTAAAGCTTCATGTTGCTTCATGTGAAGCTATGTGATACCAGGGTCTTGGTCGAAATTTTTTGAGGCACTTAAGGAGAACTCGGCTATTGGTCCATGTTGTTGATGCAGCAGCTCAGAACCCTGTAAATGACTACAGAACGGTCAAAGAAGTATGTGGTCTCTTCTTAGGTTGCTTTATTTTCTACTAGATCGTTAATACCTACCTCTATTGGTTTGCAGAAGAAGCTTATCTGTAGTCTGTACCTTGTAAGGAAAAATGCTATCACTTCCGATGGCACATGATCTGACAGATTTGTTAATTGAATGATCAGTACTAGGAAGTGTGAATGCTCCATGGACTCTCAGTAGCCGCACACTTGAGTACTAGACCATATGCTCTGGTTTTTTTTTTTTTGTCTAGATGCAGTCCTTTATTATTTGTTTACTCTTGCTTTTTTTAGCAATGCAGTAACTTTAAATTATAATGACATTTCTCAAAACTTTTCCTTAGATATCGTCATTTCTTTTGAAGAAAAGATTGTGTGGTTTAGCAAATAGTTGTAAAAATTTTATGTACTTATGGTCAGGATACCAGGTGTCATTTTTGAGGATGGTTCTGCAGAGAGAAATGATTACTTGATGGAATGTTAAGAGCTGTAGTGCAATTATAGTCAATAAGGCATGGTTTTTTTGCTGTTGCATAGATTGAAATGAGTTTGGATTAGAGATTGCAATGGATCTGATTTGATTTGGTGTTCAAAAGATCCAGTCTGATCTGATATGTTTTGATTCGTTTATAAGATGGATTGGATTAGATATTGATCTGTAAATCAATAGATATCCATGACCCAATCCAAATTGTTCCAATATACATGTACAAATATATGTGTATATGTACATATGTACATGCACATATATATATTTCTTTTTTTTTTCTTAAAATTAAAACATTATTTGATGTGATGCATTACATATTTTATATTGATAAATTAAATAAAAAAAGATAACATTATATATCATAGAAAAACACTTTCTTACTTTATATTTTTAGAAACGTTCTTATTTATTTATTTATTTATAATAAACACATTTTAGCTTTTATTTAACTTTTTCATTAATATTATGATCATATATATTCTAAAAAACTTCGGGACTTTTATAATAATTTTTTTTACATTATTAACTTGAATTCGTCTAAAATTTTAAAGTGGATATAATTGACACATTTATTCAATAAAGACGATGAAATTTCATTTTATTTACAAATAAAAAATTAAATTTGAGTTAATTATAGTTAGAAAAGAATAATATCGTTTATAATGAATATAAGAAAAAATAAATAGTTATCAATATGATGAGATTTAAATTTTGGTTTAACAAATTTTAAATAATAATAGATAGATTTATGAAAATTGTAAAAAAAAAGAATAACTTATAGAAATGTAAGGAGAAATTTAAAAATGATTATTCATAATGTAAATTTTTCAATATAAATAATTTTAAAAATTAGGAAAATATGTTAAAATTGTGTAATTTTTTTAGTTGTAAATATATAGTTTTAAAAAGATTTAAACTTAGATCGATCCATTGTGATCTGTACTAATCCGATCCAATTCGTTGATCTTGTATATAGATCATTATTCGATCTGATCCCAAAGTGATTCATTTTGATTCGATCTAGAGTGGATCACATGGGACAAATATCCATGGAGTTTTGATCCCAGTATATCTTTTTGCCATCCCTAGTTTGGACATCAGCTTATTGTACTTTAACTGTAGCTAATCATGGTTCCTGTAGCAGGATGATTCTTATAATATAGGTTGATACCTTGAGCTCACTGGCTAACTGTATTATCTGAGAATGTAAAAAGCTTTAGATGTTTGTGGGTATTTTATAGTTTGTTTGACCTTTGTTTTCCTTCTTTCACATGTTTTCCTTGTTCTCATTATTGGTTATATGATTTGCAGGAATTGCGAATGTACAATCCTCAATATCTAGAACGGCCGTCTATTGTAGTGTTGAATAAAATTGACATTCCCGAGGTTTGAATTTCTAATTTTTTATCATGCTATTATCTTGAGATTAGAGATCTTTTTTTATAATTTTATATTTTGTGTTCTATTTTTCAAATGAAATATATTTGCAGACAAGGGATAGGCTTCCATCTTTGATAGAAGAAATATTAAGAATAGGAACAGATGAAGCAACTTCTGAGGCAGAAGCGAGTACCGAGAGCACCATTAAATCATTGTATCCTGAACGTGGAAGTGAAGAGATCTGTTCCTCAGACATTCCGACTGGAGACGGAAAGGAAAAACAAATTGAGGACTATCCACGACCCCTTGCTGTTGTGGGCGTCAGTGTTCTGTAAGTTCATCACTATTACGAGTATCTTTTCTTTTGAGTGCTGTAAAATAGGCCTTCTCAAATTATAATTTGGGCTCTATCAGAAAAAGAAAATTATAATTTTGGTTGTTGAGCTTTCTAACCTCCCATGAGCTCTATCGTTTGTTCTGTTTTACGAATTATGAGTCAATTTAGTCAAAAAATTTGTCTTACAAGATTTTTTTCCTGAAAATAAAAATTGCAGCAGCCTTAATTTACACATGAATTATTTAATCTTAAAACACGATTTATACAAACAGGCTGGTCTTACTGCAAACGAAGGGAGAGGGAAAATATGAAAGGTTTTAATTTTGTCTAATTGCTATGGATATGATTTTTAGTAGTCCTCGCGTTACTGAACATAATGTCAATGATCTATACATCGTCTTGTGATAAAATTATTGCCATGAAGTATTTAGATAATGTTTTGGGTAGTCAATTAAGTGGGGACCTTAAATAGCACGTACAACAAGCATGTATATTTATGTAATGGAGGGTAAAAAACTAGATACAAAATATGTACAAATTAATATACTATTTTGTGCCAATTCGATTATGTAGTGCTTATTTTGGGGTTTCAAATCCTTTTCAAGTTGAAACACGCTTGAAATTACCCTTAGGATTTCAACAATGTATTTTCGGTATGGCTTTGCAGGAAAGGTACCAAGTTAAAAGAGATGTTAAATGAGATAAGAGCAGCACTGAGGAAGTGTAGAGATTCCAAAGAAGCACCGGAGTTGAGTACGACTCTGAGGCCACAAGGAGTTGGACATTAAAACGCATCCTATAACCTTTTATCTATCTATACAATAGCCATTTATATGCTTAATTTTACAAGTGTTTATTTAAATTAGTTCACTGGCCTACACCTGCACAAGTATGTAGAGTAGTGGTTGGACAGCTTAGACGTTTATCTTTTCATATATTATAGATATCTGTGTGCCGGCTATGTTTGATCCATTGTATCAAGGTACGCTCTAGTCTCAACATTTGTAATTCTTATCATTCAACATAGGCTTAACCATACAATAAATGCCTAAACTTTATCAGCTTTTGTACTTCCCTTTTGTTTTTAAAAAACAACAAAAAATAACATTTTTAAATTTTATAACCATAAAAATAACATCTTCAAAACTTGTGATCACAAAAATAACATCTATGACAAATTTATATTTTTACTAAAAAAATTTGACATTTTATTTCATATTAAACATTAACTATAGATATTTAGACCATTGAATATTAAACGTTTTTTAATTAGATTTTGCTCAATATTATTGGGATGATATTTTTGTTTTTATAAATTTTATGATAATATTTTTTGTAATTTTCCTTTTTTTCTTCTTCTTAATATTACATCCTATATTTACAAATTTAATACAATTAGGTTAAACCTTACCACGTTAAGTCAATATACACATAATATCAGACACCTATGCAGTGACCTTTTTTTTTTTTTTTTTTTGCAATTTCAAATCAGAATCAATAAGCATGTATGTATGTATGTTCAGGGTTGTTACAATTAGTCCACGTTAAAAGTCATTACAATGGAGTGGTTCTTAAGACTAGCCATTTGAAACGTCTCTTGTTTCTGACTCCACTCTGGTTAAACACACATCTAATGGAGTTATATATAACCCATATCTATCTACATAGTCTTTAACCTCAAGATAAGAGCCAAGATTTTGGGAACCAAGTATTACTTGTTATTTCTGCTGCTACAGTAATTGGATTTTTTTGCCTTTGTTTTTTTAGTTTATGGTGCCACCTCAAAGGTGCTAGAACTATAAACCCTGATTATATGCCATATCTCCGATTGATTATGATATTCAACTTAATGTCACAGAAAACCCTCATTGTACTGAAATCATTACATGTTACTACGTAATTTAACAACAATATCAACTCTCAGGATTTTGCAGAAAGCAATATCTTCTTGGGTGAAATCTTCTTGTGAATTGATTGCTCATTTACGATAGTCTATAGTTCAGCTAGTGACAACGATTCTTTCCAGTATCTATTTTGCAACCATAAGGAATCCGCTTCTACTGCATATCCATCCTGATTTCGATGCCAACTAAAATAGGCACGACTTCTGTTTTTTATAGAAAAAATCCCATGTCCGAAGCTAGCCTCGCGATAAGCTGAGTAGCTTGGCTGTGGTTCCATCATCCTGTAGCAAAAAAGATTACCATCGACATATTTAGTCTCCCAACACTATAGATTGTAGAAGTTACCATACATAATAGCGGTAGTAGTACAAGAATCAACAATTCTAGCAATGATGTAATAATGAAAAGATACACTAAAAGTGGTACACATACTCAGTTACCAATCCTTCTAAATTCCCACCATCTCCGATTGTTATGTAGACTGGGGCAGATTCATCGCTTTTTGGAATGCAGATTCCATTTACAATGTTGTATTCAATGTTTGATATACGTTCCTGTAGTGTAAGAGTACAAAGAAGTTAGAATCAGTAGCATGATTCTGCTTTCTGTTTCTCATCAAATGAAGTTACAAGTTTCGATCTATTCATATTGTTCAGTTTACTTGTGTGGAAATTCATGTCTATACTTTGTCCTTTTTCTGTGAGTTCATTCAGCAAATGCAGGAGCTGGAACTAGTCAACATATTCATACGAGGAAGCTTGAAGTGTTGCATAGAAAATAAAGAAATTTACCAAGAAGCAAATGTCGACTTACAGATCTTTCATATGCATGAACGTGACCAGAAAAAACAACATCAACTTTGTATTTCACGAACCAAGATTCATACATGACTCTCATGCTTTCACCCTCCATGTAGTGATGTACATAGCTATTGTATAGCGGGCAGTGGATGAGAACAATAAGCCATGGTGTCTCTGACCTGTTCACTTTTGGTAGCTCTTTTTCAAGCCATTTATACTGAGGAGTATATTTACCTATAAATAAAAGCAACAAATTGATTAATCATCAAGCACACACAAACACCGAAATTCACAAACTGTATTTACAAGCACGTATTCTTAAAGTAGCATTCTCAGAAATTACTGAGTTGTCAACGGAGCAAAAACAGACCCAGTAACCATTACAAGACAGATTGTAAAAAGAAAAATGATTTTCGTCTCATCTTAAAATAAATTACAACCAATCCAAAGCTAATTTTACTTTTCCATAAAGCTCAATTTTGCCAAGTTCTTCATTTTTGAGCGTCCATATGCAAATATTATGGCTTTATCAGAGACTGCAATATTGAATTAACAAATATATTCTCTAATTATTGTAAAAATGATTAGCATAAGAGCCATATATGCATGACATTGATATTGTCCAAATGCTGAAGATGTTAAAAGTTGTAAAAGTAAGCCAAAGATCTATACCAAAGGCTGAGTAAGATGACAACACAATGATATATGCAGAAGCCCTTTTGATGGAATACCAAAGCGGAGAAGTACTATTTGAAGATTCATATGGCGTATGAAAACGACTCAAGTAAGGTTTGAAAGGCTTAATTTCACCCTGCAAGAAAACTTTAACTTATAAGAAACTTATTTGTAGCAAGATCTTATGGAGAGTAGGTTGAAAATTCAGGTTTGGTACATTAGTAGTATCCTTTTTAACCAAAAAATACCCATATTCTCAAAGTAGCATAATAGTAGTTTCCCATTTACTTTAAAGTATACAGATGGTCAAATTTAATGTTTTAAATTAGAGATTTTACAAATGTTTGTCACATGTGATATAAATGAAGGATAATTGTGTCATTCTAAGAATTTGGTACATTAATAGTACCCTTATTTAACCAAAGATATGCATGAGAATTCATATTTCTATAACAGTACACTAATAGTCCTAATTTTAGGTATACTAGTATTCTAAAATTAAGATTTAATTAAAAATTTTAACATATGTCATAACAAAGACAAAATATTAAGGAAAAAACTCGTCTTTAAAATAAAATAATAAAAGAAATTCATTAACGCATTATTAACAAAAAAAAATTAATTTAACCCCAAAACCAAACAAAATCACAAAAAGTTGAGAATTGAAAAATCCTTAAGAAATCAAATCATGTTGGAGATAATTTTGGGAGGAAAACTTGAAGGGGTGCATGACTTTGCAATAAAAACTTAAGGCTTTTATTTGATACTAAATTATTAAGAATAGGAGAATACTCAAGTTCCAAAATTGGAAACAAGAAATATGCTTAGAAGGATAAACAACCTAACCTAACAAGAATGCCAACAAATTAACTACTCTAGTCACAATAATACATGTAAGTCAAGAGTCTTAAAGATATGTAAATAATCTATATGACATAGAAATGCATATGATAAACCAAAACAAGAAACAAGTACAGAAAAATAAAAAGATAACACTCAAGTATATAAGTTTGAAAAACACACATTAGTTCTCTCATAAAAACATCTAAAGCAAAAGATAAAGAAGAACATGTAAAAAATAAACATTAAAAAGCAGGAGACAAACTAAGAATTAATACAAGACATACTCAGGATCAAAGTGAACAATCTAGTAAATTAGAAGAGATGTAGTCTATATGATATGACTTATGAATGACATAACTACAAATAGAAAGATTGTAATATTTTGAATATATATGATAAAATCATGTGACGTGATGCCCATGTAAAAGGTTATAGAAGAAATGACGAGTTAAAGATTGAGAGGTGGTTCATTTGTAGGAAACAACTTTAAAGATGAGTTTGTCCTTAATTTTTTACCCATGTGTGACATATAATGAAATTCTCAAATAAATCTTAATTTTGGACCACTCGTGTACTTAAAATTAAATATAAAGATTACTATACTACTATGAAAATATGAATCTATATGCATACTTTTTTAAATAGAGATAGTAAAGTATCAAATACTCTGAATGACACAATTAACTTTCATTAATATCACATGTGCTGAGTATGTAATGAAATCCCAATTTAAACATGAAATTAGATTATTTGTATACTTCAAAGTAAATGAAGGGATTATTATTATATTATTTTGAGAATATAAGTCTGTATGGATACCTTTTGGTTAAAAAGGATACCATTAAGATACTGAATCCTGAACATTGTGATATAGATAAAGAGCACATTTTTTAACAAGAACGAGCTCCCAACTTTCTTCCATAATTCAAATGACAAGGAGCACAAAACTTTGTTATTTGAATTCTTTTAGTACACCAAGAGTCGTAAATTTTAAAATATATACGAGTTATAAAACCCATTTTTCTAAATTTTATATAAATTTAAACTAAATTAAAGTATTTGAATACTCACACCATATCCATGCTATGTTGGTTGGATACCATTACTTCACAAAAAATAAAATGTCCAAGTAACATAGACATAAGGTAGAAGACCCATAAATAAAATTAGTAAAAGATGAATCTTACAAGTTCAGGGGCAAAATCAAGTTCATGATTCCCTACAGTCCAAAGCCAAGGTTGATATGCGGCATTTCTCTCTATAAACCTTCCCCACGTATCCCATCTGTTATTATCATGAAGTGGATAGTCATTTGCATAGGAGAGATCCCCAACAAACAATACCATCTGCCCTTTTACAGGGTTTAATTCATAATGTGTAAGAGTCCTGTTTGAATCGTGAGTTTGACCTAGATCCCCTGCTCAATATAGTTTAAGTCCAAAAAGATAAATAAAACCCATTACCAAACAATTATGTTACACAGACTCTTTTACAACACCAAGGGACATAAAATTCTGAATGTGACGGACACACCAATTTTTCTAAAATTTATGTATTTTTACACCAAATTTGATTGTCCGTATACCCATATTCATGTTCATGTCATAATGCTTGGATATAGAGGTACAAATTTAGATGAGATGCTAATGAGATTTATAAGAAAATCCATTAATTTTCAAAATACATCTTATCTTATCTCACTTAATTTTTAATAAGATGAGATATTAATTAAACGGTACTATTTGAGATATCTTATTTGTCCTTAATGCGTCTAAATGAGATAAGTAAGAATACAAAAATAATAAAAAATATGATAAATGATAATTTATAATGTAAGTTTAATAAGAAAAAATGATACAACATATGCTTAAAGTTAGACTCATTAGAGCTACAATCTAAATGAAGTAAAATGAGACAAGATTTTAAATGAAATGAGACAATGTTATACCATTAGTCCATTAGAGACACTAAATAACATATGGAATAAGATGAGACAATCTACTTTACATCCCTTAGATACTTCTCAAAAAATAAATAGTTGAAATGACAGTTAAACAAGATTCTAACTAAAAAATAGACAAGGAAATCAAAGTACCAATAAGGCCAAAAGTATAGGGCATATCAGGACCAACACCAGAAGGAGTTAGAAACCAAAGTTTTCTGGAGGCATTACCAATCCCAACTTCATAGTAGTATTTGGTATCCAACTGCAGTTATTGAAACAATTGTTTTAATTCCAGAAGTTCCAATTGAATTTTAAAAAAAAAACAAAAGACCCAAGTGAAAAATCCTTACCTCCAAATTATTGATGGTGCAATGATGAATATACCCAGAAGTATAATTGAAAAACTTGTAAGTAAGAACAATGCCCTCGGCTTGTTTCTTAAGCTTGCTATTTTCAGCCCAATAAAAGACTGTATTTGAACCAGGTTCTTCTGGAGTTATCCATGACACAATCACACCCTTTCCTACATGATCTCCTTGTGTTATGTGAACCTTCAACAATCCAACACCCAGAATTTTAAACATATAATAATAAAATTGCCCAATTATTTATTTAATTTCTCAATTAACAAAAAATAGATTTAGAACACACCTGTTGAGGAGCGTTATAACCTGGAGGCACTCGGAAGACGTCACTGTGTAATGGCATGTCCAAAGATAAATCATCACCTCTAACATAACTACTTGTTAACCCACCATTACAAACCCTAATTAGGATACCAAATATAACAAGAATAAGAAACCCAACACTTCCCCAACTCATTTCCATGCTTATCTTTCGAATACAATTCAGCAAAACTAAAACCCACCTTGTTTTAGAATTAAAAGAACTCAAATTCATATTTGTTTAATACTTTACAATAAATATCAATGGAACAAGGAATCTCAATGATGGAATAAGCGAATATACTATGTTGGTTTTTGACATGATAAATTTGCGAGCAAGTAAAAAGGGTGTTTGTTTTATATTCAAATAAGTTAGATTGAAACTTCCGAAGCAAAATAATAAGTAGGGATGATAGCAAAGGATGTACGATATTAATAATATCGAAATAATATTACAAATGTTTTTAAATTTTTAAAAATATCAAAAATATTTAAAATATTAATGAAATTAAAGTTAAGAAATAACGAAAATAGATAATTCCCCTAAAAATAGTAATTAGAAAAAATATTAAAAAAATACAAAAAAATAAATCTTAAAAAATATATATATATTCAAAGATTCATTGATTTTAAGAATAAAAAATATGTTTTTAAAAAGATATATAGTTTATTATAAAATAAGTAATAAATAATTGATACTAATATTATAAATGCAAAAAACAAGATATAATATATCATTAATTGATAAATAAATTTTTATAGATAAATTATCAAAAATCTCCCAAAATAACAAAAGAAAAAGACAAATACATCCATTTATGAAGAATCTAAATATTCATAAAAGCACATTTTAGAGAACAAATATATACATCAATAAAATTAGCACTTTTAAATAATAAAATAATAAACAAAAAAATTATATTATTAAGAATAATTCATGGAAACTTAGGATACCATAAATTAAAATTCACAACATTTTACATGTTTGTCATTAATATTAATAATAAAAATTTAGTGTATGTTTCGTTGGATGGAATGAAACGGAATGAAAACAGAATTTATTCCCTCCAATTTTATGTTTGGTTGGGTTGAAAAGTGGGAATGGAATGAAATCGATTCCTAAAGGAAAAGAAATCACAATTCATTTTCTTCTTTAAGGAATCATGATTCTCATCTCATCTTAATTTGTTTTCAAATTTTACCCCAACTCCAAATATAACCTTAAACCTTAAATCCCAAAACCCAAAACCCTATTTAGAAAAATAATAATTTTGACCCTAAACCTTAACTCATAAATATAACTCTATACTCTAAATCCTAAATCTCAAATCTCAAAACCCTATTTATAAAAAAAATAATTTTAACCGTAAACCTTAACCCACAAATATAACCGTAAACCTCAAATCCCAAAACCCAAAACCTTAAACCCTATTTAGAAAAATAATAATTTTAACCCTAAACCTCAAATCCCTAAATCCTAATTCTCAAACCTCAAAACCCTAAATCTTATTTAGAAAAATAATAATTTTAATGATACATTTTATTTTTAAATAATAATTATTTAAAAAAATAATGATTTCAATAATGTATTTTGTTTGACAAAAAATAATTAAATGATACTATTTAAATTTTACTAAATATAGGGGTATTAAAGTAATATACATTATTTTTATTCCATTTCAACTGTAAACCAAACACTATAATTCTGATTCCTTCTTTGATTCTAGTGATCAAACCAAACAAAACTGCTTTCATTCCATTCACATTCTATTCCAATTCCATTCAGTGAACCAAATGCTACTTTAAATCAACTGTTAAGTTTAACATATAAATTTTAAAAAATGAGATTTAATGAAAGAATGAAATCATTCATTTTTAGTATACTAAGTAATATAGTATTTATTAATATATAGTCAAAATAAATTCAAAAAAATAGATAAAATTTTCCAAGAAATTAGATAAATAGTAAAACTAATAATACGTAGACTCTAAAATACAGTAAGAATAAAACTTATATGTTAAAAAAAATCTCTAATAACAAGAAAAAAAATGTAGGAAGAAATAGTAATGTGTTAAGATTTACATTTTTAGATCCTAAAGGAGAAATCTATAATAAAGAAAAAGAGATTTTAGATCTAAAACTATAAGTTAAAATTATGAAAGTATTAGTTCATAACATAATATTAGAAAGAAAATGATATTATTGTTATCCAATAATGTTCACCATCAAAATATAAAATATAGAATTAGATTTTGATGGAAGCCTAACAGGCATATCAAAAAATCAAATAACAATAATTAAAACTTTAATTCTTTCAGCGGAAGAAATTGATATAGTACAAGAATCAAACATCAAGTCTTTAAAATACATAATGAAACACAAAAATAATTTTTAAAAGAAATAAAATAATATGTTTTTAATAAAAAATTACAACATGGCATATAAGGAAATTATAGAATTAAAAAGGAATTTAAATAACATACCTAAGGACAATGAAATCATAGGTTACAAGTTTGATGCATTTGTAGGATTAAAAAAAGAACTACATAGGAGATTAGATGCATTGGTACTTAGGAACGAGAAAAGAAATAATGAGGAAACACTCAAAGATAAAAGAGAAGCAATAATCCCAATTTAATGGAATATAGAAAAGAATTAAAAGAATAACTTATGAAGCCTGAAAATAAGGACACATAAAAATTAGTTAATTTGTTAGCCTTAACAGATGAAAATCTAGAAAAATATTATGATGAAAAACTTTATATAAACATAGAGGAAGATGACATAACAATAATCAATGAAATTGATTCTAAACTAAAAAATATGATCTAAAAAAATCATATGAAACCAATTTTATTACCATTTCTTTTCAAGAAAGTATATCTTACCCATATAGAGAAGAAAAAAATAGACAAAGGTTGAAGAACTTGATTTTCTTTATAGAAGAATACAACAACAAAAAATGGAAGAAGGATTACATTGGGAGATTAGAGGTAGCATCTCATCAAAATTCAAACTTCATGAAAATTATAGATCTAATCTTTTAGGTTTAGATTGTATAAGAGACAGGAAAAAAGCTTTAGGTAATGGTCTAGTAGTATGAGTGTAACATTCAAACTTCTTCGACCACACAATTAAACTCTTCAACTTGTAGAGTCTCAGTAGCTCAAAAAATGACATAAAATGTTAAAATTTGATTTACAAATTTAACAAAGAAAGAACATTTACAAATGAAGGAGAATACTTAGATATTGTAGTAAATGAAATATACAAGGAATTTATTAAATAAAACAAAGGTAGACGTATTATTGAATCCAATGAAAATGAAATTGAGTAAGTCAAATGACATTTAAAAAATGTGAAAATGTGACATGCGTTATATAAATTCCTTTATTTGTGAATATGAAATATATTATCATATGTTATAACCCTCAATGCAAGAAACTTATAAGAAAATGTTTTTTTTTTCCAAAAATTATTTGGAACATTACATAAAATCATAACAGAAAGTTGTAATAAAAGAAATAGAAAAACTATACCAGAAATTTTAGGAGGAATAATAAGAAGTCTTAAAAATAAGATAATCATAAACAATCAAGAAAGACAAGAATATAAACAAATAAGAGAAAATAATAAAATCTGTTGTGATACAAGAGATTTTAGAATGCTAGAAAGATATAGATATAATATAAAATCTTACAAGCAAAAAAATAATAAAAAACATTCAAAAGATATAAATTTAGAAAACATGACTTTCAAAAATATAAGAGAAGATATAACAAATAACCATATAGAAAAATATATTTAAGGAGAAAAAAGGTATAAGCCATCCGAAAATAAAAATTATTGCTCATCAGAGAAAAAGAAATGTAGAGATGTTGGATCTACAATGAGGAAGGACATTACGTTAATAAATACCCTAATAGGCTTCAACATAAAAATGAATTTTCAAAGAAAACAAAAAATCTTAGAAAAAGCTTTTAAGATGAAATTAGAAACAATAGATGAATCAAACATAGATAATACTTATAATATTTATCTATTAAAAGAAACTAAAAAATAAATAAAGTCTTAAAAGATATAGATATAATGGTAAGAGGAGAGAAATTTTATATTTCTACCATAATTAACAAGAAACATGAGTTAATTTACCAATAGAAAATAATTTTTTAAACTTATATCAACTTTTTACACAATATTTGGACAAACAACACTAGATAGTGAAATAATTTATATATCAAAAATAAGAAAAAATTTGACTGTATCATACCCAAATTTTATGCAACAATACAAAAGGCAAAAATGTGATGAGATAGATATAAAGTAGCAACAAAAATCTTATTTAGTAAACATTTCATTAGATATAGAAAAGAAACAAAATTATTTTCTCAATAAAATCTAGGAAGATAAAGCCTTAACTAGTATAAGAAAATTATTAAAAATAGTAAGCTGAGAAAATTCTTTAAGTCTAAAAGTAAATAAATCCAAAATAATTGCTGATATAAAACTAAGTGACCCTAATAAAGTTATTAAAGTAAAACCTATGATTTATATTCCATAAGACATAATTGAATTTGAAAAAAAAAGTCAAGAACTTTTGGAGCTAAAAATCATAATACCAAGTAATTCACCTCATTTTAATCTAACATTTTTAGTTGAAAAAAAGTTGAAAAAAGATAATGGTAATAAACTTCAAAGCATTGAATAAAGAAACCATTGATGATGGATACTTTATTCCAAAGAGAGAAAAAATATTACCATTAATAAAAGGAAAGAAATACTTCTCAAGCTTTGATTGCAAAAGTATATTTTGAAAAATAAAATTAGATAAGTGAAAAAGTCCATAATCTGGTACACAATTAGGATAAGGAGATACAGACTCCTTATGGACTCGATCCTAACTCGCATGAGTTAGAATAGTGAACACTTAAACAGATTGCATAGTAGAAGCACAAATAAAATAATATTAGATAAGTAGATGACTTTGAATAATAGATATTATATATATTCAACAGAAAGTAGAAAAATTGTAAATACTTTCTAATCAAAGTAAAAACTACAGTATGTTGTAACATACACACATTAAACTCATATTTTACTAGCTCAATGATGGATCATACATAACAAGTGATGTAATAAGGTAAACCCACATAGAGACCGTATTTATGTGGTAACATCCTCATGTTTCTTAAAGCAATCACTCAGCAGCAAACAATTCATTGAACAATAAAATAGTTACAACTGTAAAAGAAGTAAAACCACTAATACCTTTGTCACTCAAGACCTCCATCCAAACTTCCTATTATTGCTCTTGCTTGCTGCTTTTGCAATGACTTGGTTCAACTCATGAACCCGGTTCGACTCATGAACAACACCACCGAATGTAAGGTGATCAGTAGCCATAAATCAGTAATGGGAAATGTATAAAACAAAAAACCTTGAGGATTACTCACAATCTCAAGGCACCAAAGGATACATTATCCTTCACAAATATCAAATCATGTACAAAAGATACAAAGTCAAACCACATATGTACACAGTATACAATTTGATCATTAATTGACCCATAATCAAATGTAAGCTCTCCAAAATGATTTAAGAAATAGATATAATTCTTAGTGCAAGTTTTAGCTGAGTTTCAATACTAAAATCAATGAGTAAAGAAAAGAGAGAAGTGGGTGGTATTTATAGATCTTTGCCAACCACCTCAACAAAGGTGGTGGCGAGGTGTCAAATATTAGATTTTTTTTTCAAAAATGTTGAGTAAATTTCATAAATACCTATAGCCAAAATGAACCAAAATCTACCACTCTTCACCTAGAATGTATATAAAGCAACCAATCCCGTGGTATGTGAAAAAAATGCTTCAACTATAGTGTTCCTAGTTATGTGAGTGTGTGCATTACTGATATGCATTAACCAACTTTACAACGAGGAAGATAGAACATTGAGTAAAAATAAACAAACACCATGTTTTGTACATGGGAAGTAAACACAAAGATACAAAGTACAACATAACTTACATTCTCCCTTTTTATCTTTCTATATCAAAATATTACACAACTAAATACATACTCTCATCTATCATGAGACGATCATAAAGTTGACCTAGAAATGTTGATTCCTATGATTAAGACATCAATGCACACCCAAGCTTGAAAAACACACCTAAACCAAGTGCATCTAACTTGTGCACTCCATCCATATTCATGTATCAACTCATCCATTATGTCACTTTGAAACATAAGGGTCTCAGCACCATAGCATACAATAAACATGAAACTCGAAGACTTCAATCTGCACATGTAGCATGCACATATAAAACAAGCACATACCTTATGGACATATAATGTAGAAACAACATATAGTTGAACCATATACTATCGTGTTACCCTTACATAGGTAAACACTGATAGGAAAATCATATGCATGATACACAAGTCCTCCTAACTTTATGAAACACTTCCTCTAAGTATATGCAAGTCAGGTATATAGTTATGGCATATGTATAATAAAAAGTTAATTTCAAATAAAATACAAGAATTTAGCCATACATACGTTGAAGGAATACACATGTCAAAATAACCACACTTCAATTCAAGTCAAAAGTATCTCAACCATAAAACATAATTGGTCCCTCTAAAAGGTTCATTTCATAAGTAATATGTTACCTAGATAGAAAAACTAATAAGACTATCCTGGGAATAGATAAATGATAAAAAGAAAGTGCTAACATAACAAACACATTTTTTTTATTACAGAAATAAAGGAAGACAAAGAAAGACTACACTTATAAGAGAGAAAATAAATGAGTAGTTCACATTCATATAGATCACCCAAAAATAGTGATCAAATAATATCATTCCTTTTAAAGAATTTGTGAGGGGCAACTGATTTAGTAAATAATCTTTGTGTCATGTGAACATGTAGAGTATGTGGTACTCGAGGTTTTTTTTATTACTGGAAAATCGTATCGAATTATCCATATAAACCGGCCTAGAAAAACTTTTTGAAGCTAACTTATTTCTTTTCACACTATGCTTAAAATGCATAATGAAACCTACTTAGAGATGCTTAGATGAGCCATAGTAGCTATAGCTTATCATAGAAGATGGGGTTAAATGAGGTAGAAAACTTTGAGATATACTTCTCACATATCTAGGACATTGTCTGGCAAGGTGGCCAGTAGTGCCACAAAAATAACAAATATGAATAATGGAATTAGGGACCCTTTACTCGAGGACATAGTAAGAGGAAAAGATGATGAAGAAACACTTACATTGACTTTCATATAAGGATGAGAAGTCAATTACTCACAACATGGTCTCAAATGCCCAAGTTCAGAACAATGGTGGCATATAAGAGTAATAGTAGGTAGGGGAAAAGACCACCACTAGAGCGACAAGAAGAACTATCCTTAGGTGAAATGTTCACCTTGCTAGAGGAACAAGGCTAGAATGTGACAACCGACTTACCTTTAGGGGTGATAACAACTGATTTCAACTTAGAATCTTGAGTACTAGACTTGATAAACTTAGGAACAATGGAAGTAGAAGTAGAAGCCCCTTCATTATACCAATACTACATTTATCACCAAACAACTATACATTATTGATAGTTTCACTTAATTTTTGGAAACTGGAAATCATTTTGTTAACAATAGAAGTGAGTAAGTTATTTTTCATTCACACAGAGTTTATTCTTTAAAGTTATAATCAAATTTTTGCTTTCCTTAAGGAAAGATTCTTGGTAATCAGTTGAATTGTTAAGAATCCTAACTCTTATATTCAATTGTTCCACTTCAACTTCTTTCTCATTGAGAGCATAAGCCAGATACTCTTTGGTAGTTTCAAGGACAATTATCTACTTTTTAAACTGTTCAATTTCATCATTCTAATCAATAGAGGGATCATAATTGACATACAAAGGAGTACCTCAAGTATCTTCATCTTTTCAAGATTTGTGTCAAACTTTTCATACAAATATGAATGCCTCTTTTGAATGACCCCACACTTGTTAATGAGATCATGTTGTTGACCATCACTTGAGGACTTCCTTTCCTTAAGAGTTTTCTTCAGAGCCAACACATAGATATAGAGTACAATATGAATTACAAAGAGGAATCTCAAAAAATAACCACATTTATTTGTCCTTAATGACAATTCCAATTGATTTTTATACCATTTGTATTAAAACAATCTTAAAGTATCTTACAAATGTATATGGACAACACCTTTAAAAAATTATAAAATATTTTCTTTATTTACATAGATAATATTTTTATTTTTAGTAAATGAATTAAATAAACATTATTTGGGCATTATTAATATTCTACAAGAATGTAGAAAAAAGGCATTGTACTATCTGATAAGAAAGTAGTAATTGCTTAGCAAAAAAATAAGTATTTAGGGTTAGAAATTGAAAATATAAAACATAATCTAAAGTCCCGTATACTAACAATGATTTACTAGTGAATTAAAAGATAAAAATCAATTACAAAGATTCTTAGAATGTTTAATGTATATTGAAACATATATCAAGAAACTTGCAAAAATGCAAAAAACTTTACAAACAAAATTGGAAAAAGATCATGTTTGGAAATGGAAAGAATAAGATTCTTTGTACATGGATAATTTCAAAGCAGGGGTAAAAAATTTATCAACTTCATACCCTCTAAGTCAATATGATAAAATGATAACTTCAATAGACATGAATATTAGAGAGCATTTTTAAATGAAAAGTAGATGAAAAGATTAATATCTTTGTAGATATACATCAAGATCTTTCTATGGTATATAATTAAATTATTATAGTAACGAAGAAGAATACTTAGCTGTTAGGAAAACTATTAAGAAGGAAGGTATTCTTTTTATTGTGTAAGCATGTAGAGTATATAGTACTTGAGATTTGTTTTTTTTATTACTAGAAAATCCTATCAAATTATCCATATAAATGTGCCCAAGAAAAGTTTTTGAAGCTAACTTATTTCTTTTCACACTATGCTTAAGATGCATAATGCAACCTACTTAGAGATGCTCAGATGAGCCATAGTAGCTACATCCTATCATAGAAGATGGGGGTGAACATGGTGAAAAACTTTGAGATGTACTTCTCACATATCTAGGACACTGTCTAATAAGATGGCGAGTACTGCCAAAAAAATAACAAATACGAATAGTGGAATTAGGGACCCATAACTCCAAGACGTAGTAAGCAGAGGAGATGAAGAAGGAGAAGCACTTATATTGACTTTCATATGAGGATGAGAATTCAATTTCTAGCAACATGATCTCAAATGTCCAAGTTCACAACAATGGTGGCATGTAGGAGTAATAGTAGGTATAGGTAATAGACCATCACTAGAGCGATGAGAAGAACTAGCCTTAGGTGAAATGTTCACCTTACTAGAGGAACAAGGCTAGAATGTGACAACAGAATTTCCTTTAAGGGTGATGACAATATATTTAAACTTAGAATCTTAAGCAGTAGACTTGATAAACTTAGGAACAATGGAAGTTGAAGTGGAAACCCCTTGCATTTAGCACCAAATGGTTATGCATTATTGACAGTTTCATTTAATTTTTGGAAACTGAAAATCATTTTGTTGACAGTAGAGGTGAGCTAGTTATTTTTCATTCATACAAAGTTTATTATTTAAAGTTATAATCAAATCTTCATTTTCTTCTACATCAAGAAACTTGCAAAAATGCAAAAAAGCTTTGCAAACAAAATTGGAAAAAAGATCATGTTTGGAAATGGAAAGAACAAGATTTTTTGTACATGGATAAGTTAAAAGAACAGGTAAAAAGTTTACCAACTTTATATCATATAAGTTCATATGATAAAATGATAATTAAAATAGATATGAATATTGGGGAGCATTTTTAAAAGAAAAAGTAGATGAAAAGATGAATATCTTTGTAGATATAGATCATGATCTTTCTATTGTATATAATTAAATTATCCTAGTAATGAATAAGAGTACTTAGCTATTAAAAAAACTATTAAGAAGAAAGGTAAAACGTCTGAAGAAGAAATTTAAAATAAGAAGGAAGAATCTAACAATTCAAAAGAGAGTAATACCTCTGAAAAGAAAACAAGAAAAGCTCAATTGGTTGAAAAAGCAGAAAAAGAAGACCAAGAAAATATTTATATAGTCTATAATAGTTTAAAACTAGGAATTTACAACAACTGACCTGAAACAAGTAAAACTATTATCGGATTTAGTGGAATAACTTACAAAGTTTTCACTAATAGAATACAAGTTGAAGTAGATATACCAACTATAGAGTACAAAAAATAATAACTCCAGAGGATATTGTAAGGATTGTGAGTATTGGTAATATTCATGAACAAAACATTTGTATGTAGTATTAGTTTCTAGGTGTGTTTTACAGGAATATTTTCAAGATGAAGAAACTATCGAGTCTCAAAGATCATATCTCAGGTATATCTCTCTTTATGTACACATTGGATTTCATATTAGACACATAGGAATATTGTTTGAATAGGCTTCTCGATCGATTAAGTGATGAGTAGATCAATCTAGCTTAATTAAAATTAGATGAATTAATTTTTAATATGACTTGATCGATCAAAGCATTAATTCGATTGATTGAGCACTAGATCGATCAAGATTAATGACTAGATTGATCCACCTATTTTTAAGTTAATTAATATTTTTACTAGATCGATCGAACTATTCATAATTGATTAATCAAACTTGACTAGATCGATCGAGGTAGTTTTAGATTGATAAAGTGGCGAGGTTTTCAAATTTAACCTAATTTTTACTCTAGTTAATTAGAATTTTTACTATATTGTCCTTATATTTTTAAGCTCTTCTAAATACTTTTAAGGATAATGTTTTAATTAACCTTTGATCTAGAGTTTTAACTCATGTTATTTAATCATACTATTAACTCACAATTTTGTTAACCATATAAGAGGGTTATTCTCTTCAAATTAATTTATCTATTGTTTTGTAAATATAAGATCATAATTCTTTAGCCTTTTTTATTTAGTTAATCTTTCAAATATTGGTAGTTATGCTTGATTGATTAATAATCCTAATTGGTTTATGATATTTTCGTCATATTTTATTATATCTTCTTCTTTATTTTCGTTCTTGAATTGTTGGATCAAATAATTGTGTGTCATACCATAATTATTTAGTTTGATTATTAATTTTTAAAGAAGCTCTCTTTATTCAACTTGTGCTTAAACTGATTATTCTAGGGTTGTTAGTTGATTTCGATTAATTATTTGATATATTTATTAAATTATCTAGTTAGGATTGATCATTATAGAATCTACTTTAGGACACACAATTACACTTGTGTTATTGTGCTAACTTTTCAAGTGCTACCATGCGAGTTCGATTAGCTCGTGTGACTTGAGTTCATCAGAACATTGGTCTGAATCTGAACACCTTTCTTATAGAGACTATGATGAAAATAGTGGCTTGTAAGTATATTACACTATGACATTACCTTGGTGGGTAGTTTGAGTCCAAGCCTTGTAATTGGACCTTATTTTTCATGGTTGATAATTAGGTGGTCCAGTGAACCAGTGGTTTTTTTCTTAAGTCATTAGTGTAGCCTAGGTTGTTTCTACCTAAAAGTCTTGTTGTTAATATTTATATTTTTGTATTATTTTATTTACACATAATTTCATGTTTGTCCATCTATGAAAATTTTAATTTGTCATAATTCTCTTGATTATCTATTCACCCCATCTAGCTAATTAGTTTCGTAACTAAAAAAGAAACTTTCAAATATAGTTAAAATTGATTTTGTAGTATCACAATAACCACCATTGCCACCAAGCAGGTTGAATATCCTAGGAAAGATAATATAATCACCAGTACTATTTATAGAAATGCCTCTCACAAAGACAATAAAGATAGTATAACCACCAGTATTATTTAGGAAAACATCTCCTAGGAATACATTGGTCATTGAAGATGAAAAAGACCAATGCAAGAATTTATGTAAACCATAATGGTTGAGTCTTTATAACTTAGCCAGAAAATATACTTAGGAACATATCAAAGATATGAAATTTTAGACCATAAAAAAAGAATTCCCTATAAGTAGTAAATTTAATGTTTATGAAAGAGCTAATCTAATTTTTGTTCATAAAGCATTCTATGTAGATTTAATTGAGAACCTATATCAAGGAATTAGTTTAAATGAATTAAATTATTTTCTTGAAAGTTTCAAGAAGGTTATTAAGAACTTTAGGAAGAAGATCCAAGAAGGTGACAAGCCTGTCTATCTTAAATTTTTCAGTTCACTTCTAAATTGGAATGAAGAAGGTTGGGTTAGTCCCTACCATTTTATCAAATTAGGGACTTCCAACACTAATAAGGAACTTATAAAACTAAGGACACTTCTAGAAAATTAATTCAATACAAAACTCTATATTATAATAGGATAGATGTTAAGTCAAATTTACCATGAACTTAGAAAATATAGATAATTCTTCTAAAGTCAATAGAAATTACTCTACTAGTAAAGCTACAATCACTCTCCATAGCAATATGGCTCTCACCAAAGAAGATGATGAGAAAATCAATAAGTTTGAAACAAATTTTAATTGAAATATTATGGATATTTACCAAGAAACAAGAAGTGTGTTTTGTTTTTACACCAAAAAAATCACTAAGGATCAAAATATATTTAGTACAATAAAGATCGAGAAGATGAAGATGCATCATCATCTACATCATAAAAAAGACTATCAGTAGAAAATGACAAAGAGGAATAAAAATGTAAAACCCACGTCTTCAATCAATGGATCATGCCAAGAAAATGAAAGGCTTAGATTCAAAATCCAAAAACAAAAAGTTGGGTGAATTATTAAAGTATGGGTAAAATAATAATTTTTCACTATTGTAAACATGGATTCCTTATCCTATAAAAAGAACCCTTATTTTTGTTAGTTGACACGACTTCACCAATAATAACCTCTCTACTCTAAAATTTACTCATCTATTAACTATGTATCTAAAAATTATGAACGATTAAAAATCTCTTCAAGGTTCTTACTTGGCTTTTAGAATTGTAATAATTATTAATATTATAAACAAAATAGAATACAGACACTCTTTTTCTATTTTATAGTAAGTCTAATTTGGATATTATACTATGTATGGATGCAAAGGCTTCACTTTTACTAAAAGGGTATAAAGTTTTAAGCAAGTTAAGGCTTATCAAGAGCAACAAAAGAATACAAACAATGGAAGAAAGATTGTGGTGGATCTATTAAATTCAAGTATGATAATTATAATTTCAAGTTAATTAAATATTTGTTTATAACATTTATAAAACTAATAAATAAGAAAAAGAATACAAAAAATAGGAAAAAATCTATATGAGAATAAACATAAGGAAATTATAAAAATAAAACAATATTTTGATAAAAAAAACTTAAAGGTTTGCCTTTAAATAATAATAAGTAGAAAATAACAACTAGCGTGATAAAATAGCTAGCTATTGGTATCATAGTCATATGAAAGAAAAATACATCATTGGATGAGAAGTTAATGTCATTAACTATTCAAGAATATTAGTGATATTAACTTAAAATTCAAGGGTATTAGAGCTCTTTTTATAAAAATTCTGGGCATACGTGAAGATATACTAAAATTAGGAGTATGAGTGATATTTTCTCGAGTGAAGGTAGCTAAAATTTGCAACAGTTTGTCATTTTTTGTGATGTGAACTAATTCATAAAAACAACCAAGATTTGAAATGTCAATGTCAATCAAGATTTCAAAGCATAATATTTATGAAAATATCAAAAATATTGTTGTAGCCAACGTAAACTTAGGAAAAAATTACTAAAACTATAAAAACGCTATCAAAAATATGAATTTTTTTTATAAAACATTAAAACAATAAATTACTTATATTTTAGACTAATTTTTATTTAATAAATGTATTTTTAAATACTAATAATATTTCTATTAATTAATAAATTAAAATATTATAAAACAATATATATATTATTTTTTATAAAATATTGTAGAATAAGTAGTTAAAAGTTTTTAAATAATTAAGTAGACTATCGAATTGTATTAACTATTATAAATAGATAAATTTTGATAGTATAAAAAATAATTCATTAATGCTTTCGATATTTTGTCCATTTCTATCAATATTTTAGTGACAATATCCATAATATCTATGATATTTTAATCAAAAAAGACATTTAAATGACAATTTAAGGATAACGATATTTAAGCGATAATTTGTCAACATTCTTACCAACTTCACTTTAATTTAGGTAAAAGATACGGATATTACATTTTGATATCAAGATGTAGTAAATAGAGGTGTTGTCATGATAATGTCAACAATATCGTCGACATTTTCATCCTTGAGAACAACCAAGCTCTTTTACCACCAAATATATCATTCTGTTTTCCAATTATATCTACATTTATTCACTTACAAACAATTAAAATTATAAATAATAAAAATATATTGGGATGCCTCCTAACAATCATCACAATTTAGGTCTTTGACTAGACTTTTCTTACCGAGTTATTATGGTTCATTCAAATATACCAACAAGATAACTCTCCTATTGGCATTACCCAAGTAAAGCTTTATATGTTGGCCATTGAATAGAAAGCTTACTTTTCTTGCTTCATCTTCAATTTCTATGGCCTTATATGGAAATAATATTGTTTCTACAAATAGTCTCGACTATCTTGATTTAAGTTTACTTGAAAATAGTCTCAAACAAGAATTGTATATTAACACTATATGCCCTACTTCAAAAATATGGCTCATTATTTGCTTGTTATTCCATTTCTTAATCTTTTCATTGTAAATATTAGAATTTTTATATGTTTGCAACCTAATTTCATCAAGTTCATTAAGTTGTAACATTTTTTGTGCTCCTCTTCCTCCAAACTCAAATTCAATTTGAATTTATTTATTGCCCAAAAAACCTTGTGTTCTAATTCCAATTATAAATGACAAGCTTTACAAATACTAAGCGGTATAGGGACATATCAATAGAGGTCTTAAAAGCTATCCTATAAGTCTAAAGTGTATCATCTAATTTCAAAGACCAATTTTTCCTTGAACTGCTCACTACCTTCTCTAAAATTCTTTAATATTCCTATTTGAAACCTACATTTGATCACTAATTTATGAATGGTATGGAGTGGACACCTTGTATGTAACATCATAACTTGAAAATAAAGCATCAAAAGAATGGTTATACAAGTGGTGACATCCATCACTAATTATAACACTAGAGGTTCCAAACCTAGTGAATATTTTCTTTTTTAAGAATTTTGTGACTACCTTTGCACCATTAGATGGGTGACAATTGCTTTCACCCACTTAGATATATAGTCCACATCCACTAGAATATAAGAGTTTCCAAAAGAAGAAATAAAGGTACCCATAAAGTCTATATCCCAAACATAAAATAATTCTACTTTTAAATAGGGGTGTATAGCCGATCAAATTCATACATTTTAATCAATCAACAATCTAATTTGATCCATACAAGTTATAAATTTTATAATCTGTAACCGATCTATACATTGTGGTTATCTGATCTAATATATTATGTTGTACATGTAGATTAATTTGGATCAATTTCACATAATCCGTTAAATGATATTTTTTATGACCAAATTTTTTTTTAATAAAAAATGAAAATTATGAATCCACTACTCAAATTTTTTTTGCTCAAAATTAAAAATTATAATGACAATGTTTTTATATTATTTCAAATTTTCTTTGAACTACTACTATTACAAAGAGCTATTACATAAAATCAAATCTCACCATAAACTTGTATCAAAATAAGTATCTTAATAAAATAGCATAATTACAAATGAAAACCACACTATATAATCTAATCAGTTTAAAACTAAAATTATCAAATATAAATGATATATTTATCTTTATCTTCTTCCAAGTTTCGTTGCCATTTTTGTACCAATCAATTCATTATTTGCAAAAAATAAAAAATGTTAGTAGGACAGTTAGAAGAAGTTAAGATGATAAAAAGATTAAATTGTGATATACCAAAATAATCTTCATGTCAATCACATAAATTTCTATTGTTTTTATCCTATCACAATATCTTTAATTCCTCCTAAAAGCTCTACATATGCACATTATAAAATGAAATGTGTATCAAGCATATAACCAACAATTAAAAAGAAACTAATAAAACGTAAATAAAAAAATCATATTATCTTTCTCAATATCCTTGATCTCATGAAGAGTATCACAACTCTTAATTGTTGAAGATTTATGCCAATTTTGGGCAAAAACAAGTGTTTGGATAGCTATTGAAGACAAGGAGCTTCTGAATGAATCAATAAGCTGACCTCCAGTTGAAAATCCAGAGTCAAATGCCACAATTGATACCAAAATAGCTAAGATATCTTTTGCAATTTTAGATAACACTTTGAACCTTGATAAGATTGTCTTCAACCGATTCAAAATATCAAATGATTCATCATCCGCATCCTCGCTTGTCTCACTTGAATACTTATCCACCTCAGTTTGAAAATCTATCTTTCTTGTATCTTTGACACGTTTATTTCAATGATTTGTCTCAAATTTAAATGTATAACCCTCACACAATCATGCTATTCTAAATCTTAAGTTTTTGAGCTTGCTTCTTTAATATCATAACAATACAAAATTGCATATTGTACAAATAAGCGACCAAGTGTATGTCTAATTATACTCATAATCTCATCCACTTTATTCTCCTCTTCATCTCATAAAATTTCTAAACAAACTCTCAAGTATTGTTCCTTACATCTTGAATCAAGAAATTTAGCAACAAATAACATAAAATTAATTTTGTATGCATCTCTCCAATATTTGTTGTACTTACTCTTACTTACTTATGCTACTCTCATGCTCTTTCAAGCCATTTTTTACTATTAACTTAAGTATATGGGCGGAACAACTCATAAGTATATGCTCACAATCTAATATTGCACCACCTCAATTTTCACTTTATTACACAAGTTATACATGTATTATTTGCACTAGCATTATCAATAGTGACAAAAAAGACCTTCTCAATAACCCAATCAAATAAGCATTGTTCAATTTCTTTACTAAAGGTCCCACTTTTATGATTAGGAACAACACGATAGTTTAAAATTCTATTTCGTAGATTCCAACCATCATCAATAAAATGTGTCGTGAGATATATATAGCTAAGATTTTGATTTGAAGTCCATGTATATATGGTCAAACAAACTGGCTAACCAGGTAAAAAACTAACTTTTTTTCTCTTTCTAGCAAAGATTTAGAAAATCACATGCAACAGTGACATGAGACAGAACTTAAAACCTAGGTTTGAAATGTGTGATGTATTCTCTAAATTATTCTTTCTTGAAAAAACTAAATGGCGACTCATCAATTATGATTATATTTGCTAGTTTTAATCTAGAAGATTCAATAGTAAATACTTTTGTAACAAGGGAAGCTTCCTTATCATTTTTAGGTTCAAATGCTAAAGATTGTTTTTTCCTCTTTTTCTCTATACGATTAGGGAATTTTACACATAAAAAAATGTGATTTCTCAAGTTTGAAGTACTACTTTTACCATGTTAACATGCATACTCAATCCCATAATAGCTACATTTAGCCCTACAATTTTCACCTTTTCCTAGTATGCAAAAATGTTTTAATGTATCTAAAGGAGGTTTAGAATTTTTTGCCTTACCAGCCTTTTCAACTTGAGAATTCATGTTTCATGTACAACCTTGAACACTTGATGTAGGGAACTAAATTTCAGTTTGACTATCTAGTTGTGATACTTCTATTTTCATTGTTTGAATAGCTCATGACTGCTTGAAAATTATTAATATTACATTATTTATTTGCACCAAAATGAAATAAATATATTTGCATAATTTTATTACTATTATAATAAATCTATGTTTTTGACATTATAGATATGTTTTGTTACTTTTTAGGTATTTTTTTATTTCAAAATATAAACACTTGAAGAATTGCAATTTAACACTGGCCGTAATGAGAATAAATATGTGCCACATTGCGACCTTCTCAAATAATAATTTCAAGCATACTAGAATCAATGCGGACCGTAATGTGGATAAAAGTAGGCCACGACGTGTATTAATATTTCTCTCACGATCCACTATTTTCTTAACCACTCCACTTATAAACATATGCCTCACCTTTGTTACAAATTAATCCATCCCAACTCAGTACATCTTTTAGCTTAAGTTTCTTTTGTTTAGTAGTTTATTCTTCAAGTTCATCCCTCAGTTTTTGAGAGTTGAATAAATTTAATTTTTAGGTTTATTTTATAAAAAATTTAAATTATGTTATCACAAATAAGAGCCATTAATAAAGAGTTATTATACATTAGGCTATACAAAATTGTTATTAAAATCTAGGTGATATTTTGAAGGTTAGTACATCTTATGTGGAGCAAGACACATCAAACTATCTCTCTATTAGGTATAAATATAATCTATATTCTTATTTCTTTTTAATAAATAATATTATATTTCTTGAATTTGTTATAAATAATTTATTGATCACATTATTTTTAACATGCCTGAATGATTGTTATAATGAGATTTTAGTTATATTGATATGCTTGTATGGATTATTTAAGTGAATATTTTTAATAATAATTAAACACTGATTATTTTCTATTTTAAGATCTTTACAAAATTTATTATCAAAAATATATTAACAGTATATTATTCATATTAGATTTCAGATACATCAATCTAAAAACATCAAAGACGCTATTGAAAAAAATATTGGGAACATATTTTTAACAATAGATTTAAAATATGAAAGTTAGATTTCAGATACATATATCAATCTAAAAACTGATTTAGATAGCTTAAAATATCGGCCCGAATAAAGGTAGTAAGTTAAATAGTTTGATAATTTCTTAGAAAATAAGTATAATTAAATTAAATAAATGATGATTTAATCAAAGTTGTTAAGTGATTTAATTAATAAAAAATAACAGTTTGATCGAAGGTGTTATTTAAATATATAAAAATAATCATTAATTTGAGCTTATATTTCATCAACATAATTAATTATACCAAATATAATGAACTAGCTCAATAACTCATTAATTCTCTTTTGATTTATTGATTGCATGTCCACCTATAATTTTGTAAGCCAATCTATCTTTTTTTTTTATGTTATTAATTTGGATATTTTGAAACCCAAACCATTGTGATAGAATATTTAGGTGTCAACCTTTGAAATATACTTATTAATTTTTACAAAGTGATTTATGTGTATAAATAATAAGCTAGAAGAGTGAATAAATAATAAGTAAAATTATGAAAAATTAAAATTTTCATAGACGGACATCATGTAATTACTTGTAAATAAAATAATAAAATATAAAGATTCAGATATGAGATGTTTATGTGGAAACAAACTAGGTCACACCAATGTTCTAAGAGAAAAATCATTGATCCACTAGACTACCTAACTCTTCCTTATGAAAAATAAGGTCCAATTACAAGGTCAGGTCTTATAGTACCTACCAAAATAAAGCCCCCCAAGTAATCTACTTACAAGCCGCTATTTTCATCATAACTTCTACAAGAAAGGTGTTTGGATCCAGAACAACGTTCTGGAAACTTGAGTTATACAAGCAATCGAGCTCGTTCAATTAATACCTAAAAAGTTAGTATAATAACACAAATGTAAATGTGTGTCATATAGTAGATTCAATAATGAATAACCATAATTAGATGATTTAATAAATAAATCAAAATCAACTAACAACTTTAAAACAATTAGTTTAAAGCATAATATCATAAATATTGTAGACTTGATAATTTATCAAACACAACAACAAATATTTGATAAATTAACTCAATAAAAAAACCATACTTGAATATTTTTGAAAAACAAAAGGGAAAGAAAAAGATGAAAAGAATGAGGCTCTTGTGTGCTTAATTAAAGTTGTGTGCTTAGGGTTGTATATATAGAATATTTTGAAAACTAGGTCAAAGTAAAATTATAATATTATCCATAAAATCAATTAAAAGAGTTTTAATGAAAAAAGGAAAATATAGTAAAAAACCGATTCAATTTGAATTACAAATAGGTTTTAAAATCAAAGCCTTGGCCTCTCGACAGATCAAGTACATAGTTTGATTGATCTAGTTAGTTTTCAATTAATCTAGTGTAAAAAATAATTAATTCTAAAGGAGGATCAATTGATCTAACTAATAAATTGATAAATCTAGTAATCGATCGATCAATTATTAATTGTTTGATTGATCTAATCAATTAAATAATCAATTCTAGCTTTTTTAAAGTGAGTAAATTGATTCTTGATCAATCTACATAGCTCAAGAGCTTTGTACGTGAGTTGTGCCTTAAAGGTGTTATCTGCAATTATGCTTTTAAGATGTTGATTACATTCTTTCAAAGTTTCCATCATCTAGTTCATTGATAGCAAATGATCTTGGATTTTGTAAGTGATATCAGTTTGATTAGCCATATTACGTGCTATTGTCTGATCACTTTCTTATTGAAGGTTTAGTTGTTCTTAAGACTGACTATCTTATGGGGAAATACTCATACATTTGGTACTAGTACCATGAAGTAATAGGCAATTTAAGATAATTTTATGGATTTTCTCAAATTTCAAATTTGATCAAAAGAAAGTCCACGCACGCCAAACTCTTTATGTGAATTCTTGCATAATTACTTTAAGGCTTGATAACGAACAAAAAAACCTTAGAATCCAATGGAAGACAACAAAAGGGGGTGGTTTTTCCAATTGGACTATGACGCTCAAGTTAGACTAGTGACGAATGAAGAAAAAGGCAAGCCTAAGTATGTTTTTTTAGGGTTCTAATTTCTTATGATTGTATATGAAATCAAAGTTATTTTTAGAATTTTTTAGAAAATTGAATGACCCTTGTTAGTAGATAGTGTTATCATTTTATAGTGACTTGTATAAGCAACTTTGGAGGAGTTTAGAGATAATCCAAATCATTTTTCAACTAAGAATGGTAGCTATTCATATTAGGATTAGATAAGAAGTGGAAATCCCATGTAATTACCCATTTGGGCATGGAAAGGAGTCATTCTGATGATAGAGCTCTAGAAAAGATGTACCAGAGACTAGGAGATGATATGCTCCTTTTTGGAGACAGGTCAAATGCTTTTCTGTTTAAGTAAATAGTGTTTTGGAGATTGCCTTTTGAGGTCCTTAAGAGAGTAGCGATGGTTTTGTAGGTCTATTGGGAACTTGCAAAATTCTTAATAGGTATGTGATTAGGGAAACTTTTATGAGCTTCCTATTAATGTCTATCAGGGTCCAAGATGATGGAGGTTCATCTTGGTGATCGAGATATAGGAGACTTTGTCTAGTCGTTAGGAGCTGCCTAATATCTCTATGAAGATATAAAGATTTTCTGTTAGTATCAAGTGGCTTCTAGGAAGCTCCAAAGTTATGTTTTGCTTCTTCTTGAGGGTCTTAGACACTCCAACGATCATAGATGATGTGATAGGATGTTGTAATTTTATCCTCTATAATATTGAATTAATTAAACTATAGTCTAGGACTTGAAATTGTTGCTATCACATTATTAGTTTAGCTAGATATAGATTCTATAACAATCATCATTATAATCATGGAAAACTAAATAGAGAAAGAGTAAGAAAAGTTTATAAAATTTATCAATTTTCTCTTCAAAATTTTCTCTAAAAGTTACCCTAAATGTGTTTTTTGATCTCACTTATTTCTTGTTGCAATTTTTATATTTTGAATACCCATTAGGTCATTTAAATAACGTAATTTTAAGTTTAATTTGAGTTGGATTATATTTTACTTGATTCAATAACTAGGATTAAAATTTGTTGCTAAAAAATGTCAGATTCGTTTATTATTATTATTATTATTATTATTATTATTATATAGCAGCTCTTTAAGATTCATATGGAAGATAAAACATATTAGTATTTTATTTTGAAAATATTTTATAAAGTAGCTAGATAATTCCATTGCAAACAGCTAGACGTGCAAAGCATGCCTTCTATCTTATATTTATATTATTAAACATGTTATAAAAATTATAGTGCAATGTATAATAGTCAGGTAGGCATTACAATAATCTTTTGAAGGAATATTGATATGTTGCAAAGATACAACACACCTCTCATATATGTTTAATAATCATTTCATTTTTGGGGTTGATCTTCTCTATTTATGAAGCGTAGAATGATATATACACAAGTTATCGTGACTAAAAATATAATTTTATTTTGACCAAAAAAAATAAAACCATAAAATCAAGAAATATGTTTGTTGTATATGTATGTTTGTATGTATATATATAAATTATTTAAGAAAAACGATAAAAAATATTATTTTTAAAATTTATAATTATTGTATTACGTTTTATGATTGATTATATATTTTTTATTATATAAAAATCAATCATATTCAATATTATTTAAATTAAATTATTATTATTTAAATATGTTTAATTAAAATACGTTTGTTATTTTTTTAAAGATATTATTTTTATTTAATTTTCTTATTATTTATTGAGTAATAAGGATCTTAGCCCTATGTATATTTAAAGCTTTTCCTTGTCGATTCGTAGAACTTGTTCCTATGGAGATTTCACACCAGACATTCTCACAGCTAAGATGCATTATTATATTTTTCCAAGTTATAAACACATTGGTGTTAGATTTGAATTTTTAATGTTGATAATCACAAAATGGTTGGCGTGTCTATGCAATTAATTTGAAGTTAGATTTGTGCTTTTCTTCTCAGTTTTGAGTTTACTATGTCCATTTTTCGTTTTCATAGAGGAAAGGTCCATTTTTTCTTCTCAGTTTTGAGGTTATTCCTCTATGAATAACCTCTTTTCTAGATGTTAATTGTTTTTATTCTGTCATCCTCGATTTGAGTAGTAAAAGTATTAGTACAATTAATAATGCCCTGGTATCAATTTTTTCATACCACCGATTTAGAAAAAAAAAATAACTATTTTTTTTTAATTTTAGTAAAAGATAAGTTTAAAGATTCCAAAAAAAAAAAAAAAACAAAAAACAAAGAGAAAGAAAGTAGACTAATAATTTCTAAATTAAAAAAATTTAACCACAGATATACAATACGAGTATTATTCTTTCGTTCTTATGATCTCTATCTTTTGATGGCTTGAGGTATTTTACTTATGAACCATAATAAAAATTTTCAAAAAAAAAAAAAAAACTTATTTGATTTAGATATAAGAAGAATTTTTTTAAAAATATAAGAATACATACCTAATGTCAACCAAAATCAAAATCGGTGAAAAAAATGCCAAAATAGATCTAAATATGAGTGATTAAAATTAATCACAGAGTAATTAATCTGATCTTTATTTTAAAATAAAAAACAATTAACAATTTATCTACCCGAGAGAAAGCGCTAATGTGAAAGCAACTTTCTCTCCAACAAAAAATGAAATATGAAAAATAAAAGGAAAATTTAACTATATTAATTGTGAAAGAATTGATACTCCTGTTTTTATTATTGATTTTTTTTTTTGTCAAAAGTTAATATTTTATTAATAGTTCATAATCCAATAAAAATAGAGTTATTCGGTCACTTCAAACTAACTATTTGTCGTGTTTTGAGATTAATATTGTTAAAAAGATCTATCTTATGTTCAAATATGATAATATATAAGAAAAGACATCAAACAAAGCAAAAAAAAAAGTAAATTGGGACAAATTCAGGATCAACAAGGTCAATAGATCGAGACAAATGTGTTTTCCAAAAAGTTCACACGACTCACATTATCAACCTTTGATTCCATACTTTCAAAGTTAAAATAAGTTAAGTTGTTTTCTAGTTAATTTATGTCATTGTTCATAGCATCATGTGTTAAAGTCTTAAGTGGAGATGGTTCAACAAGTCTTGTTAAACTATCGGTATGAATTTGTGAACCTACATTAATGTCATGGTATTCATTAGTATGTGTGCTCATAAAATTAATAAGTACATACTCTAAAATGTCACAAGGTTATGTGTCATAAAGCACATCAGTGGTTAGCTCATTGGTACCATCTATTCGAAAGCAATCACCAACATTATCATCATCAGAAAACTTAATTGCTTTGAACATATTAAATATTACATTTTCATCTTGCACTCTTATTGTAAGCTCACTTTTACTAGCGAGCTTAGCTTTACCAACCCCCAACCTCTGAAAGATTGATAATGACATGAGGTTAATGCTAGAACCCAAATCACAGTGCCTTGCCAAAAACAGATGTTCCCAATAGTGTAAGGGATGTCAAAACTACTTACATCTTTCAATTTTTGTGGTAGTTTTATATCAAGGATGGTGCTACAACCTTCATTCAAGGTTATTGTTTCATGATCTCCAAGCCTCCTTTTATTTGATAGTATATCCTTCATGAATTTGACATAAGATGACATTTGTTCAAGTTACTCTACAAATGGTATGTTTATGTGTAGCTTCTTGAAGACATCAAGAAATTTTGAAATTTGGGTATCTAAATTTTTCTTTTTTTTGTCTTTGAGGGAAAAGAATATTGGGTTTGTAAAGGTTATTTTTCTTTGGCTGGATTTTTTTTTCTTCAGTACTCTCTTTATCCACTAGTTCCTCATCATCCTTGTTAATTTCCTATTTCTCCTCATTCTTTTCTTTCTTATGTTCCTGCTCTAAAGTTTTACTACTCCACAAGGCTAATGATTTATAATAGTCCTCACCTTCTATTCTTGGGTTTACAATTGTGTTACTTTGAAGGTTATCTTGAGGCCTTTGACTTATGGTCTTGGTAAGTTGTCCCATTTGGTTCTTCAAATTTTGAATTGAAGCCTCTTTAGTCGACACTTTTGTATGTACTGATTGGATGAAGTATTTCATCATCCCCATTAAAGCATTTGTATTGTCCTCAGTAGGGTGGCTTTTTCTCTTAAGCTTGTGATTGATGTGGTTGTTGAAAACCAAGTGGTGAAAATGATTAACGGTTGAATTGATTACCACCTTGATTGTTGTTATTCAAGAATAAATTTGAATGTTGTTTCCATCTTGGTTTATATATGTTTGAGTATAGATTATTATTTTGATTCACATTACCTACATAAAATATTAATTCAGAATTATCTAAACAATTATCAAACAAATAGGCTCCATCACAAAACACACAAGACACTCTTGAATCTTAAACCTGGTTTATAATCGTTGGCGAGTTTTGAATCTTCAAAAGATTCACCAAATATGACACTTGAGTTGTAAGTCCCATGATATCATTTACCACTCTTCTTGTGGCTATTATTTTGTCCATTGATTATTGATAATTATTACTAGCTATTTTCTACACTATGCTTCTAATAGCACTAAAAGATGTATCTAAATTAAAAATAAATAAAAATTAAAAAATAAACAACTAAATAAATAAAAAAAGTTAAAAAATAAAATAAATAAAATAAATAAAATTAAATAATTAAATTAAAATTAAAATTAAATTAAATTAAAGAAAAAAATTAAGAAAAATAACTAAAATAAAAATTATAAAAAAATAATTTCTAATATTTATAATCCCCTACAATGGTGCCAAAAATTTGATTGTCACACAAATTGTGTGTGCAATGAATAAGCAAGTATACACATTTCAACAAGTAATATAATGATAAGAAAAGATCGTTTCCACACAGATTATTTTATTAAAAACTAATTTTTACAACTAAAAAAAATAAAGATCAATTTTTTTGTATTATAATATTTTAAGGAAGCAAAATTAAAATAACTAAAAGTAAATAGCAATAATTAATTAAATCAGATTTGGTAACTAAGAAGATATATGAGAAAATAACTAAAATCTATCAATTTTCTAAACATGTTAATAACTAAAATCTGTCTAATATAATTATCAATTAATTACATGATCAATTGAATATAACTTAACATTTATTCCTCTCTCAAGTAAACTACACACCATATAGTAATTAATTTTATCACTCTAATGTCAATTAAATTGTATACTACTCATTAAGTTTATCAATTATGGATCATATATATAATAATCATACATCTCATCCTAGAAACTATGCATGTTATTTAATCAAGACAAATAATTAAATAATTCTCTCAAATCTATTTAATTGCCTCTATAGATAAATTGTTGGCCAAACAATTAATAGCATAAAAACTAGATTAAATAATATAAATAAATTATAGTTATAATTGGGGTAAAATATTAGATCATCACATGATTAAAATTGGGTTCATAAGATCCTCATATTAATAAATTAACTAAACATAATTTTGTTCATAAAGTTCATATTTTTCATAAAGAAAATAGTATAAGAAGAAATACAATCAATCTATTGAATTGTAGTACTAATTTTCTCTTGAATATCCACCAAAATTGTATATCCTTTTGAATATTTTTTCTATTTTTCTCTCTTTTTACCTCCAAAATTGATCAAAATTATGCTAATGTCGACTCCTTAGGGTTTATGGGGTGATTAGGTGATTAAATATAGCTCAAGTGTAATATGAACCGTTAGATTAACTTCAGATCAAGGGTTGAGGTAAAAAAGATAAATTAACAGTGTGACACATGGCATACAAAATTCACTGGGTGAATCAAAGTACGACGCGTGGCAAGGGAGACTAGTCTGAGTCAGCGCCATGTAGTGCAATGTGTTTTGAAAATACAGATGGTGTGGCGTGCTAGTGGATCACAGGGTGCAATCGCATGACCACACGTGGTAGGGTTATTTGACCGCACTCCAAACTCGGATTGAACGTCGTGTCGACATGTGTCATGCAGTTCGTCACTCTTCACATGCGAAAATATATGATTCGTTGTCCCTACTTGCATATGATTGGCGTGGCTTGCTTTGTCAACTCATTTGCTTGCGTGATAGGCCATGTGGAAACTTCTCATTGACCATGCCTTAAAAATTCATAAAAATCCATAAAAATTCCAACAAAATCCAAAAATGTTTCAAAAATTATATTTTCACCTCTTTTCACTAAAAAAATTATATTTTTATATTTTTAAACCCAAAAACAAGTAAATATTAAGTAAAAAAATATGTTAATGACTCTACTTTCATAGAGTTAACAAGAAGTTCTTAATCAATAATGATGAAAGTAATCTTATAAATACGTGTGAGATTATATAAAAAAGATATCTTGATTTACAAGAAAAGTTTAATACAAATCATGCCAAATTGAAAAGTGTAGAAGATGACTTAAAGATATCTAAGATGTTCAAAACTAATCCTTTGTATGCTAGTTCTGATCCATATTCTGATCAGACTACTAAAATTGTTGACCTAAGGAAGTAGGTGATTATGCTTAAAAGTTTCAAAGAATATTTGGCATATATTCTTTCTGACTCCGTAGAGATTCATACTGAAAATGCTTGATCAAAAAACAAAAGTAATAATTAGAAAACTATAGGCATTCTACAAGGAAACGAAAGAAAGAATGCAATTATACAAAACAAATAAGCTTTCTAATTAGAGTCTAAATTTAATACGATGGAACATATACAATAGAAACTCAAATTATACTAACACAATTGAAAATCATGCATAATAATAGATATAACGAGGTAAAACCACATATAAACCCTATCTAAAATGTAACATCATCAGGTTGCTTAAAGTAACCACTCAACAACAAACAATCCACTAAACAATAAATTAGTTATAACTCTAAAAGAAATAAAACCATTAAGTATTTTTACCATAACCATTCTTGAAATTCATTGAAGAAAATTTGGAAACATTAGCCTACTGAAGATTGTTCACATCCATCTGATGATGTTATACAAGTAGATGTGTATTATAAACCATGAGTTCACTCTAAAATTCACCAAACATAACACCACTTGAAATCATGAGTATCGACATAGAAGAAACAAAGGAATTGTAATTGAAATTGAGATGTGGAGGAATAAAAGAATCAATCATTGATTCTAAGCCATATGCAATAATAACAGATAAAATTTCATCATGTCATAGGAGGTAATTTGTACTATCAAGCTTAATGGAAAAACTCATATTGATAGGAGGTTAAGCAATTGTATTGAAAGCAAAAGTATAATCATCAACATTGGGATTTCCATTATTGGTTGAGCTATGAGCCATTGTTGTTGGAGGTGTAGAACCTATTACAAGTCTAAGTAAAGACTAACAAAAGTTAAGCTCTGATACCATATAATGGAAACTGAATGAAAGGTTTGCAAGAGATTATTCTCGTTTGTTTAAAGTTGAGACATAATGATCACTTATATAGTGACTTGGGACTCTATGCAATGCTTAGTTAGTCATAACACCATAACTATATACACAAGACAATATCAACTACACTAAGGTATATGGTGATACATATCTAGATCTTGAAATTGTAATTGATGAAAATTATAAAAATTTCATTAGTTTCAAGGGATTACAATAACACAAATTTATAGAAAATATTATTTTCTTTTATTCATGAACTATTATCATTTGTTTTAAGGAGAGTGGTTGTACGAGTCATATATTATTCTAAAAATAGTACTTAGGTCATGTACTTAATTTTATGACAGTTTAATTCTGTTATTATTAAAAAGTATCCATATAAATACAAATGATTATTTTTTATGTTTTTATTTATTTATTTTCTACTTTTATATAATTTTTTCTTTAATTTTTCATTTACATTTTATTTATGTTAAACAATATTTAACTAATACAGTTGAAAAAATAAAAAAAAATTATATTTGTCCTTGTATGATTACTTTTTAATAGCATTAAGATTAAACTATTACTATATATATATATATATATATATATATATATATATATGACTTACATGTCAATTCTACTATAAGTAATGGACCTTGTAGTATTTTTATTTTGTTATTATTAGTTGTTCATATCTTGAAAAATAGTTGATGTCGTGCTAATTTAATAACTTTTAATTTTTAAAAGTTATATTTAAAAAAAAAAACTTAACTTATTTTTAACTGAATAACTATGTAGCAAAATAATAATAATAATAATAGTAATAATAATAGTAATAATTACAAATATATTTTAAAATGAACAATTTTAATGAAATGAACCATAAAACTACATTCTTTACATATTTACCATCAAAAAATTAAAATTAAATACAATTATATTGTTATTTATGTGTGAATATGTCTCATTTACTTGTGTACCACTGTCAAATAAAATCTATTATTTATCATATATTCAATTTATACATAATAATAAAGCGTAAAAAGAGTATATGTATAATATGAGAAAGAAAGAAAAAAACGTTTTTTTTGCTAAAAATAAGATTATTGATTAATTTACATATTATTTTATCCATACAAATTTAAATCACCAATTGGAGCACTAACATCAGTATAAACTCTTCTCTCTCTTTTTCTTTTTTACTTCTTTTCTTTTCTTTTTTGCGGTAAAAGATGAAGTATTTTTTTTTTCTAATTCATTTTATGATAATTATGAAATTGAAAAACAAAAAACACAAAAAAAGCCAATAAATATGAGAATAAAAAAATATTTTAAAGATATGAGATATTATCATAAAAGTCTATTCTAGAATAGTGACAATATATATAACTGAGGCAAAAAAGTTGTATAAAATCATCAAAATGAAAAATGTTACATTGATATATATATAGGAGACTTTTCATCTAATTCTAATAAACCATAGGTCAATTTTATCCCTTAATCTATATACCAAAGGTGTTAATTAGTCGCTTAAGTTAAAAAACTTTCCATTTAATAATTTTTTATTTTAAAAAAATATAAAAAAAAAATATTTAATAATTTTAAAATTATTTTATAAAAAAATACCATGATTATTTTCATCATTTCACTATTTATATTACATTTTTTTCATTTGATAGAATTCGAATAAATGATGATAATATTATTAATACTAAAAATCTTTGCCTGATTCTTCTTTCATAAATAAAACAATTAATAAGCACATTTTATTATAAATAAAATAACTACCGACTACTTTTCTTAATTAAAAAAAATAAACAACGCTTATATTCAAGGGAACTAAAGCATTATATTTATCTCTATAATTTATAAATCATTGACAAACAAAATAAGATTCGATAAGTAGTTCCGTTGAATATAGAAATCTTTTCTTAGTTGCTTGTGGATATATGACATCAAACAACCGAACCAACTCAAAAGTCAAAAGAGAATAAGGGAAACGAAAAAAAAAAAAGGAGGAAAACCAACAACCTGCATAAAAAACAATTATTAATATAACTAAAATTTGAAATATAGGTCCAAAATTTTAATTCATAATAATATACGTTAATTTTTAAATTAAGACCTATATTTTTATAAAATTTTAAAAATTTGGGAGATAAAAGTTTACCTTTTAAAAACCTATATATACCTGAAGTTTTAAATATTTGAGACTTAAATCATATATTTTATTTTCAGGCTCCTAGTGTATATATAGTCAAGGACTAATTTAATAAAATAGTTAAGTTACCAAACAAATAGAAGAGTCTTAATAGTCAACCATATATATATATCGACAGAGGATTAGGGTAAAAAAATGACTAGGGCCGGGTGACTACTAACCGCTCTTATTTAATAATTCTGGAAAAGAAATTATTAAAAACTCAAGAAGGAAAATAATTAATTAGCAATTTATAAGCATCAAATAATATTACTTATAGTTGCTATATGTCTTTTGATCTTGTGCTTGTTAAAACTTCTTCAAGTTCTATGTTTTTTTAATTAACTTAGTTCTATCTCAGATTCTTTTCTTAAAATTAAGTATTTAATATTACATAAGTTATTCATCAAGAAAAATATGGAAATAGCAAGCTTGTAACTTTTTTCCAATCGAGTTATTGTTCAACGGTATGCAACTCATTTGAGTACACAGATTATCGGGTATTCGAATCTTAAAGATGTATAAAGGCTTTTTAAGTCGATTATTTAGACGGATTTTAAATCAATTTAAATTAAAATGATTTTAATTTTTAAGTAAATCACATATTTCAATCGACTTAAAATTTAAAGTCGATCTTACATAATTACCAATTTTAAATTTTAAGTCGATCTTACATAATTACCAATTTTAAATTTTAAGTCGATTCTATGATAAAATAGACTTAAAATGATATAAACCCCTAAACATATTTTGGTTATTTTATGTTAGCTTCTTTATATGATTTAAATCACATAATTGACAAAAAAATCCATAATATATTTAAATTTTTTTTAAACCTTTCCTTCATTTAGAAGATGAATATTAAATAATTACTTAAGAACCAATTTATAATAAAAAAAATAACTTACGTACAATGCATATATACAAATTTAACTTAATTATAATATTATTAAATATTATAATCAAAACTAATGTGCATGATATATTGATATAAAATTACATATACATGTTATTATATGTAATTTTTCAAGATAAGCACATAATAATATGATATCTTTTTTAGTCAATTTCATCAGATTTTTTTCTAATTTTTCTTACCACTTTATAATTTGAAGCATATATTTCGTCCATTTTTCACCTAAATCTTCAAAACATTTCCTATAGTAACCATTTTATTCTAACCAAAGAATTACATATATTTAAATTCTTATAAAAATTTAACATCATGAATACAAAAAAAACAACTTTTATATGTTAAAAGATTAGTATATTAGTAAATGTCCTCAAATGAAGACAATTAAAAACCAATGTAGTTTGTTATGTGAAATATTCAATCTAAAGTCTTTGAAGTTAACAAATTTAAAATCTAATTATGAAATAAGTTAGCATATCAAATAGCACCTAACAAGTATTACGATTCTAGAAACGTAAATGAACAAAACTTATTACATAATTAACATATAAATTTATTAAAAATAACTTATATGTTAAAAAGTATATTAAAAATAATTTATATGTTAAAATATATATTAAAAATAACTTATTTTATATGAAAAGATGAACCTAACATACATTGTTATTACTTACTCTATGTACGCTTGTGTTTCATTGTTATTTGTCATAATGATTCGATGTGATTTTTCTCATCGAGTGTGGTCGATAAACAATTTATTACTCCCACTAAGCATAATGTTACCCACTTGGATCATGTCATGTTCTATGAACAACTTATGCATTGGATTCCCAATTTTAGTACAACCACTAAAGTCTTCAGAACAAATCTCAATAGCCTTTTCAGTGATGTAACGTTCCATCATGAATCATTTAGGATGATTTCTATTATTTACATATTCTTTAAGGACTTGCATGTATCTCTCTAAAAGATACATCCACCTTAAGTAAGTAGGACCCCAAAATTGAACTTATTGAACTAAATGAACACAAAAGTGAATCATTATATCAAAAAAAGGAGGAGAATATTTCTCAAGTGGACACAAATTCTCCACAACATCTTTCTGTAAAGAGTTTAACTTTCCAATTGATATAAATTTTTTGCATATTGTATTGAAAAATGAACAAAGATGAATTATTTCTAATCGAACATGTTGGAAGAATGGACCTAATAGTAACTAGCAAGAACTATTGCATTAAGATTTGACACTCATGTGATTTCAATTCATAAAGTTTCTTATCGATTATAAACAAAAACAATTTAAGTTGGATAAGTAATCATCATGAACCTTCACATCTGTCAAATATTTACAAAACACGTTCTTCTCTTTTGTTGACATTGTATATGGTATTAGTGATAAGTATGTTCAATTCTTATCATGTTTCACCCTTGGTACCAATTCTGATCGTATGCTCAGTTTCTTTAAATCCAATCTTGCTTTTAATTCTGTCTTTTGTTTTTTAAGGTATATCAAGTAATGTTCCAATCAATATCTCACATATTGTTTTCTTAATATGCATGACATCAAAGATGTGATGAATGTATAGATCTTTTTAATAAGATAATTTCCAAAATATTAATTTTTTTATTACAACAATCAAGTTTTACTGTTTGAGTAACATTTTTATTTTCACCCATTTTATTAGTTGACCTCTTTCATTTCCCTCCATTAATGAGCATTTTTTTCCATCTTTTTATATTGTTTGAATTTCATACCATTAAATTGTCTTAATATCCCAAACTCTTATAAAGGTCTTGGTGTAGGATCATGATCTTATTCACTATCGAAAGGTTTCTTTTGGTATCAAAACTTGTGTCTAGATGAAAAACATATTCTATGTCTTCTATAAGACATCTTTCATCCATGACCAAGATGAATTGCAGAAGTGTCATTACTACAAATAAGACATCCCATATAATCTTTTGTTCCATGTCCTGATAAGTTTTCATATCTAGGAAAATCATCAATTGTCCATAAAAGGACCCCTTCAAGTTAAAGTATTTTTTCTTATGTGCATCATAAACACTTACACCATCATCCCACAATGTCTTTAAGTCATCTATCAGAGGTTGTAAATACACATCAATATCAACTCTAGGTTGTTTAGACCTTGATATCAATAATGTTAGCATTATGAATTTTCTTTTTATACGCAACCAAGGAGGAAGGTTTTATGTTACTATAATTACTGGCCAATAGTTATATCTGCTACTAAGGGAACTGTGTGGATTAATTCCAAAATCAACAATGGCAAGACAAAGATTGCACGAATTAGATGCGAATTGAGAGGATAAATTATCTACTATAATCCAATTTGGAGAATTGAAAGGATGACGTAGCATCATATCATCAGATCGATTTTCTGAATGTCAAGTCAACATCTTTGATCTCTCTTTACTTTTGAACAACTTTTGAAAGCGAGGAATCAAAGGAAAGTATCAAAGAACCTTTGCACACATACCTTTTTTAGGTGTTGTCTTATTTGTAGCATGCTTCTATCTTGATTTTTTACACATCGAAAAATCATCTAATATCTCATATTTTTTCCTATAAAGAATGCAATCATTTGGACAAGCATGAATCTTATGGTATTCTATGCCAAATAGATTAAGAGATGTCTTCACTCAATATATATAAGATGGTAACTCACCTCAAGAAATATATGTATTAGTATATTTAGCAATTCTATGAATCTCTTGCCTTCACGTTGTTCAAATGAACCAATCCCAACATTTTAGTGTATTTCATGCATTCTGGATACAATAAATTTTTGGTATCTTTTAAAATTTTTTTAGAAGTTTTAGTGTCATCCTCGTGTAATTCATCTTCCATAATATGAAACATATTTTATGTATGTACATTATGTATGAAGTGTCTATCCTGATAAGATGTATACAATTCACTTACAACCTTATTTATCTCTTTCTCATAAGTATCATCAATATTTTTTCTATGATAATACCAACATTTATAACTCAAAAGAATATCACTACAGATAAGGTGATGTTTAACCTCATTAACATCATGAAATTTCTCATTTTTACATTTAACAGATGGACATCGAATCATATTAATTTTACTATTGCTATTTCTATGAATGAATTCTAAGAAAGTTTCAACTCTAAAAACATAATCGTACTCGATTCTACACTTTGATATCCAAGTTTTGTCCATTTTTTATTAATGACATTAACATATTAAATATGTACCCAATAAATATAAATGTATTAATCACCAATACATTTTAGAATTTATTATATGATGTTTATAAATTATTAGGATATCAATTAAAACAAAATCCAAACAATTAATAAATTCATTATAACATTAAAAATATATAATATTATTTAATATATGTAATAATAAGTTCAAAAAAATTTCAATTTAGAAAAAAATTAATATACATATAACATGAAAATACTTAAAATTAATTAAAGTAAAAAAATACTTTGTCTTCTTTAAACTTGAACCAAAACGAACAACCTAAGTAATACAAAAAGTATATACAAATAATTAATAATGCATAATATGCATAAAATATAAAAAAAATAATTTTATAAAAATTAAATAAAAATATAAAACATTAATAATAAGATCAAAATAATTCATAATATCGACTTTAAATTTTAAGTCAGTTTATAAACATATCGACTAATAATTTATTATAAGTTGATTTTTTTTAAATTAACTTTAAACCTGACTTAAATACTCTTTATTGTAAAAATGTACGTAAAATACTTGATGTTAGGTTAGCTAGCCACATATAAATTTATTTTGAATCACTCATAAAATAATTTTAAATAAAAATATCATTATGTTTTTAAATAATGATACAACTTAGTCTTTATCGTTTATTTTAAATTTAGAAAAAATATTTAAGCTAAGCAATCAAATAAAAAGTCATCCTTAATATATTTTAGAATTTATTATAAAAATGTTTACACACGTGGAAAACAGCTTCCAAACTCTAAAAGTTTAATCTATATCTATATGTTTATCTATCTATATAATATATAAATATAAATAACGTATTACAAATTTTTGAACTAAATTACTCACTTATTTTAAGAAAATGATTATTATCCTTAATTATTATATAATTTATTTAAAATTCATATATAATTTTATATGTATTAGTAACTAAAACATTGATAATAATCTATATTATATTTATTTATCTTTTTATACAAGGTTATTTATATTAAGTAACATAAAAAAATTATCATTTTTATAGTTAATTATCTTCAATCTTATTTTTCTATTAGTAGATAAAATATTTACAAGAGATTATAGTTATTTATCTTTTTTCTTTAAATTTTTTTTATTTATTGCAAATAATAAAACCAATTATTATGTGTCAAGTTAAGTTTATTATTAATATAATATTATCTCAAAAAATTTATTAAATATTATACAAAAGCTTTCTTAAAATATTTTGTCATATTTATTGAAATTAGAGATATACATTACCAAATCATGCTCTTTTGTTTTATAAGAGGACATTTATTTGATTGGTAATCAATTTTTGTAATTTAATTATAATATATTATATCAACGTATGAAGCGCGCAAGTTTGACTAGTTAACAATACATGCCATATTAATTTTTGATATATATATATATATATGTGTGTGTTTTTATAAAAAAAAATTAGTACTTAATAAATTTACTTTTACAGATAATTTGAAAGCTTAAAAAACTTAGTTTTTATTCCTTATTTATTTGTCTTGATATCAATAATATATAATAAAAATTAATTAAAGAGAAACCCAAAAAATATGTATATATAATTCTCATGCAATTAATGTGTTCTTTATTAGTTTTTGCATTCTTAGTTATTTAAAAAATAAAGCCTATTTAATTTTTTAGTTTTGAAAAAGGGTGAACAAGTACAAATCATATTATATATATTAGTAATTATTTATCAAAATATCATTATTATTTTTGTTGTTTTCAAAATAATAGCTTTGATGAGGGAGAAAAATGATAGTCACTAAAGAGAAAAGAAAACCCTCCTAAGATTTTTTTTTTCTCCTTTTTTTGCTTAGAGAAAACAAAACTCTCTTCATTTATCTCATCTCTAGATATCTCTCACACATAGACATCCTCTCTCTTTCTCTAAAAACCTATAATACATATTATTTAATAATTGTTTGGTATATATCCTTACCAATTACTCGTATACGCTATTTATGAGTGCTAGTACGTGAGTTGAAGCTCATCATTATATACGTGTCTATGAGTGTATAATTATCATTTTAAAAAAAATTGTATCTTCCCAATTAAAATTTCTGGGTTAGTATCCCATTCCAAATTTTGTTGATAAAAAAAAAATTAAAAGATACATTTTTTAGAAAAATATAAGATTATATACCTATACACACATTTATTTATAGATGGGAATCAAAAATGCAGATTTGAAACATATTAATTACCCAAGTGAAAACTTAAGTGATACACTTAAAAACATAATATATAACAAGTGTACGTTTCAGATCCTAAGAAAAAGAAATTGGTTCCTACGTACATCCCCTAATGTATATTACCCTGCTAACCAGGTTTAACTTTATAGGACCACCATGACTTCAACAACTAGAGAAATTTGAATTAATTCATTTAATTTTGAGTTCTTTTCCATGATTAAATTCAATTGGATTGATTTGAAAATGTACAATACATTAAGTTCGGATTAGTAGACAGATTACACTATCTACTATTTATTACAATTTGATCAAAACTTATCAAAATTAAATGATATTTATATTTTATACATGTCATTCTTTTAAATATTTTACTACTTTTTATTTCTCTAAATTTACATAACTTTGTAAACTAAGTAAAACATTATAATGTCAATGAGTTACTTATTTATATTTATGACTTAATTTTAGAATTAATTTTGTATTCATATTCAGTCTACCATAGTAATATTATTAAAATGTAATAATTTGTATTATTTTAAGATTTTATTTTAAAATTTAATACTTATATATTGATTATAAAGAAAAATTAGAATAGATAGTTTAAAAAAAATGCATTAAATACATTATCAATCAAATCGATTTGATCTAATTCGTTTAAGGATCGAATTAGATAAATACAAGTGATCCGATAAAATGTGATAAAAATTATGTAAAGCTAATAATCGAAATTAATTATATGAGCTCAAATATATTCTCCCAATTTAAAAATTGATTATATGAGCTAAAACATATACTCCTAATTTAATTAATAATTATCTTTTACATTCTCTCCCAAAACCAACCAAATCGGAAAACATTTGTATATTCTCAAAAATATCATCGAATTGGATGAATTGCATTTATTTATTAAATTAAACAATCATTTAGAATAGTCAATTTCCAATCATTTGAAACCTCCTGCCCACCAATTTATACAAAGTATCGGAACATCTCTCCTTATATATATCCTCCTTATGTAGCAATTAAAACATATAAATAGAACCCTCTAGGCCACAACACATCACAAAACAAAACAGCCTGATCTCGAGTATTAATTAGTACACAAAATAAAAACGTACTAAGCATATATAAAACACGTACGTACGTACCTTCTTCCCACAAACAAAGCAAACATGAAACAAAGTTTGGGTCTATACAATTTCTTCTTCTCGGTTGTGATTTTGGGCATTGTTCTCTTCACAAGCCTGACAAATGCAGCTGGTGGTCAGTGGCAACTATTGCAAAAGAGCATTGGCATCTCAGCAATGCACATGCAATTACTCAAAAACGACCGTGTCATTGTCTTCGATCGTACTGACTTCGGAAAATCAAACTTGTCTCTGCCCAAAGGCAAGTGTCGTAACAACGACCCTGTACTTGGAGTTGACTGTACTGCACACTCTGCAGAGTACAGCGTTATTACAAACACGTTTCGACCACTTTTTGTACAAAGCGATGTTTGGTGTTCTTCGGGCTCGGCTATGCCCGATGGCCGTTTGATTCAAACAGGTGGCTTTAACAACGGTGAAAGGAGAGTAAGAAGTTTCATCCCTTGTACTGGGTGTGATTGGCAAGAGACTGTGAATGGATTAAATAATCCACGATGGTATGCAACCAATCATTTATTGCCAGATGGACGTCAGATCATAATTGGTGGGAGGAAACAATTCAACTATGAGTTTTATACAAAAACACCATCAACTAACAGTGTTTATAACTTACCTTTTCTTTCTCAAACCAATGATCGGGGAGTAGAAAACAATCTATACCCATTTGTATTTCTCAATCCTGATGGGAACCTTTTCATTTTCGCCAATAATAGAGCTATATTGTTTGATTACGTTAAAAACCAAGTTGTTAAAACTTATCCCACAATACCCGGGGGTGACCCGAGATCATACCCGAGTACTGGCTCAGCTGTTTTGTTACCTTTGAAAAACTTGCAAGCTACAAGCATTGAAGCTGAAGTTTTGGTTTGTGGTGGAGCCCCGAAAGGATCTTATAGCCAAGCACTCAAGGGTACCTTTGTCGAAGCTTTGAAATCTTGTGCCCGAATCAAAACAACTGATTCGAATCCTGAATGGATCATGGAAGACATGCCAGTTTCGAGAGTCATGGGAGACATGACGTTGCTTCCAAACGGGGATGTGTTGATTATCAACGGAGCAGGATCCGGGTCTGCTGGTTGGGAATTGGGTCGAGACCCAATTTTGACACCAGTTAAATACCGACCAAATAATCCAGTTGCATCAAGATTCGAGACCCAAAACCCAACCACCATACCTCGAATGTACCATTCAACAGCGGTTTTGATTCGAGATGGAAGAGTGTTAGTAGGAGGGAGCAATCCTCATCAATATTACAACTTCACAAATGTGCTTTTCCCAACAGAGTTGAGTTTAGAGGCATTTAATCCTGAATACTTGGATGCAAAATTTGCTAATTTGCGTCCATTGATTACATTCCCAAGGTCTCAAACGAAGGTCAGGTATGGAAGAAAGCAAGTGATTAGATTCATGATTACGGGTCCAGTGGTTGAAGATCAAGTGATGGTGACTATGGTATCACCATCCTTTGCGACTCACTCATTTTCAATGAACCAAAGATTGTTGGTATTGAGTGGTGATCAAGTAAAGAATTTGGAAGGATCAACATATGAGATTCAAGTTATGACTCCTGGTTCCGGTATTCTTGCCCCGTCTGGTTATTATCTTTTATTTGTGGTCCATCAAGATATTCCAAGTGATGGTATTTGGGTCCAAATTCTTTAAAAGATGACTAACAAAAAAGGGTTAAGTTAAGTTTATGACGAATTAATAAGCTGAACTTCTTCAAATATTCTTAATTATGACTGTTTATTGAATTCTGATTATTGTCAATCTTAAATTATTATAAAGTCTAGAAAGTGTTATAATTAATTCATCAAATGTTGTATGTATGAATAAAAGTCACTTAATGTGTGATGATAATTAATTTCTTTAATCTTGTAGTGATCAATATCCTTTTATATATATATATACTTGAAATTTGTATAATATTGCTGAAATCGATTTCTGTTAGGACGCGTTTTTCGAACACGTAGATTTGCAAATTATTAAAAAATTACGTCAAAAGTACAACTCTGGCGGGTTATGAAATTTGTGTATTATTTCGATCGCTTGCTCATGGTTTCATATTTATGACTTTCGACATAAACATTTAATATATTTGGTAAATTCTTTCATACTCCAGTTGGGTTTATCTTAATACTGCATGCACACCAAAGGTTTGAAGATATAGCACAAATTTAAAGCAAGATTTGGTATAACATTGCAACGAAGAAAGAGAAAAATATATATAAATAAAAAAATTAGTTTAATTTTATAGCATATATATTATCAAGGAGAATTAAATCAAGTAGATTTGTGATATAATATATATCTTTAGTTTTTTATATGATATTTTCTTTTCCATTTTCAAATTTTTATAATCTTTTATATGTTTCTTTTTCATTTATATCAAACAAAATTATTTTCTAAATCATCCATAATAACCAACTTAAAACAACTCATATCTAAATCATCCATAATAACCAACTTAAAACAACTCATAGCATAAACACAACTTAACTTAATTACAAATAGCATGCAACCAACCCCGTAGTGCCTAACATACAAACATATAAAACATGTCAATTATGTAAGTATTTGTAATATTAAATCTCATTAATTGATCTTACATAAAAAAAACAAAACATTAAATAATATAATATAGATATCATGTTTTATATACGAGAACGACAACAATAACACAACAAAAATTACAAAACTTACAACATACATTATAACTTTTAATCTTTTGTTATTATACAAATGTATCGTAGTTTAATAAAATTAAATATTTATGATTAAAGTAAATGTGAAATTTTTTTGAAAAAAATAAAAACGATTATTTTATAGAAGTAATTCACCTTTTTCACTTTTGATATGTCACTTTGTGTCTTAACATTGGTTGTAAACACGTGAAAAAAAAAATCATATTTTATACAACAAAGACCCACAATTCTACCCATTTTATCCACGTTTTCACGTATTGGGAGTACACATAATAACACATCGAAAATGACAATGGATAATTAGACTCTTATTTTACATAAATATTAACTCATACAATACATATTATAAGTTATGTTACTGATATACGTGTATCTATATTCTAATAAACTTAAAATTTTTATAAATCTATATCTCACAATATATCCATATATATATTTACCAAATTTGAATTAAATTTTTAGAAAATTAGAAAATAAGTTATGAAAATATTGAAAAAATTTGACATTTTTTTATATTTTCATGAAAATGTCAAAATTTTAACATTTATTGATGTTTCCATTATCGAGTAATTTTTGAATAATGCGAAAGATATTGTAAAAATAACATTTTCATATCTATACATTAACGTTATAAAAATCTCAATAGAAATATCATGGTATTTTCATCCATGCACTCAACCAATGCAATGATTTCATTACCATTGAAACTAACACTAAACCCAATTAATCTCAACACAAACAAGTTCATATATTTCATGTTCTTATCTGTGATCGTAGTCACATTTATTGATGTTTTCATTAGTTTTTTGCTATATAAATAAAACATTTATTTAATGGTTTAAGATTCAATACAAATAATAGCAAAAAATTATTGAGGTAAAACAAAACTAGGAATGAAATCCTCATCAAAGCTTGGAGATTCTGATTTACCTAAAAAATGTCCAGCATTATTTAAATACCTAGGAATTCAAAAAGCAAAAATCATCTTAAACTTGCTCGGTAGAAGTCTTGGTTGAATAATGTCATTTTAAGCCACCCAATAAATGAAAAAATCGTTATGCATTAATGGCTTTATAACGTTCTTGGTATCACCTTCTAATTATACAGATTTGAAGTTATTTTCTAAGGCCAATTGTAAAGAGAATTATAAAAAGTTTCACCTTCTTCTACCGAATTTCCAAATTAAAATTTACTCCAAGTTGAACCTAACTTGTAAATTCTCTAATGAAAACACCAATTATGAGACTAGAATTGAGAATAATCACTACTACAATACATACATATAGTCTCGGTTTTTTAAAAAGCGAGGTTATAGGGTTTTGGCTTCGGTTTTTATAAAACTGAGGTTATAGACATACCCTATGATCTCGGTTATTTTAAAACCAAGGTCATAAACATACCTTATCAATTTTTTCTCTTTAATTTACACCATACACCAAATTTTTTATCTTTTTTATTTTTATTTTTATTTTTTCTTCTTTTTTTTATTGTTTCCTCTCAATTTCTCTCTTTTGCACCAAACACCAAATTTTTTTATCAATTTTTTATTTTTTCCACTCTTTTTTTCCAAATATTTTTTCTTTTCTTTTTTCTAAATGTTTTTTTCTTATATATCATTCCGGCCCGTATATATATATATATATCTAATTTTTCCCTAGCCTCGTGCAAAACCCTAGCGTCATGTATATTATCTTTTCTACTCAAAACCCTCACATCGTGTTTTACTCTCGTGTTGCCACGTTTCATACTTTGTTCCACTCTCACACGACGTTCCATCATTTGTTCCACTTTCACACCACGTTATAGCCTCTGTTCCACTCTCGTCATAGTAGTTCCTTGGCCACTACTTAAACCTTTCTGGTAACATCAACTCATCTTTTCTTTTATAAATGAATCTCGATACCAAATATCGATCGGTATATAGAGGTTATTTCTAGCTGCCTAAAGGATTGCTTACATAGAAAAATTTAGATGCTGGATATTTCTTAGATGGGTTATGAAAATTTGTTAGGAAGGTCGCTTGGTATGGTTTATGGAATGTGTGGTCACTTGGTGCTGGTACTGGTTTATTAGGGTGGTGCGCTGGTGCTGGTGCGCTAGTGTTGGTTCGTTGGGGTGGTGCACTGGTGCTTGGCCTGATACTAGTGATGTGCCTGTTTCACCCTAGCATTTATGTAATGATAAACAAAGAGGACCAAAAATATTGTTTTTAGAAAATTTTATTGATATACTATTTACCAATTATCTTGTAATGAGTAATTGTATATTTGTTTGGATGTATAACTCTGTAATTGTATATTTGTTCCCATTTTATTGGTTTTTCAAGATTGGATACCAACATGTTTGCTATTGTTTGGTAAAAAAATATTATTAATTTATAGTGCTTAGTTAATTTAGGGTTGGGATAAAACTTCCAATAGTAGAAGTAAGGTTTTAAAGTTATTGATTGTCTATTCTTTTAATTAACACAACACTTTAGTTGTTTGTTTGGTGAGGTGCTCATTTATTCACATAGAAGCAAACCTACCCTTATAATTCAGCTTCTTTTAGACTCTATGTAGGTCGCAGCAGTAGTTCTGGTTTCATGGATGATATTCCAGAACCTAACTTCACAACTAATTAAATAACACAATGATGAAGTGGCAGCACTTGAGACATAGGATAATGGCAAGACATATGGAAATGGTTCTCTAGAGGTACTTCATGATATCTTATATCTAACAATGTGATATTGATAATTGATATATCTTCTGTTTGATGTGGCCTTGGTTCTATATTGATTAATATATGTTTCAGATGAGTTATATGGTTATATCTGAAATTTTATTTGAAATTATGTCAGTATAATTATAAAGGATAATTCTATTTTGTTGTATTCACTCAAATTATAATGATAATGTATGATGAACACAAAGGGTTTGAGCAAAGTTTTATGTACTTGTGCCCTAGTAACAGGTGGTAAAAAAAATTTAACAAGTGGTTTACTTGAACTTTAAATTTTAAAAATAATTAGTAAATAAAGAAGTACTTAATATTATTTTTTACTGTTATGGTATCCTACTTGAATACAAATCTTAAATCCACCATCGGGTAGTGGTAAAGTAAGTTTATTACTTTAGGTTATCTGATGTGTCCATTATGTGACAAGTACAATACACAAATAATTATGTAAATTTTGGGGTAAGCTATGTTATTTAGACAAAATGAAAGGAGAGCTTGAGATCAATTCTTAAGCAGATCTTTATGTTTTTATTCTAAATTTTTTTATTATTTTTACTTTAAAATTTGTTAATTATTTTCCTATTTATGTTGCATAGCAGTTTCACCAGAGAAGTTTTAACTAGTCACTGTGACTATTATAAATGTAATTTGAATGGACTTTGGATGATCAGAATTAAAAACATAAATGAACGTTTTTAAGGACCATATAGCTTGGTGTTTCCATTGAAGCTCATGGTTTCTACTAAATATATAAGTACTTTCAACTAACAATATGATTATGATTAACCAAAAGTCATTTTTGTCTAAACATTTTTGCACTGATCTATACAGGTATGGAAATGTCAGTTCTCATTTTTCATATTTGTTTCATCTGGAAATTCAAGTATTGAATTTACATTTTAGTTATATAAGTGCTAACTAAGTTTCTGGTGATACATTGATACATTGATATATAAGTCTTCTGTGAGGAAGGAGGCTAAACTTCAAACTGTTAATCTTTTATCATTTGTCTATCAAACTCAAGCTTATGATAATTTGTTACTTACTCTTTGGTTCCTGTTCTGTAGGTTGATGCTCCAAAGAAAAAAGTTAAGAGATAGCACCAGACTCATCTACGCAGCAAGCTCATTGTGTTTTGAGTCTCAAAATAGATAAAAATAAATACTATGCTCAAGTTATTTCTATTGTATACTATGTTTATTAATTTGTAGTGTATAATAAATTCTCAAATGTAATTATATTTTTAATTTTAATATAATATGATTTTTAATATTATAATTTATATTGATTTTTAATATTGTAATTAATAATTATATTTTTTTTAATTTATGCATACCCTATAGCCTCATTTATTAAAAAACTAAGGCCATAGAGTGTATCTATGGCCTCAGTTATTAGAAAATTGAAGCCATAGGTAACAACCTATGATTTTTTCTCACTTAGGCTTCGGTTCTTATAACTGTGGTCATAGACCTATGATCACGGTTAAAAACAGAGGCCATAGGTATAAATTGTAGTAGTGAATGATATTAAAATTGATTTTAGCTACTCCTCTAGATGGATTTAAAAAATAAATAGGAGAAAGGGTTGAGTTGTTTTCATCAGTGCAAAATTCAACTAAACTTAAGAACACTTATAAAATTTGAAAATATCGAATCTAATTTAGGAATAATTAAATTAAGATTAGGGAATTTTGGGTTAAAAAGGAGATCATATCTAGTTTTCCAACTATGTCAAAAGAAACACAAACAACTAGAATGAATTTAGTATGAGATAACTCTATAAGGGCAAGAAATTTTTTTTTCTTTAAAGACTTCAATGATAAGGACATCTAAGGAAGAAGAAAAAAACTTTGTTGTAGCTAACTTAGCAACGTGGTACCATTTATCCTATAGAGATAGAGTAAATTGACAAGAGTAAAAAATATGATTTGTATTTTCAAGTGCATAATGACAAAAAAGATAAGGTACACCAAGAAAATTGACTCTTGAATTGATATTACCTCTAGTAGGAAGACTATATGATGAGTGCTTAAAAAGAACTAAAATTATCATGATTTAATGTATTTTAATTGATTAAATAGATTTATATTTGTATAATTTTATCATATTTTTATATAAATTTATCTTTTCAAAATCATGGGTATTTTTATTATTTTTCAGGTATTTTCGTTCAAAAATAACTTAAAGACTCAAAGAAAAATATTGAAGGCAATACATCACAAATATGTTGAGAAGAAATGAAGAAAAGTAAAAAAAAAAGAAATATTTTGACAAAATGGGTCAAAAAGGTCAAATATGCTTCGCCCAACGTGCATCATGCATGTCTTGCATGCATCTGTGCCCCTTAATGCTGAGTCTCGTGCACGTGTGCGTGTGCTCAACAGACACCCATCACACGTCTATGCTGGTAGCCAACGCACATAGTCAACACACACCTAGCACACATCGCTCTAATTTCCACGCGTGCCAACATAATGCCCGTGTACCGCAAATCTCGCCCCTCACACGCATACCAGTATGTCCAAACGTGTTCAAAATCAAATTTTGAGATAATTTTCCACCTTTTTTTGGCTTTTTTCTTACCTATAGAAGGACCCTCTCCCTTATTGTAAAAAAACACAATTCTCTCAACTCTTTATCTCTCTCTAGAAAGCTTTCTTTTATTAGTTTTTCTTAGTTTTAAAGTTCTTTTCTTTTTTCGAAGAACTAATTATTCTTTTATATAATTTTAGTTTTTGATTCAATAAACGGAAATGAAAATCTGTTTGAAGGTTTTCTAGCAACAGAATTACCATCAGAGTTCTATAAGGATTCTTTTGAGGTATAATTTTTAAATGAATTATTTACAATTATTTTTATGTTTTATTCTTATATATTATGTTTAATTTGTCTGTGATTAAATTTAACATGACTGGTTGTTTGTAAATATGATATAATATTAATGTTGTTATACTTACGAAATATTAAATAGGTTAAATATTTCTATAAAATAAATTGATTTTATTTTTATTCAAGATTTTATATTAAGAATTTTAGAGAGAAATATATTATTTTTCATTACAAACTTAAATCTAAAATTAGATTATAAAGTTTAATTATCCGGTTTGATTTAGAGTAGTGCTCTTTTATTTGTTGGTACAATTACCCAGTGGTTAGAGTGAAGCTCTATTTCAAATTTTTTTATAAGAACTATTATTGGAAAATGTATTGACGACATATTTTTAATAATGGTTTTAAACTTAAAAGTTATTACTCGGATAATTAAATTCTTAGGTTTAATTTGGACACCTTGAATAATATCTAATTAACTGACTCTGACTAAAGGTGTGATTAGATTATTTGTTATTTTCTTAGAAATAAAGATGAAATTTAATAACTAATTAATTAATAGGTCTCATCTAAAGATATTAGTTAATTAATATTAAGCAAAAGAATATAGGTCCCGCTTAAGGACATTGTCATACCAAAAAGAGAAAATCAACAAATATAAATTTATATATTTAATAACCTAAATAATATGAGAAAACATAATTAACTTAATTATTATATTCATAAATACTCAAATGTTATGAATAATAAAAAATTGCATTATTGTTTATTGAATCCATATCTATGTTTATTTTTTTATGTCATTAGATTAGGAAACAAAAATCAAAATATCGTGACAGGATGTTTAGAATTTAATTTCATTTTTAAAAGTTTGAATAATAAATTAAAAACTATATATATTCCTTCCTTAAATCGACCTTTGAAACATACTTGTTATTTTTTATAAAATAATTAATGCACTTGCGAGAGTTTTACAAATATAAAACAAAATTATTTGCAAGATCGACATTGACGATTTTGTTCATCATTATCCGAAAAAAGCCTCTAATATAACACTTTAATCTTCTCCTAAATTTTCAACTTCTTTAATTTCTTGCCGAGGGAGGAATAAGCAACGTACATTCTACTAGAAACAATTTTCCTATAAGTAGATTTTGGGTCAAAATTACCCTTTGAATTGTGTATCCAAAACCAAGAATCCAACTTACCATTTAAAGGTGCAGGAAGTTTAGCTAGATAATAACACCTAATAGATCCCCAAATTTGATTAATCAATTGGAAATCCCAACCATTTCCTTGAGCATTCAAGAGATTGTGAACATCGGATTGACACTAAATCAATTGACTCAAGAACATCACATGAGATGTACATTTGAAATCATGTGTCCACGAAATTCAAGGTTGCCTTCAAAATGAATTGATTTACCACCTCTAATTTTGAAACAAATATTTAATTTATGAAGGATTCTAGAAGAGCAAATTCCTTTCCAAATCAAAGAATCAAAATCGCTAAGCTCATAATCAATGAATTCTTTTGAAGATCGAATTTATGTTGAAACAATTGAACACAAAATCTCTTATCATTGTTTAGAAAAATCCATCCTAATTTAGATAGAAGGATTAAGTTTATATCTTCAAATTTTCAAAAATCTAAACCCCCAACATCTTTAGGTAGATAGATTTGATCTCAGCTTTTGCATGCTATGTATCTTGATTTGTCTTTGTTAGAACCAGAATGCACAAAAAATTTTCTTATTATAGCATTTCCTTTTTCACACAACTTAAGAAATTTAAATGTACTAATGGAATAAGTAGGTAAAGAAAGTAGAATGGATTTAATGTAATTGCCTTTCTAGCTTTTAAGAGTAGACAAGGCCTCACACTATCAATTTTGGTAACGAGAGTGTCAATAATTTTTCTGAATTATTTGCTTCTTTGTTTGTGTATAAATAAGTTATGATCCATATATTTAACACTCTCCCACCCCACTTCCAAGCTTGTATTCCCAAAAGAGATTCAATCTATGACCTTAGGGAGTGAGAAACATTGCCAGAATAAAATATGCATGATTTGGGTATAACATTCACCCTTGTTAAATTTCATGACAAAAAAGAATTAAGTCATCTGCATACAAAAGGTGGGTACGTAATAGCAGGAGAATTCCTTGCTATCTTGAGTCCATGTAACCCTTAATTACTTTTAGCAAGAAGAAGCAATCTAGACAAAGTTTCATCCCCAATTATAAATAGGTAATGGGAAATAAGATCACCTTATCCAAGACCTCTACTTAAAATTATATAGCCAAAAGTGAATATGTTTAGTAGTAAAGTGTAAGTAACAAAGCTTAGGCAAGAATAGATTAAATTACAAATTTTTTGAGGAGAAACCAAGATGCCTCATTATCTTGATAACAAAGTTAAATTCCATGCAATCATAAACATCCAATTTAATTCCAAGCAGCCCATCTCTATACCTTTTTTTCCCTTACATTTTATGCACCCTAGATGTTTTTTACTAAGTCACGTTCTGCGTCACTAATATACCCATTAGTAAAAACTTAGTTTTATTAAAATTCTTTAGACTTTTTAATTGAAAATCAAACTATTTAAGTTTGTTATTAATCTCCAATTTTTTCTCAACTATTGAAATTCTGCAAAACAATAAAAGATAGACGTTGTAAAAGCTTATACTTTTAAACCTTTTTATAGGTATCTATTCTCTTCTTAAAGTTCAAAATTTATTAATTTTGGGGTTATATGTTGTGATAATTTCATATTAATCAAAATTTATATATGAATCCTCCCACCTGATTTTTTAGGTAAAGTGACAAAAGTATAATTAGTTTTATTAACCAATTATGATTTAATATGATTAAATATTTATTTAATTTGATGGTTTAGAATTAAATGATTGTTTAACTAGTTAGAGTTTAGCCTATTAATGACCCAACTCGTTCAAATCAAGTAGAACACATGTTCAACTGATCTAAACAATTGTCAAATTGGTCAGAATTTAGTCGATCGATGATCATACTCATCAGAGTTGAATTAGACATATGTTCAATTAAATTGAATAGTTCTACAACTAACTTGATTTTGATAGGACAATGACCCCACACATCAAAACTAATTGGACACTTGTCCAATTAAATTGACAATTTTTCAATAGGTAAGAGTTTAGTCGATCAGTGATCATATTCGTCAAAATAGAGTTAGAAACATGTATAATTAAATTGAGCAATTGTCTAATTAGTCAGAATTTTGATTAACTATTGATAATACTTAACGAAGTTAAATTAAACGCATGACTAACTAACTGAATTTTAATTGACATGTAATCCTAATCGTCAATTAATATATATTTGAATAAATAATTACACATATTGTACATTTATTTATATATTTGATTGAATAATTTTTCAACTTGGTTATATAAAATTGGATACATATATTCAAAATAAGATCTCTCATTTTTATATCCATCTCTATTGTATCTAATTGGACATATATCCAATTGTGTATTTATTAAGGATATAATGAAAATAATAATAGAATTGTAATTTGGGATCCAATCTAAAATAAAATAAAATAAAAAAGCGTGATACATGGTCATATGGCCTATATCTCTTTATATGTTCGTTTTACAATAAACATTGTAGTATAATTTTAAACTTTTAGTTTATTTTAAATTTTTCCAAAAAAAATAAATATCTCAATTCTATCATATTTAAAATAAAGTTTAATTTTTCATAAGATTACTATAAAATAAAAATATTTTTTTTATTTTTATCTATTCATTTTAATTTCTTATTTATGTTTTACAAAAAAGAAAATATAACATCATCAATTAATTCTTACTGAGAAGTAAAATTTAGATTTACTAAAAATAATATAAATAAATTTGTAACTCTATCTAATGTACCCAAAATAAGAATTAATCTTATAATTATTATAAATAATTGAGATTGTATTTTCGTAGGAAAATGATAACTAATTTTAAAAATAACATGTAAAATATTAATTGGTAAAATGTCTTTTAAAGGTGAATATATTTTCACATATAATGTAATTCAACCGTAAATTATTTATTCTAAACTATATATAATTATGTATTAATTATTTTTTAGTGAGAAAATTAAGAAAGAAAATCAAAGGATTCTTAAAATTATAAATGAAACTTCTTTTGATTAGTGATAAATTTTAAAGTTACAAATACTATTGAATATCGTTGATGTTATCGATGATTTTGTACGTCTTAATATAAGATTATTCATCGTATATATTTTTCTTTTACTTTGTTTTGATTTTTGATTTTTTTTACCTTATGTATTTTTAACCTTTTAGTTTGATAACGAAACAAAATCGAAAGAATTAAAATCTCATAAATATAAGACAACAAAAAACAAATGGCTTTATCTTTTTGATGTTATAAAACAAATTAAAATATCTATCATAATAAAAGTCATTGAACTTAGGTTATACAAACTTTAAAAACAATGAGCACTTTTAACATTATTATTCTTATTACATATAAATATATATTCGATTTTTTATTAAACTCTATGTATTTTTTTAATTAAATTTTTATATCTCATTTAAATGAATTATAATAAATTATAGTTTAATTGTAATATATTAAATATAATTTCTTCTTATTGGTTAGTAATAAAATATATGAAATTATTTTCAAACATAATGGGAGACAAAACTCATGAAGGGTTTTCTTATGCTGTTCATACCCTATTAAAAGCACATTTTAAAGTTAAAAAAATTACTTTTGAATTAAATGAACTTTTTTTTATGAATATTTTTATGACATGTTTGGTGCATCACATCTAGGTTAAGTATAATAATATTGAATTGAATTGTTACAAATTGTATTATAATTAGTATGTGCGGTGCTTAATGATAACATGTATAACATAATTAGATAAAATTGATAATAAATATTTTTATGAAATAGTTTATATATAAAATAGTATGTAATTTTATTTGTTTTATATAATTTTTTTTTGCATATCAAAATAATTTATTGTTTAGACTCATGAGGGTTAAAATTTCTATAATTGTACAATTTTTCTTTTGTACAATACAATTTAATTAAATAGTCAAATGTATAACTATACAAAAATTATGCAATTAGAGTATATAATATTGTGTAAAAGACATATAATAAGGGCTCAAAAAGAACATTTAATATGGTGGAAGAAATTTATATTGAGCAAATGTAATTATGTAACAAGGCTTTTTTATTTGTTTCTTGAATCTTAGATGTTTTACAAATGAGCTCTTCACCCCTGTTTACAATTCTCCAATTACTCATCTAATGTTGGAGATTGTTATATGTGTCATCCATCTAAATGTGCTCTAGAAATCTACATGAAATATTCCTAATAAATGTTTCTAGCAAATGTCCTAGGTATTTGTGAGGTTTCTTTTCTTTTGCGTTGTACTCTAGTTTCTTACTAATTTTTCTCAATTTCTTTTTCATATTTTTGCGAGTGTAGTTGTGTTTGCTCCTAATTCTTAGTGTTGTGAAGATGATTCTCTTGCAATTGTGGTTCTTATTGTTCCTGTATTTACGATATTCTACAATTTGTGTCAGCTATTCTGATCATGAAAATTGATGTACTTAGTGATAAGTTTGATGATCTTGAAGTTGCACTTGATATTTAGAATTTACTAGAGTAAGATTAAAGCTCACTAGACCTGGCTCTTGCTACGAAGGTTATTTCTAATAAGATTTTAAATCTTGAAAGTTTGTTCCATGTAATACATAAGAAATGGACAAAGAATGGGAATCTTAACCTCAGGGTTTCAGATCACTCAACATTCATTTTCAATTCTGAGGAGCCAGAGAAATTGGAGTTTTATTTTTTATAATAATCTATTGGCCACCATGTGTATTATTTCAAGTATAACTCATGCATTTGTGTTTCATACCTCCCTAGTATGGATTCAAGTCCAAGATATGTCTATGGATTAGCTAATTAAGGGAGTAATGGTGACTAGGATTACGGGAAGAATTGGTGAGGTTTTAGAAATTGATAGCTATTCTTTCGATAAGTCATCTATATTCTCTAAGTCTTTGTTAGCATTCATGTGTGTAAAACATGGAGCCTATTTGTTTTACTTAGTGTTGTGTCTTCCTCCTTATAAGAATAGTTACTTACAATTTAGTACCATACACACCCACTTAGTTTTAGAAAATTTTATATGTTCGCATATTTATACACATCACGTGGATTAATTCATATATTATGTATGTTAGATTGCATTTTCTTTATTTTGTGGTGTTTTGTTATGTTATGTTATGTTATGTTGTGAGTATTTTTGTAAATTTACTTAGAAATATTTTAAATAAAAAATATAATTTTGGAGTACTAGCCCAAGTGCTCAACGAACCCTCATTGACGTGGTTGGTAAGTTTTGAAATGGTTATTACGCTCATTGGGGATAGCTACTACTCTTATCAACTTGGCCAACGAGGAGCCTAATAGCCATAAATTTTATATAAATACCCTTATTTATAAAAAATTTATTAATTAAAAAAGTGAAAAAACTCGGATGGTTTTGAAACTCATTCATTCAAAATAAAAAAAATTGTTTTCTTATTCTGGGTCACTAATACTTTAAAGGTTCTTCTGTATTAGTGATTCATAATTGTGGTTGCAAAAAATATTTTTGAGTTTGAGTTAATTAAAATCTCATTAACACATGTGACTTAGATCACATGTTAGCTTCAAGTGGATGGATTTATGGATTTACCATACCTTTAGGATTACACTATATTGATAGTTGGTAATCATTCACACCACGTGGTTGTGAAGCTATAGATGAGAGGTAGATTCAAATTGATTGGTAGTTTTAGGGGTGAGTCCAAAGAGCATGTATCTTCTTTCCTAGTTGTTATTAAGTCTTAGACTTTATTCGTTGGTATCCAAGCGAGTATACACTATTTATGCTTAGTCATTCTTGTGTTGTTTCTTTCCTCCCCTTCTCGCATACGTTTAAGCTTCTTTTTCTTGTAATAATGTCTAGTGTTAGAGGAGTGATTTGTTTCCCTCTGTTATGCTTCTGGAGTCTCCAGATGTATGCTTATTTAAGGTTGTATAATGATGAGGTTTGGTATTTGATTGAAAATAGACAAGAAGTCCTAGGCAAACTTTAAGATATGGCATAATAGAACTGAAGCCCCTTGATAACTAGAATGAAAAAGAGCTTTGAATTAATGAATTAAGGACTAAAGATTTTCATGTCATTGTTAAAGTGTCTACCAGTGATGTTAAGCATATCTTTGGTTGCAAAAGTTCCAAATAAGCTTGGGTCTCTTTAGAAAGAAAGTATGATAATTATTTTTCTAGTTCTGTTGAAGACATATTAATGAGTTCAAAGGTTGGTACTCCTAAGTGTTCTACTTTGATGGCTTCCCACTCTGAAATGGTTTCTTCTAAGTCTACCTATTGGGATAATGGTGCAAGTGATGATGATTATTTTTTCCAAGAGTCCTATGATCAATTGGTGTACGATGACTTAAAGTTAGAAAAACAAAGCTATTAAGATATCTCACTACTGGGAAGAAAAGTACAAAGACCATTTGGATCTTTCAAGTTAGCTTTTGAATGTCATTCTTGAAGGTGATAAAGTCATGAAAGACTTAAAGCTGCAATTAAACATTCATATCAAGTCTTCCCAAATTCTTCTACAAGACCATGAGACATATTTTATCATATTTGTGATCTTTAGAATTCTATTCAACAAGAAGAATTGAGAAGATCCGATACGCCAAGATTTTCGAACAAATTTATTCTTGAGAATGAAAAAGCTTGTCTTGAATCCTCACTAGATGACAAGGATGTTAAATTAGTAATCTTCAAGAAAGACTTGAAGATGGTACTAATGAAGTTGAGTTTTTGGAATCCTATTTGATGGATAAAGCAAAGATTTTGCTCAGTTTTGGATCCAATAGATGTCTATCGAGAAAATGAGCAAGCCAATATTCAAAAAAAGTTTGGATTCCCAACTCTATGAATGGATCTCTAAAAATGAGAATGACATACACAAAGTTGTGGAAGACATGATAAGAAAAAAAGATCTCTAAACAAGGTCACCCAAATTTTGATTTTTGTAACATGTACCAGTTTGGGAGCAAGGTCATCAGTGAGTACGTGAGGTGATTCGCTCATGAAAACTTTAGGCATAAGCATAAATTTCCTTTCGAATGCTAAGGCAAACTGATTCAACCCATGTGACCATCAACAAGTAGTCTCTTGTTGCTTAGCGTCTTGATAAGATGTTGAAAATTGGAAAGTCTTATGGTGACATGAGAGGTCTCGGGTATATTCATAAGCTTGTTACTCCTTCCCTTCCTTCTCCTTTGTTTGTTTATGCTTAAGATGCTCAAGTAGATGTGGTGAATGACTACCATTTAGATGGCTTAAGTACTAAGTGTGAATATTTTTCCCCATCTTTGGTTTTGCAAATTTTCTCTCAATTGCACCCTTGCAAGATGAAACTTCATGGAGTGGCAAGAATGTTTTGAACATGTTGAAGATTTTTTAAATAATTCTATAAGTCTTACAAATGAAGCTTTGATGATTTAGAATGAAGTTGTCTTCTTGAAAGATGCAAGTCCTATCAATTTAATCGTAATGATTCTTCTAAGGTGTAATGTTGTAATGTTGTCCATACTACTCCAACTACAGGATTTTGGTACTTTGATAGTGGGTGTCCTCGACACATGACTGGAGAAAAGTTCTTATTTACCCTCTATGACAATATTAAAGGTAGGTTAGTTACTTTTGGTGATGGGATCGAAGCAATGATATGTGGAAAAGGATCTATTAGTTCCCTAAGGATTCTTGAGCTCAAGGATGTCTTATTTGTGAATGGTCTTAAAGAAAACCTTATTAGAAAAAATGAAATATGTGATGATAAGAAATTTCTTAAGTTTACACTAAAAATGCACTATGTATAACAATTTTGGTAGTGTTGTTATTAAAGGTATCAAATTTGAAGACAACAGCTATTGCATTGATGATTTTCCTTCTCTTCTGTGTAACAAAGCCAATCATTGGGTCATGTCAACTATAATTTACAAAATAAAAACTCAAGTCTTGAGACAATAAGAGTCCTCCCTAAGATCATTTCTCAACCTAATCATATATGTGGTCCTTTCTAGATAGGCAAGTTATGCAAGAGCCAACATAATAAAATTAACATATCTCTACATCCATACCACTTGAGTTACTTTTCATGGACTTAATAGGACTAATTGGAACTACCAGTATTGGTGGAAAAAAGTACATTATATTAGTTGTAAATGACTTTTCAAGGTATTTGAGGGTTATATTTTTGAGAAAAATCAAAAACCTTTGAAAACTTAAAATCATTGGGTGTAAAGCTTCAAAATGAAATGGGTGACCATATTGGAAGCATTATTAAAATTAGAAGCGACCTAGGAAAATAAATTGAGAATTCAGAGTTTAAATTCTTCTATGACAACCATGGTATTCATCATGTGTTTTTACTTCTAAGACTCCTAAAAAATGGAATTATTGAGAGAAAGAATAGAATTATTCAAGAAATGGTTAGAGTAATGCTAACTAGTAAGAACTTGGCAAGACATTTTTGGATAGAGAATGTGAACATGGCTTGTTATACTTTGAACCGATTTTTCCTAACGCATGGTTCATGTCAGTCCCCATATAAGCTTCTCTATGGTAAGAAACCAAATGTAAAGCACCTAAGGGTTTTTGGGAGCCCTTATTACATTCTCATGGATAGAAATAATTTAGACAAATTTGAGGCTAAAAGTGATCTTGGTATATTCTTGGGGTATTCAAGTAATAGTTGAGCATATAGGGTCTACATTTGAGAAATTTTGTAGTGATGGAATTCATCAATGTGGTTATTGATCATTCTGGTTCTAAAAAAATGTTTAAGTCAATGACATTGGCATGTTTGATAATTGGGGACCTTCTAAGTATGTTTCAACTAATAATGATGTGTCTACCAATGATAACAGAAATGTTACTCCTATTGAACTTCTCAATTCTACAAAAGATGATGATAAAAAGCCACATCTCCCTAAATGAGGAAAAAATGCTCATTATACTAAGAATATCATAGGTAGACTTGAGGGAAGTGCTTAGACTAGGCATCAACTTCAAAAGACTTTGAATTATATGTGTTTTACTCCTACCATTCTTCTTAAAATATGAAGGAAGCCTTACAAAACATACATTGGGTTAAATTCATGCATGAAGAACTTAATTAGTTTAAACAGAATGATGTTTGGTATCTAGTCTATAGAAGAAAAAATAAACATGTAATTGGTACTAGGTGGTTGTACAAGAACAAAGAGGATAAGAATGGTGTGATCTCTAGAAATAAGTTGAGGTTAGTTTCCCAAGGTTACACTCAAATTGAAGGTATTGACTTCGTAGAAATGTTTGCTCATGTTGTTGGTTTTCAATTAGTTAGGTTTTTGATTTGATTAGCTTGTTACTTTGGATTCAATTTGTATCAAATGAGTGTAAAGAGTGATTTTCTCAATGGTGTGATCAAAGAAGAGGTTTATGTTAAGCAACCAAAAATATTTGAAGATCTACATTATCCAGAATGTGTAATGCAATTAAAGAAAGCCTTGTATAACTTAAAATAAGCTCCTCATTCTTGGTATGGGCATCTATCCAACTTTCTCAATAATGGGTTTCAAAGAGGCAATGGAAACAAGACTTTGTTTATTTAGAGAGGAAAATGAGAAGTGGTTTTTGCTCAAGTGCACATTGATGACATCATCCATGGTTCTACGAAGGATGATCTTGCTCAATATTTTACCTTATCTATGCATAATGAGTTTTAGATGAGCATGATTAGAGAATTTAAATTCTTCCTTGGTTTTCAGGTTAAACAGCTAAAAGATGGAATTTTTATTTCTCAATCTATGTATGCCAATGAACTTGTTAAGTACGATTTATAAAAAGCCAAGTTTGCTCGTACTTATATGAGTACTTTTTGCAAAAACTTCACAAGGATTCCTTTGGAAAAGAGGTGGAACATATTTTATATAAGAGTATAAATGGGAGTTTTTTTGTATATGATTGCTAATCATCCAAATATCTACTTCATTGTTGGATCTTGTGCAAGATATTAGGCTTACTCCAAAGATTCTCATATTACTACAGTAAGGATCATCAAATATGTCAATTGGATATCGAATTTTGGGACATGGTATCTTCTTAATATAATATTTGAGCTAGTTAGGTATTATAATGCTAATTGGGTAGGCTATAATGATGATAGGAAGAGTACTTCTAGAGCTTGCTTATACTTAAAAAAAGTTTATTTTCTTGGCATAGTAAAAAGCAGAGTTCTATGTATCTTTTAATTAATAGGGAAGAATATATAAAAACAAGGTTGTGCTGCTCTTACTTTCTATAAGTATAGTGGATGTTGAGTGACTATGATATCAAGGTAAATGATCTTGTCTTATTTTGTGACAACACCAATTCCATTTGTAATTTAATAAACTCTGTCCAAAATTCAGTGGTCAAACATATTGACATATGACATCATTAGAAATTTAGTAAAATTGTACACTATGTTGTTATAACATACTAGCATTGACCTTCAGTTAGCTTTTTTTTTTACCAAACCTTTGGATTCTTTCATATTTTACTCTGAGGAAGGTTATTGGTGTCTACATTTCTCCCTAAAATTGCAATGTGTGTGTTATTTTGGTTATGTTTTCCTTAATTTTATCTCTCGATTGTGTTGATTATTTTTAGCCATTAGTTTTGTTTTGTTATGTTTTTCATATTACATATGTTGTATTCTATCATGTTTATTGCCTCATATAAAGGTGTACCTTTGAATTTCTGTCATATAGGGGAGGAATTTTTTTGAACAGCTCTTTATTTATTGCACTGCTTATGTGATGCATGCTTGGGATGTGAGTATAGATTGCACGCATCATGGTTTCCTGACTTGCATTCACTAAAGGGGAGTATTGTATGAAGTCAAGGGGATTTGTGTTGTATCTCTATTGCATGTTGAGTATGCTTATCCTATTAGTGTGTACCTATGTTGGGGTAACATGTAGGTTTGTATAATGCATTCATGGGTATATGTTGTTTCATGTGTGGAGGATATAGGTAGTAAGAGACCTTGAGGCTCAAGTAGAGCCGTGGAGTTGAACATGCATCATGGAGTCCGTATCAAGATGGATGAAGCATAACAAGATAGATGTACTTTGAGTATGTGTGTTTTATGGGTGTTTGGGTTATACATCGATGTTTGTTCACAAGAAAAAATGTCTTTATGTTATCTTGCATGATTATCTCACGTATTGATTAAGGGTCTATTTTAGTTGTGTAGTATTTTGGTACATAAAACCAAAAAGTAAGTTTGTAAGTCTTATAAGTAGTTTGAGTCTTTGTTAGCATTCTCATGTGCAAAACACAAGTCTACTTGTTTTACTTAATGTTGTGTCTTCCTCCTTATGAGTATAATTACTTATGGTTCAGTTTTGCACACACACACGTTTTCAAACATGTGGATGTTGGCATATTTACACACACCACATGGGTTGTTTATGTAGTATGTATGTTAAGTTACATTTTTGTTGCTTTGTTTTGTGATGTGTTATAGGTATTTGTAGATATTTACTTGAAAATTTTTGAAATAAAAAACATTATTTCAAAAGTGCTCATTAAGGCCTCACCTACATAACTAGAAAGTGTTGTAACAACTATTACTCACATTGGGAATAACTATTATCCTCATCAATGTGGCCAACGAAATAGCCAATAGCAAATAATTTTCAATAAATAGCCTCATTTGCAAATGTTTTTGTTAATTACAAAATGTGGGGAAACTCTGGTGGTTTTGAAACTCATTCTTTCAAAATAGAAAAATCATTCTTATTTTGGGTTACTAATACTTCAAGGGTTCTTCCATATTACTGATTCATGATTATGGTTGCAAAAACTATTTTTAAGAATGGGTTAATTAAAATTGGATTAACGCCCGTGACTTATATTGCATGTTAGGTTCATATGCATGTATTTTCCATACCTATAGGATTACACTATACTAATCATTAGTGATAGCTGGCATTACGCTGTGGTGGGGCTCTAAAGAAGAGTTAGATTTAGATTGGATCAAAGTTCCTACGGAGATAACAAGCGAAGGCAGTATAAGATAGTTAGGGAAGGTGATATAAAGGATATATGTATTTACATTTATACTTTTACTAAGTTGTATGTATTTATTATTCATTAGGATACTGTTCCTACCGAGTAGTGGTCATAAGCAATCTGAGGATGTTATCACATAGATAGAGCTTCTGTGTGGATTTACCTTATTAGATCATTGTGTTTGTATGCGCTATTCTTTTGTTAGTATGATCATAGTTTGATCCGAATATGCTTGCACATAAAAGCATTTGAGTGTGATGAAAAAACCTTCCTTATTGTATATTGAATGTTTTCCCTTTCTGTTATATTGTGCTTCTTGTCTATCTTCAAGTCTATTTCTTTGTTCCATCTTTGTTGTAGAATAAATTTCTTATTCTTGCATGTTGTGTGCTGTGCTGTTTGGTGTGTGCTTGATTTATTTCTTTCTTTCTGTTTTTTATTTCTACTACTTAGGAATTTTAGGGACGAGTCCCAAGAAGTCTGTATCTCCTTTCCTAGTTGCTATCAAGTCTCGAGCTCTCTCACTTTGAATAGTGGAATTATACGTTCAATTAGGATTAGAGATATCTTTAGGCTAGACTCTGTTGTAGTACCTAGTGTGTGGATTCCTTTTCATGGAAATCAAATTTGGATTGAGGTAAAATGGAAGTGTCTTTCTCATTTTTTATGTTGTTATGATTACTCATAAGCCAAGATATTGTGAGTTAGCTCAAGGCCAATGCATCTTGTTTGGGGGAAAGCATGCCTTGTTTGGTGAGTGGATGAAATCTAAGATGAATATAATGGTTCCCTTGCATGTGAAGAAGAGAGGTGTTTCTACAGGTGTTAGGCAAATTCCCTTTTTGTTTTCAATGCTGACCATGGTGCTAATAAGTAGAATGAGGCTATTACTAGTAGTTTTGAGGGCGTTGCATTAGGTAAAACTTATGTGGCTGGTAAGAAAATGAGTGTTGGGAGGACTATGAGAAAGAACAATGCTGCAAAAGCTATTGCAAGGGAGGTAAAGGGTTGTGGGTTCTTCCGTTGGTGGTGGTGGCAACATGGGTGTGTCTGTGGCAGGGGTTAGCTATTGGTTTTAAGGTGGGTTCGTTTTTTGATAAAGAGTTGGATCTGGGGCTGTCTGTGAGATGGAGTGAGTGGTTGTGGTTTCTTCATGTTGGTTGTTCCTTGTTGGTTAATGTGGGTAATATTAGGATGGTGTTATCTATTGTCTATTTTGAATTCTATTGTTTCTAAATTTGTGCTTGTAGGAGAGTCATGTACTAATTATATTAGCTTGTTAAGGCTGCCACCTTTCGACCTAGATGAATATGCTAAGAAGGTGATTGCTTGTGCTTCGGAAACTGTTGTGTTGCTAGCTGTGATGCTAGTCAATTTGTTTTGTTGTCTCCTTCGGCTATACTGGTTGTGTAGCTAATGTTGGAGTTTGTTGTGTAAGAAGTCTATCGAGTCTGTGTGAGTCTATGGAGTCTTTCTGGTTAGTAATTTAGTATGTGTAATAAGTATATCGAGTGAGTCTGTTGCTTGTGCTGTTTGTTATCAGTGAAATTTTACCATCTGACCAAAAAACAAAAAGTCATGTATTTGTAGGATCAAGGTGAATATCCAAGATAATATTTTACAGAAAATGGACCATTTTAAATATAGTGTCCACAAGAATGAACTTTTCTATTACTAAGTTGCATTCCAATCCCAATCCAATTTACTTAGATGAAAATATGGCCTTAAGATTGTATTTAAAAGTAGATTCTACGAAACTGTGCTCACCTTCATCAATGCATCAAGGAAAATAACACGTAAATCCTAAAAGACTTCTTTATTTTTATTTTTTTCAATAAAAAGTAAATTTTAAAAGATATTGCAAGGTAAATAAAGCAAACAATTGATGCTCTCTACTGGTTTGACCACAGTAAGTTATTGTTTCTTGAATCTGTAAGGTAAAACAACTAGACAATGATAAAGACATATGCAGGATGCATAACTTACTGATTTCATGAACTTGAATACTGCAATTAAGGAATAATCAAATGAGAGAAACAACTAGTCTCTATCTCACACCCTATACTTTCAGAAATTTTACAGTTTACACTCATCCTATAAATTTTCTGCTCAACTGGAAACCTATACAACAACCATCCCATCAAAATTTTAATCAAGGGTTTTGAAAGGGTAACTAAACACAAGCTACAAGAAAAGAATCTCCCTAATCTAGAGGTTAGAGCTTTGTACAGGGTCATTCAAGATACAAACGGGAAGGGAAGGGAAGGAATGATGTACAATCCCAAAAGGTCATATTCTCTGTTGCTGAAAAGTTTTGCCGAAACCACATTGTCTAGGGCAGGCTGACCAATAACACTAACAAAAAATTTCAGTATAAAGCCATGGGGCCATATCCAACGTCATAATGAAAGTCAAGTTAGGGAAGACGTTTTCTTCTAAATAGATGATCAGTTCATCAGAATGATCATGTGGTGGAAAAGCGACTTTATCAAGCACATACTGCTAGACATGTAGCATATTTCGACCTGCAGGCTCAAGCTACGTAGTATCCCTCCTTGCTTTTGAAACATTTTACAGTCATTCCTTGGCTAAAACCCAGTAAGAACATGGCAGTCTTACATTTGCATCAATGCTTGAGATACTTAGTCTGACCAGGGTCCTGAAAGCTGCACCCTTTGCAATCACAAAATACAAACGATTGATGCAGCAGATTTCTCATGCACGGCAGGAGCATGCATGATTTCTGTGTGGGTATAAAAACTGATGTTTCACCTACTTTGCTGCTTTTTTTGTGAGGTTAGTGTCCTTGGTATTTGCCATCTCAGCCTCCTTCTCAGCCTTCTTCCTTTCCATTTCCTCGTTTTTCAAATTCTCTTCATGTGCTTTACGAAACAACCTTATAAAGTTCAAGAGAGTTGAAGTCACTGCATTTAATTAAAACAACAGTCGAGGTCATAAAATCAGCTCCAGAGTTGCAACAGAACAACAAAAACATAATATACTATTAATTGGATAAGCAAGCATCCATATTTTTTAAATATCTAAGATTATTGGAAGATTATTAGACATCATCAAAGCGTAACTGAATATGCATGTATCCATATTTGTTAAAAATCTACATTATTCGAAGATTATTAGACTTCATCAAGCCTCTTTTTATCGGTCTTTGGTTGGAAAGTGGTAAGCCTAACCTACTCCTAGGGGAAATGGATAAGGGCAGTAAAGGCTACACAATTCATCATAGATTCTTGGAGAAGTGGGGACTTGAGAGTTAACCCAAATACCATCTAGCCCCCTCTAATAAAGGGGCAGCACTGACTTCATCAAACCCTTCTTTTATTGTCGTTCTATGCTACAATAGCCACTGACCCATAGGGCAGGACATACTTCCTCAGGAAATCTTAATTCCTATCCAACACCCTTATACTTGGCTTGCATTAGCTACATAGACAAATGCATATGGCCCCACATTTTAGATAATGTCTTGTTCTACGAGGCACAAAAGATATTGTACAAAGAAAACCTAGCTGCATGTTCATGAAACTGCATTGTTTCATATATCATACCCCAAAACAATTGAAAAAGAGTTGTTTACCTCTGGCAGTACTGTTTTTAAGTGGTCTACATAACATTTGAGTAACAAAAGTACAAAACTCGTGATTTATAGTTTCATTGTTGTTTCAATATTCTTCCAACACATCAAACCCAAACACCAAAGAGAATCCTGCCTCATTGTGAAAGTAAGAGCATATGGGTCAGCCCCATAGGGTACTTACCATACAGGACCTTATTGCTAACTCTTCTGTGATGTTATTTCTATTCTCTTATTGTTGCAATGCAAGATTTTCTTTAGTATTGCAGTTTGATGCATTGGAAAATACTGCAAAAATGATGGATGCACAATAAAGGAAAGATATTTTGGCATTTTTGTAGATCAAAAATGATGAAGAGAATGAATGCAACATGAATACAACCCCAAGTGGAGCTACGCAATACTTGTTAATATTGTTTTTGAGAACGATTGCCAAAGCTTCAACCTTAATGCAAGAAGGTAAATAACGTTTTTTCCACCAAGTAATAATCGAAGGATCAACAAGATTACTTGGATATGCTTGGTGGCAAATTAGATGCCAAGTAAATTAAAACATTACATACACAACTAACCTTGTTCAAATGGATAACGGGCAGGATCCTCACCAAAGTATAAAGCAAGTGTATCTGCATTTTTACCCTGCTCGCCAGTGTGCAAGAAGAGAGATGTCATGATGAAGTCTTATGCATTAGCTATGTTAATTTGAGTGTGTGCTTGTTAGCATGTGAGTTAGCTACAAGCTAACTGATTTGTTAAGAGTTTGTTCGATACATTGCACATCAGCACATGTAGTGCTTATGAGGTCTATAAAACTGATGTAAACTACATTATTCAATTCTAAGAATTCTACTAACATTTTCCTTCTTCCATATTTCCTTCTCTCTTTAGCTCATGTTGTTTATCAACCTAGCATAAAAAGTGGGACATACAGGAAATTAGTGAATTACCACCACTGTATAAAGGTTTGTTACAGATGCAACTTCTGCCTCAGAATCTGCAATGAATTCTTTTAAAGTCTGTGAATTCACAAAATAAAAAGGGAAAAAAATCATCAGCGAAGGAAACATGCAAAGTATTGGGACAAAAAAGCATCAGCGAAGGAAACATGCAAAGTATTGAGCCATAAACAGAATGCAAAAGATTAGTGCAATATTATGCCACAAAATGTAGTCATGATTCCAAGTAAAAAGTGAGGGAGGCATGAGATCTTCCTGGCCCTAAAAAAGTCAAAATGAGAGAGAGAAAACAAGAGCAGGGGGAAGGGATGAAGAAGAGGAGACAAATAATTTACAAGATATCAAGAAAATGTATGGTATGTGTGCAGCAAAGGAAAGATGAAACTCTAAAAGTAAATAGAAAATAGTTTGTAGCAACAATGAAACACAAACCCTTGAGTAAAGGAAATTACATGGACCCCCATGATTGAAGGATAACACTGTAAAGTAGAAATAAGAAAAACCCAAGGTAATTTCAGTTCGGCAGAGAGAGACTCTAGCAGTGTTGGGATACACAGAAACACAGAAATCCTTGAGTACAGGAAAGTAGATAGACCCCCAAAGAGTGAAGGATAAACACCATGCAATATAGGTATGAAGAACCTGATGTAATTTTGGTTGGGCTGTAATACACAGTGTAGGCAAGAGACCAAGAGACTTCTAATAAGAGGGAATATAAAATTTCATTTAAAAACAATATAAGAGGTGCATTATAATCCAAAATAAGAACTGGTGAAAAATAGTAGAAAGCAAGATTATGGCAAGCTAAACTGGCTTCAGCACAATTCTGATCAGAAAACACAATTCAGCTCAACCATTTCAGCAGATTGAAGCACATACATGGATATGAATCTAATGAAATAATTGCATCAATTTGCAGATGGGCAAGTTTAGAGGTTATGAGTAAGGCTAACTACGTCCCTCCTCACAAGGTGCAGCTTTGTTTATTTCGTAGCAAAAAACTTCACATGTACTTTGTTTTAAACTAGTTGGAAGCCAACGGAGGGAAAGAAATACCTCAATTTTCGACTAGGAATTTAAAGAGACATTTTGAGAGTCTAAAAGAATGATGATGCTAAGAGACAAATTGAGTCTCTCAAAAAATGAGGTTGCTAACGTTTAGGATTGAATGCTCTTATATCATGTTAAGAATTGGTGGAGAAAAGAATAAGAATAAAAAAATATTGCAGATTCCCACCGTAACTTCATTAGCGATGAGATAAAATAAGAATACTTAAGTGACTGAAGAGTCCAAAACCTAGTAGGACTTGGTAAGAAAATTCTCATATAGTAACAAACTAACCACAAATAAGGCAATAAAATAACAGTACTGATGTACTTTCCAACACCAACCAATTGGCATCTTACAAAATTACAAACTAGAATACACATATAGCAATAACAATAACATTATAACCAGACAAGTTTCTAACCCAAGTTATAAAGAGCGTATGCCAAGAAATCCATTTAAACTACTATCAAAACTGAGAACATAATGGAAAGAATAATACATAACCTTACAAAATGTTTCCGAAATAGGACCATCATTTCCAGATGCGGTCAGCTCCTGCTTGACCTTTTCTAATCCCTTAATTATAGCTTGCATTTCTTCTGCCAAAGCCTTCAATTGTACCTGGAAGAATAAAAGCACTACATTTTATTTATGCAATTCAAACCCAATAATATATATCACGGAATGACCAAACAATTAATTAAAATAACAAGCACCTTTGATACGGGTTCCAAACTGATAAGGTCCAGGTGCAAATCAAGAAGTCCTGGCGACTTCGAAGCAAGACCCTGAAACCCAAAAAAATGAACCTCCTTGAAATATAAAGGTAGGCATCATTTATTCATCAAATAAATAAATAAAATAAAGATGGTGATTGCCAACGCATAATTTCTGGAAAATCATACCAAGAAGCTGATGTAATACAGGTTAGGAATATAAGGTAATAATTATGTGAGTAAAGCTTGTCCTGAGATTTTATTTGTCTAATTTTGATATTTACATTGTTATTTTATTTGTTGATTCATAACAGGTTTATTATATTATTATATTAAATGAGAATACATATTCTATATATACATATATACACGATACAATTCCAATGACAAATAATTTAAATTAATAGTATTGATAAATCATAGTGACCTTCGGATGAAACGATTTAAAGGTATAGGTGTGTTAATAAATATTAAAACTTAAATTAATAGGTAATTCTTAAAATCAAAGAAAATATTTAATTACAGTTAAAAATACATATATAATATTGTATTTATTCAAAAGTTAAGATCATTTAATAAAAATATTTGTATTGGGTACAATCATATATATATAAAAATGACCCTATAAAATAACTAAACTTTAATTTTAATACTTTCTGTCAAGTTAAAGCATAAATATTCAACATGCCCAGGGAGAAAAATAAGTTTTTGATAATCTTATTAAATATATCTCCAAACTGATCATCTGACTTTACATAAAGAGTACACATGTCCCCCTTCATTACAACCTCTTTTATGAAGTGACATACTACTTCTATTTATTTATTTCTCTTATAGGATATAGGATTATTGGTAATAGCGATCACAGCCTAAAAATCACAATTCATGGTCATAGGACTCTTCAATACCCAGTTTACTTATCAGATTTCTAATCTACATCAATTCGCATGAAGTGTGAACCATAGCTCAATATTTTGCTTAAGTACCAAAACAGGCTATCACATTTTGCTTGTTGCTTCAACAATGAGAAAATTTTCTCAAATAAAAGTACATTATCTTATAGTTGATTTTATATCATTACATGATCCTACTTAATCTACATCAAAATAATTTACAATGTCCAAACTTTGACCTCTCTTATAAACAACTCACATTCCATAGATCCTTTCACATATCTTAGAATACGACAAACAGCATCCCGATGTATTTGCCTTGGAGTTTTCATGAATTAGCTGATAACCCCTATAACAAAGGTTATATCCAATCTAGTTATAGTAAGGTAGTCCCAACCAAGCTCATGTATCTCCTTTTGTCACTAAAATATTCACTAGTAATATCATTCAAACTAGAATTTGAGTCCATCGGAATGTCCATTTGTTTAGATCCCAACATACCAATTTCGGTCAGTAAATCTTGCACATATTTTCTTTGAGATAGAACAATTCCATTTCTACTACGTGCCACTTCAGTACCCAAGAAGTAATGCAACTAACCCAAGTCCTTTGTTTGAAACATCTCTTCCAACTTATTCTTTACTTCCTCTATGCCATTAAAGTCACTGCCAGACACCATAATGTCATCTACATATACAATAAAAATCACAAATCCTAACCTTATTTTATGTACAAAAGCAAAGTGATCAAAATGACATCAAGAGAACCTAAATGAGACAAACACATCACTCAATTTTATCAAACCATGCATGAGAAATCTACTTTAAGCCATTTTAATTCTACACATTGCCTTCTTCAATCGACACATTAAAGCAGACCCCTCCAGCAAAAATCCCTGGTGGTTGCTCCATGTATACTTTTTCCTTAAAGTCACCATAGAGAAAGGCATTTTTAATATCCAATTGATAAAATGGCAATTGAGAAGTATCAGTAATAGTAATCAAAATGCTACAATGTTCAATCAAGCAATTAGAAAGAGAGTTTCATAATAATTAACACCATAAATCTGAGTAAAACCCTTAACTACCAAACGAGCTTTCAATATAATTTAGGTAGATATTTGATAGTAAAGACCAACTTACAACCAACAACTACCATACCATTTGGTAACCAAGTAAGTTTTCAGGTACCACAAGACTTTAAAAGCAACATTTCCTCTTCCATTGCATCAACCCATCTCAAGATCTTCGCAAAATTTGGCAAATGATTATATTACTTATTAACGGGTCGTTCGTTTTGGGTATAAGAAATAATACCAAAATACAAGTCAAAAATTATTAGAACATTCTTCCCAAACGTCCTATGCTGTAGCAAAAACATATAATTGTGCAATTTGAGGTTCCATACTATTCCACAACAAACTCAAAACCATCTAATTGTTTTTTTCAAATTTTTAAATTGGGCTTTGTCACTTGCTAGTTGATCATCTGTCAGGAATCTTTCTTTAGCTTCTAGAGACACCATAACTGCTTGAGCCCAGTGTAAACAATTAAAATCATTAAATTTAAGTGTTGTAATCTGAAGAGAGGAATTTTCATTTAAAGTTGTTACAGTAGGGGAAACTACTGTACTAGTAGTAGTAGAAACCAGTACCAATGGAAGGATTAACCATAAGAGAAAATAAATACCCACCACCACAGTGACAAACGATGAATAATAAGTGTGGATCGTGACACAAGATTAAACAACCAGCTTAATAATAAATAAAAAGAAGACAAACCGAAATGAGAATACGCTAGAATCCAGACACATAACCTAAAGATGGAGAGACGGCCACAAATAGGCAAGCTCAGATCTGAAGGAAAAAAATAGGGAAAAAAACCATACCACAACCAGGCAAAGGCAGATCTGACTATTAACTGAGATTTTCGGCCAGAAATCGCGACAAAGAGGGATGGTGGTGCTGGAAATCGCATTGTGGGTGGCGACTGGTTTTGAAAATCACGCTTGGAGTGGCGACTGGTGTCGAAAATCACATTGGGATTGGCGACAGAGGCTTAGTGTCGCGCTGGGAGTGGCGATTAGGGCTAGTTTTCGCGTGGGGGTGGCGATAGGGGCTGGAATCGCAATGGGTGGCGGCAAGGGCTGGTTTTCACAAATGAAAGGTCGGTAAGGGCTGGATTTGCAACTAAAGGTAGCGGTTGAGTGTGGGCTATGCTTGGTATGGGTAGATACTTCTCTAACAAATAAACTACCGAACTTATACCTTTTGTACAAATATAAAAACACCAACGAACTCCATTGCAACTCACCTAACCTGAACGCTAATCCATATTAATCAATTAATGAAAATTTGTATAAAAGGTATAACTTCGGTGCTATATTTATTAGTTTTCTCTATTTTAGATACTTCTCTAATTAATAAAAGATAAGACTGATCTCCACATATAAAGATGACCAACTATCAAGTAGCAGATCTTGGTAACATCTGAATAAATTTTCCATCTGATGATAAAAGATTCTCATAGGTATACTTTAATATGATGCTGGTCAACTATCCAACTAATAACTGTATTTTAATTTTTCACCAACTGTTTAATTACTACTTTCCAAAGACAAGTGGAAACAAGGATGGTTAAGGTATCAATCCATAAAGTTAAGGTCAAAATTTTCCCAGTTAAAGATTACCACATCAAAACAATCAGAATACTTTGTTGTTTCCCAATTCAACATACCTTACAAAGATAATGCATCAGTGTCATCTTACTGGTGGATGCACGAGTGTCACTGAGCTTCAGAAGACTGTCCAACTTAAAACCAACTGCAGAACCTGCAAATTTCAGAGCCATTTTAAAATCCATTTCATTTACAAACCGAGTTTTATTATCAAATAGGGAAAAAGGACAAAAAATTTAAAAATTGAGATATAATCACATTAAACAATATTGCAAGAAGTCTTCACCCATAAAAACTAAGGTAGAAAAGGTAACATGTTTTATGACAAAAATAAAGTATTCAAGAAGCCATTAGCAAATGCAAACTCTATGAAAAGTTAAATGAAGACTCGATCACTTCCTTCTAGCACAAAATACATAATGAGATTAGGAAATCTTTGGACTCCTTTTCAGAAACAAATCCTCAGAGTTAAGCCTCTCGTGGGCAATTTAAGGACCATGTACATCACTTCAGGGATTGTATTTGGAATTTTTATTTCAACTAGTTTTTTGTAGTTTGTTATTCCCTGGCCCAATTTTTTTCTTTATTTGCACTCTGGTATTTTAGATCTTGATCAAAGTATTTTGTTTCTTACCCCACTGCAATCGAAAGAAAAAACATTGTGATGGAAATTATGATCTATTACGATAACAGTGAACTCCTTTGGTATGCTCAATCAACCAACACAAATTTGTTTTTTTTCTTCTTTTTTAATAAAAAGAATTAAAAAAAAAACAACTCAAATTCTTAGTTCAGACCACAACTGCATAAAACATTTAATTAGTGTATTGCATTTTTTCCAACAAAAGGACCTTAAACTATCAGAAATTTGAAATTTAAGTAAGAAGCATTGACCCAACAAGCTCTAACCACGTATATGGAACTAGAATGTGTATATGTGGATGATGTGAACAGAAAATATTATAATGATTATAAAGCATTATAGTTCTTATGCCCTCCAACTGGTAAGAACTAACCAAATACCGCCCATTAGAGCAGTGATATAAACCCAGCTTCTCTATAATTAAAAAGATGCTTACCCCTCGCAGTTCCTTGATTCAAGGTATTCCCCAAAAAGAGAATTCTCTTCATGATTTCCTTCAATTTGGCAGAATTACGAACCTAGGAAGTATTGAGACCATGTCAAAATAGAAACTCATAACATCACGAATGTGCTTCATATAAGCAGTTATATACCTCTTCACAAGCAGAGTTTACCGTGGTTAAACTCTTTTTAAACTCTGAAATCTGCAAAATCAACATTGCATTATTATAGCATTAAAAACATAACTAAACAAAATTTTGCGTCCTTCATATTACAAAAAAAAACAAAAAAGAGAAAATAAATAAATAAGATAGAAACAAAAAAAGCAACACCGCCCAACCTGAGAACAAAACTGAATCTTGAAAGAAAATATTCTTAACTTCGACTCCACCCTGGGGACTTTCATCAGCTCCATAAAGTACTGAAAGAGTGAATTGTACATATAATAAGTCAAAACTAAGATTTGGTTGGTCCATAACAAATTCAAATGAAAACATAACCAAATATGACCACACATGCAGCATGCATACATCTTTGTCAATGTTGCCAGAATTATTAGTCCATTAAACAAAAAACAAAATACATGCAAGACAAACAATTGCATGTAAATGCAACAACTGAGCTATAATCTCTATCAAGACAAATACCTCAAATGACATTATTTGGATACGAACTCATGACTTCAAATACACTAATCTGGCCTATCGTAGACAGGCCAACAACTCCTATATAACAATAACCTTTTCATTCCTTTGGATCAAGGATTTCAGCCCCATAACACTTCATTTTAACAACCGTATTACTTGGTTGTCATGCCAAACACTCAGCATATCCATGTCTTCAGTTATGTTCATTGAATAACTAACCTTTGGAAGCAACCTATGATGTAATCAGTATTGGATGGGTAATATGAAGAGAAACAGGGGCTAAGTACCCTGGACAATGGAAAACGAAGGATTGAAGGGAATCCAGGTTTACTAGCTTTTTTTTAGTTGACCTAGTGTAATGTGTCATAGGAGGCATGAAGGCCCATGCAAAATAACACATCCCTTTCCAGCATTCCCTCCCTTAGAGAAGCATGCTGCAATACAATTGACAATAAATCTCATTCTTGGGCCACTCTAATGAAATTTCGATGCCAATGAAAATCTATAAATTCATTGTAGATATATTTCATTGATATGGCGCGAGCCACATATGCATAATTAATTTTCTCCTACAGTCACTCACCAAAGTAGGCATCCCTTCACGACATCTTTAATATAATCTATGCCCTAAATCAACCTTAGAACCCTATTTCATAGGCCAGAACTACAAAAGTTTCTAACAAACTCTGCTGGACCAATTACATAGCCATTAACTTATAAAGGGCTACCACCCAAATAGCTTCCATTACTTCCAGACTTTAATTGTTCTAAAATGGATAGCATCAGATAAATATTGTTTATAGGTGACAAATTAATCAAACATTATTCAAGCACCAAAAGTTTCCAAAAGACTAATCATCCAAAATGTTGCAAACCATCATAGCTTACTAAAGACCCAGCCATACTTTTGACTCATGTCACTTAGAAAATGCTAAAGATACAAAACCATTCATAAGTTATATGCAAATTATTCATTACAAGCACAAAACATTTATAAGGAACTTCTTAAATAAAAACTGCGGGAGACCAAGTCTTATACTACCTGTTCACACTTTCCCAGACTGTCCTTGTCACCTGTGTAACCCTAAAAAATTACAACAGAGAGAAATCACATTAAAGCAACTAAATAAATAACAGAAAATAAAAGTAACAATGATGCATGCTAATCACACACAAAAAAATGGTAAGTGGTCTAAATGATGTCAAAAGGAACAAACCGTTACTTTAACTGTAATACCGAAATGCATTTACATTAAAGCTTCACCTTGAGAAGCTCCATCTCCTCTTTAGTAGGACAAAACTTTATGAGATTTTCCACCTGATCGACATCCAAAACTAATGCATCCATAGCAAGTATTGCAGCCTGAGAAGAATACACTTAGACACTGTTACATAACTAACACTCTAGTTAACAAATGACAATGTATGATTTATGTCAATTTTTATTACTATTGTGCTAATTGGACTCAAGTGTCCCAATTTTTAAAACAAATGGACTAAATGTGTGCATGTTGAAAATAAGGGAATAATATGTCCCTCTTAACAAAACAAAGGATCCCCTCCCTCACCATTTGTCAAAATCATATTGTGAAAATCTTTTAGTATAAATTTCCTACGAATTGTGTATGCATATTGATTATAATATAAAAAACAAATTTATCGGTTAATCAACTTCCGAGAAACTCCCATAAAAACAATTGTGAAAATCATGAAGTGCAAATTTCTGAAAATTGTGTACGTGTATATGTATCATATTAATCAACTTTTGAGAAACTTTCAACTTGCTGTTTGTTCTCCTAAAACTCCAGCTTCAAGAACACAACCCATAAAAACACCATAAATCATAACATCCATAGAATACAATCTAGACCATTGTAAGAAGTAGTAGTTGATGAAATGAGGGATGAGCAAGTAATCCTTCACACTTCTCCCTGTCCTTTACTAATCCAAGTCTATCAACTTCCATTAATCACTAGCATTCAGCATACCAAAAGACAGCATTCTCAAGAGGGACTAGACACTAGAATTCAACAAAAAAATCATGCTTGAGCTGAAGAACACATGATAGATTCTGAAAATGTTACAATTATTTCCAAAACACACAAAAAGTTAACATTTCAGTAAGCAATTACACAAATCCAAACCATTCATCAATCTTGTCAAGAAAAAGACATAAAATGCTTTATAATTTAGCCACCATATAATCAGTTACCTAAAACCAACACCTTTTTTCCAGCAAGTGCAAGGCAAGTTATATCTTTCAAATGCTTCATTAACACTTCCAAGAAATAATATTTTTCAAAGGTTTCAAACTTTTTGTCTTATCTAACCAGATTTTCAAGCTAGAGCACTTCAAAGTTAAACCCAATAATTAATTTCCAAATATGGGTATGATCCCCTATTCAGCTAGGTCAAACATGAAATCATGTATATTACAATGAAAAGAGTACCTTAGAAATTTAAGTATATATATTCCTTTAACATACAACACAAGCATATAAATTCCATGAAAGCTTTGATCTTTTTTCACATAATTTCATACTTCTTTTAAATGGGCATCAAAGTCTATTGGAGATTTCTCATTCATTTCATGACCTATCCTCACAGCCCACAGAAAATTTGCCACAAACATCGTCTATGGTTACCCTCAGATTCTTTTTCCAAAGATGCTCACAAAATTTCTAAAGTAAACCTTGATGCAAAATTATGAAACATACCCAGAATGAAATAGGATCCTCACATCATTGGTTAAACATGCAAATGTAAAGTGAACAGAAATTCAGGATATACTTTGAAATGAGAAAGTACTGCACTATTTTACGCAGTTTTTATTGTGAACTTTTCTTTATATATAGAAACATGTTTTTAAGGAAACGCTCGGTTACAAGTATATTCAGCTTTGATAGTTACTGATATAAGGAAACAACATTTCATACAGAAAAATGACTGGGATATTTGTTATTCTTCAAAATATTTAACAGTCGAAAAAATAAGATGAATAAAGGAGGAAAAGATCACTTATTCTCAACAAATGCAAAACAATTTATGCATCGTTTTTTTCCCTTGGAAAAAATTATATACATCTTTGATATTGCATGCATTACTAAAATATGCTTTTCTAATATATGAAACATCGTATTATATTAATATATATAGTTACATAAGTACAATTAGTGGACTACCAGATCAATAATATGTATCGTTTACTTAGCCGTAAAGATTAATCCACGAACCACCATATACTTAAAACAAACACTGATAATCATTTAGAGCATATGAATTAAGCAACATAAATATCAAACATATCAATTTAAAAATTATATCATCAAAAGATGGCGCGCCTAATTACTATTCAAAAAACCCATCTAATCTCCGTATATATTTCGGTTAACCAATAGGAGATTTTAAACATCAGCTTACCATCATGTCAGGAAGTGGCATCTTCACTTTTGTAAGCATAATTTCGGTGTTGTTTGCCCTCCTAAGATCAATCTACATCATATAATAAGGAAATGTTTTAGTAGTGTGCTAGAGAACTCGCATTAACAAAATTATTTAACAAAGGTATACTTAAAATAAAACTATGTTTTTTAGCAACCAAATAAAAAAGTCCAGCAATCAAAAATCTTTATTTCACTCCCAAATATTTATTAAATTTAAATAAACAATAAAAGTAGCAATAGAGGGCTGGATAATATATATGAAAATCTAATTCCCACAAAAAATAATTATCACATCAACCTTTATAGGTAGTACTAGTAAAATGCACGTGTTGCACATATAATATAACATGTATAAGGTTTTCTTTTAAAATTAATAATATATTAATCTTAAAATATTATTTTGTATATTGCGTATCTACTAAATTAAATCACCTGGTAATTCTATTGATTAAGTTTAGCATAACTGAATTCCCTCTAACCCCGTACCCATAATCAAAATGAGTGCTTAACGATTTAATTAAAAATTAAAAATCTATCAACTTCAACGGAGATGGAGGTGTTGGCATAGTCCTTAACAATTCTAAAAGAGTAGTAGTAGAAGAAAAAACGGGGTTTAGAGAAGAAGGAGATGTTGATGACGAATAACATAAATGACTTTTGGACATGTATACTCTCATTTCAACCAATAACACAATAATTTCATGCATGCCTAGTTATTAGTAAGTGAATAAAGGCCAAAAAAGCTCACTTAGCAATATAATATGGGCCAAAACATGTCATAAATAGAAAATGTACAAAATGCATAAAAATGATGGAATCTAGACCAATTGTAAAAGAATAACTGATGAGTCTATTTTAAGAAATAAATACTTGCGTTTATTTATTTTAATATTCTCTATATTATAAAACTAAAATTACTACAAATTATGCTCTCATTATTAATATTGCTATGCTTTTGAAAAAAGAAGAATCAATAGTCAACGTATCCTAATTTAAGGGAAAGTATAATTGAAGAAGTGTATTGTTTTGTTTTCTAACAAAAAGGAAAAAGAAAAAATCAAAGCTCACATATTCTAATCTAAGGGAAAGTTTCTTTTCTATAAGGAAGCTTATTTACTTTATGCCTTAGCAATTAAAGAAGAATTGAAGTGGAGGTGGGATTAAAACAACATTTTATTTATCTATTTATTTTTAATAAACATTGAAGTACAATTGTCTTTACATATTAGCTAGCAATGCCAATTTGATTTGATTTATCTTGAAGGTTTAAATATAGAATAATTATGCTCATATTAATTATTTAGAAAACTTTTTGATCGATAAAAATCATATTAGTATTAACTTCTTATAAAATTTTATCACTAAATAACATCTTACATTTAAGTTATAACATGCTGGCACCTGGGCCTTATCAAATAGAATTTTATTTTATGTAGGAACTTACATTTAAATTATAACACATTACTTAGGCCTTATATTAAATAGATTTTTTTTATAAAAAATGGAAAATACTTGTAATTACAGAAAATATTTGGATAAAGTCATCCAAATTTTTTAGGGCAACATTGACATTTATATATAGTAATAAAATATGTTTCTTATGTGATTTTTAATATTATATTAACGGCATTTTCATCTAGAAAAGCTTCCCCTGGAATGCTGTATTTTCATTAGCAGAAAGATACAGCATGCAAACCATAAAATTAAAAGCCAGTGATATTGTCTTTCATATCATAGGAATCAAAACGTCAAAAAAATGTCATCAAGGTAATTGGAAAACCATACAGTAAATAAAAATGTTTATTAAAAAAAAAAATTGGCAGTGTTATGTCTGGAACTGTATCTACGAAGAATACTAGAAATGAAATGTCACTTGCAAGTCTTATGCTAATACTAACTCAAACTTATCTCAAGATTTCCGAAAAATTGACAAATTGCGAGGAAACAATGTACTGACCCACATAAATAAGGAGACACCACATTTTTGCTTGGTAGAAATGAAAAACAAAACTAGACAAAAAAAATCACCTTTTGCAAAATTTCATATACTGATAGAAGTTCATTTCATATAACCTTACCAGATGAACTTTGTCACTTTTGGATGCAGTTGAGTCGCGTTTTCCACCACATTTACCCCCAGAATCTGCAGGCTTTGGCACTGCCGCAGAGAAAAGTCTCTCTATCTCCGATAAATCGAACTCTGGAGCACTGGCACAAAAGGAAGCAACAACTTACAAAAACAAAACATGGGAAAACATATATAAATTTGTCTTAATCTAAACTAGAGATAAAATAACATCAACTTGACAAAATCACAAAAATGCAATAACTAAATTCATAATAAAAACAAGAACGAAAGTAGGAAGCAATTACATTTGAAGCTCTCCGTGTCTTTGCAATTCTTCCCACAAGCTTCCTTTCAATGCCTTTGTTACCTTGCTCCAATGTAGTGGCTTTAATGAAGACCTTCGAGGAGCGGTGGGTGAAGGTCCCATCCGTGAAAGCCCACGCCCTCTTCCCATAGATAAACCTCTTAAGTCAACAGCTCCTCCTTTGGCACCTAAAGGTGGTGGATGTGGTGCACCAACAGGAGGCCCAGGTGGAGCTGGAGGACGGGGACCAAAACCTCCAGGAGGTGGTGGGGGTGGTGGTCCTTGAATGCCTCCACGTGGTGGTGGAGGTCCATTTGATGGAAGAGGAGGTGGTGGCAGAGCTGCATTTGCTGGAGGTGGAGGTGGAGGTGGTGGTGGCTTAAGCATTGGAGGAGCTAACGGTGGCAGTGGCGCAAGCATCGAAGAAGATGGCAGTGATGGTGACTCAAGCATAAGAGAAGATGGCAATGGTGATGACTCAAGCATCGGACGAGGTGGTAGTGGTGGTGGTGGTGGCAGTGGCAGTGGCGGCGGTGGTGGTGGTGGTGGATCAAGCATTAGAGGAGGTGATGTTGGTGGGGGGCCATGCATCAGAGGAGGTGGAGGTGGCCCATACATCGGTGGAGATGGAGGTAGCAACGAACCATGCATCAAAGGAAGCGACTGTGGTTGTGGCGGTGGTGGTGGTGATGGTGGTGCTAAGTTCATAAGAGAAGTTGGAGCTGGTGGTAGCACATACACTGGAGGAGGAGGTGACGGGAGTGGTAGAGACTCATGCATCAAAGGTGGCAGAGGGGACCCATGCATCAAAGGTGGTTGCGGTGGCAATGCCCCATGCATCGAAGGAGATGGATGTGGTAATGCCTCATACATTGAAGGAGGTGAGGGTGTTGGTTCCCTACTAATTAGAGGTGGTAGAGGCCAACATATTAGAGGTGGTGGTGGTGGGGCCCCACATATTGTAGACGACGATGGTGGTGTCCCACCCATTGAAGTAGGTCTTAGTGGTGTTGGTGTACCACCCATCAAGGGAAGAGGTGGTGGTGTTGGTGTACCACCCATCAAGGGAAGAGGTGGTGGTGGAGGTGGTTCCTGACACATTAGAAGAGGTGGTGATGGTGCCTGACACATTGGAGGAGGTAGTGGTGGTGATTGTACCTGACACACTGGAAGAGATGGTGGTAATAGTGGTGCCCAACACATTGGAAGAAGAGGAGGAGCTTGTAGTGGTAAAGCCCTCCCAACTGAAGATGGTAGGGGCGGCGATGATGGTTCCCCATGTATAGGACTTATCGGTGGAGTGGGAGTCTCATATATTGGAGGTGGTGATGGAACATCAAACAATGGAGGTGGAGCTTTTTGCGAAGGATGTGGTTGTGACCAAGGTGGAGCTTTTTGCATAATAGGGGATGGAGGCGTAGGTGGTAGATGTGGAATGGGAGATTGAGCTCTATGAATTCTTGGAGGTGGTGGAGGAGGAGGTGGAATATATACATCATCTCCATCGTATTCTATATGTTTTGTGAAAGTTAGACCACTTTTAGTTGAGGGAGAAGATGTAGAGCTGGTAATGGTTGTAAGAAGTAATGAAGTATTACCACCAACCGAAGGTGACAATGGAGAAGAAGGCAGCATGGTTTCATTATTATATCTACTAAACAACAGCAGAGGAGGTAGTGGAGGGGGAGGAGGGAAAGGTGGTGACAGAAGAGATGAAGATAAGGGCCTTACAGAGGTTGTACCGCTACTTGGGAAAGTTAATAGTGGTGGAGGTGGTGCTGAACCTACATGCAGATTTGAGGAAGATGGAGATGAAGATTTAGGAGGAAGCATGTCTATGACAAAGCTACTAGACATCTGTGTTACGGCAGAAAACTTAAGCAGGGCTGGAAGGGGAGGAGAAGGTGGTAAGGAAGAATCAATGGAAACTATTTCAGGCTGTGATACATTTGCCTCTGCTGGAAACAAAGATGAAGCTTCAGCCTCTTGGATTGATTGAACTGGCAATGTTGGACTGGATACAGGCATGTCTAGCACAGACTGTGAAGCCTTTACAAGATCCACCATGTGATTTTTTATTTCCTTAGTTGCGTCTTTAGGAACTATGTTCTCCACAGAAGCAGCAACAGAAATCATCTTGGATTTGACATTAGAACTAGACTCCTTAGCACTCACAGGAGAAGATGGCATACTGTTTTGTCTAGATGTTGAATGTGTCGTATGCACTGAATTTGGCAGACATGTGACCTGCATTGAATTTGTAGAAGAGCCCTTGTTTGGGGGAACCCACTTAGATACTGCATTTGGCTTTGGCAACTTAACTGAATTTGGCTCTTGCTGTTTTGTCTTCTGTTTTCCTACAACTATATCCACAGAGGCTTCCATCCTAGTTATCAGCTGTTTCCTTGGAGTAGCAAGCTGTAATTTCTGAGGTGTTTGTCTGCTGATATCAGCACTTAATATTTGCTGTGAAAATTTGCTTTCTGTCTTCTCAGGAGAAGCAGTTTCTTCTCCATTAACTTTATCTTCCATTGACTCCAATTTACCCAACACATCCTCAATGACTTCCTTTGCCTCTGCATTTATCATGATATCAGCAGCGGCTAACATGAAATTTGACTTGGTATCCCCATGATCCACAGCAATGTCTTTAACTAGGTTAGGATTTGACTCCACCTTCACGTCCAGCTTATATCTCACATCATCAACAGTAATGTCTTTTACTGCATCAAAATTAAAATCTATTTTTTTGTATTGTTTCTGGTTCCGGTCATCTGATGCACAATCTTGAAATGTGTGAGGATCAATATCCTCCTTCCAGATTTCTTTATTGTCTGAATCTTGTGTTAAATTATTGTGAGCTATAGAAGTATTAGATTCCCCCCTTCCTTCCTGTTCATCCATTACATTACTAAAGATCTCTTCAACCTCAAAAAATTCATCCGGCGAAGCACTTTCTGTCTCAGTTCCATCTTCACTTGCCCCAACTGTGGTGAGAATAGGCACAATAGCATCAGCGTCGAGAAAAAGTACCTATACAAGTACAAGTATGCATTCAATTTCTAGAATTCCATAAAATGACAACTAGAGAAGTATATTAGTAGCCTACCTCTGCTCTAAAGTCCTTTGGAAATTGATCCTTGGCATCCCACATGATATCAATTTCATCACGGTTCAGAGCCAAAATGTTTGCCCTCACAAATGCAGTGTTAAACATGACTCTAAACATCATCTCCTCATGAATCAGATCTTCGTCCAAATGGAAACACTCAAGAACAATATCCCCTTGAACACGACAATGGACATCAATTTTCACCAGCACACACTCTGCCTGCAGGTCAAAGATAAATGGATAATTACACTTTCCCGCAATCTTCCACATTCAATTGCATTAGGAAAAGTTACCTGAGAGTAATGGCGGATCAACTTTCTAGTCTTCAGTGTTGAAAACAGAAGCTTGGATTCTCTATTGGGTTGTGTTGAAGGGTCCTGACCAAAAACACGTATAGATGGCCTGCAACCTTTATCGTCTTCAAAAAGAGGAAGAACCCTGAGTATCAGGCAGTCTAAGAGAAGAGGTGTATCTGGTGGAGGCCAATTAGAACCCAAGTTTCTCCTAGAGATATATTGTAGATATCTCAGCTGGGAAGTTTGTGGGTTTAGAGGAGATAAAAGATGAAGAAGTTGCTTAGGAGCCTGCTTGTAAATCATTTCAAGAGTTTTCTGCTCTCCAGTGTATTGTCTTCGATATAATAGGAGACCTGCAAGCATAAATGCAAGGATAGGCCACCCGCCTCCTTCACAGTACATTAGCAACACATTTTGCTGCCCCTCCACTGACAACCAGCTTTCACTTGATCGAAGAAAGTGGAGAATCATCTCGAGCGGAAGTAGCGGACAACCCTCATATTGTCGAGGGTATTCCATAATTGTCATGTCATATTGGGACAATATATCTGATATATGGCTACGCCTCTCTCCTTCTCTGAAGTTGAACACCATGAAAGAAGCATCTGGATAGTAATTCTGTAGCTGTGCTACAATGCCTTCAAAGTAAATCTTGAACTCATCTTCTTCCAACACGTCCGTGGAGAAGCAGCAATCAAATACTGCATCACAACATATTAAAATCACCACCAATAAAAGTTCCCTTCTTACTTTTCTTTTCCTCCAAATGCTGGAATTGCAGAGCAATCATAAAATTTAAGAACCTATGTATCTTTTAAAAAAAATAAAGTTTCCACATTCCTCACAACCCACCACAATAGAGAAATTAAAGTAATATGAAAGATATGTGTCCTTAACTAAATTTTTGCTTCTTATACTATTCTGCATCCGCGTGTGATATAATATAAGCTCAAAACAGAATACTAATAGGATAACTAACCATAAACACTAACGTACTACCTTCATGGTTAACCATGAATGATCAATGATCTGGTTTTAAGCAGGATAATTATTAAACTGAAACAATTCTGCAGCTAAAATAAAAAAGTTGGAAAGCAATTTAAAAAAAAGGAAAGAGAAAAATGGGTTCAATTGGTGACACCGTGCAATTGATTGAGCAAATTCTCTCAAGAAACAAACGTAACGTACCGTAGACCCTCTCAGAAATTTCTAGAAGCCGATCCGGAGGCTTCCGGTAAAAGAACCTTCTGAACAGCGCCACACTCTGTAAACAAAGAGGAAAGTGATTAGAATGCAAAGAGCAAAATTATAGTGATACAAAGCGGCACCCAGGAAAAAAATTAAATATTCAAATTTAAAGGGATAAAACAGAGTTATAAACTGATAATTAACTACATATGAATATGTTACATTAATTATATTTGTAATTCTTGATTTTAATTTGCAAAAAATAGACAGCAACAGAGCTACGTCTTGTGATCTGCAGTAATGGAACAGGAGATATGTTATTCTATGAATAAAGCACTAGCACATTTTTAATATAAAAATAGACGAGAAATTTTCAAGAAAAAAACTGATTGCAGTCACAAGAAAAACTGGAAGATAAAGCTTTGCTTACAAAAGAAATTCAAAAGGTGAATATTTTGTCTTTTTTCAAATAATAAATTGCTACACAACCTAGACAAAATATAATAATGCACCTTTTTAAACAAATAGAAGAAAAAAAATTACCAGGATCAAATTTAATATGCAAACATTTAAGCATAAAGGGATCAATAATATTGTTGTCAAGAGACTGTGATTACATTAAAGTTTAGCTCAAAGAAGCTAACATCAAATGCTTTTATCAAGTTATAACCATCAACAAAAAAGAAAATTAACAAAACTCATTGTCTATTTTGTGGAACTCTTAGTGGAATATTTGCATATCTGCTCTTGATCCACAATGAAAACAAAAAGCCAAGACTATAATTCCAATAACAAAAACTTAATATGGGCATCAAATTTCCAATAAAATAACCACTGAATTAATAATCAAATTGTAAATAACCATAAAAATGAAACAGATAACTCACATTCAGATGCTTTGCAAATCCGCTCTTGGTGCATCAATAAACCCAATTGATAAGAGAGAAATATTTGTATATCCTTCAAGCTCCTTGATTCATGCTTCAAGAACAGATGATTTACGAATGAGGAGCACATGCATATTTTTTTAGATCCAACGATATTATTGGGGGACATGGGAGGAGATTATTGAAGAGCATCCGCTTTAGGGCTTCATTTACAGTAGCAACATCCTTACGTACACTCATTTAAAATACTCTGCAATTTATAAATAAAGCAAACAAGAAAAAGAAGAAGAATATCATATGCCTATATGAATGATTGTGACAGAAAGACAACATAGACCTATAACACTAAATTCGTAAACCAGTTTAGTTAGGAAGGATTGACATGAGCCCAAAAATTAATTGCTTAAGGATGGCTAATTTGATATCAGCTCAAAAATTTAAGAAAAAATAAAAGAAACTTATAAAATAAATTAAACAATAAAAAATTTAAAAAAAGTAGTCTATAAGCTTAATTGCAAAAAAAAAGGAGGGGAAAAAAAGAAAATTTAAATTAAATAATAAAAAATAAAAGAACTAATAAAATAAATTAAATAATACAAAAATGAAAAGTAGACTATAGTAAAATAAAATGTTATAGCATGCCATCTTGAGGGTCAATTTGTACGATTCCAATCCAACAATCACATTGTAATTATTTTAGATGCTTGACTAACTTCATCATATTTTAATTTAAAGAAATTGTGGATGGATAAAAAGATAATTAAATTATATTGTTGTAAATACTTTGCCAATTTAACGTGTGTAACAAGCATATTAATATGCTGGAAAAAAGAGAGAGAAATTATAATAAGAATAACTATTTTAAGAAATTAATCACTAATAAAAGAGAGTTTTATCAAACATGCATATGTGAGCAAAGTTGGAAAAGGGACAATGGACCCCAATATGTTCTCCCCTCGTCACATGCACTGAATAAAACATGCTAAAAGTTTGTGTCGAGGTTATTTTTCTTTGTCGTATCCAAAGGTTGGGTATTGTAAAATATCATACTTTCATGGCCATTGGTGTAGCGGTTTGATTAGTTTTTATCATCAGCAGTTCAAGTAGTACTGTGGACAAAGCTACTACTTGGAATGTTTTCATCATCTTGGAGTTTATAAATTTCATGGTTCCTCCATTACGATGACATGTTTTCCTATTCAAGGTTTTATGCAATTTTGTTATGGCTTGAGTAATCAAATGTTCTAAGGGTAGTCCTCAGCTATATTACTTGGACTCTTCAATTTTCATTAAGTACCTATATGTACACCATATGAAATAAATGTGTGAATACTCATACTCTAATTTAGTATAAAGTTACACACAAGAAATAGAAAACTCGTGTATCCGACAACCGAACATGTATGAAAATTTTACTACTGTCAGTGTCTTTAAAGAATCCGAATAGCATAAGTCCCCAGCATGTGAAATTGATCATGTAGAAAACATTGTCTAAACACAAAGTGAACTTACTGGCGAAAAAATTCTATTAGATGTCTTTCACGATAGCAAGAATAGCACTTAGTTCGAAGCTTCTTCAATAGTGTCGAAGTAGAATCACAGAGAATATCCTGGACCATAATATAACAAGGGAAAAAGTATACATGTAGTCAAAAAGCAAAATTAAAAAATAAAATTAGATATAGGGGAAAAAAAACAAACCAAGCATGCATTAACAAATAGTAAATCTTCTTCGTTTAGTTTCTTATTGCAGTCTTTGCAGACATAAGAAAAAGGACAAAAAGGATTGCAATAAAAATCAAACACGTGAAAGCAACGACAACATACATTTTCTGAATTTTTAAGTTTTTCGTTCAGAAAATTAAATTCTTGGAACACAAAAAGTTTGAGTTATTGGTCTTTCAATAGAAAACCGTCAAACCTTCATCTGCAAACATTTAGAAGAAATGAATACGGTAGTTTAAGATATTTTGAAGACTCAAAAGCTAAGTGTAGTTAGATAAGCATACGAGAGAAGAAGTAAAAGTTTAATTACAGACAGCCATTTCGCTTTTATTTTACTTACAAAGGCGTTAAGGATTTCACCAATCCAATTATTAGGTTGTTTCCATGTGAGTTTTTAGAGGACTCACATAATTCCAAAGAAAATATAAATTATTGGAAAGAGAGAGAAAAATGAAGCTCAGTACAAAGAAACAGGACCAACAAGAAAAAGGTAGCGAAGGATGATGGAAAATAGAGCTCATATAGCTCGGCTAACTCTGATTCATAAATTTGAAACAGTCCAGCTGAGACAACAAATTGGTTGCAATAAGATTTAACACAATACATTGCTAAGGTAAGCTAAATTCCCCATAACCATTTTTGTAAATAAGATTAGGAATTGATTCTTACTTGACTTTCAATAGTGCACAATACATCCTGCTAAAACTTTGTCCCTTGATGTTTTCTCTGCAATCATGAGCTACAGTTTAGTTTCTATCATCAAAGTCATCTCCCCATTATTAAGTACCCTCCATTTTACATCAAGCTTGGCCCCACCACTCTCTGAACCTTCTTTGTTATTCTTCCGTATGACGTTTAGAAGAAGGAACAGGAAGCTCCTAACCTCAAGGATACAAATTTCTGCAAAGTCGGATTAATCCCCCATTCCCATTGGAAGTTCTATGAACATACTTTACAGAAATCATGACCAAAATTCATGTTGTCAATAGAGAGTTATATACATTCGAACAAAATCAGAAAAGGAAAAACATACGCACCTTCAATCTTGCATTCCGTGGTCCAAATATTTTTTACATGGAACCGTCGGGAACATAAATAGGAAATTTGTTTAACAGCCTACAGAAGAAAAAAAATTAATTCTTTTAAATGAATCCACAGCGAATCTCGATTGTTGTCATTAACCGTAAGAGGATCGAAATCAGTGCTGTCATATATAAACGTGAAGATCAAGAGACAAAATTGGTATGTATGTGTCTCTTCTTCATCTCTTTCCAAATTTAATATTATTTTTTATAATTACACTTTATGACTACAATTAACCACGCATATTATATTTTAGGTAGATAATTAAAATCATGATTAATTACATAATTTTTTTTAAATAATAATAAATAAGACGTGTGCATGATTATTAAAATATTAAAATTATATAATTAAATAAAATAAAATATATATTAATATTATTTTTTTATATACATATAATTATATAAAAATACAATTTTAATAATAAAATAAAATAATTGAAATAATTTGATAAAATTTTATTTATTTTTATTTTTATATATTTTATTTTACTTATAAACAAGTGGCATATTACTTAAAAAATAAAAATTAATATCAATATTTTTAATAATATAAAAAATTAAAAATTATGTTAAAATTTAATTTTTTAAAATTAAATATTTTTTGAATAAATATTAAAAAATAAAAAAGATGATTAAATAGTAAAATATTAATAATATATCATAATCGATAATTATTATTTAAATCTATCTAAAACTAACTGAGATAATTATGATAATTAATATAATCATACTTAATTATAATCATTCTTATTTATAATAAATTAATAATTTAAAATATTTATTTAATTATAATTACGTAAAAAACATATTAACATCAAATATATTTTTATCTTTAATATAAATATAATTATAATTTTAAATTTATTTAATGTTTAATATATTTTTATGTAATTATAAGTAACTAAATTTAATTTCATAACCCAAAATACAATTAACTCTTTTTTTAATAATTCATAGAAACCAAAATGTAAATCAATTATTGCGTGTGACTCCACGTGCGTTTCACGTATAAAATGTTATAACTTGTTTCACTTTTCAGTAAAATTCGGGCTTGAATCATTAAAATTAATTATTTTTTATATTTTAAAAATATTAGATTTTTTATTATTAAAATAAATAACTAATTAAAAATCATAATAATGAAAAACAGGTGAATTTAGATTAAAAACATGTATAATTGACACGAATTACTACCAGAGGTATATTCTTATATAGTTCTAAAATCTAGGCTATTTAATTAGTGTTTTTAAAACTTTATAAAAAATTAGTTATACCCAATTAAAATTTTATAATAGTTTTTTAATTTCTATGTATATTAAAAAAAATCATTGATTTCAATAAACTTTAAAACTTTGAGAATGAGAATTTTATGGACCTTTAAGAAAAAAATTGAAATAAAATCTCTACAAAATCTTCTTTATACTATAAATATATTTAAAGTTTTTTAAAGATTTCTATATATGTTTTTTTATATAAATATTTTCTTTATTATTCTTTATTTTACGATTATGGATATAAGTTTATAAAAAATTTATAAAATAAAATCTATTAAAATTCATGTAATTCTAGTAAAATCTATTAAGGATTCTTTAAAATTCATAAAATCTTAAAAAATTCATCAAAAATTTAATTGAATACATTCGGTTAAAAATAACATATGTTTAGCAAATAAAAAATGTAATTATATTATAGAAAACAAAACCATAAATATACAAAAAATTAGAAAATTATAATTTAGGTTAAAGTATATTATTGGTATTCAAATTTTAATTAAATTTAAAATATGTCCCTTAACTTTTAAAACATAAGATTTTATCTTTAAACTTTAAAATTTTATAAATAAATTCCTAGATTTTTTAATCCTACAATTTAGTCCCCAAGTTTTTAAAATTTTACACTTAGGTTCTAACTTGTGACACGAACAAGCAAATATATGTGATCATATACAAGTTGAGTAATTTATCATATCCATAAGGATTTGGAACAATATCTACTCTTAATTACTAATTCGTTAATAAAATAGTTAAAATTAATAGAATAAAGGGTTTTTTTATTTTAAAGAAAATAATATAAAACTAAAATAAGTTGCACAAAAATATTGAAAAATATGTGATTATGAGATTATCCTTAGTTACTCACAATTGTTATACAATTTAATTAAAATATGTCATGAACTTAAATTAGTTTCTTAAGTTTTAAAACACTTTCATGATTTTAAATTATTTTTGAATTCTTAACTTTAGTTTTGGAAGTATACATCCACTTAAGAGTAATTCTCATCTTTTTTTACTTTGTAATTGATTTAAAATACTACCATAAATCAACAACCACCTAGAATAATTCTTATTAAATTTAGTTCATTTATTGCATTCGGATCTAAAAAGTGATAATTAAACTAGGTAAGATTAGAACAATCATTTAACATTTAGCAAAAGTATTCAATCCTACTTGTCACATGAGCTAAAATATTTTGAATAAGAATATTAACAATTATACTAACATTTTAGACTATATATAAATATATTCATGCAATAAATTAGTTGATTATTCTAATTCATACATGCATAATTTTAACATTTAAACATAGAAGTGAACACACTAAGAATTAATAATTGAAATTAAAATTATTCATGATGTGAAATTAACTAAATCATTAGCTAGGGTTTGGAATTGACCACAATCACAATGAATTTTCAGCTAGAAATAAAATTTATCAAATTTATAATAATAATTAAATGTTTCATAATAAAGAAGAGAAATAGTAGAGAAAAAAAATCTAAATTAGATTACTTATTAGAATCAAAGGAATCAAAAATATCTTCACTTTTTTTTAATCTGCCTTGAAAGCTCTTGCAATATTGTATTGATTCTAATTTTTCTCTCAATTTTTCTATGTAATATTGATATTGTTTTTATTTTGTAGATTGTTATTTTGTATTTATAATAGAGAAAAATTGAATCATGATGTAAATAGGAGTACTGGAATCATAATAAAGAGAGATTTAGTGGATCAAATGCATTGTAATGCATTAGATTACATTTAGATGTGTAACCCATGCACATAGGAGGAGCATACATAACACACTCCTGACATGTCGAGCTATTGAATTATCAATGCAGTACACACGTTGTTCTCGCAATTCTAGAACATATTCTACGCTTGGCTAGAGCTAACAATTGGCGGGGCAAAGTTGGAGGATGACACATAAATCCTAACTTAATTGGGTCTTTCTAAGTACATACACATGCTTTTTTTAAGTTAATCCACTTGATCTAAAAAAATCTTTAAAAAATCTAAAATATTCATATTTTTTCAATAAATATAAAATAAATAATTATACCTTATTATAACAATATGAATTTTATAAAATATATCACTAATTATACAATTACTTGTTTTAACTGTAAATAGTATAGGTGAAAATTGATTATCTTCTATTCATTGTTTATCAAAGTGCGATATAGGGTAATTTGATAGAGGATAATTTATAATTAAAACAAAATTATTTTTTGGTAACAATAATTGAAAATTAAAAAAGAAACTTATCACACACATAAAGTTTATTTAAAAACAGGTACAATATCACCTATTAGAGTTTAATAGGTTATACAATTTCTATTAATAGTTCCATGATAAAATATTCTATTGTTGTTATCTTTATCGTTCATTTGTCAATAGATATTATGATAGCATAAATGAGTTAAGAGAGAGAACTAGAGGAAGAAGAATAAGCTGAAAATACTTAATAGTATTGGTAGTAATGTTTACATGTATTTATAGTAGCTATAAACACTACTAGCACACACATATTAGCAGATGTAACATCTATATAACAAACTTATATTCCTCTCTAACAGAATCATATGCACCACACTAGCACACTAATACTTATCCATAAACTCATGGTCAACATATGGCATAAATATTAGTTTTTAATTCAATAAATTATTGGCTAGTGAATGGTTTATTAAGGACATCTGCAATCTGTTTTTGACTAGGAGTATAGACAACATATAGTTCTCTTATAATTACCTCGTCTCTTACAATGTAGAAGTCTATTTCTACATATTTAGTTATTGAGTAAAGCACAAGATGTTTGGCCAAGTATCTTACACTAACATTATCACAATACACCAAAGGTGAATGATGAGTGGTAATTTACAACTCAGAACATTTTTGAATCCAAGTTCTCAACAACTACATGAGCCAATGAATGAAGGATTAGTTGAACTTCTTGAAAAACTTTAGGCTCCTTTGAATTACACGAAATTAAAGATCAACCCATATAGATGCAAAAACCTCCAATTGATCGTTTGTCATAAGGCATGTAGCCTAATTAGCATTTGTATAGCTTATAAGATCAAGTGAATCAAGTTTGTACATCATGAGACCATGATCAATTGTGCCCTTGAGATTTCTTATAAATTTCTTATAAATCTCTTGACTACAATCTAATGACCAGTTGTAGGATAATGAAGGAACTAACATAGCTTGCTCATTGTAAACTTTTTTATAGCCTCGTCAAAATGGAATACAAAAGTGCTCTAATAACTATTCTATATTGTGTGGCATCTTAAAGTATAATACCATCTAATTTTGATATCATTTTACTAGACATCATGGGTCTATAAATATGCTTACACTCATTCAAATGAACTTTATCAAGAAGCTTCTTAATGTTCTTGGTTTGATTAAGATAAAACCCACCACCCATATTTGTAACCTTTACTTTTAAGAATTAATTTAGTTAACTAAGATCCTCGAGTGAAAATGCCTTATTTATCTTCTTAACAAACTCATAAATCAACTAAGTATTATTTAAAGTTACATGAATATCATCAATATAGATTAAAAATATAACAATGTTACCTCTTTTGTTATATAACATTATAGAAGCATCATACTGAGATGTAACAAATACATCATTGTAAACAGCCACTGAGCTTGAGAAACTAAGTTTTTGAAGCTTGATAAAACCATATAAAGCTTCCTTTAATTTACACACATAATGAGGAAATTTTTCATTTACAAACTCTTCAAGTTGTGTAATATAAACTCTCTTCAATATTATCATTAAGGAAAGTTATGTTAACATCTAATTGTTGAACTGGCCAGTTGTAATACAATGCAAGGGTGAGAACAACTATTATTATGGTAGGTTTAACAAAAAAGGAAAAATGTCTTAGTGTAGTTTATACCCTTAGTTTGTTGAAAGCCATTAGCAACCAATTTTGATTTATAATTGTTAAGTGTTTGATCAACTTTCAGTTTGGTGCAAAACACTTATTAATAATCATTTTACCATTTTTAGGTGAAAGTATCAATTCCCAAGTACCATTTTGAATAAGAGCATCAAACTCTACTTTCATAACTTAATTTCATTCTTGTTTTGATGAGCCTTTTTAGTTGAACTTAACTCAGGAAAAATAACAATAGAGATATAAAACATTAGGCTTGAAAATTCCATGTTTAGACCTAGTAGCCATTGTGTGAGAACTATTCAAGCATCTAATAAAGGTCAAGCAAATATCTAAGAGGAAGTTGAACATATAAGTTAATACTATCAAGGTTAAAAGCATGGGAAAATAAGGAGAGGAAACAAGTAGTTGAGCAAAAGTTAGAGAATGAGTACTAGAAGATGTAAAAGTTGAGTTAATGTAGGTTAAGAAAATGCCAAAGTAATAAATAAAGGTGAAAATGAAAAGGAGACAGATGACTTAATAGTTGGTGCAACAGGTCATAAAATATTGTAGAAGTGTTAGGTGAGACAATAAATGTACTAGGAGCTATAGAATGTATATGAAAAATGTTTAGGATAAATCTAGGATGTGTAATAATTGGAAGGTTTATAAAGTAAGTTGAAAAAGTAGGTACTGTAGCTACATGTTATTGTAAAGAGGAAACATGTAAAGATAAAAAAAAAGGAAACTAAGATTCATTAAATGTCATGTAAAGTGGTGTGTAAGTTTTTTTAGAAATAGGTTCGAGACACCAAAAACCCTTGTAGTGAGTTACATATCCCAAAAATGCACATAATAATGATCTTGATTCAAGTTTATTTGAATTATAGGGTTGAGGAAAGGAAAGCACAAAGGGCACATAAACCTTTAAATAGCTATAGTCTACTTGTGAAAAAGCAACTCACAAGGACTTTGATTGTCAAGTGTATGGTTAGGCATTTTATTCATTAAATGAACCATTGTTTTAAATCCATACTCTCTATAACACAATCGAACACCAGTTTTTAACATCATTGTAAGACTAGTTTCAAACACATAAATATTCTTCACTAAACAACTTCATTATGAGATAAAGTGTAGGGACATAATAGCCTATAAGTGTATACATCTTGAAACAAAAATGCTTTAAAACTTTTAAGTTCAGTACTACTATCGCCATGCAATTATTTATTTTGTACATTAAATACCTTATGATCAATGCATAAAAATGCAAGTAAATTTGAGCAGTCTTAGATTTATTTTTAAAAATTATATCCATTGAAACTATCTACAATAATCAACAAACAATAAGAAGTATCTCATACCATGGAAAAATTGTATAGGTAATGGACTCCAAAGACCCAAATGTACAATTTTAAAAGGAATAAGAAATCTGAAATGAACATATTTCATTGGTAATCTATAAGACTTGCCTAATTAGTAAGCACTACATATATCAATCTTAAATATAAGTTTTAAAGCTTTATTCATATGTGCAACTATTGAATGAACAAATACAGTACGTGGATGACAAAGTCTCTCATGTAAGAGAAATTCACTTATCTTAGTACAATTGCATTGAACAAAAGTTGTGACATGATTTTGTCTATGTGGACTACACACCTTATAAAGTTCTTGCTCAAGCTCCCCCATTAAAATAGTTGTCCTAGTCACATCATCCTTAATAAAAGAAATGATTAGGATAAAAATCTACGCAAACTTTGTTATCTTGACAAAGTTTGCGTATATAAATCAAATTATTCTCAAGTTATGGTGCATAGAGTAAATGTTTAAAATGTAGAGCATGTGAACCGTAAGAGAAAGAATAAACTATTTCCACGATGAGTGATAGGTATATTTGTTCTATTACCTAACATAATGGAAGTAACATAAGTATAATCAATTGCTTATTGAAGATGTGCTTTGTTGGATATAAGGGGATATGTAATACCAATATCCATATATCAATTATTAGTGTTAATTATATTTTATACCCACAACATATAAAGTAATTTGTAAAAATATCCAAAACGTTTATTTTGTGGCAATTATGCCTACAATATATGGATAACGACAAAAACATGTCCAATTTTGGGTATAATTGTGTCATTATATGTACGTTGTGGTCATAATTACAACTATAAAAATGTACATTGTTGGACATGTTTTTATCATTACTCATATATTGTAAGCATAATTATAACAAAATAAATATTTTAGATATTTTTATAAATTATCTCATACATTGTAGGCATAAAACGTAATTAACCCCTAATTGTTGTCACCAAAAATAGACAAGGTGACATAAGTTAGGAATGTTTATCGTTGCTCAATATGAAGATCAACTAAAAGTAGAGCATCTTAAGGGAAGGTAATAGATCAAGAGCATCCTCAATTTGTGTAAAATGAATTTGATGATTATGAGGAGCACTGAGAGGTTTTGACTTCTTTTGATTGCCTGATGAAATATTAATGCCAATAGGAGCATTATTTTTTAATTGTGTATAACTGAAGTAGAATCTAGAGGCACTATGCCTTATTTTCTTATAGATCAAGTACTAAACATTAGCAAAATTAGAATTATTTCCGCTTCCTTGACTAGTGTTAGTTGGAGGTTGAGATGTTAATAGATTGTAAGAATGATTAATTACCATAAGAGTTCTTTAAAGAACCTTTGTTAACTGGTATAAAAGTTTTAGCATAATTTACTTGGATAAGTTAAGGATAAGGTTGATTTATATGTTTACGTTGTGTAAAAACTTCATTCAAGCTTAGTACTCTTTATTTTATTTGTAATATTTGTTACTAAGAAAGTATAATTTACATCCAGTCCACCAAGCATATATAACATTAGCTCACAATCTCAAAGCACTTCACCACCACTCAAGAGTAGATTAATATTGCTCCATAATCATATGATCTTTTCTCAATAAATATAATTGCTAGCGTTATTCCATAAGCCGAGCTTGTGATTCATCATTAGAAACCTTTGCTAAGGATGTCCAATATTTTAATGTAGTTTCTTTATGAATGATATATCTTAAATGTCTAGAAGATAAAGATGAATGGATCATGTTTTTTTACTATAGAATCTTGCCTATTTTAAACATGATAGTCTAGATGTTCTTCATAAACATCTTGTGTGAACAATTGGACATTAGTTTTTTTTTTAAATGATTGTTTTCTTAACAATTTATTGTGGTGTTTTGACATATCCATCAATAAATACAATCCATAAATTGTAATAACATGATTTAATTGTTTCCTCCAAATCAAATAGTTTGTTTCATCTAGCTTGACTAAGAATGAAGAATTAATAGATAGCACAAACATTGCAGCAACACTAGGAAACGAAGTAGTTGAAATTGGGATAGTAGGTAAGACACTCTATAGAGATTGTGGAACAACATCTTGTAATTGAGAGTTACTAACATTAGCAAAATTGGTGATTTACACCATTGACAAGCTCTGACACCATAATCACGCAAATGAGTTAAGAGAGAGAAGAAGAAGAAGCTAAAAACTTAATTATGAGCTATAACAACTATGAAACAAACTTTTATTCATCTCTAGCAAAATCACATGAAACATACTAACACACAATACCACACCCTAATATGTTGAAATCCTTTAATGAAAATTTGTATATGTATATTAAAATGAAATTCTTAAAGATATTAATGGATAGTAATATTTATATTATATAACATATTAATTTCTCATTTATGAATTCATGGATTTAACTTCTTTGAGATAGATAAACTCCTTTAACATATTTAAGTAAATTAAACTCTTTTTAAAAACTAAGTAAATTAAAAAAATAATACAATGTAATTATATTAAAAAATAAGGCTATTTTTGTTCAAAAATATTTAAGGTGTGATTTATATCTTTATATATAATATAGATTAATGATAATATGCCAATTTCTAAAATGAAAGTAAAATTTTCTATACATATAGTTCTTTGGCATTCATCTAGCCAAAAAAAAAGTGAACATGATATGTTAGAGCAATATTATATATATCAAGTTATTTATATATTGAGTGATATGTCATTTATTAATTATATGTACAAATGGAGATGTGGGATGATGAAGTGGTAGTAAAAACACTTATTAATAAGTAACAATTAGATTGTAATACATGTATTAATGTATGCATCATATATCATATTGAGTTAAAAATCTTTTTAGAATACATTAATTTATTTTCTTTTCAATTTTTCTATTGATATGCCTACACACATTGTTTGTTGCGATATTTGGATTGTAAACTGGAAGGGATGATATGGGGCAAAACCGAGAATGATACTCCTCGATATCTTGCCTCTCTAAATAAATAAATAAATTTATTATTACACAAAAAATTTATAAGACATAACGGGACTCTCAAGCCAAGAACGTGGATTTATATAATAACTTAAGATATTTTAAAAGAAAAATTATAATAATTTTAGTGTTAATAGGAAAATAAAAAAATCAATAGCAAACATACAGCAAACATATAATTGTGAATGGAAATTTAAAACTATAATTATACATAAATTACAAAATTATAAGGTTATTTTACATTATTAGATTTTAAGTGGTTGTCTTTTTAAATAATTTAATGTAATGAAAGTTACATTTAAAACAATAAAACCCATAATATAATTGTGGTAAATTTATAATGTGTTATTTTTAATGATTTATTTATTTTGACATAAATGAATATTTTGTTTTTAAAAAAATATATATATATGTATGTTTTTACATATTATAATAAATAGGTGTATAATATGAGGAAAATTAACAACTTTTTTTGTGATTTCAGTCCTTTACTATGCTCTAATAATATGAGGAATTGATATAGAAAGTTAAATAAACACAAATATAAGCTCAAATCAACATATGAATGTTATGTACTCTGAAAAAATGCTCTTACATTTTCTTGACAAATATTTGTATTCGTAGGGTAACATGGAACTGAAAATATCCATAAAGAAATTTGTATTTTAAATGGGTGCAATTTAATATTTAGCTTTATGTAGCATTATAAGATAATAAAAGATGCAGAACAAAAAGTTTTTTCACTATTTTTAAAGGAAACTTCACCTTCTTCTTCTCTTTATCACGTACTGTTTACATAACATAAAGGACTAAATCCAGGTTTTATTTCCATTTTAAACCTTAGGGATGAGATTAAATTGCAACTTTAAAAAAGAAAAAATTGAAAGGACTTGTTGAATTATTTTTCATGCATCAAATTAACCCAAGGATAGATCATGTTAAGAGAATTTTTTTTTTAATAGTAAGAATTTTAGATATACACATTTCCTGAATTTATCTTGGACATGCATAGAATGCAAATATCTTAATTGATGTAAGTTTGTGCAATATACACTTAGGAGATGTTCCATTGTTATAAATAGACTTAAAAATGAAATATTATTAATGTTCTTTTGTTTGAATTTTTAAAATTGCAATTCATTTGGAATATATATTTTCTTGAGATAAGAAATATGTATGAGGATGAAAACAATAATTATTCCCTCTCTCAAACAAATATGAATCTAATATACTTAATTTTACCAAATAAAATCTTTCTGTTATTAATAATAATTATTTATATCGTTAAATATGAATGGTATTTTGAGAAAATTAAATAAAAATAACTAATTCTTTTTTTTTCTTATTTCATGATAACTAATGAACAAAGGAAAAAAATTATAATTTCTATTTTTAGTCTTCTATTAATTGTTATTCTTAATCAATTAATAATTTAAATTATAAAAACGGTAAGATATACTCTAAGTTTTTTTCTTCTGAAGATTAGACTAGGCTTCGGCCTAGCTTAACACCAACAATGCCAAGACTCATGTATTTAACATTCTTTGAGGCTATAAAATAAGTCAATGATTATACCAAGATGTGTTTAGTAAAATTTATAATACACAATTCTAAATTTACTAATATTAGATCCAAACAAGTAAATAAATTATTTGTATTATACCCACTATAACACATTTCAAAGGCAACTCACAAATTGAAGAGAAATACAAACACTCAAAGAGAAAACTCTAACTCACACTCAAACTAAGAATACAAAGACTTATTTGTTTTTAATGGAATGATTAAACCAAATGTAAGGTAGGCTATTTATAGTTTTCACCATGCAATCTATACCACACAAATATAAAACTAAGAAATAATTTTAGTCACACAAATATTATCTACACACTTATGTTTTATTCATCCTTCAACCACCCTATTTATTCATCCTTCAACCACCCTATTTATTCATCCTTCAACCACTCAATTTATTTCTTTACATTCTTCAACCACTACATTTATTTTCCTATCACTTTATTTATTATGTTGGTGTTGATTTTTAACACTCCCCCTCAACACCAACTCTCACTATTTTTACTGTGTCAAGCTGACGACGAAATATTTCGAACTTACCAACGCTTAAGCTTTTTGTAAACAAGTCTGCAACTTGATCATCTATCTTGATTTGCCTCATCTCAATTTCTTCTTGTAGAACCTTTTCTCTGATAAAGTGATAGTGCACTTCAACATGCTTAGTTCTTGCATGAAAGACTGGATTCTTTGTCAAACGAATTGCCGATTGATTGTCATAGTACAATGGTACTGTATTATCTATTGGTTGATGTAGATTATTCATTAGCTGCATCAACCATGTACACTCTTGAGTTGCATTGTCGCTGCTCGATTCTCAACTTTAATGGTTGATAATGATACCGTTGGTTGTCTCTTGCTACACCAAGAAATTGTTCCAGAACCCAACTTAAACACATACTTAGTTGTTGATCTCCGGGTGTCATGATCTCCTACATAGTCTACATCATAGTAACCAACTAACTTGCAGTCTCTACCTTTCTTGTACAAAAGACCATAGTCAATTGTACTCTTCACATATCTCAGTTTTTGTCAAACTGCAACCAAATAAGGCTTCTTTGGATTTTACATGTACCGACTCATCACACTAATTGCATAAGAAATGTCAGGTTGAGTCAAGGTTAAGTAGATCAGATTGCCTATCACTTGTCGATACATCGTTGCATCTTCCAAATATCTTCCTTCACATGTACACATTTTGGAATTTGGTTCCATCAACGTCGAAATCGGCTTGCATTCGAGCATTTCGAACCTCTTCAACAAATCTTTAGAATATTTTTACTGACAAAGAAATATTCTTTCTTGTGTGTGATCAACCTCTAAACCAAGGAAGCGCTTGATTTGGCCAAGTTCCTTCATCTGGAAACAGACTGACAAATTCTCCTTCATCCGAAGAACTTCTACCTTATCATCACCAGTTATGATTAAGTCATCCACATACACTAGCACAATAGCTATATTTTCTTCATTGGCTTTGACAAACAAGCTGGAATCTGTAGGTGTTACTGAATAACTTTGTGTTAGAAATTTAACAATCTTACCATACCACGCCTTGGGTGCTTGTTTTAATCCGTAGAGTACTTTTTGTAGCTTACACACATATTTAGGATGATCTTGGCTCTAAAAACCCATTAGTTGGATCATGTAGATCTCCCGATCTAGCTCTCCATGAAGAAAATCATTATTCATATCCATTTGACACAACTTCCAATCTTTGTTAGTTACAAGTGCAAGTAGGACTCGAACAGTTGTAAGTTTTGCCATTGAACTAAACGTTTCATCATAGTCTAGTCCATACTATTGAGAGAAACCACAAGCTACCACAAACTAAACGTTTCATCATAGTCTTGTGCCTCTCGATTGACCCATCTCGATGGCGTTTTATCTTGTAAACCCACTTGCAGGATATGGGTTTCACATATCTTGGCTTTGGCATAATATCCCAAGTCTGATTTTGTTGAAATGCATCGATCTCTTCTTTCATAGTTGTCATCCACTGAAGACTCTACAATGCTTCTTCGAACGTCTTAGGCTCTGTTGCTTCTTCAATTATGACTGCATTGGCATATTTAGGATTTGGCTTTCGTGTTCTTGTTGACCTACGGAGTTGAGATTGTGGAGTTGATTCTTCCATTTCACTAGGCCTACTTTCTTCATTTAGTTGTTGATATATGTCAATTTGCCAAGGATTCTGAGTTACTCTTTATTCAGCACCATCATCATCTAGATCTATAGATTCATCTAAACTTGGTTGGAATTGAATAATATGCTCTTTCATCTTTTGTTGCAACTTGTCACCAAATTCTCTTGAGTTTAGCAACACCTTCTTCTCTGAGGACCACCAAGAATATGCTTCATCGAACACCACATCTCGTGAAGTGTAGCATCTTCCACTCGTTGGATCATAATATTTCCACTCTTTTCTCTGGCTATCGTATCCCACAAAGATACATCTAACAACTTTCTTGTCAAATTTGCTCCATAAATGACCAGGAATAAATACATAACATACATAGCCAAATACTCGAAAGTAGCTAACTGTAGGTTTCATGTTCCATAGTTTTTCAAAGGGTGAAACAAATTCTAACCTTGGTTGAGGAAGTCTGTTGATCACAAAGGCTACAGCCCTCATCGCTTCAACCCAAAACCTTCTAGGTACATTCTTTTCATGTAGCATACTCCAACAAATTTTTACAAGATGCCAGTTGTTTCTCTCTGCTACACCATTTTGTTATGGCATGTTGGCACAAGTGTACTGATGACGTATTCAATATTCCCTTAGAAATTGAAAGAACTCACTTGAGCTATATTCTCCATCATTTTTTGTGCATAAGTAACGGATCTCCTTTCCAACTTCTCCTTCAATTGACTCTCTAAACTATTTAAACTTTGAGAATATGTTAGATTTTTCTTTCATAAAGAAAACCCACACATACCTTAAGAAGTCGTCAATGAATGTCACCATGTATCGCATACCACCAATTGATGGTTGCTTAACAAGACCGAATACATTAGAGTGAACTAATTCCAATGGTTCTTTTGCTTTAAACTTCGATTCCTCATATGGAAATTGGTGAGCTTTACCATATTGGCATCCTACATAGACCATGTCTATTCGCACATCTAGTTGAGGAAGCCCTTTAAGCATCAACTTCTTCACTATCACACTTAGCTTAGAATAGCTAACATGACCTAACCACATATGTCATAGATTTGATGTCTCATTTATTCTTGTCTTATCTACATATGCAAATTTTGTTGACATCACGTAGACTGATTCCAATCGTCGCCTCTCCATTATTGGTGTTTTTGAGATTTTGAGATCACGATACACTTTCACGTCTCGAGGACCGAACAAGACATAGTGGCCTGATGATGTTAATTGAGTCATAGATAGCAAATTTTTCTTCATTCTTGGGACATGATAAACATCTTGAAGTGGCACTTGGTTAGTACTATATCGAGGCATAACTATCTTCTTACCGATATGGGCTATCGGTAACCTTGAGTTGTCAACTGTCACCATTACACGACCTCCCTTGTATGAAACATGTTTTCCAACTTCTGTTTATCACTTGTCATATGATTTGAGCAGCCTGAATCTACGATCCAGTCATTCTTGTAGTCAATCTGTTTTGATGTTGTCACCATAAGAGCTAATTCTTCTTCCTCTGTAGTGAATAATGCTTCAGCATCCCAACCATATTCACTATGCTCCTTAGAACTGGAAGTAGTTGTATTTCTTTCAATAGGCTTTTTCTTACTCCAACAATCTTTTTCCATGTGACCAATCTTCCCGCAATTGTAACATTCACCATCAAATTTTCTATTGTTATTGTGGTTCTTCCAAGCTCCCCTGGACAAAAGCCTCCATTTCCTTGAGAAATTTTTCCTTTATTGCCATCATTTTTATATCCATTTTCATTGTACTGATTGAAAGTGCCTCTGCTTTTGCTAGTGTAGAGCGCTTCTTCTTCACCCTTCAATAAGACTCCTCCCATTTGCTTAGCCATAGCTTCTTGACTGGCCAATAAATTCTCAAACTTAACAAGAGATGGTTTTGTCGGCCATCCTTATATAGCGGTAACAAACCCTTGATATTCAGGTCTCAAACCATGAATAATTATTCTCTTTATCTTTGTTTCCCCAATAAGAGCTTTCAGATCTAACTCTGAAATTTCATGGCATAACGACTTTACCTTGTGAAAGTATTGGGAAATCATCATGTCGTACTGCACCATCGATAGCAACTCGTTCTCCAGAAGTTACAATCTTGTATCATTCTTCTTTGAAAAGAGTGTAACAAGAATGTCTCATGCTTCTTTTGGTGTTTTTGCATCTCGAATGTGCTCCAATATTTCTTCTTCAAATGTGGTCTTCAAAGCAAACATTGTTTTGTTTGCTTTAATTTTCCACTTCTGCAAGATGTTGTTTGCATCTTCCATTGTTGGTTGTGTAACTTCATCACCACCAACAACCTCTCATAAGTCTTGTCCTTGTAGGTAAGACTCTATACATGTTTCCCATGTGTTATAGTTTTTGTTATTAAGCTTCTTGATTCCTCCAACTACTTGAAGATCACTCATCGTGTCGACAAGACTTTGAATATACCGAACAAGCTTGACTAATAAACTTACAGAGTATCAAACTCCTCACGACTCAAGATAGCTCCACTAAGAACGATCACTGACCGTCCGGCTCTGATACCAATTGTTGAGTAAAATTTAGAATACACAATTTTAAATTTACTAATATTATATCTAAATAAGTAAACAAACTACTTGTATTATACTCACTATAACACCTTTCAAAGGCAACTCACAAATTTAAGAGAAATACAAACATTAAAAAAAAAGCTCTCAACTCACACTCAAACTAAGAATACAAAGACTTATTTGTTTTTGATTGAATGATTAAACCAAATGCAAGGTAGGCTATTTATAATCCTCACCATGCAATTTATACCACACAAATATTATCTACACACTTCTTTTTTCTACAACCTTCAACCACCCTATTTATTCATCATTCAACCATCTTATTTATTCATCATTCAACTACTCCATTTATTTCTCTACATCCTTCAACCACTTCATTTATTTTCCTACCACTTTATTTATTATGTTGGTGTTGATTTTCAACAAGATGATCTAAGTCGAAACCTATATCATTTTTGTTTGAGTAATAGTATATATTACAATTTTTTGTGATATAAGAAATTACATATTTATAGGCTAAATTATATAACAAATTACATATTTGTATGTAATTGGACGCTTTTTTTTGAAGTATTGTTTCAATAATTGTTAAATAAGATGCAACGACGTTATATATCACAATTTTTGGGAAAGCATGGCTAACATAACAGATTTAATTCAACAAAACTATGTGATCCCAAATATAGTATCTAAAAACACTTTGTATCATCATTGTTGATAGTTAAGATTTTCCCTAAATGATGGTACATTGTTAAATGGTATACATGTTTAGTCGCATCATTTGTGTTATCGTAAATTTGAGAGAAATAATACTTTTTATTATAATTTAATGCATATAACTATCTATATGTAACAATTTAATTAATTATCCTCTTATTAATAAAAAGTCCCACGATTACATTATCATTTCATATTTCAAACTTTATATCTAATCTATAATTAATATGTTACTTTATATATATAACAAATTGATGGAAAAGATATTTTTTATTTGAGATCGTTAGACTCTTCCAATTTATTTCGTAGATAATTGTTATAATAATGATTTTAATTTACTAGTTTTTGATAAAGAGTGGGAATATTATTTGTACTTCTTAACATATATCTTATTTGAGGATGATATACTGTTTAAGTTTATTTTGTTTATATTTTATTGTGAATCAGAATCTTCATTTAGATTTATAGTATCTAATATTTTAAAAAACATGATGTTAAGATCTCGTTTTCTTTTAAGAATACTTAATATATCAATTAAACGCCGGTTGGAATGCTAGAGCAAAAGTTAAAAAGCTCATATTTATCTCTACTTGTTAAAAAAAATATTTTTAGTTTTAATTTAACAAATTTAATATTAATGTATTTAAATAGGTGAATTTTAATCTAAATTATATATCCAATCTTTATTATTTTTATAAAAAAGAGTGGTTATACTATCACCGATTCATAACTAAAGTTATTATGTCATATTTTTAAAATTTTATTTTGTAATAATAATTTTATTTATTAATAACTATTCATTAATATCCACGCTAAATTCTAATAATATATTAGATAATTTATACAATGGATACAAAATAATTGTAATAATATTGCTCACATGATAAATTTTGTTTTATTAACTAGGGTGAATTAATTGGCATTAAGTAATTAGAAGAAAGTGTTTCTATTTAGACATTAGACCAGCATGCACCCAACATATTCGGCCGGTACACAACAAGACCAGAGCTAGCTCAGGTACAAACAATGTTGAGACTTTTGTGTTTATTTTTCAAGATGTATTTTTTATCTTTATGTGTGTCATATGTATGACTAATGATTTAACAACCTTTTTCATGATTTGCATTTCCCTAGCATGATTATCTTAACAAACATTTGGTGCTCATTATGGGACTCAGAGTTTTAGTTTGATATCCTCGTACTAACTTGGATTCATCACGTACAGGGATTTTACACATACACATTTTTAAACAACCATACCGAATCAGAATGCTAGTTAAGAACCAAGAAACCAAGTCACAAGAGCGATTGAGCTTGTTGAACGAAAACCCACATCACCTTCAATAGATAGTAGCAAACAGGGTGAATACGATGGTATCTCGCCTGCAGAAGCAAGATAGTTGGAAGATATAGAAGGATGATGGGTGATGTTAGAAGAGAAAATAAGGAGCTTCAAATGGAATAACAAGAACAACAAGAAGCTGGAGCCGAAACCATTGCTGCCAAGTTGGAAAGATAATCTTGCTTCTTAGAAGTTGAGGATGAAGATGACATATACCTTGAGAACAAGGTATCAAATGAAGGTTTTCACTAAGATCAGAATCTGGAGAATCATCCTTCTATTAATGACCACGACATGATTGATAGGGTTCTCATCCTTATCTCAACTTAAAAGAAACAAAGATGGGAAAGAATGAAAATCCTAATGGAACAGGTAAAGAAGCAAGATACTGGTTGAGATCAGTCTAATATTGATAAAAAATGTAAGCAGTTAGCTGAATCCCCATTCTACGATACTATAGAATAGTTCCACGGATCCCATTTCCGAAGTATTGAAGTTCAAACAATCAATGGGACCGATTAGTGTCACAAGATAGAAGAAATACTCTGATATGAAAAGCTTTTACGGCTACCCTCCATAACTCAACACAAAAATGGTTCTGTAACCAAGAATCGAGAACTATCTCCTTATTTGAGGACTTTGCTAAGTTGTTTGTCACTAAATATGTAAAAACTAAACCAATGAACAAATAACGTCATCATTTATTTGTCAAAATATTGTGTTTCTTTGATAATTATCATGTATATTTCTTATTATTTCTGTTCAGTTTTTATACAAGAGTTAAGATATATGTATACAAAGAAAACGAAAATTAAACAATAACCATAATTCCTACACATCCATGTTTTATGGCTCCATTAATATTATTGTCTACTCGCCCAGTTTTCATGGGTGTGTTTGGAGTTTCCGCAATGGCCACATTTCATGTCAAGAGATGGTGGATTTCCCGTGGATTTCTTGCTACCCAAGGAAGGTCCTGTTTTTGGTGGCATTAGATTATGGTGTCCCTTGACCCATTTAAAAGCTATAACTGCTCCGGGTGTCGTATCTACACCTGTGATCATCACGGTCTGCCTGACCTCTTCCCTACGGACGAATCCATAGGCTTGTTCCACCGTAGGGAATGGTTTGATCTGAAGCACATCACTTCGAGTTTTATCCAATCTATCATCAAGTCCATCGAGGAAGGTATACACTCGATCTTCCTGTACGATGGAGTTGTATTTTTGTATATCAATCGCACACTCCATTGGATTAAGACGACGGAAATCAATTTCACGCCACAACCCTTGAAGGTCATTGTAGTATTTTTCAATGGATCCACCCGCTTGCTTCGTATGAGTAACTTGACGGCGAAGATCATACACTTGAGACGTGTCTGTCCCATCATAGTAAGTGGTAGCAACCGAATCCCAAACCTGTTTCGCAGTTAGGAATCGGATAAAATTTGCAATCAAGGAGGGGTCCATCGAATTGATCAACCATCCTTTGACAATGGCATTTTCAGTACGCCATCTCTTAAATGAGGGGTCAGTTTCAACAGGTTGAGGAAAATCCCCATTAATATATCCCAATTTATCTTTGCCAAAGATATACATCTCTACCACCTGGGACCACAAGGCATAGTTGGATCCTCCCAACTTGATACTAATGGGAGCAGTCGACGCTTCAGTTGACGGAGGTTGTGAGCTGATCTAAGCTCTAGTTAGAACTTCCGTCATTTTCGCCGTCAAATCTTCCAACATGAAATTGGTAGTTAAATCTCTAGATTCTGCCATGAAATCTAATTTTTTTTTTACACTTCATTCGTACACTATAAATAAAAAAATTCGTAACCCTAAAAAAATTTTACAAATGAGTGCAGCGCAGCTTCTTCTGCGCGTTCCAAACCCTAAGAAAAATTCCAAACTCGCGCAGCCTCTTCTCACCCAAATTCGCGCAACTTCTTCTCAACCAAATTCGCGCAGCTTCTTCTGCGTTCCTCAGCACAGCTTCTTCTGTGTGGCTTCACAGCAACTCTTTCTTCACGTAGCCTCTGTGCAATTCCTTCTCGTTCCAAGCTTGTCCGAGCTTAGAAGAATAGTATGGTTACCCACAATTGCAGATAGACCTACGGCTCCAACCAGCCACACGCACAGAGACAAAACACACAATATGTGTTGCTGTGTTTCAAGTTTCACGGAGGTAGGAAACCGGTGCGGTTGCCTACGGCTACGAAGAGAGACTGCGAACAATCTGTGACTCCAACCGTAGATACAAAGCAGATGCACAGAATGCGACCTCAGTGCCGTTTATCATTGTGTTCTGTTTCTTTTCTAGAAAAGAAACTGTATAGTGGAACCGGTGAGTAAGTCAGAACGACCACCTAGATCGAACCAGTGTCGAGAGATCAAAAATGGCCACCCCAGAAATCAGATTCAGAGATCAGCAGCCACAATCAGCCATCAGCAGCCACAATCAACAATCAGTAAAAAACAGAAAACAGCAGCCACAATCAACAATCAGCAAAAAATAGAAATCAGGAGCCACAATCAGCAGCCATACCAAAATCAGAATCAGACATTAGCAAAAACAAAAATCAGTAGGTAATTCCATTAATTAGCAATAACTTGCTTTGATACCATGTCAAAATATTGTGTTTCTCTAATAATTATCATGTATATTTCTTATTATTTCTGTTCAGTTTCTATACAAGAGTTAAGATATATGTATATAAAGAAAACGAAAATTAAACAATAACCATAATTCCTACACATCCATGTTTTATGGCTCCACTAATATTATTGTCTGCTCCATGTTTTACTCCACTGAGCATTGGTATCTGTCACTGTTGCAGCATGCACCACAACATACACCAACATTATTCTCCATTTCTCAAGGAATCGAGGAATCTATAGAGAACTACCCGAGGAGGTTTTGCAATGAGAAATTGGAAATCCCTAACTCTCTAATAATTGAGACTTTTCGAAGGAGAAATCCGAGAAGCAGGCTTGTTCATTGAATTAATCTAGAACATTTGTAGGTCATCTTTACACAAATTGTGTTTGAAATAAATACGTAAGTATACATATTGTAACAAGTAATATAATGATAAAAAAAATATCGTTCTCACGGAGATTATTTTATTAAAACTAATTTTTAAAACTAAAAAAAATAAAATTTAATTTTTGTGTGTTTTTATATTTATACTTTAATAAAACAAAATTAAAATAATTAAAAGTAAATAATAATAATTAATTAAATCATATTTGGTAACTAAAAAGATATATAATAAAATATCTAGGAATATTTAATCCTCCAATTTTCTAAACATGTGAATAACAAAAATCCCCCAATATAATTAACAATTAATTACATGATCAATTGAATCTAACTTAACATGTATTTTTTTCTCAAATAAACTACACATCATATAGTAATTAATTTAATCATTCTCATACCAATTAAATTGCATACTATTTATTAAGTACATCAATTATGGATCTCATACATCTCTTCCTAGAAACTATGCATGTTATTTCATCAAGACAAATAATTAAATAATTCTCCCAAATCTATGTAGTTATCTTTATAGATAATTTTTTTGTTAAACAATTAATAGCATAAAAATTAAATTAAATAATATAATTAAATTATAATTATAATTGAGGTAAAATGTAAGATCATTAAATAATGAAAATTGAGTTCATAAGATCCCTAGATTAATAAATTAACTAGACATAATTTCATTCATAAAGCTTATATTTTCCATAAAAAAAGAGTAGAAGAAGAAACACAATCAATCTCTTGAATTATAGTACTAATTTTCTCTTAAATCTCAATCAAAATTGTATCTTTTTTTGAATTTTTTTGTGTTTTTCTCTTTTTTTAGCTCCAAAAAACTAATCAAAATTATACTAATGGTATCTCCTTAGGGTTTATGGGCTGATTAAGGGTTTAAATATAGCTTAGGTGCAATCTAGACAGTTAGATCAACTTCAGATCCAGGATTGAGATCAAAACAAGCAAAATTAATAATATCAACCAATCACAGTGTGACACGTGGCACACATAATTTACTAGGCGAATCATAGCGCGACGCGTGGAAAGGAAGACCGGTCCAAGTCAACGCAAGCTGAGTTAGTGCCACGTGGTGCAATGTGATTCGCAGATGTAGATGGTGTGGCGCATTGGTGGATCGTAAGGAGCAATCGCATGACGACACATGTTAGTGTTGTTTGACCACGCTTCAAACCCGAATTGAACGTCGTGCTAAGACGTGTCATATGTTGTGTTCCTCTTCACGCACGACGATTTACGATTCGTTGTCCTAACTTGTATAGCGTCCACATGGATTACCCAATCAGCTCATTTACTTGCATGGTAGGCCACATGATAGCTTTTGATTGGTCATACATTAAAAAATTATAAAACATCCATAAAAATCCCAAAAATTATATTTTTATCTCTTTTCATTAAAAAGTTTATATTTTAATATTTTTAGCCCCAAAAAAATTATTTATTAAATAAAATAAGTAAATATTAAATAAAAAAGTGCATTAATGACTCTCATTTCATATAGTCATCACACCCTTAAATAATAGACTAAACAGGCCACAGGCTATGTCGGCCCGTTAAGCACGACCCAACGATCATGACACAATATGGCACGATAAAGCTCGTAGGCTAAGAATCGAGGCACGGTGTCATTCGTGTATATTCCACAAGTCGACATGGCACTCTAACACGGCCCAACATCTTTGACACCTCTACCCCTCATACTGTGGTTCGAGTACCTAATAATTTGTTATCTTGTATATCTACAAAAAACAATCCTTCTTGATGTTGATAAAAACAATATTACTTTTAAACACATGTTTATAAATATTTTATTTCGTAAAATGTGTTCAAAAGTAAAAAAAAAAAGAATTATCGAAACTACCGTAACTTCAACAACAGACAACTATTGAAACAATAACAAATTATGTTATGCATCTAAAAGAAATTTGATCGTGAAATTGAACATGCATTTAAATGAGTTTCATTTGTTAGCACGGTTTAATTTTGAGTATAATTAATTTATTATGGGTCAAAAATGGAAGATATTGAATTGTTATATTTTAATATAGCAATGCTAAGGAAAGAGACTTGTATTCATATTAATTATATTGAATCAAGTGTCAAATTATTTTAAAAATATAAAAATTTTACTTTTTAAGAAAAAATTTCTACATAGGTCACATTATAATTAGTATGAATGTAAATTTATGTAAACATATATATTTATATAAAACAAAAATTGAGATAGAAGTGTTGATCTTATATACGAGGTAAAAATATTATGTTATAATTTAAGAATATTGATTTTATCTCTCATCTATATCTGTATAGTATATTGGATAATAATTACGTATTATTCTAATTTAAGGTTTAACAAAATAAAAACAATGAATAAATTCACATTATATAAAATAGAATAAATCAGCAAACACTAGCAGCAACAAGATTCTTTTCTATGTTCGTTAATATCTAAGTTCTTGGTCTTGGATTGGGAGCCAGTTAGCTCATAACTTCGTAACACAACACACAAAAATGATTATAAAATAATGAATTAATGGGGGTGGATTAAGAATTTAAGATGAAGAGATGAATACTGACGTGTGGTAAGCTGACTAACCTTTATCATTATTATTATTTTTATTATATTATTTTCTATTGAGCATCAGTTAAGAGAGCTGAAATTGACGGTATCGTTTTTAATTGACTTTCTTATATTGATCTACCTTAAGCTGAGGTGTATTTTTATGGTACTCTTTTTTTGGGGCCTGCCTACCTCATCTGTTCATCATTCAGCAGTTGTATCAGTTTTCTCTTTTTTTATTTATGCTTTTTAATAACTACACTAATATATTCCTAACGAAAATTTCAATTTTATATTTTTTTTATTTAAATAAATTATATATGATTAAATCAAAAATTTGTAATCTCAATAATATTAAATCCATTATAATATTTTTTTAAAATCAAAAAAATTATCTTTTAAAAATATTTTATTTATTATTATATTGTGTTAGCTTTTTTAATAAATAAATAAAATATTATTTAAATAAGATTCAAATTTAAATTTATAAATAGATGAAGGTGGATGAAATCGTGACATTTTAACTATAGATCAATTCTAAAATAAAGGCTATTTAATTTTTATAAGTTAGCCACTGATGAAATATAAAATTCTTCAAAAATAGTTAACCAGTTATCCTAAAAATCAGCTTTATTTATTTATTTTTCATTACATTTTTTGTGAAAAGTTTGAAACAAATCCAAATTCATTCGCTAACATTATAATAATGAAAAGTAACAAAATTGTGAGATCTATTTTTTAATTTCTTTTTTTTATTCTTTTATACTAGATAAAATAGAAATAAATTAAAGTTAATTCTCTATTAAAAAAGAAGAAATCAAAATTCTTTCACTTCCATAATGAATCATAATTAAATTCATGATATGATTTTATTATTTTAATTTTACCCCACACATAGTATTATATTTCTAATTTTGCCCCTAACATATATAAACCAACACGTTTCTGCCTCCCATTTTTGTCACCCACGAATCAAACCCTATGCGACGCCATTTCTCCTTTAGCTCTGCTCTCAACCGTCGCTTGGTCCTCCACAACTGGTGGTTTTTTCAATCTTCGAGGTGAGTTCTCGTCCTCATCCCGTGTCTTCTCTCTCCTTTGTCTCGCAACGCTTATTTCTTCGCGAGGTGTTTTATTTTCTGTTTTTCAATTCTCGCTTCTGAATATATTATTTGTTTCTTGATATTGTGCCTTTTTTTCTTTGAGATTGTTCTCTGTTATGTAATATTTATTTGTATTTTGAATCGATTCCTATTTTTGTTCTCTATTATGATATTGTGCCTTGTTCGTCTAAGATTGTTCTCTATTTTCTAATAATTATTTCTATTTTGAATCGATTCTTATTTTTGTTCTTTGTTTTGATATTCTGGTAACTGATATTCTTTGTTCTTTGTTCTTTGCTTTGAATCAATTCGTTGGTCTCATGAACCCAAACATAGTATTTAATATGAACATTACTTCTACGTCTCATGAACACGATTATGATATTATTTCAAACACTAAAGTTATTTGTTCTTTGTTAAAGTTTTTTGACTTACTCGCATAAACTATCAATCGGTGCTTTTAGAATTAATTTTGACAGTTTCATTGTAGAAGATATTCTAATTTTGGCATAAACTATCCATTGGTGTTGATGACTCTAGTACATGCATTAACACTATAGTTTATACTTCTAGCTCGAGTACATGCATTGATTATAATAAATCATCTTTATGATATTTTGTTCTATAGAAAAAAGAAAAAGCCAGAGTTTCCTAACTGTGACTATAAGAAGTACGTATTTTTTGTCAATTTTATGAGTATGTAGTTGTTCCTGATTAAGTATTATTTTTTTTTGTAATTTAAGGTAAAATAGATGAACATAGCTTGAATATAAAAAGAGGTGGATGTTATTATTGGGTACCTGATGCATATAATGTATATTGTAAAATTCGTTTTTGAGATGGTGGTGGATTAAAACATGACAATATTTTTAAGGAGACAATTGTATGAGCTTGATTTTTTTCTAATGGAAAAATTGTGCATAGATTGTGCTATGAGAGCTACATTACTAATATTAATCAACTTAGGATGAGTATGAGTGCTTTTACTAATTTGTGTGCAATGCTTGAAACTAGAGGAGGGTTAAAACAATCAAAGCATTTTTTAGTAGATGAACAGATAGCCATGTTTCTTCATGTAATTTCATACCATGTGAAAAATAGAGTTATAAGTGATCGATTTAGAAGATCTTGAGAGACAATTAGTAAGTATTTCAACATTGTCTTACATTCTATCATACAGTTGCATAAGGAGTTACTAAAAAAACCTGAGTCTATTCTTGACGATTGTAACGATAATAGGTGGAAATGTTTCAAGATAAATATAATGTCAAATTTCTTTCCTTCTTTCTTTCTTTTATCTTATTATCATGTAATATTTTTTTAATAGTTTTATATTTTACTTTACTTATTGGTACTAGGGTTTCTTAGGAGCACTTAATGGTACTCATATTAGGGTAAAAGTTCCTGTAGGTGGTAAGTCTAGGTATCGAAACCAAAAAGGTGAGGTTACCATAAATGTTTTGGGGATTTGCTCTCTTGATATGCAATTTATTTATGTTTTACTCGGTTGGGAGGGTTCAGCAACTAATAGTAGTGTCTTACGTGAAGCTATACGTAGAAGGAATGGATTTAAAGTCAAACTTGGTAAGTAATATGTGAATTGATCAATTTTTTTAAAGTCTTGGAATATGAAATTGAACTATAAAATATATTTAATATATGGGACATTATTATCTTATGGATGCTGGATATGCAAATTCCAATGGATTTCTTGCTTCATATTGTGGTCAACATTATTATTTGAGTGAATCGATAGGGTAACCCACGTGAATTTTTTAACATAAAGCATTCACAGGCTAGGAATATGATTGAGAGATGTTTTGGTGTGTTAAAGAATTTATCCATCATTCTATCCCATTAAGACTCAAATCCGAATAATTATTGCTTATTGCTTGCTATACAACTATACAAGAAATGAGATGTCATGTGATCCATTTGGAAAAAAATTGGGAAAATTTGAGAAAATCTAGAAGATGATGAGGATGAGGATGATGAAGATACAATAAGAATTGTAGACTCTACACATGAATGGAGTGTATTTAGAGACAATATGACATTAACCATGTACAATGAATGGAGAGAAAGGAGACGGGGATAATGACAAATAATATTTAGTTTTATAGTAGATGATAGTGATTGTTTAGGTTAATGAAAGTCGTGTTTTCTTATTTATTTAAATGTTGGTTGTAATGAAGAGATTATTTGATTGAAATTATGTGTAATCTTGTAAAACATCATGCTACTAGTTGTATTCTTACAATTTTAAAGTTTTCTCATTGGTTGCTAGGCTCGTCAACTTTAATATATTTTTTATTTCTATTTTGTTAATAAGTGGTATATTTTTTTGTTCTTACTTTTTAATTTTAAGATGTCATCTTCACAAAGTTTTACCTCAAGAAATCGAGGCCCTGGACAAAATAAAAGATTTTGGACAGCAGCATTAGATGAAAAATTAGTTGAGTGTCTTTTAGAGTTACACTATCATGGTTCATATATAACTGATGGTGGTTTCAAACTTGGATATTTAAATGCTATTGAGAAATTACTACTTCAAAAACTATCATATTGTACTATGAAAGCTAAACCTCATATTAAGTCTCGATTGAAAACATTGAAAACTCAATTTACTACTATACATGACATACTAATTAGTCAGTAGTGAATTTGGGTGGGATCTTGTGAATAAACTTAGAGTTGTTGAAGCACCTCTTAGGATGCATATGTAGAGGTAATATTTTTGTTGTTCTTGTTTATTATGAACAAATACATTATTTATGTTTAGAAATTAATCCCTTTGAATTTTAATATTTTCAATTTGACATATTTTAATTTTTGTTAAAATCACAAAGAAGCTACTCATTTTAGACATAGACCATTTTCTCATTATAAAGACTAAGTTATTGTATTTGGTAAAGACAGAACCACAGGAAAAGATGCAAAGACTCCAGATGATGTTGTTTTAGAACTTGATAATGAACGGGATCAAGATATAGTAAATGAAATTGATCCATTACAACAACACATAGATACTACTGACCATCAAAACTCAAATGTTTTATCTAAAAAAAGAAAGAGAACTATTAGAGTTAATGACTACGGAAATTTTGTTGAGAGGGAAGCTTCGATACTTGTAGAAGAGATGAAGAATATTGACAACCTTTTAAGTCGATCCATCACAAAAGAAGGAGAACAAGAAAAAAAAATAAAGTTGTATAATGAATTACAAAGGATCACATCACTTAGCAATGAAGAGTTTAATATTCCTACAATTCTTCTTGTTGACAAACTCGTAAAAAAGAATGTATTTTTCGACGTACCTAATGACAACAAAGATGGTTAGATTAGAAGTATTCTTATATATGAAAGTGCATTATAATAAGTTATGAATATGTGATTGTAATTGTTATATTAACTTTGTTTTGATATCAAACTTATTTTTAAGTTTTATTTTAATTAAACTAATATCAATATTTTGATATTGAGTTTTCAACGCTTTTTTTTGTACATTAAAACCAGCTTCTAACCAATTTTGCATCATATTGAATTCATTTTGCATCATATATTACCTGTGTATTACTCGATACTAAATTTGCTTTGTCGGAAGTTTTCTGATAATGAGTTGAATTTGATTTTGAGATTTTATTACATGTTTCAATTACAGCCACGTTTAAATCCATAGGATTCTTCGAAACCCACAAGGAATACATTAATTTCAGTTAGGCGACACAATTACTAACATTTATTTATTTATTTTTAATTAAAATTTCTAGACTACTTTTAATAGTAAATAATGGAGAGATTAAACGTTGACTCAAATTTTAGGCCCGAGAGTTGACTAAAATGTTATCCAACAAACTGTGATAGATAATTAACCAAAATTACTAACAATTGTATATGAAAACTTCCTAAAAATTAAGATGTACGTATAAATTTGTCTTCCTTTATGTTCACTATTATCCATATTTATTTATTTTTCATTCAAACTAGTATAAGTAATGGAGGAATCATATTACAACACCGCTGTTGGGTTCGAACCTCTTTTACATAATTGATGAGGTTTTTTTTTTTTTGGAATAATGATAGAAACACGATGTATCATCCTTTGTTGGACAGTGTGATGAATTTAAAATATTGGACACAAATGCTAGTTTTTCATATATATTGCCTACGATTTTAATTCTTAAAAAAAACTTATATTTATTTTTTTATGATATAAAAAAGTAAATATATTTTTTTTACTTAAAAAATTTAAAATAAAAATTTTTATTTAATTTGTCTGAATATAGGAGTATTAAAATAATTTATAATATTTTTCATTCCATTCTAATAGTAAATCAAACAATACAATACTAATTTTTTCTTTGATTTCAATGGTTAAACCAAACAATATTGTTTCATTTTCATTATATTTTATTCTAATTTTAATTCCATTTCATGAACCAAACGTTACCTTAAGTTTGTATATTAATTAATTTTTAATTAAGATTAAATAATATTGTTAAAAAAATAGAAATAGATAGTTTAAAATCGGATTTCTCATGGAAAAAATCAGTATTTCACCCGTTTGTAAAACCAAATGACAAATCGAATGTATCTTTTAAGCATCATGCCAACATATTTTTAAAAATAATACATAAACAAATAAATTTAAAAATAAAATTATTTTATTAAAATTAAATATATATATATATATATATATATATATTGTAATTACAAAATTTAAATAAAATAAAAATCGAGACCTGTGTATTACACAATATCTTTAAGATAATTTTTTCGTTCATCATGTGTGTTAAAAAACAACGTAAACTTATATCTCAATATACAACAATTAAACATAAATAAACTTACACCACAATTTATTATTCTACGAACTTCCAAGCGTCTGAACTCTATTAGAGAAACTTAACTATACAGAGAAAATACACACAAAAAATTCTTTACCTTTTCGGTACTCTTTTTTTTTCTTTTTTTTTTCTCAGCTCCTTTGTTTCTCTTCTTCGTTTTCTTTCTCTATTTTTCTTCTACCTTTTTTATTCCTTTTTTGAATATATATATATATATACTTATGAGAAACATAATAATCAATTCTTCAATTCAAAACTGGAAAAGAGAATAACGAAAGCAATTGATATGGAAAGAAACAGAAAATTTTCAAAAATGAATTAAGAAACGAAAAATATTTTAGAAATGAATCGAGACATTTCAAATTAAAATAGAAACATTTTTTTATTTTAAAGAAATTTTAATTCAAATAGTCCAACAATCACCCACATTAATAAAATTGACATAGATTTTAAATCAAATTTTGACACGAAAATAGAGTTCAACGAATCGAAACCTGCATAAGATAGGTAGATGTTACCTTTTGAACTTTTTTTGTGAAAGTGTATTTACCTTACTAACTGACCAATAGACACGATGTCCTTGAACAGTTGAACATATGTCTGGTTCTATGAGAGTCTATAAAGAATTTACCCCTATATAATTCTCTTTCGAAACGACCCCACTTATCCCTTATATAGGTGATCTCTTATCTTTAAAAGTAATCCGCAATAAGTAACCCGCATACTTCGCTTGATATTCTTTTCATAAGAATTATTAAAAGCCTTAACTTATCTTATATCTTACGGTATCACTATTTTTATCATAGGAATGGACTTGAGGGTAAACCCCCCATAATGATCTCACTAAGTCTTTATAATTATATTGTCTCTTTGAACCTATATCTTAGGATCTCTAGTCATATATGTTAGGATTCCTTTGCAAATCCTTATTCGTTCACGTGCTTTAGTCCCATTTCCCTTGATGACAAATCAATTAACTCTTGATTTAACCATTTAGTTTAGGGATCTGCTATGTTATCTTTTGACTTCACATAGTTAATAGAGATAACCCTAGTTAAGAGTAGTTGTCTAATGGTATTTTGTCTATGACGTATATGTAAAGACTTATCATTATACATATTGCTCTATGCCCTACCAATAGCAGATTGGTTATCACAATGTAAATACATGCATTACCCATTTAGGAATATCCTCTAAAAAATTACGTAGTCATTCGGCTTCTTCACCACATTTATCCAAAACGAAGAACCCAAATTTCATCGTGGATCTAGCAATGCACATTTGTCTAGAATACTTCTATGAAATAGATGCACCACCTAGTATGAACACATATCCACTAGTAGACTTTGAGTCTTTCATGTCAGATATCCAATTTGCATCACCATATCCTTCTAATACAATTGGATATCTTGTCTAGTGTAGTCCATAGCTACGTATATATCTTAAGTATCTAAGTAGTCTTATAATATCTTTCCATTGATCATATCCTAGATTACTAGTATACCTACTTAGTTTTCTTACAACGTAAGCTATGTTTGGTCTCGTATAACTCATCAAGGATATAAGACTTTCTATCACTCTCGAATATTCTAGTTGAGACACACTCTCACTTTTATTCTTAGATAGGTGTAGATTTACATCTACTAGTGTTCTCACAATTGCAGAATCACCCTTGTTGAATTTCTCAATTATTTTTTCAACTTAATAACATTAACTTAGAATGAGATCGTTTTATATCATTGATATCTTAATTCTCTCAGAATTACAATCTTTCATATCAAATCTTGAATTCAACATAGACTTAGTAGATTTGATCATTTAATCATTACTATCCACAATTAGCATATCATTAACATAAAGACACAAGATAACATAATCATCTTCTTTGTCCTTGACATATACACATTTATCACATTCATTTATTTTAAATCCATTTTTTCTCATGACATTACCAAACTTTTTATGCCACTATTTTGGTGTTTGTTTCAAGCCATATAAAGACTTCACCAATTTATAGATCTTTCCTTCTTGCCCTAGGCATGAAAAACCCTTGTGTTGGTATATGTACATTTCTTCATCTAACTCTCCATTTAGAAAGGTTGTTACATCCATTTGATGTATTTCAAGATTACGTAGAGTGGTGATAGCAATTATCATCCTTATGGATGTTATTCTTGTCATAGGATTACGTAGAGCGGTGATAGCAATTATCATCCTTATGGATGTTATTCTTGTCATAGGAGAATAAGTATCAAAGTAATCAAGGCCATGTCGTTGTTTATATCCCTCAATTATAAGTATATCCTTGTACTTATCAATTGATCCATCTGATTTACATTTTCTTGTGAAAATCCACTTGGTTCCTAGTGTTTTACTATTTGGAGGCAAATTAACTAGTTCTCAAGTGTGATTTTTTAGAATGGACTCAATTTTACTATTAATGGCTTCTTGTCATTAAGGACATTCAAAAGAATTTGCAGCCTCTTCATAGGTTTGAGGTTCACTTTCTAGCAAGTAGATCAAAAAATCTAGACCATAAGATGTTTATGTCCTAGCCTTCTTACTACATTTGAGTTCAACCTCAATCTCATCCTCAATCTCTTGTTCAAGTTCTTTGTTTTGACTGTCTACATTCATAGTCTAATACATTCGTTTGATACTTATCGATAAACACTACTATTATGTGCATATCCAATGAAGATACAATCTATTGTTTTTAGACCTATCTTCACCTTCTTAAGTATAGGTATAGCTACTTTAGCAAGACACCCATAAACTAGTAAATATTTATAAGAAGATACCCTTCTTTTAAATAATTCATATGGTATCTTATGTGTCGTTTTGGGGTATCTTATTTAAAAGGTAGTTATTTGAGAAAATGGTTTACCCCCGTAAGTTCTGTGGCAACCTAGAACTTAATAGCATTGCATTCATCATTTCTTTCAAGGTATAATTTTTACGTTTAGTAACTCCATTTTTTAGGTGAATAAGACGTTGTGGTTTCATGAATAATTTCGTATTGTGCACAGAATTCACCAAATAGTGCTTCATATTCACCAAATAGTGCTTCATATTCACCACCACGATCACTGTGAAGTACATTGATCTTTTTGTTGAGTTGATTCTCAACTTTTGTTTTATAAAGAATAAATTTCTTTATAGCTTCATCTTTGTTTTTAAGCACATACATATAGCAATATTTCGTGTTATCATCAATAAAAGTAATAAATACTTATTATCACCTCTTGTTTGAAGAAATTTCAAATCATATAGATCACTATGGATTAAGTCAATGGGTTCAATGTTCCTTTCAATTGAATGAAATGATAAGCTAGTCATTTTTGCCTCAACACAAGTCTCACACTTATGTTTTGAATCTATTTGGAATGCGGTATGGGTTCCATGTTAATTAGTATACGCAAGTATCATAATTAACATGACTTAGTCTACCATGTCACAAGTTGGAAGACTCAAGTAAATAAGTAGAAGAATTAATTTTATTAATATTCTTAGTTTTTATAATCATTACATTGAGCTTAAATAACTTATCATATATATACCCATTTTCTATAAATATCCCATTTTTTTGTCACAACAACCTTATCAGATTCAAACACTATTTGAAAACCATACTTGTTTAACAATGAGCTAGAAACAAGATTCTTACGAATGTCTGGCACATAGAGTACATTTTTTAATGTAAGTTCTTTCCCAAAGGTCATCTTCAGTTTGACCAAGCTTGTCCTTGAATGGTTGATGTGGAAAATCTTTCCATGAAGAGCTTATCTCCATCTTTCACTTCTTCAAAAATAGTGAATAACTTTTTATCTGAGCATATGTGCCTTATTGCACAAGTATCAATCCACCACTTCTTTGGATTTGATCCTACCAAGTTCATCTCATAAATGACTACACATGAGTCAATATCAGATATATCATGAGTGATGCTTCTCTTCGGAAACTTGTAGTCTAAGGATTTATATAGTATCCTCTGACAGTTAAAGCAAATCCCTCTAAAGCTTGATTTCTCAAAAGTTGCTTCTCTAGGTACCAATTTAGACCATTTACTTAGTTTTCCTTTGCCCTTATACTTATTGTACTTGGAACTTTGACCATGTTCCATCTCATTAGCCTTAGGTCCTGATGGGATATACCCTATTTTAGAATAATTTTTGTTGTCTTCTTCCATTTTAAATCTTATCAGCAAGTCTTTCAAAGACACTTCCTTTCGTTTGTGCTTAAGGTAGGCCTTGAACCCTATCCATGAAAAGGGAAACTTTTCAATAATAGTTACAACTTAGAAGGTTTCACTAAGTGCCATTTATAATATCTTGGAATTCACGTACTTGATTGCATATAGATTTAGAGTCAATCATCTTATAATTAAGAAAATGGCCAACCAAAAATTTCTTACCATCTATATTTTCAGTTTCATACTTCTGGTCCAATGACTCCTACAAGTCTTTAGTCATCTTTTCCTTATTATACTCATTGTACAATGAATCGATTAGACTATTCAGAACATAGTTGTAACATAGATAATCATAATGCTTTCATACTTCAATAGCTTTAGCAGACTCAAAATTGTGTTCACTCTCAGGTTGATTGAGAGCTTCTTCACTCAAAAACCTTACCAAATTCAAGGTTATGAGATAGAACATCATCTTACTCCTCCATCTCTTGATGTTTAAATCATTAAACTTCTTCGGTTTCTCTTCCACAATATAGTTCATTGGAACAAAAAGCATTAATATTAGGGTTACCTCATGAGCCAAGGAAAGCCTCATCATTTGGTTCACAATAGAACCATTTATAGTAGAATCAACAACATCCACAATTGGGTTTTTAATTCGAGACACCGGAGTTGTCATTTCAGATTCCATAATATTTTCTTTACTTTTTCTATTAAATATTCAAATAGCAACTCAAGTTTTAAAAATCACAAATAAAATTTTAGATTCTAGAAAAAAAATATTCAATAAATAAATAATAGAAATATGTTAATTTACATTCATATTTGTAATTTTATTTATTATAATGATTAAATAATTTTAAAAATAAAATAATTTATTTATTTATAAAATTATAAAAATATATACGAAAAGCAATATATATATACATATTAAAAGCGAAATATAAATATAAAGTAAAAAAAATTAAGAAAAAGTAAATGATAAAGATAAACAATAAAAACAGTAACATAGATTAAGTAATAAAGAAAAATAGAAAATAAATTATGTAGTAATTAAAATAATAATAGAGATTGTAATAAAGATAAACAAATAATAAAATCAATATTAATAAATGATGAATAAAATTAATTAATAAATAAAAATTAAACGGTAATTATAATAGAATATAAATAACAGAACAAATACATAGCATAATAGATTATGAATAATCTATTCGTACCAAAATATTTGTTAAAAATATTGGTATTTGTTTGTCCGAAAAATGAGACAAAAAAATTAAAAATTATCTTAAGATTGTTAAAAATAATACATGAACAAACAAGTTTAAGAATAAAATTATTTTATTGAAATTAGAACACATAAATATAAAAATATATTTTAATTATGAAATTTAAATAACATAAAATTTAAATAAAGTAAAATATTGAAACCTGTGTATCACACAGCTTTCTTAAGATAATTTTTCTCCTCATCATATGTGTTACAAAACAAAAATAATTTATCTTTTACTATAAAATTATTAAACAATAATAAACTTACACAACAGTTTATTATTCCACAAACTTCCATATGAATTGTATTAGAGAAAATTAACTCTAAATAACAAAAAAAAAATTCTTTTTTATATTGTCTTTTTTTTTTCTTTTCTTTTTTTTCTCTTTCTTTTTTTTTTTCTTCCTTTGATATTCTTTTCTCAGCTCCTTTATTTCTCTTCTTCATTTTTTTCCTTTCTCTGTTTTTTTTTCTATCTTTTTTCTTCCTTCTCTTAATTTTTTCCAATCTCTGTTTTTCTTCCTTCTCTTAATATATATATATATATACTTCATTTAGAAATGGAAGAATCAATTTCTCAATTTAGAAACAAAAAAAGAAGAACGGAAGCAATTGACGGAAAGAAACGAAAAAAATTTAGAAATGATTTTGAAAAACGAAATATTTTTAGAAATGAATTAAGACGTTTCGAATTAAAATATAAACATTTTTTTTATTTCAAAGCAATTTTAATTTAAAATGTATAAATTTAAAATAAAATAATCAATGTATTTAATTTATAAAAATAAAATAAACTTAAATATATTTTATTTATTTATTTAATGACATCAAGTTAGGTAAGATTAACCGACTTAAGATGAATTATACATTTTTTAAAGCAACAATTTATTAGATCAATTTTATACGTGGGCTAAAATACTTATTTAGCACCGCTAATCGAAACTTTTACATGCCAAAGCCATACATTATTCGGTGCAAATTTAATTATTTCAACTGAAAGTTTTATTTAATTATTTATTATTTCATTAATTATATGACGACATCACATACGTATGGTTATCGATGTAAAATTTTTTTTATACAACACAATTTATAAATTTATAATTAAATTCGAAAAGTAGTTAAAACTAAAAAAAAAATTATGTGATTGAATATTTATTATAAATTATATGCGTTGTCTTGAGCAATATCATTATATGTTGTCCCATTAGGCATTAACATTACTTTATTATCTGTCCCAACATTCCGTTGCGACGCAGAACAATATATATCGAGCTTAACTGTGCTGTCCGTACATTTAGTTTTGTACAACCGTTGCCACTCTTTGTTACCGACTCACCGCTGGGTCAGATCATCTATGCAATCTTAATTCTCCCTCTGTCTCTACTCTCTGCATTCAAGTGGAAATTATAACAAATATACGCAAGTTTTTCATTTTTGTCATATATATATCTAATATTTATAATTTAATCACAAATATTATTATTATTATTAATACCCTTAAATTATTAACCATATTAATACTTATATATATATATGAGTTTTTATCATTTAGTGTATATATCCAAACCTTTATAATTTGATCACAAATATTTATAACGTTTTATATATAATTACTTATATATTTAAATTGTTAAGTGTTGTATTTACGTTAACTTTTTAATTTTTTATATATTTTTAACACAAAATTTTGAATTTATAATTAAATGATTAATAATAGTGATATAAGATTAAAAATTATCATCTTTATTAACTTACTTTCTTTTAGACTTAATTAGTCTGTATAGTTCACTTATAAGCCAACGCTACTAAAACTTTAATTATTTTATCATAAAAGATTATTCCATCTTCTATCTTGTTGAACAAAAAAAATAAAAAAAATCACCACATCAATTTATAAATAAAATTTGACGGAAAATAAAGTTAGTTTGAACATGCGTAAAATATTAAATGATTTTATATTAGAATTTCATTAACAGACTAATATTAATATTTTAGATAAAATTAATTATCTTAAATGATTCATATTAATAATTTAATATGGATTAGTAGAGGAATTTTTCGTTAGAAAATTTAAAGCCAAAACCTCAAATAAAAAATCATTATTTTCATTGAAATTGAATATTTCTTCAATAACATAAATTAGAGACAACATTATTATTATAGATTATGATACATGTACGAATTATTAAAAACATTACCCTCTCCTTTTGTTCTTAGAAAGAACGATACATATTAGTTCTTAATATTGTTATGGTTTTGTGGCTTAGAGAATTTAGGATTTTAATTGTAAAATAAGAATGCATGAGCTTGTGGGTTTTATGACTGGAAAGAAAATTGGTTTTGTATTTAAGGAGAGGGTTTCATAGAGTAGAAGTGAAAAGAAGGATCTCAATGGCAACTTTTTAATATTTTATCTTTAGATATCACGTCAAATATAATCATGTTAGTGTGGAAAACATATGTAACATTTTAAAAAAAATTAGATGTATATGTGACAAAAGACAAACTCTCAAGAATACTTATAATTTTTCTACTATATCACATCATATATAATAGTGTCAATGTTAAGGATGTTTGTGACGTTTTGAAAACATTGGGAGCATATGTGACAAATATGAAAACTTAAAGGCATTTGTGATAATTTTTAGCATTCACTACTACGATATGATAAATAAACGATGGATAATATCTTTCATACTATGCTTTACATTATTTTAAAAAAATATCATGTATGTAGAAGTCATAAAAAGCCTGAGCCTTTAATGACAATGGCAAAAAAATGTAATATGACACATAACACGATAAATTTAAGATAAAAAAAAATTATCAAAATCTATAAATATTACACAGATAATTGGTTCAAACTATCGTCCTACTTGTTGAACATTATTTTAACCTATAATTTGATATGCTTTAAATAATTAATTTTATGTTTTATTTTAGTATTATGTTATTTTAAAATATATTTTTGTGTTTTGTAGGTTAATGTATTTTAAGAAGAATATTGGACTTAAACGAGAAAAAAGTAAAAAAAAGGAGCTAGAAATGACAACTTAGACAAGTCGGAATGAACAAAATGTCAAGCCATTAGGAAATAGGGGCTCGCCACAATCCAGCTATTTATATGCTGCGGAGAGGTGCACTCGAGTGGCATTTGGTGATTTGTGAAATTCAATGCGTGGTGTAACGTAGAAATAAGCATGCCGTGCGCGAGGTGCTCTCTAGTTACAATTGAGGATCTGACTTAAGTATCGCAATGATACATAGATAAAAGCATGCCGCGACCCTGAGCTTCAAAATTAACCAAGAATCCTAATATTTGTACGAAATATGTTTTACTCAAAACTTAAATTATAAATACACTATAAATCTCTCTTAAACATAATCATCCACTAATAACCGCATTTCTCATTCCATGACACAAAAATTAGATAGAAAGCTCCCAATTGTAAAGCATTTTTCAAGGATTTGAAAAGGGGGATAAACCGATTCAAAGATTTGAGATCACATATCAAAAGGGGATATTTTTATTGCCAGATCTTACTTCTCTCTATATTCTGATCATGTCTTTTCTAATTAATTTAATTTTGGATAATTTAATTATGTTAGGCTAAATTTTGTATATGAGATTTTAGTATTACTTTCATGAGTGGAAGAATAATTTTATGATTATATTATAATAAAATTTGATTTATTTATTTTTTCCTATTTTTCATATCTTTAATTATATATTAATGATAAATAAAATCTTAATTTATAATTAAAAAAATATTTTAGAACTAAACTTTAGATGCATCATCTTTGTTCAGTTGTGTATTTATGAACAATAGTCTAATTTAATTTTATTAACTTGTATTAAATTAGATGGTTTATTTATTTCTCTAAAGTTCACTAATTAATTGATTTCAAGTTCGGTCTAAAAATTTATTGGTTAATTGAGAATTATGAGAACACACTATAATCATTAGGGGTTCACTTATTTAAAAGGAAAAAATAAATAATTTGGTTCACTTATCTAAAAGAAAAAAATAAATAATTTTAATATTTTATGAAAATCATTTAATTCATTCTTTCAATGAATGAATAATTAGCTAATTTTTCATACTGGTTCTTCCATATTCATTTCATTTATAATTTACTTCATTTATTTCAGATTTTATAATTTCTTTTTTCAACCGACACTTGTTAGAATGTTTATGATTGTTTCTTTTAGCTAATTAATAAAATAATTTCATTTTTTAAAACGTGTGTCAATTTCTTTAGAGATTAACCTCCAGTTAAAATTATCATTAGTCTACTAGTAATTCGTGCATTTGCAAGCGATTAAAATTTATACATCAAGTTTTTGACGTCGTAGTTGGGGAATTTATGTTTTAAATAGTTTATTTGTTTTCCTTTTAATGTATATTTGTAATTTTTTTATTTTAGTGATTTTCTTTGTTCTTGTGATTTTATTAATTTTTTGTGTTTTGTTGAGTTATTTTAATTATTTTTGTTTATCTTATATTCTCGTTAGTTTTGTTATTTATTTGCTTTTAGTATTTTTATTCTCTAATGTTTTGATTGTTTTGTTAGTATATGCAAGGTAAGAGATCTCTCACAAATGAACTCGTCCTTTTCATAGACAACATTAACCGACCAAAAAAGCACTCAAGTAGGCTAGATAATAAAATCCAAGAACCACTATAATAACTACTAAACATGAGAGACGATTTATCAAGGGAGTGATAATGAAGAAGTATTGATATATAAATTTTAATTACTCGTAAATACATAAATCACAAGTAGATTAATGATAAGTTTATCGTGAGATCGATCTCTAAAGGAATTGACAAATTATTTTAAATATTTAAATTATTTTCTTAATTAATTAAAATAAATAGTCATAAACATTATAACAATAGTCAGTAGAGAGAAAATATTGTAAATTTTGAATTAATTAATAACGAAAATAAAGTAGAGAGAAAATATTGTAAATTTTGAATTAATTAATAACGAAAATAAAGAAAGCAAGTTAAACTATAGTCAAAATAATATGATGAATGAATATGAAAAATTAGTTTGCATATTCCTTAATGAAAATAACAAATTAAATTATTTAAATAACAAGTTAGATGTATTAATTTTTTTTCTTTTAAATAAGCGAACCCTCAATGATAATGGTGAGCATCTATAATTTTCAATTAATTAATAATTTTTTGGATCATGCTTGAAATTAATTAGTTGATAAACCTAAGAAAAATATATAAACCATGATTATTAATTAATCAATAACTTTCTCGATCAGACTTGAAATTTATTAATTAATAAACTTAAATAAAATATATTTTCTCATTATAAATCAAAATTTGATCTACCATTAATTTATAATTAAAGATAATTTAAACCATCTAATTACACAAAAATTAATAAAATTAAATTAGACCTTTGTTTATTAATGCACCACCAAAGATGATGTATCTAATGGTTGATTCTAAAATATTTTCGTTAATTATAAATCAATATTTGATCCATCATTCATTTATAATTGTAAATTATGTAATCATTTGTGTTTTGTTGGCTTCTCGTTTACAAAACGCAAAATCTATTTATTTTACTAAATGTATTTACCTTCCTTTATGTATTGTTGGTTACTGATGATCAGTAATATACACACATATAGTTAAGTACACCTTATATATGAGTATATTTACACACACCATGAAATTGGTTTTTGTAGTGTGTATACTAAGTTGAGTGACGTTGTTGCTCGTATTTTTGTTTCATTTCCGGCGTGGAATATTTATGAAATTTACTTTATAATTTAAGAAATAAAAAATGGATTCTTTTGGAACTTCAACAATTATTTATTTTCCTTAAGTTTATCAATTAATATCCGAAAAATTATTAGTTAAGTGAGAACTGTGGAGGCTCACTGTAATCATTAAGGATTTGCTTATTTAAAAGAAAAAAATTAATAATTCTAACTTTTTATGAAAATCATTTAATTCGCTCTTTTCATAAATTAATAGCTAGTTAATTTTCATATTTGTTAATCCATATTTAATTAGGCCATAATTTACTTGTTTTATTTTAATTGTTTAATAATTTTAAATTTTTCTATTTTTTTTTCAATCGAAACTTGTTGAAATGTTTATGATTATTTCTTTTAATTAATTAAAAAATTAATTTAATTTTTTAAAATACCTATTAATTTCTTTAGAGATCAACGTTATGATAAACTTATTAATATGCTAGTGATTCATATATTCATGAGTGATTAAAATTTATGCATCACTATCACCTTTATACGAAGACATTTTTGTGTTGAATCCATCTACATATCTTTTCCTCTATTATTGTTTTTATCAATATTCTTTTATTTTTAATTTAAAGTACTAATTCATTTAAATAAAAAAAGGAATTGTGCACGTTTTCAATCATAGATAATTTTATATTTTCATTCATTAAAATGTTCCAAATAACATACTATTTTACTTAAAGGAACTCTTACATCTTAAAAACTTCAACCGGTAATTATTTGGCTCCATTGATTGCGAGAATCTTTTTGTATAATAATTTCAACATTCACCAAAAGTACTTCACTCATCGACTTGAGAAGTCAAACATAAAACTATAGAATCAATTAACAAAAGATAAAATATAATCACGCAATAATAATATAGAAATTATTGAATCGGTTAGCTCACTAAAAAAGAAAAATATCATGACAATGCAAAACAATGATATAATTTGAGAATTGAGTGTTAAGTCATACATGACAATATCTTCAACCCAACAACACTCTTTCTATGTATTCATATTCAATAGATCGATAACCTTTTTAATTCATCTGATTCTATTTTTTTCATTTCAAGACATAATGTATTATATTTTTGATTGATTCTTGATGGATCGATATTTGTTTTTATCGATTAACTTCTATTTATCTTGAATTTATTTATTTTTATTCTATTTAATATATTTTAATTTATATTACTATAATTAAATAAAAGATAAATCTTTTTAACAATATTTATCTCAAAGATAGACAAAAAAAAACTAATTCAAAGCTTTTTCTCAAGTAAGGTAAATCTAAACTCTAATAAAATAAATATTAACTACTAGGTATAGGTATCATATTCATAAGCATGTATCTTAGAATAGATGCATGTTCTTTAGGAATTTATTCTCCTTAAAAATTGTACATTTTTATGATCCTGAAGTTTATATAATCATCAAAAAACATTCCATTAACACATGAATATACAAAGTTTTAACAAAATAATTCATGTATATGTTATTTTACAAATGATGTCATCTAATGTACTCATGAGATGGTTTATATAAACATACAATAAATAAATTTTTTTAACAAAATAATTCATGTGTATGTTACTTGTAAAATAATTGGAAAGACTTAAGTATATTTGTAATATAAGACTTAAGTAGGATAGGTGAATGATTCAATTAAGCTCAATTCTATACCATACTTTTTTTATCCACGTTATATAATATATTCTAAAAAAATATAGAAAAATATAAATAAAAAATCTCTCTTTTTATATATAATGATTGAAAGTCAATTCTCCTAGTAGTTTGGTAGCAAAAGTTATTTTAAAAGTAGTTTTGAGTATCACATATTTAGAATTGTTAGTGTGTAAATATGTATCTTAACATAGATTTTATCTATTAAACAAAAATTAACAAAAATAATATACCTTTTTATATATCAAACTTGTTTAATGTTTAACTTTATCTAATTCAATCATATTCAATATTATTAAATATTATTTTTATTGTTATAAGTTTTATCTATCATTTTATGTTCTTTTTAAATATTAATTGAACTATTACATTTAATTTTAATACATTTAAAGAATATTGAGTTTCTATACATAATAAGAAAAAAAGTCATGAACTTCTTTTTGTTTAGGCCTTAGGAATTATTTAGTCTTTTTTTATGTCATTTTTTTTTTGTGAAAAATGTGCTAGATAACGACAAAATTAACTTTTTATATATTTTTTCGTTAAATATAACACAATAATACTTGTAGCATATACATATTTTTATATTTCAATAGATATATATGTAATTTTTAATTAAAAAGGTTAGTCAAAATTTTCAACAAATCTTTTGATTAAATTTTCATTATCTAATGAGTGATTCTAGATATTAGACAATGAAAATGTTAGTTAATATTTACTAAAAATTTGTTTAATTTAAATTTTTTTTTAAAAGTTTCAATAATTTTTTAATTAAATATTAATTTATATATATATATATATTGAAAAATATAAATATATATGTTATATTTAATGAAAAATAAGATATATTTTTCACAAATAAAATAACTTTAATAATATTTTTTTAACCATTTAAATACTTCATCCAAGATAATTAAATAAATTTGTTCGAATTTTGTACCGGACCACACCCCAGATGTTTAAGCCGCAAGAGTAATTATATTTAGCACCGATCGGGACTTAAGTAGATAGATTTTTATTTAATGATTAATTTTTTAAAAATAAAATACAAAGAGCCATCAAATTTATGACAAATAATGTAAAGGTGATATAATGATCCTCTAAATAATTTTTCAAGTGAGAAAAGAGACAACGCACTAAATTGAAGACGGTGGTCCAAAAAGTCGTTGTAACATTTCACTTTCCAGCCTTTGTCCATAAGCTGCATACAAAATCAAAGTAAATTAAAAACTTACGAACTTTCGAAATATCGGATCCAACTCCGCTTTATTCGGCTTTTGGCTCAGGCACAAGCGTGCGAGGGCAGGCGTATGAACATATTTAACTATTTTTTAGGGGCAAAATAGTAAACTTGAATAAATCCCTTTGGCTTCATTAATAAAGAAGAAAGAAATTCACTTTTCAATGACCATGTTTAACTTTTTATTATATTTTCAAGCATGTAAATTTAGTTCCATATGATCAAAGACTCGAATGATTTATCTTGATATGAATTAATTTAAATAAATTTAATTATATTTTATTTGAATAATTTTAAGATCATATTTAGCTTTAAATATTTATACTATAAATTTAATTTGAATTTGGCCTAATAAATTTAAAATTTATAAAATTTATGTATATTTAAATATTATATAATATTATTATATAATTTATTACATTATTTAAACTCATACACTAATTTAAAATTCAAAGAAATCAAGTTCGACCGGGTTTTAAATTTATATTTAATTTAAAAAATTCAATCTGATTCAACCCAAAAATTTACATTGTTAAACAATCTCCGATTCAATCTTGATTTGAACCCAAAATTTTAAGCTTGATATAGCTCACCCATTTGAATTTACATCACTATTTTAAGAAACTAGTCATAATATGTGCTGTGTACATAATTTATTTTAATTAAAAGTAGTATTGTTATTAATATTTAAAATAATTGAGCATCCAATTAATATTATAAATAACATTTAAGATAAAATATCAATATTTTAAATATTGATAATTTATTATTTAATTAATAAAAATAAAAATCCTAAACAAAATATACAATAATTAATAGATACATAGAATAGTAGTTATTATTAGGATAGAACCCTAAATGTAAAATAGTTTATTTTTAAATTTATGCTAAAATTAAAATAAATAAATAAAATAATTTATTTATTTACATGTGATTTTTTATTCTTCAAATAAATCAAAAAAAATCTTGATTAATAACAATTTATATATAGGAGGATTAATTTTAAATCAAATAATCAAATTGTTCGTTACAATTAATTAATTTTTGTGTAATGAAATCTTTAATTAAATCAATAGTATGACTCATATCTATTTTAAATAGAGTGACTCTTATATATAATGATTGATGTAAAAACATCTAATTGTGGATATTTTGAATAATATTTGATTATATGGGATCAGATTAGACATATTAAAAACATTATCAATATTTGTTTACTTACAATTATTTCTATGTTACTTGATGACGAGGTGTAAAATGATTTTAATCTTCAGTGAATTAATTGGCCTCTTATTTTAGTATCCTGGTATTTTACTTACTCGATAATGTTCTAAGTGTTGGGCTAAGATATCTCATATCTTGGTCGTTGTTTATGATAGATTGGAAGGTTATAATATGATTATAGACTGTTATTTATATATATTTTTAGTATTCAAGAAAAAGATATAATAAAGGGGGCAAAATAAATTTAATGACCTCGATCGTATTAAGAATTGACTATAGAAGATTAAGCTACACCTAATAGCTATATCAATAAATTACTCATATATATTATGTTGCTTAGTTATAATATTCAAAAGTTTTCAATCATAGGTTTATAACGAAATAACTATGAGATTAATGAAAATTGATAATTAATTAAACAATTAATTAATGTATCAATACTTTATTTAAGCTTGAATTTATAATTCCATTTGTTCTTGAATATGTTCCATAATAATATATGAATAATGTTGCTTTTGAGATAAGTTAATAATTAATTTGAAATTAATTATTTTATACGATCAAAATACATATTTATTATTAAGACAATTTATTATGGTCATACATGTTAAATAAATATGTAAGAGTAAAATGATATTTTAACATAATTCAATTAATTAATTAAATATTATTTAGTAGGATTAAATATTTATTTGAATGAACTAAAATATTAAAATATTGATTTTAAATGTTTGGTAACCATTTAAATATTTGTGAAACAAGAATGATATTTTAATAATTATTAAATTGAATATGATTTTAGATTAATTGTAATAAATTGTAGCAAACCATAAGGTGTGGGACTACTCGTGGGGCATGGAAGGGACTAAGATAATAAAAATGAGATTCTTATCATAGCATACAATTTGAATGTACCAAAGATTTCTAATAAGAGTACAATTGTGAGTTGTGTTTTAAACCAACTATTTAATTACCCTCTATCTGTTACTCATGGTCGTCCAACCTAAGAAAAATTAAAGAATTTTTCTAGCTCTCATTTGAAATAATTTTGTGAGAACAGAATTCAACCTAATGTTATAGAGTTTAAAGAAGATATTCTTGAGAAATAAATCATTCTAATAATTTACTAGTCACATTTAGGGAGTGTTTGTTGGAGAACTAGAATCAAGTTTTTAATTTACTTAGATTTTGTAAGGATTCTCACCAATCTCGTTCTCATTCGTGGGAGATAAGGCTTGAAAACCCAAATGTTCCAATTGTTTGTTCAGATGTCACGAATGTATGTTTCTTCATCTACTTTATTATAATATCATAATATCTTTATTGGGTAAAGTTTTGTTGCCCAATACCAATTGCTATCGTATTTTTTATTAATAAAAATTAGATTTTTAATGAAAAGGAATTTTCAAAAACAACAATTGATAGTAGAGTCATCTTATGATATATATATATATATATATGGTAGGCACTAAAGTACAAGTGATGTGATTTGTATATATAGATTTTTTATTAGTTAAATAAAATTATTTATGATTGTTAATTATATGATTCTTTTGTGTTTTTGTAATAGAAAATTGATGTACACCCTAGTATAAGAATTTTATAAAAAAAATTCAATTTTTCACCATAAGTTTTTATTTTGTATCAAGTTTGTATCGTATACCGTTGTTGAAACAATACTAGATTAGCCATCGCTATAACCCAAATAATATTAGGTCGTGCAACCCAAAACTGCCAAAGGATTAGCCAAAAATGGTGAGTACACAACCACCATATGAATACCAAGCTAGGAAGGACTCCATGTCGTAGCCAATTGTCTACGAAGCAGTTGTGCATGGGACGACTGTAACGTTGGTTTTTGGCTTCTAGGTTGGTGTTGGGTATGCTCGGGATATTTTTTGGGTAACCTCATATGTCCTAATTCGATTTCATTGTATGATACACGATTGTGATGTCAGGATTTTAATTTGTGGATTTTATTGATCCGAGTCCAATTTTGCAAGAAAATTACAGGATTAGGATATGCACCAATTTAATTAAATATGTAATAGTTACATAGTTTTATTAGTTTGATTTATTTTTTAACCCAAAATAATCCCGTCATAAATAACATGGTTATTTTTGTTACTTATCTTTTAATATTTTTTTTATTTGACATATGACTTGCTAATGACATTCAAATTACATTGACTTGCATATACCATGTCTTATATATTTAAAGTGTCTATCTATAAGATTTAATTTAATTGTTGAATTAAATATATATGTCACATGCATGTTGGTGCATGGTTAAAATTTTATAATTGAAAAAAATAGAACACATGAACTATTTTGCATGATTAAACCAAAACTATAAAAGTTATAATTTAAAATGGTTTAGGTTAAATGGGTAAGTTAATTTAAATTGAAAGTTATTGAAATTTAAATATGTTTAAATTATCCAATAATAAACAAGTTCATATAGTTAAAAATAATTATTCTATGAACAAGTTGAATATAGTCTAACTCAACTAATGAATGAGCTAAATATCTTTGAGATTGTAATGAATAACAAGAATGGAAAGGAAAATGTTGTCATGGCTCAACATTCCTTGAGTAATAAGAAAAAGGCACCAACAAAAGGAAGAACCAAGCCATTTCAAAATTAGGCTTAGAAGTTCACAGGTAGAAAAAGAAAAAAGAACACAAATGGAAAAAATTATTTCCATTGCAACCAACCTGAATATCAAAGAGGAATTTTCCTCAATTCTTTTCATTAAAAAAAGACAAGAATGGGGAGAAAGGTAAATATGATTTACTTGTTATTGAATCATTTGTGGATGTATGTGATACATCAACCTAGATAGTTGATTCAGGAGAAACTAACCATGTTTGTTCTTCTTTGTAGTTGATTAGTTCACCGATCGAACTTCTAGATCAACACTTCCATATACGAGTAGAAAATTGAGATGTCATCTTGGCTAAAGTAGAGGGAGAATTAGACTTGAATTTAGGAATAGTAAATATTTACTATTAGATATTATTTATTTTATTTATGAGTTTATCAAAAAATTAATTTCTATTTCTAGATTGTATGAATAATTTTATTAAGTTTCATTTAACAAGTGTGACTAGTTGTAAAAATGAAATTTTTGTTTGTAAGACATTTTTGAAAAATGGTTTATCTCTATTAAATCCAAAGCTTTTGTTTGTATGAAATTTTTGAAAAATGGCTTATATCTATAAAATCTAAAGTCTAACTTACTATTTAACTTTGAAATGTTCAGAGTAAAAAAACCTAAACCTAAAAAGCTAAAAATTTATCCTAATGATGCTACATATATGTGGCACCTATAACTTAGTAATATCAATCTTAACGAAATTCAAATACTAATAAAGGATGATCCTTTGAGATAATTAAGTATGGGTACTCTTATAGTCTGCGAATCTTGTTTATAAGATAAGACGACCAAAAGATCTTTTTTAGTGAAGGGTTAAAGAGCCACACAACCACCTAAACTGGTACATTTGAACATTTGTAGACATGCAAGTGTTCAAATGAGAGGTGATTATGAGTACTTTATCAAATTTATAGATGATTACCTGAGATATGGTCATATCTACCTAATGCAATGAAAGTATAAAGATTTTGAAAAGTTTTAGGAATTTCATATTGAAACTAAAAAGCAACCGTGTGTCATTAAAGATGATTGTGGCAAGGAATACCTTGACATGGAGTTCAAGCACCACCTGTTAGAGCACATAATAGTCTCGTAACTTCTAGCTCATATCAATGAGTACACCACAATAAAATGTTGTTACCAAAAGCAGAAATAGAACCCTTGCTTGAGATGGTTATATTAATGATGAGTTACACATCCTTGCCTACATTTTTTAGGGGGATTTGTTGTATAAACAATACCATACATACTGAATATGGTTCCTTCCAAGTCTATCCCTAAGATTCCAATTGAATTTTAGTTGAGACATAAACATATTTTGCCCCACATCCGTATATATAGACGTTTAGCACAAGTGCTTAAAGGGAAGACAACAAAGTTGGAGCCAAGGTCAGAAGTATGCATGTTTGTTGGATATTGTAAAAAAACAAAAGAATGATTATTTTATAATATTCAAGAGAACAAGGGATTTTTGTCTACAAATATCATATTTCTTAACCATGATTATATGAACAACAATAAACCTCGAATAAAGGCATTGCTCGAAAAATCGAACTTTGTTGCTATCAAGCAACTACTACTTGCTAATGTTGACATTTGACTAATCTAGGAAACCACAATCCATAGTCAATATTTTCCATAACTTTGTCATAATGAAAAGGTAATTGGATTACTCGACTCGTACATGGGAGCTAATGGATGCAAATGGCTCTACAAGAGAAAAATAGAAGTTGATAGGAAAATAGACTTTCAAAGCTAGATTAGTGGAACATGATTTTGCCCAAAAGAAAAAGGGTGACTACGAGGAAACCTTCTCGTTAGTAGCAATGCTTAAATCCATTTGGAGGCCCTTATTTATAACAGTAGCTTTCGATTACGAGATTTTACAAATGGACATCAAGATAACATTTTATATGGTCCAATCGGAGGGGTTCATAGTGGATGTCCAAGAACAAAAGATTTGTAAGCTTAAAAGGTCCATTTTATACTCAAGCAAGCATCAAGATCATGGATCATAAGGTTTGATGAAACCATGAAGACATGATTTTGAATAGAACCTTAATGATCCTTGTTTCTACAAACTTATCAAGGATAACAAAGTGTTTTCCTAGTGCTTTACATGTGAGAGTTTCATATATTAGAATAATTGCATAAATGTGAATTGAACTTTCGATCCATATAGGCATCTTTCTACAAGGAGGTGGATATGACAACCTATGGATAAAGTTCTATTCAAACTCGGTCAAGCATGTCTTACAAAGTGAATTAAGAAGATAATACAATAGAAATAAAAATAACATGCTTAATTCAACATACCATTAAAACAACCAATAGATAAGAAATAAGATCTATGATAAACACATAAGTGATGGTGTACCTCACAAGCTCTTGTCTAGAATAGCAACATATATTAACATGGAAAACAAAACACAACATATGAATTTGAAAAACATACTAGAAAATATATAAAGGATTTCTAATCACTTCAATAACTTCTATGTTCGATCATATTCAGTATATGATGATTGTACTCTTATAGTATGCGATTATATATAACATAACATATAACGAGGTAAACCTGTATAGACCTTACTTATGTGATAACATGCTCAGATGCTTATGGAAACCATTCGACATCAAACAACCGAATAATATAATAAAAAATAATTTATAATTCAATAGAAATATAAATCTAACAACTTTACCAGTTAGGATAACTACTCATTGCTCATATGTTTTCCTCGTTCGTTGTAATCACAACACCTGATCCAAATAGATCAGAGCTCATCTTTGGAGCTCCATCACACATGATATGATTGATTACTAATGGTTAAACCTCCTAACATACATACATATTACAACCCTATACCATTTTTCGACACACTACACACCAACATATAGACTTATTACCTATACTCAATGTTGCAACCTTGCAACACCCAATTGACACAGCAATATAACCATATAGGCTTCTCACTTATAGAAACTGTTGCATTTTTGCAACTATTAGTTGACATGGTATATATGCATTCTCTTATAGGAATTGATGCACTCTAGCAACTATCAGCCGACACACGATAACTCAACACTAAGATAAACTCTTCAAATTGATGTGCTTGTTCACTTGCCAATCATCCATTTTGATTCTTAATAAATCCTCACTCATTCTCACATTTTTTATACTCAATCTAGTGTTTGAGATATATAAGAGATACTTTTTTTGATATCTTATATCACATAAATGCTACAATGTTTTCCAAACTGACACTTAAAAAGGAAAATAGAATACGAACAAACTGAAAAAGTCTATTGACAAATGAGCAGAGTTTTCCCTAATTTTGTCGACAAAAGAATGACGAGGAGATGAGAATTTATAGAAAACATTCAACCCCGACTAGACACTCGCTAGCCGTAGTGACGAGCCTATGGAGAGGGAACAAGTCGTTGAACTAATTGTTACACTTACTGCCCACAGTGACGAGGGAGTGACGATGACCTTGGCAAGGCAATGACGAGACAACAATAACAACATTGACAAGCGAGCAACCACAAGTGTAATAACCAACCCTTCTTTCCTTAATTCAATAAAACATTCTTAACCCTTAATTGAATGGTTTAGAGGGATTTATTTTATCAAAATTTAATGTTAATATTAATTAAAATATCTAATTGATATAAAAATGATAATATAAAATATTAAATTGATCTTGTCGTAGGAAATATAAAAATTATCTAAAATTAAAATATATGAAAAAAATTATATATTGATTAATTGATAGGAATTAATAGGATAAATAGTATATTTCTATAAAATGACTATTTTCTAACAAAACTCAATTTGTATAGCACGTGCTTAAGTTTATATAAGTTATACAATAGACAACATGCCGAGTTCTACATCTTTATACAATTAAGACTTTAAAGTGAACATGTGAAAACATCATATTTCTTAATTGGATACATGTTTCAATTTATGTAAATTATTATGGTTATGTATAGAAATAATTATATTCATTAAAAAAAATCATGGTGAATATAATTGTGCATAAAACAAATGACTGGTTATAAATTAAAAAAAAAATAAACTTAATTTAAAGCGGGAAAGTGGCTCTTATATATGAGACTACAAAGTGAACTAATAATTACTTCTAAAGAATAAAAGGTAAAAACTTCAAAAATAGTAATTTTAATTAAGATTTTTAACTGTTATCATTTAATTTTATTAATTATTAAAAAATTATTATTTAATCTTTATGATTATTAAAAATGCACTGATAAATAACAAATTTGAATATTTTATTTTTAAATTTTAGTTTAGGTCAATAATGAAAAAAATATGTATTTTTTAAGAATTAAGAATAAAAATTTAAATTTAATTAAAAGAGTAATAAAAGTAAAGAGAGTTGAATTAGTTGTATTAGGAGAGAAATACATAAAATAACTAAAATATCACTTTAATAAATAAAAAATTCTACTAAAATAATAAAAATATTAAAGTACTGGTGCATAAATAACACTTTTTCTTTTATGACATATTTTTCATAATTAAAATATTAAATAACATCTTCTACAAATAAAAGTACCATTCCATCTCCAAATCATAAACAAAATGATTAAAAAGAAATCTAAATCAAATAACATCATCGAAACCCACACAATCATAAAAATAGTATTCAAAGTAATATTTTTATTATTATCAATTTTAGGAATACAATTGATACATTTAACACAAAAGTATTCATTCACATTGTTATAGCATTCAAAATTTAAAAATAAATTAGTAGAAAAATTCAATAAAAGTAAGAAAATTTTATTGGAAATTTTTTTGAAAATTAAATTAAATTAAATTTTTAAATTTTATGACATGAAAATAACACCTAAAATAATATAGAATTAGATTTAATTAGATGATATTTAAATTTTAAATAATATTATATTTATTATTTTTTCATAATTTTTATATCAATTTTCTTTGAACAAGGGAGTTATTTACATATATCATAGCCATATAAAATAATTGTATTTTGAAAACCTTAGTAATTTTTATTCTATTTATATTTTAAATTTTTAAGAAATTAATTTATTTTTTGTTGGACTTAAATCTTCTTATGCATGAGAGTAAGTTTATTTTATTTATATTTTTCTTCTTTTTATTAGTTATTTTAAATTAAAAAAAATTATATTTATGTTTTTTTAATTAGTGATATGTTATTATATAGATATTTATTTATTATATTTTATGTCATATTTATATATGTAAAATTTGTATTTTCTTATCAATATAAATATTTATCTAGATTTATAATATCAAAAGACCATAAAGATTAAAATATAGTATTAAGATTTCATTTTCTATGAAAAATAATCAATATATTAGTTAAAGTAACCAAATATTCATTAAATAACTTAACAATAAAGTAAAATATAAAAAGTTAAAGTTTTTTATGTTTAATAAGATTTTTAGTTGTGATTTAATAATTTTAATTTTTTGATGTATTTAAATTGATAATTTTTTAATTTTTAATAAAATTTTATTTTCTAATAAAAAGTGTTAAGTTCACGCTTATTAAATCATTTAATTTTATAATTAATTATTATATTTTTTAATTTTTATAAAAAATTAATTTAGTATACCATATCATTCAATATTTTGAAAGTAACCAATAATTTCTCTCAAAGTGGACACTCGGCAGCTGCTTGTTGGCTTGGACCCTGCTTGTCTTTGAAGTGAGACATTTAGTTCGAATATTTTCACTTTTATTCATTTCCAGCTTCACCCACCATCACCTCACCTCACCTCCACTACCACAACCAGCTATCACTCATCTTCATCCACTTCCTTTCTCTCTCCAATATCAGAAACTATTCACACGAAATCAGAATATCGGATCTTAACCTCCGAATCTAACTCAGTTCTATTCTCTTTGTCACAGCTCCACATAGTCTCTCTCTTCATCTGAGTATTCTTGGAGCTGGATTTCTTCTGGTAAGGCAATTTCTTCGACAGTTGGTGTTTGTCGATATCGTTATTCTATTTCCACGAGAGCTGTTAATTGGAAGATTTTGAATAGTAAAAGAGCAAATTATTTGATGGAAACTAGAAAGATAGAAATAACAGTTTTGTGCTTGTAGCACGTCTGTTTTCTGTGTTGTGAAAACGATTTTTGGATTCATTTTGAGGTTTTGGTTTGTTGATTTGGAGATATGTATTATTCTCTATCTGTTGGTGATGGCTTTGTTCTGAATTCTTAATATTTTCAGATTTTTTTTGGAAATTCTGAACATATTTATTTTCCTTTATTTTACTAGACTATATTTAGTTTTCATTCTCCATCCAGGTAAAAATGGATTCTCCTATTGTACATAGTATTGAAGTCTATGCTATTCATCTATTAGTGTTTTGGATAAATTCGTTAAGGGATTTCCGCTGCGCTTAAACCGTACACATCAATCCTCTATTCATCATTGGTTTTCTTTCATTTCGTATCGGATTAAATTCGATCTGGTATTTTGGCAAACAGTTTTTTTTTCAATAGTTGTCTTCTTGAGTTAAAATTCTGAGTAAATTTGCAAAAATATTATATTATTAGGTATTAAATTCATCAACTTTTAGGATCTTCACATATTAATAGCTGTGTATTTAGATCTTGCGGCTTACGGTTTCTGCAATCACCGACCAGATGAATTAGTCTTACTGGATTAAATGTAGCTCATTTCGTGAAGCAATGACCATCTTCAAGACACGGAATTATAGTGGATGATTTTCTCTATGTTATCAGTTTTCATAATCTGGAATTTATTCGCCTTTCTGAAAAATTTCCTGCATTTTTCATGCTTTAATGTGAATTATTTGTTTTTTACTGTACTCTGTTTGAAAAGCATAGCGAAATAGTGTGTGATTGTCCTTTATCCTTTTAAACCACTTTTTGACTTATCAGTGTGAGTTTTCCTTATTACAGAAACAGAATAAAGTTATCTGTCTCTTTTCATATTTGCCTCACACCATTTTTTATGCTAGTATATTTATTTGAAGAAAAAGAAGTTTAATGTACTTGTCTGTTGATTGTGTAGTGGTTTTAAAACATTGTTTCTTTATTTTCTTCCTTCAATTAACTTGAATTTTGGTGCACTGTCACTATGATTGATTGGGCATGTTCTTAGGCTGTTAAAACTAGCTTCATTGACCAATTATTAAACATATAGAAAACTATAGTTGTACGCTTAATTTTGAAATTTATTTATAAAGATTTTATGATACATATTTTAGTTGGTTTTTTCTCATTTCGATTTACATATATGCAGAGTTCAGTGTATAATGGACAGACGGAGCTGGCCCTGGAAGAAAAAATCGTCTGACAAGGCTGCAGCTGAGAAAGCAGCAATAGCAGCAGATGCAGCTTTTGCGGCTTTTGCATCAAATGGTACCCAGAACGAGGTATGTTTCTCATTACGTGTCAAATAACCAACAGTCCAACAGTATATTCTAACCTCTTTTTTCTTTTGATTGCAAATATTTTCTCTTCATATTTGTAGTTTTAACCCAGGCAGTGTCTCATCAATCAAAAGTGTAATGTTTATCTTTAATATTGCTATGATAAGTTCAACTATCGGCATAGAAAGAAAAAAAGAAGAAAGATCTAGAACTATATTTAGGCTGATGGAGGCCCACCTTTTGTATTATAATTAATCCTATTAAACCACCTATCTTAATTTTCGAGCAGTGCAAGTTATCATCTCCTACTCTCTTATTTTTGTTTATCATTTGCCTGCATCTGTTTGTAGCTACGAAAATTTTATGCTTTTATGGGGTTGGTAAAGGATCATGTCATGTTTTCTGCTTATTTGGTTGTTTCTACCTTAAATTTCTTACTTTCCTATTATGAACAGGATAACTACAAAAAACCAAAATATGTTCAAATTTCGGTGGAGCAATATTCACATCTCTCGGGATTGGAGGATAAAATGAAGACGTATGAAGAACAAGTTGAGTCACTGGAGGACAAAATTAAGGGATTAAATGACAAGCTCACTGTAGCCAATTCGGAGATGACTAACAAGGACAATCTGGTAAAACAACATGCCAAGGTTGCAGAAGAAGCTGTCTCAGGTCTGATGCAGTGATGATAATCTTAATAAATTTACATGAAAGAGAATCTACGGAAATTTAGTACTTTTCAAATTTCTCCCAGTTTCCTAATTTGGGAATATTTTGTCTCAGGATGGGAAAAAGCTGAAGCTGAAGCAGTTGCTTTAAAAGATCATCTGGAATCTGTGATGCTCTCAAAGGTCACAGCAGAAGATCGAGTTGCACATCTGGATGGTGCTCTGAAAGAGTGCATGCGGCAGATACGAAACCTGAAGGAAGAACATGAACAGAAAATGCAGGATCTTGCGTTCGCCAAATCCAAAAAATTTGACAAAATGAAGCTTGAACTGGAGGGAAAGATGGCTAATTTTGAACAAGAGCTCCTGAAATCTGCAGCTGAAAATGCTGCTCTTTCAAGGTCTTTGCAGGAGCGCTCAAATATGTTGTTCAAGATAAATCAAGACAAATCACAAACTGAGGCAGAGGTTGAGCTTTTGAAGAGCAACATTGAGTCCTGTGAAAGGGAAATAAATTCTATGAAATATGAACTCCATGTAGTTTCCAAGGAGCTGGAAATCCGCAATGAAGAAAAGAATATGTGTATGAGATCTGCAGAAGCAGCAAACAAGCAGCACATGGAGGGTGTTAAAAAAATAGCCAAACTGGAAGCAGAATGCCAAAGATTACGTGGTCTTGTGCGGAAGAAGCTGCCTGGTCCTGCTGCACTTGCCCAAATGAAGTTAGAGGTTGAGAGTTTAGGCCGTGATTATGGAGAAAGTCGATTAAGAAGGTCACCTTCTAAGCCTTCTAGTCCTCACCTCTCATCAGTGACTGAGTTTTCTCTTGACCATGTTCAGAAATATAAAAAGGAAAATGATTTTCTCACGGATAGGTTACTAGCAATGGAAGAAGAAACAAAGATGCTGAAAGAAGCTTTGGCAAACTGTAGCAGTGAATTGCAGGCCTCAAGACATATGTGTGCTAAGCTTCAGAGTTTAGAAGCACAACTTCATATCAGTAATCATCAGAAGAGTTCCCCAAAATCTATTGCTCATTTAACCACTGAAGGTTCTTTCAATCAGCATGTAAGAAGTCCTCCAAGCCTGATTTCCTTGTCTGAGGATGGAATTGACGATGATAAAAGCTGTGCTGAGTCTTGGGCTACGACATTGGTCTCTGAGCACTCGCATTTCAGGAAGGAGAAGAATAATGATAATCCAAACCAGGCTGAAAACTCAAACCATTTGAATCTTATGGATGACTTTCTTGAAATGGAGAAACTGGCTTGCATTGCAAAAGATTCTAATAGAGCAATCTCTGTCTCAGGATCTTCTAATGGTAAGGTGCATGATGTGGTTAACCATGATACTTTAGATGTTTCTACCAGCAATGGCGGCCTGTCAGAACTGCAAAAAAGAGACTCGAAGGTATCAAATGATCATCCATCTTCTATACTGAAATCATCACAACTTAATCTTGGATCTGATGATGACCAGTTGCCACTAACTAAGCTTCAATCAAGAATATCTACATTGTTGGAGTCCGTTTCTAAGGAAACAGATTTGGGAAAAGTTTTGGAGGATATAGAACATGCGATTCAGGGAACACATGATACTTTGAACCAGCACACTGTAAGTTGCATTACTGAAGATGTGCACTGTTCTAATGCCAGTTGTGATAGACAAGAAAATCCGGAAGATGCCGGTCTAACCACAGGGAAGGAGATGTCTTTGTCTCAGTCCCCTAAAGCTAATGTTTGCACAATTGATGAAGATTTGAAAGCTGCCATCTCCCGTATTCATGACTTTGTCTTGTTCCTGGACAAAGAAGCTATTGGAGTCCATGGCATATTTGCCGATGGCAATGGTTTTAACCAAGAGATCGAGGAATTCTCTGCCACCTTTACCAAAGTCATATGCAGCAACTTAAGTTTAGTCGATTTTGTTGTTAAGCTCTCTCAGGTTTTAGCAAAAGCTAGTGACCTTCGATTTAGTGTTCTTGGCTTCAAGGGAGTTGAACAAGAAGCTAGTAGTCCTGATTGCATTGACAAGGTTGCCCTACCTGAAAACAATGAACCAGAGAAGGTTTCATCAAGCGAAATGTATCAAAATGGTTGTCTCCATATTTCCAGTTCTACTTCTGACCCAGAAGTTCCTGATGGTGGGAATTTAGTGCTAGGGTATGGTTCTAATACTGCATCAGAAAAATTCTCGTTGGAAGAGTTTCAACAACTGAAATCAGAGAAAGATAGCCTTGCAAAGGATCTAACAAGTTGTACAGAAAACCTAGAAATAACCAAGTGTCAATTGCATCAAACTGAGCAGCTTCTTGGAGAAGCTAAATTGCAGTTGGCTTCTGCTCAGAAGTCAAATAGCTTGGCTGAGACGCAGCTGAAATGTATGGTTGAGTCATATAGGTCACTTGAAACGAGAGCTCAAGATTTAGAAACGGAACTGAATTTTCTTCAAGCTAAGATAGATACTATTGAGAAGGAACTTCAAGATGAAAAACAGAGTCATCTAGACGCTTTGACCAGATGTAAGGAACTAGAAGAGCAGTTGAAAAGGTTAGCAGCAAACATTTTAGTACTTTGATACCTATAGTTTCTGATTACGTGCCGATCAAATGTGCATTATTGGAGTATCTTAGTTAAATTAGCTGATTTTACATAGGTTAAATAAATATCTGTTTTCTGCACAGCGGAAGCACAAAGCAGCAAAATTAACAAAAGTGAATACGAAAGCGAAAAATCAACGAGAAATAAGAACACAAGAAATTTATGTGGCTTGAGAAATTAACCTAATTTACTACCAAAGTCAATTAAATTCATTAATATCACTTCTTGATACAAGAGTCATAATTTAATATCCAATACACCCTTTGTTCCAATAATAATATTAAAAACCCCAAATAACACTCAAATTCGAAACCCATTACACCCAAATCTCACTTACACATAAAACAAATAAAATAGAGAAACTTTAAAATAAGGCGCTTTCTCTATTTTTGATTTGTGCGTCATAATCACTTCACCCACTCACATATCATTACATACTTCCCTCTTCCACAAAATACATACATATATATATATATATATATATATATATATATATATATATATATATAGCGAGAGAGAGAGAGAGAGCAGATTGATTTCTAAATCTATAGGCAAGAATGAATATTAATTATATATAGCCTAATTAAATACATAGGCTTCCACTTCACCATAAATATGAGCTCTTTGTAACTGATAGATGTATTTCAACCCAATTTATTAACTTTTTGGTTTCATCTCTGAACTCACCCACCAAGTCCAACGTAAAGGACTATTAGGTTCCCATTTTTTTATTTTTTATTTTTAATTTGAATGCCATTTACCCCAACATATTTCAGATTACTAATGCATTTTTTAATTGTCAGGAATGAGTGCCCTGTTTGTTCTTCAACAGCTGATAATGAATTAGAGACAAAACCGGTGAGTTTAATATTTTGGTCTATGTAGCACGAATAGAATTAATATCTGACACCATCAATTATATATACAGAAATTACAAACGTTTGTTTTATAGGGAAGAAGAGGTTGCTCATGCATTTTATTCAAGTATATATTGCTTCTATTCTGACATGTGATTGTATTTGTTGTAACTTAATTGTTTCTTTGTTTCATGTGTGATATTTTGCTCATGAATTAGTTATATCCTAGAATGATGGGTTTTTTCCCAAACAGGATAAAGAGTTGGCAGCAGCAGTGGAGAAGCTAGCTGAGTGTCAAGAAACAATATTTCTTCTTGGCAAGCAGCTGAAAACTTTTCGTCCTAAATCAGAGGTCACAGGATCTTCATTTAGGGAACAGACTCAGAGGGATGAAGACTTACCCGAAGTCCAGCCTACCACTAGTGGCATAAATTTGCAAGAGCCTGATAAGGCCGAAATGGATACTGCTACTTCTGCCAATGCACATAGAGTAGGTGCAGAGTCACACATTGATGGAGTTGGAAACCCCTTGAGATCATCTATCAATTCGAAGGACCCAAAATACATACAGATAAAGTCAAGTTCCTCTTCATCGTCAACTCCAACTCCAGAAAAGCATACACGTGGGATTAGCAGATTCTTTTCATCTAAAGGCAAGAATGGGCATTAGGTCTGTGGTTATCCCCGATAACAGTGCCTTGTGGTGGGAGTAACACGAAATAATTAGCAGCACCAAAAATGGGGATCTTCGTTTCTGCGTCGTTTATTCCTAGAATGTGTAGCTGATCTGAGTTTTATGTCTAAGTAACTTGCAGAAATAGAAGTTGAATGAATTAAACGGAAATCTTTCTCAAAGTACAATTACAAGCGTGTTTACAAAAGAAGCATAGGACGTTTATTTAAAAAAAGAAGATAGTTTAATTCTATCATCTTTAACGAAAGTGTATTTTAGTCATCTTTCGTATCATCTTTAACGAAAATGTATTTTAGTTTTTTATCTATTAAATGAGATAATACAAATTTGCTATCTTTAGAGAAAGGATTATCGTAATCTATTTTGTAAAATAATAGATTTGTGTTGTCTTAATTTCAAATTAGATAAATAAGACACTATAAGTCAATTATTTTATAAAATAATTTTTTATATTCTTTTTTTTTATAATGATAGAAGATTAATATTATATTAATGAATAGGTATGAGTTTAAAGTATATTTTTATTAAAAATAATGAATTTAAATTTTTAAATCATAACTATGGATAAGGGTTATCAAAAAATATTTTTTTTTCCTATATATATATATTCACCGTAACCTTCCATCAAACATAACTTGAATTAACTAGAACATTATCTTATAAGAGATAGACACTTAAATTTATATTATCTTCCTAAATTTCTCTGCATCTCTCTACATTATAAGGATAGACACTAGTCTCCTTCTAACTATCAAGACTTACTTAAACATCAGAAGTCTAAAGTCTTAACTGTGTGTTTTCTATTTCCAGGTCCATAGGAAGAAGAGGTACCTCCAATCATTGGTGTTGATAAAAATTGATATTAACATCTAGCGTTATCTATAGGAAAAATTATGCTCTACTAATTGAATAATAACTAGAGAAAAAAATATTTTATAGTGTTTTCTTATGCTCAAAACTAGGTCATATTTGAAGAAAATACCCTAAAATTCTAGAGAAAAACTACTCGAAAAGAAGTTCATTCTACATCGTTTCTAAAAGGCCACATTTTCTGTTTAAGAAAATAACTAAACAGCTTCCTAGAACCAAGACTCAGTCCTCGACAAAGAATAGAGAAAAATGATTCATATTTCTTTTGGCCCCACTAATAGGGTCACTTGATGGAAACACCTATCACATCATCACCTGCCAAGGTGTAGCCATACATGGGCTATGCACTACCACCTAAGAAGTTGTTGGACAAAGTATATGAGACATACAATGGTTGATTGAACTTGGTGGTGTCGACCAAGCACCACCAATTGACCTTCCAAGGGACACAATCGATGAGTCTTGAGTTGTAACCCTCACATGACGTGCCATCTCCCATCGTGCTAGACTAAGAACTTGATTCATGATAGGGCCATGTTCTTACATTTGAAATGGTTGAACAAACATGTCTTTTGATCTTACTAGATTCTGAGCCACATAAAATTGTTTGTATGGGTACATGATTACCACCAGATGAGAAAAAATAAGGACATGTTTGCATAGTCCCATGAAGACATGCCCGATATTGATCTGAGTGTCATCATATATTGCCTCAATATAAATCTAAATTTCAAACTTATCAAGAAAAAAAAAGATCATATTATTAGGAAAGGTATTTCACCATAAAGGTAGAGGTAAATAAACTCTTGAAAGCTAGGTTGAAAAAAGATGTGTACTATCCTGATTGGTTGTCTAATGTTTTCTTAGTCAAAAAAGCCAAGGGGTAGTGGCACATGTGTGAATTTTATTAAACTAAATAAGGCTTTTCCAAAAGATAGTTTCCTATTGCCTTGCATCGACAAACATGTGGATGTTATGACAAGACATGCCATTCTATCCTTCATGGATGCATACTTTGGGTACAATCAAATCTGATGTATGATTCTCATGAAGAAAAAGAAAGTTTCTTGACTAATCAAAGGTTTTTTGCTACAAGGCCATGCCTTTTGGTGTAAAGAATCTTGGAGCCATATACTAGAGATTAGTGAACAAAATGTTCATAAATCTCATCAGACACTCAATTGAGGTGTATGTAGATGGCATGATCATCAAAATCAAACAGATAAAAGAACACATCATTCATTTAAGTGAGACCTTTGACATCCTTTGAAAAAATGGGATGAAACTGAGTCCAAACAAGTTGTATTCAAAGTGGGCTCAGGAAATTTCTTAAGGTCTATGATCGACCAAAAGGGAATTGAAGCCAACCGTAAGAAAATAAAGGCATTTATAGAAATGCCACATTCACGGACTATCAAAGAAGTTAAGATATTAATGGGAAAAGTGGCTGCCTTAAACCTTTTCATCTCACATACAATTGACAAACGTGTACCCTTCGTCAAAATATTATAAGGAAAATTTAATTTCTCTTGGGATGAGAATTGTGAGGAAGCATTCAAAAAGTCAAAAGAATACTTGAGCTACCCATAATTATTAGCTAGCTCCTCAGGCAGATGACATTTTCACTTTGTACCTGGCAACCTAAAAAATGGCTATCAATGTAGCCTTGGTAAAAGACAACAACTATGTCCAAAAGCCTATCTACTATGTGAGCAAGTCCCTCCATGATGCGAGATAAAGAGACTCATAAATTGAAAAAATAGCTTTTGCATTCACAGTAGCAGCTAGAAAGGTATGCCTATATTTCTAAGGCCATATTATAGTTGTCTTAACAAGCATATAGCTTAGGCAAGTGCTCTCTAAGCCTGAGGTGTCGTCCCGAGTACAAAAATGTTCTATGAAACTTAGCAAATTCGACATTGAATACATATCCCGTACAACTATTAAAGTTCAAGTCTTGGCTAATTTTATGGTCGAGATCCATTTTGAAGAACTTTATAGTAAAGCAAAAGGCAAGTGGACACTACATGTTAATGGTTCCTCCAACAAAAATGGGAGTAAAGTTGGCTTATACTAGTCACCTTGGAAGGTGATCCCTTACATTGTGCACTATGACTTCTAATCAAAATATCAAACAATGAAGCAAAATATGAAGCACTCATTACTAGACTCAACTTAGCCAAGTATTGGGAGCCAAATAGATATACTATTTTAATGACTTCCAACTTTTTGTTAAACAAGGGCTAGGAAAGTTCCAAGTCTAAAGACCCAACCTAAAATAATATCAAAGTTTAACAATGATATTATTCGATACAATGGCCTTGTGGATCTTAAGTCACATTCCACGAGAAGAAAACACTCAAGTAGTTGTTCTCTCTCGTCTTACCTTTTCCATAGGTGATGATGTAGACCAAACGATATTTATCCACCACCTTATAGAGCCTAGTAGCAAAGCCCAAGATATGGAAAATTTCCCCATTCGATCAGATCCTAATAGGATGAGCCCTATCAGAATAAAGAGTGGAACCTTTCCTAATAACAATAAAGAGTCAAGGAAAGTGAGAATCATATATGTTCATTTTTGCATAAAAATGGAATTTTTATACTTTCATGGGTATCATAGCACATACCTTAGGTGCCTGACACTAGATGAGGCTAATTATGTCCTTACAAAGATTTATGAAGCGATGTGTGGGAACCATTCTGATATGAGAAGTATAGCTCTCAAGGCAGCTAGATAAGGATACTACTGGCTCACCGTTCTTAAGGATGCAATTAACTAAGTCAAAAAATATGTCAAGTGCCAATGACTCTCATTTGTGCCTAAGAAACCTACCACATAGTTCACATGTATGTAAAGCCCTTAGCCATTCACACAATGGGGGTTATACCTTATCAACTCATTGCCCACAGTCAAAGGAATTAAGTATGAAATTGTTGCCATAGACTACTACACCAAATGGGTGGAAATTGATCCACTCTTGCAAATCTTAGAGGATAGGGTCATTAATTTCATCAAACAAAACATTTTCTATAGATTCAGATTTTCCCACACTAGTGTTAGATAATGGAACACAATTTATAGGATGAAAATTTTAAAACTTATATGAACAATATCACATTCAACATTGTAAGCACTATTGTACTTTGTGTCTATTTATTGGCTTCCCGTATACAAAACATAGAGTCTATTTACTTTACTTATTGTTCTTTTTTCCTCCGTGTAAGGTTGGTTACTACAAATCAGTAATGCACGCAGACACACATATTTAGTTAGGAACACTATGATTGAAAGCATGTTTTTCACACACTATGAGGTTAGTTGTTTAATATGTATGCTAGGCTATGAATGGTGGATTTTGGCCCGATTTTGGAACAAGTATTTATGAAAATTACTCGATGATTTTTTGATAAAAAAATTTGATTTTAGTACCTCTATGAGATCCTCAACAAGGGCCTTGTCGCACTCCTAGATGGACCCCCGAAGAGATAGTCGACGAGGACCCTCGATGAGGCTGTAATGAGATGGTCCGACCATTGGTAGTCTTCTATAAATATCCCTTATTATTTATTTTTTCTCAACCATTCTCGTTGTATCAAAAATCTACCAAAATCCACACTAAAAATTACATTTGTTTCGTAAATTTCTTTAGGAGAGCTTACATATTTATACTACAGCATTGTCGGTAAAGTAGAATGATTAGATGTAGAGCTTAAGGCCATTTTTCTCTCTTTGTGAAACATAACATTGAGAGTTTGGGATGGTTTTTATGTTGAGATATCAAATCATTAGTTGTGTGCGTAAGTGAATTGACTATGTCTCACATATATAATTTATAGTTTATGATGAACTGTATGTCCCTTAGGGATTATTGTTGGTTGATGATTAAAGATGGTACTTAAGGCTTATAGTACTTTTATCTTCTCAGCTGATAGAGAGGTATTAGTGTTTTTATTTTTGTCAAATTTGTAATTGTTTCATTGTTTAGTGAAATTTGTGTTACCGAGTAGTTACCATAAGCAACTCGAGAATGTTACCACATAGATAAGAGTTCTATGTGGTTTACCTCATTACATTGATTATTGCGAATGCTCTATTATTATGCTATTACAATATGAGTTTAAGGTGTGTATGTTAAAACTTACTAAAACTTAAATTCTGATTAGAAAACTTATATTTTCTTTATTTACTTTCTGATTAAAAAATAATATATACGTTACTTAAAGTTATCTGCCTGCTTGAGATTATTATTTATTGCTACTACTATGTTCTACTTAGGTATTTATTATTTTGTTGTTTACAATTTAGGTATGAGTCCTTATAGAGTTTGTATTTCCTTACCTTGTTAGTGAACTGAGTTATAGACACTTTTAATTTGTAGTATAGACGATGCATCCTTTTAAGGTTTAACTATTCTGATGTTGATTCTTTTAACTTGCTGATCATACACATACTTTTCTCTCTAATGGAATCAGGATCCCTGTTGTTCAATGGGCTAAACTAATCCTATTTTAAATCTCAAATGAGGGCCTTCTTGTGGTCCCTTGGAGACCATATTTGGTTTCAAGTTGAAAATGGCTAGATGTATCTAAACAAAACCCTCATTGATAATACTGTGATTCCTAAACCTATGATTGAGTGGACTAAAAAAGAAAGAAAAAAATCTTAATGGAATAGCAAGTGACTTTATGCAATTATCAGGGCTATTATGCTTGATGAATATCAGAGAATTCAGAGCTATACTACATTAAAACAAGTATGGGTCATTTTGGAAACAACACATGAATGTAATTCTACTATCAAGTGATCCAAAATTTTGAATTTGAATAGGGACTTTAATCCTTGCATTATGCAAGAGGATGCGACATTTGAAAAATTTTATGCTCGATTTTCAAATATTGTCAATTGTTCTTACAACGTAGGTATACCTATTAGCAAAGCAAAGTAGATTAAGAAGATCATCGCTAGCCTACCCTATAGGTTTCATGCCAAAGTTATCATTCATGAGTTCATGTACAAGCCTGACGAGGTTACTGTTAATGAGTTAGTTGATGATCTGTAAGTCTTCGAACTTCATCATCTGTTGTCTAGACAAGAATAACTTACTATTGAAAAAGGGAAGAGCCTAGCACTCGAGACTACCCAGGGTAATGGTTCTAGTAAAGATATGTACACCTATATGCTAAGTGATGATGATTCAGATCCAGATGAAGAATAAATGTCATTGCTTGCCAAAAGATTCACAAAATTCTTTAGGAAAAAGAAACCCTTCTTTGAGGATGTTGGAAAAGAAAGTACTAGCACTAAGATCTTGAAGTCAAAAAAGATCGATGAAGACTTGGATAATGAAGCTGAGAAACCTAGCGAAGGCCATCTCAACATAATCACATGCTTCAAGTGTGGAAAGCCTAATCATATTACTACAAATTGTATTCATAAACAAAAACGCACGTACATACATGCTATGAAGACTAAGGTTATTATTTCAGAGAATACCATCAGTGATGATGAGGTTGACACTAACTTTCTAGCATTCTTTGCTTCAAGTAATATCGTAGATACTCTGACTACCACCTCAGATGCTCAAGAGGTTATCATTGAAGATGATGAAGATGAGTTAGATGAGTTGCTCAATTCTTACAACACACTTTTGTTGGAGCATATTAAGTCACAAAATGTTAAGAAAAAGGTGTTGGAGATCCTAGATGAAAAGGAGGTCGAGATAAGTGTTTTGAAGAAAGCTCTTGAGAAAAAGAAGTCCTACATTGATGGCTAACAACTTGATCTCACTAATAAATATGAGATCATTAAAGAGAGATATTCTTATTTGCTCGAAAATTTGAACACAAATCATGAAAAGGTGAAGAAGCTTGAGGAACAGCTTAAGTGTTCCACTTTTTGTAAAGCTATCCTTTTGTATGTCAATCTTGATCTCTTACCAATCAAAATGCTGAAATAGAACAATTGAAGAAGTAGTTTCTTTGAAAGTTCTAAGTACTATCTGGCTTATTCTCTCACTAAGAAAGATGCTAAAATGGAACAATTGAATGAAAAAGTAGGAATTATTAACAATTCAGTGACTTACCTGGAATTCTTCCTTAAGGAAAATGAATATTTGATTATAGTTTTAACGGATAAACTCTATATGAGTGAAAACGAACTAGCTCAATCTTCCTCTACTGTCAAAAAAATGATTTTTAGTTTCCAAAAATTAAGTGAAATTCTCAATAGCACAAAGCTATTTGGTGATAAATACAATATCGGGTATAATGAATGGGTTTTGGTTCTATTGTCATTGCTCCTATGTGTCAAGTATACTACTCAAGATTCTAAGTTGAAATCAGTTACTATCACCCCTAAAGGTAAGTCGATTGTCACATTCCAGTCTGTTACCTTTAGTAAGGTGAACACTTCACCTAAGGCTAGTTCTTCCTATTACTTTTGTTCTAGTCTATTTCCCCTATCTATTTTACTCCTATGTGTCACCATTATGATGAAATCAACACTTGAGACCCCACTATCAGAATTTGACTTCTCATCCTCCTATGAACGTTAATATGAGCATTTCTTCTCCTTCCTTTCCTCCATACAGTACTCCTAAAAGTTAGGGATCAAATTATCTAACTCCATTGTTTGTTATTGTTATCTTTGTAGTACAACTAGCCATAACTAGATAGTGTCCTAGATATGTGAGTACATCACATAGTTCTCCACCTCAATCACTCTTATCTCCTATGAGAGGATGTAGCTTTTACAACTCATTTGAACATATTTAAGATGGTTGCATCATGCACCTTAAGTACAACTCAGAAGAAATAAATCTTATAAATTTTTTTACATGGGTTGGTTTATATGGATCACTCGTCAAGATTTTTCAAAAATTATAAGCAAAACAAACTTCAAGTTTCATATACTCCATATGCTTGTATGAAATAGAGACTAGTTCTTGAATTAGTTACTTCTCACAAATTCTTTAAATAGAGAGATGTTATTTTATCACTATTTTTGGGTGATCTATATAGGGTTGAGTTGTTCATTTCTTTCTCTCTTATGATTGTAGTATTTTTGTAGATTTATGTGTTATTGTGTTGTCAATCTGGCTTTTTGTGTTATTTATGATTCTTTGTTGCCTTAAAAAATAAAATAAAAATTGTGTTTTTTTGTTTAGCACTCTCTTTTTGCCTTTTTTTTTCTCTATTCGAGTGTTTGTGTGAGATTTTTAGGGTACCTTACCACACCCTTCGTCGAGGTGGCTCGTTGGACCATTTTATATGCTTGCCAAGGTTGCTCGCCAAAGAGGTCAATGAGGACCATAGTAAGGTGCACCTATGCCTATAAATTGACCCCTTATTACCTATATTCTTTGCATATCATAATTATTTCCTTATCTTCTTGCTATACCACTACCTCTTACCTTCTATTTCTCAATAAATGGCAATAAACCATACTAGGAGTGCAAAAAGGTCAAAGAAGTCTGAGCCTGCTTACCTCTCTTGCAATGCACCCATTCTTTGTGAGCATTTAGTGAATATCCATGAATTTTCTAATATCAAGGAAATGTTTGCATTCTTTTCTTGGATATCTCTCTACTTACTTATTCTTATAATGATGAGTTTGTTAGAGAATTCTATACTACCCTTCCACTTGTTGTCTCATCTTTCTTCTCTACCACTTCTATCTTTAAAGGGAATAGAGTCACCTTTTCTAGAGATGATATCATTAGTTTATTATATTTTTTTGATGATTAGTTTCGTTATTTTCCCATAATTCCTTTTGAATTTGGAAATATTGCTTCTACTTATTTTCCTAATGAACTTAATTATGTGAATGATCATAATATTATTGAGATGGAAACCTAATTGGCTTGGCCTTCTCGTATTTCAATGGTAGCACTCTTATTGTAAACTCACTTTCCCTTCATCGTTGCATTGGTGATGTTTTCAGTACCATCATTCATCCATGTTTTCATCATCATAATGTCCCAACGTGTAGATGACACTTCCTTTGTGCTATTCTAAATGGTGAACTTATAGATCTCATTGGCATGATTTATAGGACCATCATTTTTTGTACTATTGCTCTTCCTAACTTTATACTCCTTTATCCATCCTTGATGATCAGGTAGGGTTCCATTATTTTTCATAATATCCTTTTTTCTTTCCCTAGCATAATTTATCTTTCACTCTCGCATTATCATTCTAGTCATGGCTCTCAGCTTTTTTTGTTACTCATTTTCCTCTTCTATGAACGTTGTTCAGTCCACGCTCTGTGAATCTATTCTTGTTTCTTCTACTCTCTCTGCCTCCATTCCCCTTAGTGATGAGTCTACTAGTCTTATGAATAATCTTCTTCATGAATTGTGTCTTCTTAATCGAAATGTCATGGATATGTAACTATTTCAAGCTTTTGCTTAGGGAATGGTGGCTTCTTATCACCCTATTGTACCTTCAGCTCTTTGCTCTCCCTTATCTTCTACCTCTATCAGACCTCGACCTATAGTTTTCAGAGGCCTTTCTAACTATGGTGCTATCCCTTCGCTCTCTGGCATCTTTTTTCACAATGTTTGGTGGAGTTGAACCCAACATTTCTTTTGAACCCAACCATTCTTTTGACCAATTTGCTACCTCTATTCTCAATCCATAGCCAACTACTCCACTACTGGTGTCATATTCTTACCCAGAACTACCCTCGCACAGTAGTACCCATGAGGATGGTGTTGCTAGAAAGGGCGACAGAGAGAGCTGAACACATTTTTTTACTTATTATTTTTAGTTTATTTCATGTTATTGCTTTAAAATTTTGTAAAATATTTTTTACTTAATGAGAATGAGTATGTTGTGTTCCTTGATATCTATTTCTACTTGTTTGGAGCCTGTTTGGTTGCTTTAATCTTATTTATCGTGTTGTATGAATGATAGAATTATTGCATACTTCTATGCCTTTTCACCCTCATATAGTTTTTTTTTTGTTTTTTTGTTTTTACTTTCTGTGTCAAAAGGGGGATAATTTTGTGTACATAACTATATGTTTATTTCCATGTTGTGTGTTACATGGGTGATGAGTGTAGGATTTCACTACATCTTGTTGCCTAACTTGTATGAAGTTAAAGAGAGTTATATACATTGCATGTCTTTCTTTTTTCTATCGTTGTGTACCTGCGTAGGGTTTACATTATATTATTTGGATAGACTACATGATATATTTGTGCGATACATTCATGGGTATATGTTTGTTTCGTGTGTGTAGGATACAAGTGTAGATTGAAGCCTTTAGACTTCAGACATGCCATGTGTAGCTATGTTGAGGCCCTAATGTCTCAATTGGATCGATGAAGATAGAGCAAAGTGTTGGTGAGTTGATCAAAGAAGATGGATGGAGCGCACAAGATGGATGCCCTTGGTTTAGGTGTGCTTTTCATATTTGGGTGCAAGTTGATGTTTTGTTCACGAGAACAAATATATTTAGGTCATCTTTATGATCATCTCATGATCGATATACATATCTACTTATTTATGCAGTACTTTGACATAGAAAGCCAAATGGAGAGATAATGTTTTCTCTATTGTCGAGTACCTTCAAGTTAATAGCTAGGTAGATGCTTCCAATAAAGTAATCAAATTGAACTTGAAGAGAAAACTCGAAACACGCAAGAAAGCATGGGTTGAAAAATTTCCAAAGGTTCTGTGGGCTTATAGAACCATATCAAGAACTGCCACGTGGGAGACATCAAACACAAAGGATATCATCTGAGTTGAAATTTTCCTACCAAGCTACATAACTCGAAACACTCAATACTAGGTGCCTCCATACGATAAAATTTTAGTAAGTAAAAAATAGAACTTAATAAAATTTTACAGCCAAGAATAGTTCAAGTCCTAGGGTCTTTCAAGAAAATTCATAAACTTCAAGTATAACATACATCTATGTTTATGAATATGCGAATAAGTTCATGTCAATATCGATCATCACATGTACAAAAATATGTGTGCGCATGAGTCAAAATTGTAGGATAATGTATATAATAAATATCAAAATGAGTTAAGTCACTAAAAATAAGGTTATATATATGTAAGTATTAAATAAGTTCAATACCATGTTGGTCAGATAAGGATTATACTTCTCTATCTCTTTTTTAAAACTTTAACTAATAAATAAAATAAAGATAATAAAAATTACTCACCTATGGTCATTTAAGCACTCTAACAAAAATAACTAGATGAAGGAATAAAAGACGATAAGGTGACCGGGAAAAAATAATCTTACCTTACCCAAATTTTCTTGCATTTTGGTTTCTCTATATGATTGGGTTAGGACTCAACAAAATTAGGTTTCATAGGCATGTTCTTGAACTTAGCTGTACTTTTCTCATTCATCCCAAATGAAGATTCAATATGCATAGTAGGATGATGATAATGAGTCCTAGCATTAAAAGTATTGAATTTTGTTTGCCTTTTTGAACATAAGACTTCATGCTTCCTAGTAGAATTTCTGAACAAGTTATTATAATTTCCATTCATCCTTGAATATGATATAACATGCAAAAATGGATGATGCTTATGGATCCTACTATGTGAAACATGGAAAAAATGATTAAGTTCAGGAAAATTCATTAAAAATCTACATTTTGGTCTTATATGACCTTTCCTATCACAATGATGACATACATGCATAAATTTAATAACTTCTTCTACCACAAGTGCAATAGTTCTTTGTGCATAAGTAGTGACAGTAGGAGTAGAGTTTAAGGACCATACAAATGTGATCTTTGATGTTGAAGGTGTTGATTGTTCATCTATGTATCCAAGACCTCTCTTATCTCCATGTAGCTTTCCATAGTCTAGGACTTTGGTCAATTTTTCAATACCTATGGTCAAATTCCTCACCTTCTCTTTAGCAATACTCAGTTCTTGCTTAAGATTTTTGTTTTCCTTATTGCTTTTGCAAGTCTCAGATTCAGTGCATCAATATGTTTAGACAATTCCTTTTTATCTTTCTCTCGGCTAGAGGAATTTGTTTTGTGAACATTGATGATATCATTAAGTTTAGTTACTTCCATAAGTAGTTTATCTCTCTCTTCCTTGGCACCTAGACTATCCATGAATAGTTCCTTATAATTAAATACATTAAACTTAGACAATAAGAAAGAAGAGTTTACTTCCTCATTTTCTTCATTCGAGATAGAGTCAGTGTCATTATGGTGTGCTTTGATAGTTACGGTAAAGGCACGATAGTTAAAGTCATCATCTTCTAAGTTACTAGCATTATCCTGCTCACTTTTTGTGTTACTAAGTGTAACATTAAAGACTTTTCCAAATTTCAATTTACACATTCTATAGAAATATGACCAAAGCCCCCACATATATAGCATTGAGGACTAGTAAGCTTATTTTTCTTACCATCAAAGCTAGGAGAATTGATTTCCCTTGACTTTCGGTCCCTGAACAATTAGAGTTTACCTTGTTAGATTGATTATTCTATCGATCCTTCTTTTTCAAGAACTTCTTCAATTTTTGTGCTAGCAAGACTAGTAACTCATCATTCATATCCTCATCACTATCAGAGATATCATTTTTGAGCTTTTAAATGCCATATCATTGATTTTCTTGGGTGGATCAAGAGTAAGCTCATAGGTTTGGATTGACCCGACAAGTTCATCAATGTTTAGTATGTCCATATTCTTGCTTTCCTCTATTATTGTAACTTTCATCTTGTAGTCTGCTATTATGGAGCTTAGGAGTTTTCGTACTTGTATTGGTTATGAAATTTTCTCACCAAGGTTAGAACAAGAATTTGTGATATCACAAAAGCAAGCATAGAATTGACCAAAAGTTTTAGTGTTGCTCATTTTAATGAAATCAAACTTAGATGTCAGCAATCTCAATTTTGTTTGTTTTACTTGGGAGGTTCCCTCATGAGCAAGAGCAAGTGCATTCCATGCATCTTTAGTAGTCTCACAGTTGGAGATGCGACAGAACTCATCCATCGACACTGTAACAAAGATTAAGCTTAAACATTTTTTGTTTTCCCCACTAAGGGTACGTTCTTCAATAGTCTAGTTTTTTTCTTGGATTTATTGTTGTTACACCATTTTTTGTTACCGAAGGTGGTTCCCAAGCATAAAAAATAGCATCCTAGACTTTTTCATCTTGTCTAAGAAATGCTTGCATGTAAGCCTTCCAGTAAAGATGATTATACCAATCAAAGAGTGAGGATCTATAGATGACCCATCTTCTTTCATTTGGTTCATAAGTAGAAGTGTATGTCCCTAAGGATCAAACTCACTAAGTGTGTCTAGTGTTTGCACCGATACCAATTGAAAGTTTATAAATTACAAACCTAACTAATCTAGAAGGGGGTGAATAGATTATTTTCAATTTTTATCAATTTATAATTTAATAATCTAAAAAAACGGCTAGGCATGAAATCGTGTGTAAGAATAATGTGCAGAAATAAAATGATAACACATAATATTTTTAGGTGGAAAAAACCTAGACCACAACTATGACCTAAAAGGAAAAATACCAGTCCACCAAACCACCTAAATTTCTACTATGAAAATAAAATGTTCAAATACAAACTCGATCTTATGCTACCCTCCCTAAGATACTACCAAATGTTAGTGTGAGCGATATACAGACCAACATTTCAATGGGTTTCCCACCAATCAGATCGTTCAAAAATCAACTACAAAATGGTTAACACAAAAACACAAGTGCCCGTGTGTATTCTAGAACATATTTAACAATGAATAATCCTAACTAGATGATTCAAAACATATGTCACTTAAATCAAATCAACTAACAAATTTTAGAGCAAAAAGATTAAGCACAAGTTCAATAAAAATAGTTTATTTGAAATTTAATAATTATATATATAATAACCTAATAGTATTAGGATTGAATATATTTCGGGCTTAATTTTTCAAAAGCCATTAAAAACCTTAATATTATAAAAATTCATTTTTAAGATACACCCTAAAAATATTTAAACACATCTAAGAAATAACTAATTGATAATTATATAAATTTATTCAAGTTTAAATATATATTTTAGCACCAAAAATAATTTCAAATTTATGAGCATGTGTTATTAAATGCATAAGTGCAATTCTATGTATCTTAGTTATAAAAGATATACCTGAAGTACAAGTATCTAAAACTCGAGCATTTGTTCAGCTTTTATTGATAGATTTGATAGTAGGCCCAAAAACAAGTTTAAAGATAAATATTTTATTCACGAAAATAGTCAATACTCATAGTCTTATATGTTGTACACATTTCATCAAATGGTGTCCCATTACTTTCTCGATCCCTATTTCTTAACACCTTAATCCTTTTGTTAATATGATTTTCAACTCCAATCTTATAGGAATAAATTTCTCTATAAATTTGTTCTTGTTTCTAACATATGCTAATAATTGTACTTTGTTGTACCATTGATAAAAGTAATTAAATACTTGTCATTGCTCCTTATTTGAACATATTTCAAAATCAAGGGGTTATATGTCCTTTTTTATTGTTTAAAACAATGATCTAGTTAACTTTGTCTCAATAAAAGTTTAAACTTGTCAAATTTTAACTTCAACAAATATTATATATGAATTTTTTAAACTAAAAAGCACAAGTTCAATAAAAATAATTTTTTATAATTCGATATATTAAACTTAGATAATAAGAAATAAGAGTTTGTTTCCTCATTTTCTTCATCCGAGCTAGAGTCATAGTCATTGTAGTGTGTTTTGGTAGTTGCGGTGAAGGCATGGTAGTTAATGTCATCATCTTTTGAATTACTAGCATTATCTTGCTCATTTTCTGTGTCATTGAGTATAACATTAAGGCTTTTTCAAATTTCTTTTTATTATTTGTACATTCTATAGAAATATGACCAAATCGTTCACAAGTATAACATTGAGGATTAGTGAACTTAGCTTTCTTACCATCAGAGCTAGGAGGCTTGTTGATCCTTCTTTTCCAAAAACTTCTTCAATTTTTGTGCTAGCAAGACTAGTAACTCATTATTCATATCCTCATCACTATCAGAGATTTCTGTTTTGGAGCTTTTGAATGCCACATCATTTTCTTGCGTGGATCAAGAGTAAACTCATAGGTTTGGATTGACTTGACAAATTCATCAATGTTTAGTGTGTCTACATTTTTTCTTTCCTCTATTGTTGTAATTTTCATCTTGTAGTCTATTGTTATGGAGATTAGGAGTTTGCGTACTTGTATTGGTTGTGGAATTTTCTCACAGAGGTTGCAACAAGCATTTGTGATATCACAAAAGAGAGAATATAATTGACCAATCAAACTCAAATGCTATCAATCTCAATTTTATTTGTTTGGAAGTTATCTTATGAGCAAGAGCAAGTGCATTCCATGCATCTTTAGTAGACTTAATAGACTTAATAGCATACTCAAAAATAAGTTTACAAGTAAATATTTTGTGTATCAAAATAATCAATACTCATAGTCTTATATGTTGTAAACATTTCATCAAATGGTGTCCCATTACTTTCTCTATCGCTATTTCTTAGCACCTTAATCCTTTTGTTGATATGATTTTCAACTCCAATCTTATAGGAATAAATTTCTCTATAAATTCGTTCTTGCTTCTAACATATGCTAATAATTATACTTGTTATACCATTGATAAAAATAATTAAATACTTGTTATTGTCCCTTATTTAGTCATATTTCAAAACTTTGTCTCAACAAAAGCTTAAACTTGTTAAATTTTAAACTCAACAAATATTATATATAAAATTTTCAAACTTAAAAGCATTAACTTGTTAAATGCAACAATTTCATAAAAATAGCCAAAATTAATTTAAAATTTATAAATAAATTTAAAAATTAATTATTTATCATTTTAAATTAATTTCCCAAGTGTTGAAATTATTATTTTTTTCGAACGCAAGTTCCAATTCATATTTTAAAAATACTAACTTTAATAATAAAAAATAATTAAGTAATTTAAAATTAATTAATACAAAATATTTTATTTAGCAATTATAAAATTCACTTTTATGTGAAAATAAAATTCACCACTTGAGAAATACAAAATTCGTTATTTCACAATTTCCAAATCAACCATTTTGAGAAATACAAAACTCACATATTTTGCAAATATCAGTTTTTTATTTCGGAGAAAGGATAATAATACAATAGCTTATAAGTTTGCTGGGTTAGTATTTGCCTATCTAATGTTTGCTTTTGTGACGGGAATGTATATATAATTGATTATGTAAATCACGTCATTTTATGAGATCGATAATCAAATAAAAAAAATGATAATACAGAGAAGTAAATTTTATAACCATTATTTATTTAGTTCTAATTCAACTCGAATAATAATTATTTTTTTATTATCAAAATTTCATTTTAATCAAAATAAATCAAATTTATATCCAGTAGAAATTATCAGTATGCTTGGTTTATTCTTTCTTTTAAAATTAAAAATAAAAGATATTTATATATGCACATGAAACAGACATACATCCATTTATTTTTTATAGTTAAAGATCTTTTAATTAATTTTTTTTCCATCTAAATACAATTTTAAACTTACCAATCAACCATAGAAAATGATACCTACTAAAAATAAATTCCAAATTAACTTTTCTCGAATTTTCTAACATGTCATGGGTCCGATTGATGAGGACAAACAGATCAAAAGTTCCTTCTTGTGGCTTGTAAGTAAAGAAAAATCATTTTCATTTTAATCATCAATATATGTCGGTAATGTTTTGTTTCCTTCCACCTGTAGTTTTCTACTTTTGAGATTAACAGGAATTTAAATTAGCATATCCAAATTTTACAAGTGGTGCAATCGAAGGGCTGCCCTGTGTTGTGTCACTGCTACTAATATATAGAACAGGCGCTCTTCCAAATACAATTTATCTCTTCTTCTACTTCACTACGTTCTTAATTTGTAGTAACAAAATTGGGTTTTAGTACTTTTTGGTTACTTATGTTTTTTTTTTCTTAATTTAGATACATTAGTGGGTTTATTTTGAATTGGACACATTTATCTTCCTATTATTATAACAATAAATAATTTAGTTTAATTATTATTTTTATTTTTATTTTTAATTCTAAATAACTTTTAACAAAACTTAATATTATATTGTTACTCATTTTTTACAGGCGGAAAGGATAAAGAAAAAAGTAAAATTGATAATTTTCTTTTAAATTTTGTCAAAAACCATTTAACATGCAACTAAAATACTAGAACAATGAACTTTTGATTTAAAATATGAGAAATAAGTAAATTGTGACATTATATAATAGTATCATATAAAAATGGAAGTAGTAGAGCTTTCGTTTATAAACAAGTAACTAATTATCTTGCTCCTGACAAAACATTGTATGTAATTTTTTGTCGATAAAAAAATTCATTTTATACAATTTCTTTGGTAAATTGTTTAATTAAACGGAGACAACACCATAAAAGAGGCAAATCAGACAATTACATGAAAATACGAGCAAAATAAACTGAAGGGAAACAACCCAAATAATAATTGCAATTATATTTTATTGTACATTTGCGTCACATGATATTAAAAAACCAACTAAAAATATTTTTAAAAAATAATAAAAATAGTTACTTTAAAATATATAATTATAAAATTAGTATATTTTTATACCACCTCATGCGTTTTCACTTTAAAAAAAGGATTAATACATAATTTTATTTTAAACGACGTTTAATTAGATGTAAATTTAACTATAATTAATTAAACTCATTTAATGTTGATTTTCGTTCGATTAAAATACATTTAATGTTATTAAAATGTTATTTTTGTTGTTATAAGTTTTAAGGGTGTAATGGAGAAAGAGAAATCACTGGTACAAAAGAGTTGAAAAGATTCATTTTCTTTACTTCAACAAAATGAAAAATTTAGACATTGCTTCGGATGGTTTTAGGAGATATAGGTTGTATCATCATGTTCACCATAGTTAACCGCATTTTGATTTTTTGGAAAAGATTATGTTTTACAAATTATTCATCAAAAAGAAATAATTAAGTCCCTTATGAAAACAAGTGATAATATTCACATTTTTGTCGAGATATAGGATTTTTTCTCACGATTGTAACAGTTGCTTACTGGCCATATTGAACAAGTGAGGCTAGGTCAATCTAAGGTCTTAAGTTCATTCAAGTTAAGGAAAAATAAATTGCTCTTCGAGTCTTACTTTACAAGTTGATCTTCGGAAAGCAACTTATTCGACAATCTTTGTTTTTATCTTTTTGTTTTCTTATATTGTCAAGAGCCATGTCACGTCAAGCAAATAGTTTTTTCAAGTAATCGAATCAAAACGGAAGAAAAGACTCAAAAATCAACTCTATAAATTATCAACTCCAGCAAAAAAATTACTTGGATTTTTTCCAACTCTTGAAATCAATTTTTGTTATATTTGGGTACATCATCAATTAGATCGCATATTGACGTATGATTCTAGCTAAGAAGAATTAAAGGCACAATTGAATAGAATGTTGGAGACATTATTCGATTATGTTCTTTGCTTAGAAAAACACATGTTTTGTTAGTTAAGAATATAGACGAAATTTTAAAAAATTATTCATTTTCATCAAAGCAATAATTAAGAATAAATATAATTTACCACATATTGATGAATTGATAGATCAACTTGAGGATGCAATTTTCTAAGGGTCAAGTTGATCTATCAAAACCACTTTTTAAGCACAATATTAGCACTCTTGAGTTTTGTAATAACTTTTGGATCAATAAAACTTGATGTTTTTTTGGAATTATAGATAAAGCTAACATTCGATCCAATTCATCGTTGTTCATTAACGAGACTCAATCTACTCAATGGTGTAGATAGTGCAAAACTCATAGGAAAACTACATTGAAATGATTAGAGATTGATGATTTTACTTGAAGCTCAAAAAAAGTGAATTTAAAGATCAAATACCTCGGACACACTATTTCGAGAAGTTCAACAGTAAAAAATATATAAGTCATGTCATTCCTTTGTAAGGTTGATTACAACAATATTACTTAGAACATAACTTTGTATTTTCCTGTTATACACACTCACTTTTATATATTGCATATAACTTGCATTGTTGGGTATTTAGTGTTGTGTCATCCTGTTAGGAACTTTGTTTGTTATCGTGATGTCCCATTGGAAAATTTGTTTGTTGGTTGTTTTTTCCCAAAAGGGACTCGATGTTTTTCAGTTTTTGAATTATTTTTTTTGTGGTCTTTGATGACCAAGTTTTCTCGTTCACTAACATTCTTATCGTTGGCTTGTCATGGGCTCGTTGGATACTCAACACCCCTTTTCCACCTTAGGTGGAAAGTGTGTAATAGTTATTACCCTTGCTAAGGTATAGCTATTACCTTTTTCACCTGGCCAAAGCTCGCCACAATGGGCAACGATATGGGTAGTGACAGGCTAGCAAGGAGCCGATAAAGGTCCTAAAGGTTTGGAATTTTCTATAAATTTTCCTTTCTTCTTTTTTTTTTCTTTAACCATAATTTATAGGGAGACTCTTCCCATTTGGCACCAAACTTTCTCGATCCATTCTTAGTCCATCTTCCTTTTGAGTGGTGGGTTCAAGTAATAGTCTAGTATCTATATGATGTAGGACATCAGAGAGGAAACTTTCTCATATTTTCTAAAACACTAAGTTAAGTGTAAAAAATATGAGATTGAGTGAAAATTTATTGATTGTTAAAATGATCATTGGCTAATGAAGAACCACATCATTTCGAAAAGTATCTCTCAGTGCTAAATTTCTATATGTCAATTGGCAGTTGTAAGAATGCAATAAATCATATAGATAAGGAGCCTAGTGGTCATCTACTATGTGTAAGTTGAGTATTGTGAGGTTGCAACGTTGAGCATAGGTAAAAAGTCTTTGTGTTGATGTATCAGGTGTTAGTTGGGTGTTATGGGCTCACAACATGTATGCATGTTAGAAGGTTTAGTCATCAGTAGTCGAAAACATCACATAGTGATAGAGCTTTGAGGATGAGCTTGAATCTTCTTGGATTAGGTGTTATAATGCCTGACTCACATTATGTGTGTTGTTTTTATGGTGTTACATTAGTACAATTGTTTCAAATTATGGAACTTTCATATGATACCAGAGTGGGTCAACCCTATTTAGGCTTTACCATCTTGGCGTTTGATTCAAGTGTCCTATTGACATATACATATACCTTTGTATGTTTGTGCCTTTGGCTCCAATAGACGAGGTTGTTATTGTTCTGTGAGGTTATTTATCTCCATAAACTAATGTCGATTGCATCATCCCTATTTTCATGTTCATACTTATTTTCTTTATGCATCTCTCTCTTAAAGTATACACTTTATGCCTTATCATCATTATAGGATTGAATGTAGATTGCATGTGTGATTTTTTTATGATGTTTTCTAGGTATATATTCTATGAAGTATGAAATGTATGTTTATTGCATATATCTTTTTCACTACTTCTTTCTATACATAGTGTGTTAATTGGTTTTCCTATTGTATCATTCAATATGCAAGGTTATTTGTTCATTTACTAGTATTCTCCTCTACTAGTTTCTTTGACATGCTTTTATATGTGTTTTTCTTGCTTTTTACTTGCTTCTTCTATGTATTTTTGCATAAGTATCACATCACATGATTTCACCATGTAGTGTTAAAGTATTGGGATTTTTCTTTCTACAATCTTATCATTCATATGTCATATCTTATAAAATGCATATTCTCTATGTTACTAGGTAATTCTTTCTATTTGTCTTCTTTTGTTTAGTGTTCATCTTTGCATACTCTTCCTTGTCTTGTGCTTTAGATGTTTTTTTTTTTGGGAAAAATTGAAGTTTGTTACAAGCTTGAGTTCATGAGTGTTGTCTTTTCTTTTTTCTATACTATGTTTTTTTTTTTTTGGTTTACTTTGTATATTTGCATATGATATAGATTGTTTACTAGTTGTTAGGACTCTTAACTTACATGTATTGTTGTAATGAGACTAATATATTTAGTTGTCATTCCTAATGTTTGAATAGTTCATTAGTTGGCTAGTAAAAGGTTTGGATTTTTCACTTTGCTGTCATGTTTACTACACCATCTATTATGGATATAGTTTCATTTTGTGATGCTAATTGTATGATCATAAGAGCACTGTTTATTTTGTGTTTATTTGGGAGATTGTTTGATTTCTTTGAAATCCTCTAAGCAAAAAAGGTGGTGCAGTATTGAGAGTGAATATCATTCATTCTATGGCATTAGCATTTGTCGAAATAGTTTGGCTTAACTCCTTGCTTGCAAAATTGAATATCTTTTTTTCTAATCCTCTTACTCTTCTCAAGTTATTAGTGCTAAAGTACTTGTTCACAACCCTATTCGTGCTCATACAAAGTATATAGGAGTGGATCATCACTAAGCATAAAGAAGTGAATCATCACTAAGATTTAGTTCTTAAAGGTGATTTGGTTATTAACCATGTTTCAACTTTTAAGCAAAGGGACAAATTGATTTATTAAGCTTTTAGTATCTTTACATTTCTTCTTCAACGGTCAATTTGAGAGGTGGTTAGTTTTGACTGTTCCTTAGAGTATCTTTATGTTACAGCTGTTAGTCCACGTCTAATATCTATACTAGTTGAGAGTTTACTTGTGTAGCTACAAATTGAAAGATATTGCTCCATAGTATTTTATATTATTTTGGGTATACTAATTAAAAGATTCTTCTTCTTGCTTTTGACTATCTTGTTTGTATCTCTTAAACTTTGAACAAAGGACCCACGATAATAAGTTTATTGAATTTGGACCAAATCACAAACCACTTTTAGGAATATATATATATATATATATATATATGTATGTTATAGCGTAATTTATACATAGAATTTTATTTTTAATCTTTTTTAAAAAGAAAAAATATATATTTATTTTGTTACAATGAAAAAAGATATATGCTTTTAACGTTTAAAATAAATAAATATATATTTTGTATTAAAAATTAAAAATAATTAAATAATTAGATCATTTATTTATCCTAAATATTTCTCCAACTAATTAAGATTTACTATTTCAATTAACCCAGATAATAATAACAATAATACTAATGTGTTTTTTCTTGTTGGGTCAGAGTCAATGTGAAAGAACAACCCGAATCAAGAAAAATATACGGGAAAAAGGAGAAAACTATTAGGGAGAAGCAGTAAAGCAGCTTCTTCATCCAAAGCATAATTTTCTCGCAAAAATGTACAAAAAGCAATATTCCTCATTCCTTCATCTCAGAGTTGATGTCAGAGACAGAAAAACTTGTTCTTCACAAGGAATTGTAAGACCCAAGTCATCGTAAACAAACCCAAATTCATCCTCAGCTTGTTGTAGCAATGTTTGGAACTCAGGGCGGGTCAAGAAAGAGATTGGAACAATGTACCTGCTTCTATTTTCTCCAACATAAACCACAAAATGTCCCTTTGGAACATCCAAAGGAAGCCCTTGTTCGTCATAATGCTTTTGTTTCCTACCCAAACTTGAACACCTCTTGAGGATTTGTTTAAGCATTGCTGCTTGAGACAGCTTGCTCTGTTTTCTGATGGCCATTTTTGAAAATAAATAAATAAAAATTAACTAACTTGTTGATTAACTGGTGAAAGAAAAAGGTATGATTTTTAGTTTTTATTTTGTAAATAAAAAAAGAAAGGTTTGTGAGAATGAAGTTAATGGTACAAAATGAGCGTTTGGGTATTATTTATAGGGAGACTTATGAGGTAGGATTAGAAACAGAGTCATGTGCGGGTTGTTGGCGGCCTTGAATTAGTAGACAAACTAAAGGTTTTTTTGGAGTCTCTCCCTCTTCTCAGCTAAAAGACATTGCTTGAGGCAGCCAATCCCATTGGGGTGTACTTCTCGTTGTTTCTTATCCAAAGACCAAGTTGCCCACCTGCTTTTTCCTACTCTCTTACTATGATATCTGATATATTGTTCTTTAAAGGGTGTATAATTGGAGATGTGTAACCGCAAACAAGTCTTCTTGGTCAGAGAAACGTAATACGCCTATAGTTTGTCCTATGCTCCAACATAACCACATGACCCTGTTTCTATTGCTAACACCTTACACTGATCTCATTTTAAATAATCAACTCTCGTCTCCCTCCCTTAAAACCCAATAATCTGCGCAGCCGCCAATTATTATATATTGAAATGACATTAATTACCTTCTGAAAATGGGTATTAGAAAATCATAGAAGAATACTTTAAGAAGCACAAGAATTCAGTTTCGCTTGTGAAGAAGTTTTTGTCTCTAACATCAACAGTGAGATGTTAATTTTTTTATTTTTATTTTTGAGAAAATAGAATTTTATTGAAAATGTAAAATTTAGATATAAAAAAAAAGCATAAATCTAAATGCATCAACAATCAAAATTGTTAAGCTAAAACTAAAAACCTTAAACTTTTTAACTTTCTCTCTATTGTAAGGTTCTTTAATCAACTATTTGACTATTCTAACTGATACATTAATCATTCTTTAAAAAATGAAATTTTTATAACATATTATAATCTTCATGACTAAGGATCTAGATAAACATCTAGATTAACAATAAAACACAAAATTTACGGACATAAATATAACATAGATCATTATAAATGAATAATTAGATGAGAAAAAACCATCATAGAGCCAAAACTATATAAATATGTGTTTTTATTCAAAATAACTAATAAGAAAAAAAATATATAAACTGGTTCCTTAGAAGACCCCTCTCCAACAAAAAGCAAATATAAACTGGTTTTTGGGACATAAGAGAGAGAGAATATGTAGAGATTATTAAAGCTGCTTCGTTTATTTCTCTCCTATGTCTCCTCTCTCAACAGTCGTACATATATATATTTGAACACAAATTTACACTCGTATGATGGTACAACATGTTGCTACTCCAAACTCGTTGAATTTTCTTCCCAAAGATCAATTAGATTGCATTCTCTAGAGTCTTGACAGAAGGTTGGTGGGTGGGGGGATATAAACACATCAGTAAAGTGTGACAGAACCACAGCATTTTCTCCCTTTTAATGAAAAAACAATCCTACAATCTACTCAAACAAATAACACATGAGAGTGTTTAGCAAAAAATAAATAGGAAGTCACCACAGAATTCTTAATACAAAAAAATAGATATAATACAGGTACCTTACGATAGCTATTGTAAAGGCTTTGTTATGTGAATGATTGAACTGCTGAAGAGGTAGTGACCAAACTTGATAGTAGACCAACCATGACAGCATTGTTGTATGTGCTTGGCTCAGTCTGCATGGAATTGTTCCGGAAGTCGATAAATGTTTCATTCAGGAATGGCCCACCCACAAGTGCCCCAGTTGCAACATTGGGATTGGGCTTAGTCGATTCGAGCCACTTGAATCCATCAGTGCATCTGTCCTTGGCATCTGCTGGGATAGAAGCGCCCCTGTGGTGTACATACTGGGGGTATTTCTTCCCATAACCAACAAGATAGCTCATTTCCAAAGGATTGTCTCCCAAGACGTAGTCAGCCTAGAAGAGAAAAATAGATGTGCTGATTCAGTTTAGAAATGAATGACAATTTCCTAAACGGTTACCATTGTTTTGCCAAAGACGACAGCATACCTGAGATGTTACAAATTTCCGGATATCTGCTGGCTTAAAGGATTTTCCACTGCATGAGATCTTTGCTGTCCGAGATGTAAGCATGTAATCACTGTAAATAGCAGCCAAAAATGCAGAAGCTACAGGATGCTGCAGAGCATTCCATTCACTGACCCATATAAGACCATCTGCATTTTAAACGATGGTAAGCAAAGAAGAGGAAAAGGACAATAATTTTCGTAAGAATTCCGAGGTGAATAAATCATACTGTGAATTTACTAAAATATCCAAACTACTTTCTAAGTCAATTTATGCATGCTTTTGGCAATCTGCAAATAGCTACATGTCTGCTCATTACCACACCACAACACCCCCTTTATTGAGTTCATAGGTGCAACTCAACCATCACGTAGCATGCAGTATAGTATGGAGTAAAATGTTGTGATTGGTTAATTCTTAAGACACTCAAACCAAAATTACAGGGACACATCAAAGAATTAACAAAGGTTACATGAAGTCGAACAAAAGCTTCACCATAGGATTACGATGCTCCAACAAAAAACAACAAAGAGGAAAAACAAGGACAGAACAATGGGAAATGGAGGAAGCAGGGAATAGAAGTCCATTCATTATATATTAACCAGTATTAAAATAATATTACTCTTTGTTCTGCTTTTTGTAGCTGTTGGAGAGTCATGTAGGAGGCCACATATAACAGCCTCAGCAGTCTTTCTGTATTTGAGGAGGTCACGATTATTTAAGGTGCTTTTGTCACCAAAGAAGGTTAACCTGGACAATAAAACCTGCATAAAAATTGCACATTTAGTCACAAACCTGAGAAGACATTACTCTACAGCTGCAGAATATATCTTAAAGAAGCCACAGATACATCGACTTAGATTATCTAGATAAATGACAATGTAATGGATTTGTTAAATCTTGCATTGAGCTCACTATAGTCCAGGGTAAAAAGAATTTCATCAAACCTAAAGTTTCTAAAATGTTTGTTGTTTACTATAGAATTACAATTTGAATCACAGCACTTGTCATGGCCCTCAATCAAATGGAATATCAAAAGATGTCTTAATCACAGAGTTGAAAATGTAGGTTTACCAAAGTTTATGAAATAGAATCATTCACCTGGGCCCCTGCAAGCTTGTTATCCCAGCTAAACCATGTTGGATTTCCAAAGCTAGCATAATTTTCACCGTTATCCCCAGTCACATATTCCAGGTATGACTTATCTCCTGTTGCATGATAGAGCCAGCTTGCTGCCCATAAAAGCTCATCTCCATATCCCGTTGAGTTGTAGTATTTCTGAACATCAGGGATGTTAACACTGTATGATTCCCTATACTTGTCAGCAAAAGTAAACAATTGTTTGGCATGCGTGAGGAGTGTGCTAGAATATTTGGGATCGCTTGTCTTATACACCAGTGATGCTGAAGCCATAGCTGCAGCAGACTCAGCCGCAACCTCTGTTCCTGGAACAGATGTGTTGATCTGCGTGAGTGGTCTCTTCTCGGTCATAGCTTCAGGCCTATCCCAACATTTATGATCCAGATCAGGATCACCCACCTGCACCAGAAGTTCAAATTTAAAAAATAGGATGTATTTTAGAAGTTTCATATGTATTAAAGATGATAACTTCTCCGGTGTAGCACTCATTCAAATTAGCTCTTCGACCTTCAACCATACATTCATCAGTCAACTCCATAAATCATAATATGCATAATACTAAAACTAAATTCAGAAAAAACATTGAATAAGTTTGAGAAAATGGTAAGAAGCTTGGCAGGACTATGTTACAGAACTATAAAAGGTATAATCTTACAGCAAACTTTAAGAACCCATTTCCATATAATTCAAGGACATAAGAATATTGAAACATGAACAACCACGCACTAAACAAAAGTGAGAACATTTGCAGGATTTATTGAATGAAAGAGACCTGAATATAGAGCACATTTTCGGATGGATGAGCATTAACTAGGTAGTCAGTAATCCATTTCAAAGAGTCCTTAGCAGGATCCAACTGCTTCACCACATCCATTTGATCCCCATACTCAAGAATGGCCCAAGACAACACGGTAGCAGTAAACGCCATTGGAAAACCAAACTTCATGTGATCTCCAGAATCATACATTCCTTTAGACAGATCCAACTTCACCTCACTTCCATCTTTTAGACCAGAATCCCCTCTCCATTTAATCTTGTTATTCGTCAATTTACCAGCTACAACAACAAACAGACAAAGTCATCTCTTAATCAAGCCCCTTAATGGCCACTTTATCTACTCATATGACACCATAAATAAACAAAAAAAAAAACTACTGAATCATAAATGCAAAATTAGATAGAGTCTAAAGATAAAATAAAAGTAGTAAAGAGAAAGGTACATTTCTGAATGTCGAAGAATTGCATAGCAATTCCGAGAGCATCGGCATATTTCTGGGAAATGGCACCAGGAGGCCCAGGAACAGGAGCTGCTTCATCAGATTTGCCCCCGTTTTTCTCCTTAACTAATAGCACGATGCCACTCACAAGAAGAGCCAATACAACCAACACTAAAAGCCATCCCCAACAATCTCCAGACCCTGATTTCTCTTCCATGTTATTAAGCTTCAAATCTAGCTCGAACTGGGTTTAGAAGGAAAAATCTTTAGGATTTGGATAAAAAGCACAAACAAAAATCTAAAAAGTTGTTTTTTTAGATTAATAGTTTGCGTAAATAAAGCAAACTGTGGTTGAGAAGAAGCTTTTCTTCAAGTTCATTGTGACTAAAGATTTGGATCTCCCTCGCTGTAAAATAAATGTTTTTGAACAAAAAAAAAAAAGTTACCGGGTTACTGTTTTGTACTGACATTGGCACCGACAACAAGCCTACTTTTTGTGGGGGTATGATCGGTTTCATGCAAAACTTTTGGAAAGAAAAAACTATTATAATTTATAATAATAAAAATAATATTTATAATATTAAATATTATTTAATTAAATAATTTTTATGTTAAATTTTTTTAATAATCAAAATATATTAATGGAATATAAATGATTTTATTTTTATATTTTTAAATTTATGGAATAATATTTTTATTATTTTTAAAAAATAAATTATAAGTCAAATTTATTTAACTTGATAATTTAAAAAAAAATTACATAAGTTTTATTCAACAACTAATTAGAGACTCACTTTAAAATTGGTTTTAGAGAAATTATAAAAACTAATTCTTTAAATGTATAACAATAAAAATAACACTCAATAATATTAAATGATATTCAATTAAATGACGTTAAATATTGAATAAGTTTAAATAATTATAATTCAACAAAATTCAATTAAATGAAATTCAAAATAAAAATATGTATTTTAACTATTAAAGTATATAAATAAATATGAAAAATATTAATTTTATGATTAAAAATTTTAAAAATTTATTTTTGATATTTTCATTATAATAAAATTAGCATTAAAACTTAGTCTTTGGTGTATTATTTGTTAATTTGACTACATGAGATTATATTTCATTTCTAAAGTCTTTCGAGTCTTCTTCGAAATAATTTCATAAAACAGTAATCTCACATGTTATAATTAATATTTCTCTCTCTAATCTCTTTAAACACTTGTTTACTCTCTTCGTTTAACTTGGACACCAAGAAAAGTATTCCTTGAAAATAATCAGAAGAGTTTTCACTCAAAATTCATAATTAATCTTTTTTAAATAAATTGTGAAGTTATGTCAAAACTTCTTAGTTGAAACTATGTATTAGTTAGAGATTTAGTTTCATCATTGAAATGAAGATTGTTAAATTAGATGAAGTTAAATTTGAGCAAAAAAATGAAGGAAGATTATCATGATTGATGCGAACATAGTGCTCATTAGAGTGGGTTCTCGAGTCTTCTTATGCCCTACCCTTTGTATAATGTGTTTCGTAACAAGATGGAAACTAATTTTAGATGGTGGTATTTAATCAAAAAGCTCGACCTGGTGTCTAGTACAACATACAACCCGATCATTGACCCATAATCATAACTTGGCATTTGGATCGATGAGTCTATAAGTGCGAGCTTTAGTCTGGGTTTACCCTTTGATTGTATATTATTGTTTGTTATATATACTAATTTAACTCTTTTACACATGTTTACTTAGAATTCTTATGTAATCCTATATATATATAATCAATGTGTCATTAGAAAACGATAAGTATTATGACTCTTGGCATGATAGTTATGACATCAATTTAAGATCTAAACAAAGAAAAAATATATTCTTTGAGAAAGATGTAACTTTAAGTAAGGGTGACGCATTATTGGTATTTAGAGGTTGATTCAACTTAGTGTGTTATGGGCTTGACAATGACTTTTTCAAGATAATGCATTATTCAATTTTCTAGAGTCTTATGGTAAGCCTCATTCATTAACATGGGCAAAATATAGTATTACCTCTTGTTTAATGTCATTTCAATAGCTATAAATAAACCAAGTACAAACAAGTAAAGATTCTTCTTGGATATCACAACATAGATAATTATTTTCTAATCAAGTCATGCAATTCAAAATACTAAGAGATGATCATGTGAGGCCCAAGAATTAATCCATCAATTGACTTATATGATATCAAATTGATTGTATTTTTTTATTGTTGAACAAAATTCTAGTAAATTTTAACGGGATCAACAAACTTTTTTAGCAAGGTTGACACACTACGAGTTAAGCATATTTTACAATTCAAAAAATCATCCATATTGGTAATCCAATAAAGGAATTAATCAGGTTTCTATCAAATTCATAAACATTCAATCTAACTTTTCAATGAACTTTATTGAACTCATTATAGTCATGATGAAATTAGCCAATTGCATGTGGTGTGGCATTGAGACAGTGAAGCACATCAGAGTAACTAGGGTGGGTAGGTAGGGGTTATGGTGTGTTGGTATGGGTGTATAAGGGTGTTTACGAGGGATATTATAGTTGCCAAATTGAAGTGGTGATTTAGCTTTACTAGTTCGAGACGATTCTCTTCACAGATTGTGTCTATGATTATGGACTTGATTTGGAAAAAAGACCTTAATTGACAACTTTGTGTTTAGATTGTTTGATTTAGTCATTGTTTTGACCATATATTATTCAACAAAAATTTCCTCTTTATCATTTTGATTGTGCATAAATGATATTTGTTGAATAAAAGTGGCCATTGTAGATTTTAACTCTGATAATTCATTCATGAGTGAATCTATACGAGAGATCATTTATTGTTTTAATGCTTCAATAGATGTTTCATTTTTTTCTTTGTGAATTGAAGACAATGTGTTCTTGTTCAAGCTCTTGAATCTTTAAAATAGGGAGATAAAATTAAAAAACTTGCAAAACAAAACAAAAATTGTGTCCTGGACCAAGCTTGGTAGTAGGAATGAGACGTTTATCAACAAAAGCTTCATACAAAATATTCTTACTAATATTATAAAAATAGGGCTCTTGAATAGGAGAATACCTAAATATCATTTCAACAATATTCAATTTAAGATGAAAAATGAGTCATTACGATTCTCTAAGTAACTCAACGAGGGTTTTCTGAACCCCCACCCCTCCCCTTCTGAACCCTTACCCTTCCCCCTTCTTGCAATAAATAAGCCACGTTACTTAAGGGCTCATCTATAATAAGGAAGGAAATGAAGGAATCTCAATTTTATGACAAATCTAGTCCGATGACTCATCATTCTAAGTAAGTAAGCCACATTACTTAAGAATCATGTAATAGCTTTTCTAAGTACAAGTGCATTCTCCCTATAACATCACAAGTCTCAATGGAACAAAGAACTTACCTTATTATTACCTAAATGAGGAGATATACTATGAATTTACCACTTACTTAGATATGGCAGAAGTAGAGCCGAGGAACAAGACTCCCTTTGTAGAAAGTAACTACTTTAGTGTATTAAGAAAAGGATGTTCCAATTGAGTGAAGATTATGGCTTTTCATCTTGAATATATATTTTGACTAGACTTTCATCTTTCTTTTATTGGCAAAGACATATCACAAACAAGGGAAGTCAAAGCGGTGAGGATGCGGCGAAATTCCCTTCTTTCTTTTTCATTTAATGAAATCCTCTACAATAACATGGTTTCGACCTCTCGTCTCAAAATAAATTCCTTAGGTGGACATTCTACTGCTGGACAGCTATAGAAATAGGACTTTCATCCAAATAGATGGAATCCTATCCTTTCCTTTTTTTGTTTTTTTTTTCAATTGTCGAGGTTTGTTCGCAATTGCAAAATAAAGGCACTAGAGTTCTAGTCACTACCTATTATCACTTAGCGAGGCCTTTCTAACCCTTTCTATATTTTTAGTAGAAATAAGAAGCAATAAAATGGATCGATTATACCACTGTGAGTCTTTCTCAAGGAAGAACTACCCTTATTTAGGGTTAGGGAAGAAAAAATCTCCGATCGAGAATAAATAAATCATCTTTCTCAAATAAAAATAAGTCTAATAGGTTCTATCGTTTATATGGTTATTTTTTAAATGGTGAGTTCCTTTCTATATACTATAGCCCTTATTTCTCATTTAATCAATGTTATTGTGAACTTATACAGTTCGCACTCTTTCGTCTTCTATTTGTGATTGAAACCCTGACTTTCTTTATGACATTACTTCTTTTTTTATCTAGGCAGAATTTTCTAATAAAAAAAAGTAGCTTTTGAGATAGAGTTTTTATGGTTATAGTGACAAGTGGAAAACATATCAATCAATTTTTAACGATTAAGAGAAATAAATTTTTTCTTGCGTTGGCACCTTGGATGAAATCCTTATTCTTTCTATGTTAAAGTTTCTTTGCAACTTAGCTTATTTTAAGTACTTATTTTTCTTTATTTAGCTTATTTTAAATACTTATTTTTCTTTCGGTGAGTGAAAAGCTCTAAAAACCTTAAAAGTTTTTAAATTAAGAAAGCTGAGTTAAATAGAAGATTCCAATTTCAGTGAAAGCCCATACTCTAACAAGTTGGAAAATGAAGTCTTCAATTTGAGTTGCTATTGTGACCCTCGTTCTCAAAACTTTCAAAGATAGCATTGAGACTTTTCAATAAATACCTTGACTGATAGAAAAAAACAAGATCGAAAGGCATTTTCCATTCATCTTGATTTGGGTTTTTTCGCACTATATTTCGATCTACTTTCAATTTTTTCCCTTTCAAAAACAATGTTTTTCATAATTTTTTTTTACTAGATAGCCCACAATGATGGGATTCTATTGGTGGTAACAGTTGTAGATGATTAAAGCAACAATGCATGGGTCATTGCATGAAAGACTCAATAAAATTGTGGTGTCTAATGAAGGATGATTCCTACAGATTCAATTAGAGGGAGCAATAGGACTTGACAAATTAGCGAAAAGAGAGTTCATACTTGTCAATTGTGTGTAAGAGGGACGTTGGGAATGATGGTAAGCAAGTTGGACAATTTTGTGATGTTTAGATTTTACGATGGTTCATGACTTTTGATGGAGGTATTGATTGTAGTCCATATGGAAGGAAAAAAAAAATAAAAATGTTAGGTGCAATTAAATTTGACAAATACATTAAATATTTTTGTGTCTAAAATTTGATCAACTATTTGACCATTTTTTGGCTACACAAAGTATAGGTAATTTTGCCTATAAATAAAAAAGTTTTTACTTTAGAGAGATATACTAAAGAAGAGAAGTAAACTAAAGTCAAATGAATAATTTTCTTTGATGAAAAGTAGTATTGTGTATGTGAGAGTGAGAGAGAAAATTTTAGAAAAATATTTGAAATATTTTTTAAAAAAGAAATAGTAAAATAGTAAATTTGTAAGATTTATTTCAATTTATTGTATTGTTTATCACTTTATATTTATTAATTTTATTAGTAAAAAAAATAATTTTTAAAATTTATCTCGTAGATATAGTTTAAATTAAAGGGTGAAATTATATTAAATTATCGATATCGTTATTTTATTTTGTTAAATTTATTTTATTCTTACTTAATGTATCCAAAGGCATGGGTCAGATAGCCGCGGAATTCAGATCTCAAAGTAGGGGTCTTTGCTTGGGATGATAATGGTCGTCTGCGGTGCTGGCCCTGACTGTAGGTAACAATTGTTGATTTCTTATTTTTTTTATAATTAGAGTTATTTACGTGTCGCTTGTGTTGTCAGCTTGGATATGTCTACTTTCTTTCTTTTTTTGCTTTAGTTTCTGTTTGGCCGTCGAGAAAATTCATTCTGGGAGAAGGAAGCTATTCCGCATTCTGAGGTTTCTTCTTGGTTTGAGTCAAGTACTGGAATAACATCCTGGAAATGGTATGCTACCCTTACGTGAGGCTTAGACGTGTAGAGGCATTAATTGTGTTTAATTCTTAAAATTATATTGTATTTTGTGTGTGTCTGGATTAATACCTTTTATTTTATGTATTTGCATTCAATTGAAAGCTAATCTAACCCTGGAAAACATGTGAGGGCAATCTTCCATTTATAAGCGTTCATATTTAAATACCATTAATAAAATAAGGTAATGTTAGTTATTTTTCATTTTTTTATGATAAAATATAAAAAATTGATTTACACAATAAATAAGCACATAGAAAAAATGAAGCAATTAGTAAAGAGCAGCTATAGCTTAGTACCGGGTGATATCCCTTCTACCCTGGCTTATAATTATAAAGGAGAATGAAAAATTATATTATATAATACCTAGGCAGTACGGACATGGTAATTATCAAAATAAGAGATTTTTCAAAAAAAAAAAAAAAAAGTTTTAAAAAACTATAGCTTAGTACTGTAATTCCATTACATCTCTCATAATTTGTAAGCAAAATGTGATCTGTTCGTTTCAACTTTAACTGTGTTTAAGTACTAATAAAATACCCATAATTTTTTAAAAAAAATTAATTTTAAGATTGATTTGTGGTATAAATGGTATAAATTATGTATTTATTATCTTAAATTCAAGTTTAAATTATATATGTATATTGTTTTTTTTATTTAATAAAAAAGTAACTTAATGTCTGTTAAAAAAACCCTAATATAATTAAAAAAAGCGCATATTTTGTGGGAAATTAAATAATTCGATTCATTTTAATTTGTTTACATATAAAAGAAGTATTTAAAGAATGAATGCATCATACAAATATTAATAATTAAGTTCTCGATTTTTCTTAAAAATTTCATATTTATTTTTAAATTAATTTTTAAATAATTATTATTATAATATCAAGATATTTTAATAAATAATTATTTTAATTTTAATTACAAAATTATATAATTAAACAGTAATTTAATTTTAATTCCTTTTCAATTTTCTTAATTTTTTTAAAAATTGTTTTCAAATTTTATTACGATTTACGGGACATAAACACGTAAATAGAGGTGTCTAAAAATTGGATTAAATCGGTTTAAAACGAAAAATCAGACATCATCGTACATGATCGAACAGTTTTATAAATAAAACAGTTTAATTTGTATTAAGTAAAATCGATTTTCAAATGATTTGGTCTGATTTGTATTAAGTAAAACCGATTTTCAAACAATTCAATCCAATTTAAATAAATAATTAAAAAAAATTAATTAAGCGTATATAAAAATAACTCTTTCCCCTATTTCATTCATCCTCGCGCTCTCCTATGTGAAGTGTAAGCCCTAAGCTAAAATTGTAACAATATCCTCGTCGTTGTTGTTGTCGTTGTCATCATCGTCGTCGTCGCCGTCGCCCCTACTTCTAACAATAGCCAACCATCCTCGCATCACCTCCGTCACTTAGGAACGAAGAGATTGTCATTTTCTTCCTCTCTTTCCTAGTTTCTCCTTTTTTTATTTTTGTGTTCTCTTCTTTGTTTCTCTCTTACTTCGTTTGCTTTCTTTTTTTTCTTTTTGTTGAGCCATTTCGGAACAAAAAGACTGTCATTTTCTTCTTCACTTTCCAATTTCTACGTTTTTTTCTTTTTTTGTGATCTCTTATCCTTCCTCAATCCACGACATTCTTTATTTGATATATATATATAATATAACCTTAATCTAATATATATCTCCATAGGTTTGAATTTATCTTAATTTTAAATATTTTTTATAAATAATGGTAATTTGTGTAAATAAGATATTGAGATTTTATTTCTTAAAGTCTAATTTGTTTTGGTTTTTAATTTTGATAACAACTTATATATTTATATATTTAATAATAATATCTATTTATGTATGATTTGATCAGCATCATATTAAATTGTATTATATTAAATTGTTTAAAATCGTTAATTAAACCAGATCAAACTATTTATTTACGATATTTTGGAGAATCAAACATTCTGATACGATTTGGTTTAAACAATATGAATATTTTAATTTAATTTAATTTAATTTATTTTATTTAAAATCGGAACAGACCGTACACCCGTACATGTAAATAATACTTTCACTTCCCTCCTGTGGAATCCCACTTGCAGAGTTATAGGCGTGTTTAAATTAAAAACATTCACACATAAATTAAATCAAAGGACGAAACAGAAAGAAAAGATGCAAAACAAAAAATAATTTGACAAATTACCTTTAATAACACCAAAAATTCAATATTACAAATGATAGTTTGATTATTAAAGTAAATTTTAATATTTAAAAAATAATAATTTTATCATAATTTAAAGAATAAATAATAATATTATAATAATATGAACAATTAATGTTATATAAATATTTTATTAAAGATAATTTTATCTAAAAATAATTGTATAAAGTGTAATTAATATTAAAGATAAAATTAATGTTTTATATATTTGTGTAATAATAATAATAAAATTTATTATTACAATATCATTACCCTAATTTTAATTGTTATTATTATAATTATTTTTAATAATGATAAATTTATTTAACAATAATAATATTAAATTGTAATTAATTATAAATTTTATATATTTTATTGTAGTATAAACAAAAATATTTGTGTTAATATCATTAAACATTTATAAATATTTTAATGATAAATTGAATTTTAGATCATCTATTTTAAATTATGTTTTAAAATCTGTTTTATTAACACGATCACCACATATTTGATTTAAAAGAACCATCACATTGTTAACAACTTTATATTATAAAATTTTAAATAATACGTTATGTTTATGGTATATTTAAAAGACATGATTTAACACAAAATATCAAAAAACTATTAGTTAATTTATTAAATTTCTATGACATAGGCAGTTGTTGCTTGCTTAATTTCAAGGTATTATTTTCATCGTTAAATTTGAGGTTATATTTGTTAGGGTGGGGTATTATGACACCAAATTTTTATTTTTTTACATCTACAAATTTATTAAAATATAAAATATTTTTTACTTTTAATATATTTTATTTCGATGCAATTAAATTATTTGCATGTATATTTTTACTTTACATTGAAAGAAGTGTAGGGAAAAAAAATGTGGTGTGTGAATAACCCATCCTATCTGTTATTTCACGAAACACTTTTAAACGGCAAAATCGCACAGAGAGCTTTGCTTGTGGACTCTTACATTCTTCTACCCGCTCGCGGTCATTTTTGGCTTACCGATATCTCTGCGCGCCGCCGAACTGCTTGGATTCATCGGCTATTAATGATTACTCCACTTCTTTTTCGTGCTTTCAACTAATTCTCATTATATCATTTCGGCTTGTGCTTATTTCGCTATCTCATCCATAGTAAAATCTCAAGGTTCTTGCAATTTCATTTTTTGTTTTTAAATTTGTATATATTTTCTAGTTTACTTTACTGAATTAGTTATTAGAAGTTCTTAGGTTTATAATCCCTCTTGAATCGGATATTTTTATGATACTTTTAACAATTTTCGTCGATATAAATTTTGAGGGCGCCTAATTTCTTGCTTCTGTGTTATTTAAAAACTGTTTGAGGTTTATTGAAACTTGATTTTTCGCTTTTTTGATAGTTATCGGAAGTTAGACAAAAAACTCGGGTTATCAGCTTCTTGTTTAATTCTTTTTTATTGGCCCTAATTTCGCTATTTAAGCTTCGTATAGCTTGATCATCCTCTTTGCTTTGTGTTTTCAGCGAATCTGATTATGTGCTGTCTTGGTACATTAGCATTGTGTTTGGCTATTGATAAAACTGAGGAAAACAAAGTGTGTTTTCGTTTCTTAAGGTTTCATTTAGTTTAGCTTACGAGAATCTTCAAATTTCTGCTCATTGAGCTAGATCGTCAATTTGAAATGCAATTGTTTCTTTGGTGATTCATTTATCTTCTGGATTAATATTTTTTTGCTGAGAGATTCATGGGGAAGAAAAGAACCTATAGTTTGCATAAGTATAGTTGTGGTTCGCATGACGAGTTAAGCAAAAAATCTTGTAAAAACATCTCGTTGTTCTCAAAGATGGATTGGTTTTATTTATTTATTTTTTCATGTTTTCCTATCACCTGTTTACTATCGCAGAACCAAGTCAGACTGTAATATGAAACTAGTTTTTATTTTCTGTTTGTCATAGCAATGCTTTGGAGTTCTTAGGATATTGAAATCTAAATATCTCAGATCTCTGTTCAGTGATTTATATCTATGGTAGTTGACTTCATGCTGGTTTTTTATGTGCTTTTACAATATGGAAACTTAGATATTGTTTTAGTAAGCTAGTTGGGAAAGCATCTTCATAAGAATATGCTTTTGTGATGGAGAGCTATCTTGTATGGACTCCATCTTGGGTTTGTTATTTCGGTTGCTATTAACATGTTTATGAACTTGACAAATGATTAATTTCCATCTACAGATCCGTAGTACGAGATGATAGGATCCTTTTTAACCAGAGGTCTCGTGTATGTTGCTGTACGACTCTCTTTTCATTAATGGTTGGAGTTACATGTTATTATCAAATTTGACATTGTCAACAATGTTTCAGAATGGTTCTTGGCTATGCTTATCCAGCGTATGAGTGTTACAAAACTGTTGAAAATAACAAGCCAGAGATTGAGCAACTACGCTTTTGGTGTCAATATTGGTATGTTTAATATGCATTGATATTTCTGTCATCACTGGTCTCCTAGTTAATTCTTAATAGCAAATTAACTTCCCTTTTCTGTCTCAGGATATTGGTGGCATTTTTGACAGTTTTTGAGAAATTTGGTGATACTTTTGTTTCATGGTAATTGTTTCTAATTTGAACCTGGGGAATCTTTTTTCTTTAAAAAGTAATGCATATTTCATTATGCACAGGGATGGAACCAAAAATTCTAGTATGGGTATGCTAGATGACAAATACACCCTTATTTGTATTTACATTTACATATGTTATTTCAAGTTGTGATAATTTTATTTGGCCATGACCCCTGCCCTAAACCTCTTTGTTCAGTATTGATTATGCAAATATATATCTCATTTTTATTCCATTTTTGAAGGATTCCAATGTATAGCGAAGTAAAGTTGCTATTCATTGTTTACCTGTGGTATCCTAAGACAAAGGTATGGTTACTTATTCTGGTTCTCTAATGACATTAAACCCAGTTGGTTTGCTTAATATTAGCTGCTTTTCCTTTTAGTGATGACAGCTTTTTTTTGTCAGGGGACAACTTATGTGTATGATTCCTTCTTTAAACCATATATTGCGAAGCATGAGAATGAAATTGATCGAAACTTGTTAGAACTAAAGACTAGAGCTGGAGATATTGTAGTTTTATATTGGCAAAGAGCTGCAAAGAGCTGCCAGACTAGAATATTTGATATACTGCAGTATGTTGCCGCACAATCAACCCCAAGGCCTCAACCATCTCAGGTAGTTGTCAAATATGATTCTAATATATGTTGTATCTTTTATCGCTCTGACATAATACTTTTTTTATTTAGAATTTGAGTCAAACTTTCATACCACTTATTGATGCAGCATATTTTGCTGGCAAATAATATGAATTTTTGGGTGCATTGTTCTTCCAGAGCAGGGTAGTGTTAGAAGTAATGTAAAACCTATTTTGCCTTACTGATTTATTTTAAGGGGGGGCTTTTTATAAATTGCTATTTGTTTTTCATTTTTATAATCAAGTATTTTAAATTTTCAAAGTGGAAACTTGCATACTTATAGTTAATTCGTTTTTTTTATATTTCCAATCTGCTAAGATCTTTTGAAGATGTTTGTGTATCTCCCCCCCTGCATCAATTGTTGTGGTTCCGTATGGCTAATTTGTAGGATTGTATTTGAATTAGGTACTTGGTTAAGACTTGAAACTTAAAGAGTAGTCCGTCCTTTATTATTAACATCTGTATGTATTTTGCTTAATGGATTATCTATCGGTTAGAATTGGCATCCATTATGGGAGACTATGACAGGCACTTTTTTTGATAACTTTTATATCAAAATTCCTCTCTTTCTTGTGCCTTATGGTACTAATGTCTCATGTCCTAAATTTTTTTGGGATGACAGCGACAAGGAGCCCGAGCTCGGCAACCTCCTGCTGGTCAGGTACCTCCTGTTGCTCCAAGTCGCCAAACAGCAGTTGGTACAAAACATCAGCAGCCTGAAGAACCAACTTCTCCAACCTCCAGTACAGCTTCAAGTCGGAACCAAAAGGAGATAGCAGACGAGCTGGCTTCTTTACAAATCCCTAGAGAAGCTACAGAAGCAACTGCTTCAAATTCTCAAAACCAATCAGCCAGTTCAAGTACTCATATGGCAGCTGCTGCATCTGAAAAGTCCAGCAAATCTGCCCCGGCTGAAGTTGAACCAATGCAGATGGTGGCATCGCCTTCTTCCTCACAAACTGAAAACGTAAACCCTTCTCCAAAATAGACGGTCATGGAAGAAACCATTCGGGTTACTGGTGGAAAATTAAGGAAAAGTCGTTCTGCAGCACAAGGAAGCAATTCTTCTCAATTAAAATTAACATAGCTAGTGTTTAAGTGGTAGGTAAACAGTGTGTATAGAATTAATGGTTAAGACGTAAATGTAAATTTGTTGCTCTCTAGTTTTAATTAACTTTTTCAAATCTTTGGCAGATAAAGTGGGGTAAATAACATTTTTTATTCCTGAACTTCGAATATAGTTGCAAGTATAACCCTTCGTCCTTTTATTTTATTTTATGTAAATAAAGTCCTCTTTATTTAATAAATATAAGAAATATTATGGGATTGAGCTTTTGGATTCATGATGGTAGGGTTGAAGAGTCATATCATTTGGATCACAAATTAATCTAAAAAATAATTAATTAATTCACATCACCATAGATTGCTTAACAAATTGCTATTTGGCCCAAGAGCAATGGTGGATTGTGATTTAACTTTTCAGGAATGAAGAACCAAGACTCTGAAGAATACAATGTGCATGAGCTCATGCTGGAGGGGTTTTTCATAATCCTAGTTTTTATATAAATATTATTGGAGCATTACAATATGTGAGGTTAGATCTCACGGTTGTAGTCAAGAAAATGTGCCAATTCATGATTGTACCTGGTTTGGTGTTAAATGCAACTCGAAATATCTCAAGGGAAATCTTCATCGTAGCTTAGTGTTTCAAGTGATTCAACTCTACAAGGATTATTTGATGCCAATTGGGGATCAAATCCAAAAGAAAACCAACATATGGTCTTGTTGTTTTTCTTGGACCTAATCCAAAAATTTGGTCATCCAAGAAGCAAGCCTCAATTTCTACATCCAGAACAGTGGCAAAATATAGGGTTTTAATTAATATCACTATTGATATCATATGGGTTAAGACACTCCTTACTGAGCTGCGTATTGAATTTTCTACACCTAGCACATTATGGTGTGATAGGTTGAGTACAGTATCTCTTGCAGCCAATCCAATTATTCATTCAAATATTAAGCATGTGGAGCTCGATTTTCATTTTGTTTACGAGAAAGTGTTGAAAAAACAACTTCTAGTGAAATATATACCTTCTGTTGAACAATCTCAGACCTTTTTACCAAAACCCTTACCAGCATTACAATTTGTCCCTTTGAGGAAAAAACTCAGAATCTTCATTCAACCAATGAGTTTGATGGGAGGTATTATAGTTGATGACCAATTGTCATCTCGGTATAATTCATCCGGTGATAAGAAGAAAGCTTAGGCATTAAGTTTGTTGTATCATCTAATTATTGCACATGCTAGGTTCTTAGTTTGGTACATGACACTAATTCTCCTACGTGTGAGTATTGTAGTTGTGTAAATCATTTTACGTCTGAGTGTTGTAGCTGTGTAAATTATTTTCTTCCTATGGCTATATAAAGGTCACTAGAACATATAGTAATAGAAATTGATTCTAATAATAGAAAGATCATGAGATGTATTTCAGCTTGTTGCTTGCATTCTTTAGTGGTTTTCCGGTTCTTGCTTGAACTCGTTTCAAATAGAATATAATATAATAAAATAAGTTAAAAATATAAAATGTTAAGTTTTATCAGAGATAAAGATTCACAAGAAAAAATGTTAGAGGTAATATTTTATATTGATTAAAGATAATATTATGTTAAAATTTATAAAGGTATGAGTACGTGATTGATTTAATTTTTTTAGATTGAAATTTTATGAACATTTACGGGCAAGAAAATATTTCAGTAACGAAATATCTAATTCTTTTGAATGAAACTTTAGATTTTTTTTTTACCTTGATATAAATATTTATGAAGTCATATTATGAAGGCAGAAAATTACCCACATGATGCACCACGGTCAGCTTTTGTCAATGAAATTGACAATGTTATTGAGAATTCATAAAAGTATCCCATGTTGAACTCTGAAGAATATATATATATATATATATATATATTAGTTTGAGAGTTACAAGGTTTACGACATGAAAATTTAAATTTTATAGAAATGTTGATAGTGTTATTGTTAATCGTGGATATCTTTAAAATCTTCATCATATTTATGAAAATTTTGTATGAAAAATTATAATTAAATACTTATATTTTATACTAATTTTTTATTAAATACATATAATTATAAATATTTATGATATTTATTTTCATCAATTAATCAAAAAATTATAAAATGAGTAACTAAAATATTTGAATAATTATTTAGACTAAGAATTGTAATTCCATGATTGATATGAATTACGTAACTATAAATCGTATACAAGTTATAAATAATTAGAATTGGGATTGTCGGTCCATAAGTATCGAAAAATGCTCAAAGTGGCCCGTCTATATTGTGTTTTGTTATCACTATTAAAATTGAATTCTAAAAAAAAAGACAAAAAAAAAAGAAGGGAAATGCAATTAAAGTTACTATTTGCGAATACACACAATTAAGTAAACTAGTTAAAGACACATAAATTGCTACATGTATTTTTAAATTTCTCTTTTGTTCAATTGTGTCTATAAGTTGATTTTTCGTGTACAAAATATAAAATCTATTTATTTTATTTAATATTTTGTTTTTCTTTATGTAAAGTTAGTTGTTACAGATCAATAATACACATACGTACATAATTAGATATACTTTGTATGTAAATATATTCACACATACATCTTACGGAAAAACCATACTCTTGAATAGTGAGTACTTTAGGTGATGTTTATAAGGGGGATTTATAAGAGGAGACTGTGTGGTTGTGTGTTGTGAAAAAAATAGCATGCTTGAGTGTTAAGCTTAAGACTATTGTTTTTGTGTAAGACACAACACTATGAAATTGAGTTGAGAAATTGTTAATTGTGTGCGATATGTGGGTGACTATATGTCACACGTAAACGATTTGTGGATTATGATGAAAGTGTTTTCCACGGTGATTTCTGGTTGTTCGTGATTGAGTTTTTTCCTCAAAGTTGATTATTTCTTTCTTTCACATTATTGATTCACGATTACTGATCACACCACATTGGACGGTGTTAACTTTGGAGGAGAGTCAGGTTCGTGTATCAAACTAGGTTATTGCGGAGATAGTAAGCGAGGACATCAATAGGTAGTTCGGATAGAGGTTTCGATTGATAGAGGTAATGAGTGTTTTTATTTTTGTCGGTATGGTAATTGTTTTATTGCTTGGTGGATTTGTTTGTGTAAAACACCAAACCTGTTATAATTTATATAAGCATCTTAAAAGGAATTTTAAACAATGTTTTGAATTGTAGGGATGTAATGGAAAGTTTTCGTGTGAAAAATCGGATCGAATGAAAAAAAATGGAAAATATCTTTGTACCTCGCCCCTAACTTTCCACTACCATCTTGCCATACCCTCGCTACTAGCTTTGGTGAGCTTGGTGATGAGCATCCAAATTTTTTGTCTATAAATAGCTAAATCCTCCCCTCCCCATTTCAGTTAAATATTCCTTGTGCTCTTTCTCTCTCTAAATTTTTTCTTTCTAAAAATGTTCAAATTTTTTGGTACATTTCGAAGTATATTTCGAGGATGAAATATCAAAAAGTTTGGGTTTAGAAGATTAGTGGTGGAATAACTTTTCAGGTAAGGATTATTATTCTAAAATTTTAAATTGATGCATTATTTTGATAAATAAAATGTCATGCATCATATGTTTTGAATAGAAGTGAAAAAATGGATGCCATAATTTTATAAATAATGTTATAAATATTGCTTAAAATGAGATACTCATTATAAATATTTTATTGTGCATATATTAAATTTTTTTTACATATAAATGAGTATCGGATGTTGATATGAAATGAACATTGAAAGTGTGATATGACATCTGAGAATTTTATACATGCAACATGAGAATGGTTTTATACTTAGGGAGTACACATGTATGTTGTCTTAGAGAGTATGGTACCCATGGGCTACTATTTGTAGTAATTTGTTTTTGACAAACTATAAGTACGCATTGTATACATATGTATCTTTGGAGATATTTCGTCTATGGGTATATATGTAATTGTGGATTATTGTGGTCATGGATTGTGACTGTTTAATATTGTGATGGATTGTTAACCATGGTTTTTTTGCTCACACATGAGTCTCAAAGTTAGACCCCCCGTTGTGTTTAGAGATGCTCTTGCACGGGCCTCAGAGTTGGACCCCCCATTATGTTTGAAGCTTATCGTCTATTGTGGTTTTGTTGATTGCACGTGGGCCTTGGAATTGGACCCCTATTTTTTGGAGTTGATTATCCATAGACGAAGGTCTATATGATGTTGAATTGATTGATACATATGTTGTATGTATTGTGATCGTAAATAGAGTCGAAGGTGGACCCATATGCATCTTGGAGTTGGACCACGCATGTGTCCATGTATTTAGATAAACGATACATATAGGGTTGCATATCATACATTGGATTTGTGTTGCATATCATTATTTTTACTGAATGAATAATGTTTTGGGTTACTTGTTATGTACACTCCCTCGCTTCTCCAAAAGTGAGGAAGTATAAGTATACAATGGTTTTGTGATAAAAAATATCCCCACATTGTACAATGATATTGATGATGATTACCCTTTATAAAATTTTATTATAAATAATATGCATAATGAATAATTGTTTATTAAAATAATATTTTAGAGTTGACACCAACTGAGCTATGTGTAGCCCACCCCTACTCTTTCCTTGCCTTTCAATTGTGTTATTCAAAATAATCGTGGTGACGACACGAGGGTTTTATATAAAGGTTTCAAACGTTACCAGGTTTGACATCATTATTTCATTTATTAGCTATTATAATTTACAGTTACGTAGGTTGAGACTTTGATGAATTTTAATTGATATATTAGATTTAAATTTATGAATTTTGCCTTTTGAATAGAAAACTTCTAAAGGATACTCGAATCGTTTATGAAATTGATTTTTTCATGCTTATTAAAGAAATTTCTTTTAAATATAATTTAAAATTGACCCACTTTTATTTCACATGCCCATTTTTTAAAGTGTGATAGTTTGGTATCAGAGCATGATTCTGATCTCTTGGGAATAAAATTTCTTTCTAAAAGTTTTTTTTGTCTCAATTATTTACTCGTACAATAGCCAATAAGAAATGTGTGTAAATTAATTACACTAATTAATGATTGAACACGGGAGGAACCTAAGGCAAAAAATTGAAATTACTACCACAAAGAACTGTAATGACTCATCTTCTTTAAAGGAATGATGAATTTCGTTATTACTATAATATGGTTTCAAAAAACAGGACGTATCATCTATCATTAAAACGTGTTCCCACAATTTTCTTTTGATTTTATTGAATAGTTGGAAATTTTATGAATGATTCATTGATTTGAACCGACTATAGACTCACAACATTCACTTTTTTTGCTAAGGTATAGTAGTTTCTCATGAATTGCAACAGTCATTCATTGAATTGAACAAGTTAAACTCGAAACAAATTCGTCAAAGTCTCAACCTAATGATTGGATCTGGCCAGTATTACCATAAGGCGATTCATGTCAAATTGGATTGCAACCATGGATGAGGTTTGCATTCTACTTTCTACTTTGAGGCATCAAATATTTGAAGAAATTTTTTGAGGCAAAGTCAATAGTCTAGTTGATGACTCTATGAAAATAGTCATTAACGCACTTTTTTTACTTAATATTTACTTTTTTATTTGATAAACAGTATTTTTATGGAAAAAAAATTAAAATACATACTTTTTAGTGAAAAAGGGGTGAAAATATAAATTTTGAATTTTTCTGGAATTTTTAATGCAGGACCAATCAGAAGCTACCATGTGGCATACCACGTAAACAAATGAGCTGATTGGGCAAGCCACGCAGATGCCACACAAGCATGAAGAGAGAATCACGTCACATTGCATGTGAGGAAGACGAAACATGCGCCACGTGTTAGCACGACATTCAATCCGAGTTCAGAAATCAATCAAAGTGTCATGCCACTTATCACCACGCCATTACTCTACACGTTCCACCTGTGCGCCACACCATCCATTCTCGAGAATCAAGTTGCACCACGTGTTGCTTACTCGGTGAGCATTGACTCTGACCAGTCTCCCCTGCCACGCGTCGCTCCCTGATTCGCCCAATGAATTTCCCTTGCCACGTGTTGCGCTGTGATTAGCTAAAATTGTCAATTTTGCTTGTTTTGATTGTAGCCCTTGATCTGAAGCTGATCGTACGATCCAGATCGCATCTGAGCTTTATTTAAGCCCTTAATCATTTCATAAACCCTAATTGGCCTCCATTAGCATAATTTTGATCGGTTTTTAGAGCTAAAAAGAGAAAAAAATGTAGAAAAATTCAAGAGATGACACAATTTGGTGGAGATTCAAGAGGAGATTAATTCTACAATTCAAGAAATTGATTGTTTTCTTCTTCTACTATTTTTTTTTATCATTTTTATGTCTTTCTTTAAGAAAAATATGAGTTTTATTAACACAATTATGTGTAACTAATTTATTAATCTAGAGATCTTATGAACCCAATTTTTACCATGTAATTATCTAAAATTTTACCCCAATTATAATTATAATTTAATTATATTATTTAATCTAATTTGTATGCTATTAATTGTTTAGCCAAAAATTTATCTATAGAGGGAATTAAATAGATTTGAGAGAATTATTTAATTGTTTATCTTTATTAAATAACATACATAGTTTTTAGGTAGAGATGTATGATTCTTATGTATGTGATCTATAATTGATAAACTTAATGAGTAGTATACAATTTAATTGGCATGAGAGTTGATTAAATTAATTACTATATGGTGAGTAGTTTACTTGAGAGAGAAATACATGTTAGATTAGATTCAATGATCATGCAATTAATTGATAATTATATTGGAGATATTTTAGTGATTCACATGTTTAGAAAATTAGGAGATTAAGTATTCCTATATATTTTATCATATATCTTTTTAGTCACAAAATCTTATTTAATTAATTATTGTTATTTACTTTTAGTTATTTTAATTTTGCTTCCTTAAAATATAAAAACACCAAAAAATTAATTTTTATTATTTTTAGTTTTAAAAATTAATTTCTAATAAAATAATCTTCGTACAACGATATTTACTTATCATTATATTACTTGTTACGATACGTATACTTGAGTATTCATTGCACACATAATTTGTGTGGCGATCACTAGCTAACAATCACATGAAATTTTTTGATAACCAAGACAACCTTTTCAAGAACTATTCTTCCAACCTAATGAGTCAATTTGGTAGCCTTTCTAATAAACAATTAAAACCCACCACTACTACAAAAACAGACATTAAAGTCGAGTTTTAATCGACTTTAAATGAAAAGACTTAAAATTTTACTACTACGAAAAGGGGTATTTAAGTTGATATGTAAAGTCAGTTTTTGGAAAAAATTGACTTTTAATGAATTTAAAGTCGGTTCGGTGTAGAACCGACGCTATCCATGTAGGACGTAGCGTTGACTGATGTGTTGAATCAATGCTACACGTGGATGTAGCATCGGTTCCAGGTGTCAACCGATGCTACGTCCACGTAGCATAGCGTCGGTTGACGTGGTGAACAGACGCTATCCACGTAGCGTAGCATCGATTGACACCTAGAGTCAACGCTATCCACATAGCATAGCGTCAGTTGACACTTGGAATCGATGCTACGTCCACGTGTAGCGTCGGTTGACGTGTCGAACCGACGCTACACACGTAGATAAATTCTTTTCTCTTCTTTCTTCCACAGACAGAAACTATTCCAAGTGTTGTATAACTCTCAAAAACTCAAAACCTCTTCCACTTCTCCTCCACTCTTTCTCATTTTTCGGCCACCTACGACCACTAATTCCAATGTCGATTAGTGGGTTTTCTTCATCTCTAACTAATCTTTTAGATCCCCTATTTTTTTGAGCAAAATACTCAAAAAAATTATATTCATTTCTCACTTACAAAACACAATTTTTCTTCATTTCCTTCATTTTGTCACTTCATTTACTCTTGTAAGTATTTCTATTAATCCTACGCACTTATTATTCATATTTTTTTCTGTTATTATGTGTTATTATTTATGTGTATAATTTTTTATATTTCTATTATTATGTGTTAATATTTATGTGTATAGATTTTTGTATTATATGTAGGTTTGTATTATAACATCAGAAGAAGAATATGATGATCTTGAATAATATAGAACAACAACATGCTAATTTTTCTACTATTAATTAATATTTTATTTTTCAATTATTTATATTATTTAAACTATTTATTAAAATGATTTTATTTTTTTCTGCTATTATTTAGTGATACAAGTTTTAATTTGGGTAAATTTTGTTAAAAAAAAAATTTTAAGTCGGTTCATGCGTTATACCGACTTTAAATTTTAAGTCATTTCATTTAAAGTCGGTTCATGCGTTGAACCAATTTAATTTTTTTTTTACATATTTAACTTATTTTCTATTCTACTTAAGAACCTATATTCAATGACATATAAATTAATATAACAATTTTGTGATTATTAAGATTTTTTTAAATAAGTACACTACTTCAAATCACAGATATTTTAATGAGCATCATATTGTTAAATCATGTCTTTCTCATTTTATTTTAACATAAATAAATAAATTAAATATCAACCTTAAATCGCAATCATAAATATATATATATAAATTTATTTTATTACAAAATTATTATACAAAATCTACATAATAAAAATAATAACATACATAATACAAAAGTTTATACACATAATATACAAAAAATAATGCAAAGTGAATAATAAGTGCGTAGGATTAATAGAAATACTTATAAGAATAAATGAAGTGACAAAATGAAGAAAAAAAGGTATTTTGTAAGTAAAAAAATGAGTATAAAATATTTGAGTATTTCGCTCAAAAAGATAGGAGATTTGGAAGTTAATTTAGAGAGGAAGAAAACCCACTAAAACGGTGCTGGAATTGGTGGTCGTAGGTGGCCGAAAAATGAGATAGAGTGGAGGAAGTGAAGCTCAGTTTTGGGTTTTTGGGTGTTGTTTACAGCACTGTAAATTAAAAATTGTGTCTGATGGGGGAAGAAAGAAGAAAAAAGGAAAAATCCACATGTGTTAGCATCGGTTGACGTGTCGAACCGATGTTATACATGGACGTAGCATCAATTGACATGTAGAACCGACGCTACGTCCACATGTAGCGTCAATTCAACACATCAACTGACGTTATGTGTAACATCGATTTTACAACGAATCGACTTTACATATTGACTTAAATGTCATATTTTGTAATAGTACTCGTAAACCCTTAATCTTCATCAATCAATATGAGGAAAGGATAATGGCATAGTGACAAAACTCTAAAACAAGGATCATAAGAGCAAGTCTTCACAATATCTGATAGGAGAAACCATAAATCAATGATGATTTTATTTTTCTAAACAACTCTTAAATAAAAATTCTTTTTAACACTTATATCACCCATTCTTTCACTTCTTTAACCTTTTTCCCATAGTTAAATCTTATAAACCCCTTACATGAACTTTACTTTCTAAATAATAAAATCTATGTCCCTTATTCGAATTTTTTTCCTTTTACAAACATTTGTTTGATTTTTAATAATTATCAAAGAAATTTTCTTTTAAAAAATTTATCTTCTTCAAAATCACATGCCACTGTTTCAAAGCGTGATTATTATTATTATTATTATTATTAATTATTTAATTTGAATGATGAATTAGTAAAATAAGGGTTTTTTTTCATTGAGATAATATCATTAATTTTAGCTAGTGTTAACATATATGGTGTTCGTGGTAGAGTTGTGTTAAGATTTTTTTTTAATTTTAGAAAATAGAATTTCATTAAAGATCAATAAGTACAATCTAGATAAGAAATCATCAATCTAAATAAATCAATAATCAAAACTGTTAAACCAAACTAAAAACATTTTTAAGCACGTGGAGAAAATTTTGATTTTTTATATTTCGCTCTATTGTAAGATTTTTTTAATGAACGGTTCAATTGTTCCAATTGATATATTGATCGTTCTTTAAGAAAAATGAAATCTTGATACCATATTATAATTTTCATGATATTGAAAACTATAAATCTAGATTGACATTTTATTATCATCTTATATGAATATCTAGATGAGAAAAAATCACCCTCTAGTAAAACCTAGGTGAGAAAATAATACAAATATGTAGAAGAAGATTTCTCTCTGTTAGAAAATAAAATTAACTTTTTGATGGCTTTATAGAAAAAATAGTAGAATAAAAGTAGCTAGGGTTCACTCTCTATCCCTTTAAAATAAGTGTTAAGTGTTAAAGAGAGAGTTACCAATATTTTTTTAAGTTTTGAGTACGTTATTTTATTTACTTCATACTACTACAAAATGTGGCATTTAAGTCGATATGTAAAGTCGATTTTTGAAAAAACTGATTTATAATAAATTTAAAGTCGATTCAGTGAAGAACCGACGCTACATATACAGTCGGTTGACGTGTTAAACCGATGTTACACGTGGACGTAGCGTCAGTTCTACGTGTAAACTGACGCTATCCACATGTGTAGCATCGGTTGACACGTAGAACCAACACTACTACCACGTGTAGCGTCGGTTCAACACGTCAACTGATGCTATACATGTGGATTTTTCTTTTCTCTTCTTTCTTCCCCCCATCAAACACAATTTTTAATTTGCAACGCTGTAAACAACACCCAAAAACCCAAAACCGAGCTTCATCTCCTCCACTCTTTCTCATTTTTCAGCCACCTATGACCACCAATTCCAATACTGTTTAGTGGGCTTTCTTCTTTTCTAAATTATCTTCCATATCTCCTATTTTTTTGAGCGAAATACTCAAATTTTTATACCCATTTTCTCACTTACAAAACACCATTTTTTCTTCATTTCCTTCATTTGGTCACTTCATCTCTTGTAAGTATTTCAATTAATCTTAAGCACTTATTATTCATTTTACGTAATTTTTTGTATATTATGTGTATAAATTTTATTATATGTATGTTATTCTTTTTATTATGTAGGTTTTGTATAAGTATTATGAAATGGAAAAGATATAATTCAACAATATGATACTCAATAAAATATCTGTGATTTGAAGTAATGTAATTATTTTAAAAAAACCTTAATAATCACAAAATTGTTATATAAATTTATATGTTATTGAATACAGGTTCTTATGTAGAGTAAAAAATGAGTAAAATATGTAAAAAAAAACTTTAAGTCAGTTCAACGTGTGAACCGACTTTACGTACCCGTGAACCGATTTTAAATTTTAAATCTTTTCATTTAAAATCAGTTCAACAAACCGATTTTAAAGCCCGTTTTTATAGTAGTGTAAATATCTTGTATTAGAAAATTTCTTATCTTTCTCTCAAAATAAGGTATTCATCTTTTCTATCCAAAGAGAAGAAACTTCATTTTAATTTTTTTAGGAAAAGAGAAGAAAATTCATTAGAAATAATGTATTTATGTATCTAGCAAAATATGGTATGTAATTGAACAGATTGTCTGTTGGTTTGTATTGTATGTGTGTCTACTAACTGAGTGCTTAATCCAATTCTATATCACCAAACTAGATAAAATTGGTGCTTTAATTTTTTGGATTATTGCTTAGTTTGCTTGTTGTCTAATACTTGTGTTTAATTAGTAATATCTGTCTGTTTATTTATGTTGTAAATTAGCACTTGTGGAAGCGAAGATCGGGTCCAATTTTGGTTGCATAAATTAATAATAATGGGTAACGGCAAAAATATAAAGCAATAAGGAAATTAATGGCACACAATGATTTAAGTGGTTCAACTTTTTAATGTGAAAAGTCTACTCCACTGACGACGGCACACCGAGGAAAAATCCACTAATAATCAAATGGAGATACAACCACTAATTTCCAAAGAGCTTCACAAATTATACCAAGATCCAAAATCAACCCACAAAATATCCCCTCTAATTTACTGGTAATATATAGCAAGATAAATTAACAAACTTGCTATTAAATCAAAATATTACCGTAAAAATGAGAGAAAAATCCACCAATGGAAACAATAATAGACAGCTTGTCATTTAGGGGTTGAAGAAAATGATATGGCTGGTCAAGAAGAAGAGCTTGTGAAGAAACAAATATATTCCCTCTGCTCTACACATATATTCCCTCTGTTCTACTGCATTGCTCTCTGTTTCTTTTTTTTTCTTTCAGCGGCTACTGCTTTCTCTCTAGTGGCTACTGATGAGTCTTCACGCAGAAAGTTATATATATAAAGGGAAATAGGGTAAGGGTTTAATTAACCATTTGGGCTTTGGGCTATATTGGTTTTGGGCCACATTTAACAAATCTCCACCTTGGCTCAAAACAAAAAACAAGTTCTTCAAATATGAAATTCCTCGGATTACCAAATAACCGTCGTCCAAAGCCCCAAAGGGTCATTATCTTTTGCAAACATCAATCAAATCCAAGCAATGCTTGAACTTATTAAATGGAACTGGTTTGGTTAACATATCAGCTGGATTCTCTGTAGTAACTATCTTATTGACAACAATAACACCCTGAGAGACAATGTCACGAACAAAGTGATATCTGACATCAATATGTTTGGTTCTTTCATGATACATAGTATTCTTAGTCAAGTGTATCGCACTCTGACTATCACAAAATACAACAAAAGTATCATATTGTAAACCCAACTCATAAACAAAACCTCTAAGCCAAATAGCTTCTTTCATTGCTTCTGTTGCTGCCATATATTCTGCCTCTATCGTAGATAAAGCAACTGTAGACTGTAAAGTAGCCTTCCAACTAATGGTACAATGAGAAAGAGTGAAGACATAACTTATCAGAGATCTTCTTCTATCCAGATCACCAGCATAATCGGAGTCCACATAACCAATAACACTACAACCAGTATTAGAACTCCCATCATATACCAAACCAAAATTAGATGTACCTCTCAAATACCGAAGTATCCATTTCACTGCTTGTCAATGACCCTTACCAGGATTACCCATATATCTGCTGACAACACTAACTGCATGTGAAATGTCTGGATGAGTACAAACCATAGCATACATCAAACTGCCAACGACACTAGCATATGGAACCTAAGACATGTACCGTTCTTCTTCTTCTGATTGTGGTGACAAATCCAAAGAAAACTTGAAATGCGCAGCTAACGGTGTACTCACAGGTTTAGAATCTTTCATGCCAAAACGTTTAAGAACTTTTTCAATATAACTTTTTTGAGTCAAATAAAGCTTGCCCGCTTGTCTATCCCTGTAAATTTCCATGCCCAAAATTTTATTTGCTGCACCCAAATCTTTCATCTCAAATTCACCACTAAGTTGAGACTTTAATTTCTGAATCTCAGACTTATTCTTAGAAGCAATAAGCATGTCATCAACATAAAGCAATAAATAAATGGATGAACCATCATGAAATCTTTTATGATAAACACAACTATCATAATCACTCCTAGAGTACCCATGATCAATCATAAAAGAATCAAACCGCTTATACCACTGCCTAGGAGATTGCTTCAGCCCATATAAAGACTTTTTCAATAAACAAACATGATCTTCCTTACTTGGAACAACAAACCCCTCTGGTTGATGCTTATATATTTGTTCTTCAAGCTCACCATGTAAGAAGGCTGTCTTGACATCAAGTTTTTCTAATTCCATGTCAAACAATGCAATCATAGCAAGTAACACACGAATAGAGCTATGTTTCACAACATGTGAAAATACTTCATTGAAGTCAATACCTTTCTTCTGACAATAGCCATTTGCAACAACACATGCCTTGAACCTAGCTGCTTCAACCTTAGGTATACCTTCCTTTTTCTTGAAGACCCATTTGTTTCCAATAATCTTCTGGCCCTTAGGCGGTTTCACCAATTCCCATGTATGATTCTTATGAAGTGATTCAATCTCTTCATTCATAGCAATCAACCACTGAACAGACTCATCACAAGTGACAGCTTCATGATAACTAGAAGGTTCATACACCTCAATAGACTCTGTCATAGATAATGCAAAAGAAACTAAGTTTGCATCTGCGTACCTCTGAGGGCGACAAATCTCTCTTATTCCTTTACCCTTAGCAATACTATATGGTTGCTCATGTTTCTCTTCTGCTACATCATGAGCAGAATCATCTATCTCGTCCACAGATGGCTGATCTGAAGTGCCCTTTTGCACTTGACCAGGAGCTCCACTCTCAAGCTCCACCTACTCACTAACACCGTGGTCTTTATCTGTAACAATAGACTCTTTTTTCTTTTGCAACATGAAAAACTCATCAAACTTAACATCTCTGCTAATCAAAATTTAGGTGACTTGGGTTCAACACACCATAATCTATAACCCTTCACCCTAGAAGGATAACCCAAAAATATGCATTTCAATGCCCTAGGCTCAAGTTTACCATCATTAACATGAGCATAAGCAGGACAACCAAAAACTTTCAAATCAGAATAATTAGCAGGAGTACCAAAGAATACCTCAAACGAAGTCTTCAACTCAATTGCAGTTGATGGAGACCGATTCACCAAATAGCAGGCATGGTTACAAGCTTCAGCCCAAAAGGATTTATCCAAGTCAGCTTGAAAGAGCATACAACAAGCTCTTTCTAAGAGAGTCCTATTCATACGTTCTGCTACTCCATTTTACTGTGGTGTATGACGCACAATGCGGTGTCTCACTATGCCATTTCTTTCACATAACTCATTAAACTGACTGTCACAAAATTCCAAACCATTATCAGTTCTCAAATGCTTGATTTTGTTGTCTGTTTGATTTTCTATACAAGCCTTGAATTTCACAAATTTTGAGAACGCATCATTCTTATTCTTCAGAAAATACACCCAAACATGACGGGAGAAGTCATCAATAAAAGTCAACATATACCGGGCACCACCCTTAGACACAACATAAGAAGGACCCTAAAGATTTGAATGAATATAATCAATAATACCTTTCGTTTTATGGATGGTTGTACTGAACTTGACCCTGCAATGCTTTCCATAAACACAATGCTCACAGAAATCAAGCTTCCCAGTTTTCTGACCACAAAGCAAATCATGTTTGCTCAAAATAGACATCCCTGCCTCACTCATATGCCCAAGCCGCATATGCCATAATCGAGTAGTGTCTGAATCTTGATCTGACGAGGATGAAACTAATACATTGCCAATAACATTGCTACCTTGAAGCATATAGAGACCACGCGACAATTGCCCTTTAATAACAACGAGAGCACCCTTACTAACTTTTAAGACTCCACCTTCAGCTACATACTTATAGCCTTGTGAATCAAGAGTACCCAAAGATATCAAATTCTTTTTCAAATCTGGAACATGGCGAACATCTTTTAAAGTCCTAACAATACCATCATGCATCTTAATTCGGACAGTACCAATACCAATAACCTTGCAGGACATATTGTTTCCTATCAAGACAACACCCTCATCAATAGACTGATAAGAAGCAAACCAATCTCTACTGGGGCACATATGGTAAGTGCAACCCGAATCAAGAATCCAAACATCTCCAGGAGAACCAATAGATACTAATAGAACATTTTCACCATCGGAACCAGAATTATCTGCAACACTAGCAACAGCATTAGTACCAGAAGACGTTGTGACAAATTTTCCTTTACCTTTGAGTTTCGGACAATTTACTTTCCAGTGCGCTTCCTGACGGTAATAGTTGCATTTATCTTTTCTTTTTCTAGATTTGGATCTAGACTTGCCTCTATTATTACTTGTGCTTTTTTCTTGATTTCTACCTCTGACAAATAAACCACTGTTATTATCACTGTTGCTTGTAGACACCTTTTTTTTCAACTCTTTGGAATTCAAAGATGTTTTGACATCTTCCAAAGAAATAGTGTTTCGCTCATATAGCATGGTATCAAAAAAATGTTCAAATGAATGAGGTAAAGAATATAATAAAACTAAGGTCTGATCCTCATCATCAATCTTAACACCACCATTTTTCAGATCACGAATAATTTTAGTAAATTCATCAAGATGATAGTGCAAGGGTGTACCTTCTGACATTCTGAATGTATACAAACGCTGCTTCAAATATAACCGACTGGCCAAAGACTTGGTCATATACAAATTCTCCAATTTAAGCCATAACCCAGCAGGAGATTCCTCATCACCAACTTCGCGTAATACCTCATCAGAAAAGGATAACTGAATTGAACTGAGAGCATTTTCCATTAATGCATCTTTTCCTTCATCGGTCAATTTTTCTGGCAATTTATCCTTGCCTTCAAGTGTCTTAACGAGCCCTTCTTTAACTAATACAGCCCGCATCTTCATACGCCAAAGACTGAAATCATTTCTACCATTGAATTTCTCAATTTCATATTTTGCCGCCATGACAAAAAACTCAATATTAAATAAATAGAAGCACAATCCAGAAAATATGAAACCAATCGGATAATCAGAAGCTCAAAATAAATCCAAAAGAGCAAACTTGATCAGTTCCAATAAATAGCAGAATAACCCAATGCTCTAATACCAATTTGTTGTAAATTAGCACTTACGGAAGCGAAGATCAGGTCCAATTTTGGTTACACAAATTAATAATAATGGGTAACGGTAAAAATATAAAACAGTAAGGAAATTAATGGCACACAATGATTTAAGTGGTTCAACTTTTTAATGTGAAAAGTATACTCCACTGACGACGGCACACCGAGGAAAATCTACTAATAATCAAATGGAGATACAACCACTAATTTTCAGAGAGCTTCACAAATTATACCAAGATCCAAAATCAACCCACAAAATATTCCCTCTAATTTACTGGTAATATATAGCAAGATAAATTAACAAACTTACTATTAAATCCAAATATTATCGTACAAATAAGAGAAAAATCCACCAATGAAAACAATAGTAGACAACTTGTCTTTTAGGGGTCGAAGAAAATGATATGATTGGTCAAGAAGAAGAGGTGGTGAAAAAACAAATATATTCTCTATGCTCTGCACATATATTCCCTCTACTCTGCTGTATTGTTCTCTGTTTCTTTTCTTTTTTTTTCAACGGTTACTGCTTTCTCTCTAGTGGCTGCTGATGAGTCTTCACGCAGGGAAGTTATATATATAAAGAAAAATAGGGTAAGGATTTAATTAACTATTTGGGTTTTGGGTTAAATTGATTTTGGGTCACATTTAACAATTTCCTATTTCTGATTGGTTGTAGCAAGTTGGAGCTGGATTTGGTGAGGCAGCTTATGATATTTTGCTTCTTAATTAGGCCTGTTTTGTTTCTCTTTCTTTTTTTTATAGTTTAATTTGTATATTTGTTATCTTTGATTTTAACGAATTCTTTCTTGTTTGACAAAGAAAAAAAAATGCTGCGTACGTAATTCTAATTTAATAGTTTTGATCATCATTTTCATACTTAAGATAATAACCATTTACTAATCGTGAAAAATTAGTTTATACCATATATAGTTAAATGATCAGGCCTGTAAAATTAATTTTATAAACTTGACATATAACTGGATGCTAATTAAGTGACATGACTTTGTAAAATTATTTTATCATAATTAAATAATTTTAGTGTGAAAGGCATTCTGTGATTTTTTAAAGCTATGATCATCTTTGTGCATTAACGACTTATATTAGGAATTTCGAAACTTTGAGGGTTAATTAATTATATGGGGTAATTTGTAAAAAAAAAATTAAAATATTTATTTTGTTGTAATATATTATTTTTACAAATAAAAAAATATTTAATAATATTTATTTTTAAAGTTATAATTATAAGATAGTATTAATTATTTCATTAATATTAAAGAGATAAATAAATCACCAAAGAGGCACATGGCCTCACATACAGCCTTAAAATACGAAGCAGTTGATAGATAGATTCCTGATCTTCTGATGAATAATTGCTAACCAGTAGCCTACAAAATTTAACCATCAAAGCACATGTTTCGAGCTTTCGGCTGTTCACATAACTTGACAACCAATGATGTCATTTTTACATGACAACTCTTATGATCCTTTATTCTAACTTTTTCTTAATTACCGATTCCTTAATTAGTATCATTACTCTTCACCTTTCTTCATTACCAATTGTCATGTGGAATACACCTATTCTATTTTTTTAAATTTATTAATATATATTTTAAATTTATTAATATTTTGATGTTTTTTTATAACACATTTTTCATTTATAATTAACTTTTTTTTTTAAAGAAAAACCAAAATAATATTAAATTTAAAAGGTAATTTATTAAATTGATAGTAAAAATACATAAATTATGAAATTAAGAATAATTTAAAACAATTAACAGCAAAAATAACTTTTGAATGTTAGAAGTGTTTGTAACTTTTTTGAACACATTTTGTCTCGATACCTTTTGAGCATAAATAGTAACTAATATGATTTATTTGACTTAGTGTTTGTTTGTTTATACTTTTAAGGCATTCTTCTTAAAAACGATTATACTTTTAAGGCATTCTTCTTAAAAACGAACATGAATTAATTTATATGAATTGCTTTTAAGGTTTAAAAAGCAGATTGAGCTTGCTAAAAGAAGAAACACATTATATTTGCTTACATTTGAAATTACTTTTTTTTCTGTACAACTTTTAATAAAAGCACTAACTAACTCATGATATTATACATAAATTTATTCTTATTCTAAAATAAATAGTTTTATAACTAGTAATGGATTGCAAAATTCAAAAGATATTAAGATAGAATTTTTGGTGGATGAATAATTTGTCACAAAATAATAATCATATATCTAATATATATTTTTATTAACAAAATTTCTAATTCAAAAATTTTACATCAAAAAAGATCAAATTTAATGTTATTTAGATTAAAACAAGACTAACTAGATTTATTACAATTTTTTATTTCACTTAATTTCAATTATGTTTAATGATATTTTTATTATTATAAATTTTAATAATATTATTTTATGTAAATTTTTTTTTAATATTTTGAGGAGATTTTCTAAGTAATTGTTTAGTTATAACAGAAATAGCATGATGTATATAAATATAGAGAAGAGTGATTTTGTCGCCTGAGTTGGGGACTACACGTACAGGTATATCGCTTCCACTTGAGCGAATGGTTGGCCAAATCTATATCTGACTTCTAACTACTCCCTAATTTATTAAAAGATGCCTTTTTTTTTTTTTAATTTGTGTTCTATATTTAATATTTCTCGTTTTGTTTTTTAATATGCACTACCACAAGCACACGCGTGTACAATGACCTCAATGGCTGTCTCTCTCGGTCCCTCTATTTGGTTCTTAAAAGATGCCTTTTTTTAATATTTCTCGTTTTGTTTTTTAATTTGTGTTCTATATTTAATGATTTGAACTTGTCAATTTTTTTCCTTATTCCTCTTATGATGGGTTTTATTTTCATTTTCATCTCTAAATCACTGTCAAACTTTTTTTTTCCTTATTCCGACAATTTAATACATTAACTATCCTGTTCATTAACTTTTATAGATATAGAAAATTAAGTTTTTCTTTCTTTCTATTTGGTTCATAAAAAATAAAAAACAAAAACAAAACTGAAGTTATTATCCCTTAATTAATGAGCTCGAGTGACTTTTTACTGATATTAAAGTCATTTTTTATTCATTATTTTTCTATCAATTAACTACTATTTTAAACTTAATTTATACGGTATTAAATAAATTAAATATAATTATATTAAATTATTTTATATAATATAATTGGATAGAATTAATGATAAATATTTTAATAAAATAATTTATATTTAAAATAATATTTATTTTATTTTATTTAGTTTTGTTTAAAATAGTATCAAAATAATTTTATCACAAAAAATTATTTAAATCAATATATAATTATATTTTTTTTACATTTTAAAAATTAAAAAAATATTTTTAATTTGAAATAAAAGATAAAATCATGACACATAATTTTATAATTAAAACTTTAGACGGGTTAAGTAAAATATCAAATACATTTTATACACACAATTATTGTTGGTATTAAATTTCTATGTAATCTTATAATTTTTATTCTATAAAATACAATACTATTTTAAAACCAAATATATGACTACAAAAATTATATAATTATAATCTATAATATTTGTAGGTACCTTCCACGTAGAAGAGGAAGAAAATAAAAATATCGGGTGTAATCACATTTGAAAATAAAAATATTAGTTACAACCATAAATGTTAGGCACAATCATATTTAACAAATATATCTAATATTTTTTATGTTAAAATTTGATTAGTTATATGACCAATTTATGACCACATAAATGATAGATAATGTTTTTGCCTTAGATATACATCAACATATCAAAAGAAAAGAAGCAAAGTAAAACCAAAGGAACAATTTTTTTTTTTAAATAGTGTTGTGTGTAAGAGAGTTGGAGAAAATATCTTAGAAAAATATTGGAATATTTTTTCAAAATAACGAGTTTTGAAAACACTTGTGTGACACTATTTTGAGTTTATCTTAATTTGTTATATTGTTTTTCACTTTGTACTCATTAATTTTATTAATAAAAGAAATTTTTTTTGAAATTTTTCCCGTGAACTTAACCTAAATTAAAGGGTGAATCACGTTAAATTATCAATGTCATTATTTTACTATGTTAAATTTATTTTATTTTTATCTTTATCCTTAATATCCAACAATATTTTGTAATAAATATTGCCTAAGGTGTCTTAGTGTAAACGAAGAGACTAAAATGACTTAATTTAATAATAGAGATATTAGCCCAAGCTAAAAGACCCAAATGTTTTTTCATCCTTTTAACTTACATATTAAGTATCTTTGATACAAATTAATTGGTATTATTTGTTTAGTGATTTTATGGTAAATTTTTGTTTCGTATTAATTACACTTCAAATCATATAAAAAGTAATTGTCAAAAAAATTATCCCCAAAACTATTCATTATAATTAAATTAATTAATAATTAGCACAAAAAACAATTAAATTGAAATGCACCACGATTGGTAATATGGATGTACGGATTGATATTAGACAGTTCTTTAAAATGACAATTCAAATTGATATATATAAGTTGATTAAATCGAAAATCCAAACAAATTTATAAAATATTGATTAGAGAGATTAATATATTTATAATTGTTTAGTAAATTCGATTTGTGTTTTAAAACTATTTATTTTTAAAATTAATTCAAATTATTTTAAATTTATATAAATAATGAATTAATAAATAAGATTTAATGATTGATATAATAATTTAATTCAAAAAAATTATATAGCATTAAAATTAGAATTGTATACTAATTTTTAAATAGAAAAACTCCTAAAATGAGTATATTATTGAATATTTAATAATAAAAGTAATTTTTTATTGATTATAGTAAATATCTTTAAAATAATAAACATTTAGAAAATATAAATTGTATCACTAATTTAATTAACAATTAACGTAAAAATTTAATTAATTAAATGATCATAAATATATATATATATATATAACTTAATTCTATTAAGTTTTAAGTTTAAATTTTTAAATTTTAATCGATCTAATATAATTAAATTTTTGTATTTTTAAAATAATAACCAAGGTATTTAAACTATAAAATAAAAATTTTGATTCGGTACAACTCATTCGATCGGAAAAGTTGGTTTATCCATCATTATATGCACTCATTTTCTTTATAATTTGTCCTCTGCTTTTTTTTTCAGTTAAATACGCTAAATTTTATATTATTGTTTTTTTTTTGGGGGGGGGGGGGGACTAATTCAGTATGGTAAAGGGTGGCGCTATTTTCTGAGTCTGAAAGGTCGCTATGACAAATCTCCTATTATTATATATATAATAGTTATTAACTAGTTTCGTTTTCGTGTTAAATGTTAATTTAAAAATAATTAATTGATATATATTATTTTTATCAAATTTTGACCCTTCTACTTGGTTTTTTTTGTAAAACATGAAAATAGTATTTTTTTTATCATTTGAGATTTACTAAATTAAATTATAATTACTAATAAATAAATTGTCCAATTTTATTACAAATAGTATAAAAAATTTGGTAATTCGCAACAGTAACGTTTATCTCTCCTCTTATATCAACTCATAGATTTAAATTACACAAAAATGATGGTTTAATTAAAAAAAAATATAAAAAGTTTGACACTTCTTATTTTTCAAAAATAATCATAGTTATCATTTTTTATACTCTTCATCTGTTTATTTTTATTTAATACATAATACATATTGATTTCTTATAATTTTTAATTTAAAAAATTTATGTTGTTATGTAAATTTTATTTAACAAATTGTACATATTGATTCAAACTAATTTTCATATTCAATGAATTGGATTGGATCGAATGAATATGATGTACAAATTTGTTATAGATTATAAACTTTATAAACTGTATTAATAGAATTGGATTATAGATTAACTAAATTGTGTGGATTTGATCTTATATATACCTTTATATTTTTAGGTTTATTTTTTTTTTACATTTAACTTAATTTAATTAATTTTTGTTTTATTTTTTACCCATGTTTGATATTTTCTATAACAAACAAAATATAGTATTTGATATTTTTATTATGTGTTGTATTTATATTAGTACCCTTAAATAACTATTTTAATAGCATAAAAGTTATTATATTTGTAATTTTTTATTTTAAAGTGATAATTTATATAGATTTTGGTACAGTAAATTTATATATAAATCAATGATATTTGTATTAAATTTGTAATTATGTAGGTTGATATCATGTCAAATTAACTCTTTGAACAAAATGTGTTTATTAAGTTTTATGAGATGATTACTTGTGTTCATGTTAATTAACGTCTTACATAATAATAAAATGATAACTAAAAAGTTTATTTGGATTGTTATATTATATACAATTTATTATTAAATAAAATTATTAAATTTTATCGATATCATATCAAATATATTCATATTTGTATTAAGTTTGAATTGTATGTTAATGTTTAAATTTAATACATTTTATCCACGTTTAACAATTAAATTAAAATTATATTATAATAATAATTTTTTCATTATTTAATCTTTTAATTTTAAATTTTAACATAATTAATAAATTATCTTTAATTCTGAAGCAAATTCGTTAAATTTAAAAATATTGTAAACAATATAACGAAATAAAAAAGTGGAGAATCAAAGTGTTGATACCAAAAAAAAAGTTTAAAGATGAATTATGTAATTAAATTTTAATCTCTTTTATCAACATTAATTAAAATGTTGACTTGTTGAACAAATAGATATCTATTTTAATAGTATTTTTAATTTCATCAATTTGATATTTAATTCTCTAATTTAATACTTTATTTTCTTAAATTTGACCTGTTCATGTATTTTTAAGGGTATCGACCAAAAAAATAAATTGCCAATTAATTCAAATAATTTTTAGAACCAGCTAGATCCAAGTTTATTAGATCATTCATTTTAAAGTAGAAGAATACGTAAAAATGAAACAAGTACATTGCCCGTGTCCTTAACTTTTTTATAGGAGAGTAATTTGTTGCTAGTTTATGACCAAAATGCATGCCCTCACTTTATCTTCTTCTTTTTATTTTTTATTTTAGTTTATTTTTTTATATCTATAAATAATAAATATTCTTATAATAAATTCAATTTTTATATACTATGGGTCATAGTTAAATGATTATGTCTTTTGTTTGCCATATTTTGACTCGAACCAAAGTAATTAAATAAAAACTTTTATTTAAGTGAACTCTTACAAACACACATATACAAATAAAAATATTTTAATAAAAAATAAATTATATTAATAAATATCAAAATAATATTTCCTATTTGTCTTCGATTACATCCAAAAAGAAATTACAAGCTTTCTTATAATCACTTTAATAAATAATCAAATCTAATACTTTGCCTTTATCACTCAAATCAAACTATATTTAAATAATTTTTTTTAATTACCGATCACATATATTTTAAATTAATTTTTTTAAAATTTTCAATGATTAAATACATAATTACTAATATTATCTAATAAAGTGAATTAATACCCATATCTTTTAATTAAACACAATAAATTTGTTGATTTCAAATACTTAATTATTTATAATTTAATTATATTATAAAATATTAATTTATACTTTACCGTCAATTAATTTTGAAAAAGTACAATATTTAAAACTAAATATAAAAAAGTAAACATATATATCATTTAACTAGTTGGCTAATTTTTCATTACTTAATTATTTTTCTATTTCTAAATATAAAAAAATCAACGATTTTTTTTATATTTAGTGATTGAATTTTGTTGTTAATGTCTCTTTTTTTTTCTATTGCTTTCAAAGAACTATACACTTACACATACGTACGCATATTAAAATTTGGACCCATAAATAACATAAGTTATATTATAAAGTAATTTATTATGTTATTTAAAATTTTATATTTCTATCAATTATATATTTTTATTTTTATTAAATAATTATCTAAAAATATATAAAAAAATTCAAATACACAGGATGTGTTGGTGTGTGTTGTGGTGAATGTTACCTGTGATGGCGGAGACAATGCTTTCGGTGGAGTAAAACATGGGCACATCTGATAATAGTAGTGGTAATAAAAACATGGATGTGCAAGAATTATGATTATTGTTTAATTTTCGTTTTCTTTGTATACATATATATCAACTCTTGTATAGAATACAAAACATAAATAATAATGAAATACAATGATAATTATCAGAGAAACACAATATTTTGACATGGTATCAGAACAGGTTATTGCTGATTAATGGAATTACCTACTGATTTCTATTTTTCCCGATTTTTGATTCTGATTCTGGTGTGGCTTTCTTGATTTACATTTTTTTGCTAATGTTTGATTCCCGATTGGTATAGGCTGGCGATTGTGGGCTGTGATTTACATTTTTGTTGATTCTTGATTGTGGTACATTGATTGTGACCTACTTGTTTTCACATTTTTATTGATTGTTGATTGTGGCTGTTGATGGTTGATCGTGGCTGCTGATCTTTGAATCTGATTTCTGGGGTGGCCATTTCTGATCTCTCGACACTGGTTCGATCTAGGTGGTCGTTCTGCTTAGTCACCGGTTCCATCATACAGTTTATTTTCTGGAAAAAGAAGCAGAACAGCGATAAGCCAATTTGAGAGTTGCATTCATGCATCTGTTTTGTATCTGCGGTTGGAGTCACAGTTGTTCGCGATCTCTCTTAAATGTGGCCGTATGCAACAGCACCGGTTTCCTACCTCAGAGTGAAACTTGAAACATAGCAACACGTATTGTGTGTTTTGTCTGTGCGTGTGGTACAGTTGGAGTAGTAGGTCTATCTGCGATTGTGGGTAACCCATCTTGTTCTTAGCTCAGACAAGCTTGGAACGAGAAGGAGCGCACGAGGCTGCGTGAAGAAGAGTTGTTGTGAAGCCACGCGAAGAAGTTGGGCGAGGAACGCGAAGAAGGCTGCTTGTGAATTTGGTTGAGAAGAAGTTGCGCGAATTTGGGTGAGAAGAGGGCTGCGCGAGCTTGGAGATTTTTCTTAGGGTTTGGAGCCTTGAGAAGAAGTTGCGGCGCACTAATTTGTAAAAATTTTTTTTTGGGGTTGCAATTTTTCTATTTATCATGCGAATGAAGTGTAAAAAAAAATTTAGATTTCATGGCGGAATCTGAGATTTAACTACCAATTTCATGTTGGAAGATTTGTGGCGAAAATGACGGAAGTTCTAACTAGAGCTCGGATCGGCTCTGACCTACACTTAGTAGGCGTCATTGCTCCCATTAGTATCAAGTTGGGAGGATCCAACTATGCCTTGTGGTCCCGGTGGTGGAGATGTATATCTCGGCAAAGATAAGCTGGGATATATTAATGGGGATTTTCCTCGGCTGTTGAAAGCAGGCCATCATTTAGGAGATGGCGTCTTGAAAATGCCATTGTCGAAAGGATGGTTGATCAATCGATGGACCCTCATGATTGCAAACTTTATCAGATTCCCAAACTGCCGAAAAAGGTTTGGGATTTGGTTGCTACCAACTTACTATGATGGGGCGGAGACACGTCTCGAGTGTATGATCTTAGCCGTCGAGTTACTCGTGCGAAAGCGGCGGGTGGTTCCATTGAAAAAATACTACAATAACCTTCGAGGGTTGTGGCGTGAAATTGATTTCCATCGTCCTAATCCAATGGAGTGTACGATCGATATACAAAAATATAACTCCATCGTACGGGAAGATCGAGTGTATACCTTCCCTCGATGGACTTGATGATAGATTGGATAAAACTTGAAGTGATGTGCTTCGGATCGAGCCATTCCTGCGGTGGAACAAGCATGGATTCGTCGTGTAGGGAAGAGTCGAAGCGGGCCGTGATGATCACGGGTGTAGATATGACACCGGAGCGGTTATGGCTTTTAAAGGGGTCGAGGACACCGTAATCTGTCTGCAACGGGACCTTTCTGGGTAGCGAGAAATCACGGGAAATCCACCATCTCTTGACATGAAATGTGGCCATTGCGGAAACTCCAAACACACTCGTGGCTGCTTCCAAACATTTGGGTATCCGAGAATAGTGGAATGATCTTGACACGGAAGAAACGGGACACCATTTGGCGGCTTGTTGTGGCTACCAATAATGCCTCGCTATCCGCACTTCTGTAGAGATCTTCCCGAGGATCCGAGGGTATTTCAAGTAAAGCATTTCACGTCTCTACTACGTAGTGATAAAGATGATTGGATTCCCGGACTGGAGCTACGGATCACGTGACATTTGACTGACGATCTCTCCCGATACAACTTCCGGCCAAAGGCCGGGTAGTGTTGCCAATGAAAATGGGGTCGCTTATCAATTACGGGGCTAGAGCAGGTGACCTTATCTCCTTCATTATCATTATCTAATACTTTGTTTGTACCCTCTCTATCAAACCGACTAATGTCTGTAAGTCAGGTCACTTCAGACCTTAACTGTGTAGTATTGATGTATTCTACTTTTTGCCTTCTATAAGATATTCTCACCAAGGAGATCATTGGGCGTGGTACTAGGAGAGGAGGGTTATATTATGTATTCTACAATATTTTGACAGGATGTTCTAAATATAATTTTAATAAAAAGACTAAGGTTGCTTATTTTCAAATTGTCCCTTCAATTAAACTTAATTTTTCATACTTTTTACGTAAGACTATCTCTCTCTTTTCCTTTACAATATTGTTTTTATACAACTCAATATTTACCCACAAGTAGTCGTAACATATTAAGTGGGCTGCGAGTTCTTGCCGATACTTTAGGCATCACACCTTATATTGTTTAAGAAATATAAAAGAATTTACCAAACTTTTTAAAGATCATCTCTACATAAATTATCTAAATCATAACATATTTAAGAAAAATAATAAAACACCAAACGTAGAAAAACAAAATAATTAAATTGAAGGAATTGGACTTCCAATATTGAGATTGACATTAAATTTTAGTCTTCTATATAAAAAGAGGCCATCCTTTGATCGTTCTCTTTTTTTTTTCAAATGTTTTTTTAAAGGCAGTTATTTGGTCGTTCTCCATGTTATTTTCTTTTTAATTTTGTTGGTTATTTTTTTTGGTTCTCTTTTTTAATTTTTATTTTTTTTCTTATATATCAATAAATACTAAAATATACTAAATTGTGAATTCGAATCGTGAGATTAAACTACTACAAAATGTGGTATTTAAGTCGATATGTAAAGTCGATTTTTGAAGAAAACTGACTTATAATGAATTTAAAATCGGTTTGATGAAAAATAACGTTACACGTAGCATCGGTTCTACGTGTCACCGACGCTACAACTACGGAGATAGCGTCGATTGACACGTGTAGCGTCGATTGACACGTAAAACCGACACTACGTCCATGTGTAGCGTCGGTTCGACATGTCAACCAACGCTACAACTACGTGGATAGCGTCGGTTGATACGTAGAATCGACGCTACACACATGAATAAATTCTTTTCTATTCTTTCTTCCCCAAATAGAAACTATTCCAAGCGTTACATATCTCAAAAACCCAAAACCTCTTCCACTGTTTCTCATTACAACCACCAACTTCAACACCACTTAGTGAGTTTTTTCCTCTCTAACTTATCTTTTAGATCCCCTATTTTTTGTGTAAAATACTCAAAAAAATTATACTTATTTCTTACTAACAAAACACCATTTTTTCTTCATTTTCTTCAATTTGTCACTTCATTTACTCTTATAAGTATTTCTATTAATCATACGCACTTATTATTCATATTTTTTATATATATTAAGTGTTATTATTTATGTGTATAAATTTGTGTATTATGTAGGTTTTGTATTATAACATCACTAGAAGAATATGATGATCTTGAATAACATAGGACAATATCATGATAATTTTTCTGCTATTAATTAATATTTAATTTTTCAATTATTTGTATTATTTAAACTATTTGTTAAAAAGATTTTGATTTTTTTTCTACTCTTATGTAGTGATCAAATACATGTTTTAATTTGAGTATAATAAAAAATGAGTAAATTTTATAAAAAAAATTAAAAATTTAAAGTCGGTTCACGTATTGAACCGAATTTATATTTTTAAGTCATCATATTTAAAGTCGATTAATAATCGACTTTAAAGGTCCATTTTATAAGAGTGCATTGAAACAAGCACCAATTGCTACCTCATGCTAATATTTTATATATATCAATGATCGAGAGACTAAACGCAGTAAACATCCCTTTCTCTTGATGAGGTTCTTTTTAATAAATAAAAAATGAATTATTATAATAAGTGTATTTTATTATTTTTAAATAACTACACACTAGATGCAATTGGTTATTCTTCATGTTCTCTCTTTTGTTTTCTAATTTTTTTAATTTACACCAATAAATATCAAAATATTCATATAATATCAGTATATTTTTTAATAACTATATTATTCACATATCTATAAATAGAACTCGAATCTCAAACTTTCTATATGACTATTTAGACTATATGACATTTAGTTACGGCTCTTTAACAATATATATTTATTATGAATAATTATTTTGGTAGCAATAATAATATGTTACCCTTTTTATAAGTATTTTAATCATGTTAAAGATGACAATTGACATGATACATGCTTATCTATTCAATATGTAGGTCATGTTTGATTAATTTGTTTATAAGATAATTGTATTTTTATTGAATTAATCATTATTGGATCGTGATCATGTAATATCTCATGTAAATTAAAAAATAATCAACTAATATAACTTATATTTTTAAAGTGCATATAAAAATATTTTTTAAATTCGATCAATATTTTATAAAATAAATAATTTTATAACAATACTAATTCTTACTCAACAATTAATATTAATATATATTTATCAAATTTAAATCATTACTGTAAAAAAGTAGCATATTAAAAAGCCTAATAATAGAGAAAATTTTACATATAAAATGCTATATGTCTTCTATTAATATCAGTTATCGATCTCATTATCACTTCTAATACATTTTCTTTTTTTATAAAAATAAAGAATCAAAATGACTCAATTTCACCATATATCTATATATGTCCCATTGTAAGCAAAATTCTCTCGTGATAATGACTTCCTAAGCATACAAAATGCTTCAAACAATTTTTTTGTTGTTGGTATAAACGCTTCAAAGAATTTGAACGTTGGTTATATGTGTGTGTGATGGTGAAAAGAACTTCCCTCGTGGTTATCTTATAGAGAAAAATATCATAAAAGTTTTTTATATTAGGTTATTTATATTGTTTAATCATTTAGAATAAAAATAGTGTCATTTAGTATTTTAACTTTATGCAAATTACTAATTAAAAAAAAAATATTATTTTAATTATTTTTTATTAAAATATTATTAATTTTCTGTCAAGCGATTAAACACATTAATACATTAGTCTTTAACAATGATAAAATCACAATTAATATAGAAAAAATGTCACAAAATATTCATTTTTAATATTTTTAATTGCCATTATTTTATTTTAATATTTTAATATTTTTTAAATTTTTTTAAAATTAAAATATATACTTAAATAACTTTTTATTTGAGTTTTATTATTTTTTAAAAACTATTTCATATTAATTTTACTTTTATTATTTTTAAATATTCGTATTTTAATCGTCTTTTAAATATCTAAACTTGTAGTTTTTTATTGAATTTATAGTTAAATCATTATCAACTCATTTTGAAATACCCATGTCTATCTCTGACCATTACTACTTTCAACTTATTTCCTCTTATCTCATTGACCTATTCATCATTTTTGACCATCTTATGTTCAATTAAATCTATGGTAAAAATGGCTAGAATCGAAGGTGGTTAAAAAAGAATTAAAGGTCAAAAAGATTTGAAGAAATGACCTGACTATAGTGGTAATCATCGATATTGATGATGTTTTAAATAAGTTGGTGGTTACTTAATTTTAGTTTCGATATGGTGAAAAAATGGATGGTGTCTACAAAGAAAATGGTGGAAATAGACATGGTTTTTAGTGTAGATAGGATTGTTTTCAAGATAATATAGACAAACAAATATTAAAAACAAAATACATAAAATAATAAATATTTTTATAAATATAAAATTTTATTCGTATAACTTAGGTTAAGTTAAAAAATAATTAGATTACTAATATATTAATTTAATAATATGTATTATACATTTTATTTAATAATAGAACAATATCATAAAAATCTTTTATATTAAATCATTTGTATCGTTTATCCTTTAAATTATAAATAATGTCATTTAGTTTCTTATCTTTGTAAAAAGGATTAATTAAAGATAAATTATATTATTTAATAATATTTTTTGTTAAGCAATTAAATAAGATTAAAATATAAATATTTAACAATGATATAATTACAATTAATATGAAAAAAATTGTAAATATTTATTTTTAATATTTATTAATTACCACAAGTTTTATTTTAATATTTTATTAATTTTTAGTGTTTATTAAAATTTTAAAAATATATTTAAATAATTTTTATTTAAATTTTATTATTATTATTATTTTTAAACTATTTTATATTAGATATTACTTTTATACTCGTTAAAAACTAATATTTTAATTATGCTTTAATTAAATGATATAAAATAATAATATTATAAATAAAAAATCATATAAAATATAATATATCTTTATATTTTTTAAAACTAAAAAAATTAAATAAAATTATTTTAAATTTAAAAAATTAAATAATATAAATAATTTAATCTAAATAATCTCGAATCACCTCACCTTATAATACAATTATACAACTGTATTAAAAGTGTCTACTAAACAGAAAATCTTTATAAGTAAATTTGAGGTGATATTTTAGGAGATGAGATCAGTTGCGGTCAAAGGAATTTTATGATTTAAAGTGAAGTACAAAAAACATGTCATAAATATTTTTCATAAACTCGTTAATAAAAATTGGTTAATAATATTAGAATTTATTTTTAAATGCAAATAATATATAAAAATTATCTTTTTGTGTTTATTAATTTAATAAGAAATTAAAAAATTATTTTGAATTTAATAGAATTGAGATGTTTTTTTCAAAAAATTTTGAAATAAAATAAAAATTTTAAAATTATCATACTAGAATATTTATACTCAAATATGAATAAAACAAACAAAGGACAATATAAATTTTTAGCTTTAAGGAGAGGGAGAAACATATTAAAAAAAAGACACCTATAAAAACATTAAAATAGACATTTTTAAATGTTTATTTGATCTTATTTTACATATCTCAATCAATTAAGAGAAAAATGTATATAATTCAACAATTATTAATACTTAGCATCTTTCTTATTATAATTAGTAAATAATATGTATATTATTATTTTCACAACTAATGTTCATTACTTAATGACATATTTATCTATTCATGCAATTATTTATGTAGCAATAAAAGGAAGTGATTATTACAAAAGAATATTTGGTTTTATCAAAGAAAATTTTCCAAATTTGTTAGGTAAATTTTTCATAAATATTGGAATTTATTTTTACAAGTCAATTATTCCTTTGCATTAGTTATTATGAAAAAATAATTGTGTTGTAACAATATCTCAAAAATAATAATATTTATTTAAATACATTAATAATATTAAAAATTATGATCTTTTTATATTTTTATTTTAAAAATTCATTTATTTTTTTTAAAAAACATATATTATATTTTACTAAATTGGGGTCCCTATTCAACAGAGGCCTAATGCGCTTGCTTCATTCGCCTATGACACGAGTTGGAACCTAAATGATATAATAGTAATTTTCTTAAAAAAATTACAAATATTTATTACTTATTATTTTATTAAAAAACAACCAACAAAATTAACCAAGTACCAGTTCAGTTATTACTAATAACATCTTGTCAATTAAATGTAATTAAACTAATTACACATTATCGTTTCATGTACGTATTTAATTATGTTGTGAAAATAAGCACAGATTTTCCATAAGCTGTGGGCATTTTAGTTATTTTGTCTAGAGTATATAATAAGAGATGGGTCCAGATTCCAAAAGCAAGCAAAAGATAAAAGAGCATGAGTTAAAGATATAAGACACAAAGCAAGAATATAAGAGTTGTTAGCATATTTCGTGGATATTTAGAGTTGTAAATTAGAAAGTGATAATATAAGATTAACTTATTACTAATTTTATGAATTTATTTTATATTGTATTAAAAGATTTTAGGTGACAGAACTGAGAAGTAGATGTAATAAATGTTTCAATTAGGTTTAGCTTAACTTCTATATTAATTTTTTTATCTAATATTTTAATCACAAATATTATTAAATAAAATATATATACCAACTATATTTTAACAAAATCTAGAGAATAAATTAAAGGACTATGAATAATGGGATATCACACCATCAAGATGCATTAAAAATATTAGAAGTTCTAGAGATTATACCATAAGTTAGATCATTACTTTCTCTATAAATATAAAAATAATGAAACTTCTTACAAGTAATTTTCTTTAAGCAACTAATCCAAACAAAATACCATTTTCATAACACCAAAAGTGTTCGAGTCCCAAAAAAATGATAATATAAACAAAGTTCGATCCCAATCAAAATTTCCACCACCCAAAAGTAGTAGTATACATCACCGTATGAATCATCACCACTAATTCTGCTCAAAATCATATGAGACCCCAAGTAAGATACATAAACATTCCTTAATGAAGGATTTCAATGTTTGAAAAACATCCGTACAACTAGATAACCCTGATAACCCAAAAGCAGTATTAACCTTGATCTATTTCAAATAAGATGCCCTCCAAATAATATCTAAAATCTGTGGAACCTGTCTTGAAGTGACTTGTATTCATAAATGATGAAAGACCTTAAGATCATCCATTGTTGTTCGTATGAATCTACACTGTGAAAGTCTCGTCTCACGAATAAACCATACTTAGCAAATGTAGAGGTTAAATTTACCTCTCTATCCTCAAATCAATAATCATTTTTGGTTATTCATATTACTCAGATGACTAAAACAATCATTGTTTTTCATAAGTTATCAATATGTGACACAATGTCAATTACTATTACTATTGTCCATAAATCAAGGATGAGATAATCTGTATGTAGTTTCTTGTCAAAAAAGGAGAATAAGAGTTTCCAGAGTTCCTCGACAAAATGAAAACTCAAGAAAAATATGAAAGATAGTTGCCTCCACTAGGCCATAAAGGGCATATCTAAAAAGAAAGGAATATCCTCTCTTTTATGCCTAGTAATCACTAGAATTTTTTTTTATATAGCACGCTAAGTACAATGGACAGTGATGGTGGTATGAAAAAGGCCCAGATATCACTATTCTAACTTTTGAGTTCCTTGATCACATGTAAAGAAGCATAGATCTCATTTGGTTGTGATTTCTTCCTTAGTTGAGCTATCCAAATTTTGGTGTATGTCCATATCCTGACAACTATCGAGCAAATCTATGAATCAATATCTGGATAGAGGTCCGCAAAAGCGATGCCATCAATCCAATAGTAGATAATTTCCCATCAAAGAATGCATCAATGGATCCATTGGAGGATTGTTCATTTTTTCAATTAAAAGAGTGCCCAGCTAATTATCCATCCAAAATCTTACTGAAGACTCTCATCCAACTAACCATCTAGATTCCTCCAATAGGTTCAAATCATGAGGGTGTAAACTAGGCTAGATAAAAGAGAGAACATAATAACTTTGTGGAGCTTCCTTCCTATCCAAATACAGTCTACGTAAGTAAGCATCATGCTTGAGTTTCTTGTGATAACTCACCAGACAAACTTTCTTAACATGGCCTCATTTAGGAGGTTGAGGTATGTAAGCCAAGACCCCTTCCTCTAATGGGTGACAATAATCCTTCCAAGCAACTTAGTTTGATTTAAGTTTATCCATTTTTTTTTCAATCAAAAGAAGTTATGAATGATTTTTGTCAAACTATCTAGGACTACCTTTGTCCATTTATATATCTTGAATGAGAGAAGAATTATACTCTGAATGACTAAAAATATCAAACATGTGCATCCGATTAACGAAAGGGTGATTGTTTTCTACGCTTCTATTTTTACACAAATTTTATCAAATAATTTTTGAAATTAACATTTTCTTGGAGCTCCTCGAAATAAGGTGACACCTAAGTAGGAAAAGAAGTACCCTTAGTAAGTATCTAGTTATTGTTTTGAAGTGATGAAATATTGTTTTGTAGTACACCCTTACAAAAGTAAATGAAAAATTAATTCAAATTGACTTGTTGATCTAAAAGGTACCCATACAAATGAACACCTTAGATAAAACCTGGAGATTTGACAAACAAGCATGATCAAATATGAGAATTTTATAAGTATATAAAAAGTTGGTGGGGGTAAGAGTTTCTCTAGGAGAATCAATTAGAAGAAAACATCTATTATTGACCAAAGATCTAAAGTATCTACTTAAAACATCTTCAATAATACAAAACAATAGAGAATATAGAGGGTCTCCTCATGGGACTCCTTTAGAGCAAGAAAAATAACTCCTAAGTGAACCATTAACCAAGATTAAGATTCTAACCTATGCAAAAAGATCTTGAATCCAATCCAAAATATGTTGTCAAAATCAAACCAAAGTATTGCATCACTTTTAAGATAAAGTCTCAATGTATAGTATTAAAAACCTTACAAATATCAATTTTGAGAGCAACATTACTCCATCGATTAGGGAGTTGTATTGCATTAAAGCACTCAAAAACATCAATTATATAATCAGTAATATTTTTGGCTTGGAATAAACCCAAATTTATTTTGGAATTTATAGTGTATTGAAATAGTATTAAGATGAGATAAATTATGATATATTATTTAGGATATACTAACAAAATTACCATTAAATTATTATAATTTATCAAAAAATTTACTATTTAATTTGTAATTTTAATAAATATTCCATCAATCTACTCAAAAGTAATACAAAATATCATCATTATTATTTATGTAACATATATTAACACTTTTTAGCAAATAAAATCCATCAATAAAATTAGCTAACATTGAACTTTCATAATTTGTCTGAATATATATCATTTAAATTGATCATACAAGTGGGTTCACGTGATAAAAAAATCGAATGACAAGAATAATACTTTTGTATTATGCAAATGTTTAACATGAGTATTTATAGAATACAAAGTTTAACAAAAAGAAAAATAGTTTGTAACAATTACCAGATATTAGGTTTAAAGTGAAGTTTGTTAGCTGTATAATTTATATTGAATGAGATGAGTGAAAATAAGATATAATTTTTCAAATCCTAATCTCACTCCTACAACTAAGATGAGTGTTTATGGTTTGAACTAAAAAAATATTTAAATAGTTTTATCATTTTGAATATTATTTGAAAATTATGAACAAATTAAACTAAAATATAAAAGCATAACTATAATAAATTAGATGGTTTGTAATTCAAGATGTATGATTTACACCCTATTATCATAGATATAAGTTTAAATCAAACATGAGTAATATTTTTTTTATTTAAAGTTTTTTTTAAAAGATCAGATTTATTAAAATTATATAAAATTTAATTTTAATGAGACAACTTTTAAGGATGAACTTATAAAACACAATAAACATTATGTATGATATAACTCATTAAACTAATTTCTACCATCTTTTTACTATTCATGAATGGTGATTGAAATTATGGATATGATATTATATTCTAGTTTAAGTTGTTCATAAATAATTCTTAAATAATTAATATTAGAGATGACAAAACTAGTCATCCAAATTGGTAACAGTGTACTCTTAAAAATTGGTGTTATAAATTTATATCTTTATCTAAATGAGAATTAAACTTTAAATCTTTATATAGAGACACTATAACCTTAAAAATTAGACTTATATATTTAATTATATATGCATTAGATTGATAATACATGAATTGAGAAATGATAAATACACTCAAAATTCATCCAATTATTTGACATTATATTGATTAATTATAATGTTTAACTTAATATTTATCGAAAAATAAGTAAATTTTTTATAAGATAGCCATCCAAATTGAGTTTTTTTTTCTTTTTCCTTTTTCTTCTTATGATTGTTGATCTTTGTTTGTTTGTAGGTAGGATTTTGTAGTTTGTAACATTGTATAGCTTGAGATTCTCTCAAAATATGCATTCAGATAATTAATTGGAGGAAGTTGGCTTGTTTTTTGTTTTTTGTTTTTTGTTCAAGGAAGCAGGTTTCTGATGTCCACGCTAAGTCGCATAACAGCTAGAGAACATGCTATATATCTTTAGGAGGAAAATTTTGGTAAAATTTATGATAAGCTTAGAAAATTACCTATAATATATATTACATAAAATATTAGAAATATTTTTTTTAAGATATGAATGAAATGTTGGCTCACGTGGTTAAAATTAGTAATATATATGATTTGTATTATTCATATATTTCAATGTTAACAAACACAATATAATTACTATTTGATTAATGCATGGCTCACAAGTAATTTGACATAATCACCTGCATTTCATTTCACTTAGTGAAATTGCAATAAGAATTTCTTTTTTATTTGTATTTTTTTTTAGATTTTAATTTTTTCAGTAGCATCTTTAATTACTATGCATGTTTATTATTCTGATAGATTTAATTTAATTTATAAATAATAAATTAATATTACAATGCTTATAACTTGCCAGTATTAAAAATTTGTAGATACATGCTTATAATATTTATGTCGTGATTAAAAAAAAAGAGAAAAAACAATCATAAGATAATAACATATTTATAATATATAAAAATATTGATATTTTTTTAAGTTAATCCACGTATAGTTGTGATTTAACATAAATGGCTTAAATAAAGTTTTTTAAACAGAAATTATAGTTTTTGTTTTAAAATAAATAGAGGATAATTACGGTATTCAAAAATATTGATTACAACTATTTTTTTTACTTTATTAGACTTATTATATCATCAATGATCTCATATCAATTTATTTATTTATTTCTAATTTTTAAAAAATTGAGTCTTACTGGTTTTGACTACTATATCATAAAAAGAAGAAAGGAATAGAAATAAAATAAAATAATTCAAAAAGTACAAGTAAATAACTCCAACATTTCATCTATACCACTTTATGACTTCCACCTTCCGTGATCTACACAATTAACTTGTCGGTCCATATTCCTTTAACATTGTGGGCCAAATCAGTCAAATCTCCTCCAGTCCTCTTCTAAGCAACGACATAAAAAAAAAAAACTATTAACAATTTTTTATGATATAAATTATAATTATTAATTATAATTATTAATTAAAATAATATTATCTTTCTTATAAATATAAAACAATAATATAACTTCGTATATGTAATTTCTATAATATCCAATGCAGTGATAAAATAAATGATATCATATCTTTGAAATAAATAAAGTTAAACAATAGAATAATGATTAGAGTATAAACCAAAAAGAGAAGGATCCACCACTCTATTATTAGCAGGGAATATTATATCAGATAACAATGATTTTTGTCACCTCATTGAAAATACGTTTAGAAATAATTTCTGTTTTTACATGACACAAAATATAAAGATGACCAGAGTTTTAGTAATTTTAATGATAGATGCTCACCTAAGTACAAATAAATCATAATACAGTTTTAAGAAAAGTTTTTGTTCGTTCATACTATATTTAAACATGCATGTATTCATTGATTTTTGTTTTTAATAACATGTTTAATATTGACTATAAATTAATTATGTTGCCAAAAAGAAAATGGCAAAAATAAAAAAAAATTATGTAGTATAAGAAATAAAAATAAAAAATTTAAATATTATTTTTAAAATAAATATAAAATCTTTATATTCACCTCCTCTTTTATAAATATTTGCTTTATTTTTTTTTACTAATTACTTCCTTTACATGAAAAATAATTTTTATTATACTATGCATGCATCAATTAACTAGTTTATAATTATTTTAACATTTTATAATTTTAATTAAATATTAGTTATTCCCTTATTAATTTATACCCATCTTGGATCCCTCTCCACCTCATAAAACTATTGTCAAACTTTCAGAAAGAGCTATAGCTTGTTTTCTCTCTCTCATATGATAAAAGAGAGAGCTTCTTCTGCAATTCTAAACTTGTATTTCCTTTGTCTGTACTTTTCATGGCTCTTCTCACTTTTAGTCCAGAAACCACCAAGCCTAAGAAAACACAAAATCCAACAGCAACACGAAAGCAAAAGCAATCAAAACTACAGCAAAAGCCACTATCTTCATCTTCATGGGATCAAATCAAGAACCTTCTAACCTGCAAACAAGTCGAAGTGTCTCGGGTCCACGATCCGTCAAAGCCAGCCGTCGAATACTCGAAGCTCGGATCATCTTGTAGTTCGATATGTAGTTTCAAAGATGTGGTTCATGGTAATACGAGGGTTGTTCATAGAGCTGATAACTCGCCCGAGAGTAGCACAGTTGGGCAAGAAACAAGGCTACTGAGTCGGAAAGTTGAAAACAATTCATCAACTCGGTCTATATCTGGGTCTGTGAGATCCAACGGTTGTGGTTCATACACGTCGTCATCGAGAGGAATGCAATTCAGGAAGCTCTCGGGGTGTTATGAGTGCCACACCATCATTGACCCTAGCAGGTACTGATGGGTTCAAAATGATCTAAAAGTTTTTTTTTTCATCCTTTTTTAAGAAATTAATTTTGCAATATGTTTTTGAATAAAAAAACTAATTAAAATGAAATTCAGGTACCCAGTACCGAGAAGTACGCTTTGTTCTTGCTCTCAGTGCGGAGAGGTGTTCCCAAAGATTGAGAGCTTGGAGATTCACCAAGCAGTTCGGCATGCTGGTACTATTAATTTGTATATATATTTTCAAAACTAAAGTTGTTATTGCTTGTTAATGGAGATCCAATTTTTCCATTTGATCGATCCAATTTTAGAGGCATAAGTTTTAGATTGGTTAGTTGATTTACATAGCAATTTCTAGTTGAGACTGGGACACGTATTTATGTTTTGAAAGATTTAAGAAACTTTTAAAAATAGAAACCAAATAAAAGATGGATCAATTTTTAGTAACCATCGTATATAGAATACAGCCATGTGCAAGTTTTAGCAACAAAGATAACGTTGACCAAATAAAAAAACATCTTTATTATAAATTAGATATTAATCTTAAATAGTATAATATATTATTATTAATAAATAAATTAAATTTATATAATTATCTCTAACAAGAAAGGAAAATAAGATAAAATAATACTTTCTCACTACTTTTATTCTTCTCATAAATGGATCATCTTTAACATATTTTCTAATAAAAATGACATGTTTATGAGAACAATTTAAAACATATCTAAAGGTGGTCTTTTTTTTATTGGTACAGTGTCGGAGCTTGGAGCTGAAGATTCAGGCCGGAACATCGTGGAGATAATATTCAAATCAAGTTGGTTAAAGAAAGACAGCCCAATGTGCAAGATCGAACGGATATTAAAAGTTCACAACACCCAAAGAACAATCCAGCGGTTCGAGGACTGTAGAGATGCAGTAAAAGTCCGTGTACTCAATAGCAGTAAGAAAAACCCCAGGTGTGCTGCCGATGGTAACGAACTCTTACGATTTCACTGCACGACTCTATCATGTGCGTTGGGAGCACGTGGGTCGTCTAGTCTTTGCGGGTCGATTCCGGGTTGTGGAGTATGCACCATTATCCGTCACGGCTTCCAAGGCAAATGTATAGCGGGTGATGACTGCAAGGGAGTGCGGACCATGGCTAGTAGTGGTAGGGCCCACGACTCCTTGAATTGTACGGACCTCAGAAGGGCAATGTTAGTGTGTCGTGTAATTGCTGGAAGAGTGAGGAGTGTTGCGGAGGATGTGCCGGCAGAGGAGGACAGCGTGTCTACTGCTGGTGGTTCATACGATTCTGTAGCCGGTTACACAGGAATTTACTCAAATCTTGAGGACTTGATCGTTTTTAATCCAAGGGCTATCCTTCCTTGTTTCGTGGTTATTTACAAAGTCCTTGAGACCTGATGAAACGTCAACGTTTTTTCCATCTGCTTGTAAGTCCTTGTCATTCAGCACAGAAAAATATTTGTTGACCTTTTGCGTTTTATTTTTGTTGTTGTTGGGCTCTCAATTGTTTCATTACCACTAACAACACTTTTAATTATGTTTTTATTTTATTTGTATTATTTTTCAACTACTATTTTAAATTTAATTTTATTGTCGTACTTTGTTTAAAGTAAAGTTAAATCTGTCAATAAAATTAAGTTTATAAATATCAATTTGAATAATAATAAAAATAAAAATAAGGATATAATTAATAGTGTTATTATTATTGTTAATCTTAGTTGTCTCTTTTGTGTACGTAGTCTATCGTATATGTCATTTACCACATGACTTGCAAATCTCTCTTAGTTACTTTGTATGTTTAATGGTCTTAGTTCAACTGCTTCACTGCATGCGTGACGTTTTGTTTAAATTGAGTTAGTCAATATATATATATATATATATTTGAAATAACCAATTTTATGTACCAATATTAATTTATCGTTATACAACATTTTTTTACTCTAATGAGATATTAATTAAGATGACTTAATATATGTATCATTTAAACCCATCTAATTTAAGCCAGGGTCACTTGAATCTCAGCTCACGATGCCCGTCCCAAATGGATTCAAATTCTTTTTTTTTTCTTCTCAAAATTGATAATAAAGCAAGACAAAAAATGGTAAAAGAAATAAAATGTAAAATGAAATATTTTTTAATCTTTAAAGACATTGTTTTATTGTGAAATTCAGTTCAATATATTTCTTTTTTTTTCTCTTCAAATTTTAGGTTTTCTTTTAATTTTTCTATTTTTTTAGGTCATAACTAATTTAAAATATTTATTAAAAATTCTGAACATAAAAAAAGAGAGTAGAAATCTAAAGCTATATATGATTATCCCCTTAAGTTATTTTCATATATATTTTTTGTTGTAATTGATTAAAAATAATATTAGATGAAATGTGTCTTATAATATTGTCAAAGATGAAAATGGTTAACCTTGTTTAAATAAAGAATAAGAAAATTAGATAGCTTAATTTTGTTGAATGAAGAAATGTTTGACATATAAAATGAGAACTTGAAGGCTATAAATATAGCTTTATTTCTTCATTGTTAATCATTCCAAAAATAGAGAAAAACTTGTATGAGAAGTTGTTGAGTGAGAATTTTGTGGAAAAATTTTCTTGGGTTTGTAATTGTTCTTGTCTTTTAGGTGTGTGAGAAAATTACTGAGAATGTGGTTGTAATAATTTTCCACATAATAAATTTTTCTCTAGTTGTCTTTTGACAACGAAAGTGATTTTTCTCTAATTTGGAGTTTCTACTATAATTCTTATGTTGTGTATTATCTATTTCTCTGTTATTTGATATTCTATTAGAGAGGATCTTAGGAGGGAGAATTTGTGATTATACCATTTGATCTAAATTTCTTAACAACTGGTATCAAAGATAATTTCAAATAAAGAAGGAGAAATGTCAGAAGTCAAGATTGACATTGAAAAATTTGATGGGAGAATCAATTTTGACTTGTAATAAGTACAAGTTAAAGATTTGTTGATCCAATACGGGTTACACAAGGCGTTAAAGGGGAAATCAACCCCTGTTACTGGTATTGAGTCTAGTAAAACCAACATAAGTGATGGAGATTGGGAAGATCTTGATCTAAGAGTTGCAAGTGCAATTCAGCTTTGTTTGGCCAAAAATATTCTTGCAAATGTGCATGGAATATCTATGGCCAAAGAACTTTGGGAAAAGCATGAAGAATTGTATCAGGCAAAAGACGTTTCAAATCGGTTGTATTTGAAAAAGTAGTTTTATACTTTGCGTATGAATGAAGGAACTATTATGTCTGACCATCCTAGCGTTCTCAATGATATTGTCTCTGAACTGGAAACCATTGAAGTTAAACTTGATGATGAAGATATAGTTTTAAGGCTTATCTGGTCTCTTCCATCTTCTTATGATCACATGAAACCTATCTTGATTCATGGAAAAGAGAAAATAATTTTTTCAGAAGTTACTAGCAAGCTGTTTTCTAAAGAAAAAAGGCTGAGTGGTGGAATAAATGTTTCACCTGAAAACTCAGCATTGGTAGCTGACAACCAAAAGAAAAACAATTTCATGAAAAAGAAGATAATGTGCTAGAGGTGTGGACAATCTAGGCACCTCAAAAGAAATTGTTCGAAGGGTGGAGCTGATTCGACAAGAAGCTCAAATATCGACGGTGACGCTAACATTATGTCTGTTTTCAAAGACTATAGTGATGCTCTTTGAAAAGAGCGTGTACATCCTTATGGCATGTCGCTAGTCTCTAAATATTGCCATGAAAGAGGGTGTGTTACTGGTAGCAGGTCCACAAGTTTGCACACATGCATTGGCTTGGTATAGATGCAAGGTGTGTGGTGGAAAAGATGTCGATGGTTGATGAACTCTCGGGAAAACCAAGTATGAGAGTTGTACCATAAATTTCAGCAAGTTTTTCTTTTGACATGAGCTGATGTGAAATTCTTAGAATTAGTGATTAATTCTAAATGGGTGTACTCTTTATGGTGGAATATGATAATTCTCGGTGTATAGAATTATGATTGTTGGAGTAGACAGTGTTATAGTGGTAACTATGTTTATTTTTTAATCAAGGTGGAGATTGTTGTAATTGATTAAAAATAATATTAGTTTTGTTAATCAAAATAGGATGTGCCTAATTTAGAAGAAAATTCATGGAATGTGGCTTACCATATTGTCAATGATGGAGGTGCTTAACCTTGTTTGAATAAAGAATAGAGAAATTAGGTAACCTAATTTTGTTGAATGAAGAAATGTTTGGCATATGAAATGGGAACTTGAAGGCTATAAATATGACTTCATTTCTTCATTGTTAATCATCCCAAAAATAGAGGGAATTTGTGGGAAAATTCTCTTGGACTTGTAATTGCTCTTTTCTTTTGGATGTGTGAGAAAATTACTGAGAGTGTGGTTGTAACAATTTTTTACATAGTAAATTTTTTTCTGGTTGTCTTTTGACAACGAAAGTGGTTTTTCTCTAATTTAAAGTTTTCACTATAATTCTTGTGTTGTGTATTATTTATTTCTCTGTTATCTGATATTCTGCTAGGGAGGATTTTGGGAGGGAGAATTTGTGATTATATCATTTGATCAAAATTTTCTAGCTTAATTACTTTTGTCTTTTTTTCTTTCGTTACAAAAGACAAGCTTTAACCATTTCATCTCCATCCGTCTCTTAAATAAATGAAACAAGACGTAATTAACTATCAAAATAATTGATATTTTCATGGGTTAAATGAAAGGTCCCGTTCAACTTACATCTCTACCCACACATGCTTCCCAAAGCCCTCAAAGGCATAAGAGGCCATGAAATGAGCACAACTTTGTTAGTCACGATGTACATGCAAATAACCCACGAATTCCTCAATAAGGATACTTTCCATTGCAATGCATGCTCCAACCTGATTAATAAGTTAGTCAAGATAAATTAAAATATGAAATTTGTGATATTACCCCAGAATTTGAAATTGTTAATTAATTTTAAATTGAAGCCTGCATAACTCTGAAAACATTGATCATTGGAGTTATAAAAATTATATTTAAGAGGCAAAGAAATATTGCTAGTGTTTATTACTTGGATCGATAATCTGTTTTCAATCTATTGTTTTTCATATGTTACTTTTTTTTTACAATGGCTAAGTCATTTATTGATGATGAATTAATTTTTTTTTAAATGATGAATGGGGTTAGGCACAGCTTAAAAAGGAGAGTTACAAGTAGGGGTGAGCATCGGTTCGATACCGTAAATTTTAGGTCAATCTGAATCCGATCCGATCAGAAATAAATTATGAATTATTTAATCCGAATCCGATCTGCTGTACATGTCAATCCGAATCCGATCCGATCCGAAAATTATTCAATTCGAATCCGCTTTAAATACCAATCCGAATCCGATCCGTTGTACATACCAATCCGAAAAAATCCAAATCTACTAATTTTAAGTCAATCCAATCCAAATCCACTTTAAATACCAATCCGATAAGATATGGTCAAAATTTTAATTTAAATCTATGAAAAAAATTACTTAAATAAATAAATTATAAAATATCAATCCAAACAAATCTAACTCTGATATAATTTCAACATATAAAATAAAAAATTACATAAAATAAAAAAAATCTAAAATAAAAATATTTTTTCATGCAATAGTGAACAAGACCAGATTACAGGCGAACACCGAACAGTAAGCAGCGACGGCAGAGCAACGATTGGAGAGCTGCGATTGGCGACAGCAAAACGACGAGCAGCAGAATGGCGAGCAACAGAACCTGAAACCAACAATGGAGGCAGAGAGAGAGATGGAGGCAACTGGGAAAAAAAATTAGGTAGAGAGAAGATGGAGCCGGCTATATTAGGTTTATTAATTATTATATATATATATTTTAAAATAATATATAAATGTATCGGATTAGATTAAATTTTTTGGATTTGAATATTTTCAATCTGAATCCGAATCCGAGCAGATTGATAAAATCTAATCCAAATTCGATCCAACTTCGGATCGAAACCACTCAATTTTTTCGGATTTGATCAAATTGATCGAATTTTTCAAATTAATCGAATATTTTGCTCACCCTTAATTACAAGTACGAATAAAATTTTCCGCAACCTCATGATAATATATTAGCACCAAGTAAAAACAAACAATTTAACGAAAAATATACCTTATAGAAAAATATAAATCATGTTGTTAATCTAAACCTTAGTTGAATAGCTGCTAAAGACATACGCCTAATTATTTTTTGAGAAAATATAAACTGCATGTGTTGTTATTCTAATTATTAAGTTCAATAAGCGATAATACTCACTCTTCTCATTTCAAGTCATAGATTCAAGTTAAATACCATTTTATCTATCTAAAAAATCAGTGCAAAATAAATTTTAAACTTTAGAACTCGTACAAGCAGGTGCTTTTAACGTGTCGGATGCATAAATTATGAAATTAAAGTTTTAAATATTTTTCATATTAAAATAATATAAATAAAAATATTTTTTTTCTTTTAACAATTGATATAAAAATATACAATATATACAAATAAATAAATAAGTAGTATATATTTTATTTTTTCCTTATTAATAGAAGTTTTTCTCAAATAATGCAAATATCAAGTATATATTTTTAGTAAAATTAAACATCATATATATATATATATATATATATATATATAATGTTAAAGATTAAAAAATTATAATGTTAGATAATGATCGGTATTATATTTCAAATATATACAATAAAAATTGAATAAATTATATATTTTTTTTCAAATATTAGTGATTTATTAAAATTTTAAAGAAAATATAAAAATAAAAGATGAATAAATAAAGATTTTTAATTGAACTTTATCATATAGAAATATGATGTGAAACTCTAGTAAAAAGAAAGTTACAATTTGCTTTCAACTCATAGAAGAAATGCTTTTAACTCCTCTCATCTCAGTAGGAGTTTGCTATATTGTAAGTTTCTTTCTCTTAATTTTCTTTTTAAGTTAGGTGTAATAAAATTATATATTGACGTGTACATATCTAAATTTTAATTTGGATGTATTTATTTCTTGCATATAATTATTCTAATATAATTTTTTCATTTTTGATTAATTTTTATCATGTTTTTGATATAAATGATTTATTAGTTTTTTTATTAGAATCAAGGCTAAAAACATAAACTCAAATAGATTAATTAAATACGTGAAAATATTGTCAAGAAAAATGCAAAAGAGGTAATTATTGAGTATTACCATCAAAATCAATTTTTATTCATTTATGTCTTGTAATTCGATTATCTGATATATTATAATTTCAATAAATTAATAAATTTTTTTCTCAAAATAATAAATATGCACTACAACAATATAAGACAAATAGGGCATCCACTATATTACAATTAGAAATAATAAGATGGTTACAAGCAAGTAGTTATATTATATGTTATATAAAATGTCTGCTACTAAAAATATTATGTAAAATTTTATAGGATAGCTTTTAACTGTATTAAAAAAAATTCTTTTAGAGTGGTTACTAATTGTCATTTTGTTAACAAACAAGATAATTAATAGTCGTCTTAAAAGAAATTTTTTATAAATACTTAAGATTAGCTCGCATTTGTTTGTACTTTCTATTATATATCCATAACTCAATATATAATCATACATATTAAATATATAGTTCTATAATTACAAGTAATATTAATATCATAAAGATTGTTAAGCGATTGATTTGTTTGGAACTTAATGAGTTAAGTCTTTTATCATTCTTAAAATTATCATAAATACATAAAACAAAAGAGTGATGGAAGAAAATGTCTAAATTTAAGTTAATCAATAGGAAAAAAACAAAATATAAGGAAAGTTGTTGAGTTCTTAGATGATAGAGAAAGAAGAGAAATTGAATAGAATATAAATTGAGTCAAAAAATTAAAATATGTATCTAAGGACTAAAAAATAGAGAAAAAATAAGTTGTTAATAATATAGTGGAAAAAATAGTAAACAATATCACAAATATCTTCCATCAATGTACATGTGATGCATGTTTGAACAATTCTCAATAAAATGAAAAATTGTATTAAATGGATACATTTTGTTAAATATGAATATTAGTAACGTATCATTTAAAAATATGAGTAAAATTGATAATTAAAATGAAATTATGGTACCAAAAAGATAATGAATCCTAAATATAATATCTTTGTTTTTAATTAGAAACAAAAAAAAATAACTCAAAAATAATTAATACTATTTTTTTGCATGTGTATATAATACATCTTCTAAATCCACCAATGAAATAAAATTTGAAATATTATGAATTGTACCGTTAAATGAAATTGCATCCTATTGAGACATTACTTCAAAGCAAACATGCATTACATGAAAACTTGCCTGGAAGGTTTTTTCAAGACAACCAATGAGATAAATGATTATATTACATCCAAGTTCAAACACAGAATTTCACTCTCACTCTCCCTGTATGTGTGCTCCCAAAAATAACATAAAACTGTTTAGTTACACTTTAAAGTGCTTATACATTTATTATTCTTTCATCTTATATTAACCAAATTTATGATTACATGATAAACCTTATCAATTTCAAAAATATATTATTAATCTTTGCATTACGATAAACCCTTTATATAAATATAAATACTTAAAAGTAATAAACGTAGAAATGAAACAAATGGATGAAAAAGCTTTTAAAAGTTTTGACACTCGATGAATAATAAGAAAATACTCTCAAAAGTAATTTAGCAAGTCCATGAAATAGATCTCTTAATAAGGGGTTTCATTTGCTCATCTTCCTCAAGAGAGATCATGCCCAAATGAGATGGGTCTTCAAGCATCATCTTGGCTACCAAATACCCTGCAATAGACCATGTCTGATTCTTCCTAGCCTGCTTCCCAATATATCTACCCACCTTCCCATCATAATACTCTGGCCAATGATCTTTTGATAATCTTTGTTCAGCCAGTTCGATTGCTCGTCTTGCAATTTGTGGACGCCCACTTTTTATACATGCTGCTGTCAGTAGCCATAGAAGCACTGCAAACACCAACAATATATAAATTACATAAAAATCATATTTGTATTGTTTTCAAAAATCCCACAAAAAGATTAATTTAAAGCTTAAAATTTAACTTTGTTTTTTCTTACCAATGAACATGAACCTGTGTTATAAAACTACAACCGTAATTACCTTAGAGCCATAGGGTACCTCAATAACAGACTTTAAGTTCAATTGTAAAAAAAAGTAATGGTTAGGTATATTTAAAATCTAGGGTTTGATACTTTTAGTCTATATTCTTGTTTTTGTAACATTTTTTACCAATCTTTTCATTGAGTACGTCATTTGGCAATTAAGGATTCTTTTAGTCAAATATCTCTGTTAGACTAACTAGTAAATTGAATGGTGTTCTCAAATTAATTAAGGATTCTTGACATTTGCACAACATTTGGCAATTTTTTAATAGTATTAACAACAATGCACTGTTTTCTAACAGTAAAAAAACCATTAACCTTAATCTTATACCTGATTACTTCTTTTCCATTTAAAAGCTACCAAACTCTCTATTTCATCAGAATTTTTCACAACCTTCCCTCCCAAGACTGAATCCCTATAGAATATGTCAATTTATTGGCGTTAATGTTAATTGTTTCTGTATTTTTTTTTTCTTGTACAAATAACTCCTCCTATGTATACTAAGAAAACAGAATATAATTCTAATCCTAACAGCTGTTCTACTTCCCTAATTTATGGTTCTATGACAGCATTATGCCATTTCCTAACTCCTTAACTTTGTTTGTCTTCCACTTCCCTTTACTGCCTTGACACTCTCTCGCCGAGTTGGTGCATATATGTCTCTTATGCTGACTTGTCAAATGTGTTGTAGAAGTTCCTTGCGGAACCGCAGATTTTGTGAGTATATCGGCCAATTGATCTTCGATTTAACAAATGGAAGCTTAATAATCTTTTCTTCAAGATTGTTTGATAAGTTTCGATCCACTGCTGACGTGCTTGATGCGATCATGTTGAAGTAGTTGTGAGAGATGGCAATGAACTGCTTTGTTATCACAAAATAAGTTCATTTCAAAAGTAGGGCTACCTTGATCTAGGTTAAGTTTTTTCAACCAAAGGAGCTCCACGTATTCCACTTGACCATTCCTCGAAATTCGGCTTGACCTTGGATAAGGCAACTACCTTTTGCTTCTTGCTCCTCAGTTAAACAAGATTTCCCACAAAAGTAAAGTACCAATGATGAATTTCCTATCCTTCGTATTCCACCTTGATCTGAATCGTATATCGAGGACTTCGAATTGACCATTCTTTGAAAACATAAGTCCTTTCCCAGGAGAGGATTTTAAGTAACGAAGTATCTGGCGTATTGGCATCCATATGGTCTTCACTTGAAGCGGTGCATGAATTGACTCACGACTTGCTGCATGGCATGATATCGGGTCGAGTATGAGATAAATATATGAGTTTACCCTCTGCTTAGTTGATATCTCTGTTTATCTATGGTACTTGGTCTACGTATTCTCGAGTTTATGATTTTTGAACCATTGGAATATCGGCAGTTTACAATCTAGTAATCTGCCTCGGTATGCCAGGTCGAGTATATTTCCTTTGGGAAAGACATATGCCTTGTTTTGATCTTGTTACCTCAATACCTAAGAAGTATTTGAGCCACCACGAGTTCTTCATTTCAAACTCGTTTGACAATTGTTCTTGAAGCTTAGAGATTTCTTCTTTATCATCACTGTAATGATCATGTCGTCTACATGTAGACTATAAGAGTACATTATCTTCCACGATCGATGTTTTAGGAAAAGTATGATCGGAGTTGCTTTGTTGGAACCCGTATTTCTTCATTCTTTGAACTCGACCTACCAAACCACGCTCGAGGTGATTGTTTTAGTCCGTACAATGCTTTCGTTGTAATCTACATGTAGTTTCTTTTCTGATGTAGCAGTATATCTGGTGGGATATCCATGTAAATCTCTTCTTGAGTCACCTGTGAAGGAAGGCATTCTTCCGTCAAGTTGGTGCAATGGCGATCTAAATTTCTTTGCAAGAATAACAAAACTCTCATGAGTTTTAGTTTAGCCCACGAGTGAGAAGGTTTCTTGATAATCTATCCGTGTTTGTGTATATCCTTTTGCTACAAGCCTCGCCTTGTATCGATCAACTACCCCATCGCTTTATACTTAATGGAGAAAATCCACTTGCATCTGCCATCTTCCTCCTTGAGCAACTTCGCTTAACACCCATGTGTTGTTCTTACGTAATGCCTCAAATTCCTCTTTTATAGCTTGAGCCCATTTTGGATCGGATAAGGCTTAACTGATGCTACTCGGAATTTGACACGAGGAGAGTGTTTGTGCAAATCTCACCGATAGGTTCGATAACCTTTGAGTAGATACATAATTTGCTATTGGATACTTGGGTTGTCGTTCTCTCTTTACGGGGAGTATCGATTTGGAGGTTTGCCTCGATTGTGTACGAAAGGTAAAACATAACCAACGGATGTATCTATAGCATTAGTGTGTAAAGGTGTGATAGGATGACTTACCTCGGGGAGTATTCTCGGCGGGAGGATCATTGGGTACTAGAGAGTGGATGGGTACATCGACCAACTTCCATCTACGAAGGTTCAATCATTACTTCGGTTCTTGGAAGTTCAAGCTCGGGTCTAGATACTATCTCCTCCGTATTGTACGATCAGAGTATGTTGGACTAGTATCTAATATTTCAACATCAAGCCAATTTCGTTCTTCACCGTAACTCTCCTCTGAAGAGTGGAATTGGAGACGGTGATGGGAAAAAACATTCGATTCGAGGAAAGTGACATCCATTGTAGTAATATAGGTTCTTTTAGTAATTGGATCATAGCATCGATAACCCTTTTTTTTTTGTGCCGTACCCCGAGAACACGCGGCAGACGTGGATCCAACTTGGATTCGTTGATTTTTATGGAGGTGGACAAAGCAACACATCCAAAAATTCGGGCGGAGCATCAAAATAGTAGGCAAGGAAGATGATCAGATAACACTTTTATTAGATGCGAAATTGTAAGGTCTTTGTGGGCATTCGATTCGGTAGATACGCATTTGTGGCAGTAACGGCATCACTCCGATATTTATTAGGCATATGTGGCCGATTAGTATGGCAGAGCCGTTTCTAAAATATCTTAGATTTTTTCTCTCATGAGTCCCAGTTACATTTGTGGGGTTTGTGAACATGAGGTTTCATGGAGAATACCCGTAGTTGTCAAAGTATGTCGGAATTGTTGATTAAACGTATTCCCACTCGTTATCGGTTTAAGTATCTTAATTTTTTCGAGAAAATTATTAATGCGAACCATGGTGTGAAACATGTGAAATGTAGCAAATACTTCATCTTTATGTTTGAGAAAGGTAAAGCCATGTCATTCGTGTACTGATCATCGACAAAATAACAAACCAACGATGACGAAGCGTAATGTGGCCAGGGAAGGTCCCGAACATCGAGAATGTACCAAAGCAAAAGAACCACCTTTATTCATGCTCGTAATAGGATAAGAGCGTACTATGACTTTTTGCTAGGATACAAGTATCACATTTGAAATGCGAATGTGTGATATTTGAAAATAAGCTGGGGGAGTAGGTGCTTTAAATACCCGAATGATGGATGCCCAATCTGCGATGACATAGCCAAATCGGTTCGTTCCTTGTTATAACGGTATGTTGCATGTGATTGGCTCTTCTACTGGCGAGGTCATCCACGTAATATAGCCCTCTCATAGTACCACGCTGATGATCTCCTTGGTGAGAATATCCTGTAGAAGGCAAAAAGTAGAGTACATCAATACTACGGTTAAGGTACGAAGTGACGACTTACTGAACATTAGTCGGTTTGACGAGAGAAGGTACTAGCAAAGTATTAGATAATGATAATGAAGGAGATAAGGTCTTGTTCGACTCACGTAGCTGGATAAGTGACCCGTTTGCTGTGACCACGACTCGAGTCTTGGTGGGTTGTATTGGATAGATCGTTTGGGTCAAGCGTCATGTGATCTGTGGCTCGAGTCAGAATCAATCCTCTTTAACCTACGGTAGAGAGGTGAAATGCTTTACTTGAAATACGGATCACAGGAAGATTCGGCACGAGAAGTGAGGATAGTGAGGCATTATTGGTAGCCACAGTGCTCGTCCGGTTGTGTCCCGTTTCTTAGGTGCTTGAAGATCATTCCACCATTACGGATACCCGTAGGAGTTTGAAGCGGTTTTCACGGGTGTGTTTGGAGTTTCATTGATAGCCACATTTCATGTCGAGAGATGGTGGATTTCGAGGATTTCTTCTTGCCTTGAGGAGGTTCTGTTTTTGGTGGCATCGATTATGGTGTCCCTTGACCCACTTTAAAAGTCATGGCACTCAGGGTGTCGTATCACTACTGCGATCATCACGGTCTGCTGACCTCTTCCCGACGGACGAATCCATGGCTTGTTCCACGTCGGGAATGGTTGATTGAAGCACGTCAACGAGTTTTGTCGATGCGTACGTCAAGTCCGTCAAGGAAGGTATACACTCGATCTTCTGCATGCGATGGAGTTGTATTTTGTATGTCATTTGCACCCTGCTCCATTGGATTGGGGTGACGGAAATCAATTTCTCGCCTGACAGCGAAGGTCATTGTAGTATTTTTCAATGGATCCTTCGCACTTTGTTTCATACGAGTAACTTCGACGACGAAGATCATACAACTTGAGGCGTGTACGTCCCGTCATAGAAGGTGGTAAGCGAGAATCGAACTTGTTTAGCGATTGGGAATCGAATAAAATTTGCAATCGAGGAGGGGTCCGTGAATTGATCAACCATCGCTTTAACAATGGCATTTTCGGTCATGCCATCTCCTGAATGAGGGTCGGTTTCAACGAGGTTGAGGAAAATCCCCATTAATATATCCCGGTTTGTCTTTGCGAGAGATATACATCTCCGCCACGGGACGCGAGGCATAGTTGGATCCTCGACTTGATACTAATAAAGGCGATCACGCTTGATTGAGAGTTGTGAGCGTCGAGCTCTAGTGAAAACTAGTCATTTTTCGCCGTCAAATCTTCCAACATAAAATTGGTAGTTAAATCTCTAGATTAGCCAGAAATCTAAAATTTTTCCTTAGTAACCACAACATTTTTTTCAATCGAAGCTTCGCGTAACCCTAAGTTTTTCCTCTTCTCACTTCACGCAATTTCCTCTGATTTCCTCAGCAACTTCCTCTGATTTCCTCAGCAACTTCCTCTGATTTCCTCAGCAACTTCCTCTGCGTTCCTCAGCAACGTCCTCTGAGTTCTGCAGCAGCTTCTTCAACTGCGTTGCTCAGGAGCTTCCTCTGAGTTCTGCGGTTTCTTATTGCGTTTCTCAGTGTTTCTTATTGCGTTCTCAGTGATTTCTTCCATTGCGTTTCTCGGCCGGTTTTTGCCATTGCGTTTCTCAATGACAACCTCTTGGAAAATGACGCCTTCCTATTGCTTTTATGGAGGATCAGCGAAACGACTTGTGATTTCTCGTCGAGACCAAAAAAGTTCCGCGAAAAACGAGGCGGAAAATTTTTTTTTTGTTCTTGGAACTAATGCGTGCAGATTTTCCCTTCTATCACTTTCAGTTTTCCATCAATACTTGGAACCATCTTTATCATCAATCGATCACTTGCAAAAAGTTGTCTTTTTTGTTTTTTTGTTTCTGGTGTAGAATTTGAAGAACAATATGAATGCCCCTGATGCTTATTTCGAATGGAATATAGGCCGTGATGACTCCAACGGCGGCTTGAGCGGCTACCCCGAATCCTGGCCCAAATAATCGGCCAAATATGCACAGATTAACACAATCTGTTGAGCATATGACAAATCAACTTAGTAGGTAACTTATTCTTCCATTAGGACAGCCAATAACTCTGCTTTGATACCATGTCAATTTATTGGCGTTAATGTTAATTGTTTCTGTATTTCTTTTTTTTTTCTTGTACAAATAACTCCTCCTATGTATACTAAGAAAACAGAATATAATTCTAATCCTAACAGCTGTTCTACTTCCCTAATTTATGGTTCACCAACAACATTGTCTGCCATTTCCTAACTCCACTAACTTTGTTGTCTTCCACTTCCACTGCACACTTCCACTGCACACGCCAACAGAATACACACATACAATTATAAACTGATTTTTTAACGGTATGATATATAAACTACTTTTTTTTTTGGAAAAAAATATATGTATAATGTATGTGTGAAAAATTAAGACAAAACAGAGAATTGGATGGCTTTTTAAGATGTGGGTTAATTGTTTTTTTTTCTCTGTTAGAATACAGTGTTTTGATATTAATATTCTTAAAAAAAATTAATGTGCTTCGTACATATGGAGCATACACAGTTAATTTGAGAACCATGTTTAATACGAAGTATTTAATGTATTCCATCGAGAATATGAGTAAGAAAAGTACTTAAACAAACCTTAAATTTTATGTAACATGAATGTCTATAACTTGAATACTATAAGTGAATTCTCATTCCCAACAAGGCAACAAAACTAATATTGGCATGGTATAAGGGAATAGAACAAGCAAGTTCTCTCAAGTGAATAATAAACAAGTAGAAGCTCACCTGGCCAAGAGCCACCATTGTGGTAACTCCACCCAGTATTTTTTGGATCACAGCCGGTTATGATTCGCCATTCATGACTTTGGATTGCTGGATAACAGATTTTCATTGGCATTTCTCCAACCAACTCTTCCCAACGTGATTCAATAAGATCCATTATTGCTGAAGATTGCTCAGGAGTTGCTAAAGATGACAAAATTGCCATACAATTTCCCAAGCAAAACCAACGGAAATCCATGTTCGAGGGACTAACATTCCCAATGAAATAACCACCACGACTTGGCATGAAATCAAATACCCAGTCTGGTAATGAATCAGGCATTACATTGAACTTGTTCACTGCTGTGTGGGAATACTCCTCTGTTTTGTACCTATATATATCATTGAGCTGCTTTAAATCCAACCAGAAGTAACTCCTTATGTGATAGCTTAGAGCATGTAGGCGATCAACTATTCTTTCCGCCAATTCCTTGCCCTCTTCGTCTCTCTTAAGTAAAAGCAGTGCGCATCTTAATGCCATAAAGAATAGAGCTTGTATTTCTATAGGATATCCATATACCCCCTTCATTCACAAAAAAAAAATAACGGATAGGTATTAAGTGTCATAAATTGAAAACCAAAATTCCCTATTGTTGGCCCTTCACCCATCAGGTTAAACATTTGATAGAGTTGTTTTTTCTAACAACTTCTAACATGAGAGATGAATGTCGTATCTTTAAGATCCAATATTTTCGATTGTTGATTTGTAAGTATTTAACATGCATGATATATAGAGTCAATACTTGTAGGAGAATAATAAATGTATAAAATTATTATTCGTCATTCTCTAAATAGTTTAAGCTTTTGAGAGAATTGGTGACCAATAATTTTTAATACTCTCTAATAATTATAGTAAAATGAAAAAAGGAGAAGGACAAACCATTCTACGATCAATCATACAACAACCATCAGCACAAAGTAAAGTTGGGAAAGTATCAAAGCCTTCAGAGAGACACAAGCTTAGGATAAGTCGAATTCCCCTTTGGCATTCAGGCATTTCAGCTAAGGAGGAGTCCCCCGTAGACTTTGTGTAAGCACGAAGAAGTATAATCCACCAAAACCCAGAATCAACTGGAGCAACTCTTCCTATTGCACTCTCACCAAAATCTGCAACCACAGTTTCATAGTTTCTTAGTGTGTCATGTATTACTTTAAAACTTGCTGGCATTACACCTTCTCCTAGCTTGAATTGATCAACTCGTTTTTCACGTGATTGAAGTAGAAGTGTTTTTAGAAGAAAATTCTTTACTATATCATGCTCCCCATTCATCATAAAAGCCAGTGCACTGGGGACAAAATCTCTAATAAATACCTGTCACATTAAAAAAAAAAGCTTTATGTTATTTACACATACCACTTATTGTATGCCACGTGTCATTATTACCTGAGAAAATTGAGAAGTTATAATTATTCATTGTATGTGGCGTGCAATGAGTGGTGTGGGTGCAACCCAACAAGAAAGCATCAAGCTTTCTATATGCGTGTCTAAAAACTCAGGACACTCAGAAATGTAGACCACATTTAAAGAAGAAAACTTGTATAGCTAATTCTATGTTTCATCTAATTTACAATCCAAAATACATTGTAAAGTAAACAACAAAGTTCAATGAGTAGTTACACAGAATACAAAGAACTACATAGGATTTTGCAGGTCTATCATGGATTTCAAAGCTTTACATGCCTCTTTAAACAACGAAGTACGTTCTGGCGGTACTAGTTAAAAAAGCAGGACAAGAGGGGTGAGAGATTAACCTGATCATAGTTGAGTTCCTCAGCAGAATGGTCCAATGCAGCAATAGTCCCAACAGGTTGACTTCTAAAATAGACCAGTGATTGTCTCAAGCATTCCCAAGCATTAACAATCATGGGATGTGACTCATGACAACTGTGTGATCCAGGTGTACTAAGCTCGGACCTTCTACAAGGAGAAGATACATGATCACTGGACTTTTCATCAAAGGATTTATTTCTCACTACCTTTATTGGTTTTGGTCTGTCAGATGATCTCATAACATCATGATCTTCAATTTCAAAAATGGTGCCTGCTGACACAATACTTTTCACCGTTCCATTTTTCATTCCAGGTGGAGACATTGGAATATTTTGAATTCCAACGGTTACAATTCTAATAGGTTCAATATCTGAATTTGGTACAGAAAGAAAATTGTAAGTAAAACATATACAGATGCTACACAGTCACAGAGACATTTTATCAAACACAACAGCGTTGACCTTTTGTGATTTTTTTTTGAGATAATAAAATTTCATTAAAGATCAAAAGGAACAATCTAGATAAAAATCATTAATCTAAACACATCAACAATCAAAATTGTTAAAGTAAAAATAAAAACAATTAAACACACGGAAAAAACTTTAGTTTTTATCTTTCACGTTATTGTAAGGTTCTTGAATCAACTGTTTGACTGTAACAATTGATATATCGACTATATCGATTACTTTTTAAGAAAAATGAAATATTGATATCATATTGTAATTTTTATGATCTTTGATACTATCATATTGTAATTTTTATAATCTTTGATACTACGGATGTAGATAAAAATTTAGATTAATAATAAAACACAAATTTTACGGGTATAAATATAACATAAATCATTCTAGATATTCATCTCCATGAGAAAAGTTTACTCTAAAACAAGATTTTTAGGTGAAAAAAATAAAACAAATATGTATTTTTATTCAAAATAATTAATAAGAAAAAATATATAAGCAAAATAAACCTATAAGAGAGTAGCTTCTATAGAAGAAGATCGGTCTCCCCAGCAATCAAATTAACTTCTTGTAATTTAGTACCTTATTTGCAAACTTGTATTTACTTTAGCTGAAAGGCAATTCCAAACAAAGAACAAAATAGCAGGAAAAATATCACCTAACACATACTAGAAGAGAATATTGTTTCAAGGAATTAAAGAAAGATTTCCTGTGAGAAACAGAAGAAACTATGAGGCTTTAATAAACATTGGGTAAGAAAAAGATATCGCAAGTCAGATTAAAGTATCATAATATGAGGCATTCTTTAGGCAATAAAGAATGAAAGAAGCATGCTTCTTCCCTGAATGTTAATAAATATATAATCTTCGTCAACTGTATATTGCCCAATATAGTTTGAGCATGAATGATTCAGCCTATACATTTCCAACAAGAAAATGGAGTTAGTGACCCCAAAAAGAAAACAAAATGGTTATCTTGGAAAATTCGAAGTCGGCTTGGGATGCTCCTCATTAGCTTTTCTGTTTCGTAATCTCCAAACTTGATAACCAAAAGCTATTCGGTGTTGCTAAGGTGCTGGATTTTCTTTGTTTGTTTCACCCGATGGCTAACACTATTTTGCTGAAAGAGGGGAGGCAATTGATTTTTGAAAGAGTATATCGGTCTCATTGTTTACGCACGTAACTTCCGAAGAGCATGGGACTGGAATCCTTATGTAGTTCACTACTTTGTGCTATTACCCAAAATCCGAGTAGTCTTGTGTTAAAGCCAAAGCAATGTAATGAGGTGTTGTGTAATTTGGATTGTAATATGGTGTTCATATTTAAATGGTTAAAGCCAAAACTTCGATCACATCTTTTCATTATAGCCAAATAATTAAAAATCAATGTCTCATGTCCCAAAGTCATTCCTCTTTCGTACGACTCATCCCTAAGTCATGTTCGTTTAGCTTAAAATTTCACATAACCATATAATTTCACTTATAAAAGCTGTACTTTTTAAAAATTAAATAAATAAAAAACTAAAAAACACAAGTTACCTCACACGTTAATGACTAGGGTGTTCATTGGATGGAATCCACTGATTTTATCTTCAGTTGATTTGATCCGATTATCTGATCGGATTGAAACATCCTAATTCACAATTGATCTGATTATCTTTCAAATTTAATGCAATCTGATCTGTAACCTGTTCGGATTGAATCCGATCAATCCGACCAATAAATTTAATTAACTCTATTTTTGTTATTTTTGAATAAAAAATTTAAATTTTCACATAAATCATAACATAAAAATATTTAAGTTAAAAGAAACCTTAAAAAATCAAATAAATAAATATTAATTAAATATATAATTAATTTCGATCGAATCAGATGAGATCAAATGAATCGTAGTAAAATCCACCATCCGATCCGAACTTAACGGATGGAAAAAATTTCCATCCGATTCAATCCGATGGTCGGATCAAAACCGTCAAAAAAATTAACACTTATTTTTAATTTCAAGGTTTTTTTGAATTTAAAAGTTCTCACTTCCATACCAATGCTCAATCCAATTAAGTCTATAACATTTAACAATTTTACCATATTTTCGTTTTTTTATGATTAATGTTACATTATAATATCGATATCTTTTTTCTTTCGTTCCTATTATATATACTTATGCTATGTTGGAAACGTCGAATTCATTAATTCATTAAATATTGATTCTATATTGAAAAAAACGTTTTTTACTATTTTGATTTCTTTTATATTTTCTTTTTTTTAATCAAAAACTTCTATTTTATTCGATCATAAAAAATTCTATCATTTTTATATTCAAAATTTAATATGTATATAGATATATTAATATATATTAATTAATATATTCTATACATGAAATATGAATAGAATTTATATATATATATATATATATATATATATATATATATAAATATTATTATACATAACCCTATTATATATATATTATTTTTCTATCATGTTTAATGTACTATTTTGAATACTTAAATGATTAATACTTTTTTTGTTTTAGTTTCACAAGGGAGCGATGTTTAATGATTATCAGATTGTATTTCTATAATTTGCATTTTTCTTTTTCATTTCATTTTCTTCTTATAGTAAAACGGTGCATACAACGAAAAGGAACTAAAGAATAGATTATTTAATTATATTATTTGTTAGATTAATCGTTATTTATTTTGTTAATTTATTCTTACGTTGTTATGTTATATAGTATTAAATCCAATATTTCTTATTCATTTAAAATTTTATATTTTTTTCTATATTCATATTCATTCTTTATAATTAATAGTCAATATTATGATACTTCAATAAATTCCTATATGCATACAATTTATAAAACATAGCATTTGTTATACAATGATCATCGGTTCAATTTTGATAGATGGATTTTCTTCATCTTTTTTTTATTTTTATCTTTATTAAAAAAGGAAACTTAACAATCTTTAAACGAGAATATGAAATAAAAAAGATTGAAAAAGTCTCTTCCCTTTTTATTAAGGACCAAATTATAAACACGAATTCGATTTCTATAGAAAAAATCAATTAAGAAAAGAACTTTTAGTTTTTTAGTCTCTATTTTTTTTCTTTTTTCTATTTTATTGTTAGTTTTTAATAGTTTTATTTAATATTTATTATTTTAATATTCTTTATTTTAGATTTTGATCTTTTTTTAATATTATTTCATTTTTTATTAAAATTTATTTAATGTTATGTAATTAATTTAAATATGTGTATATTGTATTCTTAATATATTACTATATTATTCAAATTATTCAAATTTACTTTCCATATTTATTAATATATTTAAATAAAATTATATTATAGACTAATATGATATAATAATATATCTAATATATTAATATAAATAAATTAGATAATATGTATTAATATGTATATATACAATAAAAATATTCAAATATTTATAAACACATATATTAATAAATATACATACTCTAATAAATACATATAAGAATAATAAGATCAAGATATTGATAGAATTGATCTAATTATTCTTTGTAGTATAGTACTTCAATAAATTTTAATTTCATTTATTTCTTAGGGGAATTCCCTTATATATAGATGTGTAATGTAACGAGCTCCTCTATTAATATTCAAAAAAATATTAAAACTGATTATTTATTTAAGAATATAATATTTAGAAGACTTTTCTGATCAAATAAATTGTTCTCAACAAGGTTGTTTCTTTTCTTTCTTCAAATCTAAAGAATTTTTCTTACTTTATACATAGGTTATCAATTTAACATCGGATAAAAAAGAAAAAAAGAAGGGAGGGATGAAAAACACATTTTTGTTTTCCAATTTTTTTCAATCAAATTATGGACGACTTTAAATCATTTTTTGATCGACATGAGTGTTTTATATCAAAAAACAATTCAACTCTTCATTTTGAAACCATTTTTGTAATAACTCTGTATTAACATAATAGTAGAAAAGAATATCATGTTGCAAATAAATTTTGAAAAGTTTAGTTTTAACCCTATTAATGGTCCCATATTATTTGGTGATAGAGAATTAAAGTGATTTTTCTAATGAATTGTGAAATGTTATGATTATTCAATATGATTTCTTAATTTATTTAGAAATAATTCGTGGAATCATGCACCTCTTTTTTACTGGTTATAATGAAAAAGAAAGTGTAGTTATTTGAAACAATGTATTCTTGAAATAAACAACCCGCACACACTCTCTTTTTTAAAAAAATCAATACATTGAAATAGATTTAGAAATAGAAACAACTTTATGAACGAAGGAGATTAAATAGGAACAAGAGGGATCCAATGAAGAGATCCTTCTCCTTCTATTTTTTTAGAAGAAAAAGAGGTTTCGAAAAAAATCGATGAAACTAAAAAGATCCGAGTGAATGAAAAGGAAAAAACAAAGAATGAATTTCAGCATAAAAACACACACTATCAAAAGAAACCAATTTGTGAAACTTATTATCTGAATATGGATGAAAATAAAAAAAATTCGAAGTCATAAATATTTAAAGCAAAAAAAGATATCCTCTAATTTGAAAAACCTCTTGTTACTATTATTTTTGACTATAAATGATGGAATCGACCATCATAGTATATAAAAACAATCGATTTGAAAACGCTATAAGAAATGAAATGTCACAATATTTTTTTATACATGTCAAAGTGATGGAAAATAAAGAATATCTTTTACGTACCCCTAGTTTGTCAACCTTTTTTCAAATGCTAGAAAAAATGTCTATATTCGCAACATAAAAATCATTCTCTAATGAATTAAATAGTAATTGGAGTTATGGCAATGAACAAAAAAGAAAAAAAAATTATAAATAAAATAAAAAATCTAAATAAAACACTAGACCAAACTAATCCTTTTCTTCCAAGTATACTTGAAAAAAGGACTCGATTCTGTAATGATAATATCAAAAATAAATATTTATAAAAAATATATGATCCTTTATTGAAGGGATCATACCAGGGTCGAATAAAAAAAGATTTTTCATCTTCAATCATAAATAAAATTTCTATGAAAAATTATATATAAAGGTTTTGTATAAATAAAATTCATGGGATCTTCCTTATTATTAATTACTTAAAAATTGAACAAAAAAAGAGCCTATTTGATAAAAAATAATAATTAGAAACATAAATTACTTATTTTTCAAATTCAATAAACAAATTTACTAACAAATAAGTTTTCTTTTTAAAAAGCATTCATTACTTCCTAAATAGGTAAGAATTGATTCAGAAAATAAACTTTAGAAAATAAACTTTTTTTGAACTTTCTATTTATGATGATCCCTCTAAACCCTCTAAACAAGCACAAGCTTATCGAAAAATGTCTCTTTTATTACGAAGACCACTAGGCCGCGAAGCTTATCCGAGAAATGCTTTAATTTTGTAAAAAAAAAAAAATTTATAGAAGGATAATTTTGTCTTTATAATTTTTATTTTATTTTATGTAATCTTTCAAATTTTTTGTCCATTTTAATACGAAAACATCTCTTAATACCTACTAATTACTGTCAACATTCACAATCCTTTTCTTCCTATCCCTGATATCGCTTTCTTTTTTTCTATTGTTGACTAACCAACTTTCACTATTTGGTGTAGGAAAATCTAAGTTGTATGTTTTATTGAATCTGTAGTTAGGTCACACCACTAACTTATTTGTAGTACACATCTCTATCCTTGATCATTGCTATCACTTGCTTATTCTTTTTATCACACTGACCTCTTTTCAATCACCTTCTATTTGATCAAACCTAAAGTGAAAGTAAATGTGATAAAACATAAGGTGGTCGAAAAAGGATAAGGGCATTAAGAAGATAGGAGGAATGTGCTAATGGTAGTCATGATCATTAGCAGATATTATGTTTCAAATGTAGTGGTGGTTTCTTAAGTTTAATTTTGATAAAAATTGCATTTTTTTATTTGTTTGTAACAAATAGTGAAATGTGTTTGGTGGACAAAAGAACGTAGTGGTATCAAGAATAGGACAAAGAGGATGGTAGATGTAGACATGATTGCTAGGGTAGATGTCCTTTTTTTCGTAATGAAATGGACAAAAATAATATATGAGATAATTCATAATATTATAAATATTTCATTAAAATAATTTTTTTCCTATGAATTAATTTTTTTAAGCGGACAATTGTTGTACATTTTGTTAAATAGGAGATTATTAGTATATTAGTTTGATAATATGAATCTAAATGTATATTTTTTGTTTAATAAAAATATTACTAAAATATCAAACCTAATAATATTATTGGAACACTACTATAAGGATTTTTGTAAGGCTTTTTCTTCCATAAAAAATATATATTAATAACATACTAGCTATATTGGAGGTGACAGTCTTTGAACTTGACACAACACATTGGGTAGCAAATATAACTACTTATATATAAATGGAATGACACGACATATCTAACTTTGTATTATGTATAACTTAAAATTTATTATATATGAAATATGAATATTTTCATACGTAAGAACAATTATATAAAGTTAATAGTTATTTTGTATTATGGGTCTAGATAACGAATAAAAATGTTAATTTATAAATTTTTTTTCATGAGTTCTATATTAATTCAACCACGCAAATTAAACAATTAACAATCTATAGAATACACACTAGTGATAGTATGCCTTATAAGCTCATGTCCAAACTAGCAACATGCATACATGGTAAACAAAAAACACTTGTGATACAAGCATACATATTGAAAAGCTATAAAGATTTTCAATCAATTCAGGACCTTGTATATGAAAACATATTCGGTAAATGATGATTGTATTTTCACGACATACAATCAAACATACATAACAAACTCTAATAAAAAGTCCAACATCTGGTATACTTTCAGGATAAGGAGATACGAACTTCTTAAAGACTCACTACAAAGCTTTTATGTAGATAAAATGCAAATTGTACTAATACACAATCTAAACATGCATGTCTACTAAGAATGAGTCCAAGACTTGATATACACTAAGGTTAAGGAGATTTGACTCTTTAAGGACTCAATCCAACCTTATAAACAATGGAAATAAAAATACCTAATAGATAGTTACAGCTACAGTATAAATAAACACAAACATGTAGTCTAATAAAGCATTAAACATATAATTTAGTAAAGAAAAGTAGGTGATAATTATTAAAAGTTTTCTAATTAGAGTTTAATCTTGAGTATGTAGAAACATACACTATTTAAACTTTGATTGTACTATCCACACAGTCGAGCATGCATAACATTAGATAAAATGAGTCGAGCATGCATAACATTAGATAAAATGAGGTAAACCTACATAGAAACCCTATCTATGTGGTAACATTCTTGAGTTTTTTAAGGCAACCACTCAGTAGCAAATAATCTACTAAATAATAAATTAGTTATAACTTTAAAATAAATAAAAACACTATTACCTCTATCAATTGTTACTCTTGCTTGCTGGTTTCGTAATGATCCGGTTTAACACATGAAGCTGATTATCCTTTAAAACCAACACAACCCAAAGTGGTGTGATCAATAATGCTTAAAGTGAATAAGAAAACATTACATGAAGGCAACCACTAGCCGTCATACGACACTGATAGGGCAGAACCGACATCGCCTATCCTACCCGTTCCTTTGGTTTTATCTATTTATAAAACTCTCGCAAGTGCACGAATCATTTCGTAGAAAATGATAAGTATACTCCCAAGGTCGATCTAAGGAAGGAATGTATGTAATTTTTAATTTATTATTCAAACTTTTAAAAACGAAATTAAATCCTAAACATCCTGTCACGATATTTTTGGGTTTTGTGTTTTTAATCTACTTACATAAAAATAAACATAGATTCAATAAACATTTATGCAAATTTTATCTGTTAAAACAGTGGAGTATTTATCGATATAATAATTAAGTTAATTATGCTTGCTCATATTATTTAGGTTATTAAAGATATGAATTGATATTTATTGATTCTCTCTTTTTTATATGAATACCACCTTTGGTAGGGTTAGATATTCTTTATTAACTAAACAAATCAATTAACACCTATGGGTGGGGTTGATAACTAATTTGGTTAATTAAATTAATTCTTTTTTTTAAGAGATTGAAAATGAACCATTTAAATGCCACCTTTGGTGGGGTTAGACAGTTTAAACTTTATTCAAGGTGTCCAAATTAAACCTAAGAATTTAGTTATCCGAGTACTAACTTTCAAGTTTTAAAACCACTACTGAAAACATGTTGTCAATACATTTTCAGATAATAATTCTTATAAAAACTTTTGAAATAGAGCTTCACTCTAACTACCAAGGCGATTGTACCAACAAGTAAAAGAACACTACTCTAAATCAGAGAGTATAACTAAACCTTAAAATGTAATTTTTAGATTTAAGTTTGTAATGAAAAATAATATATTTCTCTCTCACATTATTAATATAACATGTTGAATAAAAATAAAAATCAATTCATTTTAGAGATTTTTACCTATTTAATATTTCACACGCACAACAAGGATATTATTAAATCGCGTTTATAAACAGCCACCAGAGTTAAATTTAATCACAGACAAATTAAATATAACATGTAAGAATAAAGCATAAAAAATAACTGTAAAGAAAATAAAATCCTTACAGAACTTTGATCCTATTCCCGTTGTTTGGAAAACCTTCAAGCGAATTTGCACTCCCATTTCTTGAATCAAAAAGTTAATAAATTACAAAAACATAACTAGTTCTTCCCAAAAAGGGAAGAACTCTAAAACTAAGAGAAATTAACTAAGAAAAGCTAAAAATTAAGAAAAACTAAAAATCTAAGAAAAGAGAGAAAGAAAAAGAAGAGAATGTGTTTTGAGGTGTGTTTAGAAGTGAAGAGAAGGGGTATTTATAGGTGAAGATGGAGAGAAAAAGTGGGGGAAAAAATGTTAAAAAATTATGAAAACGCTGAGTGGTAATTCTGACGTCATACCGATGACGCCGACATGAGGCGGTGCGTATAAAAAAATGGGGCGAAATGGGCGGCGCGTGAGACATGGCGCACAGAGGCGCGCGCGGAACTGGGAATGGGCGCGGGGTGATGCGCGCGTGGACGTGGGCGTCTGCGCGGGTCTGGGCATTGCGGTCCTGAGCGGGCCGGGCAACGCGGCGGCGCGATTTTCTCCTTTTTGACATTTTTGACCCATTTTGTCCAATTTTTCCATATTTGTTGACCTTTCCCCATTTATTTATTAATATATTTGTGATGTATTGCTTCCAGTATTCCTCTTTGAGTCTTTAAGTTACGTTTCTAAGTGAAAATACCTAAAAAACATTAAAAACACCCGTGATTCCGAAAAAGACAAATTTATATAAATATATGATAAAACATATAAATATATATATTTTTAATCAATTAATGTGCATAAAATCATGGTAATTTTAGTGCTTTTTGAGCACTCATCACAACCCCCAACCAGCTTCTTGCTAGTCCCTTAGCAAGAGAAGCGATAAAAACTAAAAATCAAACTATCCTAAATCACTTCCGTAGATTGACACGGTTGCATTTAGCCTATGCAACAAGCCTTTAAACCCCTAGGTTGCCCTAGTGGACGAGTTTGAGTCTCGTGAGGGTTTTCAGTAATGATACCCACAAAAATTGAACTAAATGTAAAAATTAAAAGAAATAATAACAACAATCAACTTAAAAACTAAAATTACAACAAAATCAAAAATTAACGTTTAAGAATAAAAGAAAACAACATATCACAAAAATTTCTCATACTTTTTAATCTCCTTTAAGATCATAATTAAAATCTCAAGCATAAGTTATTTTAATCTTCTTAAACAATCATGATTTATTATAATAATTAGTTGAAAATCATTTTCATATTTCATATCAAAAATGTATCAATTTAATTTCACCCAATTTCAGTGTCATGAATCCGAATTTGCTTCGACTCTATTCCTCACAAGTCAATACTCTCAAAACACTGAATCCTATGGGTTCAAACACTCATACTAATTTATATGCGAAAGAGTTGATGTATAGAAATGAACTAATATGTTCGCATATGTATAAAGAAGAAAGGCTCAAAGTGTTATTTTGACGTTGATCTCATGGAAGGAATCAAATGTATAAATTATAAAGATATCATATATAAAAATTATTTTCATGCATAAATCAAACTCATTAAGAAAAATTTCAAGATATATGCCTTTTACAAATGAAGAAAGTGCAATGACTTTTTAGGGAATTACTTCCTATATCTTTCTTTTGTAATTAGCCTTTACTCACAACTTTGTAGGCAATGTGGGTCATAGTATGTAGATTATACTATATATTCTTTCTCTCTATATTTTTCTGAAGATATTTTTCAATATATATCATTTGTTTAGAGAGTCAACCCATGTACAGATTGTACATTTTTTTTTTGAATTTTGGGTAATATGGGTCATAGTATGTAGATTATACTATATATTCTTTATCTCTATATTTTTCTCAAGATACTTTTCAATATATATTATTTTTTTAGAGAGTCAACACATGTACAAATTGTACATTTTTTTTTTAGGATTTTGGTGAGTGGTTAATTTTGTGGATTTTTTGTTTGATCTTGGTTTAGGTAACCCTAGATATGTTACTCTTTTTTTGTAACAATTTTATGCACGAATGAGATAAAAGCATATACTATCAATTTCTACTCAAATCATTTAATCTAAGCAAAAATAATAATAAAAAATATACGACACTCTATTAAGATGAGATAAAATTCATACATTCAATATTAATGCCTATAGAGATCATCTAAGAATTTGAAGAAATAAGAAATGTGTTTGGAGTAGAAAAAATATATATTTCACTCTGAATAAGGGAAATTAGGCTCAAATTATATCTCACAAAGGTAGTCTCCACTAAAACAAATTCATAAATACCGATTTTGGGTTTAATATAATTTCTACATCTTATCAAGAAATACTAGTTATGATAAAAATTAACTAATTATCAAAAATAATTACATAATATTTCATGATATGTTTTCAAAAATTAATCTAACAGTACAAAAGACTTAACTATTTACTTAAATTTGATTTAAATAAATGATAAATTTTTGTGAGAAATATATATATATTTTTTAATTCCAAAAATTACTAAATCACACAAGGAAAATAAAACCAAACACAAAAAATGAAGATCTGAACATAAAAAAGAAAAAATTAATAATTGTTTTTTTTTTTTGAAATTTTTTTTTTTTAATTTTTAAATTGTTAAATCTTTTTTTTTTCTTTTCTAATTAAGCATGGTAACTTTTCACCACCCCCAACCTAGAACTTACATTATCCTCAATGTAACAACTGTAAATTAAAGATAAAGAGAAAAGAGAAGAAAGATTACCTATTTCTTGAGAATGTGTAAGTAGTAATGGAGAAATGCAGGTGCATTCATCATATTCATCATTAAAGTGTATACACACAGATTGCTGTGAACTTCTTACAACTCAACAAATATTTTTAGTTTTAACAATTTAAAAATTATTCACATGTAATTAAACTAAAATAAACAATAAAATTAAGTATATAAAACAAATAACAAAAAATTACCTAAAATGATGGGTTGCCTCCCATCCAGCGCTTAGTTTAACGTCTTAGCAAGACGTAACTTTATGGTGCTAAGGGTTACTCAGCCAAATGCAATCCATTTCAGCAATGTTGTTTGGTTCTTCTAAATAAGGCTTCACACGATGCCCATTGACTTTGAATGTTTTCTGTGTCTTGGAATCCAATAGTTCTACTACTCCATGTGCAAATACCTGAACTATTTTGAATGGTCCATCCCATCTTGATCTCAGCTTTCCTGGAAACAATCTCAAACGAGAGTTAAATAAAAGAACTTTCATTCCAGGTTGAAGAATCTTAGGAACTAGCCTCTTGTCATGATAGCGCTTAGTACGCTCTTTGTATAATTTGGCATTCTCATAGGCTTTGTTCCTAATTTCTTCCAACTCATTAAGATGGAGTAACCGTTTTTCTCCTGCTTTATCTAAATCCATGTTTAACTCTTTAATTGCCCAGTAAGCCTTGTGTTCAAGTTCAACTGGAAGGTGGCACGCTTTCCCAAAGATTAACCTAGTGGCTCATCCCAATAGGTGTTTTGTAAGCGATGCGGTATGCCCATAAGGCATCATTTAACTTAAATGCCCAATCCTTTCTTGAAGGACGACGCATGCGTTCCAATATTCCTTTAATTTGCCTATTACTTACTTCCACTAAACCAGAAGTTTGAGGATGATATGTAGTAGCTACTTTATGTGTGATGTTGTACTTGTTTAGTACTCCATCAAAGATCTTGTTACAAAAATGGCTACCTCCATCACTTATTATGGCTCTAGGCGTTCCGAACCTACTGAATATTAAATCCTTCAAGAATTTAACAACAACATTACCATCATTCGTTTTAGTGGGGATAGCTTCTACCCACTTGGATACATAATCCACAGCAACCAAAGTGTATTGAAAACCATTAGATGGGGGAAAAGGACCCATAAAGTCAATCCCCCATACATCAAAAAGTTCAACAACTAAATTAGATGTCAAAGGCATTTCATCTCTTTTGCTTATGTTTCCTGTTCTTTGACATCTATCACATTGTGCACAAAACATATGAGCATCTTTAAAAAGAGTGGGCCAAAAGAATCCAGACTGTAGTACCTTACGTGCTGTCTTTTCACCACCAAAATGGCCCCCACAATGAAGTTCATGACAAAAAGTTAAAATGCTCTTATGTTCTTCTTCAGGTACACATCTCCGGATGACTTGATCTTGACCAATCTTGTATAAATAAGGGTCATCCCAAAAATAGTCCTTAATAGTTTTAAAAAACCTTTTCTTGTCCTGATATGAAGTGTTAGGTCGCAAAACACCGGTGGCAAGATAATTTACAATATCAGCATACCATGGGTTAGGACCTATTGAAAATAACTATTCATCAGGAAATGTTTCAACTATATCTTCATTACTCTCATCTTTAAGAGAGTTGAAGTCAGAAATCAACCTAGACAAATGGTCAGCTACTAAGTTTTCACTGCCTTTCTTATCCTTGATTTCTAAGTCAAATTCTTGTAAGAGTAAGACCCACCTAATTAATCTTGGCTTGGCATTTGGTTTACTTAATAGGTATCTTAAAGCAGCATGATCAGAAGGCACAATCACTTTAGATCCTACTAAATAAGACCGAAATTTGTCTAAAGAAAACACTATAGCCAAGAATTCCTTTTCAGTGGTGGTATAATTCATTTGGGCATCATTGAGTGTTTTGCTAGCATAGTAGATGACATGCAAACACTTATCCACTCTTTGTCCCAAGACTGCTCCTATAGCATAATCAGAAGTGTCACACATTATTTCAAAAGGTAAAGACCAGTTTGGTGCCATAATAACAGGGGTAGATGTTAGTTTCTCTTTTAAGGTATTAAAGGCAATACGACAATCATTGTTGAAATCAAAATAAACATCCTTTGATAGCAAGTTACATAAGGGACGACTTATTTTAGAAAAATCTTTAATAAATCGTCTGTAAAATCCTACATGTCCTAAGAAGCTTCTTATCCCCTTCACAGATGTAGGGGGAGGTAGTTTGGATATCAATTCAACTTTTGCTTTATCAACTTCAATACCCTTGTTTGAAATTATATGTCCTAAAACTATCCCTTGTTGAACCATAAAATGACTTTTCTCCCAACTAAGGGTGAGATTGCATTCAATGCATCTTTCTAAAACCAAAGTCAATTTATGTAAGCAATCATCAAATGAGTTCCCAAAGACAGAGAAATCGTCCATGAAAATCTCAATGAATTTTTCCACCATGTCCGAGAAAATAGATATCATGCATCTTTGGAAAGTGGCAGGGGCATTGCATAACCCAAATGGCATTCTTCGAAAAGCAAATGTCCCAAAAGGACATGTAAATGTGGTCTTCTCCTGATCTTCTGGTGCTATGGGTACTTGATAATATCCAGACAATCCATCTAAAAAACAGTAAAATTCGTGCCCAGCTAATCTTTCCAACATTTGGTCAATGAATGGAAGAGGAAAGTGATCCTTTTTAGTATATAAATTTAGTTTCCTAAAATCTATACACATTCTCCATCCAGTGATTATTCTAGTGGGCACTAATTCACTTTTGTCATTTTTAACAACTGTTATCCCAGATTTCTTTGGTACCACATGCACTGGACTAACCCACTTACTATCCGCAATAGGATAGATAATCCCTTCTTCCAACAATTTAAGAATTTCTTTCTTAACTACCTCTTGCATATTTGGGTTTAGTCTTCTTTGGGCTTCTCGTACAAGTTTAGCACCATCCTCCAAGTTGATCTTGTGCATACACATTGTAGGACTAATGCCTCTTATATCCCCGATACTCCAACCTATAGATTTCTTGAACTGTTTAAGCACTTTGATGAGTTCCTTTTCTTGGGTTTTGGTCAAGGTTGAAGAAATTATCCTTTGGATAAGTTTCCTTCTCCCAAAAACACATATTTTAAGTGCTCAGGTAAGTCTTTGAGTTCAAGTTCAGGTGGATTGGCCTCTTTACTAGATGAAGAACTGGGTAGATTTAAAAGTGTACTAGATTTTGTCATTACTTCATCATTGTCTAGTTGTTCAAGGTACCCCTTAATTTCCTCATCTAAATCTTCTTCGACCTCTTCAAGTGTAAGAACAAATCTCAAGCTTGTCTTCTATTCTGGTTTGGAAAAAGGTGCTTTGGACAAGATTATCCAAAGTGGTCAACATCGAATATTTCATCGATGGCGTAAATAGAAGGAAAAGGTGAAGAATCAAAAACTTTAAAATGAGCGCTTTCTCCTAAGACTGTCATTGTCAATTTTCCATCTTGGACATCAATAATAGTTTTAGTAGTTGCCATAAATGGTCTACCAAGCAATATTGTGTGCTCTTTGTCCAATGCTGGATTTTCTTGCATATCCAGAACCACAAAGTCAACAGGTATTATCAATTTGTCTACTTGTACCAATACATCCTCAACTATTCCCTTTGGATACTTAAGAGATCTATCTGCAAGTTGAAGGGACATAGTTGTTGGTTTTAAATCTCCTAGATTGAGCTGTAAGAATATAGAGTAAGGCATCAAATTTATACTAGCACCTAAATCAACCATTGCTTTAGCAACCTTCCTATCCCTCATAGTTATGTTTATAATAAAACTTCCAGGGTCTTTTAACTTAGGGGGTAGTTTGTGCTGAAATACAGCGCTAGAAATTTCTGATACTACTACTCGTTCATTCAGTTCATACCTCCTTTTCTTAGTGTTCAACTCTTTGAAAAACTTAGCATATGAGGGCACATTCATGATCACTTCTAATAATGGTAAATTGATATTTACTTTAGAGAGCATATTAAAAAGATCATAGAATTGCTTATCTTGTTTGGATTCTTTTAATCGATGTGGAAAAGGTACTTGCAACTGGTGTGGTTCTGTTGTCTTTTGAATTTTGGGGATGTCAGATGACTCTCCAATGAGTTTTTCAGAAGGCTTGTTAAGTTTAACACTTATTTCTCCTTTTTGTGAGACTAGAATATCACCTTCTTTGTTACCTGAACTACAAGGTAAATCGTTAGAGATTTCAGGTAAACTGGTATTGACTACCTTACCACTTCGAAGGGTTCTTACATCCTTTGCTTGTTCTGGTTGACTGGGCAACTTTCCTGGTTCTTTCTTTTGCATTTGTTCAGCCAGTTGCCCAATTTTAGATTCAATTCTTTTAACCGATGCCTCCATGGTGTTCAATCTTTGATTATTTATCAATTGGTTGTCACAACTAACTTGAATAAAAGCATTCAAGCTATCCTCTAAGGTTGGATTGAAAGATTGGGTGTAGACTGGGTAATTGTTTTGCTTCCAATGATGGTTAGGGTGATTATAGGTGTTTGGATGATACCTTTGAAAGGATTTGACTTCCTCTATGGAATTGACACTAGAATCACAAGTACTTGAACAATTATGAGTACCATGCCCAATTGAAAAACACACTTCACACACCTCTTGATTTGGCATTTGGTGGGTAGTAAGAAGTTGCACTTGTTTAGTCAATTCAGCAAGTTGCAAGGTTATCTCATTATTGGAGCCAACTTCATTGACTCTTGCTCTCCTTCTAGCACTTCTTTGTTGGGAATTAGAACCCAACAGCTCATAAAGATTATAGGCTTCCTTTGTAGTTTTTTCTCCCACAGCACCTCCAGCAGCATTATCAACCATGTATTGACTCTGCAGTGTCAAACCATCATAAAAGAATTGGTTCTGTAGTTGCAATGGAAAGCTATGATTATGACATTGAATGAAAAGGAGTTTGAATCATTCCCAAGCTTCATGAAAGGGCTCTTCATACATTTGAGAAAATGTTGCTATCTTCGTCCTTAAGTCAATAGTATTTTGATGGGAATAGAACCTACCCATAAAAATTTCATATACTGCCTCCCAAGTTTTTAGAGAACCCGATTGTAGAGTAATGAACCATGACCAAGATTTATCCTTGAGGGTGTAAGGAAAACACCTCATCCTAAGTTGATCTTCATTAATTGCATGTAGTGGAAAGGTTTGGACAATAGCATAGAATTCTCGAATGAAATGCAAAGGATCTTCATTAGGGACACCATAAAAGGAAGGCAACAAAGAATAATGAATCTTTTTTAATTCATAATTCCTTGCAGTCTCTTGTAATTGTATGCCAGAAGTTACATTGCCAATGATTGGCATTGTATAGTCCTTCATCATTTTCCACCTATCTTCAGCATCTCCCATGGTTATTTGTAGTTGAAATTGATCCTCCTCCTATCAACATTTAGCTCTTAAAAATAGTAGATATCATTTAGAAAGATTTCTCACTTGACAAAATGTACAAGTTTAAAGCAAAAAGGTGTAAAAATATTTTTTTTTTATTATTTTTTTGTTTTTTTGTTTTATTTTATTTTTATTTTATTTTTATTTTTATTTTATTTTTATTTTTATTTTATTTTTATTTTATTTTTTTATGCTAAATTTAAAGAATGGACACAATTTTTGAAATAAACAAATTTATTTCATTTGAATTTTATTACACTAAAACAAAGGAAAATACAATAATGGATGACCTCCCATGTAGGACTAAAATTTATCGTCTTCTAGTAAGACGTTGCTTGGAGATTACAGAATGACAAACTCAATGTCTCCTCTTCATTGAATTTATTTTACCCCATTTGAACATCAAATTAGTCTTTGTTTTGTTTTTGTAAATGTTCAACTAACTGTTCTACTTGAACTTCCACCTTTTTCATAGAAGCTTCCACAGAATCCAACCGTTGATTGGTTTTGGATTGGTTATTTCTACAAACTTGAATAAAAGAATTCAAGTTGTCCTCCAAGGTTGATTTATTGGGAATGCTTCTTGGGATAGGTGGGTGGAATTGCTGGCCTGGCTGATTTGAGCTCTGAGCGAAAAGAGGGTTGTTTTGCCTCCAGGAGAAGTTCAGATGATTTCTCCACCCAGGATTGTAGGTATTTGAATTGGGGTCATACCTTGGTCTCTGTTGATATGCTCCCAATACATTAACCTGTTCAGGTCCAACTATTGTTTCTCCTTGGTATGGACAGTTTCATGCACCATGTCCCATGTTGCCATACAAACCATACTGTTCATTATTGGTGTTGGTTTGTGTAGTGAGAAGTGGCAACTTGCTTGGTCGATTGAACAAGTTGTTGTTGAACTTCGGTCTTTGGAATCGATTTCATGAACTCCAACTTTTCTCACTCGTGAGCTTTTCTGTTGGGAATTAGCACCCAACATCTCAAAAAGGTTGTACGTCTCTGAGGCAGTCTTTTCTCCCATTGCTCCTCCTGCAGCATTGTCGACAATGAACTGACATTGTTGTGTAAGTCCATCGTAAAAGAATTGGCTCTGCAACTGTAGGGGAAAGTTGTGATGGGGACATTGAGTGAGAAACATTTTGAACCTATCCCATGAATTTATTATAAATGTTCTCCCATGTCATCAGAGAACCTGGGGGAAGTGACATTAACCAAGCTTTGGCCTTATCCTTTAAGGTGTAGGGGAAACATCTCATTCGAAGTTGATCCTCGTTTAGAATACCGAGGGGGAAGGTTTGGATCGTAGCATAGAAGTCTCTAATGAAGGAAAGAGAATCTTCATTAGGAAGCCCATAAAAGGAAGGAAGCATAGAAAAATGAATATTTTTTAGGTCATAATTCCGAGCAGCTTCACCAATCGGATAGCGGCGATTGCCGTGCCAATCACCGGTCTTGCAACCTCGTTCATGGTCGTTTCCCTAACATGTTGGTTTTGTCATTTCTTTTGGTTCTAGTAAAGGACTAAGGTTTTGTTCTACGTTTGGCTCAAAAACAGATTGGTGGTTGGAATCCAGTATTGTTGCCACTTGTTTAAATTTATGAATATTATCTACATATGGTGTAAGAGGGTTTCCTAAGGATCTCCTACCACACATAGACTATTGAAAACGTAAATTTAAAACTCCTGTCAACAAAATAATAACCACACAAAAATTTAGAGAAAATTTACATGGTATTTAATACAAAACACTAAACAAAAACTAGTTAAACCATAAGTTAAATTTATTTATTTAAATAAAACAAAGTTTAAATTTTATTTACTTAATGTTTTTTTTAATTCTTTTTATTTTTTTATTCATGAATGGTAAGTTTTTACTTCAAATTTCAAAATCAGAAAACTAATATTTTACTCTTCACGTAATTTTTTTTTTATTAATTTTTTATCTTTTATTTTTTAAATTTTTTTTTACTATTCATCAACTATAACTTTTTTTATGAATTTTGAAATTTAATTTTTTATTTTTTTATTTTTTTTTACTATTTATGAATGGTAAGTTTTTTTTATGAAATTTTAAAAAAAATTATTATTTTTTATTTATTATTTTATTATTTTATTTTTTTACTATTTACGAACAAAAATTTATTTTACAATTTATGAAAGGTTTATTTTTTTTAAATTTTTTTATTTTTTTTATTTTTATTTTATTTTTATTTTATTTTTATTTATTTTTTTAATTTTTTTTATTTATTTATTTTTATTTATTTTTATTATTTTTTTTAATTTTTTTAATTTTTATTATTTTTATTATTTTTTAATTTTTTTATTTATTTTATTTATTTTTTAATTTTTTTAATTTATTTTATTATTTTTTATTATTTTATTATTTTTTATTTATTTATTTATTAATTTAATTTAAATTTTTTTTTTTTACTTCAAATTTCAAAATTCAAAATTATTTTATTATTCATACTATAATTTTTTTTTTATGAAATTTAAAATTTTAATTTTATTTATTTATAATGAAATTGAAATTTTAATTTTTCTTTTTTTTTTTTACTTTTCACAAACAACAAAATTTTTTATTTTTTTATTTTTTTTTTAATAAAAAAAAATCACAATTATTTACAACACAAAAAGTTTTTAAAATTTTGATAAATAATTTAAAAATGTTATTACTTCCCCGGCAACGGCGCCAAAAACTTGATAGGGTAGAACCGACATCGCCTATCCTACCCGTTCCTTTGGTTTTATCTATTTATAAAACTCTCGCAAGTGCACGAATCATTTCATAGAAAATGATAAGTATACTCCCAAGGTCGATCTAAGGAAGGAATGTATATGATTTTTAATTTATTATTCAAACCTTTAAAAACAAAATTAAATCCTAAACATTCTGTCACGATATTTTTGGGTTTTGTGTTTTTAATCTAATAACATAAAAATAAACATTGATTCAATAAACATTTATGCAAATTTTATCTGTTAAAACAGTGGAGTATTTATGGATATAATAACTAAGTTAATTATGTTTGCTCATATTATTTAGGTTATTAAAGATATGAATTGATATTTATTGATTCTCTCTTTTTTGTATGAATATCACCTTTGGTGGGGTTAGATATTCTTTGTTAACTAAACAAATCAATTAACACCTATGGGTGGGGTTGATAACTAATTTGGTTAATTAAATTAATTCCTTTTTCTAAGAGATTGAAAATGAACCATTTAAATGCCACCTTTGGTGGGGTTAGACAGTTTAAATTTTATTCAAGGTGTCCAAATTAAACCTAAGAATTTAGTTATCCGAGTACTAACTTTCAAGTTTTAAAACCACTACTGAAAACCTGTATTCAATACATTTTCAGATAATAATTCTTATAAAAACTTTTGAAATAGAGCTTCACTCTAACTACCGGGCGATTGTACCAACAAATAAAAGAGCACTACTCTAAATCAGACCGGATAACTAAACCTTAAAATGTAATTTTTAGATTTAAGTTTGTAATGAAAAATAATATATTTCTCTCTAACATTCTTAATATAAAATCTTGAATAAAAATAAAAATCAATTCATTTTAGAGATTTTTACCTATTTAATATTTCGCAAGCATAACAACGTTATTATTAAATCATGTTTATAAACAGCCAGCAGAGTTAAATTTAATCACAGACAAATTAAATATAACATGTAAGAATAAAGCATAAAAAATAACTGTAAAGAAAATAAAATCCTTACAGAACTTCGATGCTATTCCCGTTGCTGGAAAACCTTCAAGCGGAATTTGCACTCCCATTTACTGAATCAAAAAGTTAATAAATTACAAAAACATAACTAGTTCTTCCCAAAAAGGGAAGAACTCTAAAACTAAGAGAAATTAACTAAGAAAAGCTAAAAATTAAGAAAAACTAAAAAATCTAAGAAAAGAGAGAAAGAAAGAGAGAAGAGAATGTGTTTTGAGGTGTGTTTAGAAGTGAAGAGAAGGGGGGTATTTATAGGTGAAGATGGAGAGAAAAAGTGGGGGAAAAATGTTAAAAAATTATGAAAACGCTGAGTGGTAATTGCTGACGTCATGCTGATGACGTCGGCATGATACGAGGCGACTCTGTATAAAAAAATGGGCGAAATGGCAGCGCTGTAGGCCGGGAATGGGCGCGGCCGACGCGCGGACGTGGGGCGTGTTGCGCACGGGACTCGACGCGGCGGCGCGATTTTCTCCTTTTTGACATTTTTGACCCTTTTGACCCATTTTGTCCAATTTTTCCATATTTGTTGACCTTTTCCCATTTATTTATTAATATATTTGTGATGTATTGCTTCCAGTATTCCTCTTTGAGTCTTTAAGTTACGTTTTTAAGTGAAAATACCTAAAAAACATTAAAAACACCCGTGATTCCGAAAAAGATAAATTTATATAAATATATGATAAAACATATAAATATATATAGTTTTAATCAATTAATGTGCATAAAATCATGATAATTTTAGTGCTTTTTGAGCACTCATCAGACACACATACAACTGATGAGCAAAACCAGCATCATCGATCCTGCCAATACTTTGGTTTTATATTTATAAAACTCTCGCAAGTGCACAAATAATTTCATAGAAAATAATAAGTATACTCCCAAGGTCGATTTAAGTAAGAAATATATGTGGTTTTTAATTTATTATTCAAACTTTTAAAAACGAAATTAAATCCTAAACATCATGTCACTATATTTTGGGTTTTTGTGTATTTTCTAATCTAATAACATGAAAATAAACATAGATACAGATTCAATAAACACTTATGCAAATTTTATCTTTTATAATAGTGGAGTATTTATAGATATAATAACTAAGTTAATTATGATTGTTCATATTATTTAGGTTATTAAATATATAAATTGATATCTGAGTACTAACTTTCAAGTTTTAAAACCATTACTGAAAACATCTTGTCAATACATTTTCAGATAATAATTATTATAAAAAAATTTGAAATAGAGCTTCACTCTAACTACCGGGCGAATGTAACAACAAATAAAAGAGCACTACTCTAAATCAAACCGGATAACTAAACCTTAAAATCTAATTTTTTAGATTTAAATTTGTAATGAAAAATAATATATTTATCTCTAACATTCTTAATATAAAATATTGAATAAAAACAAAATCAATTCATTTTAGAGATTTTTACCTATTTAATATTTTGTAAGCATAACAACGTTAATATTATGTCATGTTTACAAACAGCCATCAATGTTAATCACAAACAAATTAAATATAACATATAAGAATAAAACATAAAAAATAACTGTAAAGAAAATAAAATTCTTACAGTACTTTGATGCTAATTCTGTTGCAAGAAAATCTCAAAAAGAGAAAAACTCTAAAACTAAGAACAACTAAGAAAAATAGAGAAGTGTTATATGTTTTTAGGTGTGTTTTGATTTGGAGAAAATTGGGGTATTTATAGTTGAGGAGAGGATGCAAAAGTAAGGAAAAAATGATAAAAAAATGGGAAAAACACGTATTAGGTGGATGATGATGTCATCACTGATGCAGGTAGTAGGGCGCGCGAATTCGGCATGTGAGGCGCGATTGGGTGCGGATGGGCATGTGGCGCACTCAAGTTTGGGCGATGATCGCGAGTTTGTCATTGTGCACACACAGACTTCGGTGTTGTTCGAGCGATGCAAGGCACACTGCGTACGTTGGTCAGTGCGATTAGGTAGCTACGTGTGCGATTTCGTCCTTTTTAACATTTTTGACCCATTTTGTCTAATTTTTTCATATTTTTTGACATTTTCTCATTTATTTTTTCAATATATTTGTGATGTATTGCCTTCAATATTTTTTTTAGTCTTTAAGTTATTTTTTAAGCAAAAATACCTGAAAAACAATAAAAATATTTGTGATTCTGAAAAAGATAAATTGATATTAAAAATATGATAAAATCATATAAATATAAATTTTTTAATCAATTAAAGTACATAAAATCATAGTAATTTTAGTATTTTTTGAATACTCATCAACAACCAACTTGCAAATAACGTCTCTAATACTCACCACTCACAAACACAATTTTACTCACACAATCACGAATCACTTATACCGAACAACGCTCAAAGTATTAGTTATCCAAAAATAGAAATACAAGAGGTCAATTTGATAAAGTTCTACTCTGAATACCAAACATGGAGAAATAGGGAGGTATTTATAGAAATTTTCAAAGCCATGGCCAACCTTATTACCACTTCGCCACCCATGGCAAGGTTGCTAGCAAGGTCCATGACGAAGTGTCATGTCAAAGTGTTAAAAATCACATTTTTTTACAAAAATTATTAAGAAATTTTCATAAATACCTACACTTAAAATGAACTAAAAACACGAACAAAAATGCTAGCACACTACGAAAATCAACCCTGTAGTGTATGTAAACATGTTTTCATACAAAGTGTTCTTATGTGTGTATATATTACATATCCGCAGTAACCAATTTTACATAAATGATGTTAAATATATTAAGTAAGAATAAAATAGATATCATATTTTGCACACAAAAAACCAACATACAGATACGAGAATAATGAGACTTATAAAATAATAATTTTATCACAATAACTTTAAAATTTTAAATAAATTGAGTGACATAACAAGTTAAAACTAACATTATTTTGCATGTAGAAGTGAATGTTTTGTAACCCATTTTTCCATGAGAAAATTATCTATGTAATTTTTAAAAATAGTTTCTTTTACTGTAACAAAAAATTTGGAATACTCACTACTACAAACAAGTTATTTAAGTCCTTTTTTTTTCTTTTTGCGTTGGTTTTAATCACATAAAACGCAAATATTGGGTAAAAATGTTTTGCATTAGTTTATATAAAAACCAAAACAAAAACAAAAACAAGTAATAAAACTTTTGCGCCGGTTGTTACACATAATCAATGCCAAATTTGCATCAGTTATTTCCAACAACCGATGCAAAACATGTCATAAGTCACAAATCTTGCTTTTTTTTCTTGGCCCCTACTCTCAAATTAACTTTCTTTCATCCCCAATTTTCTCCCCAGTAGTCGGGACAGCCAACCTCTTTGCCGGTAGCCCATCTTAGCCCACCCCAACCCCAACCCCACTTACAACTCCAGCTACCCCCATCCTTATTCGATAGTCCCTTTTTTGGTGCAGTTTAGGTTTTTTTGTCATTTTCTTTTCCTATTTTCTATAATTTTTTCACTTTTCAAATACTATTATACTTCTCAAATAATGTTACAAATCATTTGGTTATATAAAAAATTATTGTTACTGTAATAATTTAGGTCCTTGCTTGCGAAGAATCAGGCCTCCTGTCCCATCCTCCTTGTGAAGAATCGTCCTCAACTACGTCCCTGCTTCCATGCTTGGGTCCGTCTACATTCCAGTCATCCACCCTTGGTCTTCCTATATTTTCATCATGGTTTGTGTGTAGTTCCTACTACTACGCATGTGACTCCTAGTGGTGTGTCTATCAAATCCATTACAATGACACGTCGCACCTCTAAACTTAAAAAGATATGGTTATTCTTCGTGTTCTTGGTGTTCATTGGAGTGTTCAAATCTATCCGAAGAAAAAATGAAAAAGAAGGGATTTCTGTCCACTTACTAAGGCTATTGTATAATTCTACTTTCAAGGTCCTGTTTACCAAAACTCTGACTTTTGAGTGTAAGGAATGAGATCGATAAAGTTAAGAGTAACCAAGTTTATACGTAAGTTATAAGGTTCAATATTAACCTCGGAATCAACTAGTAGTCAAGGATGGAAAGGAGATCTAGCAGAATCAGTCAAGAAGATATCATATTTGAAAAGTCAAATTTATAACTATATTGATTTTTCTCCCAAATTTTATCTTGTCATAACTTCCCAACTAGGACTCCCATTGAGACATGAAAATAATCATTAAGAAGCTTATAACCTCAAGAAGATTAAATGGTATAAAGAAAATAGAGATACCATCCAAACACCACAATAAGAACATCCCAAGACCAAATATCATTGTGTCGTCATAATCAAGTGAATAACTAGACCACCTATCATATTAGAAACAACCTTAGAGGTCTAAGGGACTTGTGTTAGATATGAAGCTTATCTAATATGCGTGGTTACTTTTGATTGATTCACACGATAATTGAAAAGTCAAATAGATATAATCCACGCATAATAAATTTAAATTTAATTAAAAATAAATAATTTATAATAAATTTCTTTAATTTATTTCAAAATATATATTAATGATTTGTATTTATATATATGAAATGTTATTAATTTATTAAATAATTTATATTAAATATTTAATATTTAAATTATTATATTAATTAATAAATATAAGTTATTTACAATATTTTTATCTGTACAAGTTTATAAATAAGTCATCTTCACCTAAAAATAATATACATAAATAAATGTTCAAACTCTTTAAATTTTCTCTGATTTAAATTCATTCATGCAAAGACGTACGATTGAAGTATTAGAGTGGATATGATACCTATGACATCGTTTCTTCTAAAGTGTTTGTTAATAACTTGTTGAATTGACATAATACAAAAGTTGATTTCAACACAGTGTATACATGTAACATATATGTACAATTGACATGACAAAAAGTGAATACAAAAATCGACTTTGACATAATATATACATATAATTTTGATATAATTTGATTATATATATGAGAAAAATAGGCATTATGTGAGTACGTAATGCAATAAGTAGCGCATTTGGATGCAAAGCATCTTTATTAGAAGTGGTTTAAAAATAAGGGTAAGTACATACTCCCCGAAAAAGCACTTAAATGTGAATCCTACGTAATTTAAAATCGTCTTTCATTTTACTGCATAAAAAATCTTTGGGTTTTTAAAAGCGTTTTAAACCGTGCATCCAAAAGCATGGGTTTGGAAGTAAATCTGATTAGAGAGAAAAAGGGAGTGCAAAATTTATTTTATTCTGTGTTAATTAAAAAACATTGAAATAAAAATATTAATTTATTTAAATGTACTTTTAAAATTAATAATGATTAATATGATAAAAGAAAATATTAAAATTAAGGATAATTTTTTTAATTATATATTGTGAATTTTGGAAATAGAATCAATAGGAAGATGAAAATAACTCTCAAATTTATGGTATCCTTATTCCCTTTCTACCATATTTTTAGTAAATAAACAAGAGAACAAGAATGATTCTTTTCCCACGAGAACATTTTATATGTATCAGTCACACCATTTTAGCTTGGTAGATTTGGAGAACTAACATGTGGCTTTGGATCTTATATCTTAAATCATGTCTTAATCTACGTCTTATTGATAAGATTATGACACATTATTTAAAATAAATGTTTCTTAGATTAAGGTTATTTGTATCATTTAATTTCTTAAATTATAAATTAGTGTCATTTAGTTCTTTAATTTTAAGAAAAAAGATTAATTAAAAAAAATTATATTATTTTAATATTTTAATATTTTAATATTTTAATATTTTAATATTTTTATATTACTTTTAAAAAATAATAAAATAATATGATTTATCATTAATAAATCTTTTTTTCTAAATCTAAAAAACTAAATAATATCACTTATAATCTAAGTAACCAACTTACACAGATGATCGAATATAAGAGATCTCTATGATTATGACCCCTGCTCCCTTCAAAATATCACCCCTACTATAGAGTTCGACTTTTTTTAAATGATATATCATGATCACTTTAATTGTACAGATTAAAACAGATTTTTAAGACAAAAATCTCAAATCGTCCAAAATACATCATCCTAAATATTAAACTCAATATTGTTCATAAATTGGCATTTAACTTACTTAAAGTCAAAGTTACATATAATTACAATGCAGGCAAGCAACAATCATAGCTTAACGGTGACACTACCTAGCATGTAGACAGTGTGGAGATGAGTTCTTCAATTTTGGAACTTTGAATGAAGATGTAAACAACTTTGGCGGCTCCGATAAAGAAAGAACAGCATTTCCTTTTCTCGTCGGTGTTTGGCTACCTTGCTAACAAAGTTCAACAATATATTATTGATTTGCAAATTGGAAAAACTAAGTCGATATATCACCATGTTGAGGCCAAAATTATTAGCAGTCTAGTAGTTTGAGTAATGAAGATATATGAAAAGAAATCAATAAAATGCAATAAACTGGCATTTAATTTACAAATACCTTTTCCAAATCCTTCATAGCTTTAAGAGCTTGCGTAGCAGATGATTCTTTCTTCACATTAATGTCACTTTGATATCCAGCATTATTCTTGCATTCCAAACTGTCCGTTATTCGTCGATCTTTACAGGGGATCAAAATAGGAGTTCGTAGAGCATTTCTAGGCTTCTCGAGCAACGCTAACTCCTCTGCGAGTCTGGAATTTTCTTTGATCAATTTGCTTGAGTCATCTCCCAACTTAGCCACTTCATCCGTTAACTGTGCAATTCTAACATCCTTTTCATTGTTTAACAACTCCAGTTGCTCCATATTTGCATAAAGATTCTGTATTCTGTCTTTCACATGTTCAACTTCAGAATCCTTACTTTTTAACTTATTGGTAAAATCTTCTTCCATAATTTTATACTGGCTCCATACAAACGTTTTTTCTCTCAACAGTGCTGATACCTCAGAAGTCTTTTCTAAGGCCAGCTTCTCATTCTCAAGCTTTAATCTCCTTAATTCACTTTTCAGTTTTTTATGCTTCTCTCCATCCTTCGAGCACCTCAAAGGATTCTTGTAACTAGCTCTGCAACATTCCTCAAGATCAGAGGATGTTTTGGATAATAAATCTAACAATGATTTAAAGTCTTCCAATTCTTTGTCTGAATATTCTGCGTAAGGAAATAGCAAAATGGAGGAGCATAATTCAGATTATAATCAAAAAGGAATTTGTGTAAACTATAGAACTACCATCCCTACAACCCGAGTCCATCCAACATTTACAGCCAAGGTATCTAAGTTCTATTGTGTGGTTTTCACTCAAACAACATTATAAAACTAGATTTAAGTCGCCTAAAGTGACACAAATAAATTATGGATTTGATACAGCTAAAGGCATACATATAGCTAGGTTCAGTAGCACTTCTTGTGCATTAATTAAGCCACCATGTTGTTGTGTGACAACATTACAAAACTAGATTCAAGTCATCTAAAGTGACGCAATTTAATACAGCCAAAGTCATACAGCT